>CM034620.1:6448840-8848840 GCA_020080225.1 Gynochthodes officinalis
GATGTCCACCTCCTACCTATAAGGAGCCAATAACACACAAGTAACCAACCATAACTTAACTTGTGAAACAAGTAGAACCAGGCAAGATTACACCAATGGATGATGCGGCATCACAGCCTAGATTCTAATAGATTGATAAGATTTAAATGCGCTACAATGCAATAGGTTTGTTTGAATTGCACCTCATGGTTATAAATCACACGCAAGAAGCAAACCACTTCAAACATAACTTGCAAAACAACCAGAACCTGGGAACATTAGGCTAGTGGATGATACATCATCGCAACCTTGGTCGATTCTACTAGGTTGATGAGATTTCAATTCGCTAGAATGTAGTCCGTTTGTTAGTTTTGCGCCTCACGGCTATAAGTAGTCAACAACACAGAACAACCAATCACTCCAAACTTAACATGTAAAACAAGTAGAACCATAGAAGAATAGACTATTGGATGAGACGTCATCATAAAATAGGGTTCTACTAGATTGATAATATTGAAAGACGCTAGAATGCATTAGGTGTGTTTGATGTGCACCTTACAGCTATAAGGAGCCAATAACACACAACTAATAACCACCCCAAAGTTAACTTGCGAAACAAGCAGAACCAAGGAGGATTAGACAAATGGATGAAGTATCGTCACACACTAGCGTTCTACGAGAATGATAAGATTCTAAGGTGCTAGAATGCATTAGGTGTGTCTGATGTCCACCTCCTGTCCATAAGGAGCCAATAACACACAATATGTAATCAACCTAAACTTAACTTGCGAAATAACAAGAACCAGGGAAGATTAAACCAAAGGATGATACATCATCGCAACCTAGGTTTGTTCTACAAGGTTGATAAGATTTAGATGCGCTAGAATGTGGTACGTGTGTTTGTTTTGCGCCTCATGGCTATAAGTAGTCAACAACACACAATAAGCAATCACCAGTAGAACTATTGAAGATTAGACTACTGGATGAGTCGTCGTCATAAACTAGGGTTCTAAGAGATTGACAATATTGAAAGATGCTAGAATGCATTAAGTGTGTTTGATGTGCACTTTACGGCCATAAGGAGCCAAAAACACACAACTAATAACCACGCGAACGTTAGCTTGCGAAACAAGTGGAACAAGGGAAGATTAGACCAATGGATGATTTGTCATCACATCCTGGGTTCTAGTAGATTGATAGGATTTGAATGCGCTAGAATGTTGTAGGTATGTTTGAAATGTACCTCATGGCTATAAAGAGTCAACGAGACACAAAAAGCAGCCACTCCAAACATAACTTGCAAAACAAGTAGAACTATGGAAGATTAGACTACTGGATGAGTCGTCGTCATAAACTAGGGTTCTAAGAGATTAACAATATTGAAAGACGCTAGAATGTGTCAGGTGTATTTGATGTGCACCTTACGGCTATAAGGAGCCAAGAACACACAACTAATAACCACCCCAAAGTTAACTTGCGAAACAAGTAGAACTGGGAAGATTAGACTAATGGATGATGTGTCATCACATCCTGGGTTCTACTAGATTGATAGGATTTAAATGCGCTAGAATGTGTTTGAATTGTACCTCATCGTTATAAAGAGTCAACGAGACACAAAAAGCAACCACTCCAAACATAACTTGCAAAACAAATCTAACCTGGGAAGATTACACCAATGGATGATATGTCATCGTAACCTAGGTAAGTTCTTCAAGGTTGATTAGATTTAGATGCTTTACAACATAGTACGTGTGTTAGTTTTGCGCCTCACGGCTATAAGTAGTCAACAACACACAACAAGCAATCACTCCAAACTTAACTTGCAAAACAAGTAGAACCATGGAAGATTAGCCTATTGGATGAAGTATCGTCACAAACTAGGGTTCTACTAGATTGATAAGATTCAAAGGTGCTACAATGCATTAGGTGTGTTTGATGTCCACCTCCTGTCCATAAGGAGCCAATAACACAAGTAACCAACCCAAACTTAACTTGCAAAACAGGTAGAACTCAGGAAGATTGGAGCAATGATTGAAGCGTAGTTACAAACTAGGATTCTACAAGATTGATAAGATTCAAAGGTGCTAGAATGTATTAGGTGTGTTTGATGTCCACCTCCTACCTATAAAGAGCCAATAACACACAAGTAACCAACCCAAACTTAACTTGGGAAACAGGTAGAACCAGGGAAGATTAGACCAAAGGATGATGCGTCATCACAGCCTAGATTCTAATAGATTGATAAGATTTAAATGTGCTACAATGCAGTAGGTTTGTTTGAATTGCCCCTCATGGCTATAAGGATTCAACAACACACAAGAAAGAACCACTCCAAACATAACTTGCAAAACAAATAGAACCATGGAACATTAGACCAATGAATGATATGTGATGCAACCTTGGTCAGTTCTACTAGGTTCATGAGATTTCGATGCGCTAGAATGTAGTACATGTGTTAGTTTTGCGCCTTACCGCTATAAGTAGTCAACAACACACAACAAGCAATCACTCCAAACCTAACATGTAAAACAAGTAGAACCATGGCAGATTAGACTATTGGATGAGACGTCATAAAATAGGGTTCTACTACATTGACAATATTGATAGACCCTAAAATGCATTAGGTGTGTTTGTTGTGCACCTTACAGCTATAAGGAGACAATAACACACAACTAATAACGACCCCAATCTTAGCTTGCGAAACAAGTAGAACCAAGGAAAATTAGACCACTAGATGAAGCATCGTCACAAACTAGGGTTCTACTAGATTGATAAGATTCAAAGGTGCTAGAATGCATTTGGTGTGTTTGATTTCCACCTCCTGTCTATAAGGAGCCAATAACACATAACAAGTAATCAACCAAAACTTAACTTGCGAAACAAGTCGAACAAGGAAAGATTAGACCAAAGGATGATACGTCATCGCAGCCTTGGTAGGTTCTACTAGGTTGATGAGATTTTGATGTGCTAGAATGTAGTACGTGTGTTAGTTTTGCGCCTCATTGCTATAAGTAGTCAACAACATACAACAAGCAATCACTCCAAACTTAACATGGAAAACAAGTACAACCATGGAAGATTAGACTATTGGATGAGACGTCGTCATAAAATAGGGTTCTACTAGATTGACAATATTGAAACACGCTAGAATGCATTAGGTGTGTTTGATGTGCACCCTACGGCTATAAGGAGACAATAACACACAACTAATAATGACCCCAATCTTAACTTGCGAAACAAGTAAAACAAAGGAAAATTAGACTAGTGGATGAAGCATCAGCACAAACTATGGTTCTACTAGATTGATAAAATTCAAAGGTGGTAGAATGTATTAGGTGAGTTTGATGTCCACCTCTCATCACATCTTGGGTTCTACTAGATTGATAGGATTTAAATGCGTTAGATTGTAGTAGGTGTGTTTGAATTTCACCTCATGGCTATAAAGAGTCAATGAGACACAAAAGCAACCACTCCAAACATAACTTGCAAAACAAATAGAAGGGAAGATTACACCAATGGATGATATGTCATCGTAACCTAGGTAAGTTCTACTAGTTTGATTAGATTTAGATGCGTTAGAATGCATTAGGTGTGTTAGTTTTGCTCGTCACGGCTATAAGTAGTCAACAACACACAACAAGCAATCAATCCAAACTTAACTTGCAAAACAAGTAGAACCATTGAAGATTAGACTATTGGATGAAGTATCGTCACAAACTAGGGCTCTACTAGATTGATAAGATTGAAAGGTGCTACAATGCATTAGGTGTGCTTGATGTCCACCTCTGTCTATAAGGAGCCAATAACACAAGTAACCAACTCAAACTTAACTTGAAACAAGTGAAACCAAGGAAGATTAGACCAATGGATGATACGTTATCACAATCTAGGTTCCAATAGATTGATAAAATTTTAAATGCGCTACAATGTAGTAGTGTTTGTTTGAATTGCACCTCATGGCTATAAGTAGTCAACAACACACAACAAACAATCACTCCAAAAAAACTTGCAAAACAAGTAGAACAAGTGAAGATTAGACTAATGGATGAAGCATCGTCACAAACTAGGGTTCTACTAGATTGACAATATTGAAATGTGCTAGAATGCATTAGGTGTGTTTGATGTCCACCTCACGACTATAAGGGGCTAATAACACACAAGTAACCAACCCGAACTTAACTTGCGAAACAAGTAGAACAAGGAAGATTAGACCAATGGATGAAGTGTCATCACAAACTAGGTTTCTACAAGATTGATAAGATTCAAAGGTGCTAGAATCCATTAGGTGTGTTTGATGTCCACCTCATGGCTATAAGGAGCCAATAACACACAAAAGCACCCACTGCAAACAGAACCTGCAAAACAAATAGAACCTGGGAAGATTAGACCAATGGATGATACGTCATCGTAACCTAGGTAGGTTCTACTAGGTTGATACGATTTAGATGCGCTAGAATGTAGTACGTGTGTTTGTTTTGCTCCCCATTGCTATAAGTAGTCAACAACACACAACAAACAATCACTCCAAAGTTTACATGAAAAACAAGAAGAACTATGGAAGATTAGACTACTAGATGAGACGTCGTAATAAACTAGAGTTCTACTAGATTGACAATATTGAAAGACGCTAGAATGCAATAGGTGTCTTTGTTGTGCACTTTACGTCTATAACGAGCTAATGACACACAACTAATAACCACTGCAAACTTAACTTGCGAAACAAGTAGAACCGAGGAAAAATTAGGCCAATGGATAAAGCATCGTCACAAACTAGGTTTCTAGTATATTGAAAAGATTCAAAGGTGCTAGAATGCATTAGGGGTGTTTGATGTCCACCTCCTCTCCATAAGGACCCAATAACACACAACAAGTAATCAACCCAAACTTAACTTGCAAAACAAGTATAACCAAGGAAGATTATACTAATGGATGAAGCATCGTCACAAACTTGGTTTCTACAAGATTGATAAGATTCGAAGGTGCTAAAATCCATTAGGTCTGTTCGATGTCCACCTCCGCCTACAAGGAGCCAATAACACAACAAGTAATCAACCTAAACTTAACTCTCGAAACAAATAGAACTTAGGAATATTAGACCAATGGATAATACGTCATCGTAACCTAGGAAGGTTCTACTAGGATGATGAGATTTAGATACGCTAGAAAGTAGTACGTGTGTTAGTTTTGCGCCTCATTGCTATAAGTAGTCAACAACACACAACAAGTAATCCCTCCAAACTTAACCTGCAAAACAAGTAGACGTATGGAAGATTAGACTACTGGATGAGACGTCATCACAAACTAGGGTTCTACTAGATTGACAATATTGAAAGACGCAAGAATGCATTAGGTGTGTTTGATGTGCACCTTACAGCCATAAGGAGCAAATAAAACACAACTAAAAACCACCCCAAGCTTAACTTGCGAAACACGTAGAACCATGGAATATTAGACCACTGGATAAAGCACCATCACAAACTAGGGTTCTACTAGATTAAAAAGATTCAAAGGTGCTAGAATGCATTAGGTGTGTTTGATGTCCACCTCCTGTCTGTAAGGAGCCAATAACACACGACAAGTAATCAACCTAGACTTAACTTGCGAAACAATTCGAACAAGGAAAGATTAGACCAAAGGATGATACGTCATCGCAGCCTTGGTAGGTTCTGCTAGGTTGATGAGATTTAGATGCGCTAGAATGTAGCACGTGTGTTAGTTTTGCACCTCATTGCTATAAGTAGTCAACAACACACAACAAGCAATCACTTCAAACTTAACTTGCAAAACAAGTCGAACCATTGAAGATTAGACTGTTGGATGAGACGTCGTTATAAACTAGGGTTCTACTAGATTGACAATATTGAAAGACGCTAGAATGCATTAGGTGTGTTTGATGTCCACCTCCTGCCTATAAGGAGCCAATAAGACACAACAAGTAATCAACCTAAACTTAACTCTCGAGACAAGTAGATCCAGGGAAGATTAGAGCAAAGGATGATACGTCATCGCAACCTAGGTAGGTTCTACTAGGTTGATAAGATTTAGATGCGCTAGAATGTAGTACGTGTGTTTGTTTTGCTCCCCATTGCTATAAGTAGTCAACAACACACAACAAGTAATCCCTCCATACTTAACCATCAAAATAAGTAGAAGTTTGGAAGATTAGACCACTGGATGAGACGTCATCACAAACTAGGGTTCTACTAGATTGACAATATTGAAAGACGCTAGAATGCATTAGGTGTGTTTGTCGTGCAGCTTACGTCTATAACGAGCCAATAACACACAACTAATAACCACAGCAAACTTAACTTGCAAAACAAGTAGAACCAAGGAAGATTAGACTAATAGATGAAGCATCGTCACAAACTAGGTTTCTACAAGATTGATAAGATTCAAAGGTGCAAAAATCCATTAGGCCTGTTCGATGTCCACCTCCTGTCTATAATGAGCCGATAACACACAAGTTATCAACCTAAACTAAATTTGCGAAACAAGTAGAACAAGGGAAGATTAGACCAAGAGATGATACGCCATCGCAACCTAGCTTGGTTGTAATAGGTTGATAACTTTTAGATGCGCTCAAATGTAGTACATGTGTTTGTTTGGCACCTCACGGCTATATGTAGACAACAACACACAACAAACAATCACTCCAAAGTTAACTTGAAAAACAAGAAGAACTATGGATGATTAGACTACTAGTTGAGACGTCGTAACAAACTAGAGTTCTACTAGATTGACAATATTGAAAGACGCTAGAATGCATTAGGTGTGTTTGTTGTGCACTTTACGTCTATAACGAGCTAATGACACACAACTAATAACCACTGCAAACTTAACTTGCGAAACAAGTACAACCAAGGAAGATTAGACCAATGGATGAAGCATCGTCACAAACTAGGTTTCTACAAGATTGATAAGATTCAAAGGTGCTAGAATCCATTAGGTCTGTTTGATGTCCACCTCCTGTCTATAAAGAGCCGATAACACACAACAAGTATTCAACCTAAACTTAACTTGCGAAACAAGTAGAACAAGGGAAGATTAGACCAATGGAATATACGCTATCGCAACCTAGGTTGGTTCTAATAGGTTGATAAGATTTAGATGCGCTCGAATGTAGTACGTTTGCTTGTTTTGCACCTCACGTCTATAAGTAGCCAAAAACACACAACAAACAATCACTCCAAAGTTTACATGAAAAACAAGAAGAACTATGGAAGATTAGACTACTAGATGAGACGTCGTAATAAACTAGAGTTCTACTAGATTGACAGTATTGAAAGACGCTAGAAAGCATTAGGTGTGTTTGTTGTACACCTTACGTCTATAACGAGCCAATAACATACAACTAATAACCACAGCAAACTTAACTTGCGAAACAAGTAGAACCGAGGAAAATTAGGCCAATGGATAAAGCATCGTCACAAACTAGGTTTCTGGTATATTGAAAAGATTCAAAGGTGCTAGAATGCATTAGGGATGTTTGATGTCCACCTCCTCTCCATAAGGACCCAAAAACACACAACAAGTAATCAACCCAAACTTAACTTGCGTAAGGGGTTGAACAAAGGAAGATTAGACCAAAGGATGATACGTTATCGCAACCTAGGTTGGTTTTACTAGGTTGATAAGATTTAGATGCGCTAGAATTTAGTGCGTGTGTTTGTTTTGCCCCTTACGGCGGTAAGGAATCAACAACACACAAGAAGCAGCCACTGCAAACAGAACCTGCAAAACAAATAGAACCTGGGAAGATTAGACCAATGGATGATACGTCATCGTAACCTAGGTAGGTTCTACTAGGATGATGAGATTTAGATGGGCTAGAATATAGTACGTGTGTTAGTTTTGCGCCTCACAGCTATAAGGAGTCAACAACATACAACAAGCAATCACTCCAAACTTAACATGCAAAACAAGTCGAACTATAGAAGATTAGACTGTTGGACGAGACGTCGTCATAAACTAGGGTTCTACTAGATTGACAATTTTGAAAGACGCTAGAATGCATTAGGAGTCTTTGATGTGCACCTTACAGCCATAAGGAGCAAATAAAACACAACTAAAAACCACCCCAAGCTTAACTTGCGAAACACGTAGAACCATGGAATATTAGACCACTGGATGAAGCACCATCACAAATTAGGGTTCTACTAGATTAAAAAGATTCAAAGGTGCTAGAATGCATTAGGTGTGTTTGATGTCCACCTCCTGTCTGTAAGGAGCCAATAACACACGACAAGTAATCAACCTAGACTTAACTTGCGAAACAATTCGAACAAGGAAAGATTAGACCAAAGGATGATACGTCATCGCAGCCTTGGTAGGTTCTGCTAGGTTGATGAGATTTAGATGCGCTAGAATGTAGCACGTGTGTTAGTTTTGCACCTCATTGCTATAAGTAGTCAACAACACACAACAAGCAATCACTTCAAACTTAACTTGCAAAACAAGTCGAACCATTGAAGATTAGACTGTTGGATGAGACGTCGTTATAAACTAGGGTTCTACTAGATTGACAATATTGAAAGACGCTTGAATGCATTAGGTGGGGTCCATTAGGTGTGTTTGATGTCCACCTCCTGCCTATAAGGAGCCAATAAGACACAACAAGTAATCAACCTAAACTTAACTCTCGAGACAAGTAGATCCAGGGAAGATTAGAGCAAAGGATGATACGTCATCGCAACTTAGGTAGGTTCTACTAGGTCGATAAGATTTAGATGCGCTAGAATGTAGTACGTGTGTTTGTTTTGCTCCCCATTGCTATAAGTAGTCAACAACACACAACAAGTAATCCCTCCATACTTAACCATCAAAATAAGTAGAAGTTTGGAAGATTAGACCACTGGATGAGACGTCATCACAAACTAGGGTTCTACTAGATTGACAATATTGAAAGACGCTAGAATGCATTAGGTGTGTTTGTCGTGCAGCTTACGTCTATAACGAGCCAATAACACACAACTAATAACCACAGCAAACTTAACTTGCAAAACAAGTAGAACCAAGGAAGATTAGACTAATGGATGAAGCATCGTCACAAACTAGGATTCTACAAGATTGATAAGATTCGAAGGTGCTAAAATCCATTAGGTCTGTTCGATGTCCACCTCCTGTCTATAATGAGCCGATAACGCACAACAAGTTATCAACCTAAACTTAATTTGCGAAACAAGTAGAACAAGGGAAGATTAGACCAAGAGATGATACGCCATCGCAACCTAGCTTGGTTCTAATAGGTTGATAACATTTAGATGCGCTCAAATGTAGTACATGTGTTTGTTTGGCACCTCACGGCTATAAGTAGACAACAACACACAACAAACAATCACTCCAAAGTTAACTTGCGAAACAAG
The DNA here is from genome assembly GCA_020080225.1 of Gynochthodes officinalis. Taxonomy (NCBI): domain Eukaryota; kingdom Viridiplantae; phylum Streptophyta; class Magnoliopsida; order Gentianales; family Rubiaceae; genus Gynochthodes; species Gynochthodes officinalis. The sequence continues at coordinate 6,458,185 of CM034620.1, forward strand.
TAGAACCAAGGAAGATTAGACTACTGGATGCGACGTCATTACAAACTAGGGTTCTACTAGATTGACAATATTGAAAGACGCTAGAATGCATTAGGTGTCTTTGTTGTGCACTTTACGTCTATAACGAGCTAATGACACACAACTAATAACCACTGCAAACTTAACTTGCGAAACAAGTAGAACCAAGGAAGATTAGACCAATGGATGAAGCATCGTCACAAACTAGGTTTCTACAAGATTGATAAGATTCAAAGGTGCTAGAATCCATTAGGTGTGTTTGATGTCCACCTCCTGTCTATAAGGAGCCGATAACACACAACAAGTAATCAACCTAAACTTAACTTGCGAAACAAGTAGAACAAGGGAAGATTAGACCAAAGGAAGATACGCTATCGCAACCTAGGTTGGTTCTAATAGGTTGATAAGATTTAGATGCGCTCGAATGTAGTACGTGTGTTTGTTTTGCACCTCACGGCTATAAGTAGTCAACAACACACAACAAACAATCACTCCAAAGTTTACTTGAAAAACAAGAAGAACTATGGAAGATTAGACTACTAGATGAGACGTCGTAATAAACTAGAGTTCTACTAGATTGACAGTATTGAAAGACGCTAGAAAGCATTAGGTGTGTTTGTTGTACACCTTACGTCTATAACGAGCCAATAACATACAACTAATAACCACAGCAAACTTAACTTGCGAAACAAGTAGAACCGAGGAAAATTAGGCCAATGGATAAAGCATCGTCACAAACTAGGTTTCTGGTATATTGAAAAGATTCAAAGGTGCTAGAATGCATTAGGGGTGTTTGATGTCCACCTCCTCTCCGTAAGGACCCAAAAACACACAACAAGTAATCAACCCAAACTTAACTTGCGTAAGGGGTTGAACAAGGGAAGATTAGACCAAAGGATGATACGTTATCGCAACCTAAGTTGGTTTTACTAGGTTGATAAGATTTAGATGCGTTAGAATGTAGTGCGTGTGTTTGTTTTGCCCCTTACGGCTGTAAGGAATCAACAACACACAAGAAGCAGCCACTGCAAACAGAACCTGCAAAAAAAATAGAACCTGGGAAGATTAGACCAATGGATGATACGTCATCGTAACCTAGGTAGGTTCTACTAGGATGATGGGATTTAGATGAGCTAGAATATAGTACGTGTGTTAGTTTTGCGCCTCACAGCTATAAGGAGTCAACAACATACAACAAGCAATCACTCCAAACTTAACTTGCAAAACAAGTCGAACCATAGAAGATTAGACTGTTGGATGAGACGTCGTCATAAACTAGGGTTCTACTAGATTGACAATTTTGAAAGACGCTAGAATGCATTAGGTGTCTTTGATGTGCACCTTACAGCTATAAGGAGCCAATAACACACAACTGATAACCACCCCAAACCTAACTTGCGAAACTGTAAAACCACGGAAGATTAGACCAATGCATGAAGCATCGTCACAAACTAGTGTTCTACTAGATTGATAAGATTCAAAGGTGCTAGAATGCATTAGGTGTGTTTGATGTCCTCCTCCTGTCTATAAGGAGCCAATAACACACAACAAGTAATCAACCTAAACTTAACTTGCGAAACAAGTCGAACAAGGAAAGATTAGACCAAAGGATGATATGTCATCACAGCCTTGGTAGGTTCTACTAGGTTGATGAGATTTAGATGCTCTAGAATGTAGTACGTATGTTAGTTTTGCGCCTCATTGCTACAAGTAGTCAACAACACATAACAAGCAATCACTCCAAACTTAACATGCAAAACAAGAAGAACCAGGGAAGATTAGACTATTGGATGAGACGTTGTCATAAAATAGGGTTCTACTAGATTGACAATATTGAAAGACGCTAGAATGCATTAGGTGTGTTTGATTTGATAAGATTCAAAGGTGATAGAATGCATTAGGTGTGTTTGATGTCCACCTCTTGTCTATAAGGAGCCAATAAGACACAACAAGTAATCAACCTAAACTTAACTCTCGAAACACGTAGAACCAGGGAAGATTAGACCAAAGGATGATACGTCATCGCAACCTAGGTAGGTTCTAGTAGGTTGATAAGATTTAGATGCGCTAGAATGCAGTACGTGTGTTAGTTTTGCGCCTCATTGCTATAAGTAGTCAACAACACACAACAAGTAATCCCTCCAAACTTAACCTGCAAAACAAGTAGACGTATGGAAGATTAGACTACTGGATGAGACGTCATCACAAACTAGGGTTCTACTAGATTGACAATATTGAAAGACGCAAGAATGCATTAGGTGTGTTTGATGTGCACCTTACAGCCATAAGGAGCAAATAAAACACAACTAAAAACCACCCCAAGCTTAACTTGCGAAACACGTAGAACCATGGAATATTAGACCACTGGATAAAGCACCATCACAAACTAGGGTTCTACTAGATTGAAAAGATTCAAAGGTGCTAGAATGCATTAGGTGTGTTTGATGTGCACCTTACAGCTATAATGAGCCAATAACACACAACTAATGCCATCCCAAACAAAACTTGCGAAACAAGTAGAACCAGGGAAGATTAGACCAAAGGATGATACGTCATCACAATCTTGGTAGGTTCTAATAGGTTGATAAGATTTAGATGCGCTAGAATGAAGTATATGTGTTTGTTTTGCGCCTCAGGGCTATAAGTAGTAAACAATACGCTACAAGCAATCACTCCAAACTTAACTTGCAAAAGAAGTAGGACTATGGAAGATTAGATTACTGGACGAGACGTCACCAGAAACTAGGGTTCTACTAGATTGACAATATTGTAAGACGCAAAAATGCATTACGTGTGTTTGATGCACAACTTACGGATATAAGAGCCAATGACACACAACTAATAACCATCCCAAACTTAACTTACGAAACAAGAAGAAACAAAAAAGATTAGAACAATGAATGAAGCATCGTAACAAACTAGGATTCTACGAGATTGATAAGATTCAAAAGTGTTAGAATGCATTAGGTGTCTTTGATGTCCACCTCCTTCCTATAAGGAGCCAATAAGACAGAACAAGTAATCAACCTAAACTTAACTCTCGAAACAAGTAGAACCAGGGAAGATTAGACCAAAGGATGATACGTCATCGTAACCTAGGTAGGTTCTAAGAGGTTGAAAAGATTTGGATGCTCTAGAATGAAGTACGTGTGTTTGTTTTGCGCCTTACGGCTATAAGTAGTCAACAACACACAACAAGCAATCACTCCAAACTTAACTTGCAAAACAAGTAGAACAATGGAAGATTAGACTACTGGATGAGACGTCATCACAAACTAGGGTTCTACTAGATTGACAATATTGATAGACGCTAGAATGTATTAGGTGTGTTTGTTGTACACCTTACGTCTATAACAAGCCAATAACACACAACTAATATCCACAACAAACATAACTTGCGAAACAAGTAGAACCAAGGAAGATTAGACCAATGGATGAAGCATCGTCAGAAAGTAGGTTTGTACAAGATTGATAAGATTCAAAGGTGCTAGAATCCATTAGGTGTGTTTGATGCCCACCTCTTGTCTATAAGGAGCCGATAACACACAACAAATAATCAACCTAAACTTAACTTGCGAAACAAGTAGAACAAGGGAAGATTAGACCAAAGGATGATACACCATCGCAACCTAGGTTGGTTCTAATAGGTTGATAAGATTTAGAGGCGCTCGAATGTAGTATGTGTGTTTGTTTTGCGCCTGACGGCTATAAGTGGTCAACAACACACAACAAACAATCAATCCAAAGTTAAATTTAAGAACAAGAAGAACTATGGAAGATTACACTACTGGATGAAACGTCGTCATAAACTAGGGTTCTACTCGATTGACAACATTGAAAGACGCCAGAATGCATTAGATGTGTTTGATTTGCACCTTACGGGTATAACGAGCTAATAACTATAGCAAACTTAACTTGCGAAACAAGTAGAACCAAGCAACATCAGATCAATGGATAAAGCATCTTCATAAACTAGGTTTCTACTAGATTGATAATATTCAAAGGCGCTAGAATGCATTAGGTCTGTTTGATGTCCACCTCCTGTCCATAAGTAGCCAATAACACACAACAAGTAATCAACCTAAACTTAACTTGCGAAACAAGTAGAACGAGGGAAAATTAGACTACTGGATGAGAGGTCGACATAAACTATGGTTCTACTAGATTGACAATATTGAAAGACGCTGGAATGCATTAGGTGTTTGATGTGCACCTTATGGGTATAAGGAGACAATATCACACAACTAATAACGACCCCAATCTTAACTTGCGAAACAAGTAGAACCAAGGAAAATTAGACCAATGGATGAAGCATCGTCACAAACTAGGGTTCTACTAGATTGATAAGATTCAAAGGTGCTAGAATGCATTAGGTGTGTTTGATGTCTACCTCCTGTCTATAAGGAGCCAATAATACACAACAAGTAATCAATCTAAAGTTTACTCTCGAAACAAGTAGAACCAGGGAAGATTAGACCAAAGGATCATACGTGATCGCAACCTAGGTAGGTTCTACTAGGTTGATAAGAATTAGATGCGCTAGAATGTAGTACGTGTGTTAGTTTTTCGCCTTACGGCTATAAGGAGTCAACAACACACAACAAGCAATCACTCCAAACTTAACTTGCAAAGTAAGTAGAGCTATGGAAGATTAGACTACTGGATGACACGTTATCATAAACTGGGGTTCTACTAGATTGACCATATTGAAAGACGGTAGAATGCATTAGGTGTGTTTGTTGTGCACCTTACGTCTATAACGAGCTAATAACTCACAACTAATAACCACAGCAAACTTAACTTGCGAAACAAGTAGAACCGAAAAAGATTAGACCAATGGATAAAGCATCGTCACAAATTAGGTTTCTACTAGATTGATAAGATTCAAAGATGCTAGAATGCATTTGGGGTGTTTTATGTCCACCTCCTATCCATAAGGACCCAATAACACACAACAAGTAATCATCCTAAACTTAACTTTCGTAACGAGTCGAACAAGGGAAGATTAGACCAAAGGATGATACGTCATCGCAACCTAGGTTGGTTCTACTAGGTTGATAAGATTTAGATGCGCTAGAATGTAGTGCGTGTGTCTGTTTGTCGCCTAACGGCTATAAGGAGTCAACAACACATAAGAACCAACCACTCCAAACAGAACCTGCAAAACAAATAGAACCTGGGAAGATTTGACCAATGGATGATACGTCATCGTAACCTAGGTAAGTTCTAGTAGGATGATGAGATTTAGATGCGCCAGAATGTAGTACGTGTGTTAGTTTTGCACCTCACGGCTATAAGTAGTCAACAACACACAACAAGCAATTACTCCAAACTTAACTTGCAAAACAAGTCGAATCATGGAAGATTAGACTGTTGGATGAGACATCGTCATAAACTAGGGTTCTACTAGATTAACAATTTTGAAAGACGCTAGTATGCATTAGGTGTGTTTGATGTGCACCTTAAAGCTATATGGAGCCAATAACACACAACTGATAACCACCCCAAACCTAACTTGCGAAACAGTAGAACCAAGGAAGATTAGACCAATGAATGAAGTATCGTCACAAATTAAGGTTCTACTAGATTGACAATTTTGGAAGACGCTAGTATGCATTAGTTGTGTTTGATGTGCACCTTGCAGCTACAAGGAGCCAATAACACACAACAGATAACCACCCCAAACCTAACTTGCGAAACAGTGAAACTAAGGAAGATTAGACCAATGCATGACGTCGTCACAAATTAAGGTTCTACTAGATTGACAATTTTGGAAGACGCTAGTATGCATTAGGTGTGTTTGATGTGCACCTTGCAGCTACAAGGAGCCAATAACACACAACTGATAACCTCCCCAAACCTAACTTGCGAAACAGTGAAACTAAGGAAGATTAGACCAAGGCATGAAGCATCATCACAAACTAGGATTCTACTAGATTGATAAGATTTAAAGGTGCTAGAATGCATTAGGTGTGTTTGATGTCCACCTTCTGTCTATAAGGAGCCAATATTACACAACAAGTAATCAACCTAAACTTAACTCTCGAAACAAGTATAACAACGGAAATTAGACCAAAGGATGATACGTGATCACAACCGAGGTAGGCTCTACTTGGTGGATAAGATTTAGACGCGCTAGAATGTAGTACGTGTGTTAGTTTTGCGCCTCCTTGCTTATAAGTAGTCAACAACACACAAGAACTAACCCCTCCAAACCTAACCTGCAAAACAAGTAGAACTATGGAAGATTAGACTACTGGATGAGACATCATTATAAACTAGGGTTCTACTAGGTTCACAATATTGAAAGACGCTAGAATTCATTAGGTGTGTTTGATTTGCAACTTACGGGTATAAGGAGACAATAACACACAACTGATAATGACTCCAATCTTAACTTGCAAAACAAGTAGAACCAAGGAAAATTATACCAATGGATGAAGTATCGCAACAAACTAGGGTTCTACTAGATTGGTATGATTCAAAGGTACTAGAATGCATTAGGTGTGTTTGATGTCCACCTTCTATCTATAAGGAGCCAATAATACACAACAAGTAATCAATCCAAACTTAACTCTCGAAACAAGTAGAACTAGGGAAGATTAGACCAAAGGATGATACGTGATCGCAACCTAGGTAGGTTCTACTTGGTTGATAAGATTTAGATGCGCAAGAATGTAGTACGTGTGTTAGTTTTGCGCCTCATTGCTTATAAGTAGTCAACAACAGACAACAAGTAATCCCTCCAAACCTAACCTGCAAAGCAAGTAGAGCTATAGAAGATTAGACTACTGGATGAGACGTCATGAAAAACTAGGGTTCTTCTCGGTTGACAATATTGAAAGACGCTAGATTGCATTAGGTGTGTTTGATTTGCACCTTACGGGTATAAGGAGACAATAACACACAACTGATAACGACCCTAATCTTAACTTGCGAAACAAGTAGAACCAAGGAAAATTAGACCAATGGATGAAGTATCGCAACAAACCAGGGTTTTACTTGATTGATATGATTCAAAGGTGCTAGAATGCATTAGGTGTGTTTGATGTCCACCTCTTGTTTATAAGGAACCAATAAGACACAACAAATAATCAACCTAAACTTAACTTTCGAAACAAGCAGAACCAGGGAAGATGAGACCAAAGGATGATACGTCATCGCAACCTAGGTAGGTTCTACTATGTTGATAAGATTTAGATGTGCTAGAATGTAGAACGTGTGTTTGTTTTGCGCCTCACGGCTATAAGTAGTCAACAACACACAAGAAGCAATCACTCCAAACTTAACTTGCAAAACAAGTAGAACCATGGAAGATTAGACTATTGGATGAGACGTCATCATAAACTAGGGTTCCACTAGATTGACAATTTTGAAAGATGCTAGAATGCATTAGGTGTGTTTCATGTGCACCTTATGGGTATATGGAGCCAATAACACACAACTAATAACCACCCCAAACTGAAGTTGCGAAACATGTAGAACCAAGGAAGATTAGAACAATGGATGAAGCATCGTCACAAACTAGGGTTCTACTAGATTGATAACATTCAAAGGTGCTAGAATGCATTAGGTGTCTTTGATGTCCACCACCTTTCTATAAGGAGCCAATAACACACAACAAGTAATCAGCCTAAACTTAAATTGCGAAACATGTAGAACAAGGGAAGATTAAACCAAAGGACGAGACGTCATCGCAACCCAGGTAGGTCCTACTAGATTGATAAGACTAAGATGCGCTAGAATGTACTACGTGTGTTTGTTTTGCGCCTCACGGTTATAAGTAGTTAAAAACACACAAGAAGCAATCACTCCAAACTTAACATGCAAAACAAGTAGAACCAGGGAAGATTAGACTATTGGATGAGACGTCATCATAAACTTGGGTTCGAAGAGATTGACAATATTGAAAGACGCTAGAATTCATTAGGTGTGTTTGATGCGCAACTTACGGTTATAAGGAGTGGAAAACAGACAACTATTAACCACTCCAAACTTAACTTACGAAACAAGCTAAACCAAGGAAGATTAGACCAATGGATGAAGTGTTGTCACAAACTAGGGTTCTACGAGATTGATAAGATTCAAAGGTGCTAGAATGCATTAGGTGTGTTTGATGTCCACCTCCTGCCTATAAGGAGCCAATAAGACAGAACAAGTAATCAACCTAAACTTAACTCTCGAAACAAGTAGAACCGGGGAAGATTAGACCAAAAGATGATACGTCATCGTAACATAGGTAGGTTCTAATAGGTTGAAAAGATTTAGATGCTCTAGAATGAAGTACGTGTGTTTGTTTTGCGCCTCACGGCTATCAGTAGTCAACAACACACAACAAGCAATCACTCCAAACTTAGCTTGCAAAACAAGTAGAACTATGGAAGATTAGACAACTGGATGAGACGTCATCACAAACCAGTGTTCTACTGGATTGACAATATTGAAATACGCTAGAATGCATTTGGTGTGTTTGTTGTACACCTTACGTCAATAACAAGCCAATAAGACACAACAAATATCCACAGCAAACTTAACTTGCGAAACAAGTAGAACCAAGGAAGATTAGACCAATGGATGAAGCATCGTCACAAATTAGGTTTCTACAAGATTGATAAGATTCAAAGGTGCTAGAATCCATTAGGTGTGTTTGATGTCCACCTCCTGTCTATAAGGAGCCGATAACACACAACAAGTAATCAACCTAAACTTAACTTCCGAAACAAGTAGAACAAGGGAAGATCAGACCAAAGGATGATACGCCATCGCAATGTAGGTTGGTTCTAATAGGTTGATAAGATTTAGATGCGCTCGAATGTAGTACGTGTGCTTGTTTTGTGCCTCACGGCTATAAGTAGTCAACAACACGTAACAAACAATCACTCCAAAGTTAACTTGAAAAACAAGAAGAACAATGGAAGATTACACTACTGGATGAGACGCCGTCATAAACTAGGGTTCTACTAGATTGACAATATTGAAAGCCGCTAGAATGCATTAGGTGTGTTTGTTGTGCACCATATGTCTATAACGAGCTAGTAACCATAGCAAACTTAACTTGCGAAACAAGTAGGACAGAGCAACATCTGATCAATGGATAAAGCATCATCATAAACTAGGTTTCTACTAGATTTATAATATTCAAAGGCGCTAGAATGCATTGGGTGTGTTTGATGTCCACCTCCTGTCCATAAGTAGCCAATAACACACAACAAGTAATCAACCTAAACTTAACTTGCGAAACAAGTAGAACAAGGGAAGATTAGACTACTAGATGAGAGGTCGTCATAAACTATGGTTCTACTAGATTGACAATATTGAAAGACGCTAGAATGCATTAGGTGTGTTTGACGTGCACCGTACGGGTATAAGGAGACAATATCACACAACTAATAACGACCCCAATCTTAACTTGCGAAACAAGTAGAACCAAGGAAACTTAGGCCAATGGATGAAGCATCGTCACAAACATGGTTTCCACAAGATTGATAAGATTTAAAGGTGCTAGAATCCATTAGGTGTGTTTGATGTCCACCTCCTGTTTATAAGGAGCCGATAACACACAACAAGTAATCAACCTAAACTTAACTTGCGAAACAAGTAGAACAAGGGATGATTAGACCAAAGGATGATACGTCTTCGCAACGTAGGTAGGTTCTACTAGGTTGATAAGATTTAGATGCGCTAGAATGAAGTACGTGTGTTTGTTTTTCGCCTCACGGCTATAAGGAGTCAACAACACACAACAAGCAATCACTCCAAACTTAACTTGCAAAACAAGTAGAGCTATGGAAGATTAGACTACTGGATGACACGTCATCATAAAGTAGGGTTCTACTAGATTGACAATATTGAAAGACAGTAGAATGCATTATGTGTGTTTGTTGTGCACCTTACGTCTATAACGAGCTAATAACACACAACTAATAACGACAGCAAACTTAACTTGCGAAACAAGTAGAACCGAGGAAGATTAGACCAATGGATAAAGCATTGTCACAAACTAGGTTTTTACTAGATTGATAAGATTCAAAGGTGTTAGAATGCATTAGGGGCGTTTGATGTCCACCTCCTGTCCACAAGGACCCAATAACACACAATAGGTAATCAACGTAAACTTAACTTGCGTAACGAGTCGAACAAGGGAAGATTAGACCAAAGGATGATACGTCATCGCAACCTAGGTTGGTTCTACTAGGTTGATAAGATTTAGATGCGCTAGAATGTAGTGCATGTGTTTGTTTTGCGTCTCACGGCTATAAGGAGTCAACAAGACACAATAAGCAACCACTCCAAATAGAACCTGCAAAACAAATAAAACCTGGGAAGATTAGACCAATGGATGATACGTCATCGTAATCTAGCTAGGTTCTACTAGGATGATGAGATTTAGATGCTCTAGAATGTAGTACATGTGTTAGTTTTGTGCCTCACGGCTATAAGTAGTGAACAACACACAACAAGCAATCACTCCAAACTTAACTTGCAAAACAAGTCGAATCATGGAAAATTAGACTGTTGGATGAGACGTCATCATAAACTAGGGTTCTATTAGATTGACAATTTTGAAAGACGCTAGTATCCATTAGGTGTGTTTGATGTGCACCTTATAGCTATAAGGAGCCAACAACACATAACTGATAACCACCCTAAGCCTAACTTGCGAAACAGTAGAACCAAGAAAGATTAGACCAATGCATGAAGCATCGTCACAAACTAGGGTTCCACTAAATTGATAAGATTCAAAGGTGCTAGAATGCATTAGGTGTGTTTGATGTCCACCTCCTGTCTATAAGGAGCAATAATGCACAACAAGTAATCAATCTAAAGTTAACTCTCGAAACAAGTAGAGCAGGGAAGATTAGACCAAAGGATGATACGTGATCGCAACCGAGGTAGGTTGTACTAGCTTGATAAGAATTAGATGCGCTAGAATGTAGTATGTGTGTTAGTTTTGCGCCTTATTGATTATAAATAGTCAACAACATACAACAAGTAATCCCTTCAAACCTAACCTGCAAAACAAGTAGAACTATGGAAGATTAGACTACTGGATAAGACGTCATCATAAACTAGGGTTCTACTAGGTTGACAATATTGAAAGACGCTAGAATGCATTAGGTGTGTTTGATTTGCACCTTACAGGTATAAGGAGACAATAACACACAACTGATAACGACCCCAATCTTAACTTGCGAAACAAGTAGAAACAGGGAAAATTAGACCAATGGATGAAGTATCGCAACAAATTATGGTTCTGCTAGATTGATATGATTCAAAGGTGCTAGAATGCATTAGGTGTGTTTGATGTCCACCTCCTGTTTATAAGGAACCAATAAGACACAACAAGTAATCAACCTAAACTTAACTTTCGAAACAAGTAGAACCAGGCAAGATGAGACCAAAGGATGATACGTCATCGCAACCTAGGTAGGTTCTACTACGTTGATAGGATTTAGATGCGCTAGAATGTAGAACGTGTGATCGTTTTGCGCCTCACGACTGTAAGTAGTCAACAACAAAAAACAAACAATCACTCCAAACTTAACTTGCAAAACAAATAGAACCATGAAAGATTAGACTACTGGATGAGACGTCATCATAAACTAGGGTTCCACTAGATTGACAATTTTGAATGATGCTGGAATGCATTTGGTGTGTTTCATATGCACCTTGCGGGTATAAGGAGCCAATAACACAACTAATAACCACACGAAACTGAACTTGCGAAACATGTAAAACCATTGAGGATTAGACCACTGGATGAAGCATCGTCACAAACTAGGGTTATTCTAGATTGATAAGATTCAAAGGTGCTAGAATGCATTAGGTGTCTTTGATGTCCACCTCATTTCAATAAGGAGCCAATAACACACAACAACTAATCAGCCTAAACTTAACTTGCGAAACGTGTAGAACAAGGGAAGATTAGACCAAAGAATGAGACGTCATCGCAACGTAGGTAGGTCCTACTAGATTGATAAGACTAAGATGCGCAAGAATGTACTACGTGTGTTTGTTTTGCGCCTCACGGCTATAAGTAGTCAACAACACAAAAGAAGCAATCACTCCAAAGTTAACATGCAAAACAAGTAGAACCAGGAAAGATTAGACTATTGGATGAGACGTCATCATAAACTAAGGTTTGAAGAGATTGACAATATTGAAAGACGTTAGAATTCATTAGATGTGTTTGATGCGCAACTTACTGATATAAGAACGAAAAACACACAACTAATAACCATCCCAAACTTAACTTACGAAACAAATTCAACCAAAGAAGATTAGACCAATGGATGAAGCGTCGTCACAAACTAGGGTTCTACGAGATTGATTAGATTCAAAGGTGCTAGAATGCATTAGGTGTGTTTGATGTTCACCTCCTGCCCATAAAGAGCCAATAAGACAGAACATGTAATCAACCTAAACTTAATTCTCGAAACAAGTAGTACCCGGGATGATTAGACCAAAGGATGATACGTCACCGTAACCTAGGTAGGTCCTAATAGGTTGAAAAGATTGGGATGCTCTAGAATGAGGTACGTGTGTTTGTTTTGCCCCTCACGGCTATAATTAGTCAACAACACACAACAAGTAATCCCTCCAAACTTAACCTGCAAAACAAGTAGAAGTATTGAAGATTAGACTACTGGATGAGACGTCATCATAAACTAGGGTTCTACTAGATTGACAATATTCAAATACGCTAGAATGCATTAGGTGTGTTTGTTGTGCACCTTACGTCAACAACAAGCCAATAACACACAACTAATATCCACAGATAACTTAACTTGTGAAACAAGTAGAACAAAGGAAGATTAGACCAATGGATGAAGCATCGTCACAAATTAGGTTTCTACAAGATTGATAAGATTCAAAGGTGCTAGAATCCATTAGGTGTGTTTGATATCCACCTCCTGTCTATCAAGAGCCGATAACACACAACAAGTAATGAACCCAAACTTAACTTGCGAAACAAGTAGAACACTGGAAGATTGGACCAAAGGATGATACGCCATCGCAACCTAGGTTGGTTCTAATAGGTTCATAAGATTTAGATGCCCTCGAATGTAGTATGTGTGCTTGTTTTGCGCCTCACGGCTATAAGTAGTCAACAACACAGAACAAACAATCACTCCAAAGTTAACTTGAAAAACCAGAAGAACTATGGAAGATTAGACTACTGGATGAAACGTCGTCATAAACTAGGGTTCTACTAAATTGACAATATTGAAAGACGCTAGAATGCATTAGTTGTGTTTGCTGTGCACCATACGTCAATAACGAGCTAATAACCATAGCAAACTTAACTTGCAAAACAAGTTGAATAGAGCAAAATCAGATCAATGGATAAAGCATCGTCATAAAGTAGGTTTCTACTAGATTGATAATATTCAAAGGCGCTAGAATGCATTAGGTGTGTTTGATGTCCACCTCCTGTCCATAAGTAGCCAATAACACACAACAAGTAATCAACGTAAACTTAACTTGCGAAACAAGCAGAACAAGGGAAAATTAGTCTACTGGATGAGAGGTCGTCATAAACTATGGTTCTACTAGATTGACAATATTGAAAGACGCTGGAATGCATTAGGTGTTTGATGTGCACCTTACGGGTATAAGGAGACAATATCACACAACTAATAACGACCCCAATCTTAACTTGCGAAATAAGTAGAACCAAGGAAAATTAGACCAATGGATGAAGCATCGTCACAAACTAGGTTTCTACAAGATTGATAAGATTTAAAGGTGCTAGAATCCATTAGGTGTGTTTGATGTCCACCTCCTGTCTATAAAGAGCCGATAACACACAACAAGTAATCAAACTAAACATAACTTGCGAAACAAGTAGAACAAGGGATTATTAAACAAAAGGATGATACGTCATCGCAACTTAGGTAGGTTTTACTAGGTTGATAAGATTTAGATGCGCTAGAATGAAGTACGTGTGTTTATTTTTCGCGTCACGGCTATAAGGAGTCAACAACACAAAACAAGCAGTCACTCCAAACTTAACTTGCAAAATAAGTAGAGGTATGGAAGATTAGACTACTGGATGGCACGTTATCATAAACTGGGGTTCTACTAGATTGACAATATTGAAAGAAGGTAGAATGCATTAGGTGTGTTTGTTGTGCACCTTACGTCTATAACGAGCTAATAACACACATCTAATAACCACAACAAACTTAACTTGCAAAACAAGTAGAACCGAGGAAGATTAGACCAATGGATAAAGCATCGTCACAAATTAGGTTTCTATTAGATTGATAAGATTCAAAGATGCTAGAATGCATTTGGGGTGTTTTATGTCCACCTCCTATCCATAAGGACCCAATAACACACAACAAGTAATCATCCTAAACTTAACTTTCGTAACGAGTCGAACAAGGGAAGATTAGACCAAAGGATGATACGTCATCGCAACCTAGGTTGGTTCTACTAGGTTGATAAGATTTAGATGCGCTAGAATGTAGTGCGTGTGTCTGTTTGTCGCCTAACGGCTATAAGGAGTCAACAACACACAAGAAGCAACCACTCCAAACAGAACCAGCAAAACAAATAGAACCTGGGAAGATTAGACCAATGGATGATACGTCATCGTAACCTAGGTAAGTTCTACTAGGATGATGAGATTTAGATGCGCCAGAATGTAGTACGTTTGTTAGTTTTGAACCTCACGGCTATAAGTAGTCAACAACACACAACAAGCAATCACTCCAAACTTAACTTGCAAAACAAGTCGAATCATGGAAGATTAGACTGTTGGATGAGACATCGTCATAAACTAGGGTTCTACTAGATTAACAATTTTGAAAGACGCTAGTATGCATTAGGTGTGTTTGATGTGCACCTTAAAGCTATATGGAGCCAATAAGACACAACTGATAACCACCCCAAACCTTACTTGTGAAACAGTAGAACCAAGGAAGATTAGACCAATGAATAAAGTATCGTCACAAATTAAGGTTCTACTAGATTGACAATTTTGGAAGACGCTAGTATGCATTAGGTGTGTTTGATGTGCACCTTGCAGCTACAAGGAGCCAATAACACACAACTGATAACCTCCCCAAACCTAACTTGCGAAACAGTGAAACTAAGGAAGATTAGACCAACGGATGAAGCATCGTCACAAACTAGGGTTCTACTAGATTGATAAGATTCAAAGGTCCTAGAATGCATTAGGTGTCTTTGATGTCCACCTCCTGTCTATAAGGAGCCAATATTACACAACAAGTAATGAACCTAAACTTAACTCTCGACACAAGTATAACAAGGGAAGATTAGACCAAAGGATGATACGTGATCACAACCGAGGTAGGCTCTACTACGTGGATAAGATTTTGATGTGCTAGAATGTAGTACGTGTGTTAGTTTTGTGCCTCCTTGTAAGTAGTCAACAACACACAACAACTAATCCCTCCAAACCTTACCTGCAAAACAAGTAGAACTATGGAATATTAGACTACTGGATGAGACGTCATCATAAACTAGGGTTCTACTTGGTTGACAATATTGAAAGACGCTAGAATTCATTAGGTGTGTTTGATTTGCAACTTAGGGGTATAAGGAGACAATAACACACAACTGATAACGACCCCAATCTTAACTTGTAAAACAAGTAGAACCAAGGAAAATTAGACCAACGGATGAAGTATCGCAACAAACTAGGGTTCTACTAGATTGGTATGATTCAAAGGTGCTAGAATGCATTAGGTGTGTTTGATGTTCACCTCCTGTCTATAAGGAGCCAATAATACACAACAACTAATCAACCTAAACTTAACTCTCGAAACAAGTAGAACCAGGGAAGATTAGACCAAAGGATGATACGTGATCGCAACCTAGGTTGGTTCTACTAGGTTGATAAGATTTAGATGCGCTAGAATGTAGTGCGTGTCTATTTTTCGCCTAACGGCTATAAGGAGTGAACAACACACAAGAAGCAACCACTCCAAACAGAACTTGCAAAACAAATAGAACCTGGGAAGATTAGACCAATGGATGATACGTCATCGTAACCTAGGTAAGTTCTACTAGGATGACGAGATTTAGATGCGCTAGAATGTAGTACGTGTGTTAGTTTTGCGCCTCATTGCTATAGGTAGTCAACAACACACAACAAGTAATCGCTCCAAACTTAACCTTGAAAATAAGTAGAAGTATGGAAGATTAGACTACTGGATGAGACGTCATCATAAACTAGGGTTGTACTAGGTTGACAATATTGAAAGACGCTAGAATGCATTAGGTGTATTTGATTTGCACCTTACGGGTATAAGGAGACAATAACACACAACTGACAACGACCCCAATCATAACTTGCGAAACAAGTAGAACCAAGGAAAATTCGACCAATGGATGAAGTATCGCAACAAACTAGGGTTCTACTAGATTGATATGATTCAAAGGTGTTGGAACGCATTAGGTGTGTTTGATGTCCACTTCCTGTTTATAAGGAACCAAGAAGAGGCAACAAGTAATCAACCTAAACTTAACTCTCGAACGAAGCAGAAACAGGGAAGATTAGACGAAAGGATGATACATCATCGCAACCTCGGTAGGTTCTACTAGGTTGATAAGATTTAGTTGCGCTAGAATGTAGAACATGTGTTCGTTTTGTGCCTCACGGCTATAAGTAGTCCACAACATACAACATGCAATCACTCCAAACTTAACTTGCAAAACAAGTAGAACCATGGAAGATTAGACTATTGGATGAGACGTCATCATAAACCTGGGTTCGAAGAGATTAACAATATTGAAAGATGCTAGAATACATTAGGTGTGTTTCATGTGCACCTTACAGCAATAAAGAGCCAATAACACGCAACTGATAACCACTCCAAACCTAACTTGCGAAAAGGAAGAAACAAGGAAGATTAGACCAATGCATGAAGTATCGTCACAAACTAGGGTTCTACTCTATTGATAAGATTCAAGGGTGCTAAAATGCATTAGGTGTGTTTGATGTCCACCTCCTGTCTATAAGGAGCCAATAATACACAACAAGTAATCAACCTAAATTTACCATGCGAAACAAGTCGAACAAGGAAAGATTAGACCAAAGGATGACACGTCATCGCAGCCTTGGTAGGTTCTACTAGGTTGACGAGATTTAGATGCGCTAGAATGTAGTACGTGTGTTAGTTTTGCGCCTCATTGCTGTAAGTACTAAACAACACACAACAAGCAATCACTCCAAACTTAACATACAAAACAAGTAGAACCATGGAAGATTAGACTATTGGATGAGATGTTGTCACAAAATAGGGTTCTACTAGATTGACAATATTGAAAGACGCTAGAACGCATTAGATGTGTTTGACGTTCATCCTACGGATATAAGGAGACAATAACACACAACTAACAACGACCCAATCTTAGCTTGCCAAAAATGCAGAACCAAGGAATGTTAGACCAATGGATGAAGCATCATCACAAACTGAGGTTCTACTAGAATGATAAGATTCAAAAGTACTAGAACACACTAGGTGTGTTTGATGGCCACCTATTGTCTATAAGGAGCCAAGAAGACATAACAAGTAATCAACCTAAACTTAACTCTCGAAACAAGTAGAACCAGAGATGATTAGACCAAATGATCATACGTCATCGCAACCTTGGTAGGTTCTACAAGGTTGATAAGATTTAGATGTGCTAGAATGTAGTACATGGTTAGTTTTGCGCCTCCTTGCTATAAGTAGTCAACAACCCACAACAACTAATCCCTCCAAACTTAACCTTCAAAACAAGTAGAAGTATGGAAGATTAGACTACTGGATGAGAGGTCATCATAAACTAGAGTTCGAAGAGATTGACAATATTGAAAGACGCAAGAATGCATTAGTTGTGTTTGATGTGCACCTTATAGCCATAAAGAGCAAATAACACAACTAAAAACCATCCCAAGCTTAACTTTCGAAACAAGTAGAACCACGGAAGATTAGACCACTGGATGAAGCACCGTCACAAACTGGGGTTCTACTAGATTCATAAGACTCAAGGGTGCTAGAATGCATTAGGTGTGTTTGATGTCCACCTCCTGTCTATAAGGAGCTAATAACACACAACAAGTAACCAACCTAAACTTAACTCTCGAAACAAGTAGAACAAGGGAAGATTAGACCAAGGGATGATATGTCATCGCAACCTAGGTAGGTTCTACTAGGTTGATAAGATATAGATGCGCTAGAATGTAGTACGTGTGTTAGTTTTGTGCCTCATTGCTTATAAGTAGTCAACAACATACAACAAGAAATCCCTCCAAACCTAACCTGCAAAACAAGTAGAACTATGGAAGATTAGACTACTGGATGAGACGTCATCGTAAACTAGGGTTCTACTAGGTTGACAATATTGAAAGACGCTAGAATGCATTAGGTGTGTTTGATTTGCACCTTGCGGGTATAAGGAGACAATAACACACAACTGATAACGTCCCCAATCTTAACTTGCGAAACAAGTAGAACTAGGGAAAATTAGACCAATGGATGAAGTATCGCAACAAATTAGGATTCTACTAGATTGATATGATTCAAAGGTGCTAGAATGCATTAGGTGTGTTTGATGTCCACCTCCTGTTTATAAGGAACCAATAAGACACAACAAGTAATCAACCTAAACTTAACTTTCGAAACAAGCAGAACCAGGGAAGATGAGACCAAAGGATGATACGTCATCGCAACCTAGGTAGGTTCTACTACGTTGATGGGATTTAGATGCGCTAGAATGTAGAACATGTGTTCGTTTTGCGCCTTACGACTAAAAGTAGTCAACAACACATAACAAACAATCACTCCAAACTTAACTTGCAAAACAAGTAGAACCATGAAAGATTAGACTACTGGATGAGACGTCATCATAAACTATGGTTCCACTAGATTGACAATTTTGAAAGATGCTAGAATGCATTAGGTGTGTTTCATGTGCACCTTACGGGTATAAGGAGCCAATAACTCACAACTAATAACCACCCCAAACTGAAGTTGCGAAACATGTAGAACCATGGAAGTTTAGACCAATGGATGAAGGATTGTCACAAACTAGGGTTCTTCTAGATTGATAAGATTCAAAGGTGCTAGAATGCATTAGGTGTCTTTGATGTCCACCTCCTTTCTATAAGGAGCCAATAACACACAACAACTAATCAGCCTAAACTTAACTTGCGAAACATGTAGAACAAGGGAAGATTAGACCAAAAAATGAGACGTCATCGCAACCTAGGTAGGTCTTACTAGATTAATAAGACTTAGATGCGCTAGAATGTAGTACCTGTGTTTGTTTTGCGCCTCGCGGCTATAAGTAGTCAGCAACACACATAAAGCGATCACTCCAAACTTAACAAGCAAAACAAGTAGAACCAGGGAAGATTAGACTATTGGATGAGACGTTGTCATAAACTAGGGTTCGAACAGATTGACAATATTGAAAGACGCTAGAATTCATTAGGTGTGTTTGATGCGCAACTTACGGTTATAAAGAGTGAAAAACACACAACTAATAACCACCCCATACTTAACTTGCGAAAGAAGTTGAACCAAGGAAGACTAGACCAAAGGATGAAGCGTCGTCACAAACTAGGATTCTACGAGATTGATAAGATTCAAAAGTGTTAGAATGCATTAGGTGTCTTTGATGTCCACCTCCTTCCTATAAGGAGCCAATAAGACAGAACAAGTAATCAACCTAAACTTAACTCTCGAAACAAGTAGAACCAAGGAAGATTAGACCAAAGGATGATACGTCATCGTAACCTAGGTAGGTTCTAATAGGTTGAAAAGATTTAGATGCTCTAGAATGAAGTACGTGTGCTTGTTTTGCGCCTCACGGCTATAAGTAGTCAACAACAAACAACAAGCAATCACTCCAAACTGAAGTTGCAAAACAAGTAAAACTATGGAAGATTAGACTACTGGATGAGACGTAATCACAAACTAGGGTTCTACTGGATTGATAATATTGAAATATGCTAGAATGCATTAGGTGTGTTTGTTGTGCACCTTACGTCTATAACAAGCCAATAACACACAACTAATATCCACAGCAAACTTAACTTGCGAAACAAGTAGAACCAATGAAGATTAGACCAATGGATGAAACATCGTCACAAATTTGGTTTCTACAAGATTGATAATATTCAAAGGTGCTAGAATCCATTAGGTGTGTTTGATATCCACCTCCTGTCTATAAGGAGCCGATAACACACAACAAGTAATGAACCTAAACTTAACTTGCGAAACAAGTAGAACACTGGAAGATTAGACCAAAGGATGATACGCCATCGCAACCTAGGTAGGTTCTAATAGGTTCATAAGATTTAGATGCCCTCGAATGTTAACTTGAAAAACCAGAAGAACTATGGAAGATTAGACTACTAGATGAAACGTCGTCATAAACTAAGGTTCTACTAGATTGACAATATTGAAAGACACTAGAATGCATTAGGTGTGTTTGCTATGCACCATATGTCTATAACGGGCTAATAACTATAGCAAACTTAACTTGCGAAACAAGTAGAACCAAGCAACATCAGATCAATGGATAAAGCATCTTCATAAACTAGGTTTCTACTAGATTGATAATATTCAAAGGCGCTAGAATGCATTAGGTGTGTTTGATGTCCACCTCCGGTCCATAAGTAGCCAATAACACACAACAAGTAATCAACCTAAACTTAAGTTGCGAAACAAGTAGAACGAGGGAAAATTAGACTACTGGATGAGCGGTCGTCATAAACTATGATTATACTAGATTGACAATATTGAAGGACGCTGGAATGCATTAGGTGTTTGATGTGCACCTTACGGGTATAAGGAGACAATATCACACAACTAATAACGACCCCAATCTTAACTTGCGAAACAAGTAGAACCAAGGAAAATTAGACCAATGGATGAAGCATCGTCAAAAACTAGGTTTCTACAAGATTGATAAGATTTAAAGGTTTTAGAATCCATTAGGTGTGTTTGATGTCCACCTCTTTTCCATAAAGAGCCGATAACACACAACAAGTAATCAAACCAAACATAACTTGCGAAACAAGTAGAACAAGGGATTATTAAACCAAAGGATGATACGTGATCGCAACTTCGGTAGCTTCTATTAGGTTGATAAGAATTAGATGTGCTAGAATGAAGTATGTGTGTTTGTTTTTCGCCTCATGGCTATAAGGAGTCAACAACACACAACAAGCAATCACTCCAAACTTAATTTGCAAAACAAGTAGAGGTATGGAAGATTAGACTACTGGATGACACGTCATCATAAACTAGGGTTCTACTAGATTGACAATATTGAAAGACGGTAGAATGCATTTGGTGTGTTTGTTGTGCACCCTACGTCTATAACGAGCTAATAACACACAACTAATAACCACAGCAAACTTAACTTGCGAAGGAAGTAGAACCGAGGAAGATTAGACCAATGGATAAAGCATCGTCACAAACTAGATTTCTAGTAGATTGATAAGATTCAAAGATGCTAGAATGCATTAGGGGTGTTTTATGTCCACCTCCTGTCCATAAGGACCCAATAACACACAACAAGTAATCATCCCAAACTTAACTTTCGTAACGAGTCGAACAAGGGAAGATTAGACCAAAGGATGATACGTCATCGCAACCTAGGTTGGTTCTACTAGGTTGATAAGATTTAGATGCGCTAGAATGTAGTGCGTGTGTCTGTTTGTCGCCCAACGGCTATAAGGAGTCAACAACACACAAGAACCAACCACTCCAAACAGAACCTGCAAAACAAATAGAACCTGGGAATATTAGACCATTGGATGATACGTCATCGTAACCTAGGTAAGTTGATGTGAATCCGGGGAGGACTCAATTTACTTGTAGAATCGCCTCATTAAGGATGATGCTTCTGATGATTGAGAACCTTCTTCATCACTATGGACCGATGGTGGTGGTTTTCCTCCAAGCTCTTGGAATCTAGTTTCCATAAGTGCCATGCGTGCCATAACTGCTTCCATTGATCTATTGAATTGAGCAGTAATTTCTTCACCAATTGCTCTCAACTGTGCAGTTTGATCAACTTGATCTGCCATAGTAATCTGTGAATCAAAAAAGACTTTGAAGAAAGATTAGTAATTCCTCACACCCTTGTACCCCTTTTCCCAAATTTGAATGTTGTACACTTGTTTTTGGCTAAATATAGTGGGGGTAGATACACTCTTTTCTTACCACTCTTTTCCTTTCACTAGCTTTTGGTGAGAATTGTTCAAACCTTACAAGATGCTCAACAAATGACTTACTTGGCAACAAAGAAATTAAGAGGTCAAAGAAAAGATAGCATGCAAAGATCATAAGTAGAAGAGAGAATAGGAGTAGAGAGAAACAAATGGTGTTAGGACTATTGTCAAATTTTATTTATTTATTTTTTTTTTGATAAGCAACAACCTTCAAAGCTCTTGCAAACTTTAACCTTCAAAGACAGAACAAAGGAATTTAATAGCAAGAATTATGATAATGAATAGTAAATGGAGAAACGAAGATAAAAAAAATATGATCAATTCAAGGAGACTAGCTCTGATACCAAACTGATGTGAATCCGGGGAGGACTCAATTTACTTGTAGAATCGTCCCTGAATGATCTAGTGCAAAACATCAATCTCAAATGAACCCAACAACAATAGGATGAACCTATCACCTTTGAATCATACTTGGAGAAAGAAGTCTTGAAATCTTCCAAGCAAAAACAACCAAACCAAATTAGACCCAACAACAATAGGATAAAACCTATCACCTTTGAATCATAATAAGGCTAAATTGAATTCACTATTCCCAACCCCTCTAATCTTCAAATCCAACAACACTAGGATGAACCTAACACCTTTGGATTATGAAAGGAAAAGAAAAAGCTGAGTAGAGGCGCCACAACTAAAAGGAAGAGTTTTAGTTGATAAGCCTTGTAAGTTTTGCAAGCAATTTTGCAAGACTCAAACTAGCTCACTAAGAAACTAGTAAAGAAAGGAAAAATCCTTAAAAGTTTATTACTCAAAATCTGATTCTAAATGCTTAACCAAGGTCCCTTTTTATAGTGTTTCAAGAGGGACCAAGGTTGAAAATTACAAAAGGATTAAAGTAGTAAATCTGAACTTTTTGGTCAAGACTTGCATTAAATCTTCTCTTTGACCAAGAAAAGCTCTATGACCCAAAAAGACTCTTGGACTTAAAACACTTAATCTGAACATTAAAAATGCAGAAAACAACTTGAAAAGTCTTCAAAAAATGGCTGGAAATTCGTCCAAAAATTCAGCCCCAAAATGACCTTCAAACTTCCAACTTTAATTCTTTGACTAGTCTTCACCCCTTCACTTGCTAGTTGAATTTTGACCAAGGAAATCAGATGAAACCTTCAAAATACTCCATAATTTTGTCCATTTCACCGTGCTTTTGATCCTTAGAAGCTTCTTGAATTGTCTTGAACATTCATCACTTGGTGGGTTGAATTTGGACTTGAATTGTGGGCTGATTTTGGGCAGATTTGTTGACTGACTTTTGGGACTTGGGCTGAACGAAAATTGCATTATTTTGGACCAAATAAAGTGGTTAAGAATCAGCAACAACTCACTTAATTAGCCCCTTTTGAATCTAGGTCCAAGACTTGCAAAATGTTGTAACAAGTGGGCTGAACTTTGGTAGCATAGGTCCTTTCTTTGTCATGGACTTGAATGATCAATTTAGACAAAGATTCTTCCATCCTTTTCTTCCTTAAACGAGTCATAGGACCAGCCATGCCATCAAGTGCATGAGGTGGAGAAGGAGTCTCAATTTGAGAAGTATTATTCACAACTTGATCTTCATTGTTCTTGTCTTTGTTGTTATCATGATGGGATCTTTGGAGCTCATCATCCCCTCTCTCTTGGAAAGGATTCGTCCTCGAATCCAAAGGATCTGCATCAAAGACAAAGGGAGATAAATCAGAGACATTAAAAGTAGAACTTATACCATAGTCTCCGGGAAGATCAAACTTGTAGGCATTATCATTGACTCGTGCCACAACTTGGAATGGTCCATCTCCACGGGGGTGTAATTTAGTTCTTCTTGAGGCTGGAAATCTCTCTTTCCTCATGTGTATCCAAACCCAATCACCAGGTTTAAATACCACCTTCTTACGCCCTTTGTTAGCATTCTTGGCATTTTGCTCATTTTTCTTCTCAATGTTTGCGCGAGCTTGCTCATGCAACTTCTTCACAATTTCAGCTTTCTTTTTGCCATCCAAACTCACTTGATCCTGTATAGGTAAAGGAGATAAGTCTAATGGAGTCAAAGGATTAAAACCATACACCAATTCAAAAGGAGAAAAATTAGTTGAAGTGTGTAGTGTGCGATTGTATGCAAATTCAGCAATTGGTAAACACTCCTCCCAACTCTTCAAGTTCTTCTTAATTATGGCCCTTAGTAAAACACCCAAAGTTCTATTAGTTACTTCCGTTTGGCCATCAGTTTGTGGGTGACTTGTAGTTGAAAACAAAAGTTTTGTTCCCAATTTTCCCCAAAGTGTTTTCCAGAAATAACTCAAAAACTTCACATCCCTATCAGAAACAATGGTCCTAGGGACTCCATGCAGACGGACAACTTCCTTGAAGAACAAATCAGCCACATGCTTTGCATCATCGATTTTTCTACTAGGGTTCTACTAGCTTGACAATATTGAAACACGCTTGAATACATTTGGTGTGTTTGATGTGCACCTTACGGGTATAAGGAGACAATATCACACAACTAATAACGACCCCAATCTTAACTTGCGAAACAAGTAGAACCAAGGAAAATTAGACCAATGGATGAAGCATAGTCACAAACTAGGGTTCTATTAGATTGATAAGATTCAAAGGTGCTAGAATGCATTAGGTGTGTTTGATGTCCACCTCCTGTCTATAAGGAGCCAATAAGACATAACAAGTAATCAACCTAAACTTAACTCTCGAAACAAGCAGAACCAGGGAAGATGAGACCAAAGGATGATACGTCATCGCAACCTAGCTAGGTTCTACTAGGTTGATAAGATTTAGATGCGCTAGAATGTAGAACGTGTGTTCGTTTTGCGCCTCACAACTACAAGTAGTCAACAACACACAACAAGCAATCACTCCAAACTTAACTTGCAAAACAAGTAGAACCAAGGAAGATTAGACTATTGGATGAGACGTCGTCATAAACTAGGGTTAAACTAGATTGACAATTTTGAAAGACGCTATAATGCATTAGGTGTGTTTGATGTGCACCTTACGGGTATAAGGAGCCAACAACACACAACTAAAAACCACCCCAAACTTAACTTGCGAAACATGTAGAACCAAGGAAGATTAGACCAATGGATGAAGCATCGTCACAAACTAGGGTTCTACTAGATTGATCAGATTCGAAGGTGCTAGAATGCATTCGGTGTCTTTGATGTCCATCTCCTGTCTATAAGCAGCCAATAACACACAACAAGTAATCAACCTAAACTTAACTTGCGAAACAAGAAGAACAATGGAAGATTAGACCAAAGGACGAGACGTCATCGCAAGCTAGGTAGGTTCTAGTAGATTGATAAGAGTTAGATGCGCTAGAATGTAGTACGTGTGTTTGTTTTACGCCTCACTGCTATAAGTTGTCAACAACACACAAGAACCAATCACTCCAAACTTAACATGCAAAAAAATAGAACCAGGGAAGATTAGACTAGTGGATGAGACGTCATCATAAACTGTGGTTCGAAGGGATTGACAATATTGAAAGACGCTAAAATTCATTAGGTGTGTTTGATGTGCAACTTACAGTTATAAGGAGCGAAAAACGCACAACTAATAACCGCCCCAAACTTAACTTGCGAAACTAGTAGAACCAAGGAAGATTAGACCAATGGATGAATCATCGTCACAAACTAGGGTTATACGAGATTGATAAGATTCAAAGGTGCTAGAATGCATTAGGTGTGTCTGATGTCCACCTTCTGCCTATAAGGAGCCAATAAGACACAACAAGTAATCAACTTAAACAAAACTCTCGAAACAAGTAGATCCAGGGAAGATTAGACCCAAGGATGATACGTCATCGTAACCTATGTAAGTTCTAATAGGTTGATAATATTTAGATGCTCTAGAATGAAGTACGTATGTTTGTTTTGCGTCTCACGGCTATAAGTAGTCAACAACACACAACAAGCAATCACTTCAAACTTAACGTGCAAAACAAGTAGAACTATGGATGATTAGACAACTGGATGACACGTCATAAAAAACTAGGGTTCTACTAGATTGACAATATGGAAAGACACCAAAATGCTTTAGGTGTGTTTGTTGTGCACGTGACGTCTATAACGAGCCAATAACACACAACTAATAACCACAGCAAACTGAAATTGCGAAACAAGTAGAACCGAGGAAAATTAGACCAATGGATGAAGCATCGTCACGAACTAGGTTTCTACAAGATTGATAAGATTCAAAGGTGCTAGAATTCATTAGGTGTGTTTGATGTCCACCATCTGTCTATAAGGAGCCGATAACACCGAACAAGTAATCAACCTAAACTTAACTTACGTAACGAGTCGAACAAGGGAAGATTAGAGCGAAGGATGATACGTCATTGCAACCTAGGTTGGTTCTACTAGGTTGATAAGATTTGGATGCGCTAGAATGTAGTGCGTGTGTTTGTTTTGTGACTCGCGGCTATAAGGAGTCAACAACACACAAGAAGCAACCACTCCAAACAGAACCTGCAAAGCAAATAGAACATGGGAAGATTAGATCAATGGATGATACGTCACCGTAACCTAGGTAGGTTCTACTAGGTTCTACTAGTAGGTTCTACTAGGACGTGTGTTAGTTTTGCGCCTCACGGCTATAAGTAGTCGACAACACACAACAAGGAATCACTCCAATCTTAACTTGCAAAACAAATAGAACCAAGGAAGATTAGACTATTGGATGAGACGTCGTCATAAACTAAGGTTCTACTAGATTGACAATTTTGAAAGACGCTACAATGCATTAGGTGTGTTTGATGTGCACCTTATAGCAATAAGGAGCCAATAAAGCACAACTGATAACCACCCCAAACCTAACTTGCGAAACCAATAGAACCAAGGAAGATTAGACCAATGGATGAAACATCTTCACAAACTAGGGTTCTACTAGATCGATAAGATTCAAAGGTGCTAGAATTCATTAGGTGTATTTGATGTCCACCTCCTGCCTATAAGGAGCCAATAAGACTCAACAAGTAATCATCCTAAACTTAACTCTCGAAAAAAGTAGATCCAGGGAAGATTAGACCAAAGGATGATACGTCATCGTAATCTACGTAAGTTCTAATAGGTAGATAATATTTAGATGCTCTAGAATGAAGTACGTGTGTTTGTTTTGCGCCTCATGGCTATAAGTAGTCAACAACACACAATAAGCAATCACTCCAAACTTAACTTGAAAAACAAGTAGAACTATGGAAGATTAGACAACTTGATGAGACGTCATCAAAAACTAGGGTTCTACTAAATTGACAATAATAAAAGACGCTAGAATGGATTAGGTGTGTTTGTTGTGCACCTGACGTCTACAACGAGCCAATAACACACAACTAATAACCACAGCAAACTTAACTTGCGAGACAAGTAGAACCAAGGAAGATTAGACCAATGGATGAAGCATCATCACAAACTAGGTTTCTACAAGATTGATAAAATTCAAAAGTACTAGAATCCATTAGGTGTGTTTGATGTCCTCCATCTGTCTATAAGGAGCCGATAACACACAACAAGTAATAATCCTAAACTTAACTCGCGAAAGAAGTAGAAAAAGGGAAGATTAGACCAAAGGATGATACGCCATCGCAACCTAGGTTGGTTCTAATAGGTTTATAAGATTTAGATGCGCTCGAATGTAGTACGTGTGTTTGTTTTGCACCTCACGGCTATAAGTAGTCAACAACACATAACAAACAATCACACCAAAGTTAACTTGAAAAAAAAGAACTATGGAAGATTAGACTACTTGATGAGACGTCATCATAAACTAGCGTTCTACTAGATTGACAATATTGAAAGACGCCAGAATGCATTAGGTGTGTTTGATTTGCACCTTACGGGTATAAGGAGACAATAACACACAACTAATAACCACCCCAAACCTAACTTCCGAAACCAATAGAACCAAGACGCATCGTCACAAACTAGGGTTCTACTAGATTGATGAGATTCAAAGGCTCTAGAATGACTAGGTGTGTTTGATATCCACCTCCTATCCATAAAGAGCCAACAACACAAAACAATTAATCAACCTAAACATAACTTGCGAAACAAGTAGAACCAAGGAAGATTAGACCAAAGGATGATACGTCATCGTAACCTAGGTAGGTTCTACTAGTTTGACAAGATTTAGATGTGTTAGAATGTAGTACGTGTGTGTGTTTTGCGCCTCACGGCAATAAGTAGTAAACAACAGACAACAAACAATCACTCTAAACTTAACTTGCAAAACAAGTAGAACCATAGAAGATTAGGCTATTGGAGGAGACGTCGTCATAAACTAGCGTTCTACTAGATTGACAATATTGAAACACGCTGGAATGCATTAGGTGTGTTTGATATGCACCTTACAGCTATAAGGAGACAATAACACAACTAATAACCACCCCAAACTTAACTTGCAAAACAAGTAGAACCAAGGAAGACTACACCAATGGATGAAGCATCGTCACAAACTAGGGTTCTACTAGATTGATAAGATTCAAAGGTGCTAGAATGCATTAGGTGTTCTTGATGTCCACCTCTTGTTTATAAGGAGCAAATAACAACACAACAAGTAATCAACCTAAACTTAACTTGCAAAACAAGTAAAACCAGGGACGATTAGACCAAGGAATGATACGTCATCGCAACCCAATTAGGTTCTACTAGGTTGATAAGATTTAGATGCGCTAGAATGTAGTACGTGTGTTTGTTCTGCTCCTCACGGCTATAAGGAGTCAACCACACACAAGAAACAACCACTCGTAACATAACTTGCAAAACAAATAGAACCTGAGAAGATTAGACCAACGGATGATACAGCATCGCAACCTTGGTAGGGTCTACTAGGTTGATAAGATTTAGATGCGCTAGAATATTGGACGTGTGTTTGTTTTGCGCTTCACGGCTATAAGTAGTCAACAACACACAACAAGCAATCACTCCAAACTTAACTTGCAAAACAAGTAGAACCATGGAAGATTAGACTATTGGATAAGATGTTGTCATAAACTAGGGTTCTACTGGATTGACAATTTTGTAAGACGCTAGAATGCATTAGGTGTGTTTGATGTGCACATTACAGCTATAAGGAGCCAATAACACACAACTAATAACCATCCCAAACTTAACTTGCGAAACAAGTAGAACCAAGTAAGATTAGACCAACGGATGAAACATCATCACAAACTAGGTTTCTACTAGATTGATAAGATTCAAATGTGCTAGAATGCATTAGGTGTGTTTGATGTGCTCCTCCTATCTATAAAGAGCCAATAACACAAAACAAGTGATCAACCTAAACTTAACTTGCAAAACAAGTAGAACCAGGGAAGATTAGACCAAAGAATGATACGTCATCGCAACCTAGGTAGGTTCTACTAGGTTGATAAGATTTAGATGCGCTAGAATGTAGTACGTGTGTTCGTTTTGCGCCTCACGGCTATAGGTAGTCAACAACACTCAACAAGCAATCACTTCAAACTTAACATGCAAAATAAGTAGAACTATGGAAGAATAGATGACTGGATGAGAGATTATCATAAACATTGTTCTACTAGATGACGATATTGAAAGATGCTAGAATACATTAGGTGTGTTTGATGTGCACCTTACAGCTATATGGAGCCAATAACACACAACTAATAACCACAGCAAACTTAACTTGCGAAACAAGTAGAACCAAGGAAGATTAGACCAATGGGTGAAACTTCGTCACAAACTTGGGTTCTAGTAGATTGATAAGATTCAAAGGTGCTAGAATGCATTAGGTGTGCTTGATGTCCACCTCCTGTTTATAAGGAGCAAATAACAACACAACAAGTAATCAACCTATACTCAATTTGCGAAACAAGGCGAACAAGTGAAGATTAGACCAAAGGATGATACGTCATCGCAACCAAAGGATGATACATCATCGCAACCTAGGTTGCTTCTACCAGGTTGATAAGATTTAGATGTGCTAGAATGTAGTACGTGTGTTTGTTTTGCGCCTCACGGCTAAATGGAGTCAACAACACACAACAAGCAATCACTCCAAACATAACTTGCAAAACAAGTAGAACTATGGAAGAATAAACTACTGGATGAGAGGTCGTCATTAACTATGGTTTACTAGATTGACAATATTGAAAGACGCTAGAATGCATTAGGTATTTTTGATGTGCACCTTACAGCTACAAGGAGCTAATAACACACAACTAATAACCACAACAAACTTAACTTGCGAAACAAGTAGAATCAAGAAAGATTAGACCAATGGATGAAGCTTCGTCACAAACTAGGGTTCTAGTAGATTGATAAGATTCGAAGGTGCTAGAATGCATTAGGTGTGCTTGATGTCCACCTTTTGTTTATAAGGAGCAAATAACAACACAACAAGTAATCAACCTATACTCAACTTGCGAAACAAGGCGACCAAGTGAAGATTAGACCAAAGGATGATACGTCATCGCAACCTAGGTTGCTTTTACTAGGTTGATAAGACTTAGAGGCGCTAGAATGTAGTACGTGTGCTTGTTTTGCGCCTCACGGCTAAAAGGAGTCAACAACACACAACAAGCAATCACTCTAAACATAACTTGCAAAACAAGTAGAACTATGGAAGAAAAGACTACTGCATGAGAGGTCGTCATTAACTATGGTTTACTAGATTGACAATATTTAAAGATGCTAGAATGCATTAGATATTTTTGATGTGCACCTTACAGCTACAAGGAGCGAATAACACACAACTAATAACCACAGCAAATTTAACTTGCGAAACAAGTAGAACCAAGGAAGATTAGACCAATGGATAAAGTATCGTCACAAACTAAGGTTCTAGTAGATTGATAAGATTCAAAGGTGCTAGAATGCATTAGTGTGCTTGATGTCCACCTCCTATCTATAAGGAGCCAATAACACACAACAAATAATCAACCTAAACTTAACTTGCGAAACAAGTCGAACAAGTGAAGATTATACCACAGGATGATACGTTGTCGCAACCTAGGTTGCTTTTACTAGGTTGATAAGATTTAGATGCACTAGAATGTAGTGCATGTGTTTGTTTTGCTCCTCACGGCTATAAGGAGTCAACAACACATAAGAAACAACCACTCGAAACATAACTTGGAAAACAAATAGAACCTGGGAAGATTAGACCAATGGATGTTACGTTATCGCAACCGTGGTAGGTTTTACTAGATTGATAAGATTTAGATGCGCTAGAATGTAGGATATGTGTTTGTTTTGCGCTTCATGGCTATAAGTAGTCAACAACACACAACAAGTAATCACTCCAAACATAACTTGCAAAACAAGGAGAACCATGGAAGATTAGCCTATTGGATGAGACGTCGTCATAAACTAGGGTTTTACTAGATTGGCAATTTTGAAAGACGCTACAATGCGTTAGGTGTGTTTGATGTGCACCTTACAGCTATAAGGAGCCAATAACACAAAACTAATAACCACCCAAAACTTAACTTACGAAACAAGTAGAATCAAGGAAGATTAGACCAATGGATAAAGCATCGTCACAAACTAGGGTTTTACTAGATTGATAAGATTCAAAGGTGCTAGGATGCATTAGGTGTGTTTCATATCCACCTCCTGTCTATAAGGAGCCAATAACAAAAAACAAGTAATCAACCGAAACTTAACTTGCAAAACAAGTAGAACCAGGGAAGATTAGATCAAAGAATGATATGAAATCGCAACCTAGATGGGTTCTACTAGGATGATAAGATTTAGATGCGCTAGAATGTAGTACGTGGGTTTGTTTTGCGCCTCACGACTATAAGTAGTCTACAAAACACAACAAGCAATCACTTCAAACTTAATTTGCAAAATAAGTAGATCTATGGAAGAATAGACCACTGGATGAGAGGTCGTTATAAACTATGGTTCTACTAGATTCACAATATTGAAAGATGCTAGAATGCATTAGGTGTGATTGATGTGCACCATACATCTATAAGGAGCCAAAAACACACAACTAATAACCACAGCAAACTTAACTTTCGAAACAAATAAAACCAAGGAAGATTAGACTAGTGGATGAAGCATCGTCACAAACTAGGGTTCAACTAGATTGATAAGATTCAAAGGTGCTAGAATACATTAGGTGTGTTTGATGTCCAGCTCCTGTCCATAAGGAACCAATAACACACAAAAAATAATCAACCTAAACTTAACTTGTGAAACAAGTCGAACAAGTGAAGATTAGGCCAAAGATTGATACGTCATCGCAACCTAGGTAGGTTCTACAAGGTTGATAAGATTTAGATGCGCTAGAACATAGTACATGTCTTTGTTTTGCGCCTCGCGGCTAAAAGGAGTCAATAACACACAAGAAACAACCACTCCAAACAAAACTTGCAAAACAAATAGAACCTGGGATGATTAGACCATTGGATGATACGCCATCGCAACCTTGGTAGGTTCTACTAGGTTGATAAGATTTTGATGCGCTAGAATGTAGTACTTGTGTTTGTTTTGTGCCTCACGGCTATAAGTAGTCAACAAAACACAACAAACAATCACTCAAAACTTAACTTCCAAAACAAGTAGAACCATGGAAGATTAGCCAATTGGATGACATTTTTGAAACACTCTAGAATGCATTAGGTGTGTTTGATGTGCACCCTACAGCTATAAGGAGCCAATAACACACAACTAATAACCACCCCAAACTTAACTTGGGAAACAAGTAGAACCATGGAATATTAGACCGATGGATGAATCATCGTCACAAACTAGGGTTCTACTATAAGTAGAACCAGGGAATATTAATCCAAAGGATGATACATCATCGCCACCTAGTTGTGTTCTACAAGGTTGATAAGATTTAGATGCGCTAGAATGTGGTACGTGTGTTTGTTTTGCACCTCATGGCTATAAGTAGTCAACAACACACAATGAGCATTCACTCCAAACATAACTTGCAAAACAAGTAGAACTATGGAAGATTAGACTACTGGATGAGTAGTCGTCATAAACTAGGGTTCTAAGAGATTGACAATATTGAAAGAAGCTAGAATGCATTAGGTCTGTTTGATGTGCACCTTACGGCTATAAGGAGCCAAGAACACACAACTAATAACCCCAAAGCTAACTTGCAAAACAAGTAGAACTGGGAAGATTAGACCAATGGATGATGTGTCATCACATCTTGCGTTCTACTAGATTGATAGGATTTAAATGCGCTAGAATGTAGAAGGTGTGTTTGAATTGTACCTCATGGCTATAAAGAGTCAACGAGACACAAAAAGCAACCACTCCAAACATAACTTGCAAAACAAATAGAACCTGGGAAGATTAGACCAATGGATGATATGTCATCGTAACCTAGGTAAGTTCTTCAAGGTTGATTAGATTTAGATGCTTTACAACGTAGTACGTGTGTTAGTTTTGTGCCTCACGGCTATAAGTAGTCAAGAACACACAACAAGCAATCACTCCATATTTAACTTGCAAAACAAATAGAACCATGGAAGATTAGCCTATTGGATGAAGTATCGTCACAAACTAGGGTTCTACTAGATTGATAAGATTCAAAGGTGCTACAATGCAGTAGGTGTGTTTGATGTCCACCTCCTACCTATAAAGAGCCAATAACACA
The DNA here is from genome assembly GCA_020080225.1 of Gynochthodes officinalis. NCBI lineage: Eukaryota > Viridiplantae > Streptophyta > Magnoliopsida > Gentianales > Rubiaceae > Gynochthodes > Gynochthodes officinalis. Next base: position 6,492,041 of record CM034620.1, read on the forward strand.
CAAGTAACCAACCCAAACTTAACTTGGTAAACAGGTAGAACCAGGGAAGATTAGACCAATGGATGATGCGTCATCACAGCCTAGATTCTAATAGATTGATAAGATTTAAATGCGCTACAATGCAGTTGGTTTGTTTGAATTGCACCTCATGGCTATAAGGAGTCAACAACACACATGAAGTAACCACTCCAAACATAATTTGCAAAACAAATAGAACCTGGGAATATTAGACCAGTGGATGATATGTCATCGCAACCTTGGTCGGTTCTACTAGGTTGATGAGATTTCGATGCGATAGAATGTAGTACGTGTGTTAGTTTTGCGCCTCATCTCTATAAGTAGTCAACAACACACAACAAGCAATCACTCCAAACTTAACATCCAAAACAAGTAGAACCATGGAAGAATAGACTATTGAATGAGACGTCATAAAATGGGGTTCTACAAGATTGATAATATTGAAAGATGCTAGGATGCATTAGGTGTGTTTGATGTGCACCATACAGCTCTAAGGAGCCAATAACACACAACGAATAACCACAGCAAACTTAACTTGCAAAACTAGTAGAACCAAGGAAGATTATACGAATGGATAAAGCATCGTCATAAACTAGGGTTCTAATAGATTGATAATATTCAAAGGTGCTAGAATTGATTAGATGTTTTTGATATCGACCTCCTGTCTATAAGGAGCCAATAACACACAAGTAATCAACCTAAACTTAACTTGCGAAACAAGTAGAACCAGGGAAGATTAGACCAAAGAATGATAAGTCATCGCAACCTACATAGGTTCTACTAGGTTGATGAGATTTAGATGCGCTAAAATGTGGTACGTGTGTTAGTTTTTCACCTGATGGTTATAACTACTAAACAACACAAAACAAGCAATCACTCCAAACTTAACTTGCAAAAGACCTGAAACCATGGAAGATTAAACTATTGGATGAGACGTCGTCATAAACTAGGGGTCTACTAGATTGACAATTTTGAAAGACGCTAGAATGCATTAGGTGTGTTTGATGTGCACCTTACAGGTATAAGGAGCCAATAACACACAACTAATAACCTTCTCAAAGTTAACTTGCGAAACAAGTAGAACCAAGGAATATTAGACCAATGGTTGAAGTATCGTCACAAACCAGCGTTCTACGAGATTGATAAGATTCTAAGGTGCTAGAATGCATTAGGTGTGTTTGAAGTCCACCTCCTGTCCATAAGGAGCCAATAACACACAATATGTTATCAACCTAAACTTAACTTGCGAAATAGGCAGAACCAGGGAAGATTAATCCAAATGATGATACATCATCGCAACCTAGGTGTGATCTACAAGGTTGATAAGATTTAGATGCGCTAGAATGTGGTACGTGTGTTTGTTTTGCGCCTCATGGCTATAAGTAGTCAACAACACACAATAAGCAATCACTCCAAAGATAACTTGTAAAACAAGTAGAACTATGGAAGATTAGACTACCGGATGAAGTATCGTCACAAACTAGGGCTCTACTAGATTGATACGATTCAAAGGTGCTACAATGCATTAGGGGTGTTTGATGTCCACCTCCTGTCCATAAGTAGCCAATAACACAAGTAACCAACCCAAAATTAACTTGCGAAACAAGTGAAACCAAGGAAGACTAGACCAATGGATGATGCGTCATCACAACCTAGGTTCCAATAAATTGATAAGATTTAAATGCGCTACAATGCAGTAGGTTTGTTTGAATTGCACCTCATGGCTATAAGGGGTCAACAACACACAAGAAGCAACCACTACAAACAAAACTTGCAAAACAAGTAGAACCAGGGAAGATTAGACCAATGGATGAAGCATCGTCACAATTTAGGGTTCTACTATATTGATAAGATTCAAATGTGCTAGATTGCATTAGGTGTCTTTGATGTCCACCTCCTGTCTATAAGGAGCTAATAACACACAAGTAACCAACTTGAACTTAACTTGCGATACAAGTAGAACCAGGGAAGATTAAACCAATGGATGATGTGTCATCACAACCTGAGTTCTACTTGATTGATAAGATTTAAATGCGCTAGAATATAGTATGTGTGTTTGAATTGCACCTCGTGGCTATAAGGAGTCAACGAGACACAAAAAGCAACCACTCCAAATATAACTTGCAAAAGAAATAGAACATGGGAAGATTAGACCAACTGATGATACGTCATCGCAACCTTGGTTGGTTCTACAAGGTTGATGAGATTTAGATACGGTAGAATGTAGTACGTGTGTTAGTTTTGCGCCTCATTGCTATAAGTAGTCAACAACACACAACAAGCAATCACTCCAAATTTAACGTGCAACACAAGTAGAACCACGGAATATTAGACTATTGAATGAGACGTCATCATAAACTAGGGTTCTACTAGATTCACAATATCGAAAGACGCTAGAATGCATCAGGTGTGTTTGATGTGCAACTTACGGCTATAAGGAGACAATAACACACAACTAAAAACAACCCCAAACTTAACTTGCGAAACAAGTGGAACCAAGAAAGATTAGACCAAAGGATGAAGCATCGTCACAAACTAGGGTTCCACTGGATTGATAAGATTCAAAGGCGATAGAATGCATTTGGTGTGTTTGATGTGCACCTTACAGCTATAAGAAGCCAATAACACACAACTAATAACCACCCCAAAGTTAACTTGCGAAACAAGTAGAACCTTGGAAGAGTAGGCCAATGGATGAAGCATCATCAAAAACTAGGGTTTTACTGGATTGATAAGATTCAAAGGCACTAGAATGCATTAGGTGTGTTTGATCTCCACCCCCTGTGTATAAGGAGCCGATAACACACAACAAGTAATCAACCTAAACTTAACTTTCGAAACAAGTAGAACAAGGGAAGATTAGACCAAAGGATGATACGCCATCGCAACCTAGGTTGGTTCTACCAGGTTGATAAGAGTTAGAAGCGCTAGAATGTAGTACGTGTGTTTGTTTTGCGCCTCACGGCTATAAGTAGTCAACAACACACAGCAAGCAATCACTCCAAACTTAACATGCAAAACAAGTAGAACAATGGAAGATCAGACAACTAGATGAGATGTCATCATAAAGTAGGGTTCTACTACATTGAAAATATTGAAAGACACTGGAATGCATTAGGTGTCTTTGATGTGCACCTTAAAACTATAAGGAGCCAATAATACACAACTAATAACCACCCCAAACATAACTTGCGAAACAAGTAGAACCAATGAAGATTAGATCAATGGATGAAGCATCATCACAAACTCGGGTTATACGAAATTGATAAGATTCTAAGGTGCTAGAATGCATTAGGTGTGTTTGATTTCCACCTCTGTCCATAAGGAGCCAATAGCTTACAAGTAACCAACCCAAACTTTACTTGCGAAGCAAATAGAACCAGGGTAGATTAGACGAATGGATGATGCATCATCACAACCTAGGTTTTACTAGATTGATGAGATTTAAATGCGCTACAATGCAGTAGGTTTGTCTGAATTGCACCTCATGGCTATAAGGGGTCAACAACACACAAGAAACAACCACTCCAAACATAACTTGCAAAACAAGTAGAACTAGGGAAGATTAGACCAATGGATGAAGCATCGTCATAATCTAGGGTTATACTAGATTGATAAGATTCAAATGTGCTAGATTGCATTAGGTGTGTTTGATGTCAACCTCCTATCTATAAGGAGCTAATGACACACAAGTAACCAACCCAAACTTAACCTGCAAAACAAGTAGAACAAGAGAAGATTAGACCAATGGATGATGCGTAATCACAAGCTAACTTGCGAAACAAGTTGAACCAAGGAAGATTAGACCAATGGATGAAGCGTCGTCACAAACTAGGGTTCTACGAGATTGATAAGATTCTAAGGTGCTAGAATGCATTAGGTGTGTTTGATATCCACCTCCTACCTACAAGGAACCAATAAGACAGAACAAGTAATCAAACTAAACTTAACTCTTAAAACAAGTAGAACCGGGGAAGATTAGACCAAAGGATGATACGTCATCGTAACCTAGGTAGGTTCTAATAGGTTGAAAAGATTTAGATGCTCTAGAATGATGTACATGTGTTTGTTTTCCGCCTCACGGCTATAAGTAGTCAACAACACACAACAAGCAATCACTCCAAACTTAACTTGCAAAACAAGTAGACTTATGGAAGATTAGACTACTGGATGAGACGTCATCAGAAACTAGGGTTCTACTAGATTGACAATATCGAAAGACGCTACAATGCATTAGCTGTGTTTGTTGTGCTCCTTACGTCTATAACAAGCCAATAACACACAACTAATATCCACAGCAAACTTAACTTGCGAAACAAGTGGAACCAAGGAAAATTAGACCAATGGATGAATCATCGTCACAAACTAGGTTTCTACAAGATTGATAAGATTCAAAGGTGCTAGAATCCATTAGGTGTGTTTGATGTCCACCTCCTGTGTGTAAGGAGCCGATAACCCACAACAAGTAATCAACCTAAACTTAACTTCCGAAACAAGTAGAACAAGGGAAGATCAGAACAAAGGATAATACGCCATCGCAACCTAGGTTGGTTCTAAAAGGTTGATAAGATTTAGATGCGCTCGAATGTAGTACGTGTGTTTGTTTTGCGCCTCACGGCTATAAGTAGTCAACAACACACAACAAACAATCACTCCAAAGTTAACGTGAAAAACAAGAAGAACTATGGAAGATTAGACTACTGGATGAGACGTTGTCATAAACTAGGGTTGTACTAGATTAACAATATTGAAAGACGCTAGAATGCATAAGGTTTGTTTGATGTGGACCTTACAGGTATAAGGAGACAATATCACACAACTCATAACGACCCCAATCTTAACTTGCGAAACAAGTAGAATCAAGGAAAATTAGACCATTGGATGAAGTATCATCACAAACTAGGGTTCTACTAGATTGATAAGATTCAAAAGTGCTAGAATGCATTAGGTGTGTTTTATGTCCACCTCCTGTCTATAAGGAGCCAGTAACACACAACAAGTAATCAACCTAAACTTAACTTGCGAAAACAAGTAGAACAAGGGAAGATTAGACTACTGGATGAGAGGTCATCATAAACTATGGTTCTACTAGATTGAGAATATTGAAAGACTAGAATGCATTACGTGTGTTTGATGTGCACCTTACGGGTATAAGGAGACAATATCACACAACTAATAACAACCCCAATCTTAACTTGCGAAAAAAGTAGAACTAAGGAAAATTAGACCAATAGATGAAGCATCGTCACAAACTAGGTTTCTACAGGATTGATAAGTTTTAAAGGTGCTCGAATCCATTAGGTGTGTTGAATGTCCACCTCCTGTCTATAAGGAGCCGATAACACACAAGTAATCAACCTAAACTTAACTTGCGAAACAAGTAGAACAAGGGATGATTAGACCAAAGGATGATACGTCATCGCAACTTAGGTAGGTTCTACTAGGTTGATAAGATTTAGATGCGCTAGAATGAAGTACGTGTGTTTGTTTTTCGCCTCACGGCTATAAGGAGTCAACAACACACAACAAACAATCACTCCAAACTTAACTTGCAAAACAAGTAGAACTATGGAAGATTAGACTACTGGATGAGACGTCATCATAAACTAGGGTTCTACTGGATTGACAATATTGAAAGACAGTAGAATGCATTAGGTGTGTTTGTTGTGCACCTTACGTCTATAACGAGCTAATAACACACAACTAATAACGACAGCAAACTTAACTTGCGAAACAAGTAGAACTGAGACAGATTAGACCAATCGATAAAGCATCGTCACAAACTAGGGTTTTGCTAGATTGATAAGATTCAAAGGTGCTAGGATGCATTAGGTGTGTTTCATATCCACCTCCTGTCTATAAGGAGCCAATAACAAAAAACAAGTAATCAACCTAAACTTAACTTGCAAAACAAGTAGAACCAGGGAAGATTAGATCAAAGAATGATATGTAATCGCAACCTAGATGGGTTCTACTAGGATTATAAGATTTAGATGCACTAGAATGTAGTACGTGGGTTTGTTTTGCACCTCACGGCTGTAAGTAGTCTACAAAACACAACAAGCAATCACTTCAAACTTAATTTGCAAAATAAGTAGAACTATGGAAGAATAGACCACTGGATGAGAGGTCGTTATAAACTATGGTTCTACTAGATTCACAATATTGAAAGATGCTAGAATGAATTAGGTGTGATTGATGTGCACCATACATCTATAAGGAGACAAAAACACACAACTAATAACCACAGCAAACTTAACTTTCGAAACAAATAATACCAAGGAAGATTAGACTAGTGGATGAAGCATCGTCACAAACTAGGGTTCAACTAGATTGATAAGATTCAAAGGTGCTAGAATACATTAGGTGTGTTTGATGTCCAGCTCCTGTCCATAAGGAACCAATAACACACAACAAAAAATCAACCTAAACTTAACTTGCGAAACAAGTCGAACAAGTGAAGATTAGGCCAAAGATTGATACGTCATCGCAACCTAGGTAGGTTCTACAAGGTTGATAAGATTTAGATGCGCTATAACATAGTACATGTCTTTGTTTTGTGCCTTGCGGCTAAAAGGAGTCAATAACACACAAGAAACAACCACTCCAAACATAACTTGCAAAACAAATAGAACCTGGGATGATTAGACCATTGGATGATACGCCATCGCAACCTTGGTAGGTTCTACTAGGTTGATAAGATTTTGATGCGCTAGAATGTAGTACTTGTGTTTGTTTTGCGCCTCACGGCTATAAGTAGTCAACAAAACACAACAAACAATCACTCAAAACTTAACTTCCAAAACAAGTAGAACCATGGAAGATTAGCCAATTGGATGAGATGTCGTCATACACTAGATATCTGCCAGATGACATTTTTGAAAGACTCTAGAATGCATTAGGTGTGTTTGATGTGCACCCTACAGCTATAAGGAGCCAATAACACACAACTAATAACCACCCCACACTTAACTTGCGAAACAAGTAGAACCATGGAATATTAGACCGATGGATGAATCATCGTCACAAACTAGGGTTCTACTATAAGTAGAACCAGGGAAGATTAATCCAAAGGATCATACATCATCGCAACCTAGGTGTGTTCTACAAGGTTGATAAGATTTAGATGCGCTAGAATGTGGTGCGTGTGTTTGTTTTGCGCCTCATGGCTATAAGTAGTCAACAACACACAATGAGCAATCACTCCAAACATAACTTGCAAAACAAGTAGAACTATGGAAGATTAGACTACTGGATGAGTCGTCGTCATAAACTAGGGTTCTAAGAGATTGACAATATTGAAAGACGCTAGAATGCATTAGGTGTGTTTGATGTGCACCTTACGGCTATAAGGAGCCAAGAACACACAACTAATAACCACCCCAAAGTTAACTTGCAAAACAAGTAGAACTGAGAAGATTAGACCAATGGATGATGTGTAATCACATCTTGCGTTCTACTAGATTCATAGGATTTAAATGCGCTAGAATGTAGTAGGTGTGTTTGAATTGTACCTCATGGCTATAAAGAGTCAACGAGACACAAAAAGCAACCACTCCAAACATAACTTGCAAAACAAATAGAACCTGGGAAGATTAGACCAATGGATGATATGTCATCGTAACCTAGGTAAGTTCTTCAAGGTTGATTAGATTTAGATGCTTTACAACGTAGTACGTGTGTTAGTTTTGTGCCTCACGGCTATAAGTAGTCAAGAACACACAACAAGCAATCACTCCATATTTAACTTGCAAAACAAATAGAACCATGGAAGATTAGCCTATTGGATGAAGTATCGTCACAAACTAGGGTTCTACTAGATTGATAAGATTCAAAGGTGCTACAATGCAGTAGGTGTGTTTGATGTCCACCTCCTACCTATAAAGAGCCAATAACACACAAGTAACCAACCCAAACTTAACTTGGTAAACAGGTAGAACCAGGGAAGATTAGACCAATGGATGATGCGTCATCACAGCCTAGATTCTAATAGATTGATAAGATTTAAATGCGCTACAATGCAGTTGGTTTGTTTGAATTGCACCTCATGGCTATAAGGAGTCAACAACACACATGAAGTAACCACTCCAAACATAATTTGCAAAACAAATAGAACCTGGGAATATTAGACCAGTGGATGATATGTCATCGCAACCTTGGTCGGTTCTACTAGGTTGATGAGATTTCGATGCGATAGAATGTAGTACGTGTGTTAGTTTTGCGCCTCATCTCTATAAGTAGTCAACAACACACAACAAGCAATCACTCCAAACTTAACATCCAAAACAAGTAGAACCATGGAAGAATAGACTATTGAATGAGACGTCGTCATAAAATAGGGTTCTACAAGATTGATAATATTGAAAGATGCTAGGATGCATTAGGTGTGTTTGATGTGCACCATACAGCTCTAAGGAGCCAATAACACACAACGAATAACCACAGCAAACTTAACTTGCAAAACAAGTAGAACCAAGGAAGATTATACGAATGGATAAAGCATCGTCATAAACTAGGGTTCTAATAGATTGATAATATTCAAAGGTGCTAGAATTGATTAGATGTTTTTGATATCGACCTCCTGTCTATAAGGAGCCAATAACACACAAGTAATCAACCTAAACTTAACTTGCGAAACAAGTAGAACCAGGGAAGATTAGACCAAAGAATGATAAGTCATCGCAACCTACATAGGTTCTACTAGGTTGATGAGATTTAGATGCGCTAAAATGTGGTACGTGTGTTAGTTTTTCACCTGATGGTTATAACTACTAAACAACACAAAACAAGCAATCACTCCAAACTTAACTTGCAAAAGACCTGAAACCATGGAAGATTAAACTATTGGATGAGACGTCGTCATAAACTAGGGGTCTACTAGATTGACAATTTTGAAAGACGCTAGAATGCATTAGGTGTGTTTGATGTGCACCTTACAGGTATAAGGAGCCAATAACACACAACTAATAACCTTCCCAAAGTTAACTTGCGAAACAAGTAGAACCAAGGAAGATTAGACCAATGGATGAAGTATCGTCACAAACCAGCGTTCTACGAGATTGATAAGATTCTAAGGTGCTAGAATGCATTAGGTGTGTTTGAAGTCCACCTCCCATATAAGGAGCCAATAACACACAATATGTTATCAACCTAAACTTAACTTGCGAAATAGGCAGAACCAGGGAAGATTAATCCAAATGATGATACATCATCGCAACCTAGGTGTGATCTACAAGGTTGATAAGATTTAGATGCGCTAGAATGTGGTACGTGTGTTTGTTTTGCGCCTCATGGCTATAAGTAGTCAACAACACACAATAAGCAATCACTCCAAAGATAACTTGTAAAACAAGTAGAACTATGGAAGATTAGACTACTGGATGAAGTATCGTCACAAACTAGGGCTCTACTAGATTGATACAATTCAAAGGTGCTACAATGCATTAGGGGTGTTTGATGTCCACCTCCTGTCCATAAGTAGCCAATAACACAAGTAACCAACCCAAAATTAACTTGCGAAACAAGTGAAACCAAGGAAGACTAGACCAATGGATGATGCGTCATCACAACCTAGGTTCCAATAAATTGATAAGATTTAAATGCGCTACAATGCAAAGAGGTTTGTTTGAATTGCACCTCATGGCTATAAGGGGTCAACAACACACAAGAAGCAACCACTACAAACAAAACTTGCAAAACAAGTAGAACCAGGGAAGATTAGACCAATGGATGAAGCATCGTCACAATTTAGGGTTCTACTATATTGATAAGATTCAAATGTGCTAGATTGCATTAGGTGTCTTTGATGTCCACCTCCTGTCTATAAGGAGCTAATAACACACAAGTAACCAACTTGAACTTAACTTGCGATACAAGTAGAACCAGGGAAGATTAAACCAATGGATGATGTGTCATCACAACCTGAGTTCTACTTGATTGATAAGATTTAAATGCGCTAGAATATAGTATGTGTGTTTGAATTGCACCTCGTGGCTATAAGGAGTCAAAGAGACACAAAAAGCAACCACTCCAAACATAACTTGCAAAAAAATAGAACATGGGAAGATTAGACCAACTGATGATACGTCATCGCAACCTTGGTTGGTTCTACAAGGTTGATGAGATTTAGATACGGTAGAATGTAGTACGTGTGTTAGTTTTGCGCCTCATTGCTATAAGTAGTCAACAACACACAACAAGCAATCACTCCAAATTTAACGTGCAACACAAGTAGAACCACGGAATATTAGACTATTGAATGAGACGTCATCATAAACTAGGGTTCTACTAGATTCACAATATCGAAAGACGCTAGAATGCATCAGGTGTGTTTGATGTGCAACTTACGGCTATAAGGAGACAATAACACACAACTAAAAACAACCCCGAACTTAACTTGCGAAACAAGTGGAACCAAGAAAGATTAGACCAAAGGATGAAGCATCGTCACAAACTAGGGTTCCACTGGATTGATAAGATTCAAAGGCGATAGAATGCATTTGGTGTGTTTGATGTGCACCTTACAGCTATAAGAAGCCAATAACACACAACTAATAACCACCCCAAACTTAACTTGCGAAACAAGTAGAACCTTGGAAGAGTAGGCCAATGGATGAAGCATCATGAAAAACTAGGGTTTTACTGGATTGATAAGATTCAAAGGCACTAGAATGCATTAGGTGTGTTTGATCTCCACCCCCTGTGTATAAGGAGCCGATAACACACAACAAGTAATCAACCTAAACTTAACTTTCGAAACAAGTAGAACAAGGGAAGATTAGACCAAAGGATGATACGCCATCGCAACCTAGGTTGGTTCTACCAGGTTGATAAGAGTTAGAAGCGCTAGAATGTAGTACGTGTGTTTGTTTTGCGCCTCACGGCTATAAGTAGTCAACAACACACAACAAGCAATCACTCCAAACTTAACATGCAAAACAAGTAGAACAATGGAAGATCAGACAACTAGATGAGATGTCATCATAAAGTAGGGTTCTACTACATTGAAAATATTGAAAGACACTGGAATGCATTAGGTGTCTTTGATGTGCACCTTAAAACTATAAGGAGCCAATAATACACAACTAATAACCACCCCAAACATAACTTGCGAAACAAGTAGAACCAATGAAGATTAGATCAATGGATGAAGCATCATCACAAACTCGGGTTATACGAAAATGATAAGATTCTAAGGTGCTAGAATGCATTAGGTGTGTTTGATGTCCACCTCCTGTCCCTAAGGAGCCAATAACGCACAAGTAACCAACCCAAACTTTACTTGTGAAGCAAATAGAACCAGGGTAGATTAGACAAATGGATGATGCGTCATCACAACCTAGGTTTTACTAGATTGATGAGATTTAAATGTGCTACAGTGCAGTAGGTTTGTTTGAATTGCACCTCATGGCTATAAGGGGTCAACAACACACAAGAAGCAACCACTCCAAACATAACTTGCAAGACAAGTAGAACCAGGGAAGATGAGACCAATGGATGAAGCATAGTCACAATGTAGGGTTATACTATATTGATAAGATTCAAATGTGCTAGATTGCGTTAGGTGTGTTTGATGTCCACCTCCTATCTATAAGGAGCCAATAACACACACGTAACCAACCCAAACTTAACTTGCAAAACAAGTAGAACAAGGGAAGATTAGGCCAATGGATGATGCGTCAACACAAGCTAACTTGCGAAACAAGTTGAAACAAGGAATATTAGACCAATGAATGAAGCATCATCACAAACTAGGGTTCTACGAGATTGATAAGATTCAAAGGTGCTAGAATGCATTAGGTGTGTTTGATGTCCACCTCCTGCCTACAAGGAGCCAATAAGACAAAATAAGTAATTAACCTAAATTTAACTTTCGAAACAAGTAGAACCGGGGAAGATTAGACCAAAGGATGATACGTCACCGTAACCTAGGTAGGTCCTAATAGGTTGAAAAGATTGGGATGCTCTAGAATGAGGTACGTGTGTTTGTTTTGCCCCTCACGGCTATAATTAGTCAACAACACACAACAAGTAATCCCTCCAAACTTAACCTGCAAAACAAGTAGAAGTATTGAAGATTAGACTACTGGATGAGACGTCATCATAAACTAGGGTTCTACTAGATTGACAATATTGAAAGACGCTAGAATGCATTAGCTGTGTTTGTTGTGCTCCTTACGTCTATAACAAGCCAATAACACACAACTAATATCCACAGCAAACTTAACTTGTAAAACAAGTGGAACCAAGGAAAATTAAACCAATGAATGAAGTATCGCCACAAACTAGGGTTCTACTAGATTGATAAGATTCAATGGTGCTAGAATGCATTAGGTGTGTTTGATGTCCACCTCCTATTTATAAAGAACCAATAAGACACAACAAGTAATCAACCTAAACTTAACTCTCGAAACAAGCAGAACTAGGGAAGATCAGACCAAAAGATGATACGTCATCGCAACCTAGGTAGGTTCTACTAGGTTGATAAGATTTAGATGCGTTAGAATGTAGAACGTGTGTTCGTTTTGTGCCTCACGGCTATAAGTAGTCAACAACACACAACAAGCAATCACTCCAAACTTAACTTGCAAAACAAGTAGAACCATAGAAGATTAGAGTATTGGATGAGACATCATTATAAACTAGGGTTCGAAGAGATTGACAATATTGAAATACGCTAGAATGCATTAGGTGTGTTTGATGTGCACCTTACAGCTATAAGGAGCCAATAACACACAACTGATAACTACCCCAAACCTAACTTGCGAAAAAATAGAACCAAGGAAGATTAGACCAATGCATGAAGCATCGTCACAAACTAGTGTTCTACTAGATTGATAAGATTCAAAGGTGCTAGAATGCATTAGGTGTGTTTGATGTCCTCCTCCTGTCTATAAGGAGCCAATAACACACAACAAGTAATCAACCTAAACTTAACTTGCGAAACAAGTCGAACAAGGAAAGATTAGACCAAAGGATGATATGTCATCACAGCCTTGGTAGGTTCTACTAGGTTGATGAGATTTAGATGCTCTAGAATGTAGTACGTATGTTAGTTTTGCGCCTCATTGCTACAAGTAGTCAACAACACATAACAAGCAATCCCTCCAAACTTAACATGCAAAACAAGAAGAACCATGGAAGATTAGACTATTGGATGAGACTTTGTCGTAAAATAGGGTTCTACTAGATTGACAATATTGAAAGACGCTAGAATGCATTAGGTGTGTTTGATGTGCACCCTACGGCTATAAGGAGACAATAACACACAACTAACAACGACCCCAATCTTAGCTTGCGAAACAAGTAGAACCAAGGAAAATTAGACCAATCGATGAAGCATCGTCACAAACTGAGGTTCTACTACATTGATAAGATTCAAAGGTGATAGAATGCATTAGGTGTGTTTGATGTCCACCTCTTGTCTATAAGGAGCCAATAAGACACAACAAGTAATCAACCTAAACTTAACTCTCGAAACACGTAGAACCAGGGAAGATTAGACCAAAGGATGATACGTCATCGCAACCTAGGTAGGTTCTAGTAGGTTGATAAGATTTAGATGCGCTAGAATGCAGTACGTGTGTTAGTTTTGCGCCTCATTGCTATAAGTAGTCAACAACACACAACAAGTAATCCCTCCAAACTTAACCTGCAAAACAAGTAGACGTATGGAAGATTAGACTACTGGATGAGACGTCATCATAAACTAGGGTTCGAAGAGATTGACAATATTGAAAGACGCAAGAATGCATTAGCTGTGTTTGATGTGCACCTTACAGCCATAAAGAGCAAATAACACAACTAAAAACCACCCCAAGCTTAACTTGCGAAACAAGTAGAACCACGGAAGATTAGACCACTGGATGAAGCACCGTCACAAACTGGGGTTCTACTAGAATGATAAGACTCAAAGGTGCTAGAATGCATTAGGTGTGTTTGATGTCCACCTCCTGTCTATAAGGAGCTAATAACACACAACAAGTAATCAACCTAAACTTAACTAACGAAACAAGTCGAACAAGGAAAGATTAGACCAAAAGATGATACGTCATCGCAGCCTTGGTAGGTTCTACTAGGTTGATGAGATTTAGATGGGCTAGAATGTAGTACGTGTGTTAGTTTTGCGCCTCATTGCTATAAGTAGTCAACAACATACAACATGATAACAACAAAGACAAGAACAATGAAGATCAAGTTGTGAATAATGCTTCTCAAAATGAGACTCCTTCTCCACCTCATGCACTTGATGGCATGGCTGGTCCTATGACTCGTTTAAGGAAGAAAAGGATGGAAGAATCTTTGTCTAATTTGATCATTCAAGTCCATGACAAAGAAAGGACCAATGCTACCAAAGTTCAGCCCACTTGTTACAACATTTTGCAAGTCTTGGACCTAGATTCAAAAGGGGCTAATTAAGTGAGTTGTTGCTGATTCTTAACCACTTTATTTGGTCCAAAATAATGCAATTTTCGTTCAGCCCAAGTCCCAAAAGTCAGTCAACAAATCTGCCCAAAAACAAATTTCACAATTCAAGTCCAAATTCAACCCACCAAGTGATGAATTTTCAAGACAATTCAAGAAGCTTCTAAGGATCAAAAGCATGGTGAAATGGATGAAATTATGGAGTATTTTGAAGGTCTCATCTGATTTCCTTGGTCAAAATTCAACTAGCAAGTGAACAGGTGAAAACTAGTCAAAGAATTAAAGCTAGAAGTTTGAAGGCCATTTTGGGAGCTGAGTTTTGGACGAATTTCCAGCCATATTTTGAAGACTTTTCAAGTTGTTTTCTGCATTTTTAATGTTCAGTTTAATTGTTTTAAGTTTAAGAGTCTTTTTGGGTCATAGAGTTTTTTCTTGGTCAAAGAGAAGATTTAATGCTAGTCTTGACCAAAAAGTTCAGATTTACTACTTTAATCCTTTTGTAATTTTCAACCTTGGTCCCTCTTGAAACACTATAAAAGGGGGCCTTGGTTAAGCATTTTCAATCAGATTGGAGTAATAAACTTTTAAGGATTTTTTTCCTTTCTTTACTAGTTTCTTAGTGAGCTAGTTTGAGTTTTGCAAAACTGCTTGCAAAACTTACAAGGCTTATCAACTAAAACTCTTCCTTTTAGTTGTGGCGCCTCTACTCAGCTTTTTCTTTTCCTTTCATAATCCAAAGGTGTTAGGTTCATCCTAGTTTTGTTGGATTTGAAGATTAGAGAGGTTGGGAATAGTAAATTCAATTTAGCCTTATTATGATTCAAAGGTGATAGGTTTCATCCTATTGTTGTTGGGTCTAGTTTTGTTAGGTTGTTTTTGCTTGGAAGATTTTAAGACTTCTTTTTCCAAGTATGATTCAAAGGTGATAGGTTCATCCTATTGTTGTTGGATTCATTTGAGATTGGTGTTTTGTACTAGATCATTCAGGGACGATTCTACAATTAAATTGAGTCCTACCCGGATTCACATCAGTTTGGTATCAGAGCTAGTCTCCTTGAATTGATCATATCTTTTTTTTATCTTCGTTTCTCCATTTACTATTCATTATCTTAATTCTTGCTACTAAATTCCTTTGTTCTGTCTTTGAAGGTTAAAGTTTGCAAGAGCTTTGAAGGTGTTGCTTATCAAAAAAAAAAAATTGACAATAGTCCTAACACCATTTGTTTCTCTCTACTCCTATTCTCTCTTCTACTTGTTTCTTTATATGATCTTTGCAGGCTATCTTTTCTTTGACCTCTTAATTTCTTTGTTGCCAAGTAATTCATTTGTTGAGCATCTTGTAAAGTTTGAACAATTCTCACCAGAAGCTAGTCAAAGGAAAAGAGTGGTAAGAAAAGAGTGTATCTACCCCCTCTATATTTAGCCAAAAACAAGTGTACAACATTCAAATTTGGGTTGAGACATATTGGGAAAAAGGGTACAAGGGTGTGAGGAATTACTAATCTTTCTTCAAAGTTTTTGATTCACAGATTACTATAGCAGATCAAGTTGATCAAACTACACAGTTGAGAGCAATTGGTGAAGAAATTACTGCTCAATTCAATAGATCAATGGAAGCAGTTATGGCACGCATGGCACATATGGAAACTAGATTCCAAGAGCTTGGAGGAAAATCACCACCATCGGTCCATAGTGATGAAGAAGGTTCTCAATCATCAGAAGCATCATCCTTAATGAGGCGAAGGAGAAATGATGTAGGAAATGCATCACCAATAAGAGAAAAGAGAGGAAATCATAGAGGTGGCATGGATAACAATCTCATGGTTCTTAAGATGAATGTTCTTGAATTTCATGACAAAAGTGATCCTGAAGCTTATTTGAAGTGGGAGACAAAGGTGGAGAAAATCTTTTCCATTCAGGATTACTCTGAGGAAAAGAAGGTAAAAATTGCTTCACTTGAGTTTCAGTCTTATGCTCAAACATGGTGAGATAAGTTGGTGTCTTCTAGGAGAAGGAATCGAGAAAGGCCTATTGAGACTTGGGAGGACATGAAGTCTATCATGAGGAAAAGGTTTATTCCCTCACATTTCTATAGAGACTTGTACAACAAATTGCAGGGAATTACCCAAGGATCCAAAACGGTGGCAGAATACTCCAAGAGATGGAAGTGGCTATGACAAGAGTTAATATTGAGGAAGATGAAGAGGTTACCATGGCACGATTTTTAGGTGGTCTCAAGAGGGAGATAGCTAATGTTGTTGAGTTACAACATTATATGGATTTGGAAGAAATAATGCACATGGCAAAAAAGGTAGAAAAGCAATTGAAAAGAAAATGAGGCTCAAGTAAGTTTTCTTCTAACCAATCATCTTGGAAAAGCAATTGTTGGAATAAAAAGAATGTTGGTAAAAAGAAAGAAGAACCAAAGAAATTTGATTTTAAGAAGTTTAAAAATGGTGATTCAAGTAAAACCTCTTCTTCTACTTCTAAGCTCACTTGTTTTAAGTGTTTTGGGAAGGGACACATAGCCTCTCAATGTCCTAATTCCAAAACCATGGTTATGCAAGAAGATGGTTCCTATTTGAGCCAAAGTGAAGGAGAAGTGGAGGAGCCGACTATTGAAAATGAAGGTGAACAATTTGAATCAAGTGGTGATGAGATTCTAGTCACTTTGAGGGCATTGAATGCAAAAGTTGGATTGGATGATAAAGAGCAAAGGAGTACTATTTTCCACACAAGATGCGAGGTTCGAGATAAGGTATGCATGCTCATCATTGATAGTGGAAGTTGTACTAATTGTGTTAGCTCTTATCTTGTAGATAAGCTTGGATTGCCTATGATAGTACATCCTAGTCCCTACCGTTTGCAATGGCTCAATGATAGTGGTGAGCTAAGGGTGAATCGGCAAGCTAAGGTAAAATTCTCAATTGGAAAATATGAGGATGAAGTTTTGTGTGATGTAGTACCAATGCATGCTGGCCATATTCTTCTTGGCCGACCATGGGAGTTTGATCATGATGCCAATCACAAGGGAAAGTGGTGAGCAGATTGGGTGTGTGCAAAAGTGCGTCAAAATAAAGCTCAAACTCACACAAATATACACCTAAACCTCACTTAATCAATTGTAGTAAAGCATAGGGATCATTTTCCACAGGGAAGGGGACAAAACCAAAATTTAAGTGCAACTAATTATTTGCTATCTATGTGTCTTAAAGCAATGATTTAGAAAGTGAAATTTAAATAACTAAAACAACACCATTGAAACAAAGAGAAAAACACACAAATGATGAAGGAGGGTGATCCTTGGGTTCAAGGCAAAGGTCGGCTATTTTGACTCCTAAAGGCAACCGAGTGTAGGGCATCTTAACTAAGTGACTACATCCATTCACTCCGAATCTCTTTTCGGTCTCATCGAAATTATAGAATGAGGAATCTCCTTTCGGTCTCATCCCCACCTAGAGCACATTAGCGCCTATGGCTTCCACACAACTCTAATGCACAATTCTTGCCCTAGATGTTTTAGCCAACTACTTTACACTCCCTAGTTCAAGTGTTTAATCTAAGAAAACCACCTATTTTTCACTCCACATCTCCTTTCGGTCTCAATGGAATTAAAGACTAGAAGATCTCCTTTCGGTCTCACTTCTACCTTTGCACACTAAAACCTATGGCTTCCACACAATTTTAGTGCACAATTAAATTCATATGGTAGTTGTTTCTTGTCTCAAACACCTAAATCTAGAGAATGCTAGGTAGTTCTTCCTACTTTTGGTCTAAATTCATGTATATTCTAAAACACACACAAACACCAAGAACACACACTAAATGTGGCCACCATTCAATGCATGTCAATTCATTAAATACAAGTAGGAAAACTTCAATTAATGCAAGATCATTACTCTACAACCAACAAGAAATCAAAATAAACCTAACCCATACATCAAACACCAAGAATCACCCAAGATAGTTTAGCCTCTCATGGCTTCAAACAACCAACAATCACAAGGAAATATAGCCATTAAAAGCACAAGGAATTGAAAGAAAATACTCCCCTTAATCAAAAGAGTGATGATTCCAACCAAATCCAAACACCTTACAAGCCAAAACAACTCCAAGGATTCCAGTTTTCAAGCCACAAAAAGAACCAAACCCTAACCTCCAATGAAACTCACGGGTGTGAGTTGGGGAAAATGTGCAAAAAATGTAAAAACTAACTTTAACCCTACAATCTATTCTACTCTAACCTATTATATGTTCCTCATCTACTTCCTACTTGTGTTTTTCTGCAGAAAATGGGATATTAATACAGCTAGGGGCGTTGGGGAGAAAATGTAAAGCTTCCAAAACATTAGGGACGAAATTTGCAAATTTCAGGATTCAGGCGTCGTACTGATTTCGTCCCATTTTCGTCCATTTTCGTCAGGAATTTGACAAAACTCTCTGCATAAAAGTTTTTCCTCTCTTTTTCATCTTTCCATAGAATCTTTAATCATCTCATTTGGAC
Source organism: Gynochthodes officinalis (assembly GCA_020080225.1). Lineage (NCBI taxonomy): Eukaryota > Viridiplantae > Streptophyta > Magnoliopsida > Gentianales > Rubiaceae > Gynochthodes > Gynochthodes officinalis. The sequence continues at coordinate 6,510,987 of CM034620.1, forward strand.
GTCTGAATCAAGAGTTATGGCCTCCGGAAGATGGCTGATTTTTCTCCCTGTTTTCCTCTTCTTCGGTTCTGCCTTGTTCTGCTTTTGCCCAGTTTTGGTCCATTTGCTTTCGGAATTTGAGAAACCTTTGTTCATAAAAGTTTTCTATCTCTTTCTCATCTTTCCATAGCATCTTCAGTTATCTCATTTGGACATTTGCATCAAAAGTTATGAACTTTAGAAGATAAGTGGTTTTTATCCCTTTTTCCTACAAAACACATAAAATATGAGAATCACAAATATAATGTGATTTATCTAATAAACATGGCATATCTCAATGAAATCTATGCTAAAGCATGAAAAACACATATCTAAGTTTATGAATATTTGATTCTCATCAGAAAGTCCAACAAGTATCATATTGTTGATAATCATAAAGCTTTTACTCTTGTTCCACTTTCTCCACAACAGGTGTACCAAGAACAAATGAGAATGAGAGAGAAAAGGCTAAAAGAGGAGGGTGAGATGAAAAGGCCAAGTGAGAGTGAAAAAGTAAGAGATGAAAAGGCTAAAAGCCAAGTGAGTGAGAGTGGGAAAACAAAAGAGAAGCCGAAGGCAAGACAAAAAGCACCTTTTTTGCAACCATGAGAGATGCAGATAGGGCCCTGAATTCTCACAAGCCAATCATCATGCTTTTGTGCAGTGATGAATGTCTTGTCCTTGATGAGTTACCTAACAATTTGCCTTTAGAAATTGTTGCTGTTTTGAATGAATTTGCAAATGTGCTGCCCGATGAAGCACCTAAAGGATTGCCTCCAATTCGAGGGATTGAACATCAAATTGATTTCCTGCCCGGAGCTACCATCCCAAATAGACCATCATATCGTGCAAATCCGGAGGAAACCAAGGAACTTCAAAGGCAAGTTGATGAGTTGCTAAGCATAGGACATATTCGTGAGTCTCTTAGCCCTTGTGCTGTTCCTGTGATTTAGTTCCTAAAAAAGATGGTTCATGGCACATGTGTATTGATTGTAGGACTGTGAACAAAATCACCATTAAGTATCGCCATCCTATTCCTAGATTGGATGATATGCTTGATGAGTTGCATGGTGCTAAGTTTTTCACAAAAATTGACTTGAAATCTGGTTATCATCAAATAAGAATAAAAGAGGGTGATGAATGGAAAACGGCCTTCAAAACAAAATTTGGTCTTTATGAGTGGCTTGTTATGCCTTTTGGATTAACTAATGCTCCCAGCACTTTTATGCGACTAATGAATCATGTTTTGAGACGTTTCGTTGGAAAATTTGTTGCTGTCTATTTTGATGATATCTTGATTTATAGTAAGAGCATGGATGAACATGTTGAACATCTTAAGCTTGTTCTTGCTACTTTGCGTGAGGAAAAACTGTTTGCAAACTTGAAAAAGTGTACTTTTTGTGTTGAAGAAGTTATCTTTCTTAGCTATATTGTGAATTCTAATGGTCTACAAGTTGATGAAGCAAAGGTGACAGCAATTCTTGAATGGCCAATTCCCACAAATATGACTGAGGTAAGATCTTTCCATGGGCTTGCAAGTTTTTATAGGAGGTTTGTTAGAGATTTCTCAACAAAGGCAGCCCCGCTAAATGAATTGGTAAAGAAAAATGTGAAATTTGAATAGGGAGATTCTCAACAAAAGGCTTTTGAACAATTGAAGCATGATTTAACTAATGCTCCAGTTTTAGCATTACTTGATTTTTCTAAAACTTTTGAAGTTGAATGTGATGCTTCAGGAATTGGGATTGGAGCGGTGTTGCTTCAAGAAGGCCGACCTATTTCCTACTTTAGTGAGAAGCTGAATGGAGCAACTTTGAATTACCCAACTTATGACAAAGAGCTTTATGCTGTTGTGAGAGCTTTGGAGACATGGCAGCACTACGTTCTTCCAAGAGAGTTTGTTATCCACACCGATCATGAATCTATCAAGTATCTCAGGGGACAAAAGAATTTGCACAAGAGACATGCCAAGTGGATTTCATTCATTGAAACTTTTCCATATGTGGTAAAATACAAGAAAGGCAAAAAGAACATTGTGGCTGATGCACTCTCTCGAAGGTACACTCTGATTACTATTGCCAATGCTTCTATCATGGGATTTGAGTACATTAAGGAGTTGTATGATAAGGATCATGATTTTTCCATTGTATTTGCTACATGTGAAAAGGGTTTTTTTAATAAGTTTTATCGGCATGAAGGATTTCTATTCAAAGAAGATAAAATGTGTATTCCTTATTGTTCACTTAGAGAGCTTTTGGTGCGTGAAGCACATTGTGGAGGTTTGATGGGCCATTTTGGTGTTTTAAAGTCTTTGGATATTCTGAATGAACATTTTTATTGGCCTAACATGAAAAGGAATGTTGAGAAAATTTCTGCAACTTGTCTTGATTGTAAGAATGCAAAATCTAAATCCCTTCCTCATGGATTGTACACACCACTCCCTGTTCCTCAATCTCCTTGGACTGACATTTCTATGGATTTTGTTCTTGGTTTGCCTAGGTTTCAAAAAGGAATGGACTCAATTTTTGTTGTTGTTGACAGATTCTCAAAGATGGCTCATTTTATTGCTTGTAGAAAAACCGATGATGCAAAGCATGTGGCTGATTTGTTCTTCAAGGAAGTTGTCTGTTTGCATGGAGTCCCTAGGACCATTGTTTCTGATAGGGATGTGAAGTTTTTGAGTTATTTCTGGAAAACACTTTGGGGAAAATTGGGAACAAAACTTTTGTTTTCAACTACAAGTCACCCACAAACTGATGGTCAAACGGAAGTAACTAATAGAACTTTGGGTGTTTTACTAAGGGCCATAATTAAGAAGAACTTAAGAGTTGGGAGGAGTGTTTACCAATTGCTGAATTTGCATACAATCGCACACTACACACTTCTACTAATTTTTCTCCTTTTGAATTAGTGTATGGTTTTAATCCTTTGACTCCATTAGACTTATCTCCTTTACCTATACAGGATCAAGTAAGTTTGGATGGCAAAAAGAAAGATGAAGTTGTGAAGAAGTTGCATGAGCAAGCTCGCGCAAACATTGAGAAGAAAAATGAGCAAAATGCCAAGAATGCTAACAAAGGGCGTAAGAAGGTTGTATTTAAACCTGGTGATTGGGTTTGGATACACATGAGGAAAGAGATATTTCCAGCCTCAAGAGAAACTAAATTACACCCCAGTGGAGATGGACCATTCCAAGTTGTGGCGCGAGTCAATGATAATGCCTACAAGCTTGATCTTCCCGGAGACTATGGTATAAGTTCTACTTTTAATGTCTCTGATTTATCTCCTTTTGACTTTGATGCAGATCATTTGGATTCGAGGACGAATCCTTTTCAAGAGAGAGGGGATGATGAGCTCCAAAGATCCCATCATGATAACAACAAAGACAAGAACAATGAAGATCAAGTTGTGAATAATGCTTCTCAAAATGAGACTCCTTCTCCACCTCATGCACTTGATGGCATGGCTGGTCCTATGACTCATTTAAGGAAAAAAAGGATGGAAGAATCTTTGTCTAATTTGATCATTCAAGTCCATGACAAAGAAAAGGACCAATGCTACCAAAGTTCAGCCCACTTGTTACAACATTTTGCAAGTCTTGGACCTAGATTCAAAAGGGGCTAATTAAGTGAGTTGTTGCTGATTCTTAACCACTTTATTTGGTCCAAAATAATACAATTTTCGTTCAGCCCAAGTCCCAAAAGTCAGTCAACAAATCTGCCCAAAAACAGCCCACAATTCAAGTCCAAATTCAACCCACCAAGTGATGAATTTTAAAGACAATTCAAGAAGCTTCTAAGGATCAAAAGCATGGTGAAATGGATGAAATTATGGAGTATTTTGAAGGTCTCATCTGATTTCCTTGGTCAAAATTCAACTAGCAAGTGAAGAGGTGAAAACTAGTCAAAGAATTAAAGCTAGAAGTTTGAAGGCCATTTTGGGAGCTGAGTTTTGGACGAATTTCCAGCCATATTTTGAAGACTTTTCAAGTTGTTTTCTGCATTTTTAATGTTCAGATTAATTGTTTTAAGTTTAAGAGTCTTTTTGGGTCATAGAGCTTTTTCTTGGTCAAAGAGAAGATTTAATGCTAGTCTTGACCAAAAAGTTCAGATTTACTACTTTAATCCTTTAGTAATTTTCAACCTTGGTCCATCTTGAAACACTATAAAAGGGGGCCTTGGTTAAGCATTTTCAATCAGATTGGAGTAATAAACTTTTAAGGGTTTTTTTCCTTTCTTTACTAGTTTCTTAGTGAGCTAGTTTGAGTCTTGCAAAACTGCTTGCAAAACTTACAAGACTTATCAACTAAAACTCTTCCTTTTAGTTGTGGCGCCTCTACTCAGCTTTTTCTTTTCCTTTCAGAATACAAAGGTGTTAGGTTCATCCTAGTGTTGTTGGATTTGAAGATTAGAGAGGTTGGGAATAGTGAATTCAATTTAGCCTTATTATGATTCAAAGGTGATAGGTTTCATCCTATTGTTGTTGGTTCTAGTTTGGTTAGGTTGTTTTTGCTTGGAAGATTTCAAGACTTCTTTCTCCAAATATGATTCAAAGGTAATAGGTTCATCCTATTGTTGTTGGGTTCATTTGAGATTGGTCTTTTGCACCAGATCATTCAGGGACGATTCTACAATTAAATTGAGTCCTATTCGAATTCACATCAGCTAGAATGTAGTGCATGTGTTTGTTTTGCGACTCACAGCTATAAGGAGTCAACAACACACAAGAAGCAACCACTCCAAACAGAACCTGCAAAACAAATAGAACCTGGGAAGATTAGACCAATGGATGATACGTCATCGTAACCTAGGTAGGTTCTACTAGGATGATGAGATTTAGATGCGCTAGAATATAGTACGTGTGTTAGTTTTGCGCCTCACGACTATAAGTAGTCGACAACACACAACAAGGAATCACTCCAAACTTAACTTGCAAAACAAGTCGAACCTTGGAAGATTAGACTATTGGATGAGACGTCGTCATAAACTAGGGTTCTACTAGATCGACAATTTTGAAAGACGCTAGAATACATTAGGTGTGTTGGATCTGCACTTTATAGCAATAAAGAGCCAAAAAAACACAACTGATGACCACCCCAAACCTAACTTGCGAAACCAATAGAACCAAGGAAGATTAGACCAATGGATGAAACATCTTCACAAACTAGGGTTCTACTAGATCGATAAGATTCAAAGGTGCTAGAATTTGATGAGGTGTATTTGATGTCCTCCTCCTGCCTATAAGGAGCCAATAAGACACAACAAGTAATCAACCTAAACTTAACTCTCGAAAAAAGTAGATCCAGGGAAGATTAGACCAAAGGATGATACGTCATCGTAACGTAGGTAAGTTCTAATAGGTAGATAATATTTAGATGCTCTAGAATGAAGTACGTGTGTTTGTTTTGCGCCTCACGGCTATAAGTAGTCAACAACACAGAGCAAGCAATCAGTCCAAACTTAACTTGCAAAACATGCAGAACCTTGGTAGATTCAGACTATTGGATGAGAGGTCGCCATAAACTAGGGTTCTACTAGATTGACAATATTGAAAGACACTAGAATTCATCAGGTGTGTTTGATGTGTACTTTACGGCTATAAGGAGACAATAACAAGCAATTAATAACCACCCCAAACTTAACTTGCGAAACATGTACAACCAAGGAAGATTAGACCAATGGATAAAGCATCGTCACAAACTAGGGTTCTACTAGATTGGTAAGATTCAAAAGTGCTAGAATGCATTAGGTGTGTTTGATGTCCACCTCCTGTCTATAAGGAGCCAATAACATACAACAAGTAATCAACCAAAACTTAAGTTGCGAAACAAGTAGAACAAGGGAAGATTAGACCAAAGGATGATACGCCATCGCAAACTAGGTTGGTTCTAATAGGTTGATAAGATTTAGATATGCTTGAATGTAGTACGTGTGTTTATTTTGCACCCCACGGCTATAAGTAGTCAACAACACACAACAAACAATCACACCAAAGTTAACTTGAAAGACAAGAAGAACTATAGAAGATTAGACTACTGGATGAGACGTCGTCATAAACTAGCGTTCTACTAGATTGACAATATTGAAAGACGCTAGAATGCATGAGGTGTGTTTGATTTGCACCTTACGGGTATAAGGAGACAATAACACACAACTAATAACGACCACAATCTTAACTTGCGAAATAAGCAGAACCAAGGAAAATTAGACCAATGAATGAAGCATCGTCATAAACTAGGGTTCTACTAGATTGATAAGATTCAGAGGTGCTAGAATGCATTAGGTGTGTTTGATGTCCACCTCCTGTCTATAAGGAGCCAATAAGACACAACAATAATCAACCTAAACTTAACTCTCGAAACAGGTAGAACCAGGAAAGATTAGACCAAAGGATGATATGGCATCGCAACCTAGGTAGGTTATACTTGGTTGATCAGATTTAGATGCGCTAGAATGAAGTATGCGTGTTTGTTTTTCGCCTCACGGCTATAAGTAGTCAACAACACACAGCAAGCAATCACTCCAAACTTAACTTGAAAAACAAGTAGAACTTTGGAAAGTTAGACTACCGGATGAGACGTCATGATGAACTAGGGTTTTACTAGATTGACAATATTGAAAGACGCTAGAATGCATTAGGTTTTTTTGTTGTGCACCATACGTCTATAACGGGCTAGTAACCACAGCAAACTTAACTTGCGAAACAAGTAGAACCGAGAAACATCAGATCAATGGATAAATTATCGTCACAAACTAGGTTTCTACTAGATTGATAATATTCAAAGGTGCTAGAATGCATTAGGTGTGTTTGATGTCCACCTCCTGTCCATAAGGAGACAATAACACACAACAAGTAATCAACTTAAATTTAACTTGCGTAACGAGTCTAACAAGGGAATATTAGACGAAAGGATGATACGTCATCGCAACCTAGGTTGGTTCGACATGGTTGATAAGATTTAGATGCGCTAGAATGTAGTGCGTGTGTTTGTCTTGCGCCTCACGGCTATAAGGAGTCAACAACACATAAGAAGCAACCACTCCAAACAGAACCTACAAAACAAATAGAATCTGGGAAGATTAGACCAATGGATGATACGTCACCGTAACCTAAGTAAATTCTACTAGGTTGACGAGATTCAAATGCGCTAGAATGTAGTACGTGTGTTAGTTTTGCACCTCACAGCTATAAGTAGTCAACAACACACAACAAGCAATCACTCCAAACTTAACTTGGAAAACAAGTAGAACCATGGAAGATTAGACTATTGGATGAGGCCTCGTCATAAATTAGGGTTCCACTAGATTGACAATATTGAAAGACGCTAGAATGCATCAGGTGTGTTTGATGTGTACTTTACGGCTATAAGGAGACAATAACACACTACTAATAACAGCCCAGAAATTAACATGTGAAACAAGTACAACCCAGGAAGATTAGGCTAATGGATGAAGCATCGTCACAAACTAGGGTTATACGAGATTGATAAGATTCAAAGGTGGTAGAATGCATTTGGTGCGTTTCATGTCCACCTCCTGTCTATAAGGAGCCAAAACACGCAACAAGTAATCAACCTAAACTTAACTTGCGAAACAAGTAGAACTAGGGAAGATTAGACCAAAGGATGATACGTCATCGCAACCTAGGTGGGTTATACTAGGATGATATGATTTAGATGCGCTAGAATGTAGTACGTGTGTTTGTTTTGCGCCTCACGGCTATAAGTAGTCAACAACACACAACAAGCAATCAGTCCAAACTTAACTTGCAATACAAGTAGAACCTTGGTAGATTAGACTATTGGATGAGACGTCGTCATAAACTAGGGTTCTACTAGATTGAGAATATTCAAAGACGCTAGAATGCATCAGGTGTGTTTGATGGGTACTTTACGGCTATAAGGAGACAATAACACACAACTAATAACCACCCCAAACTTAACTTGCGAAACATGTACAACCAAGGAAGATTACAACAATGGATAAAGCATCGTGACAAACTAGGGTTCTACTAGATTGATAAGATTCAACGGTGCTAGAATGCATTAGGTGTGTTTGATGTCCTCCTCCTGTGTATAAGGAGCCAATAACACACAACAAGTAATCAACCTAAACTTAACTTGCAAAACAAGTAGAACCAGGAAAGATTAGACCAAAGGGTGATACGTCATCGCAACCTAGGTAGGTTCTACTAGATTGATAAAATTTAGATGCGTTAGAATGTAGTACGTGTGTTAGTTTTGCGCCTCACAGCTATAAGTAATCACCAACACACAGCAAGCAATCACTCTAATCTTAACTTGCAAATCAAGTAGAACCATAGAAGATTAGACAATTGGATGATGCGTCATCACAACCTGGGTTCTACTAGATTGGTAAAATTTAAATGCGCTAAAATATAGTATGTGTGTTTGAATTGAACCTCATGGCTATAAGGCGTCAACGACACACAAGAAGCAACCACTCCAAACATAAATTGCTAAACAAATAGAACTTGGGAAGATAAGACCAATAGATGGTACGTTATCGTAACCTAGGAAGGTTCTACTAGGTTGATCATATTTAGATGCGCTAGAATGTAGTACGTGTGCTAGTTTTGCGACTCACGGCTATAAGTAGTCAACAACACACAAGCTATCGCTCCAAACTAAACTTGCAAAACAAGTAGAACTACGGAAGATTAGACTATTGGATGAGACATCGTCATAAAATAACGTTCTACTAGATTGGCAATATTGAAAGACGCTAGAATGCATCAGGTGTGTTTGATGTGCCCCTTACGGCTATAAGAAGACAATAACACACAACTAATAACAACCCCAAACTTAACTTGCGAAACAAGTAGAACGAAGGAAGATTAGACCAATGGATGAAGCATCGTTTCAAACTAGGGTTCTGCTAGATTGATAAGATTCAAAGGTGGTAGAATGCATTTGGTGTGTTTGATGTCCACCTCCTGTCTATAAGGAGCCAATAACATGCAACAAGTAATCAACCTAAACATAACTTGCGAAACAAGTAGAACTAGGGAAGACAAGACCAAAGGATGATACGTCATCGCAACTTAGGTTGGTTCTACTGGGGTGAAAAGATTGAGATGCACTATAATGTAGTACGTGTGTTTGTTTTGCGCCTCATGGCAATAAGTAGTCAACTACACAGAACAAGCAATCAGTCCAAACTTAACATGCAAAACATGCAGAACCTTGGTAGATTAGACTATTGGATGAGACGTCGTCATAAACTAGGATTCTACTAGATTGACAATATTGAAAGACGCTAGAATGCATCAGGTGTGTTTGATGTGTACTTTACGGCTATAAGGAGACAATAGCACACAACTAATAACCACCCCAAACTTAACTTGTGAAACACGTACAACCAAAGAAGATTAGACCAATGGATAAAGCATCATCACAAACTAGGGTTCTACTAGATTGGTAATATTCAAAAGTACTTCGAAGGGTTTTCTGATACTATCGAGGGTGATGGTTCAGAAAATGATCTTCTAGGTAGATTGAAATTATTTAAAGAACTTGTTCCTTCTCTTAATGAATTAAATCTTAGTAAAATTGTTCCATCTTCTTTTTCTATAATATTATTAATTTCTCTTCTAATTATGTTTCTAGAAGGTTGAGCATTTTGAATTTCAAATTGTTCAGGAATTGTAATTTCGTTCCACTTTAATATTTTAGGAATAAAAACTGTTGGATTATCAGCTTCTACATGTAATAAAATTGTTTCCTCTTTTGAACTAGGTAACATGTTGAATCTAGTATTTATTTGAGAATTCATTAACCTAAAATAAACTCTGTAAATAATTGCAAAATTTTTACAAAATTGTTCAAATTCATCTCCTTGTAAATGAATATCTAATACCAATGAATCTAATATTAATGGATCTGTTAAATCAACAGAAAAGTTTGGACAACAATTGAAATATATTGGACCATTACAAACATTAGTTTGAATCATACTTAATAAAGAAGTTTTGTATCTTTTTAATCTTTTATCTCTTAAAGCTAAATAAATTGGAGCGTCTACACCTATGTGTATTAAAGGTTTAATTGCTACTTGAATCATACCATAATGAATATATCTATAACCTTTGTCTATATACTTTTTAATTGAAACTTTATTTAATAAAGGAATTGTTTGAAATTCTTCTTGTAAAGAAATTGTTTCTTCATGAGTTTTAATTGAAAAAGCAGTTTTGAAATCTAAAGAACCTATCTTATATATTGATTCTATACTTTGTTCTGGAATAGACCAACTTGAGTAATCTAAAGGCATATGCACCTCCTGACTCTGCACGACGTCAGAGTTACCGTTTCTATCTTGAGTATTCAAAAACATTTTTCTAAATCTCGCTGCCATGTTTAATATAACATAATCTAATCGTTTACTCTTGACTTCAGACTAAGATCGGGGAACACGGGGAGCACCCTGCCTGGAACACCTCACACTCGGGCTTACCAACGGTCTTACTAGGCTCACCAAACCGCTTGCCAAACCTACCTTAATCTTAATCAAAGGTAAAGTTTAAATTACGGTTATGCTAAACACTTAAGCTTAATTTAAACTAATGCTTATGAACACCTAAAATAGTGAACAGATGGCTCTGATACCACTTGGGGGCAGGACCGGTGTCATATACTAATTAAGCTACAGTGATTTTAAATTTTGAAAATTAATGAACAGTAATTGTGAATAGTAATAATGAACAGTAATCATGAATAGTAATTGTGAATAGTAACTGCGTGAATAGTAATCATGAATAGTAATCAACGTGAATAGTGAAAAATAATGAATATGGTACTCAAAATGATCAGCAAATCGAGATGAATAAAACACTTACTTTATTTAAATCTGATATTGAAATCTGGATATAGAAAAGATCCTTGAAGTAAACTAGGAAAAGATGAATAGTACAAAGTTTGAAGGATTTGTGAAATTGAAATGGGTTACGGTTTGGAATTCTAAGTTTGGAAATTGGCTACAAATTGGACTATGGAATTTTTCTAAGATTGTCTAAGCTTTTGCAGTGTATTCTGGGGTTTGCTGAATTTGCCGATATTTTTCTGAATGGAATGGAGTCCTTTTATAGTTGAGATTCTTGAGTCCGTCCAATTCTAGCTGTGGAAATTTGATAAAGGCTAGTCTTAGCCTTTTTGACTTTGTCCACTAGGTTTGAAGACTTTTTGCTCTTGAAATGAATTTGTTGCAGATTCTCGTAGCTTCCAATTTTTGTCTTGAATTTGCAATTTTGGTAGGTCTTGGGTCTTGAATTTTCTTTGGTTGTGCAGGCTTTGTTTGACTATGCAGGCTTTGTTTGAATCCTTAAGGAGACAATAACACACTACTAATAACAACCCAGAACTTTACATGTGAAACAAGTAGAACCAAGGAAGATTAGGCCAATGGATGAAGCATCGTCACAAACTAGGATTCTACAAGATTTATAAGATTCAAAGGTGGTAGAATGCATTTGGTGCGTTTGATGTCCACCTCTTCCTGTCTTTAAGGAGCTAATAACACGCAACAAGTAATCAACCTAAATTTAACTTGCGAAACCAGTAGAACCAGGGAAGATTAGACCAAAGAATGATACGTCATCGCAACCTAGGTGGGTTCTACTAGGAGGATTAGACTTACATGCGCTAGAATGTAGTACGTGTGTTTGTTTTGCGCCTCACGGCTATAAGTAGTCAACTACACACAACAAGCAATCAGTCCAAACTTAACTTGCAAAACAAGTCAAAACTTGGTAGATTAGACTATTGGATGAGACGTCGTCATAAACTAGAGTTCTACTAGATTGACAATATTGAAAAACGCTGGAATGCATCAGGTGTGTTTGATGTGTACTTTACGGCTATAATGAGACAATAACACACAACTAATAACCACCCCCAACTTAACTTTCGAAACATGTACAACCAAGGAAGATTAGACCAATGGATAAAGCATCATGACAAAATTGGGTTCTACTAGATTGATAAAATTCAACGGAGCTAGAATGCATTGGGTGTGTTTGATGTCCACCTTCTGTCTATAAGGAGCCAATAACACTAGGGGTGGTCATCGGTTCGGTTTTCGATTTATTCGGTTTATTCGGTTTGATATTTTGGAACCCCCTAATCGAAAACCAAACCAAAAACCAAATAAAACCGAATAAACCGAACCGAATAAACCGAATAAACCAAATAAGAATTTGATTCGGTTCGGTTTAAACCGAATAAAACCAAATAAGAATTCGATTCGGTTTATTCGGTTTTATTTGGTTTCACAAACCGAATAAGGAATTTGGTTAACCAAATAAACCGAATTTCTTTTTTTTCTTTTTTTTTTCGAAACTTCACAAATAAATTAAATAATTCGGTTTCAAATCAAACATTCACAAATAATTTTTTCAAATTCGGTTTCAAACATGAAACAAACATTCACAAAGCATTACAAATTTACAAACTTCCTTAACTCCTTATGAGTTATGGCTCAGTACTCATCATTCATCATACCAAAACATTACAAAATACAAAGTATAAACAAAATCAAAGCATTAGCTGCATTATATTATCTAAGTTAATGCCTAATTAGTAATTTATTCCTTATTTACTTATTACTTATCAGTGTTAACTAAGTTAGTATTAACTTATGTATATTAAGTATTATTCAACACTAAGTTAGTATTAAATAAGTACTAACTAATTTAGTGCTTAGTTCGTTAGTAAACTTAGTACTCATTATTCATTAATCATTATTAGTTATTAACATATTACTATAGCTAAGTTAGTATTAACTATTAACTATGTAACATGTTAGTACTTCTTAGTATTATAAGTTTAACTAGGTTAGTATTTAGTTGTAATAATAATTACTTGATCAATAATAACTAATTATAAGTATTAATTATTATGATATTTGACTTGATTTAAATACGTATAATTAATTTGCAAATTATAAATAATTTAGAATTTTGAATAAATAACCGTTACTAAATATTATATAGTTATAATTGATTACTCAAAAACTCAACACTCAGTCATTTAATAGTTAATACTTAGTAATCACTTAGTTAACAACAATAAGTTATTAATTATTGACTATTATATTGAATAATTGATGATATTATGAATATATGATATTGATTCTAATTAAATATATAAAACATAATAATCGGCTAATCGCATGCTATATAGTTACACGCTAGTACGCTATATAGCCTGACAAATATAGGCCTTACACCTTCTACATGCTTAACATTTTAACAACTTTGTCAACTTATGCATTATTTTATTTTTCTTTATTTGTAATTTGATATTTCATATTTGTTTAACTTTTAAATAAATTGATAAATTAAAATTACGATAAAGTATAAACTATACTAGTATATAGTTTAGTATATAGAATATAGTATATAGTTTAGTATATAGTAAAATTATTTAGTATATAGTTTAGTATATAATATATAGTAAAATTGTTTAGTATATAGTATATAGTTATATACTATATTAATAATTTAATATTACTATATATTCATTATATTGACCATATCATTATTCATTAATGATAACAATAAATATAGTTCTATACATGATAAATTTTATAAAATAACAATAAATTTTATAATAACAATATAGTATATTGATGAAAACAATATTAATGATAGTATATTAATGATAACAATATAGTATATAATTCTATACATGATAAATTTTATAATAACAATAAATTAATTATACAAAAATATATATACATAACTACAAAGTCTACAATAGTTTTATAAACTATAAACCACAACTATTCTATAAAATAACATATATTTATATTTATACTTATATATATAAAATATATTTATAAATTTTGAAATTCGGTTTTATTCGGTTTTATTTGGTTTATTCGGTTTATTCGGTTTATTCGGTTCGATTTCCTTATTCGATTCAATTTCCTTATTCGATTCGGTTTCATTATTCGGTTCGGTTCGCTTTTCAGCACTCCAAACCAAAAACCGAACCGAAAACCAAATAACTTATTCGGTTTGGTTAAAACCGAACCGAATAAACCGAATTCATATTCGGTTTGGTTTTTTTGGTTTTTCGACTCGGTTTTTTCGGTCGGTTTATTCGGTTTAACCAAACCATGACCACCCCTAAATAACACACAACAAATAATCAACCTAAACTTAACTTGCGAAACAAGTATAACCAGGGAAGATTAGACCAAAGGATAATACGTCATCGCAACCTAGGTAGGTTCTACTAGATTGATAAGATTTAGATGCACTAGAATGTAGTACGTGTGTTTGTTTTGCGCCTCATGACTGTAAGTAATCAACAATACACAGCAAGCAATCACTCTAAACTTAACTTGCAAAACAAGTAGAACCATAGAAGATTAGACAATTGGATGATGCGTCATCACAACCTGGGTTCTACTAGATTGATAAGATTTAAATGCACTAAAAAGGAGTAGGTGTGTTTGAATTGCACCTCATGGCTATAAAGCGTCAACCACACACAAGAAGCAACAACTCTAAACATAACCTCCAAAACAAATAAAACCTGGGAAGATTAGACCAATGAATGATACGTCATCGTAACCTAGGTAGGTTCTAGTAGGTTGATGAGATTTAGATGCGCTAGAATGTAATACGTGAGTTAGTTTTGCACCTCACGGCTATAAGTAGTCAACAACACACCACAAGCAATCACTCCAAACTTAACTTGCAAAACAAGTAGAACTATGGAATATTAGACTACTGGATGAGACGTTGTCATAAACTAGGGTTCTACTAGATTGACAATATTGAAAGACACTAGAATGCAATTGGTCTGCTTCATGTGCACCCTACAACTATAAGGAGCCAATAAAAAACAACTAATAACCACCTCAAACATAACTTGCAAAACAAGTATAACCAAGGAAGACTAGATCAATGGATGAAGCATCGTCACAAACTAGGGTTATACGAGATTGATAAGATTCTAAGGTGTTAGAATTCATTAGGTGTGTTTGATGTCCACCTCCTATCCATAAGCACTTTACTTGCGAAACATGTAGAACCAAGGAAGATTAGACCAAAGGATAATGCGTCATCACTACCTAGGTTCTACTAGATTGATAAGATTAAATGCGCTACAGTGCAGTAGGTTTGTTTGAATTGCACCACACGGCTATAAGGGGTCAACAACACCCAAGAAGCAACCACTCCAAACATAACTTGCAAAACAAGTACAACAAGTACAGATTAGACCAATGGATGAATCATCGTCTTAATCTAGGGTTCTACTAGATTCATAAGATTAAATATGCTAGATTGCTTTAGGTGTGTTTGATGTTCACCTCCTGTCTATAAGGAGCTAATAACACACAAGTAACCAACCCGAACTTAACTTGTGAAACAAGCAGAACCAGGGAAGATTAAACCAATGGATGATGTGTCATCACAACCTGAGTTCCACTTGATTGATAAGATTTAAATGCGTTAGAATATAGTAGCTCTGTTTGAATTGCACCTCATGGTTATAAGGAGTCAACGAGACATAAAAAGCAGCCACTCCAAACATAACTTACAAAACAAATAGAACCTGGGAAGATTAGACCAACGGATGATACGTCATCGCAACCTTGGTTGGTTCTACTAGGTTGAAGAGATTTAGATGAGGTCGAATATAGTACGTGTGTTAGTTTTGCGCCTCATTGCTATAAGCAGTCAACAACACAGAACAAGTAATCACTCCAAACTTAACGTGCAACACAAGTAGAACCACGGAAATTAGACTATTGGATGAGACATCGTCATAAACTAGGGTTCTACTAGATTGACAATATTGAAAGATGCTGGAATGCATCAAGAGTGTTTGATGTGCACCTTACGGCTATAAGAAGACAGTAACACACAACTAATAACAACCCCAAACTTAACTTGCGAAACAAGTAGAACCAAGGAAGATTAGACCAATGGATGAAGCATCGTCACAAACTAGGGTTCTGCTAGATTAATAAGATTCAAAAGTGCTAGAATGCATTAGGTGTGTTTGATGTCCACCTCCTGTCTATAAGGATCCAGTAACACACAACAAGCAATCAACCTAAACTTAACTTGTGAAACAAGTAGAACTAGGGAAGATTAGACCAAAGGATGATACGTTATCGCAACCTAGGTAGGTTCTACTAGATTGATAAGATTCAGATTCGCTAGAATGTAGTATGTGTGATAGTTTTGCGCCTCAAGGCTACAAGTAGTCAACAACACACAACAAGCAATCACTCCAAACTTAACATGCAAAACAAGTAGAACCATGGAAGATTAGACTATTGGATGAGACGTCGTTATAAACGAGGGTCGTACTAGATTGACAATATTGAAAGATGCTAGAATGCATTAGGTGTGTTTGTTGTGCACCTTACGGCCATAAGGACCTAAAAACACAGAACTAATAACCACCCCAAAGTAAACTTGCGAAACGAGTAGAACCAAGGAAGATTAGACCAATGGATGATGTGTCATCGCAATCTGGGTTCTACTAGATTAATAAGATTTAAATGTGCTCGAATGTAGTATGTGTGTTTGAATTGCACCTCATGGCTATAAAGAGTCAACGAGACACAATAAGCAACCACTCCAAACATAACTTGCAAAACAAAGAGAACCTGGGAAGATTAGACCAATGGATGATACGTAATCGTAACCTTGGTAGGTTCTACATGGTTGATTTGATTTAGATGTGCTAGAATGTAGTACGTGTGTTCGTTTTGCGCCTCACGGCTATAAGTAGTCAAGAACACACAACAAGCAATCACTCCAAACTTACCTTGCAAAACAAGTAGAACCAGGGAAGACTAGACTATTGGATGAGACGTCGTCATAAACTAGGGTTCTGCTAGATTGACAATATTGAAAGACGCTAGAATGCATTAGGTGTGTTTGATGTGCACCTTACGGCTATAAAGAGCAAAGAATACACAACTAATAACCATCCCAAAGTTAACTTGTGAAACAAGTAGAACCAGGGAAGATTAGACCAATGGATGATGTGTCATCACAACCTGGGTTCTACTAGATTGATAGGATTTAAATGTGCTAGAATGTAGTAAGCGTGTTTGAATTGCACCTCATAGCTATAAAGAGTCAACGACTCCAAACATAACTTGCAAAACAAATAAAACCAGAGAAGATTACACAGTTGGATGATATGTCATCGTAACCTAGGTAGGTGCTTCAACGTTGATTAGATTTAGATGCGCCACAATCTAATACGTGTGTTAGTTTTCCGCCTCACGGCTATAAGTAGTAAACAACACACAACAAGCAGTCACTTGAAACTTAACTTGCAAAACAAGTAGAACCATTGAAGATTGGACTATTGGATGAGACGTCGTCATAAAATAGGGTTCTATTAGATTAACAATATTGAAAGACGCTAGAATGCATCAGCTGTGTTTGATGTGCACCTCACGGTTATAAGGAGACAATAACCCACAACTAATAACAACCACAAATTTAAGCTGCGAAACAAGTAGAACCAAGGAAGATTAGACCAATGGATCAAGTATTGTCACAAATTAGGGTTCTAATAAATTGACAAGATTCAAAGGTGCTACAATGCATTAGGTGTTTTTGATGTCCACCTCCTGTACATAAGGAGCCAATAACACACAAGTAACCAACCCAAATTTAGCTTGCAAAACAAGTAGAACCAAGGAAGGCTACACCAATGGATGATGTGTCATCACAACCTAGGTTCTAACAGATTGATAAGATTTAAATGCGCTCTGACGGTCAAGAGGTTTGTTTGAATTGCACCACGGCTATAAGTGGTCAACAACACCCAAGAAGCAACCACTCCAAACAAAACTTGCAAAACAAGTAAAACAAGGACAGATTAGACCAATGGATGAAGCATTGTCTTAATCTAGGGTTCTACTAGATTCATAAGATTCAAATGTGCTAGATTGCTTTAGGTGTGTTTGATGTTCACCTCCTGTCTATAAGGAGCTAATAACACACAAGTAAGCAACCCGAACTTAACTTGTGAAACAAGTAGAACTAGGGAAGATTAAACCAATGGATGATGTGTCATCACAACCTGAGTTCCACTTGATTGATAAGATTTAAATGCGCTAGAATATAGTAGTCTTTTTGAATTGTACCTCATTGCTATAAGGAGTCAACGAGACACAAAAAACAACCACTCCAAACATAACTTGCAAAACAAATAGAACCTGGGAAGATTAGACCAACGGATGATACGTCATCGCAACCTTGGTCGGTTCTACTAGGTTGAAGAGATTTAGATGCGGTCGAATGTAGTACGTGTGTTAGTTTTGCGCCTCACGGCTATAAGTAGTCAAGAACACACAACAAGCAATCACTCCAAACTTAACTTGCAAAACAAGTAGAACCAGAGAAGACTAGACTATTGGATGAGACGTCGTCATAAACTAGGGTTCTGCTAGATTGACAATATTGAAAGACGCTAGAATGCATTAGGTGTGTTTGATGTGCACCTTACGGTTATAAAGAGCAAAGAATACACAACTAATAACCATCCCAAAGTTAACTTGTGAAACAAGTAGAACCAGGGAAGATTAGACCAATGGATGATGTGTCATCACAACCTGGGTTCTACTAGATTGATAGGATTTAAATGTGCTAGAATGTAGTAGGTATGTTTGAATTGCACCTCATAGCTATAAAGAGTCAACGACACACAATAAGCAACGACTCCAAACATAACTTGCAAAACAAATAAAACCAGAGAAGATTACACAGTTGGAGGATATGTCATCGTAACCTAGGTAGGTGCTTCAACATTGATTAGATTTAGATGCGCTACAATGTAGTACATGTGTTAGCTTTCCGCGTCACGGCTATAAGTAGTAAACAACACACAACAAGTAATCACTCCAAACTTAACTTGCAAAACAAGTAGAACCATGGAAGATTAGACTATTGGATGAGACGTCGTCATAAACTAGGGTTCTATTAGATTAACAATATTGAAAGACGCTAGAATGCATCAGCTGTGTTTGATGTGCACCTCACGGCTATAAGGAGACAATAACACACAACTAAAAACAACCACAAACATAAGCTGCGAAACAAGTAGAACCAAGGTAGATTAGACCAATGGATCAAGTATTGTCACAAATTAGGGTTCTAATAAATTGATAAAATTCAAAGGTGCTACAATGCATTAGGTGTTTTTGATGTCCACCTCCTGTCCATAAGGAGCCAATAACACACAAGTAACCAACCCAAATTTAGTTTGCAAAACAAGTGGAACCAAGGAAGGCTACACCAATGGATGATGCATCATCACAACCTAGGTTCTAACAGATTGATAAGATTTAAATGCGCTACAGTGCAGTAGGTTTGTTTGAATTGCACCACACGGCTATAAGTGGTCAACAACACCCAAGAAGCAACCACTCCAAACAAAACTTGCAAAACAAGTAAAACAAGGACAGATTAGACCAATGGATGAAGCATCGTCTTAATCTAGGGTTCTACTAGATTCATAAGATTCAAATGTGCTAGATTGCTTTAGGTGTGTTTGATGTTCACCTCCTGTCTATAAGGAGCTAATAACACACAAGTAACCAACCCGAACTTAACTTGTGAAACAAGTAGAACTAGGGAAGATTAAACCAATGGATGATGTGTGTGCCCGGTGTCATATACTGATTAAGCTACAGTGATTTTAAATTTTGAAAATTAATGAACAGTAATTGTGAATAGTAGTAATGAACAGTAATCATGAATAGTAATTGTGAATAGTAACTGCGTGAATAGTAATCATGAATAGTAATCAACGTGAATAGTGAAAAATAATGAATATGGTACTCAAAATGATCAGCAAATCGTAATGAATAAAACACTTACTTTATTGAACTTTGATTATGAAATCTGGATACAGAAAAGATCCTTGAAGTAAACTAGGAAAAGATGAATAGTACAAAGTTTGAAGGATTTGTGAAATTGAAATGGGTTACGGTTTGGAATTCTAAGTTTGGAAATTGGCTACAAATTGGACTATGGAATTTTTCTAAGATTGTCTAAGCTTTGCGGTGTATTCGGGTTTCTTTGAATTTGCCGATATTTTCTGAATGGAATGGAGTCCTTTTATAGTTGAGATTCTTGAGTCCAGTCAATTCTAGTGTGGAAATTTGATAAAGGCTAGTCTTAGCCTTTTGACTTTGTCCACTAGGTTTGAAGACTTTTTGCTCTTGAAATGAATTTGTTGCAGATTCTCGTAGCTTCAATTTTTGTCTTGAATTTGCAATTTTGGTAGGTCTTGGGTCTTGAATTTTCTTTGGGTGTGCAGGCTTTGTTTGACTATGCAGGCTTTGTTTGAATCCTTCTGTATTTCCGGCTTTTTGAATGAAGACAGCTGTGTCAATTCTTTTGAGGTTGATATTTGAGCTTATCCATTTGAAGACTTTTGAGCTGATCTTATCTTTCTTGTTGAAAAGTTGTTTGTAATTATGTGCCGACAAAGGGACCTACTCTGCGTTGTGGAAAGCGAGTTTTATCCCCACTTCACGTGCTTGAATTGCTTTAATCATCTTGCCGTTGTCGACCTTTTGAATGAAGACTGTCCTTGATTGCTTCATGGCGAAGGAAGCTGATCTTCAAAGAAGTCGTCCTCTGGAATAAAGGTTTTTGAGTAAAACCTATTTTGAAATGCTTCTTGAGCTTTTGGAGAAGTTGAATCCTCTGGCGTAGCAGAACTTGAGGCTTCTTGTATGATTTTGTTTGAATGATGATCTTCTTGATCTGGAATTGACGGTGATTGAGAGTAAACTGGGGGTTCTTCGCTAAGCCTTGGAACCCAGTTTTCCATGAATTCTTGCATTTCTTGCCATTGATTATCTTCTTTGATTGTTCGTCTTAGTCTTTGAACATAGTCTCTATTTTGTTTCATTTGAGATTCTTCACCGAAAGGGTAAATGCATTTGGATAAATTGGCTGGTTGAAATGATCCAATCTCTCGATTTTGAATGGTTTGAGCAACATTGTAAACACTTGAAATCCTGGGGATTCTTTTGATTTCATACTTTGAATCTGCTGATTCTTCTGAATCTGAACATTCTGCTATTTCCCAATATACATCTGTTTGAGTAACTTTCTTCATTGAATCCTGCAAAACAGAAAATTTGTAAGTTTATAAATCAAAGGGGTCTTGAGCCAAGGGACCGCGAATGGATCTGTGGATGATCCTTAGAAGAGGCCTTGCTATTAATAGACATTGATTTTGCTTTTTCTTTGAATTGCATAAAGCGCATGAATTCTTGATATTGTGCCCCTCGACCATCTCTTTATCCTTTTGAACTAGTTACGCACGGATGGAATTTGGCTTTACGTAATTTTTCCCTTTTTCTTTTCATGTTTTTGAATTGTCTCCTTTGCTTTTGCAATAGTTCTTTAGTACCGCCAAGGGTGGCCTTTGAGGCTGTTTTGGTGATTGAATCTTTATTCCCGTCTGGGGGATCTGACGCGCACCAGAAAATTGTACTGCCACCGTTTCTTGAGTACTTGAAACTTGATTCCACCATTTGATTTTGAATTCCCGAACCAAGGACATGGGATATGGTTTGGGATGGAATGAATGAATTTTGTAACTCCACCAAAATATCCACGGAACTTTGAACATAATGTGAAATTGAATAGGTTGCATATAATCTGGAATTCTTCCTTGATTTTTCTAATGAATAATTTGTACGCCATTTGAGTTTTAGGGGTAAATATCCTCGGTGCATCCAAGATATATCCACGATTATAAAACCAAATTGGAATAGAAAGTACTTGAGTTGAAAAGGTTTTATGAAAAGTAAAAAACCATGAATGATTGAATGATCTAAGATAACTAGCTTTGTACCCAGCCTCTAAGTAATCTGATGCAGTATCCTCTATATTGAGTATCTCATTGTAAATGATTTAAGCGAGAATGACTTCCACTCATCAAAAGAACAAATCTTTTTGATAATGGCTTTTGAATAGGCAACTCTACTGGAATCTTTTGAATCTAAATTATGCTTGATATCTACTGATCCTGAATCAATCAAAACCAGAAGATAGAATGAAAGATCTTTTTCAGCATTGAATGGTATCCAATTGCAATCTGGATGAATGGTTTGTTCAATGTATTTTGAAAAGGTTTGAAAATCTGGACTTTGAATAAAACGAGTAAGGTAAAGTGGCTCAATTACTCCTTTAGTAAAATAAGTAAGATTTGAGCTTGAAGTAGCTTGTGGAGATTGAGTTTGACTTGGTGGAGTGTTTCTTTGAATGGCATTCTTTTGATAAGGGGCCTCTAAAGCTTGAGCAAAATTTAATGGAGGGTAATCTGAAAGGGATTGAAATCGATTTGATGAAGTTAAATGAATAAGTGGAAGTTTTTTGGAATCACCTTCTTTCTTGATTGAACTCATTTTGAAATTCCTGCTAAAATTCACAAGTTTAAAATTAGGCAAACAACTCTCCTCACCTTTTAGATATTCAATAAAATTGAATATAGATAGGATAGCTTGCCATCTTGCAAGAATCTGTTTTGAAACATCTTTTGCAAAATTATGTAATAGAAATGGTTGATAAAATAAATCATGAAATTGTGCAATGCATAAAACAATGGATAAAATTTCTTTCTGAAACTGAAAGTCTAGTCTATCAGATGAATGTTCTTCTTCTAAAAATCCTATTTGACTCTTAATATTATTTATTTGTTTAAATATTGAGCACTTTTGAATTAAATCTATTTCTTTTTGTCTTTTAGGAGAAATAAAATTGAATGAAATCTTCCTACCCATGATTTTTGTATGAATACCTTCAGTATCTACTTTAATAGGGTTAATTTGATGTAAAAATGGTAATCCTAAAATTAAATCTTGAGTTATATCGTCTACTACATAACATAAATTTTTAATGCAATACTCATCGTTGCATACATTTAAAATGACTCTATGATTGACATGTAATCTACTTGAATTGGCTGCTAATAAACTCTCATTAGTCTTTTGACAATACTTTGTAGAGATTATACAATTTGCATCAGCACCACTATCTATCATAGCGTGTACTGTGAGTTTGAAATCATTTATTCCTATAGTAACAAAACAATACCATTTTTGATACTCTATCTTATTTATCATTTGAATATACATTTTATCTGAAACTTGTTCATTATTTATTTGAATAGAATTTAAGTCTTGAATATCAGTTATAACCTCTTTTCCTTTTAAAGAATCTTCTGGAGTAATTCCATTCTTTATTAGACTTATTTTAGTATCTAATTCTAAATCTTTTGTTTTTAATTCTATTAAATCCTTTTGTAATTTTCTAACTTGTTCTTTTAATGTTTTAATATCTTCTTTGACTTCATCTGGCTTCCTAATTCCTAATAATCCTTCATTTGGATATTTTTCTAATAATTTTGAAATACTGAATGGTTCTTCAAATTTTTTAGGTTTTTCTTCTTCTAATATTAAATCTCTTAATTTTGTCAAATATTCTTTTCTACATTCTTTATCATCTATTTTTTCTATCATCTCAAATAATGTTTCTTTATTACTTTTTGAAATCACATTAATACACTTACATTTTTCTATGCTTTCTAAACTTGAATCTGAATCTATGTCATCTTGAATATTATCTTCGTCTATATCTGTTTCTTCTATTAATAAAGCTATCATTTTCTTTTTGAAATCTTCTTCTTGAAATATTTCATTTATCTTTTTCTTCATTTTACATTGATTTGCCTTGTGACCGAAGCGACCACATTTCCAGCAAGTTATTGAATTATTTTCATTATTATCTTTATTTTTATATCCTTTATATTTCTTCTTTTTATATTTTTTGTAATATGGACTATTATCATAATTCTTATGTTTCTTGAATTTTGAATGTCTTTTATATTTTTCTAACTTTCTATTTTGAGTTGAAGGGGCTTTAATTCCTTTAATACCAAAAACTTCACAAAAGTTTCCTACTTCTTGTTTTTCTCTACCATATTTATTTTGAATCTTTAATTCTGTACATAATTCTAATCCTTCTTTTTTAATAAAAGCAAATAACTGACCAAAAGATATTCTATTGAAATCTATGTAATCATTTCCTACCTCTTTTTGTAATTTAGATATTATTCTTTGCGAAAATAAAGTTGGTAATCCTGTAATGAATTTTTCTTTCCAAAAAGGAGAATTAGCATCATTTCTTTTTAATACTTGAGTAAGAAATACATCTTTATACCATCTAAAATCTGACAAAGTTGGACATCTTAAATTACTTAACATAATTTTTGAACTAGCTAAAGTTTCTTTTGGGTTACCTATGAAATGAACTGAAATTGTAACTATCAATTGATCTACTGCATCTGATTGCTTTTCTGTAACAAACGTTTTAGTTCCATCTGCATTTGTTTTCTCTACTTCTACTTCTGTTGAATGATTTAATATTTGTTGTTTTTCTTCTAAAGTTAACAAATTATCCCACCAATTTTTTAATTGTCCTGAAAATCCTACAATTAATGTTGTTGCAGTATTTATACATTAATCCTAATGTTTTGTAAATTTGTCTTAGCCATTCCATTTCTTGCAATTTATTTAATACTTGATATTCTGATTTTCCATCTATGTTCCATTCATAGACAGAATTTCCATCATATGAACTTGTTTTAAATTGTTTTCTTTCTTCGTATTGAATATCTGGGGGAGTAGGTCTAGGATAATAATTTCTTGTATTCATTGAATTCCAATTTCTATAATTTTTCTGTCTTTTTATTCTATTGATTTCTGCTTCCGAATTTTCTCTAAATTCTTGTTCTACATTATTACTCTTTTGTATTTCTCAATTATCTGCTTGTTCACTTGAATTATCATCTAATTAGTTACTGTCATTTTCTTCTGTTTCTAAACAATTAATTCTATTTTACAAGTACTAGCTTTATCAGCTTGAATACTTTGAGTTATCCTATTTATTA
The DNA here is from genome assembly GCA_020080225.1 of Gynochthodes officinalis. NCBI lineage: Eukaryota > Viridiplantae > Streptophyta > Magnoliopsida > Gentianales > Rubiaceae > Gynochthodes > Gynochthodes officinalis. Next base: position 6,535,984 of record CM034620.1, read on the forward strand.
AACTATTTTGCATTTTATTTTTAATTAAATCTTCTTCTAATTCTTGAGAAACACTTCTTGTTTTGAAATGAGGACTAGCTATTTCATTTGGAAATCTAGGGGTTTCCTTAGGAATTGAATCTATCTTAGTAGACAAATGTTCTACTTGATTAGCTATAGTGTGTAATATCTGATTTGAATAATTATTTTGTTGATAAACTTTTTTAATATCATCTAATACAACATTTGAATTTCCGTCTTCTCTACCTATCTTAAAAGGACTAGCTTCTATTTCCTGTTGGTCAACTTGAATTTTTATTGGTTGTAAAGGTGGATGGATTGAAGTAATAGCTTGATAATCATTAATCTTCCATTTTCTATATAAATTACTTTGAACATTAATATAACTTTCTTTGAAAACATTGGAAATACCCTCATATTATGAAAACGATATTCTAACCATGAAAGTAAAAGAATATTACATTTCATCTTTTTCATATATGAAATCCATTCTTCTTTTAATTTTTCTTGAATAACTTCATTTAATGCTATAAACCAAAATTTCTTTTTACTATTTTCATTTTCAAAAGCTTCATTTAAATATTTAAAATTTATTTTAAATTTTTTCTTTTCAAAAGTAATAACATTAATTCCCATTTGTGACCTTGTAGGTGACATAGGGGGTGAATTGACTATTTCTGGAATAGGAGATTTGAAAACATACTTCGAAGGGTTTTCTGATACTATCGAGGGTGATGGTTCAGAAAATGATCTTCTAGGTAGATTGAAATTATTTAAAGAACTTGTTCCTTCTCTTAATGAATTAAATCTTAGTAAAATTGTTCCATCTTCTTTTTCTATAATATTATTAATTTCTCTTCTAATTATGTTTCTAGAAGGTTGAGCATTTTGAATTTCAAATTGTTCAGGAATTGTAATTTCGTTCCACTTTAATCTTTTAGGAATAAAAACTGTTGGATTATCAGCTTCTACATGTAATAAAACTGTTTCCTCTTTTGAACTAGGTAACATGTTGAATCTAGTATTTATTTGAGAATTCATTAACCTAAAATAAACTCTGTAAATAATTGCAAAATTTTTACAAAATTGTTCAAATTCATCACCTTGTAAATGAATATCTAATACTAATGAATCTAATATTAATGGATCTGTTAAGTCAACAGAAAAGTTTGGACAACAATTGAAATATATTGGACCATTACAAACATTAGTTTGAATCATACTTAATAAAGAAGTTTTGTATCTTTTTAATCTTTTATCTCTTAAAGCTAAATAAGTTGGAGCGTCTACACCTATGTGTACTAAAGGTTTAATTGCTACTTGAATCATACCATAATGAATATATCTATAACCTTTGTCTATATATTTTTTAATTGAAACTTTATTTAATAAAGGAATTGTTTGAAATTCTTCTTGTAAAGAAATTGTTTCTTCATGAGTTTTAATTGAAAAAGCAGTTTTGAAATCTAAAGAACCTATCTTGTATATTGACTCTATACTTTGTTCTGGAATAGACCAATTTGAATAATCTAAAGGCATATGCACCTCCTGACTCTGCACGACGTCAGAGTTACCGTTTCTATCTTGAGTATTCAAAAACATTTTTCTAAATCTCGCTGCCATGTTTAATATAACATAATCTAATCGTTTACTCTTGACTTGGGACTAAGATCGGGAACACGGGAGCACCTGCTGGAACACCTCACACTCGGGCTTACCAACGGTCTTACTAGGCTCACCAAACCGCTTGCCAAACCTACCTTAATCTTAATCAAAGGTAAAGTTTTAAATTAAGGTTATGCTAAACACTTAAACTTAATTTAAACTAATGCTTATGAACACCTAAAATAGTGAACAGATGGCTCTGATACCACTTGGGGGCAGGACCGGTGTCATATACTGATTAAGCTACAGTGATTTTAAATTTTGAAAATTAATGAACAGTAATTGTGAATAGTAATAATGAACAGTAATCATGAATAGTAATTGTGAATAGTAACTGCGTGAATAGTAATCATGAATAGTAATCAACGTGAATAGTGAAAAATAATGAATATGGTACTCAAAATGATCAGCAAATCGTAATGAATAAAACACTTACTTTATTGAACTTTGATTATGAAATCTGGATACAGAAAAGATCCTTGAAGTAAACTAGGAAAAGATGAATAGTACAAAGTTTGAAGGATTTGTGAAATTGAAATGGGTTACGGTTTGGAATTCTAAGTTTGGAAATTGGCTACAAATTGGACTATGGAATTTTTCTAAGATTGTCTAAGCTTTTGCAGTGTATTAGGGTTTCTTTGAATTTGCCGATGATTTTTCTGAATGGAATGGAGTCCTTTTATAGTTGAAATTCTTGAGTCCGTCCAATTTTAGGCTGTTGAAATTGGTGAAGCCTAACCGTTAGGCTTTTTGACTTTTGTGTAATGACTTCTGTGGCTTGTGAAATGACTTTTGTTTTCCGTAACTTCCAATGTTGCAATTTGTCTGCAGACTTTGTCTTTGGCTTTGAATTTGTCTTGGAACCTTCTGGATTGGCTTGAAAGTCTTGAATCCTGGACCGGTGTCATATACTAATTAAGCTACAGTGATTTTAAATTTTGAAAATTAATGAACAGTAATTGTGAATAGTAATAATGAACAGTAATCATGAATAGTAATTGTGAATAGTAACTGCGTGAATAGTAATCATGAATAGTAATCAACGTGAATAGTGAAAAATAATGAATATGGTACTCAAAATGATCAGCAAATCGTAATGAATAAAACACTTACTTTATTGAACTTTGATTATGAAATCTGGATACAGAAAAGATCCTTGAAGTAAACTAGGAAAAGATGAATAGTACAAAGTTTGAAGGATTTGTGAAATTGAAATGGGTTACGGTTTGGAATTCTAAGTTTGGAAATTGGCTACAAATTGGACTATGGAATTTTTCTAAGATTGTCTATGCTTTTGCGATGTATTCAGGGTTTCTTTGAATTTGCCGATATTTTTCTGAATGGAATGGAGTCCTTTTATAGTTGAGATTCTTGAGTCCGTCCAATTCTAGCTGTGGAAATTTGATAAAGGCTAGTCTTAGCCTTTTTGACTTTGTCCACTAGGTTTGAAGACTTTTTTGCTCTTGAAATGAATTTGTTGCAGATTCTCGTAGCTTCCAATTTTTGTCTTGAATTTGCAATTTTGACTGGGTCTTGGGTCTTGAATTTTCTTTGGTTGTGCAGGCTTTGTTTGACTATGCAGGCTTTGTTTGAATCCTTATCTACTTCCGGCTTTTTGAATGAAGACAGCTGTCTGAATTCTTTTGAGGTTGATATTTGAGCTTATCCATTTGAAGACTTTTGAGCTGATCTTATCTTTCTTGTTGAAAAGTTGTTTGTAATTATGTGCCGACAAGGGACCTACTCTGCGTTGTGGAAAACAGAGTTTTCTGACTGTCCCCACTTCACGTGCTTGAATTGCTTTAATCATCTTGCCGTTGCCGACCTTTTGAATGAAGATCGCCATTGCTTCATGGCGAAGGAAGCTGATCTTCAAAGAAGTCGTCCTCTGGAATAAAGGTTTTTGAGTAAAACCTATTTTGAAATGCTTCTTGAGCTTTTGGAGAAGTTGAATCCTCTGGCGTAGCAGAACTTGAGGCTTCTTGTATGATTTTGTTTGAATGATGATCTTCTTGATCTGGAATTGACGGTGATTGAGAGTAAACTGGGGGTTCTTCGCTAAGCCTTGGAACCCAGTTTTCCATGAATTCTTGCATTTCTTGCCATTGATTATCTTCTTTGATTGTTAAATCTTAGTCTTTGAACATAGTCTCTATTTTGTTTCATTTGAGATTCTTCAGAAAGTAAATGCATTTGGATAAATTGGTGGTTGAAATGATCCAATCTCTCGATTTTGAATGGTTTGAGCAACATTGTAAACACTTGAAATCCACAGGGATTCTTTTGATTTCATACTTTGAATCTGCTGATTCTTCTGAATGTGAACATTCTGCTATTTCCCAATATACATCTGTTTGAGTAACTTTCTACATTGAATCCTGCAAAACAGAAAATTTGTAAGTTTATAAATCAAAGGGGTCTTGAGCCAAGGGACCGCGAATGGATCTGTGGATGATCCTTAGAAGAGGCCTTGCTATTAATAGACATTGATTTTGCTTTTCTTTGAATTGCATAAAGCGCATGAATTCTTGATATTGTGCCCGACCTCGACCATCTCTTTATCCTTTTGAACTAGTTACGCACGGATGGAATTTGGCTTTACGTAATTTTTCCCTTTTCTTTTCATGTTTTGAATTGTCTCCTTTCTTTTGCAATAGTTCTTAGTACCGCCAAGGGTGGTCCTTGAGCCTGTTTTGGTGATTGAATCTTTATTCCCGTCTGGGGGATCTGATGCGCACCAGAAAATTGTGCCGCCACCGTTTCTTGAGTAATTGAAACTTGATTCCACCATTTGATTTTGAATTCCCGAACCAAGGACATGGGATATGGTTTGGGATGGAATGAATGAATTTTGTAACTCCAGCAAAATATCCACGGAACTTTGAACATAATGTGAAATTGAATAGGTTGCATATAATCTGGAATTCTTCCTTCAGTTTTTCTAATGAATAATTTGTAGGCCATTTGAGTTTCTGGGGGGTAAATATCCTCAGTGCATCCAAGATATATCCACCAGTTATAAAACCAAATTGGAATAGAAGGTACTTGAGTTGAAAAGGTTTTATGAAAAGTAAAAACCATGAATGATTGAATGGTCTAAGATAAAAGCTTTGTACCAAGCCTCTAAGTAATCACAGTGCAGTATCCTCTATATTGAGTATCTTTGTAAATGATTTAAGCGAAGAATGACTTCACTCATCAAAAGAACAAATCTTTTGATAATGGCTTTTGAATAGGCAACTCTCTTTGGAATCTTTTGAATCTAAATTATGCTTGATATCTCGATCTGAATCAATCAAAACCAGAAGATAGAATGAAAGATCTTTTTCAGCATTGAATGGTATCCAATTGCAATCTGGATGAATGGTTTGTTCAATGTATTTTGAAAAGGTTTGAAAATCTGGACTTTGAATAAAACGAGTAAGGTAAAGTGGCTCAATTACTCCTTTAGTAAAATAAGTAAGATTTGAGCTTGAAGTAGCTTGTGGAGATTGAGTTTGACTTGGTGGAGTGTTTCTTTGAATGGCATTCTTTTGATAAGGGGCCTCTAAAGCTTGAGCAAAATTTAATGGAGGAGTGTCTGAAAGGGATTGAAATCGATTTGATGAAGTTAAATGAATAAGTGGAAGTTTTGGAATCACCTTCTTTCTTGATTGAACTCATTTTGAAATTCCTGCTAAAATTCACAAGTTTAAAATTAGGCAAACAACTCTCCTCACCTTTTAGATATTCAATAAAATTGAATATAGATAGGATAGCTTGCCATCTTGCAAGAATCTGTTTTGAAACATCTTTTGCAAAATTATGTAATAGAAATGGTTGATAAGATAAATCATGAAATTGTGCAATGCATAAAACAATGGATAAAATTTCTTTACGAATCTGAAAGTCTAGTCTATCAGATGAATGTTCTTCTTCTAAAAATCCTATTTGACTCTTAATATTATTTATTTGTTTAAATATTGAGCACTTTTGAATTAAATCTATTTCTTTTTGTTTTTTAGGAGAAATAAAATTGAATGAAATCTTCCTACCCATGATTTTTGTATGAATACCTTCAGTATCTACTTTAATAGGGTTAATTTGATGTAAAAATGGTAATCCTAAAATTAAATCTTGAGTTATATCGTCTACTACATAACATAAATTTTTAATGCAATACTCATCGTTGCATACATTTAAAATGACTCTATGATTGACATGTAATCTACTTGAATTGGCTGCTAATAAACTCTCATTAGTCTTTTGACAATACTTTGTAGAGATTATTCCTGTTTTAATACAGTTTGCATCAGCACCACTATCTATCATAGCGTGTACTGTGAGTTTGAAATCATTTATTCCTATAGTAACAAAACAATACCATTTTTGATACTCTATCTTATTTATCATTTGAATATACATTTTATCTGAAACTTGTTCATTATTTATTTGAATAGAATTTAAGTCTTGAATATCAGTTATAACCTCTTTTCCTTTTAAAGAATCTTCTGGAGTAATTCCATTCTTTATTAGACTTATTTTAGTATCTAATTCTAAATCTTTTGTTTTTAATTCTATTAAATCCTTTTGTAATTTTCTAACTTGTTCTTTTAATGTTTTAATATCTTCTTTGACTTCATCTGGCTTCCTAATTCCTAATAATCCTTCATTTGGATATTTTTCTAATAATTTTGAAATACTGAATGGTTCTTCAAATTTTTTAGATTTTTCTTCTTCTAATATTAAATCTCTTAATTTTGTCAAATATTCTTTTCTACATTCTTTATCATCTATTTTTTCTATCATCTCAAATAATGTTTCTTTATTACTTTTTGAAATCACATTAATACACTTACATTTTTCTATGCTTTCTAAACTTGAATCTGAATCTATGTCATCTTGAATATTATCTTCGTCTATATCTGTTTCTTCTATTAATAAAGCTATCATTTTCTTTTTGAAATCTTCTTCTTGAAATATTTCATTTATCTTTTTCTTCATTTTACATTGCTTTGCCTTGTGACCGAAGCGACCACATTTCCAACAAGTTATTGAATTATTTTCATCTTTATCTTTATTTTTATATCCTTTATATTTCTTCTTTTTATATCTTTTGTAATATGGACTATTATCATAATTCTTATGTTTCTTGAATTTTGAATGTCTTTTATATTTTTCTAACTTTCTATTTTGAGTTGAAGGGGCTTTAATTCCTTTAATACCAAAGACTTCACAAAAGTTTCCTACTTCTTGTTTTTCTCTACCATATTTATTTTGAATCTTTAATTCTGTACATAATTCTAATCCTTCTTTTTTAATAAAAGCAAATAACTGACCAAAAGATATTCTATTGAAATCTATGTAATCATTTCCTACCTCTTTTTGTAGTTTAGATATTATTCTTTGCGAAAATAAAGTTGGTAATCCTGTAATGAATTTTTCTTTCCAAAAAGGAGAATTAGCATCATTTCTTTCTAATACTTGAGTAAGAAATACATCTTTATACCATCTAAAATCTGACAAAGTTGGACATCTTAAATTACTTAACATAATCTTTGAACTAGCTAAAGTTTCTTTTGGGTTACCTATGAAATGAACTGAAATTGTAACTATTAATTGATCTACTGCATCTGATTGCTTTTCTGTAACAAACGTTTTAGTTCCATCTGCATTTGTTTTCTCTACTTCTACTTCTGTTGAATGATTTAATATTTGTTGTTTTTCTTCTAAAGTTAACAAATTATCACCAATTTTTAATTGTCCTGAAAATCCTACAATTAATCTTTATTTGCATATTTACTTACATTAATCCTAATGTTTTGTAGGCTGTCTTAGCCATTCCCATTTCTTGCAATGTATTTAATATTTCATATTCTGATTTTCCATCTATGTTCCATTCATAGATAGAATTTCCATCATATGAACTTGTTTTAAATTGTTTTCTTTCTTCGTATTGAATATCTGGGGGAGTAGGTCTAGGATAATAATTTCTTGTATTCATTGAATTCCAATTTCTATAATTTTTCTGTCTTTTTATTCTATTAATTTCTACTTCCGAATTTTCTCTAAATTCTTGTTCTACATTATTAATCTTTTGAATTTCTGAATTATCTGAATCTTCACTTGAATTATCATCTAATTCTGATTCTGTCATTTTTCTTTTTGGCCTAGTTTCTTGTTTTGTGTTGTTGCCTCCTTATAGCACTAGGTTGCAAAACGAAAACTCCTAATACATTCAGTTCCCTTTCAATCTTATTAACCTACTGGAACCCTAGGTTGTGACGATGCTTCCTCCATTGGGCTATTATAGAAAAAGAAGATGGAACAATTTTACTAAGATTTAATTCATTAAGAGAAGGAACAAGTTCTTTAAATAATTTCAATTTACCTAGAAGATCATTTTCTGAACCATCACCCTCGATAGTATCAGAAAACCCTTCAAAATATGTTTTCAAATCTCCTATTCCAGAAATAGTCAACTCACCCCCTATGTCACCTACAAGGTCACAAATGGGAATTAATGTTATTACTTTTGAAAAGAGAAAATTTAAGATAAATTTCAAATATTTAAATGAAGCTTTTGAAAATGAAAATAGTAAAAAGAAATTTTGGTTTATAGCATTAAATGAAGTTATTCAAGAAAAATTAAAAGAAGAATGGATTTCATATATGAAAAAGATGAAATGTAATATTCTTTTACTTTCATGGTTAGAATACTGGTTTTCAAAAAATGAAGGTATTTCCAATGTTTTCAAAGAAAGTTATATTAATGTTCAAAGTAATTTATATAGAAAATGGAAGATTAATGATTATCAAGCTATTACTTCAATCCATCCACCTTTACAACCAATAAAAATTCAAGTTGACCAACAGGAAATAGAAGCTAGTCCTTTTAAGATAGGTAGAGAAGACGGAAATTCAAATGTTGTATTAGATGATATTAAAAAAGTTTATCAACAAAATAATTATTCAAATCAGATATTACACACTATAGCTAATCAAGTAGAACATTTGTCTACTAAGATAGATTCAATTCCTAAGGAAACCCCTAGATTTCCAAATGAAATAGCTAGTCCTCATTTCAAAACAAGAAGTGTTTCTCAAGAATTAGAAGAAGATTTAATTAAAAATAAAATGCAAAATAGTTTAATAAATAGGATAACTCAAAGTATTCAAGCTGATAAAGCTAGTACTTCAGAAAATAGAATTAATTGTTTAGAAACAGAAAGAAAAATGGCAGAATCAGAATTAGATGATAATTCAAGGGAACATTCAGATAATTCGAAATTCAAAAGATTAATAATGTAGAACAAGAATTTAGAGAAAATTCGGAAGAAATCAATAGAATAAAAAAGAGAAAAATTATAGAAATTGGAATGCAATGAATACAAGAAATTATTATCCTAGACCTACTCCCCCAGATATTCAATACGAAGAAAGAAGACAATTTAAAACAAGTTCATATGATGGAAATTCTGTCTATGAATGGAACATAGATGGAAAATCAGAATATGAAATATTAAATACATTGCAAGAAATGGGAATGGCTAAGGCGACCTACAAAACATTAGGATTAGCAGTAAATCTGCAGCGGCATTAATTGTAGGATTTTGGGACAATTAAAAAATTGGTGGGATAATTTGTTAACTTTAGAAGAAAAACAACAAATATTAAATCATTCAATGAAGTAGAAGTAGAAAACAAATGCGGATGGAACTAAAGCGTTTGTTCTGAGAAAAGCAATCGAATCTGATAGATCAATTAATAGTTACAATTTGATTCATTTCATAGGTAACCCAAAAGAAACTTTAGCTAGTTCAAAGATTATGTTAAGTAATTTAAGATGTCCAACTTTGTCAGATTTTAGATGGTATAAAGATGTATTTCTTACTCAAGTATTAAAAAGAAATGATGCTAATTCTCCTACTTGGAAAGAAAAATTCATTCTGGGATTACCAACTTTATTTTACAAAGAATAATATCTAAACTACAAAAAGAGGTAGGAAATGATTACATAGATTTCAATAGAATATCTTTTGGTCAGTTATTTGCTTTTATTAAAAAGAAGGATTAGAATTATGTCAATTAAAGATTCAAAATAAATATGGTAGAGAAAAACAAGAAGTAGGAAACTTTTGTGAAGTCTTTGGTATTAAAGGAATTAAAGCCCCTTCAACTCAAAATAGAAAGTTAGAAAAATATAAAAGACATTCAAAATTCAAGAAACATAAGAATTATGATAATAGTCCATATTACAAAAGATATAAAAAGAAGAAATATAAAGGATATAAAAATAAAGATAAAGATGAAAATAATTCAATAACTTCTTTGGAAATGTGGTCGCTTGGTCACAAGGCAAATCAATGTAAAATGAAGAAAAGATAAATGAAATATTTCAAGAAGAAGATTTCAAAAGAAAATGATAGCTTTATTAATAGAAGAAGCAGATATAGGCGAAGATAATATTCAAGATGACATAGATTGATTCAAGTTTAGAAAGCATAGAAAAATGTAAGTGTATTAATGTGATTTCAAAAAGTAATAAAGAAACATTATTTGAGATGATAGAAAAAATAGATGATAAAGAATGTAGAAAAGAATATTTGACAAAATTAAGAGATTTAATATTAGAAGAAGAAAAACCTAAAAAATTTGAAGAACCATTGAGATTTCAAAATTATTAGAAAAATATCCAAATGAAGGATTATTAGGAATTAGGAAGCCAGATGAAGTCAAAGAAGATATTAAAACATTAAAAGAACAAGTTAGAAAATTACAAAAGGATTTAATAGAATTAAAAACAAAAGATTTAGAATTAGATACTAAAATAAGTCTAATAAAGAATGGAATTACTCGGAAGATTCTTTAAAGGAAAAGAGGTTGTAAGTGATATTCAAGACTTATATTCTATTCAAATATATAATGAACAAGTTTCAGATAAAATGTATATTCAAATGATAAATAAGATAGAGTATCAAAAATGGTATTGTTTTGTTACTATAGGAATAAATGATTTCAAACTCACAGTACACGCTATGATAGATAGTGGTCTTGATGCAAAGCTGTATTAAAGCAGAATAATCCCTACAAAGTATTGTCAAAAGACTAATGAGAGTTTATTAGCAGCCAATTCAAGTAGATTACATGTCAATCATAGAGTCATTTTAAATGTATGCAACGATGAGTATTGCATTAAAAATTTATGTTATGTAGTAGACGATATAACTCAAGATTTAATTTTAGGATTACCATTTTTACATCAAATTAACCTATTAAAGTAGATCTTGAAGGTATTCATACAAAAATCATGGGTAGGAAGATTTCATTCAATTTTATTTCTCCTAAAGACAAAAGAAATAGATTTAATTCAAAAGTGCTCAATATTTAAACAAATAAATAATATTAAGAGTCAAATAGGATTTTTAGAAGAAGAACATTCATCGATAGACTAGACTTTCGATTTGAAAGAAATTTTATCCATTGTTTTATGCATTGCACAATTTCATGATTTATTTTATCAACCATTTCTATTACATAATTTTGCAAAAGATGTTTCAAAGCAGATTCTTGCAAGATGGCAAGCTATCCTATCTATATTCAATTTTATTGAATATCTAAAAGGTGAGGAGAGTTGTTTGCCTAATTTTAAACTTGTGAATTTTAGCAGGAATTTCAAAATGAGTTCAATCAAGAAAGAAGGTGATTCCAAAAAACTTCCACTTATTCATTTAACTTCATCAAATCGATTTCAATCCCTTTGATTACCCTCCATTAAATTTTGCTCAAGCTTTAGAGGCCCTTTATCAAAAGAATGCCATTCAAAGAAACACTCCACCAAGTCAAACTCAATCTCCACAAGCTACTTCAAGCTCAAATCTTACTTATTTTACTAAAGGAGTAATTGAGCCACTTTACCTTACTTGTTTTATTCAAAGTCAGATTTTCAAACCTTTTCAAAATACATTGAACAAACCATTCATCAGTTGCAATTGGATACCATTCAATCTTGAAAAGATCTTTCATTCTATCTTACGGTTTTGATTGATTCAGATCGTAGATATCAAGCATAATTTAGATTCAAAAGATTCGATAGAGTTGCCTATTCAAAAGCCATTATCAAAAAGATTTGTTCTTTTGATGAGTGGAAGTCATTCTCTGCTTAAATCATTTACAATGGATACTCAATATAGAGGATACTGCATGGGATTACTTAGAGGCTTGGTACAAAGCTTTTTATCTTAGACCATTCAATCATTCATGGTTTTTTACTTTTCATAAAACCTTTTCAACTCAAGTACCTTCTATTCCAATTTGGTTTTATAACTGGTGGATATATCTTGGATGCACTGAGGATATTTACCCCCCAGAAACTCAAATGGCGTACAAATTATTCATTAGAAAAACTGAAGGAAGAATTCCAGATTATATGCAACCTATTCAATTTCACATTATGTTCAAAGTTCCGTGGATATTTTGCTGGAGTTACAAAATTCATTCATTCCATCCCAAAACAATATCCCATGTCCTTGGTTCGGGAATTCAAAATCAAATGGTGGAATCAAGTTTCAATTACTCAAGAAACGGTGGCGGCACAATTTTCTGGTGCGCATCAGATCCCCTAGACGGGAATAAAGATTCAATCACTAAAACAGGCTCAAGGACCACCCTTGGCGGTACCAGTAACTATTGCAAAAGCAAAGGAGACAATTCAAAAACATGAAAAGAAAAAGGGAAAAATTACAGAAAGCCAAATTCCATCTGTGCCAGAACTAGTTCAAAAGGATAAAGAGATGGCTGAAATTTGAGCACAATATCAAGAATTCATGCAGTTTATGCAATTCAAAGAAAAAGCAAAATCAATGTCTATTAATAGCAAGGCCTCTTCGGAAGGATCATCCACAGATCCATTCGGCGGTCCCTTGGCTCAAGACCCCTTTGATTTATAAACTTACAAATTTTCTGTTTTGCAGGATTCAATGAAGAAAGTTACTCAAGCGGATGTATATTGGGAAATAGCGAATGTTGATTCGGAAGAATCAGCAGATTCAAAGTATGAAATCAAAAGAATCCCCAGGATTTCAAGTGTTTACAATGTTGCTCAAACCATTCAAAATCGAGAGATTGGATCATTTCAACCAGCCAATTTATCCAAATGCATTTACCCTTTCGGTGAAGAATCTCAAATGAAACAAAATAGAGACTATGTTCAAAGACTAAGACGAACAATCAAAGAAGATAATCAATGGCAAGAAATGCAAGAATTCATGGAAAACTGGGTTCCAAGGCTTAGCGAAGAACCCCCAGTTTACTCTCAATCACCGTCAATTCCAGATCAAGAAGATCATCATTCAAACAAAATCATACAAGAAGCCTCAAGTTACGCTACGCGGAGATTCAACTTCTCCAAAAGCTCAAGAAGCATTTCAAAATAGGTTTTACTCAAAAACCTTTATTCGAAGGGCGACTTCTTTGAAGATCGGCTTCCTTCGCCATGAAGCAATCAAGGGCGATCTTCATTCAAAAGGTGACGCGGCAAGATGATTAAAGCAATTCAAGCACGTGAAGTGGGGACAGTCAGAAAACTCTGTTTTCCAAAACGCAGAGTAGGTCCCATGTCGGCACATAATTACAAACAACTTTTCAACAAGAAGATAAGATCGCCTCAAAAGTCTTCAAATGGATAAGCTCAAATCTCAACTTCAAAGGAATTCAGACAAGTGTCTTCATTCAAAAAGCCGGAAGTAGATAAGGATTCAAGACTTTCAAGACTCAAATGACTCAGTCAAAATCAATCTCCTGATGACAAATTGCAAAATTGGAAGTGACGGCCAATTCTTCTCAAAGGAAAAGTCTTCAACAATCTAGAAGCATCTGCAACAATCAAAAACAAAGTCATTTCACAAGCCACTGAAGTCATTACACAAGCCACAAAAGTCAAAAAGCCTAACGGTTAGGCTTCACAAAATTCAACAGCTAGAATTGGACGGATTCACAAGATTTCAACTATAAAAGGACTCCATTCCATTCAGAAGAAGGACACAGCAAATCCTTCAAGCTTACAGCAAATCAACAGAAAATCATACAATCGGCAAATTCAGCAAACCCCAGAATACACTGCAAAAGCTTAGACAATCTTAGAAAAATTCCATAGTCCAATTTGTAGCCAATTTCCAAACTTAGAATTCCAAACCGTAACCCATTTCAATTTCACAAATCCTTCAAACTTTGTACTATTCATCTTTTCCTAGTTTACTTCAAGGATCTTTTCTGTATCCAGATTTCATAATCAAAGTTCAATAAAGTAAGTGTTTTATTCATTACGATTTGCTGATCATTTTGAGTACCATATTCATTATTTTTCACTATTCACGTTGATTACTATTCATGATTACTATTCACGCAGTTACTATTCACAATTACTATTCATGATTACTGTTCATTATTACTATTCACAATTACTGTTCATTAATTTTCAAAATTTAAAATCACTGTAGCTTAATTAGTATATGATTAGACAATCTTAGAAAAATTCCATAGTCCAATTTGTAGCCAATTTCCAAACTTAGAATTCCAAACCGTAACCCATTTCAATTTCACAAATCCTTCAAACTTTGTACTATTCATCTTTTCCTAGTTTACTTCAAGGATCTTTTACGTATCAGTTTCATAATCAAAGTTCAATAAAGTAAGTGTTTTATTCATTACGATTTGCTGATCATTTTGAGTACCATATTCATTATTTTTCACTATTCACGTTGATTACTATTCATGATTACTATTCACGCAGTTACTATTCACAATTACTATTCATGATTCTTATTTCATTATTACTATTCACAATTCTGTTCATTAATTTTCAAAATTTAAAATCAACGTAGCTTAATTAGTATATGACACCGGTCCTGCCCCCAAGTGGTATCAGAGCCATCTGTTCACTATTTTAGGTGTTCATAAGCATTATTTTAAATTAAGCTTAAGTGTTTAGCATAATCTTAATTTAAAACTTTACCTTTGATTAAGATTAAGGTAGGTTTGGCAAGCGGATTGGTGAGCCTAGTAAGGCCGTTGGTAAGGCAGTGTGAGGTGTTCGAGCGAGGTGCTCCGTGTTCCCGATCTTAGTGAAGTCAGAGTAAGCGATTAGATTATGTTATATTAAACATGGCAGCGAGATTTAGAAAAATGTTTTGAATACTCAAGATAGAAAGCGGTAACTCGGCGTCGTGCAGTCGGGAGGCGCATATGCCTTTAGATTACTCAAATTGGTCTATTCCAGAACAAAGTATAGAGTCAATATATAAGATAGGTTCTTTAGATTTCAAAACTGCTTTTTCAATTAAAACTCATGAAGAAACAATTTCTTTACAAGAAGAATTTCAAACAATTCCTTTATTAAATAAAGTTTCAATTAAAAATATATATAGACAAAGGTTATAGATATATTCATTATGGTATGATTCAAGTAGCAATTAAACCTTTAGTACACATAGGTGTAGACGCTCCAATTTATTTAGCTTTAAGAGATAAAAGATTAAAAAGATACAAAACTTCTTTATTAAGTATGATTCAAACTAATGTTTGTAATGGTCCAATATATTTCAATTGTTGTCCAAACTTTTCTTTTGACTTAACAGATCCATTAATATTAGATTCATTAGTATTAGATATTCATTTACAAGGTGATGAATTTGAACAATTTTGTAAAAATTTTGCAATTATTTACAGAGTTTATTTTAGGTTAATGAATTCTCAAATAAATACTAGATTCAACATGTTACCTAGTTCAAAAGAGGAAACAGTTTTATTACATGTAGAAGCTGATAATCCAACGGTTTTATTCCTAAAAGATTAAAGTGGAGCAAATTACAATTCTGAACAATTTGAAATTCAAAATGCTCAACCTTCTAGAAACATAATTAGAAGAGAAATTAATAATATTATAGAAAAAGAAGATGGAACAATTTTACTAAGATTTAATTCATTAAGAGAAGGAACAAGTTCTTTAAATAATTTCAATCTACCTAGAAGATCATTTTCTGAACCATCACCCTCGATAGTATCAGAAAACCCTTCGAAGTATGTTTTCAAATCTCCTATTCCAGAAATAGTCAATTCACCCCCTATGTCACCTACAAGGTCACAAATGGGAATTAATGTTATTACTTTTGAAAAGAAAAAATTTAAAATAAATTTCAAATATTTAAATGAAGCTTTTGAAAATGAAAATAGTAAAAAGAAATTTTGGTTTATAGCATTAAATGAAGTTATTCAAGAAAAATTAAAAGAAGAATGGATTTCATATATGAAAAAGATGAAATGTAATATTCTTTTACTTTCATGGTTAGAATACTGGTTTTCAAAAAATGAAGGTATTTCCAATGTTTTCAAAGAAAGTTATATTAATGTTCAAAGTAATTTATATAGAAAATGGAAGATTAATGATTATCAAGCTATTACTTCAATCCATCCACCTTTACAACCAATAAAAATTCAAGTTGACCAACAGGAAATAGAAGCTAGTCCTTTTAAGATAGGTAGAGAAGACGGAAATTCAAATGTTGTATTAGATGATATTAAAAAAGTTTATCAACAAAATAATTATTCAAATCAGATATTACACACTATAGCTAATCAAGTAGAACATTTGTCTACTAAGATAGATTCAATTCCTAAGGAAACCCCTAGATTTCCAAATGAAATAGCTAGTCCTCATTTCAAAACAAGAAGTGTTTCTCAAGAATTAGAAGAAGATTTAATTAAAAATAAAATGCAAAATAGTTTAATAAATAGGATAACTCAAAGTATTCAAGCTGATAAAGCTAGTACTTCAGAAAATAGAATTAATTGTTTAGAAACAGAAAGAAAAATGACAGAATCAGAATTAGATGATAATTCAAGTGAACATTCAGATAATTCAGAAATTCAAAAGATTAATAATGTAGAACAAGAATTTAGAGAAAATTCGGAAGCAGAAATCAATAGAATAAAAAGACAGAAAAATTATAGAAATTGGAATTCAATGAATACAAGAAATTATTATCCTAGACCTACTCCCCCAGATATTCAATATGAAGAAAGAAAACAATTTAAAACAAGTTCATATGATGGAAACTCTGTCTATGAATGGAACATAGATGGAAAATCAGAATATGAAATATTAAATACATTGCAAGAAATGGGAATGGCTAAGACAGCCTACAAAACATTAGGATTAACAGAAGTAAATACTGCAACAGCATTAATTGTAGGATTTTCAGGACAATTAAAAAATTGGTGGGATAATTTGTTAACTTTAGAAGAAAAACAACAAATATTAAATCATTCAGAAGTAGAAGTAGAAAACAAATGCAGATGGAACTAAAGCGTTTATTCTGAGAAAAGCAATCGGAATCTGATGAATCAATTAATAGTTACAATTTGATTCATTTCATAGGTAACCCAAAAGAAACTTTAGCTAGTTCAAAGATTATGTTAAGTAATTTAAGATGTCCAACTTTGTCGATTTTAGATGGTATAAAGATGTATTTCTTACTCAAGTATTAAAAGAAATGATGCTAATTCTCCTTTTTGGAAAGAAAAATTCATTCTGGGATTACCAACTTTATTTTACAAAGAATAATATCTAAACTACAAAAAGAGGTAGGAAATGATTACATAGATTTCAATAGAATATCTTTTGGTCAGTTATTTGCTTTTATTAAAAAGAAGGATTAGAATTATGTCAATTAAAGATTCAAAATAAATATGGTAGAGAAAAACAAAAGTAGGAAACTTTTGTGAAGTCTTTGGTATTAAAGGAATTAAAGCCCCTTCAACTCAAAATAGAAAGTTAGAAAAATATAAAGACATTCAAAATTCAAGAAACATAAGAATTATGATAATAGTCCATATTACAAAAGATATAAAAGAAGAAATATAAAGGATATAAAAATAAAGATAAAGATGAAAATAATTCAATAACTTCTTTGGAAATGTGGTTAAACCGGTCACAAGGCAAATCAATGTAAAATGAAGAAAAGATAAATGAAATATTTCAAGAAGAAGATTTCAAAAGAAAATGATAGCTTTATTAATAGAAGAAACAGATATAGACGAAGATAATATTCAAGATGACATAGATTCAGATTCAAGTTTAGAAAGCATAGAAAAATGTAAGTGTATTAATGTGATTTCAAAAAGCAATAAAGAAACATTATTTGAAATGATAGAAAAAATAGATGATAAAGAATGTAGAAAAGAATATTTGACAAAATTAAGAGATTTAATATTAGAAGAAGAAAAACCTAAAAAGTTTGAAGAACCATTCAGTATTTCAAAATTATTAGAAAAATATCCAAATGAAGGATTATTAGGTATTAGGAAGCCAGATGAAGTCAAAGAAGATATTAAAACATTAAAAGAACAAGTTAAAAAATTACAAAAGGATTTAATAGAATTAAAAACAAAAGATTTAGAATTAGATACTAAAATAAGTCTAATAAAGAATGGAATTACTCCAGAAGATTCTTTAAAAGGAAAAGAGGTTATAACTGATATTCAAGACTTAAATTCTATTCAAATAAATAATGAACAAGTTTCAGATAAGATGTATATTCAAATGATAAATAAAATAGAGTATCAAAAATGGTATTGTTTTGTTACCATAGGAATAAATGATTTCAAACTCACAGTACACGCTATGATAGATAGTGGTGCTGATGCAAACTGTATTAAAACAGGGATAATCCCTACAAAGTATTGTCAAAAAACTAATGAGAGTTTATTAGCAGCAAATTCAAGTAGATTACATGTCAATCATAGAGTCATTTTAAATGTATGCAACGATGAGTATTGCATTAAAAATTTATGTTATGTAGTAGACGATATAACTCAAGATTTAATTTTAGGATTACCATTTTTACATCAAATTAACCCTATTAAAGTAGATACTGAAGGTATTCATACAAAAATCATGGGTAGGAAGATTTCATTCAATTTTATTTCTCCCAAAGACAAAAGAATTAGATTTAATTCAAAAGTGCTCAATATTTAAGCAAATAAATAATATTAGTCATATCAAGAGTCAAATAGAGTTTTTACAAGAAGAACATTCATATGCTAGAATAGAAGATCAATTAAAAGATAAAAGTATCAAAAGAAAAATTATTGAAGTAGAAGATAAAGTTAGAAAAGAAATTTGTGCAGATCTACCTAATGCTTTTGGGATAGAAAGAAACATGAGGTAGAATTACCATATGAAGAAGGATTCCTAGAAAGGATATTAAGACAAAAGCTAGGCCTATTCAAATGAATCAAGAGTTATTAGAAACTGTAAGCAAGAAATTAAGACATTATTAAATAAAAAATTAATAAGACACTCAAAGTCTCCTTGGTCTTGTCCACTTTTATGTCATGAATCAATTTGAAAAAGAAGAGGAGTACCTAGATTAGTTATTAATTACAAGCCATTGAATAAAGTATTAAAATGGATTAGATATCTATTCCAAATAAAGAGATTTATTAAACCGATTATTCAATGCTAAAGTATTTTCAAAATTTGATATGAAGTCGGAATCTTGGCAAATTCAAATAGCCAAGCAGTATAAGGCGCATTCACAGTTCCTTTTGGACACTATGAATGGAATGTTATACCTTTCGGATTAAAAAATGCTCCCTCAGAATTTCAAAATATTATGAATGATATATTCAATCCTTATTCAACCTTTATGATTGTTTATATTGATGATGTATTAGTATTTTCAGAAAATATAGATAAACATTTTAAACACTTAGAAATATTTTCCAAAGTAGTAAAGAAATGGTTTAGTAGTTTGACTACTAAAATGAAGTTATTTCAAACCAATGTTAGGTTTTAGGTCATAATATTCATTTAGGAACAATTATTCCAATTAATAGAAGTTTAGAATTCTGAGACAAATTTCCAAATGAAATTAAAGATAAAAATCAATTGCAAAGATTTTAGGATGTTTAAATTATATTTCGATTTCTTTCCAAAACTTAGACAAATGTAATCCTTTATTTCAAAGACTCAAGAAAACCCTCCGGCATGAATGAGTCCATACTAGGGTAGTTCAAGACATTAAAGACAAATAAAAAGTCTTAGTGTCTAGTTATTCCAAATCCAAAAGCCATTAAAATGATAGTAGCGATGCTGAAGCGGGATATGGAGGCATTCTCAGCGAAGTTAGAAATAGACTCCCGGAACAACTAGTGAGATTTCATAGTGGTATGCAGGTGGAGCAGAAAAAATTATTCAACTATTAAAAAGAAATTCTATCTATTGTTTTATGTATTTCAAAATTTCAAGATGATTTATATTATCAAAAATTTCTATTACGTATTGATTGCAAGTGCGCAAAGATGTCTTAACCAAAGATGTTCAAAACATAGTTTCAAAACAGATTTTTGCGATGGCGAGCTATCCTATCTGTATTCGATTTTGACATTGAATACATCAAAGGTGAGAGAATTGTTTGATTTCTTAACACGTGAATTTTTAATGGAATTTCAAAATAAATTCAACATTGCAAACCCATCCTACTCAAAATACCCTTGACCTACAAGATTCAAAGTATCATCCATTCCTCGTCACAATGTGAGATAACTCAAAGCACAAGCAATATCTATAAACACGACCATTCGTCAAAGGATCATCTTCAGAACCAATTGGCGGACCACCAGCTCAAAGAACCATTGTTTTATACACTAACAATTTTCTGTTTTGCAGGTATTATGAATCAAAGGTTGTTTGAGGATATTTCAGAATATCTTATTTCAAAAACAAAACTTCCTCCTGCTCAGAATTTTCTTTCATGGTCGAGCAATGTAGCTAAAGTCGTTCATCAAAGGGAAATTTCAACAGTTCGGAATTCAAGAACCAAGAAGGAATTATTCCCTACTCCACCAGTGATTCAACTCATTATTGATGATGATTACCAAGAAGTCTTAGATTGGAAGATTCAACAAGAAAAACTCATAGACTCAATCAACAATCGAGCTTTCTGCCACAACAACAAAGCATTACCTTGATATTGGGCTCTCAAAGATCGGAAGAATTTCGAAGTTCCAATAATCATAGAAACTTTCGACCCAACGACGAGGACCAGTTCATCCGACTCAGATAATCCATCGGAAGAGCATTCATACTCACGATGCCCGGTTATCCTAAATCTCATTGGCGTTGAAGACCAATGGCCTTCTCTAAAGAAGCGATCTTCATTCAAAAGGTAAACAACGGCAAGATGATTAAAGCAATTCAAGCACGTGAAGTGGGGCGATCGAGAAAACTACTGTTTTCACAATGAGTAGGTCCTTGTCGGCACATAATTACAAACAACTTTTCAACAAGAAAGATAAGATCAGCTCAAAAGTCTTCAAATGGATAAGCTCAAATATCAACCTCAAAAGAATTCAGACAGCTGTCTTCATTCAAAAAGCCGGAAGTAGATAAGGATTCAAACAAAGCCTGCATAGTCAAACAAAGCCTGCACAACCAAAGAAAATTCAAGACCCAAGACCCAGTCAAAATTGCAAATTCAAGACAAAAATTGGAAGCTACGAGAATCTGCAACAAATTCATTTCAAGAGCAAAAAAGTCTTCAAACCTAGTGGACAAAGTCAAAAAGGCTAAGACTAGCCTTTATCAAATTTCCACAGCTAGAATTGGACGGACTCAAGAATCTCAACTATAAAAGGACTCCATTCCATTCAGAAAAATATCAGCAAATTCGAGAAACCCGAATACCTGCAAAAGCTTAGACAATCTTAGAAAAATTCCATAGTCCAATTTGTAGCCAATTTCCAAACTTAGAATTCCAAACCGTAACCCATTTCAATTTCACAAATCCTTCAAACTTTGTACTATTCATCTTTTCCTAGTTTACTTCAAGGATCTTTTCTGTATCCAGATTTCATAATCAAAGTTCAATAAAGTAAGTGTTTTATTCATTACGATTTGCTGATCATTTTGAGTACCATATTCATTATTTTTCACTATTCACAATTACTATTCATGATTACTGTTCATTATTACTGATTAAGCTACAGTGATTTTAAATTTTGAAAATTAAGTAATCATGAATAGTAATTGTGAATAGTAACTGCGTGAATAGTAAACGTGAATAGTGAAAAATAATGAATATGGTACTCAAAATGATCAGCAAATCGTAATGAATAAAACACTTACTTTATTGAACTTTGATTATGAAATCTGGATACAGAAAAGATCCTTGAAGTAAACTAGGAAAAGATGAATAGTACAAAGTTTGAAGGATTTGTGAAATTGAAATGGGTTACGGTTTGGAATTCTAAGTTTGGAAATTGGCTACAAATTGGACTATGGAATTTTTCTAAGATTGTCTAAGCTTTTGCAGTATTCGGGGTTTCTTTGAATTTGCCGATATTTTTCCGATGGAATGGAGTCCTTTATAGTTGAGATTCTTGAGTCCCAATTCTAGTCATGGAAATTTGATAAAGGCTAGTCTTAGCCTTTTTGACTTTGTCCACTAGGTTTGAAGACTTTTTTGCTCTTGAAATGAATTTGTTGCAGATTCTCGTAGCTTCCAATTTTTGTCTTGAATTTGCAATTTTGA
The DNA here is from genome assembly GCA_020080225.1 of Gynochthodes officinalis. Lineage (NCBI taxonomy): Eukaryota > Viridiplantae > Streptophyta > Magnoliopsida > Gentianales > Rubiaceae > Gynochthodes > Gynochthodes officinalis. The sequence goes on from CM034620.1 coordinate 6,558,219, forward strand.
CTGGGTCTTGGGTCTTGAATTTTCTTTGGTTGTGCAGGCTTTGTTTGACTATGCAGGCTTTGTTTGAATCCTTATCTACTTCCGGCTTTTTGAATGAAGACAGCTGTCTGAATTCTTTTGAGGTTGATATTTGAGCTTATCCATTTGAAGACTTTTGAGCTGATCTTATCTTTCTTGTTGAAAAGTTGTTTGTAATTATGTGCCGACAAGGGACCTACTCTGCGTTGTGGAAAACAGAGTTTTCTGACTGTCCCCACTTCACGTGCTTGAATTGCTTTAATCATCTTGCCGTTGCCGACCTTTTGAATGAAGACTGTCTTCTTTAGGGAGAAGGCCATTGGTCTTCAACGTCAATGAGATTTAGGATAACTGGGGCATCAGGTGAGTATGAATGCTCTTCTGATGGATTATCGGTGGAGTCGGATGAATCTGGGTCCTCGGTCGTTGGGTCGAAAGTTTCTATGATTATTGGAACTTCGGGAAATTCTCTGGGATCTTTGAGAGCCCAATACTGTTGCAATGCTTCTTGTTGTTGTGGCAGAGAAAGCTCTGGATTGTTGATTGAGTCTATGAGTTTTTCTTGTTGAATCTTCCAATCTAAGACTTCTTGGTAATCATCATCAATAATGAGTTGAATCACTGGTGGAGTAGGGAATAATTCCTTCTTGATTCTTGAATTCCGAACTGTTGAAATTTCCCTTTGATGAACGACTTTAGCTACATTGCCTGGACCATGAAAGAAAATTCTAGGAGCAGGAGGAAGTTTTGTTTTTGAAATAAGATATTCTGAAATATCCTCAAACAACCTTTGATTCATAATACCTGCAAAACAGAAAATTGTTAGTGTATAAAACAATGGTTCTTTGAGCTGGTGGTCCGCCAATTGGTTCTGAAGATGATCCTTTGGACGAATGGCTGGTGTTTATAGATATTGCTTGTGCTTTGAGTTATCTGTCAATTGTGACGAGGAATGGATGGATGATACTTTGAATCTTGTAGGTCAAGGGTATTTTGAGTAGGATGGGGTTTGCAATGTTGAATTTATTTTGAAATTCCAGTTAAAAATTCACGTGTTAAGAAATCAGGCAAACAATTCTCCTCACCTTTGATGTATTCAATGTCAAAATCGAATACAGATAGGATAGCCTGCCATCGTGCAAAAATCTGTTTTGAAACTATGTTTTGAACATCTTTGGTTAAGACATCTTTTGCAGACTTGCAATCAATACGTAATAGAAATTTTTGATAATATAAATCATCTTGAAATTTTGAAATACATAAAACAATAGATAGAATTTCTTTTTTAATAGTTGAATAATTTTTCTGCTCCACCTGCACACACTATGAAATCTCACTAGTTGTTCTGGGAGTCTATTTCTAACTTCGCTTGAGAATGCCTCCATATCCTCGCTCAAGCATCGTTTCTACTATCATTTTAATGGCTTTTGGATTTGGAATAACTAGACACTAAGACTTTTTATTTGTCTTTAATGTCTTGAACTACCCTAGTATGGACTTCTCCCATCTTTGGAGGGTTTTCTTGAGTCTTTGAAATAAAGGATTACATTTCTCTAAGTTTTGGAAAGAAATCGAAATATAATTTAAACATCCTAAAATCTTTGCAATTGATTTTTATCTTTAATTTCATTTGGAAATTTGTCTGTAAATTCTAAACTTCTATTAATTGGAATAATTGTTCCTAAATGAATATTATGACCTAAAACCTAACATTGGTTTGAAATAACTTCATTTTAGTATTTGAAACTACTAAACCATTTCTTTACTACTTTGGAAAATATTTCTAAGTGTTTAAAATGTTTATCTATATTTTCGAAAATACTAATACATCATCAATATAAACAATCATAAAGGTTGAATAAGGATTGAATATATCATTCATAATATTTTGAAATTGAGGAGCATTTTTAATCCGAAGGCATAACATTCCATTCATAGTGTCCAAAAGGAACTGTGAATGCGATCTTATACTGCTTTTGCTATTTGAATTTGCCAAGATTCCTGACTTCATATCAAATTTTGAAAATACTTTAGCATTGAATAATCGGTTTAATAAATCTCTTTTATTTGGAATAGGATATCTAATCCATTTTAATACTTTATTCAATGGCTTGTAATTAATAACTAATCTAGGTACTCCTCTTTCTTTTCAAATTGATTCATGACATAAAAAGTCGGACAAGACCAAGGAGACTTTGAGTGTCTTATTAATTTTTATTTAATAATGTCTTAATTTCTTGCTTACTGGTTTCTAATAACTCTTGATTCATTTGAATAGGCCTAGTCTTTGTCTTAATATCCTTTTCTAGGAATCCTTCTTCATATGGTAATTCTACCTCATTTTTCTTTCTATCCCAAAAGCATTAGGTAGATCTGCACAAATTTCTTTTCTAAATTTATCTTCTACTTCAATAATTTTTCTTTTGATACTTTTATCTTTTAATTGATCTTCTATTCTAGCATATGAATGTTCTTCTTGTAAAAACTCTATTTGACTCTTGATATGACTAATATTATTTATTTGCTTAAATATTGAGCACTTTTGAATTAAATCTATTTCTTTTTGTCTTTTGGGAGAAATAAAATTGAATGAAATCTTCCTACCCATGATTTTTGTATGAATACCTTCAGTATCTACTTTAATAGGGTTAATTTGATGTAAAAATGGTAATCCTAAAATTAAATCTTGAGTTATATCGTCAACTACATAACATAAATTTTTAATGCAATACTCATCGTTGCATACATTTAAAATGACTCTATGATTGACATGTAATCTACTTGAATTGGCTGCTAATAAACTCTCATTAGTCTTTTGACAATACTTTGTAGGGATTATTCCTGTTTTAATACAGTTTGCATCAGCACCACTATCTATCATAGCGTGTACTGTGAGTTTGAAATCATTTATTCCTATGGTAACAAAACAATACCATTTTTGATACTCTATTTTATTTATCATTTGAATATACATCTTATCTGAAACTTGTTCATTATTTATTTGAATAGAATTTAAGTCTTGAATATCAGTTATAACCTCTTTTCCTTTTAAAGAATCTTCTGGAGTAATTCCATTCTTTATTAGACTTATTTTAGTATCTAATTCTAAATCTTTTGTTTTTAATTCTATTAAATCCTTTTGTAATTTTCTAACTTGTTCTTTTAATGTTTTAATATCTTCTTTGACTTCATCTGGCTTCCTAATTCCTAATAATCCTTCATTTGGATATTTTTCTAATAATTTTGAAATACTGAATGGTTCTTCAAATTTTTTAGGTTTTTCTTCTTCTAATATTAAATCTCTTAATTTTGTCAAATATTCTTTTCTACATTCTTTATCATCTATTTTTTCTATCATCTCAAATAATGTTTCTTTATTACTTTTTGAAATCACATTAATACACTTACATTTTTCTATGCTTTCTAAACTTGAATCTGAATCTATGTCATCTTGAATATTATCTTCGTCTATATCTGTTTCTTCTATTAATAAAGCTATCATTTTCTTTTTGAAATCTTCTTCTTGAAATATTTCATTTATCTTTTTCTTCATTTTACATTGATTTGCCTTGTGACCGAAGCGACCACATTTCCAGCAAGTTATTGAATTATTTTCATCTTTATCTTTATTTTTATATCCTTTATATTTCTTCTTTTTATATCTTTTGTAATATGGACTATTATCATAATTCTTATGTTTCTTGAATTTTGAATGTCTTTTATATTTTTCTAACTTTCTATTTTGAGTTGAAGGGGCTTTAATTCCTTTAATACCAAAGACTTCACAAAAGTTTCCTACTTCTTGTTTTTCTCTACCATATTTATTTTGAATCTTTAATTCTGTACATAATTCTAATCCTTCTTTTTTAATAAAAGCAAATAACTGACCAAAAGATATTCTATTGAAATCTATGTAATCATTTCCTACCTCTTTTTGTAGTTTAGATATTATTCTTTGCGAAAATAAAGTTGGTAATCCTGTAATGAATTTTTCTTTCCAAAAAGGAGAATTAGCATCATTTCTTTTTAATACTTGAGTAAGAAATACATCTTTATACCATCTAAAATCTGACAAAGTTGGACATCTTAAATTACTTAACATAATCTTTGAACTAGCTAAAGTTTCTTTTGGGTTACCTATGAAATGAACTGAAATTGTAACTATTAATTGATCTAATCAGATTCGATTGCTTTTTCTCAGAACAAACGCTTTAGTTCCATCTGCATTTGTTTTCTCTACTTCTACATTGAATGATTTAATATTTGTTGTTTTTCTTCTAAAGTTAACAAATTATCCCACCAATTTTTAATTGTCCTGAAAATCCTACAATTAATGTTATGCGAGATTTACTTCATAATCCTAATGTTTTGTAGGTCGTCTTAGCCATTCCCATTTCTTGCAATGTATTTAATATTTCATATTCGATTTTCCATCTATGTTCCATTCATAGACAGAATTTCCATCATATGAACTTGTTTTAAATTGTTTTCTTTCTTCGTATTGAATATCCGGGAGTAGGTCTAGGATAATAATTTCTTGTATTCATTGAATTCCAATTTCTATAATTTTTCTGTTTTTATTCTATTGATTGCCCGAATTTTCTCTAAATTCTTGTTCTACATTATTAATCTTTTGAATTTCGAATTATCTGAATCTTCACTTGAATTATCATCTAATTCGATTCTGTCATTTTTCTTCTGTTTCTAAACAATTAATTCTATTTTCAAGTACTAGCTTTATCACTTGAATACTTTGAGTTATCCTATTTATTAAACTATTTTGCATTTTATTTTTAATTAAATCTTCTTCTAATTCTTGAGAAACACTTCTTGTTTTGAAATGAGGACTAGCTATTTCATTTGGAAATCTAGGGGTTTCTTAGGAATTGAATCTATCTTAGTAGACAAATGTTCTACTTGATTAGCTATAGTGTGTAATATCCGATTTGAATAATTATTTTGTTGGTAAACTTTTTTAATGTCATCTAATACAACATTTGAATTTCCGTCTTCTCTACCTATCTTGAAAGGACTAGCTTCTATTTCCTGTTGGTCAACTTGAATTTTTATTGGTTGTAAAGGTGGATGGATTGAAGTAATAGCTTGATAATCATTAATCTTCCATTTTCTATATAAATTACTTTGAACATTAATATAACTTTCTTTGAAAACATTGGAAATACCTTCATTTTTAGAAAACCAGTATTCTAACCATGAAAGTAAAAGAATATTACATTTCATCTTTTTCATATATGAAATCCATTCTTCTTTTAATTTTTCTTGAATAACTTCATTTAATGCTATAAACCAAAATTTCTTTTTACTATTTTCATTTTCAAAAGCTTCATTTAAATATTTGAAATTTATCTTAAATTTTCTCTTTTCAAAAGTAATAACATTAATTCCCATTTGTGACCTTGTAGGTGACATAGGGGGTGAGTTGACTATTTCGAATAGGAGATTTGAAAACATATTTCGAAGGGTTTTCTGATACTATCGAGGGTGATGGTTCAGAAAATGATCTTCTAGGTAGATTGAAATTATTTAAAGAACTTGTTCCTTCTCTTAATGAATTAAATCTTAGTAAAATTGTTCCATCTTCTTTTTCTATAATATTATTAATTTCTCTTCTAATTATGTTTCTAGAAGGTTGAGCATTTTGAATTTCAAATTGTTCAGGAATTGTAATTGCTCCACTTTAATCTTTTAGGAATAAAAACTGTTGGATTATCAGCTTCTACATGTAATAAAACTGTTTCCTCTTTTGAACTAGGTAACATGTTGAATCTAGTATTTATTTGAGAATTCATTAACCTAAAATAAACTCTGTAAATAATTGCAAAATTTTTACAAAATTGTTCAAATTCATCTCCTTGTAAATGAATATCTAATACCAATGAATCTAATATTAATGGATCTGTTAAATCAACAGAAAAGTTTGGACAACAATTGAAATATATTGGACCATTACAAACATTAGTTTGAATCATACTTAATAAAGAAGTTTTGTATCTTTTTAATCTTTTATCTCTTAAAGCTAAATAAATTGGAGCGTCTACACCTATGTGTACTAAAGGTTTAATTGCTACTTGAATCATACCATAATGAATATATCTATAACCTTTGTCTATATACTTTTTAATTGAAACTTTATTTAATAAAGGAATTGTTTGAAATTCTTCTTGTAAAGAAATTGTTTCTTCATGAGTTTTAATTGAAAAGCGCTTTGAAATCTAAAGAACCTATCTGATATATTGAATCTATACTTTGATCTGGAATAGACCAACTTGAGTAAGCTAAAGGCATATGCACCTCGACTGCACGACGCCGAGTTACCGTTTCTATCTTGAGTATTCAAAAACATTTTTCTAAATCTCGCTGCCATGTTTAATATAACATAATCTAATCGTTTACTCTTGACTTCAGACTAAGATCGGGGAACACGGGGAGCACCCTGCCTGGAACACCTCACACTCGGGCTTACCAACGGTCTTACTAGGCTCACCAAACCGCTTGCCAAACCTACCTTAATCTTAATCAAAGGTAAAGTTTTAAATTACGGTTATGCTAAACACTTAAGCTTAATTTAAACTAATGCTTATGAACACCTAAAACAGTGAACAGATGGCTCTGATACCACTTGGGGGCAGGACCGGTGTCATATACTAATTAAGCTACAGTGATTTTAAATTTTGAAAATTAATGAACAGTAATTGTGAATAGTAATAATGAACAGTAATCATGAATAGTAATTGTGAATAGTAACTGCGTGAATAGTAATCAACGTGAATAGTGAAAAATAATGAATATGGTACTCAAAATGATCAGCAAATCGTAATGAATAAAACACTTACTTTATTGAACTTTGATTATGAAATCTGGATACAGAAAAGATCCTTGAAGTAAACTAGGAAAAGATGAATAGTACAAAGTTTGAAGGATTTGTGAAATTGAAATGGGTTACGGTTTGGAATTCTAAGTTTGGAAATTGGCTACAAATTGGACTATGGAATTTTTCTAAGATTGTCTAAGCTTTTGCAGTGTATTCTGGGGTTTGCTGAATTTGCCGATATTTTTCTGAATGGAATGGAGTCCTTTTATAGTTGAGATTCTTGAGTCCGTCCAATTCTAGCTGTGGAAATTTGATAAAGGCTAGTCTTAGCCTTTTTGACTTTGTCCACTAGGTTTGAAGACTTTTTTGCTCTTGAAATGAATTTGTTGCAGATTCTCGTAGCTTCCAATTTTTGTCTTGAATTTGCAATTTTGACTGGGTCTTGGGTCTTGAATTTTCTTTGGTTGTGCAGGCTTTGTTTGACTATGCAGGCTTTGTTTGAATCCTTAAGGAGACAATAACACACTACTAATAACAACCCAGAACTTTACATGTGAAACAAGTAGAACCAAGGAAGATTAGGCCAATGGATGAAGCATCGTCACAAACTAGGATTCTACAAGATTTATAAGATTCAAAGGTGGTAGAATGCATTTGGTGCGTTTGATGTCCACCTCTTCCTGTCTTTAAGGAGCTAATAACACGCAACAAGTAATCAACCTAAATTTAACTTGCGAAACCAGTAGAACTAGGGAAGATTAGACCAAAGAATGAGACGTCATCGCAACCTAGGTGGGTTCTACTAGGCGGATTAGACTTACATGCGCTAGAATGTAGTACGTGTGTTTGTTTTGCGCCTCACGGCTATAAGTAGTCAACTACACACAACAAGCAATCAGTCCAAACTTAACTTGCAAAACAAGTCAAAACTTGGTAGATTAGACTATTGGATGAGACGTCGTCATAAACTAGGGTTCTACTAGATTGACAATATTGAAAAACGCTGGAATGCATCAGGTGTGTTTGATGTGTACTTTACGGCTATAATGAGACAATAACACACAACTAATAACCACCCCCAACTTAACTTTCGAAACATGTACAACCAAGGAAGATTAGACCAATGGATAAAGCATCATGACAAAATAGGGTTCTACTAGATTGATAAAATTCAACGGCGCTAGAATGCATTGGGTGTGTTTGATGTCCACCTCCTGTCTATAAGGAGCCAATAACACTAGGGGTGGTCATCGGTTCGGTTTTCGATTTATTCGGTTTATTCGGTTTGACATTTTGGAACCCCCTAATCGAAAACCAAACCAAAAACTAAATAAAACCGAATAAACCGAACCGAATAAACCGAATAAACCAAATAAGAATTTGATTCGGTTCGGTTTAAACCGAATAAAACCAAATAAGAATTTGATTCGGTTTATTCGGTTTTATTTGGTTTCACAAACCGAATAAGGAATTTGGTTAACCAAATAAACCGAATTTCTTTTTTTTCTTTTTTTTTTCGAAACTTCACAAATAAATTAAATAATTCGGTTTCAAATCAAACATTCACAAATAATTTTTTCAAATTCGGTTTCAAACATGAAACAAACATTCACAAAGCATTACAAATTTACAAACTTCCTTAACTCCTTATGAGTTATGGCTCAGTACTCATCATTCATCATACCAAAACATTACAAAATACAAAGTATAAACAAAATCAAAGCATTAGCTGCATTATATTATCTAAGTTAATGCCTAATTAGTAATTTATTCCTTATTTACTTATTACTTATCAGTGTTAACTAAGTTAGTATTAACTTATGTATATTAAGTATTATTCAACACTAAGTTAGTATTAAATAAGTACTAACTAATTTAGTGCTTAGTTCGTTAGTAAACTTAGTACTCATTATTCATTAATCATTATTAGTTATTAACATATTACTATAGCTAAGTTAGTATTAACTATTAACTATGTAACATGTTAGTACTTCTTAGTATTATAAGTTTAACTAGGTTAGTATTTAGTTATAATAATAATTACTTGATCAATAATAACTAATTATAAGTATTAATTATTATGATATTTGACTTGATTTAAATACGTATAATTAATTTGCAAATTATAAATAATTTAGAATTTTGAATAAATAACCGTTACTAAATATTATATAGTTATAATTGATTACACAAAAACTCAACACTCAGTCATTTAATAGTTAATACTTAGTAATCACTTAGTTAACAACAATAAGTTATTAATTATTGACTATTATATTGAATAATTGATGATATTATGAATATATGATATTGATTCTAATTAAATATATAAAACATAATAATCGGCTAATCGCATGCTATATAGTTACACGCTAGTACGCTATATAGCCTACAGCCTATAGGCCTTACACCTTCTACATGCTTAACATTTTAACAACTTTGTCAACTTATGCATTATTTTATTTTTCTTTATTTGTAATTTGATATTTCATATTTGTTTAACTTTTAAATAAATTGATAAATTAAAATTACAGTATAAAGTATAAACTATACTAGTATATAGTTTAGTATATAGAATATAGTATATAGTTTAGTATATAGTAAAATTATTTAGTATATAGTTTAGTATATAATATATAGTAAAATTGTTTAGTATATAGTATATAGTTATATACTATATTAATAATTTAATATTACTATATATTCATTATATTGACCATATCATTATTCATTAATGATAACAATAAATATAGTTCTATACATGATAAATTTTATAAAATAACAATAAATTTTATAATAACAATATAGTATATTGATGAAAACAATATTAATGATAGTATATTAATGATAACAATATAGTATATAATTCTATACATGATAAATTTTATAATAACAATAAATTAATTATACAAAAATATATATACATAACTACAAAGTCTACAATAGTTTTATAAACTATAAACCATAACTATTCTATAAAATAACATATATTTATATTTATACTTATATATATAAAATATATTTATAAATTTTGAAATTCGGTTTTATTCGGTTTTATTTGGTTTATTCGGTTTATTCGGTTTATTCGGTTCGATTTCCTTATTCGATTCAATTTCCTTATTCGATTCGGTTTCATTATTCGGTTCGGTTCGCTTTTCAGCACCCCAAACCAAAAACCGAACTGAAAACCAAATAACTTATTCGGTTTGGTTAAAACCGAACCGAATAAACCGAATTCATATTCGGTTTGGTTTTTTTGGTTTTTCGACTCGGTTTTTTCGGTCGGTTTATTCGGTTTAACCAAACCATGACCACCCCTAAATAACACACAACAAATAATCAACCTAAACTTAACTTGCGAAACAAGTATAACCAGGGAAGATTAGACCAAAGGATAATACGTCATCGCAACCTAGGTAGGTTCTACTAGATTGATAAGATTTAGATGCACTAGAATGTAGTACGTGTGTTTGTTTTGCGCCTCATGACTGTAAGTAATCAACAATACACAGCAAGCAATCACTCTAAACTTAACTTGCAAAACAAGTAGAACCATAGAAGATTAGACAATTGGATGATGCGTCATCACAACCTGGGTTCTACTAGATTGATAAGATTTAAATGCACTAAAAAGGAGTAGGTGTGTTTGAATTGCACCTCATGGCTATAAAGCGTCAACCACACACAAGAAGCAACAACTCTAAACATAACCTCCAAAACAAATAAAACCTGGGAAGATTAGACCAATGAATGATACGTCATCGTAACCTAGGTAGGTTCTAGTAGGTTGATGAGATTTAGATGCGCTAGAATGTAATACGTGAGTTAGTTTTGCACCTCACGGCTATAAGTAGTCAACAACACACCACAAGCAATCACTCCAAACTTAACTTGCAAAACAAGTAGAACTATGGAATATTAGACTACTGGATGAGACGTTGTCATAAACTAGGGTTCTACTAGATTGACAATATTGAAAGACACTAAAATGCAATTGGTCTGTTTCATGTGCACCCTACAACTATAAGGAGCCAATAAAAAACAACTAATAACCACCTCAAACATAACTTGCAAAACAAGTATAACCAAGGAAGACTAGATCAATGGATGAAGCATCGTCACAAACTAGGGTTATACGAGATTGATAAGATTCTAAGGTGTTAGAATTCATTAGGTGTGTTTGATGTCCATCTCCTATCCATAAGCACTTTACTTGCGAAACATGTAGAACCAAGGAAGATTAGACCAAAGGATAATGCGTCATCACTACCTAGGTTCTACTAGATTGATAAGATTAAATGCGCTACAGTGCAGTAGGTTTGTTTGAATTGCACCACACGGCTATAAGGGGTCAACAACACCCAAGAAGCAACCACTCCAAACATAACTTGCAAAACAAGTACAACAAGTACAGATTAGACCAATGGATGAATCATCGTCTTAATCTAGGGTTCTACTAGATTCATAAGATTAAATATGCTAGATTGCTTTAGGTGTGTTTGATGTTCACCTCCTGTCTATAAGGAGCTAATAACACACAAGTAACCAACCCGAACTTAACTTGTGAAACAAGCAGAACCAGGGAAGATTAAACCAATGGATGATGTGTCATCACAACCTGAGTTCCACTTGATTGATAAGATTTAAATGCGTTAGAATATAGTAGCTCTGTTTGAATTGCACCTCATGGTTATAAGGAGTCAACGAGACATAAAAAGCAGCCACTCCAAACCTAACTTACAAAACAAATAGAACCTGGGAAGATTAGACCAACGGATGATACGTCATCGCAACCTTGGTTGGTTCTACTAGGTTGAAGAGATTTAGATGAGGTCGAATATAGTACGTGTGTTAGTTTTGCGCCTCATTGCTATAAGCAGTCAACAACACAGAACAAGTAATCACTCCAAACTTAACGTGCAACACAAGTAGAACCACGGAAATTAGACTATTGGATGAGACATCGTCATAAACTAGGGTTCTACTAGATTGACAATATTGAAAGATGCTGGAATGCATCAAGAGTGTTTGATGTGCACCTTACGGCTATAAGAAGACAGTAACACACAACTAATAACAACCCCAAACTTAACTTGCGAAACAAGTAGAACCAAGGAAGATTAGACCAATGGATGAAGCATCGTCACAAACTAGGGTTCTGCTAGATTAATAAGATTCAAAAGTGCTAGAATGCATTAGGTGTGTTTGATGTCCACCTCCTGTCTATAAGGATCCAGTAACACACAACAAGCAATCAACCTAAACTTAACTTGTGAAACAAGTAGAACTAGGGAAGATTAGACCAAAGAATGATACGTTATCGCAACCTAGGTAGGTTCTACTAGATTGATAAGATTCAGATTCGCTAGAATGTAGTATGTGTGATAGTTTTGCGCCTCAAGGCTACAAGTAGTCAACAACACACAACAAGCAATCACTCCAAACTTAACATGCAAAACAAGTAGAACCATGGAAGATTAGACTATTGGATGAGACGTCGTTATAAACGAGGGTCGTACTAGATTGACAATATTGAAAGATGCTAGAATGCATTAGGTGTGTTTGTTGTGCACCTTACGGCCATAAGGACCTAAAAACACAGAACTAATAACCACCCCAAAGTAAACTTGCGAAACGAGTAGAACCAAGGAAGATTAGACCAATGGATGATGTGTCATCGCAATCTGGGTTCTACTAGATTAATAAGATTTAAATGTGCTCGAATGTAGTATGTGTGTTTGAATTGCACCTCATGGCTATAAAGAGTCAACGAGACACAATAAGCAACCACTCCAAACATAACTTGCAAAACAAAGAGAACCTGGGAAGATTAGACCAATGGATGATACGTAATCGTAACCTTGGTAGGTTCTACATGGTTGATTTGATTTAGATGTGCTAGAATGTAGTACGTGTGTTCGTTTTGCGCCTCACGGCTATAAGTAGTCAAGAACACACAACAAGCAATCACTCCAAACTTACCTTGCAAAACAAGTAAAACCAGGGAAGACTAGACTATTAGATGAGACGTCGTCATAAACTAGGGTTCTGCTAGATTGACAATATTGAAAGACGCTAGAATGCATTAGGTGTGTTTGATGTGCACCTTACGGCTATAAAGAGCAAAGAATACACAACTAATAACCATCCCAAAGTTAACTTGTGAAACAAGTAGAACCAGGGAAGATTAGACCAATGGATGATGTGTCATCACAACCTGGGTTCTACTAGATTGATAGGATTTAAATGTGCTAGAATGTAGTAAGCGTGTTTGAATTGCACCTCATAGCTATAAAGAGTCAACGACACACAATAAGCAATGACTCCAAACATAACTTGCAAAACAAATAAAACCAGAGAAGATTACACAGTTGGATGATATGTCATCGTAACCTAGGTAGGTGCTTCAACGTTGATTAGATTTAGATGCGCCACAATCTAGTACGTGTGTTAGTTTTCCACCTCACGGCTATAAGTAGTAAACAACACACAACAAGCAGTCACTTCAAACTTAACTTGCAAAACAAGTAGAACCATTGAAGATTGGACTATTGGATGAGACGTCGTCATAAAATAGGGTTCTATTAGATTAACAATATTGAAAGACGCTAGAATGCATCAGCTGTGTTTGATGTGCACCTCACGGTTATAAGGAGACAATAACCCACAACTAATAACAACCACAAATTTAAGCTGCGAAACAAGTAGAACCAAGGAAGATTAGACCAATGGATCAAGTATTGTCACAAATTAGGGTTCTAATAAATTGACAAGATTCAAAGGTGCTACAATGCATTAGGTGTTTTTGATGTCCACCTCCTGTACATAAGGAGCCAATAACACACAAGTAACCAACCCAAATTTAGCTTGCAAAACAAGTAGAACCAAGGAAGGCTACACCAATGGATGATGTGTCATCACAACCTAGGTTCTAACAGATTGATAAGATTTAAATGCGCTACAGTGCAGTAGGTTTGTTTGAATTGCACCACACGGCTATAAGTGGTCAACAACACCCAAGAAGCAACCACTCCAAACAAAACTTGCAAAACAAGTAAAACAAGGACAGATTAGACCAATGGATGAAGCATTGTCTTAATCTAGGGTTCTACTAGATTCATAAGATTCAAATGTGCTAGATTGCTTTAGGTGTGTTTGATGTTCACCTCCTGTCTATAAGGAGCTAATAACACACAAGTAAGCAACCCGAACTTAACTTGTGAAACAAGTAGAACTAGGGAAGATTAAACCAATGGATGATGTGTCATCACAACCTGAGTTCCACTTGATTGATAAGATTTAAATGCGCTAGAATATAGTAGTCTGTTTGAATTGTACCTCATTGCTATAAGGAGTCAACGAGACACAAAAAACAACCACTCCAAACATAACTTGCAAAACAAATAGAACCTGGGAAGATTAGACTAACGGATGATACGTCATCGCAACCTTGGTCGGTTCTACTAGGTTGAAGAGATTTAGATGCGGTCGAATGTAGTACGTGTGTTAGTTTTGCGCCTCACGGCTATAAGTAGTAAAGAACACACAACAAGCAATCACTCCAAACTTAACTTGCAAAACAAGTAGAACCAGAGAAGACTAGACTATTGGATGAGACGTCGTCATAAAATAGGGTTCTGCTAGATTGACAATATTGAAAGACGCTAGAATGCATTAGGTGTGTTTGATGTGCACCTTACGGTTATAAAGAGCAAAGAATACACAACTAATAACCATCCCAAAGTTAACTTGTGAAACAAGTAGAACCAGGGAAGATTAGACCAATGGATGATGTGTCATCACAACCTGGGTTCTACTAGATTGATAGGATTTAAATGTGCTAGAATGTAGTAGGTATGTTTGAATTGCACCTCATAGCTATAAAGAGTCAACGACACACAATAAGCAACGACTCCAAACATAACTTGCAAAACAAATAAAACCAGAGAAGATTACACAGTTGGATGATATGTCATCGCAACCTAGGTAGGTGCTTCAACATTGATTAGATTTAGATGCGCTACAATGTAGTACATGTGTTAGCTTTCCGCGTCATGGCTATAAGTAGTAAACAACACACAACAAGTAATCACTCCAAACTTAACTTGCAAAACAAGTAGAACCATGGAAGATTAGACTATTGGATGAGACGTCGTCATAAACTAGGGTTCTATTAGATTAACAATATTGAAAGACGCTAGAATGCATCAGCTGTGTTTGATGTGCACCTCACGGCTATAAGGAGACAATAACACACAACTAAAAACAACCACAAACATAAGCTGCGAAACAAGTAGAACCAAGGTAGATTAGACCAATGGATCAAGTATTGTCACAAATTAGGGTTCTAATAAATTGATAAAATTCAAAGGTGCTACAATGCATTAGGTGTTTTTGATGTCCACCTCCTGTCCATAAGGAGCCAATAACACACAAGTAACCAACCCAAATTTAGTTTGCAAAACAAGTGGAACCAAGGAAGGCTACACCAATGGATGATGCATCATCACAACCTAGGTTCTAACAGATTGATAAGATTTAAATGAGCTACAGTGTAGTAGGTTTGTTTGAATTGCACCACACTGCTATAAGTCGACAACAACACCTAAGAAGCAACCAATCCAAACATAACTTGCAAAACAAGTAAAACAATGACAGATTAGACCAATGGATGAAGCATCGTCTTAATCTAGGGTTCTACTAGATTCATAATATTCAAATGTGCTAGATTGCTTTAGGTGTGTTTGATGTTCACCTTCTGTCTATAAGGAGCTAAAAACACACAAGTAACCAACCCGAACTTAACTTGTGAAACAAGTAGAACTAGGGAAGCTTAAACCAATGGATGATGTGTCATCACAACCTGAGTTCCACCTGATTGATAAGATTTAAATGCGCTAGAATATAGTAGGTTTGTTTGAATTGCACCTCATGGCTATAAGGAGTCAACGAGACACAAAAAGCAACCACTCCAAACATAACTTGCAAAACAAATAGAACCTGGGAAGATTAGACCAACGGATGATACGTCATCGCAACCTTGGTTGGTTCTACTAGGTTGAAGAGATTTAGATGCGGTCGAATGTAGTACGTGTGTTAGTTTTGCGCCTCACGGCTATAAGTAGTCAAGAACACACAACAAGCAATCACTCCAAACTTAACTTGCAAAACAAGTAGAACCAGAGAAGACTAGACTATTGGATGAGACGTCGTCATAAACTAGGGTTCTGCTAGATTGACAATATTGAAAGACGCTAGAATGCATTAGGTGTGTTTGATGTGCACCTTACGGCTATAAAGAGCAAAGAATACACAACTAATAACCATCCCAAAGTTAACTTGTGAAACAAGTAGAACCAGGGAAGATTAGACCAATCGATGATGTGTCATCACAACCTGGGTTCTACTAGATTGATAGGATTTAAATGTGCTAGAATGTAGTAGGTGTGTTTGAATTGCACCTCATAGCTATAAAGAGTCAACGACACACAATAAGCAACGACTCCAAACATAACTTGCAAAACAAATAAAACCAGAGAAGATTACACAGTTGGATGATATGTCATTGTAACCTAGGTAGGTGTTTCAACGTTGATTAGATTTAGATGCGCTACAATGTAGGACATGTGTTAGATTTCTGCCTCACGGCTATAAGTAGTAAACAACACACAACAAGTAATCACTCCAAACTTAACTTGCAAAACAAGTAGAACCATGGAAGATTAGACTATTGGATGAGACGTCGTCATAAACTAGGGTTCTATTACATTAACAACATTGAAAGATGCTAGAATGCATCAGCTGTGTTTGATGTGCACCTCACGGCTATAAGGAGACAATAACACACAACTAATAAAAACCACAAACATAAGCTGCGAAACAAGTAGAACCAAGGTAGATTAGATCAATGGATCAAGTATCGTCACAAATTAGGGTTCTAATAAATTGATAAGATTCAAAGGTGCTACAATGCATTAGGTGTTTTTGATGTCCACCTCCTGTACATAAGGAGCCAATAACACACAAGTAACCAACCCAAATTTAGCTTGCAAAACAAGTGGAACCAAGGAAGGCTACACCAATGGATGATGCGTCATCACAACCTAGGTTCTAACAGATTGATAAGATTTAAATGCGCTACAGTGTAGTAGGTTTGTTTGAATTGCCCCACACGGCTATAAGTGGACAACAACACCCAAGAAGCAACCACTCCAAACATAACTTGCAAAACAAGTAAAACAAGGACAGATTAGACCAATGGATGAAGCATCGTCTTAATCTACGGTTCTACTAGATTCATAAGATTCAAATGTGCTAGATTGCTTTAAGTGTGTTTGATGTTCACCTCCTGTCTATAAGGAGCTAAAAACACACAAGTAACCAACCCGAACTTAACTTGTGAAACAAGTAGAACTAGGGAAGATTAAACCAATGGATGATGTGTCATCACAACCTGAGTTCCACCTGATTGATAGGATTTAAATGTGCTAGAATGTAGTAGGTGTGTTTGAATTGCACCTCATAGCTATAAAGAGTCAACGACACACGATAAGCAACCACTCCAAACATAACTTGCAAAACAAATAGAACCTGGGAAGATTAGACCAACGGATGATATGTCATCGCAACCTTGGTTGGTTCTACTAGGTTTAAGAGATTTAGATGTGGTCGAATGTAGTACGTGTGTTAGTTTTGCGCCTCACGGCTATAAGTAGTCAAGAACACACAACAAGCAATCACTCCGAACTTAACTTGCAAAACAAGTAGAACCAGAGAAGACTAGACTATTGGATGAGACGTCGTCATAAACTAGGGTTCTGCTAGATTGACAATATTGAAAGACGCTAGAATTCATTAGGTGTGTTTGATGTGCACCTTACGGCTATAAAGAGCAAAGAATACACAACTAATAACCATCCCAAAGTTAACTTGTGAAACAAGTAGAACCAGGGAAGATTAGACCAATGGATGATGTGTCATCACAACCTGGGTTCTACTAGATTGATAGGATTTAAATGTGCTAGAATGTAGTAGGTGTGTTTGAATTGCACCTCATAGCTATAAAGAGTCAACGACACACGATAAGCAACCACTCCAAACATAACTTGGAAAACAAATAAAACCAGAGAAGATTACACAGTTGGATGATATGTCATCGTAACCTAGGTAGGTTCTTCAACGTTGATTAGATTTAGATGCGTTAGAATGTAGTACGTGTGTTAGTTTTCCGCCTCACGGCTATAAGTAGTAAACAACACACAACAAGCAATCACTCCAAACTTAACTTGCAAAACAAATAGAACCATGGAAGATTAGACTATTGGATGAGACGTCGTCATAAACTAGGGTTCTATTAGATTAACAATATTAAAAGACGCTAGAATGCATCAGCTGTGTTTGATGTGCACCTCACGGCTATAAGGAGACAATAACACACAACTAATAACAACCACAAACTTAAGCTGCGAAACAAGTAGAACCAAGGAAGATTAGACCAATGGATCAAGTATCGTCACAAACTAGGGTTCTACTAGATTGATAAGATTGAAAGGTGCTACAATGCATTAGGTGTGTTTGATGTTCTCCTCCTATCCATAAGGAGCCAATAACACACAAGTAACCAACCCAAACTTAACTTGCGAAACAAGTGGAACCAAGGAAGGCTACACCAATGGATGATGCATCATCACAACGTAGGTTCTAATAGATTGATAAGATTTAAATGCGCTACAATGTAGTAGATTTGTTAGAATTGCACCTCATGGCTATAAGGGGTCAAAAACAAACAAGAAGCAACCACTCCAAACATAACTTGCAAAACAAGTAGAACCAGGGAAGATTAGACCAATGGATGAAACATTGTCACAATCTAGGGTTCAACTAGATTGATAAGATTCAAATGTGCTAGATTGCATTAGGTGTGTTTGATGTCCACCTCCTGTCTATAAGGAGCTAATAACACACAAGTAACCAACACGAACTTAACTTGCGAGACAAGTAGAACCAGGGAAGATTAAACCAATAGATGCTGTGTCATCACAACCTAGTTTCTACTTGATTGATAAGATTTAAATGCGCTAGAATATAGTAGGTGTGTTTGAATTGCACCTCATGGCCATAAGGAGTGAACGAGACACAAAAGGCAACCACTCCAAAGATTAGACCTACGGATGATACGTCATCGCAACCTTGGTAGGTTCTACTAGGTTGATGAGATTTAGGTGCGGTAAAATGTAGTACGTGTGTTTGTTTTGCGCCTCATTGCTATAAGTAGTCAACAACGCACAACAAGCAATCACTCTAAACTTAACGTGCAAAACAAGTAAAACCACGGAAGATTAGACTATTGGATGAGACGTCGTCATAAACTAGGGTTCTACTAGATTGAGAATATCGAAAGATGCTAGAATGCATCAGGTGTGTTTGATGTGCACCTTACGGCTATAAGGAGACAATAACACACAACTAAAAACAACCCCAAACTTAACTTACGAAATAAGTAGAACCAAGGAAGATTAGACCAATGGATGAAGCATCGACACAAACTAGTGTTCTACTAGATTGATAAGATTCAAAGGCACTAGAATGCATCAGGTGTGTTTGTTGTGTCCCTTACGGCTATAAGGACCCAATAACACACAACTAATAACAACCCCAAACTTAACTTGCGAAACAAGTAGAACTAAGAAAGATTAGACCAATGGATGAAGCATCATTACAAACTAGGGTTTTACTAGATTGATAAGATTCAAAGGTGGTAGAATGCATTAGGTCTGTTTGATGTCCACCTCTATCTATAAGGAGCCAATAACACAGAACAAGTAATCAACTTAAACTAAACTTGCGAAACAAGTAGAACCTGGGAAGATTAGACCAAAGAATGATACGTCATCGCAACCTAGGTAGGTTTTACAAGGTTGATAACATTTAGATGAGCTAGAATGTAGTACGTGTGTTTGTTTTGCACCTCACGGCTATAAGTAGTCAACAACACACAACAAGCAATCACTCCAAACTTAACTTCCAAAACAAGTAGAACTATGGAAGATTAGACTATTGGATGAGAGGTCATCATAAACTATGGTTCTACTAGATGACAATATTGAAAGATGCTAGAATGCATTCGGTGTGTTTGATGTGCACCTTACAACTTTAAGGAGCCAATAACACACAACTAATAACCACAGCAAACTTAACTTGTGAAACAAGTAGAACCAAGGAATATTAGACCAATGGATGAATCATTGTCACAAACTAGGGTTCTACTAGATTGATAACATTCAAAGCTGCTAGAATGCATTAGGTGTGTTGGATATCCACGTCTTGTCTATAAGGAGCCAATAACACACAACAACTAATCAACCCAAACTTAACTTGCGAAACAAGTCGAACAAAGGAAGATTAGACCAAAGGATGATACGTCATCGCAACCTAGGTTGGTTCTACTAGGTTGATAAGATTTAGATGCGCTAGAATGCAGTACGTGTGTTTGTTTTGTGCCTCACGGTTATAAGGATTCAACAACTCGCAAGAAGCAACCACTGCAAACATAACTTGCAAAACAATAGAACCTGGGAAGATTAGACCAATGGATGATATGTCATCGTAACCTTTGTAGGTTTTACTAGGTTGATGAGATTTAGATGCGCTAGAATGTATTATGTGAGTTTTGCGCCTCATTGCTATATGCAGTCAACAACACACAACAAGCAATCACTTCAAACTTAACATGCGAAACCAGTAGAACCATGGAAGATTAGACTATTGGATGAGACGTCGTCATAAACTAGGGTTCTACTAGATTGGCAATATTGAAAGACGCTAGAATGCATCAAGTGTGTTTGATGTGCACATTACGGCTATAAGGAGACAATAACACACAACTAAAAACAACACCAAACTTAACTTGCGAAATAAGTAGAACCAAGAAATATGGATAAAGCATCGTCACAAACTAGGGTTCTACTAGATTGATAAAATTCAAAGGTGCTAGAAAGCGTTAGGTGTGTTTGATGTCCACCTCCTGTCCATAAAGAGCCAACAACACACAACAATTAATCAACCTAAACATAACTTGCGAAACAAGTAGAACCAAGGAAGATTAGACCAAAGGATGATACGTCATCGTAACCTAGGTAGGTTCTACTAGTTTGATAAGATTTAGATGTGCTAGAATGTAGTACGAGTGTGTGTTTTACGCCTCACGGCAATAAGTAGTAAACAACACACAACAAGCAATCACTCTAAACTTAACTTGCAAAACAAGTAGAACCATAGAAGATTAGGCAATTGGATGAGACGTCGTCTTAAACTAGCGTTCTACTAGATTGACAAATTTGAAAGACGCTAGAATGCATTAGGTGTGTTTCATGTGCACCTTACAGCTATAAGGAGCCAATAACACACAACTAATAACCACCCCAAACTTAAATTGCGAAACAAGTAGAACCAAGAAAGACTATACCAATGGATGAAGCATCGTCACAAACTAGGGTTCTACTACATTGATAAGATTCAAAGGTGCTAGAATGCATTAGGTGTGTTTGATGTCCACCTCCTGTCTATAAGAAGCCAATAACACAAAACAAGTAATCAACCTAAACTTAACTTGCAAAAGAAGTAAAACGAGGGAAAATTAGACCAAGGAATGATACGTCATCGCATCCCAATTAGGTTCTACTAGGTTGATAAGATTTAGATGCGCTAGAATGTAGTATGTGTGTTTGTTTTACTCCTCACGACTATAAGGAGTCAACCACACGCAAGAAACAAGCACTCGAAACATAACTTGCAAAACAAATAGAACCTGCGAAGATTAGAACAATGGATGATACGTCATCACAACCTTGGTTGAGTCTACTAGGTTGATGAGATTTAGATGCGCTACAATGTTGGACGTGTGTTTGTTTTGCGCTTCACGACTATAAGTAGTCAACAACACAGAACAAGCAATCACTCCAAGCTTAACTTGCAAAACAAGTAGAACCTTGGAAGATTAGACTATTGGATGAGACGTTGTCATAAACTAGGGTTCTACTATATTGACAATTTTGGAAGATGCTAGAATGCATTAGGTGTGTTTGTTGTGCACCTTACAGCTATAAGGAGCCAATAACACACAACTAATAACCATCCCAAACTTAATTTGCGAAACAAGTAGAATCAAGGAAGATTGGACCAACGGATGAAACATCGTCACAAACTAGGGTTCTACTAGATTGATAAGATTCAAATGTGCTAGAATACATTAGGTGTGTTTGATGTGCACCTCCTGTCTATAAGGAGCTAATAACACAAAACAAGTAATCAATCTAAACTTAACTTGCAAAACAAGTAGAACCAGAGAAGATTAGACCAAAGAATGATACGTCATCGCAACCTAGGTAGGTTCTTCTAGGTTGATAAGATTTAGATACGCTAGAAAGTAGTACGTGTGTTCGTTTTGCGCCTCACGGCTATAAGTAATCAACAACACAAACAAGTAATCACTTCAAACTTAACATACAAAATAAGTAGAACTATGGAAGAATAGACGACTAGATGAGAGATCGTCATAAACTATGGTTCTACTAGATTGACAATATTGAAAGATGCTAGAATACATTAGTTGTGTTTGATGTGCAGCTTACAGCTATATGTAGCCAAAAACACACAACTAATAACCACAACAAACTTAACTTGCGAAACAAGTAGAACCAAGGAAGATTAGACCAATGGATGAAGCTTTATCACAAACTAGGGTTCTAGTAGATTGATAAGATTCAAAGGTGCTAGAATACATTAGGTGTGCTTGATGTCCACCTCCTGCTTATAAGGAGCAAATAACAACACAACAAGTAATCAACCTATACTCAACTTGCGAAACAAGGCAAACAAGTGAAGATTAGACCAAGGGATGATTTGTCATCGCAACCTAGGTTGCTTCTACTAGGTTGATAAGATTTAGAGGCGCTAGGATGTAGTACGTGTGTTTGTTTTGCGCCTCAGGGCTAAAAGCTGTCAACAACAGACAACAAGCAATCACTCCAAACATAACTTGCAAAACAAGTAGAACTATGGAAGAATAGACTACTGGAGGAGAGGTCGTCATTAACTATGGTTTACTAGATTGACAATGTTGAAAGTCGCTAGAATGCATTAGGTATTTTTG
The DNA here is from genome assembly GCA_020080225.1 of Gynochthodes officinalis. NCBI lineage: Eukaryota > Viridiplantae > Streptophyta > Magnoliopsida > Gentianales > Rubiaceae > Gynochthodes > Gynochthodes officinalis. The sequence continues at coordinate 6,581,219 of CM034620.1, forward strand.
ATGTGCACCTTACAGCTACAAGTAGCAAATAACACACAACTAATAACCACAACAAACTTCACTTGCGAAATAAGTAGAACCAAGGAAGATTAGACCAATGGATAAAGATTCGTCACAAACTAGGGTTCTACTAGATTGATAAGATTCAAAGGTGCTAGAATGCATTAGGTGTGCTTGATGTCCACCTCCTGCTTATAAGGAGCAAATAACAACACAACAAGTAATCAACCTATACTCAACTTGCAAAACAAGGCGAACAAGTGAAGATTAGACCAAGGGATGATACATCATCGCAACCTAGGTTGCTTCTACTAGGTTGATAAGATTTAGAGGCGCTAGGATGTGGTATGTGTGTTTGTTTTGCGCCTCACGGCTAAAAGGAGTCAACAACACGTAACAAGCAATCACTCCAAACTTAATTTGCAAAACAAGTAGAACTATGGAAAAAAAGACTACTGCATGAGAGGTCGTCATTAACTATGGTTTACTACATTGACAATATTGAAAGACGCTAGAATGCATTAGGTATTTTTGATGTGCACCTTACAGCTACAAGGAGCAAATAACACACAACTAATAACAACAGCAAACTTAACTTGCGAAACAATTAGAACCAAGGAAGATTAGAGCAATGGATAAAGCATCGTCACAAACTAGGGTTCTAGTAGATTGATAAGATTCAAAGGTGCTAGAATGCATTAGGTGTGCTTGATGTCCACCTCCTATCTCTAAGGAGCCAATAACACAACAAATAATCAACCTAAACCTAACTAGCGAAACAAGTCGAACAACTGAAGATTATACCAAAGGATGATACGTCATCGCAACATAGGTAGGTTCTACTAGGTTGATAAGATTTAGATGCGCTAGAATGTAGTACGTGTGTTTGCTTTGCTCCTCACGGCAGTAACGAGTCAACAACACGCAAGAAAAAACCACTCGAAACATAATTTGGAAAACAAATAGAACCTGAGAAGATTAGACCAATGGATGATACGTCATCGTAACCTTAGTAGGTTCTACTAGATTGATAAGATTTAGATGCGCTAGAATGTAGGACATGTGTTTCTTTTGCGCTTCACGGCTATAAGTAGTCAAAACCACACAACAACCAATCACTCCAAACTTAACTTGCAAAACAAGGAGAACCATGGAAGATTAGCCTATTGGATAAGACGTCGCCATAAACTAGGGTTCTACTAGATTGACTATTTTAAAAGACGCTACAATGCGTTAGGTGTGTTTGATGTGCACCTTACAGCTATAAGAAGCCAATAACACCCAACTAATAACCACCCCAAACTTAACTTACGAAAGAAGTAGAATCAAGGAATATTAGACCAATGGATAAAGCATCGTCTCAAACTAGGGTTCTACTAGATTGATAAGATTCAAAGGTGCTGGAATGCTTTAGGTGTGTTTCATATCCACCTCCTGTCTATAAGGAGCCAATAACACAAAACAAGTAATCAACCTAAACTTAACTTGCCAAACAAGTAGAACCAGGGAAGATTAGACCAAAGAATGATATGTAATCGCAACCTAGGTGGGTTCTACTAGGATGATAAGATATAGATGCGCTAGAATGTAGTACGTGTGTTTGTTTTGCGCCTCACGGCTATAAGTAGTCTACAAAACACAACAAGCAATCACTTGAAACTTAACTTGCAAAATAAGTAGAACTATGAAAGAATAGACCGCTGGATGAGAGGTCATTATAAACTATGGTTCTGCTAGATTCACAATATTGAAAGATGCTAGAATCCATTAGGTGTGATTGTTGTGCACCTTACAGCTATAAGGAGCCAATAACACACAACTAATAACCACAGCAAACTTAACTTACGAACAAATAAAACCAAGGAAGATTAGACTAGTGGATAAAGTATCGTCACAAACTAGGGTTCAACTAGATTGACAAGATTCAAAGGTGCTAGAATACATTAGGTGTGTTTGATGTCCAGCTCCTGTCTATAAGGAGCCAAAACACACAACAAGTAATCAACCTAAACTTAACTTGCGAAACAAGTTGAACAAGTGAAGATTAGGCCAAAGATTAATACGTCATTGCAACCTAGGTAGGGTCTACAAGGTTGATAAGATTTAGATGCACTAGAACGTTGTACGTGTGTTTGTTTTGCGCCTCACGGCAAAAAGGAGTCAACAGCACACAAGAAACAACCACTCGAAACATAACTTGCAAAACAAATAGAACCTGGGAAGATTAGACCATTGGGTGATACGCCATCGCAACCTTGGTAGGTTCGACTAGGTTGATAAGATTTAGATGTGCTAAAATGTAGTACCTGTGTTTGTTTTGCGCCTCACGGCTATAAGTAGTCAACAAAACACAACAAGCAATCACTCAAAACTTAACTTGCAAAACAAGTAGAACCATGGAAGATTAGCCAATTGGATGAGACGTCGTCATAAACTAGATATCTACTTGACGACATTTTTAAAAGACTCTAGAATGCATTAGGTGTGTTTGATGTGCACCCTACAGCTATAAAGAGCCAATAACACACAACTAATAACCACCCCAAACTTAACTTGCGAAACAAGTAGAACCAAGGAATATTAGACCGATGGATGAATCTTCGTCACAAACTAGGGTTCTACTAGATGGATAAAATTCAAAGGTGCTAGAATGCATTAGGTGTTTTTGATATCCACCTCCTGTCTATAAGGACCCAATAACACACAACAAGTAAACAACCTAAACTTAACTTGCGAAACAACTACAACTAGGGAAGATTAGGCCAAATAATGATACGTAATTGCAACCTACGTAGGTTCTACAAGGTTGATATGATTTAGATGCGCTTGAATGTAGTACGTGTGTTTGTTTTGCGTCTCACGGCTATAAGTAGTTAATAAATCACAACAAGCAATCACTCCAAACTTAACTTGCAAAACAAATAGAACCATACAAGATTAGCCTATAGGATGGGACGTCGTCATAAACCAGGGTTCTACTAGATGACAATTTGGAAAGACGCTAGAATGCATTAGGTGTGTTTGATGTGCACCATACAGCTATAACGAGCCAATAACACACAAGTAATAACCACCCCAAACTTAACTTGCGACACAAGTAGAACCAAGGAAGATTAGACCAATGGATAAAGCATCGTCACAAACTAATGTTCTACTAGATTGATAAGATTCAAAGGTGCTAGAATGCATTAGGTGTGTTTGATATCCACTTCCTGTCTATAAGGAGCCAATAACACACAACAAGTAATCAACCAAAACTTAACTTGCGAACCAAGTAGAAGCCGGGAAGATGAGACCAAAGAATGATACGTCATCGCAACCTAGGCAGGTTCTACTAGGTTGATAAGATTTTGATGCGCTAGAATGTAGTATGCGTGTTTGTTTTGCTTCTCACGGCTATAAGGAGTCAATAACACACAAGAAAAGACCACTCGAAACATAACTTGCAAAACAAATAGAACCTGAGAAGATTAGACCAAAGGATGATACGTCATCGCAACTTTGGTAGGTTCCACTAGGTTAATAAGATTTAGATGCGCTAGAATGTAGGATGTGTGTTTGTTTTGCGCTTCACGGCTATAAGTAGTCAACAACACTCAACAAACAATCACTTCAAACTTAATTTGCAAAAGAAGTAGAACTGTGGAAGAATTGACTACTAGATGAGAGGTCGTCATAAACTATGGTTTTACTAGATTGACAATATTGAAAGACGCTAGAATGCATTAGGTGTGTTTGATGTGCACCTTACAGCTATATAGAGCCAATAACACACAACTAATAACCACAGCAAACCTAACTTGCGAAACAAGTACAACCAAGGAAGATTAGACCAATGCATGAGCAACGTCACAAAATAGTGTTGTAGTAGATTGTTAAGATTCAAAGGTGCTAGAATGCATTAGGTGTGCTTGATGTCCGCCTCCTGTCTATAAGGAGCCAATAACACACAACAAGTACTCAACCTAAACTTAACTTGCGAAATCAGTCGAACAAGTGAAAATTAGATGAAAGGATGATACGTCATCGCAACTTAGGTTGCTTCTACTAGGTTGATAAGATTTAGATGCGCTAGAATGTAGCACGTGTGTTTGTTTTGCTCCTCACGGCTAAAAGAAGTCAACAACACATAAGAAGCAACCACTCCAAACATAACTTGCGATGCAAATAGATCTTGGGAAGATTAGACCTATGGATGTTACACCATCGCAACCTTGGTAGGTTCTACTAGGGTGATAAAATTTAGATGCACTAGAATGTAGTACGTGTGTTTGTTTTGCGCCTCACAGCTATAAGTAGTCAACAAATCACAACAAGCACTCACTCCAAACTTAACTTGTAAAACAAGTAGAACCATGAAAAATTAGCCTATTGGATGAGACGTCGTCATAAACCAAGGTTCTACTAGATGACAATTTGGAAAGACGCTAGAATGCATTAGCTGTGTTTGATGTGGACCTTACAACTATAAGGAGCCAATAACACACAACTAATAACCACCCCAAACTTAACTTGTGACACAAGTAGAACCAAGAAAGATTAGACCAATGGATAAATCATCGTCATAAACTAGGGTTCTACTAGACTGATAAGATTCAAAGATGCTAGAATGCGTTAGGTGTGTTTGATATCCACCTCCTGTCTAGAAGGACCCAATAACACACAACAAGTAATCAATCAAAACTTAGCTTGCGAACCGAGTAGAACCAGGGAAGATTAGACCAAACAATGATACGTCATCGTAAGCTAGGTAGGTTCTACTAGATTGATAAGATTTAGATGTGCTAGAATGTAGTGTGCGTGTTTGTTTTGCTTCTCACGGCTATAAGGAGTCAATAACACACAAGAAACAACCACTTGAAACACAACTTGCAAAACAAATAGAACCTAGGAATATTAGACCAATGGATGATACGTTATCGCAACCTTGGTAGTTCTACTAGGTTGATAAGATTTAGACGCTCTAGAATGTAGGACGTGTGTTTGTTTTGCGTTTCACGGCTATAAGTAGTCAACAATACACAACAAGCAATCACTCTAAACCTAACTTGCAAAACAAGTAGAACCATGGAAGATTAGACTGTTGGATGAGACTTAGTCATAAACCAGTGTTCTACTAGATTGACAATTTTGAAAGACGCTAGAATGCATTAGGTGTGTTTGATATGCACCTTACAGCTATAAGGAGCCAATAACACACAACTAATAACCACCCTAAACTTAACTTGCGAAAGAAGTAGAACCAAGGAAGATTAGACCAATGAATGAAGCATCGTCACAAATTAGGGTTCTACTAGATTGATAAAATTCAAAGTTGCTAGAATGAATTAGCTGTGTTTGACGTCCAGCACCTGTTTATAAGGAGCCAATAACACAAAACAAGTAATCAACATAAACTTAACTTGCAAAACATGTAGAACCAGGGAAGATTAGATCAAAGAATGATACGTCATCGCAACCTAGGTAGCTTCTACTAGGTTGATAAGATTTAGATGCTTTATAATGTAGTACGTGTGTTTGTTTTACGCCTCACAGATAGAAGTAGTCAACAACACAGAACAAGCAATCACTCCAAACTTAACTTGCAAAACAAGTAGAAAACCATGGAAGATTAGACTATTTGATGAGACGTCGTCATAAACTATGGTTCTACTACATTGACAATATTGAAAGACGCTAGCATGCATTAGGTGTGTTTGATGTGCACCTTTCAGCTATAAGGAGCCAATAACACACAACTAATAACCACAGCAAACTTAACTTGCGAAACAAGTAAAACAAAGAAAGATTAGACCAATGGGTGAAGCATCGTCACAAACTAGGGTTCAACTAAATTGATAAGATTCAAAGGTGCTAGAATAAATTAGGTGTGTTTGATGTCCAACTCTTGTCTATAAGGAGCCAATAACACAAAACAAGTAATCAACCGAAATTTAAGTTGCAAAACAAGTAGAACCAGGGAAGATTAGACCAAAGAATGAAACGTCATCGCAACTTAGGTACGTTCTACTAGGTTGATAAGATTAAGATGCGCTAGAATGTAGTACGTGTGTTCGTTTTGCGCCTCACGGGTATAACTAGTCAACAACACACAACAAGCAATCACTTCAAACTTAACTTGCAAAATAAGTAGAATTATGGAAGAATAGACCACTAGATGAGAGGTCGTCATAAACTATGGTTCTAGTAGATTGACAATATTGAAAGACGCTAGAATGCATTAGGTTTGTTTGATGTGCATCACACAGCTATACTGAGCCAGTAACACACAACTAATAACCACCCCAAACTTAACTCGTGAAAGAAGTAGAACCAAGGAAGATTAGACCAATGGATGAAACATTGTCACAAACTAGGGTTCAACTAAATTGACAAGATTCAAAGGTGCTAGAATACATTAGGTGTGTTTGATGTCCAGCTCCTGTCTATAAGGAGCCAATAACACAAAAAGGCAATCAACCTAAACTTAAGTTGCAAAACTAGTAGAACCAAGGAAGATTAGACCAAAGAATGAAACGTCGTCGCAACTTAGGTAGGTTCTACTAGGTTGATAAGATTTAGATGCGCTAGAATGTAGTACGTGTGTTCGTTTTGCGCCTAACGGCTATAAGTAGTCAACAACACACGACAAACAATCACTTCAAACTTAACTTGCAAAATAAGTAGATCTATTGAAGAATAGACCACTGGATGAGAGGTCATCATAAACTATGGTTCTACTAGATTGACAATATTGAAAGATACTAGAATGCATTTGGTGTGTTTGATGTGCATCACACAGCTATAAAGAGCCAATAACACAGAACTAATAACTACAGCAAACTTAACTTGCGAAACAAGTAGAACCAAGGAAAATTAGACCAATGGATGAAGCATCGTCACAAACTAGGGTTCTAGTATATTGATAAGATTCAAAGGTGCTAGAATGCAATAGGTGTGCTTGATGTCCACCTCCTGTCTATAAGGAGCCAATAACACACAACAAATAATCAACCTAAACTTAACTTGCGAAACAAGTCGAACAAGTGAAGATTAAACCAAAGGGTGACACGTCATCACAACCTAGGTTGGTTCTGCTAGGTTGATAAAATTTTGATGCGCTAAAATGTAGTACGTGTGTTTGTTTTGCGCCTCACGGCTAAAAGGAGTCAACAACAAATTAGAAGCAACCACTCCAAACATAACTTGCAAAAGAAATAGAACCTGGGAAGATTAGACAAATGGATGATACACCATCACAACCTTGGTAGGTTCTACTAGGTTGATAAGATTTAGATGCGCTGGAATGTAGTACGTGGGTTTGTTTTGCGCCTCACGGCAATAAGTAGTTAACAAAACACAACTAGCAATCACTCCAAACTTAAGTTGTAAAATAGGTACAACCTGGGAAGATTAGACCAAAGAATGATTCACCATCGCAACCTTGGTAGGTTCTACTAGGTTGATAATATTTTGATGCGCTAGAATGTAGTACGTGTGTTTGTTTTGCGCCTCCCGGCTATAAGTAGTAAACAAAACACAACAAGCAATCCCTCCAAACTTAACTTGCAAAACAAGGAGAACCTTGGAAGATTAGCCTATTGGGTGAGACGTCGTCATAAACTAGGGTTCTACTAGATTGACAATTTTGAAAGACGCTAGATCGCATTAGGAGCCACTAACATACAACTAATAACCACCCCAAACTTAACTTGCGAAACAAGTAGAACCAAGGAAGATTAGACGAACGGATGAAGTATCGTCACAAACTAGGGTTCTACTAGATTGATAAGATTCAAAGGTGCTAGAATGCATTACGTGTGTCTGATGTCCACCTCCTGTCCATAAGGAGCCAATAACACAAAACAAGTAATCAACCAAAACATAACTTGCAAAACAAGAACAACCATGGAAGATCAGACCAAAGAATAATACGTCATTGCAACCTCGATAGGTTCTACTAGGTTGACAAGATTTAGATGCGCTAGAATGTTGTATGTGTTTTTGTCTTGCTCATCACGGCTAAAAGGAGTCAACAACACACAAGAAACAACCACTCGAAACATAACTTGCAAAACAAATAGAACCTGGGAAGATTAGACCAATGGATGATCGGTCATCGCAACCTCAGTAGGTTCTACTAGGTTGATAAGATTTAGATGCGCTAGAATGTAGGACGTGTGTTTTATTGCGCTTCACAGCTATAAGTAGTCAACAACACACAACAAGCAATCACTCCAAACTTAACTTGCAAAACAAGTAGAACCATGAAAGATTAGACTATTGGATGAGACGTTGTCATAAATTTGGGTTCTACTAGATTGACAATTTTAAAAAACGCTAGAATGTATTAGGTGTGTTTGATGTGCACCTTACAGCTATATGGAGCAAATAACACACAACTAATAACCACCCCGAATTTAACTTGCGAAACAAGTAAAACCAAGGACGATTAGACCAATGAATGAAGCATCGTCACAAACTAGGGTTCTACTAGATTGATAAAATTCAATTGTGCTAGAATACATTAGGTGTGTATGATGTCCACCTCCTGTCTATAAGGAGCCAATAACACACAACAAGTAAACAACCTAAACTTAACTCGCGAAACAAGTAGAATTAGGGAAGATTAGACCAAAGAATGATATGTCATCGCAACCTAGGTAGGTTCTACTAGGTTGATAAGATTTAGATGCGCTAGAATATAGTACGTGTGTTCGATTTGCGCCTCACGGCTATAAGTAGTCAACAACACACGACAAGCAATCACTCCAAACTTAATTTGTAAAACAAGTAGAACTATGGAAGAATTGACTACTGGATGAGAGGCCGTTAGAAACTATGGTTCTACTAGATTGACAATATTGAAAGACGCTAGAATGCATTAGGTGTGTTTGATGTGCACCTTTCTGCTATAAGGAGCCAATAACACACAACTAATAACCACAACAAACTTAACTTGCAAAACAAGTAAAACGAAAGAAGATTACACCCATGGATAAAGTATTGTCACAAACTAGGGTTCAACGAGATTGATAAGAATCAAAGGTGCTAGAATAAATTAGGTGTGCTTGATGTCCACCTCCTACCTGTAAGGAGCCAATAACACAAAAATAATCAACCCAAACTTAACTTGTGAAACAAGTATAAGCAGAGAAGATTAGACCAATGGATGATGTGTCATCATAGCTTAGATTCTAATAGATTGATAAGATTTAAATGCGCTACAATGCAGTAGGTTTGTTTGAATTGCGCCTCATGGCTATAAAGAGTCAACAACACACAAGAAGCAACCACGCCAAACATAACTTGCAAAACAAATAGAACCTGGGAACATTAGTCCAGTGGATGATCCGTCATCGCAACCTTGGTCGGTTCTACTAGGTTCATGAGATTTCGAGGCGCTAGAATGTAGTACGTGTGTTAGTTTTGTGCCTTACTGCCAAAAGTAGTCAACAACACACAACAAGCAATCACTTCAAACTCAACATGCAAGACAAGTAGAACCATGGAAGAATAGACTATTGGATGAGACGTCGTCATAAAATAGGGTTATACTAGATTGACAATATTCAAAGACGAGAAAATGCATTAGGTGTGTTTTATGTGCACCTTACAGCTATAAAGAGCCAATAACACACAAATAAAAACCACCCCAATCTTAACTTGCGAAACAAGTAGAACCAAGGAAGATTAGACCAATGGATGAAACATCGTGACAAACTAGGGTTCTACTAGATTGATAAGATTCAAAGGTGCTAGAATTGATTAGGTGTGTTTGATATCGACCTCCTGTCTCTAAGGAGCCAATAACACACAACAAGTAATCAACATAAACTTAACTTGTGAAACAGCTAGAACAAGGGAAGATTACATCAAAGAATGATACGTCATTGTAACCTACGTAGGTTCTACTAGGCTGGTGACATTTAGATGCGCTAAAATGTGGTACGTGTGTTAGTTTTTCGCCTCACGGTTATAAGTTGTCAACAACACAAAACAAGCAATCACTCCAAACTTAACTTGAAAAACAAGAACAACTATGTTAGATTAGACTACTGGAGGAGACGTCATAAACTAGGGTTCTACTAGATTGACAATTTTGAAAGACGCTAGAATGCATTAGGTGTGTTTGATGTGCAACTTACAGCTATAAGGAGACAATAACACACAACTAATATGACGTGAATCCGGGGAGGACTCAATTTAATTGTAGAATCGTCCCTGAATGATCTAGTGCAAAACATCAATCTCAAATGAACCCAACAACAATAGGATGAACCTATCACCTTTGAATCATACTTGGAGAAAGAAGTCTTGAAATCTTCCAAGCAAAAACAACCAAACCAAACTAGACCCAACAACAATAGGATGAAACCTATCACCTTTGAATCATAATAAGGCTAAATTGAATTCACTATTCCCAACCCCTCTAATCTTCAAATCCAACAACACTAGGATGAACCTAACACCTTTGGATTATGAAAGGAAAAGAAAAAGCTGAGTAGAGGCGCCACAACTAAAAGGAAGAGTTTTAGTTGATAAGCCTTGTAAGTTTTGCAAGCAATTTTGCAAGACTCAAACTAGCTCACTAAGAAACTAGTAAAGAAAGGAAAAATCCTTAAAGTTTATTACTCAAAATCTGATTCTAAATGCTTAACCAAGGTCCCTATTTATAGTGTTTCAAGAGGGACCAAGGTTGAAAATTACAAAAGGATTAAAGTAGTAAATCTGAACTTTTTGGTCAAGACTAGCATTAAATCTTCTCTTTGACCAAGAAAAGCTCTATGACCCAAAAAGACTCTTGGACTTAAAACACTTAATCTGAACATTAAAAATGCAGAAAACAACTTAAAAAGTCTTCAAAAAATAGCTGGAAATTCGTCGAAAAATTCAGCTTCAAAATGACCTTCAAACTTCTAACTTTAATTCTTTGACTAGTCTTCACTCCTTCACTTGCTAGTTGAATTTTGACCAAGGAAATCAGATGAGACCTTCAAAATACTCCATAATTTCGTCCATTTGACCATGCATTTGATTCTTAGAAGCTTCTTGAATTGTCTTGAAAAATTCATCACTTGGTGGGTTGAATTTGGACTTGAATTGTAAATTTTTTGGGCAGATTTGTTGACTGACTTTTGGGACTTGGGCTGAACCAAAATTGCATTATTTTGGACCAAATAAAGTGGTTAAGAATCAGCAACAACTCACTTAATTAGCCCCTTTTGAATCTAGGTCCAAGACTTGCAAAATGTTGTAACAAGTGGGCTGAACTTTGGTAGCATTGGTCCTTTCTTTGTCATGGACTTGAATGATCAAATTAGACAAAGATTCTTCCATCCTTTTCTTCCTTAAACGAGTCATAGGACCAGCCATGCCATCAAGTGCATGAGGTGGAGAAGGAGTCTCATTTTGAGAAGTATTATTCACAACTTGATCTTCATTGTTCTTGTCTTTGTTGTTATCATGATGGGATCTTTGGGGCTCATCATCCCCTCTCTCTTGGAAAGGATTCGTCCTCGAATCCAAAGGATCTGCATCAAAGACAAAGGGAGATAAATCAGAGACATTAAAAGTAGAACTTATACCATAGTCTCTTGGAAGATCAAGCTTGTAGGCATTATCATTGACTCGTGCCACAACTTGGAATGGTCCATCTCCACGGGGGTGTAATTTAGTTCTTCTTGAGGCTGGAAATCTCTCTTTCCTCATGTGTATCCAAACCCAATCACCAGGTTTAAATACAACCTTCTTATGCCCTTTGTTAGCATTCTTGGCATTTTGCTCATTTTTCTTGTCAATGTTTGCACGAGCTTGCTCATGCAACTTCTTCACAATTTCAGCTTTCTTTTTGCCATCCAAACTCACTTGATCCTGTATAGGTAAAGGAGATAAGTCTAATGGAGTCAAAGGATTAAAACCATACACCAATTCAAAAGGAGAAAAATTAGTAGAAGTGTGTAATGTGCGATTGTATGCAAATTCAGCAATTGGTAAACACTCCTCCCAACTCTTCAAGTTCTTCTTAATTATGGCCCTTAGTAAAACACCCAAAGTTCTCTTAGTTACTTCCGTTTGGCCATCAGTTTGTGGGTGACTTGTAGTTGAAAACAAAAGTTTTGTTCCCAATTTTCCCCAAAGTGTTTTCCAGAAATAACTCAAAAACTTCACATCCCTATCAGAAACAATGGTCCTAGGGACTCCATGCAGACGGACAACTTCCTTGAAGAACAAATCAGCCACATGCTTTGCATCATCGGTTTTTCTACAAGCAATAAAATGAGCCATCTTTGAGAATCTGTCAACAACAACAAAAATTGAGTCCATTCCTCTTTGAGACCTAGGCAAACCAAGAACAAAATCCATAGAAATGTCAGTCCAAGGAGATTCAGGAACTGGGAGTGGAGTGTACAATCCATGAGGAAGGGACTTAGATTTTGCTTTCTTACAATCAAGACAAGTTGCACAAATTTTCTCAACATCCCGTTTCATGTTAGGCCAATAAAAATGTTCATTCAGAATATCCAAAGACTTTAAAACACCAAAATGGCCCATCAAACCTCCACAATGTGCTTCACGCACCAAAAGCTCTCTAAATGAACAATAAGGAATACACATTTTATCTTCTTTGAACAGAAATTCTTCATGCCGATAAAACTTATTAAAAGAACCCTTTTCACATGCAGCAAATACAATGGAAAAATCATGATCCTTATCATACAACTCCTTAATGTACTCAAATCCCATGATAGAAGCATTGGCAGTATTAATCAGAGTGTACCTTCGAGAGAGTGCATCAGCCACAATGTTCTCTTTACCTTTCTTGTATTTTACCACGTATGGAAAAGTTTCAATGAATGAAATCCACTTGGCATGTCGCTTGTGCAAATTCTTTTGTCCCCTGAGATACTTGATAGATTCATGATCGGCGTGGATCACAAACTCTCTTGGAAGGAGGTAGTGCTGCCATGTCTCCAAAGCTCTCACAACAGCATAAAGTTCTTTGTCATATGTTGGGTAATTCAAAGTTGCTCCATTCAGCTTCTCACTAAAGTAGGAAATAGGTCGTCCTTCTTGAAGCAACACCGCTCCAATCCCAATTCCTGAAGCATCACATTCAACTTCAAAAGTTTTAGAAAAATCAGGCAATGCTAAAACTGGAGCATTAGTTAAATCATGCTTGAATTGTTCAAAAGCCTTTTGTTGAGAATCTCCCCATTCAAATTTCACATTTTTCTTTACCAATTCATTAAGCGGGGCTGCCTTTGTTGAGAAATCTCTAACAAACCTTCTATAAAAACTTGCAAGCCCATGGAAAGATCTTACCTCAGTCACATTTGTGGGAATTGGCCATTCAAGAATTCTTTGTCACCTTTGCTTCATCAACTTGTAGACCATTAGAATTCACAATATAGCCAAGAAAGATAACTTCTTCAACACAAAAAGTACACTTTTTCAAGTTTGCAAACAGTTTTTCCTCACGCAAAGTAGCAAGAACAAGCTTAAGATGTTCAACATGTTCATCCATGCTCTTACTATAAATCAAGATATCATCAAAATAGACAACAACAAATTTTCCAATGAAACGTCTCAAAACATGATTCATTAGTCTCATAAAAGTGCTAGGTGCATTAGTTAATCCAAAAGGCATAACAAGCCACTCATAAAGACCAAATTTTGTTTTGAAGGCCGTTTTCCATTCATCACCCTCTTTTATTCTTATTTGATGATAACCAGATTTCAAATCAATTTTTGTGAAGAATTTAGCACCATGCAACTCATCAAGCATATCATCCAATCTAGGAATAGGATGGCGATACTTAATGGTGATTTTGTTCACAGCCCTACAATCAATACACATGCGCCATGAACCATCTTTTTTAGGAACTAAAATCACAGAACAAAGACAAGGGCTAAGAGACTCACGAATATGTCCTATGCTTAGCAACTCATCAACTTGCCTTTAAAGTTCCTTGGTTTCCTCCGGATTTGCACGATATCTTTGGTCTATTTGGGATGGTAGCTCCAGTGGAAATCAATTTGATGTTCAATCCCTCGAATTGGAGGCAATCCTTTAGGTGCTTCATCATCGACATCTGCACATTCATTCAAAACAGCAACAATTTCTAAAGGCAAATTGTTAGGTAACTCATCAAGGACAAGACATTCATCACTGTACAATAGCATGATGATTGGCTTGTGAGAATTCAGGGCCCTATCTACATCTCTCATGCTTGCAAAAAAGGTGCCTTTTGTCTCACTTGGCTTCGGCTTCTCCTTTGTTTTCCCACTCTCACTCACTTTGCTTTTAGCCTTTTCATCTCTTGCTTTTTCACTCTCACTTGGCTTTTTCATCTCACCCTCCTCTTTTAGCCTTTTCTCTTTCATTCTCATTTGTTCTTGGTACACCTGTTGTGGAGAAAGTGGAACAAGAGTAAAAGCTTTATGATTATGAACAATATGATACTTGTTGGATTTTCCCTTGTGATCGGCATCATGATCAAACTCCCATGGTCGGCCAAGAAGAATATGGGCAGCATGCATTGGTACTACATCACGCAAAACTTCTGATGTGAATCTGGGGAGGACTCAATTTAATTGTAGAATCGTCCCTAATTGATCTAGTGCAAAACATCAATCTCAAATGAACCCAACAACAATAGGATGAACCTATCACCTTTGAATCATACTTGGAGAAAGAAGTCTTGAAATCTTCCAAGCAAAAACAACCAAACCAAACTAGACCCAACAACAATAGGATGAAACCTATCACCTTTGAATCATAATAAGGCTAAATTGAATTCACTATTCCCAACCCCTCTAATCTTCAAATCCAACAACACTAGGATGAACCTAACACCTTTGGATTATGAAAGGAAAAGAAAAAACTGAGTAGAGGCGCCACAACTAAAAGGAAGAGTTTTAGTTGATAAGGCTTGTAAGTTTTGCAAGCAATTTTGCAAGACTCAAACAAGCTCACAAAGAAACTAGTAAAGAAAGGAAAAATCCTTAAAGTTTATTACTCAAAATCTGATTCTAAATGCTTAACCAAGGTCCCTTTTTATAGTGTTTCAAGAGGGACCAAGGTTGAAAATTACAAAAGGATTAAAGTAGTAAATCTGAACTTTTTGGTCAAGACTAGCATTAAATCTTCTCTTTGACCAAGAAAAGCTCTATGACCCAAAAAGACTCTTGGACTTAAAACACTTAATCTGAATATTAAAAATGCAGAAAACAACTTAAAAAGTCTTCAAAAAATAGCTGGAAATTCGTTGAAAAATTCAGCTCCAAAATGACCTTCAAACTTCTAACTTTAATTCTTTGACTAGTCTTCACTCGTTCACTTGCTAGTTGAATTTTGACCAAGGAAATCAGATGAGACCTTCAAAATACTCCATAATTTCGTCCATTTGACCATGCATTTGATCCTTAGAAGCTTCTTGAATTGTCTTGAAAATTCATCACTTGGTGGGTTGAATTTGGACTTGAATTGTGGGCTGATTTTGGGCAGATTTGTTGACTGACTTTTGGGACTTGGGCTGAACGAAAATTGCATTATTTTGGACCAAATAAAGTGGTTAAGAATCAGCAACAACTCACTTAATTAGCCCCTTTTGAATCTAGGTCCAAGACTTGCAAAATGTTGTAACAAGGGGCTGAACTTTGGTAGCATTGGTCCTTTCTTTGTCATGGACTTGAATGATCAATTTAGACAAAGATTCTTCCATCCTTTTCTTCCTTAAACGAGTCATAGGACCAGCCATGCCATCAAGTGCATGAGGTGGAGAAGGAGTCTCATTTTGAGAAGCATTATTCACAACTTGATCTTCATTGTTCTTGTCTTTGTTGTTATCATGATGAGATCTTTGGAGCTCATCATCCCCTCTCTCTTGGAAAGGATTCGTTCTCGAATCCAAAGGATCTGCATCAAAGACAAAGGGAGATAAATCAGAGACATTAAAAGTAGAACTTATACCATAGTCTCCGGGAAGATCAATCTTGTAGGCATTATCATTGACTCGTGCCACAACTTGGAATGGTCCATCTCCACGGGGGTGTAATTTAGTTCTTCTTGAGGCTGGAAATCTCTCTTTCCTCATGTGTACCCAAACCCAATCACCAGGTTTAAATACAACCTTCTTACGCCCTTTGTTAGCATTCTTGGCATTTTGCTCATTTTTCTTCTCAATGTTTGCGCGAGCTTGCTCATGCAACTTCTTCACAATTTCAACTTTCTTTTTGCCATCCAAATTCACTTGATCCTGTATAGGTAAAGGAGATAAGTCTAATGGAGTCAAAGGATTAAAACCATACACCAATTCAAAAGGAGAAAAATTAGTAGAAGTGTGTAGTGTGCGATTGTATGCAAATTCAGCAATTGGTAAACACTCCTCCCAACTCTTCAAGTTCTTCTTAATTATGGCCCTTAGTAAAACACCCAAAATTCTATTAGTTACTTGCGTTTGGCCATCAGTTTGTGGGTGACTTGTAGTTGAAAACAAAAGTTTTGTTCCCAATTTTCCCCAAAGTGTTTTCCAGAAATAACTCAAAAACTTCACATCTCTATCAGAAACAATGGTCCTAGGGACTCCATGCAGACGGACAACTTCCTTGAAGAACAAATCAGCCACATGCTTTGCATCATCGGTTTTTCTACAAGCAATAAAATGAGCCATCTTTGAGAATCACAACAACAACAAAAATTGAGTCCATTCCTCTTTGAGACCTAGGCAAACCAAGAACAAAATCCATAGAAATGTCGGTCAAGGAGATTCAGAACAGGAGTGGAGTGTACAATCCATGAGGAAGGGATTTAGATTTTGCTTTCTTACAATCAAGACAAGTTGCACAAATTTTCTCAACATCCCTTTTCATGTTAGGCCAATAAAAATGTTCATTCAGAATATCCAAAGACTTTAAAACTCCAAAATGGCCCATCAAACCTCCACAATGTGCTTCACGCACCAAAAGCTCTCTAAGTGAACAATAAGGAATACACATTTTATCTTCTTTGAACAGAAATTCTTCATGCCGATAAAACTTATTAAAAGAACCCTTTTCACATGCAGCAAATACAATGGAAAAAATCATGATCCTTATCATACAACTCCTTAATGTACTCAAATCCCATGATAGAAGCATTAGCAGTATTAATCAAAGTGTACCTTCGAGAGAGTGCATCAGCCACAATGTTCTCTTTACCTTTCTTGTATTTTACCACGTATGGAAAAGTTTCAATGAATGAAATCCACTTGGCATGTCGCTTGTGCAAATTCTTTTGTCCCCTGAGATACTTGATAGATTCATGATCGGCGTGGATCACAAACTCTCTTGGAAGGAGGTAGTGCTGCCATGTCTCCAAAGCTCTCACAACAGCATAAAGTTCTTTGTCATATGTTGGGTAATTCAAAGTTGCTCCATTCAGCTTCTCACTAAAGTAGGAAATAGGTCGTCCTTCTTGAAGCAACACCGCTCCAATCCCAATTCCTGAAGCATCACATTCAACTTCAAAAGTTTTAGAAAAATCGAGCAATGCTAAAACTGGAGCATTAGTTAAATCATGCTTGAATTGTTCAAAAGCCTTTTGTTGAGAATCTCCCCATTCAAATTTCACATTTTTCTTTACCAATTCATTAAGCGGGGCTGCCTTTGTTGAGAAATCTCTAACAAACCTTCTATAAAAACTTGCAAGCCCATGGAAAGATCTTACCTCAGTCACATTTGTGGGAATTGGCCATTCAAGAATTCTTTGTCACCTTTGCTTCATCAACTTGTAGACCATTAGAATTCACAATATAGCCAAGAAAGATAACTTCTTCAACACAAAAAGTACACTTTTTCAAGTTTGCAAACAGTTTTTCCTCACGCAAAGTAGCAAGAACAAGCTTAAGATGTTCAACATGTTCATCCATGCTCTTACTATAAATCAAGATATCATCAAAATAGACAACAACAAATTTTCCAATGAAACGTCTCAAAACATGATTCATTAGTCTCATAAAAGTGCTAGGTGCATTAGTTAATCCAAAAGGCATAACAAGCCACTCATAAAGACCAAATTTTGTTTTGAAGGCCGTTTTCCATTCATCACCCTCTTTTATTCTTATTTGATGATAACCAGATTTCAAATCAATTTTTGTGAAGAATTTAGCACCATGCAACTCATCAAGCATATCATCCAATCTAGGAATAGGATGGCGATACTTAATGGTGATTTTGTTCACAGCCCTACAATCAATACACATGCGCCATGAACCATCTTTTTTAGGAACTAAAATCACAGGAACAGCACAAAGGCTAAGAGACTCACGAATATGTCCTATGCTTAGCAACTCATCAACTTGCCTTTGAAGTTCCTTGGTTTCCTCTGGATTTGCATGATATGCTGGTCTATTTGGGATGGTAGCTCCAGGCAGGAAATCAATTTGATGTTCAATCCCTCGAATTGGAGGCAATCCTTTAGGTGCTTCAACAGTCAGCACATCTGCAAATTCATTCAAAACAGCAACAATTTCTAAAGGGAAATTGTTAGGAAACTCATCAAGGACAAGACATTCATCACTGTACAAAAGCATGATGATTGGCTTGTGAGAATTCAGGGCCCTATCTACATCTCTCATGCTTGCAAAAAAGGTGCCTTTTGTCTCACTTGGCTTCGGCTTCTCCTTTGTTTTCCCACTCTCACTCACTTTGCTTTTAGCCTTTTCATCTCTTGCTTTTTCACTCTCACTTGGCTTTTTCATCTCACCCTCCTCTTTTAGCCTTTTCTCTTTCATTCTCATTTGTTCTTGGTACACCTGTGGTGGAGAAAGTGGAACAAGAGTAAAAGCTTTATGATTATGAACAATATGATACTTGTTGGACTTTCTCTTGTGATCGGCATCATGATCAAACTCCCATGGTCGGCCAAGAAGAATATGGGCAGCATGCATTGGTACTACATCACAAAAAACTTCATCCTCATAGTTTCCAATTGAGAATTTTACCTTAGCTTGCCGATTCACCCTTAGCTCACCACTATCATTGAGCCATTGCAAACGGTAGGGACTAGGATGTACTATCATAGGCAATCCAAGCTTATCTACAAGATAAGAGCTAACAAAATTAGTACAACTTCCACTATCAATGATGAGCATGCATACCTTATCTTGAACCTTGCATCTTGTGTGGAAAATAGTACTCCTTTGCTCTTTATCATCCAATCCAACTTGTGCATTTAATGCCCTCAAAGTGACTAGAATCTCATCACCACTTGATTCAAATTGTTCACCTTCATTTTCAATAGTCGGCTCCTCCACTTCTCCGTCACTTTGGCTCAAATAGGAACCATTTTCTTGCATAACCATGGTTTTGGAATTAGGACATTGAGAGGCTATGTGTCCCTTCCCAAAACACTTAAAACAAGTGAGCTTAGAAGTAGAAGAAGAGGTTTTACTTGAATCACCATTTTCAAACTTCTTAGAATCAAATTTCTTAGGTTCTTCTTTCTTTTTACCAACATCCTTTTTATTCCAATTATTGCTTTTCCAAGATGATTGGTTAGAAGAAAACTTACTTGAGCCTCCTTTTCTTTTCGATTGCTTTTCTACCTTTTCTGCCATGTGCATCATTTCTTCCAAATCCATATAATGTTGTAACTCAACAACATCAGCTATCTCCCTCTTGAGACCACCTAAGAATCGTGCCATGGTAGCTTCTTCATCTTCCTCAATATTAACTCTTGTCATAGCCACTTCCATCTCTTGGTAGTATTCTGCCACCGTTTTGGATCCTTGGGTAATTCCCTGCAATTTGTTGTACAAGTCTCTATAGAAATGTGAGGGAATAAACCTTTCCTCATGATAGACTTCATGTCCCCCCATGACACAATAGGCCTTTCTCGGTTCCTTCTCCTAGAAGACACCAACTTATCCCACCATGTTAGAGCATAAGACTGAAACTCAAGTGAAGCAATTTTTACCTTCTTTTCCTCAGAGTAATCATGAATGGAAAAGATTTTCTCCACCTTTGTCTCCCATTCCAAATAAGCTTCAGGATCACTTTGGCCATAAAATTCAGGAACCTTCATCTTAAGACCCATGAGATTGTTATCCATGCCACCTCTTTGATTTCCTCTCCTTTCTCTTATTGGTGATGCATTTCCTACATCATTTCTTCTTCGCCTCATTAAGGATGATGCTTCTGATGATTGAGAACCTTCTTCATCACTATGGACCGATGGTGGTGGTTTTCCTCCAAGCTCTTGGAATCTAGTTTCCATAAGTGCCATGCGTGCCATAACTGCTTCCATTGATCTATTGAATTGAGCAGTAATTTCTTCACCAATTGCTCTCAACTGTGCAGTTTGATCAACTTGATCTGCCATCGTAATCTGTGAATCAAAAACTTTGAAGAAAGATTAGTAATTCCTCACACCCTTTTCCCAATATGTCTCAACCCAAATTTGAATGTTGTACACTTGTTTTTGGCTAAATATAGTGGGGGTAGATACACTCTTTTCTTACCACTCTTTTCCTTTCACTAGCTTTTGGTGAGAATTGTTCAAACCTTACAAGATGCTCAACAAATGACTTACTTGGCAACAAAGAAATTAAGAGGTCAAAGAAAAGATAGCATGCAAAGATCATATAAAGAAATAAGTAGAAGAGAGAATAGGAGTAGAGAGAAACAAATGGTGTTAGGACTATTGTCAATTTTTTTTTTTTTTTTGATAAGCAACAACCTTCAAAGCTCTTGCAAACTTTAACCTTCAAAGACAGAACAAAGGAATTTAATAGCAAGAATTATGATGACGAATAGTAAATGGAGAAATGAAGATAAAAAAAGATATGATCAATTCAATGAGACTAGCTCTGATACCAAACTGATGTGAATCTGGGGAGGACTCAATTTAATTGTAGAATCATCCCTGATTGATCTAGTGCAAAACATCAATCTCAAATGAACCCAACAACAATAGGATGAACCTATCACCTTTGAATCATACTTGGAGAAAGAAGTCTTGAAATCTTCCAAGCAAAAACAACCAAACCAAACTAGACCCAACAACAATAGGATGAAACCTATTACCTTTGAATCATACTTGGAGAAAGAAGTCTTGAAATCTTCCAAGCAAAAACAACCAAACCAAACTAGACCCAACAACAATAGGATGAAACCTATCACCTTTGAATCATAATAAGGCTAAATTGAATTCACTATTCCCAACCCCTCTAATCTTCAAATCCAACAACACTAGGATGAACCTAACACCTTTGGATTATGAAAGGAAAAGAAAAAGCTGAGTAGAGGCGCCACAACTAAAAGGAAGAGTTTTAGTTGATAAGCCTTGTAAGTTTTGCAAGCAATTTTGCAAGACTCAAACTAGCTCACAAAGAAACTAGTAAAGAAAGGAAAAATCATTAAAGTTTATTACTCAAAATCTGATTCTAAATGCTTAACCAAGGTCCCTTTTTATAGTGTTTCAAGAGGGACCAAGGTTGAAAATTACAAAAGGATTAAAGTAGTAAATCTGAACTTTTTGGTCAAGACTAGCATTAAATCTTCTCTTTGACCAAGAAAAGCTCTATGACCCAAAAAGACTCTTGGACTTAAAACACTTAATCTGAATATTAAAAATGCAGAAAACAACTTAAAAAGTCTTCAAAAAATAGCTGGAAATTTGTCCAAAAATTCAGCTCCAAAATGACCTTCAAACTTTTAACTTTAATTCTTTGACTAGTCTTCACTCGTTCACTTGCTAGTTGAATTTTGACCAAAGAAATCAGATGAGACCTTCAAAATACTCCATAATTTCGTCCATTTGACCATGCATTTGATCCTTAGAAGCTTCTTGAATTGTCTTGAAAATTCATCACTTGGTGGGTTGAATTTGGACTTGAATTGTGGGCTGATTTTGGGCAGATTTGTTGACTGACTTTTGGGACTTGGGCTGAACGAAAATTGCATTATTTTGGACCAAATAAAGTGGTTAAGAATCAGCAACAACTCACTTAATTAGCCCCTTTTGAATCTAGGTCCAAGACTTGCAAAATGTTGTAACAAGTGGGCTGAACTTTGGTAGCATTGGTCCTTTCTTTGTCATGGACTTGAATGATCAATTTAGACAAAGATTCTTCCATCCTTTTCTTCCTTAAATGAGTCATAGGACCAGCCATGCCATCAAGTGCATGAGGTGGAGAAGGAGTCTCATTTTGAGAAGCATTATTCACAACTTGATCTTCATTGTTCTTGTCTTTGTTGTTATCATGATGAGATCTTTGGAGCTCATCAACTTCATCCTCATATTTTCCAATTGAGAATTTTACCTTAGCTTGCCGATTCACCCTTAGCTCACCACTATCATTGAGCCATTGCAAACGGTAGGGACTAGGATGTACTATCATAGGCAATCCAAGCTTATCTACAAGATAAGAGCTAACACAATTAGTACAACTTCCACTATCAATGATGAGCATGCATACCTTATCTTGAACCTTGCATCTTGTGTGGAAAATAGTACTCCTTTGCTCTTTATCATCCAATCCAACTTGTGCATTTAATGCCCTCAAAGTGACTAGAATCTCATCACCACTTGATTCAAATTGTTCACCTTTATTTTCAATAGTCGGCTCCTCCACTTCTCCGTCACTTTGGCTCAAATAGGAACCATTTTCTTGCATAACCATGGTTTTGGAATTAGGACATTGAGAGGCTATGTGTCCCTTCCCAAAACACTTAAAACAAGTGAGCTTAGAAGTAGAAGAAGAGGTTTTACTTGAATCACCATTTTCAAACTTCTTAGAATCAAATTTCTTAGGTTCTTCTTTCTTTTTACCAACATGCTTTTTATTCCAACTATTGCTTTTCCAAGATGATTGGTTAGAAGAAAACTTACTTGAGCCCCCTTTTCTTTTCAATTGCTTTTCTACCTTTTCTGCCATGTGCATCATTTCTTCCAAATCCATATAATGTTGTAACTCAACAACATCAGCTATCTCCCTCTTGAGACCACCTAAGAATCGTGCCATGGTAGCTTCTTCATCTTCCTCAATATTAACTCTTGTCATAGCCACTTCCATCTCTTGGTAATATTCTGCCACCGTTTTGGATCCTTGGGTAATTCCCTGCAATTTGTTGTACAAGTCTCTATAGAAATGTGAGGGAATAAACCTTTTCCTCATGATAGACTTCATGTCCTCCCAAGTCTCAATAGGCATTTCTCGGTTCCTTCTCCTAGAAGACACCAACTTATCCCACCATGTTAGAGCATAAGACTGAAACTCAAGTGAAGCAATTTTTACCTTCTTTTCCTCGGAGTAATCATGAATGGAAAAGATTTTCTCCACCTTTGTCTCCCATTCCAAATAAGCTTCAGGATCACTTTTGCCATGAAATTCAGGGATCTTCATCTTAAGACCCATGAGATTGTTATCCATGCCACCTCTATGATTTCCTCTCCTTTCTCTTATTGGTGATGCATTTCCTACAGCATTTCTCCTTCGCCTCATTAAGGATGATGCTTCTGATGATTGAGAACCTTCTTCATCACTATGGACCGATGGTGGTGGTTTTCCTCCAAGCTCTTGGAATCTAGTTTCCATAAGTGCCATGCGTGCCATAACTGCTTCCATTGATCTATTGAATTGAGCAGTAATTTCTTCACCAATTGCTCTCAATCAAATGCTTGATCAACTTGATCTGCCATAGTAATCTGTGAATCAAAAACTTTGAAGAAAGATTAGTAATTCCTCACACCCTTGTACCCCTTTTCCCAATATGTCTCAACCCAAATTTGAATGTTGTACACTTGTTTTTGGCTAAATATAGTGGGGGTAGATACACTCTTTTCTTACCACTCTTTTCCTTTCACTAGCTTTTGGTGAGAATTGTTCAAACCTTACAAGAAGCTCAACAAATGACTTACTTGGCAACAAAGAGATTAAGAGGTCAAAGAAAAGATAGCATGCAAAGATCATATAAAGAAACAAGTAGAAGAGAGAATAGGAGTAGAGAGGAACAAATGGTGTTAGGACTATCGTCAAATTTTTTTATTTTTTATTTTTTGATAAGCAACACCTTCAAAGCTCTTGCAAACTTTAACCTTCAAAGACAGAACAAAGGAATTTAATAGCAAGAATTATGATGAATAGTAAATGGAGAAACGAAGATAAAAAAAAAAGATATGATCAATTCAAGGAGACTAGCTCTGATACCAAACTGATGTGAATCTGGGGAGGACTCAATTTAATTGTAGAATCATCCCTGAATGATCTAGTGCAAAACATCAATCTCAAATGAACCCAACAACAATAGGATGAAACCTATCACCTTTGAATCATACTTGGAGAAAGAAGTCTTGAAATCTTCCAAGCAAAAACAACCAAACCAAACTAGACCCAACAACAATAGGATGAAACCTATCACCTTTGAATCATAATAAGGCTAAATTGAATTCACTATTCCCAACCCCTCTAATCTTCAAATCCAACAACACTAGGATGAACCTAACACCTTTGGATTATGAAAGAAAAAGAAAAAGCTGAGTAGAGGCGCCACAACTAAAAGGAAGAGTTTTAGTTGATAAGCCTTGTAAGTTTTGCAAGCAATTTTGCAAGACTCAAACTAGCTCACTAAGAAACTAGTAAAGAAAGGAAAAATCCTTAAAGTTTATTACTCAAAATCTGATTCTAAATGCTTAACCAAGGTCCCTATTTATAGTGTTTCAAGAGGGACCAAGGTTGAAAATTACAAAAGGATTAAAGTAGTAAATCTGAACTTTTTGGTCAAGACTAGCATTAAATCTTCTCTTTGACCAAGAAAAGCTCTATGACCCAAAAAGACTCTTGGACTTAAAACACTTAATCTGAATATTAAAAATGCAGAAAACAACTTAAAAAGTCTTCAAAAAATAGCTGGAAATTTGTCGAAAAATTCAGCTCCAAAATGACCTTCAAACTTCTAACTTTAATTCTTTGACTAGTCTTCACTCCTTCACTTGCTAGTTGAATTTTGACCAAGGAAATCAGATGAGACCTTCAAAATACTCCATAATTTCGTCCATTTGACCATGCATTTGATTCTTAGAAGCTTCTTGAATTGTCTTGAAAAATTCATCACTTGGTGGGTTGAATTTGGACTTGAATTGTGGGCTGTTTTGGGCAGATTTGTTGACTGACTTTTGGGACTTGGGCTGAACGAAAATTGCATTATTTTGGACCATATAAAGTGGTTAAGAATCAGCAACAACTCACTTAATTAGCCCCTTTTGAATCTAGGTCCAAGACTTGCAAAATGTTGTAACAAGTGGGCTGAACTTTGGTAGCATTGGTCCTTTCTTTGTCATGGACTTGAATGATCAAATTAGACAAAGATTCTTCCATCCTTTTCTTCCTTAAACGAGTCATAGGACCAGCCATGTCATCAAGTGCATGAGGTGGAGAAGGAGTCTCATTTTGAGAAGTATTATTCACAACTTGATCTTCATTGTTCTTGTCTTTGTTGTTATCATGATGGGATCTTTGGGGCTCATCATAATAACCACCCCAAAGTTAACTTGCGAAACAAGTAGAATCAAGGAAGATTAGAACAATGGATGAAGTATCGTCACAAACTAGCGTTTTACGAGATTGGTAAGATTCTAAGGTGCTAGAATGCATTAGGTGTGTTTGATGTCCACCCCTTTTCCATAAGGAGCCAATAACACACAATATCTAATCAACCTAAACTTGCCAAATAAGCAGAACCAGGGAAGATTAAATCAAAGGATGATACATCATCGCAACCAAGGTGTGTTCTACAAGGTTGATAAGATTTAGATGCGCTAGAATGTCGTACGTGTGTTTGTTTTGCGCCTCATGGCTATAAGAAGTCAACAACACACAATACGCAGTCACTCGAAACATAACTAGCAAAACAAGTAGAACTGAGGGAGATTAGACTACTTGATGAGCCGTCATCATAAACTAGGGTTCTAAGAGATTGACAATATTGAAAGATGCTTGAATGCATTAGGTGTGTTTAATATGCACCTTACAGCTATAAGGAGTCAAAAACACACAACTAATAACCACCCCAAAGTCTACTAGATTGATAGGATTTAAATGCACTAGAATGTAGTAGGTGTGTTTGAATTGTACCTCATGCCTATGAAGAGTCAACGAGACACAAAAACCAACCACTCCAAACATAACTTGCAAAACAAATAGAACCTGGGAAGATTACACCAATGGATGATATGTCATCGAAACCTAGGTAAGTTCTTCAAGGTTGATTAGATTTAGATGCTTTACAACGCAGTACGTGTGTTAGTTTTGCTCCTAACCGCTATAAGTAGTCAACAACACACAACAAGCAATCACTCCATAGTTAACTTGCAAAACAAGTGGAACCATGCAAGATTAGCCTATTGGATGAAGTATCGTTACAAACTAGGGTTCTATTGGATTGATAAGATTCAAAGGCGCTAAAATGCATTAGATGTGTTTGATTTGCACCTTACAGCTATAAGTAGCCAATAACACACAACTAATAACCATCCCAAAGTTAACTTACGAAACAAGTAGAGCCAAGCAAGATTAGACCAATGGCTGAAGTATCGTCACAAACTAGCGTTCTACGAGATTGATAAGATTCTAAGGTTCTAGAATCCATTAGGTGTGTTGGATGTCGACCTCCTATCCATAAGGAGCCAATAACAAACAATATGTAATCAACCTAAACTTAACTTGCGAAATAAACTGAACCAGGGAAGATTAATCCAAATGATGATACATCATCGCAACCTAGGTGTGTTCTACAAGGTTGATAAGATTTAGATGCGCTCGAATGTGCTACGTGTGTTTGTTTTGCGCCTCATGGCTATAAGTAGTCAACAACACACAATAAGCTATCACTCCAAACATAACTTGCAAAACAAGTAGAACTATGGAAGATTAGACAACTGGATGAGTCGTCGTCATAAACTAGGGTTCTAAGAGAATGACAATATTGAAAGATGCTAGAATGCATTAGATGTGTTTGATGTGCACCTTACGGCCATAAGGACCCAAAAACACACAACCAATAACCACGCCAAAGTTAACTTGCGAAACAAGTGGAACCAGGGAAGATTAGACCAATGGATGATGTGTCATCACAACCTAGGTTCTACCAGATTGATAGTATTTCAATGCGTGTGTTAGTTTTGCTCCTCACAGATATAAGTAGTCAACAACATACAAAAAGCAATTACTCTAAACTTAACTTGCAAAACAAGTAGAACCATGGAAGATTAGACTATTGGATGAGACGTCGTCATAAACTTGGGTTCTACTAGATTAACAATATTGAAAGACGCTAGAATGCATTAGATGTGTTTGATGTGCACTTTACGGCTGTAAGGAGCCAAGAACACACAACTAATAACCACCCCAAAGTTAACTTGCGAAAGAAGTATAACCGGGACGATTCGACCAATGGATGATGTGTCATCACATCTTGGGTTCTACTAGATTGATAGGATTTAAATGCGTTAGATTGTAGTAGGTGTGTTTGAATTGCACCTCATGGTTATAAAGAGTCAAGGAGACACAAAAAGCAACCATTCCAAACATAACTTGCAAAACAAATAGAACCTGGGAAGATTACACCAATTGATGATATGTCATCGAAACCTAGGTAGGTTCTACAAGGTTGATTAGATTTAGATGCGTTACAACATAGTACGTGTGTTAGTTTTGCGCGTCACGGCTATAAGTAGTCAACAACACATAACAAACAACCAATCCAAACTTAACTTGCAAAACAAGTAGAACTATAGAAGATTAGCCTATTGGATGAAGTATCGTTACAAACTAGGGTTCTACTAGATTGATATGATTCAAAGGTGCCACAATGCATTAGGTGTGTTTGATGTCCACCTCCTGTCCATAAGGAGCCAATAACACAAGTAACCAACCCAAACTTAACTTGTGAAACAAGTGAAACCAAGGAAGACTAGACCAATGGATGATGCGTCATCACAACCTAGGTTCCAATAGATTGATAAGATTTAAATGCACTACAATGCAGTAGGTTTGTTTGAATTGCACCTCATGGCTATAAGGGGTCAACAACACACAAGAAGCAACCACTCCATACAAAACTTGCAAAACAAGTAGAACCAGGGAAGATTAGACCAATGGATGAAGCATCGTCACAATCTAGGGTTCTACTAGATTGATAAGATTCAAATGTGCTAGATTGCATTAGCTGTGTTGATGTCCACCTTCTATCTATAAGGAGCTAATAACACACAAGTAACCAAGCCGAACTTAACTTGCAAAACAAGTAGAACCAGGGAAGATTAAATCATTGGATGATGTGTCATCACAACCTGAGTTCTACCTAATTGATAACATTTAAAAGCGCTAGAATATAGTAGGTGTGTTTGAATTGCACCTCATGGCTATAAGGAGTCAACGAGACACAAAAAGCAACCACTCCAAACATAACTTGCAAAACAAATAGAACCTGGGAAGATTAGACCAACGGATGATACGTTATCGCAACCTTGGTTGGTTCTACTAGGTTGATGAGATTTAGATGTGGTAGAATGTAGTACGTGTGTTAGTTTTGCGCCTAGTTGCTATAAGTAGTCAACAACACACAACAAGCAATCACTCCAAACTTAACGTGCAACACAAGTAGAACCACGGAAGATTAGACTATTGAATGAGACGTCATCATAAACAAAGGTTCTACTAGATTGACAATATCGAAAGACGCTAAAATGCAACAGGTGTGTTTGATGTTCTCCTTACGGCTATAAGGAGACAATAACACACAACTAATAACAACCCTAAACTTAACTTGCGAAACAAGTAGAACCAGGGAAGATTAGACCAATGGATGAAGAATGGTTACAAAGTAGGGTTCTACTGGATTGATAAGATTGAAAGGCGCTAGAATGCATTAGGTGTTTTTAATGTGCACCTTACAGCTATAAGGAGCCAATAACACACAGAAAGCAATCACTCCAAACATAACTCGCAAAACAAGTAGAACTATGGAAGATTAAACTATTGGATGAGACGTCGTCATAAAATAGGGTTCTACTAGATTCATAAAATAAAAGATGCTAGAATGCATTAGGTGCGTTTGATGTGCGCCTTACAGCTATAAGGAGCCAATAACACACAACCAATAACCACCTCAAAGTTAACTTGCGAAACAAGCAGAACCAAGGAAGATTAGGCCAATGGATGAAGTATCGTCACAAACTAGCGTTCTACTGATAAGATTAGGCCAATGGATGAAGTATCGTCACAAACTATCGTCACAAACTAGCGTTCTACTGATAAGGTGCTAGAATGTATTAGGTGTGTTTGATGTCCACCTCCTGTCCATAAGGATCCAATAACACACAATATGTAATCAACCTAAACTTAACTTGCCCAATAAGCAGAACCAGGGAAGATTAAACCAAAGGATGATACATCATCGCCACCAAGGTGTGTTCTACAAGGTTGATAAGATTTAGATTCGCTAGAATGTGGTACGTGTGTTTGTTTTGCGCCTCGTGGCTATAAGTAGTCAACAACACACAGAAAGCAATCACTCCAAACAAAACTCGCAAAACAAGTGGAACTATGGAAGATTAGACTACTGGACGAGTCGTCGTCATAAACTAGGGTTCTAAGAGATTGACAATATTGAAAGACGCTAGAATGCATTAGGTGTGTTTGATGCGCACCTTACAGCTATAAGGAGCCAAGAACACACAACTAATAACCACCCCAAAGTTAACTTGCGAAACAAGTAGAATTGGGAAGATTAGACCAATGGATGATGTGTCATCACATCCTGGGTTCTACTAGATTGATAGGATTTAAATGCACTAGAATGTAGTAGGTGTGTTTGAATTGTACCTCATGCCTATGAAGAGTCAACGAGACACAAAAACCAACCACTGCAAACATAACTTGCAAAACAAATAGAACCTGGGAAGATTACACCAATGGATGACATGTCATCGAAACCTAGGTAAGTTCTTCAAGGTTGATTAGATTTAGATGCTTTACAACACAGTACGTGTGTTAGTTTTGCTCCTAACGGCTATAAGTAGTCAACAACACACAACAAGCAATCACTCCATAGTTAACTTGCAAAACAAGTGGAACCATGCAAGATTAGCCTATTGGATGAAGTATCGTCACAAACTAGGGTTCTATTGGATTGATAAGATTCAAAGGCGCTAAAATGCATTAGGTGTGTTTGATTTGCACCTTACAGCTATGAGTAACCAATAACACACAACTAATAACCATCCCAAAGTGAACTTGCGAAACAAGTAGAGCCAAGCAAGATTAGACCAATGGCTGAAGTATCGTCACAAACTAGCGTTCTACGAGATTGATAAGATTCTAAGGTTCTAGAATCCATTAGGTGTGTTTGATGTCCACCTCTTATCCATAAGGAGCCAAAAACAAACAATATGTAATCAACCTAAACTTAACTTGCGAAATAAACTGAACCAGGGAAGATTAATCCAAATGATGATACATCATCGCAACCTAGGTGTGTTCTACAAGGTTGATAAGATTTAGATGCGCTCGAATGTGGTACGTGTGTTCGTTTTGCGCCTCATGGCTATAAGTAGTCAACAACACACAATAAGCTATCACTCCAAACATAACTTGTAAAACAAGTAGAACTATGGAAGATTAGACAACTGGATGAGTCGTCGTCATAAACTAGGGTTCTAAGACAATGACATTATTGAAAGATGCTAGAATGCATTACATGTGTTTGATGTGCACCTTACAGCTATAAGGAGCTAAGAACACACAACTAATAACCACCCCAAAGTTAACTTGCGAAACAAGTAGAACTGGGAAGATTAGACCAATGGATGATGTGTCATCACATCCTGGGTTCTACTAGATTGATAGGATTTAAATGCACTAGAATGTAGTATGTATGTTTGAATTGTACCTCATGCCTATAAAGAGTCAACGAGACACAAAAAGCAACCACTCCAAACATAACTTGCAAAACAAATAGAACCTGGGAAGATTACACCAATGGATGACATGTCATGGAAACCTAGGTAAGTTCTTCAAGGTTGATTAGATTTAGATGCTTTACGACACAGTACGTGTGTTAGTTTTGCCCCTAACGGCTATAAGTAGTCAACAACACAGAACAAGCAATCACTCCATAGTTAACTTGCAAAACAAGTAGAACCATGCAAGATTAGCCTATTGGATGAAGTATCGTCACAAACTAGGGTTCTATTGGATTGATAAGATTCAAAGGCGCTAGAATGCATTAGGTGTGTTTGATGTGCACCTTTTAGCTATAAGGAGCCAAAAACACACAACTAATAACCAACCCAACGTTAACTTGCGAAACAAGTAGAGCCAAGCAAGATTAGACCAATGGCTGAAGTATCGTCACAAACTAGCATTCTACGAGATTGATAAGATTCTAAGGTTCTAGAATTCATTAGGTGTCTTTGATTTCCACCTCCTGTACATATGGAGCTAATAACAAACAATATGTAATCAACCTAAACTTAACTTGCGAAATAAGCTGAACCAGGGAAGATTAATCCAAATGATGATACATCATCGCAACCTAGGTGTGTTCTACAAGGTTGATAAGATTTAGATGCGCTCGAATGTGGTAATTGTGTTTGTTTTGCGCCTCATGGCTATAATTAGTCGACAACACACAATAAGCTATCACTCCAAACATAACTTGCAAAACAAGTATAACTATGGAAGATTAGACAACTGGATGAGTCGTCGTCATAAACTAGGGTTCTAAGAGAATGACAATATTGAAAGATGCTAGAATGCATTAGATGTGTTTGATGTGCACCTTACGGCCATAAGGACCCAAAAACGCACAACCAATAACCACCCTAAAGTTAACTTGCGAAACAAGTGGAACCAGGGAAGATTAGACCAATGGATGATGTGTCATCACAACCTAGGTTCTACCAGATTGATAGTATTTCAATGCGTGTGTTAGTTTTGCTCCTCACAGATATAAGTAGTCAACAACATACAAAAAGCCATTACTCTAAACTTAACTTGCAAAACAAGTAGAACCATGGAATATTAGACTATTGGATGAGACGTCGTCATAAACTTGGGTTCTACTAGATTAACAATATTGAAAGACGCTAGAATGCATTAGATGTGTTTGATGTGCACTTTACGGCTGTAAGGAGCCAAGAACACACAACTAATAACCACCCCAAAGTTAACTTGCGAAAGAAGTAGAACCGGGACGATTCGACCAATGGATGATGTGTCATCACATCTTGGGTTCTACAAGATTGATAGGATTTAAATGCGTTAGATTGTAGTAGGTGTGTTTGAATTGCACCTCATGGTTATAAAGAGTCAAGGAGACACAAAAAGCAACCATTCCAAACATAACTTGCAAAACAAATAGAACCTGGGAAGATTACACCAATTGATGATATGTCATGAAACCTAGGTAGGTTCTACAAGGTTGATTAGATTTAGATGCGTTACAACATAGTACGTGTGTTAGTTTTGCGCGTCACGGCTATAAGTAGTCAACAACACATAACAAACAACCAATCCAAACTTAACTTGCAAAACAAGTAGAACTATGGAAGATTAGCCTATTGGATGAAGTATCGTTACAAACTAGGGTTCTACTAGATTGATATGATTCAAAGGTGCCACAATGCATTAGGTGTGTTTGATGTCCACCTCCTGTCCATACGGACCCAATAACACAAGTAACCAACCCAAACTTAACTTGCGAAACAAGTGAAACCAAGGAAGACTAGACCAATGGATGATGCGTCATCACAACCTAGGTTCCAATAGATTGATAAGATTTAAATGCACTACAATGCAGTAGGTTTGTTTGAATTGCACCTCATGGCTATAAGGGGTCAACAACACACAAGAAGCAACCACTCCATACAAAACTTGCAAAACAAGTAGAACCAGGGAAGATTAGACCAATGGATGAAGCATCGTCACAATCTAGGGTTCTACTAGATCGATAAGATTCAAATGTGCTAGATTGCATTAGCTGTGTTGATGTCCACCTTCTATCTATAAGGAGCTAATAACACACAAGTAACCTAGCCGAACTTAACTTGCGAAACAAGTAGAACCAGGGAAGATTAAATCATTGGATGATGTGTCATCACAACCTAAGTTCTACCTAATTGATAACATTTAAATGCTCTAGAATATAGTAGGTGTGTTTGAAACTTTGAATTGCACCTCATGGCTATAAGGAGTCAACGAGACACAAAAAGCAACCACTCCAAACATAACTTGCAAAACAAATAGAACCTGGGAAGATTAGACCAACGGATGATACGTTATCGCAACCTTGGTTGGTTCTACTAGGTTGATGAGATTTAGATGTGGTAGAATGTAGTACGTGTGTTAGTTTTGCGCCTAGTTGCTATAAGTAGTCAACAACACACAACAAGCAATCACTCCAAACTTAACGTGCAACACAAGTAGAACCACGGAAGATTAGACTATT
Organism: Gynochthodes officinalis; assembly: GCA_020080225.1. Classification (NCBI taxonomy): domain Eukaryota; kingdom Viridiplantae; phylum Streptophyta; class Magnoliopsida; order Gentianales; family Rubiaceae; genus Gynochthodes; species Gynochthodes officinalis. The sequence goes on from CM034620.1 coordinate 6,614,690, forward strand.
GAATGAGACGTCATCATAAACAAAGGTTCTACTAGATTGACAATATCGAAAGACGCTAAAATGCAACAGGTGAGTTTGATGTTCTCCTTACGGCTATAAGGAGACAATAACACACAACTAATAACAACCCTAAACTTAACTTGCGAAACAAGTAGAACCAGGGAAAATTAGACCAATGGATGAAGAATGGTTACAAAGTAGGGTTCTACTGGATTGATAAGATTGAAAGGCGCTAGAATGCATTAGGTGTTTTTGATGTGCACCTTACAGCTATAAGGAGCCAATAACACACAGAAAGCAATCACTCCAAACATAACTCGCAAAACAAGTAGAACTATGGAAGATTAAACTATTGGATGAGACGTCGTCATAAAATAGGGTTCTACTAGATTCATAAAATAAAAGATGCTAGAATGCATTAGGTGCGTTTGATGTGCGCCTTACAGCTATAAGGAGCCAATAACACACAACCAATAACCACCTCAAAGTTAACTTGCGAAACAAGCAGAACCAAGGAAGATTAGGCCAATGGATGAAGTATCGTCACAAACTAGCGTTCTACTGATAAGATTCTAAGGTGCTAGAATGTATTAGGTGTGTTTGATGTCCACCTCCTGTCCATAAGGATCCAATAACACACAATATGTAATCAACCTAAACTTAACTTGCCCAATAAGCAGAACCAGGGAAGATTAAACCAAAGGATGATACATCATCGCCACCAAGGTGTGTTCTACAAGGTTGATAAGATTTAGATTCGCTAGAATGTGGTACGTGTGTTTGTTTTGCGCCTCGTGGCTATAAGTAGTCAACAACACACAGAAAGCAATCACTCCAAACAAAACTCGAAAACAAGTGGAACTATGGAAGATTAGACTACTGGACGAGTCGTCGTCAAAAACTAGGGTTCTAAGAGATTGACAATATTGAAAGACGCTAGAATGCATTAGGTGTGTTTGATGTGCACCTTACAGCTATAAGGAGCCAAGAACACACAACTAATAACCACCCCAAAGTTAACTTGCGAAACAAGTAGAATTGGGAAGATTAGACCAATGGATGATGTGTTATCACATCCTGGGTTCTACTAGATTGATAGGATTTAAATGCACATGAATGTAGTAGGTGTGTTTGAATTGTACCTCATGCCTATGAAGAGTCAACGAGACACAAAAACCAACCACTGCAAACATAACTTGCAAAACAAATAGAACCTGGGAAGATTACACCAATGGATGACATGTCATCGAAACCTAGGTAAGTTCTTCAAGGTTGATTAGATTTAGATGCTTTACAACGCAGTACGTGTGTTAGTTTTGCTCCTAACGGCTATAAGTAGTCAAAAACACACAACAAGCAATCACTCCATAGTTAACTTGCAAAACAAGTGGAACCATGCAAGATTAGCCTATTGGATGAAGTATCGTCACAAACTAGGGTTCTATTGGATTGATAAGATTCAAAGGCGCTAAAATGCATTAGGTGTGTTTGATTTGCACCTTACAGCTATGAGTAGCCAATAACACACAACTAGTAACTATCCCAAAGTTAACTTGCGAAACAAGTAGAGCCAAGCAAGATTAGACCAATGGCTGAAGTATCGTCACAAACTAGCGTTCTACGAGATTGATAAGATTCTAAGGTTCTAGAATCCATTAGGTGTGTTTGATGTCCACCTCTTATCCATAAGGAGCCAATAACAAACAATATGTAATCAACCTAAACTTAACTTGCGAAATAAACTGAACCAGGGAAGATTAATCCAAATGATGATACATCATCGCAACCTAGGTGTGTTCTACAAGGATGATAAGATTTAGATGCGCTCGAATGTGGTACGTGTGTTCGTTTTGCGCCTCATGGCTATAAGTAGTCAACAACACACAATAAGCTATCACTCCAAACATAACTTGCAAAACAAGTAGAACTATGGAAGATTAGACAACTGGATGAGTCGTCGTCATAAACTAGGGTTCTAAGAGAATGACAATATTGAAAGATGCTAGAATGCATTACATGTGTTTGATGTGCACCTTACAGCTATAAGGAGCCAAGAACACACAACTAATAACCACCCCAAAGTTAACTTGCGAAACAAGTAGAACTGGGAAGATTAGACCAATGGATGATGTGTCATCACATTCTGGGTTCTACTAGATTGATAGGATTTAAATGCACTAGAATGTAGTAGGTATGTTTGAATTGTACCTCATGCCTATAAAGGGTCAACGAGACACAAAAAGCAACCACTCAAAACATAACTTGCAAAACAAATAGAACCGGGGAAGATTACACCAATGGATGACATGTCATCGAAACCTAGGTAAGTTCTTCAAGGTTGATTAGATTTAGATGCTTTACGACGCAGTACGTGTGTTAGTTTTGCCCCAAACGGCTATAAGTAGTCAACAACACAGAACAAGCAATCACTCCATAGTTAACTTGCAAAACAAGTAGAACCATGCAAGATTAGCCTATTGGATGAAGTATCGTCACAAACTAGGGTTCTATTGGATTGATAAGATTCAAAGGCGCTAGAATGCATTAGGTGTGTTTGATGTGCACCTTTTAGCTATAAGGAGCCAATAACACACAACTAATAACCAACCCAACGTTAACTTGCGAAACAAGTAGAGCCAAGCAAGATTAGACCAATGGCTGAAGTATCGTCACAAACTAGCATTCTACGAGATTGATAAGATTCTAAGGTTCTAGAATTCATTAGGTGTCTTTGATTTCCACCTCCTGTACATATGGAGCTAATAACAAACAATATGTAATCAACCTAAACTTAACTTGCGAAATAAGCTGAACCAGGGAAGATTAATCCAAATGATGATACATCATCGCAACCTAGGTGTGTTCTACAAGGTTGATAAGATTTAGATGCGCTCGAATGTGGTACTTGTGTTTGTTTTGCGCCTCATGGCTATAAGTAGTCGACAACACACAATAAGCTATCACTCCAAACATAACTTGCAAAACAAGTAGAACTATGGAAGATTAGACTACTAGATGAGTCATCGTCATAAACTAGGGTTCTAAGAGAATAATAATATTGAAAGATGCTAGAATGCATTAGGCATGTTCGATGTGCACCTTACGGCCATAAGGAGCCAAAAACACACAACTAATAACCACGCCAAAGTTAACTTGCAAAACAAGTGGAACCAGGGAAGATTAGACCAATGGATGATGTGTCATCACAACCTAGGTTCTACTAGATTGATAGTATTTAAATGCGCTAGTAGATTGTAGTAGGTGTGTTTGAATTGCACCTCATGGCTATAAAGAGCCAACGAGACACAAAAAGCAACCCCTTCAAACATAACTTGCAAAACAAATAGAAATTGGGAAGATTAGACCAATGGATGATACGCCATCGTGACCTAGGTAGGTTCTACAAGGTTGATTAGATTTAGATGTGTTAGAATGTAGTACGTGTGTTAGTTTTGCGCCTCACAGATATAAGTAGTCAACAACATACAAAAAGCAATCATTCTAAACTTAACTTGCAAAACAAGTAGAACCATGGAAGATTAGACTATTGGATGAGACGTCGTCATAAACTTGGGTTCTACTAGATTAACAATATTGAAACACGCTAGAATGCATTAGATGTGTTTGATGTGCACTTTACGGCAGTAAGGAGCCAAGAACACACAACTAATAACCACCCCAAAGTTAACTTGCGAATGAAGTAGAACCGGGACGATTAGACCAATGGATGATGTGTCATCACATCCTGGATTCTACTAGATTGATAGGATTTAAATGCGTTAGATTGTAGTAGGTGTGTTTCAATTGCACCTCATGGTTATAAAGAGTCAACGAGACACAAAAATCAACCATTCCAAACTTAACTTGCAAAACAAATAGAACCTGGGAAGATTACACCAATTGATGATATGTCATCGAAACCTAGGTAGGATCTACAAGGTTGATTAGATTTAGATGCGTTACAACATAGTACGTGTGTTAGTTTTACGCGTCACGGCTATAAGTACTCAACAACACATAACAAACAACCAATCCAAACTTAACTTGCAAAACAAGTAGAACTATGGAAGATTAGCCTATTGGATGAAGTATCGTTACAAACTAGGGTTCTACTAGATTGATATGATTCAAAGGTGCCACAATGCATTAGGTGTGTTTGATGTCCACCTCCTGTCCATAAGGAGCCAATAACACAAGTAACCAACCCAAACTTAACTTGCGAAACAAGTGAAATCAAGGAAGACTAGACCAATGGATGATGCGTCATCACAACCTATGTTCCAATAAATTCATAAGATTTAAATGCGCTACAATGCAGTAGGTTTGTTTGAATTGCACCTCATGGCTTTATGGGGTCAACAACACACAAGAAGCAACCACTCGATACAAAACTTGCAAAGCAAGTAGACCAGGGAAGATTAGACCAATGGATGAAGCATCGTCACAATCTAGGGTTCTACTAGATTGATAAGATTCAAATGTGCTAGATTACTTTAGCTGTGTTTGATGTCCACCTTCTATCTATAAGGAGCTAATAACACACAAGTAACCAAGTCGAACTTAACTTGCGAAACAAGTAGAACCAGGGAAGATTAAATCATTGGATGATGTGTCATCACAACCTGAGTTCTACTTGATTGATAAGATCTAAATGCGCTAGAATATAGTAGGTGTGTTTGAATTGCACCTCATGGCTATAAGGAGTCAACGAGACACAAAAAGCAACCACTCCAAACATAACTTGCAAAACAAATAGAACCTGGGAAGATTAGACCAACGGATGATACGTTAGCGCAACCTTGGTTGGTTCTACTAGGTTGATGAGATTTAGATGTGGTAGAATGTAGTACGTGTGTTAGTTTTGCGCCTAGTTGCTATAAGTAGTCAACAACACACAACAAGCAATCACTCCAAACTTAACGTGCAACACAAGTAGAACCACGGAATATTAGACTATTGAATGAGACGTCATCATAAACAAAGGTTCTACTAGATTGACAATATCGAAAGACGCTAAAATGCAACAGGTGTGTTTGATGTTCTCCTTACGGCTATAAGGAGACAATAACACACAACTAATAACAACCCTAAACTTAACTTGCGAAACAAGTAGAACCAGGGAAGATTAGACCAATGGATGAAGAATGGTTACAAAGTAGGGTTCTACTGGATTGATAAGATTGAAAGGCGCTAGAATGCATTAGGTGTTTTTGATGTGCACCTTATAGCTATAAGGAGCCAATAACACACAACTAATAACCATCCCAAAGTTAACTTGCGAAACAAGTAGAGCCAAGCAAGATTAGACCAATGGCTGAAGTATCGTCACAAACTATCATTCTACGAGATTGATAAGATTCTAAGGTTCTAGAATTCATTAGGTGTGTTTGATTTCCACCTCCTATCCATAAGGAGCTAATAACAAACAATATGTAATCAACCTAAACTTAACTTGCGAAATAAGCTGAACCAGGGAAGATTAATCCAAATGATGATACATCATCGCAACCTAGGTGTGTTCTACAAGGTTGATAAGATTTAGATGCGCTCGAATGTGGTACATGTGTTTGTTTTGCGCCTCATGGCTATAAGTAGTCAACAACACACAATAAGCTATCACTCCAAACATAACTTGCAAAACAAGTAGAACTATGGAAGATTAGACTACTGGATGAGTCATCGTCATATACTAGGGTTCTAAGAGAATGATAATATTGAAAGATGCTAGAATGCATTAGGCGTGTTTGATGCGCACCTTACGGCCATAAGGAGCCAAAAACACACAACTAATAACCACGCCAAAGTTAACTTGCGAAACAAGTGGAACCAGGGAAGATTAGACCAATGGATGATGTGTCATCACAACCTAGGTTCTACAAGATTGATAGCATTTAAATGCACTAGTAGAATGTAGTAGGTGTGTTTGAATTGCACCTCATGGCTATAAAGAGTCAACGAGACACAAAAAGCAACCACTCCAAACATAACTTGCAAAACAAATAGAAATTGGGAAAATTAGACCAATGGATGATACGTCATCGTAACCTAGGTAGGTTCTACAAGGTTGATTAGATTTAGATTTTTAGAATGTAGTACGTGTGTTAGTTTTGCGCCTCACAGATATAAGTAGTCAACAACATACAAAAAGCAATCACTCTAAACTTAACTTGCAAAACAAGTAGAACCATGGAAGATTAGACTATTGCATGAGACGTCGTAATAAACTTGAGTTCTACTAGATTAACAATATTGAAAGACGCTAGAATGCATTAGGTGTGTTTGATTTGCACTTTACGGCTGTAAGGAGCCAAGAACACACAACTAATAACCACCCCAAAGTTAACTTGCGAAAGAAGTAGAACCGGGACGATTCGACCAATGGATGATGTGTCATCACATCTTGGGTTCTACTAGATTGATAGGATTTAAATGCATTAGATTGTAGTAGGTGTGTTTCAATTGCACCTCATGGTTATAAAGAGTCAACGAGACACAAAAAGCAACCATTCCAAACATAACTTGCAAAACAAATAGAACCTGGGAAGATTAAACCAATTGATGATATGTCATCGAAACCTAGGTAAGTTCTACAATGCTGATTAGATTTAGATGCGTTACAACGTAGTACGTGTGTTAGTTTTGCGCGTCAATACTATAAGTAGTCAACAACACATAACAAACAACCAATCCAAACTTAACTTGCAAAACAAGTAGAACTATGGAAGATTAGCCTATTGGATGAAGTATCGTTACAAACTAGGGTTCTACTAGATTGATATGATTCAAAGGTGCTAAAATGCATTAGGTGTGTTTGATGTCCACCACCTGTCCATAAGGAGCCAATAACATAAGTAACCAACCCAAACTTAACTTGCGAAACAAGTGAAACCAATGAAGACTGGACCAATGGATGATGCGTCATCACAACCTAGGTTCCAACAGATTGATAAGATTTAAATGCGCTACAATGCAGTAGGTTTGTTTGAATTGCACCTCATGGCTATAAGGGGTCAACAACACACAAGAAGCAACCACTCCATACAAAACTTGCAAAACAAGTAGAACCAGGGAAGATTAGACCAATGGATGAAGCATCGTCACAATCTAGGGTTCTACTAGATTGATAAGATTCAAATGTGCTAGATTGCATTAGCTGTGTTTGATGTCCACCTCCTATCTATAAGGAGCTAATAACACACAAGTAACCAACCCGAACTTAACTTGTGACACAGCTAAAACCTGGGAAGATTACATCAAAGAATGATACGTCATCGTAACCTACGTAGTTTCTACTAGGTTAGTGACATTTAGATGCGCTAAAATGTGGTACGTGTGTTAGTTTTTCTCCTCACGGTTATAAGTAGTCAGCAACACAAAACAAGCAATCACTCCAACTTAACTTGAAAAACAAGAAGAACTATGGAAGATTAGACTACTGGAGAAGACGTTGTCATAAACTAGGGTTCTACAAGATTGACAATTTTGAAAGACGCTAGAATGCATTAGGTGTGTTTGATGTGCAACTTACAGCTATAAGGAGCTAGTAACACACAACTAATAACAACCCCAAAGTTAACTTACGTAACAAGAAGAACCAAGGAAGATTAGACCAATGGATGAAGTATCGTCACAAACTAGCGTTCTACGAGATTGATAAGATTCTAAGGTGCTAGAATGCATTAGGTGTGTTTGAAGTCCACCCCTTGTCCATAAGGAGCCAATTACACACAATATGTAATCAACCTAAAACTTAAGTTGCCAAATAAGCAGAACCAGGGAAGATTAAACCAAAGGATGATACATCATCGCAACCAAGGTGTGTTCTACAAGGTTGATAAGATTTAGATGCGCTAGAATGTGGTGCGTGTGTTTGTTTTGCGCCTCATGGCTATAAGTAGTCAACAACACACAATACGCAGTCACTCCAAACATAACTAGCAAAACAAGTAGAACTATGGAAGATTAGACTACGTGATGAGTCGTCATCGTAAACTAGGGTTCTAAGAGATTGACAATATTGAAAGATACTAGAATGCATTAGGTGTGTTTGATATGCACCTAACAGCTATAAGGAGTCAATAACACACAACTAATAACCACCCCAAAGTTAACTTGCGAAACAACCAGAACCAAGGAAAATTGGACCAATGGATGAAGCATCGTCACAAACTAGCGTTCTATGACATTGATAAGATTCTAAGGTGCTAGAATGCATTAGGTGTGTTTGATGTCCACCTCCTGTCCATAAGGAGCCAATAACACACAATATGCAATCAACCTAAACTTAACTTGCGAAATAAGTACAACCAAGGAAGATTAAACCAAAGGATGATACATCATCGCAACTTAGGTGTGTTCTACAAGGTTGATAAGATTTAGATGCGCTAGAATGTGGTACGTGTGTTTGTTTTGCGCCTTGTGGCTATAAATAGTCAACAACACACAAAAAGCAATCACTCCAAACATAACTCGCAAAACAAGTAGAACTATGGAAGATTAGACTACTGGATGAGTCGTCGTCATAAACTAGGGTTCTAAGAGATTGACAATATTGAAAGACGCTAGAATGCATTAGGTGTGTTTGATGTGTACTTTACAGCTCTAAGGAGCCAAGAACACACAACTAATAACCACCCAAAAGTTAACTTGTGAAACAAGTAGAGCTGGGAAGATTAGACCAATGGATGATGTGTCATCACATCCTGGGTTCTACTAGATTGATAGGATTTAAATGCACTAGAATGTAGTAGGTGTGTTTGAATTGTACCTCATGCCTATGAAGAGTCAACGAGACACAAAATGCAACCACTCCAAACATAACTTGCAAAACAAATAGAACCTGGGAAGATTACACCAATGGATGATATGTCTTCGAAACCTAGGTAAGTTCTTCAAGGTTGATTACATTTAGATGCTTTACAACGCAGTACGTGTGTTAGTTTTGCTCCTAACGGCTATAAGTAGTCAACAACACACAACAAGCAATCACTCCATAGTTAACTTGCAAAACAAGTAGAAGCATGCAAGATTAGGCTATTGGATAAAGTATCGTCACAAACTAGGTTTCTATTGGATTGATCAGATTCAAAGGCGCTAAAATGCATTAGGTGTGTTTGATGTGCACCTTACAGCTATAAGGAGCCAATAACACACAACTATTAACCATCCCAAAGTTAACTTGCGAAACAAGTAGAGCCAAGCAAGATTAGACCAATGGCTGAAGTATCGTCACAAACTAGCGTTCTACGAGATTGATAAGATTCTAAGGTTCTAGAATCCATTAGGTGTGTTTGATGTCCACCTCCCGTCCATAAGGAGCCAATAACAAACAATATGTAATCAACCTAAACTTAACGTGCGAAATAAGCTGAACCAGAGAAGATTAATCCAAATGATGATACATCATCGCAACCTAGGTGTGTTCTACAAGGTTGATAAGATTTAGATGCGCTCGAATCTGGTACGTGTGTATGTTTTGCGCCTCATGGCTATAAGTAGTCAACAACACACAATAAGCTATCACTCTAAACATAACTTGCAAAACAAGTAGAACTATGGAAGATTAGACTACTGGATGAGTCGTCATCATAAACTAGGGTTCTAAGAGAATGACAATATTGAAAGATGCTAGAATGCACTAGGTGTGTTTGATGTGCACCTTACGGCCATAAGGAGCCAAAAACACACAACTAATAACCACGCCAAAGTTAACTTGCGAAACAAGTGGAACCAGGGAAGATTAGACCAATGGATGATGTGTCATCACAACCTAGGTTCTACTAGATTGATAGGATTTAAATGCGCTAGTAGAATGTAGTAGGTGTGTTTGAAGTGCACCTCATGGCTATAAAGAGTCAACGAGACACAAAAAGCAACCACTCCAAACATAACGTGCAAAAGAAATAGAAATTGGGAAGATTAGACCAATGGATGATACGTCATCGTAACCTAGGTAGGTTCTACAAGGTTGATTAGATTTAGACGCGTGACAACATAGTACGTGCGTTAGTTTTGCGCGTCACGGCTATAAGTAGTCAACAACACATAACAAGCAACCAATGCAAACTTAACTTGCAAAAGAAGTAGAACTATGGAAGATTAGCCTATTGGATGAGACGTCGTCATAACTTGGGTTCTACTAGATTAACAATATTGAAAGACGCTAGAATGCATTAGGTGTGTTTGATGTGCACTTTACGGCTGTAAGGAGCCAAGAACACACAACTAATAACCACCCCAAAGTTAACTTGCGAAACAAGTAGAACCGGGAAGATTAGACCAATGGATGATGTGTCATCACATCTTGGGTTCTACTAGATTGATAGGATTTAAATGCGTTAGATTGTAGTAGGTGTGTTTGAATTGCACCTCATGGTTATAAAGAGTCAACGAAACACAAAAAGCAACCATTCCAAACAAAAGTTGCAAAACAAATAGAACTTGGGAAGATTACACCAATTGATGATATGTCACCGAAACCTAGGTAAGTTCTACAAGGTTGATTTGATTTAGATGCGTTCCAACGTAGTACGTGTGTTAGTTTTGCGCATCACGGCTATAAGTAGTCAACAACACATAACAAGCAAGCAATCCAAACTTAACTTGCAAAACAAGTAGAACTATGGAAGCTTAGCCTATTGGATGAAGTATCGTTACAATCTTGGGTTCTACTAGATTGATATGATTCAAAGGTGTTACAATGCATTAGGTGTGTTTGATGTCCACCTCCTGTCCATAAGGAGCCAATAACACAAGTAACCAACCCAAACTTAACTTGCGAAACAAGTGAAACCAAGGAATACTAGACCAATGGATGATGCGTCATCACAACCTAGGCTCCAATAGATTGATAAGATTTAAATGCGCTACAATGTAGTAGGTTTGTTTGAATTGCACCTCATGGCTACAAGGGCTCAACAACACACAAGAAGAACCCACTCCATACAAAACTTGCAAAACAAGTAGAACCAGGGAAGATTAGACCAATGGATGAAGCGTCGTCACAATCTAGGGTTCTACTAGATTGATAAGATTCAAATGTGCTAGATTGCATTAGCTGTGTTTGATGTCCACCTTCTATCTATAAGGAGCTAATAACACACAAGTAACCAACCCGAACTTAACTTGCGAAACAAGTAGAACCAAGGAAGATTAAACCAATGGATGATGTGTCATCACAACCTGAGTTCTCCTTGATTGATAAGATTTAAATGCGCTAGAATATAGTAGGTGTGTTTGAATTGTACCTCATGGCTATAAGGAGTCAACGAGACACAAAAAGCAACCACTCGAAACTTAACTTGCAAAACAAATAGATCCTGGGAAGATTAGACCAACGGATGATACGTTATCGCAACCTTGGTTGGTTCTACTAGGTTGATGAGATTTAGATGTGGTAGAATGTAGTACGTGTGTTAGTTTTGCGCCTAATTGCTATAAGTAGTCAACAACACACAACAAGCAATCACTCCAAACTTAAAGTGCAACACAAGTAGAACCACGGAAGATTAGACTATTGAATGAGACGTCATCATAAACAAGGGTTCTACTAGATTGACAATATCGAAAGACGCTAAAATGCAACAGGTGTGTTTGATGTGCACCTTACGGCTATAAGGAGACAATAACACACAACTAATAACAACCCTAAACTTAACTTGCGAAACAAGTAGAACCAGGGAAGATTAGACCAATGCATGAAGATTGGTCACAAACTAGGGTTCTCCTGGATTGATAAGATTGAAAGGCACTAGAATGCTTTAGGTGTGTTTGATGTGCACCTTACAGCTATAAGGAGCCAATAACACACAGAAAGCAATCACTCCAAACATAACTCGCAAAACAAGTAGAACTATGAAAGAATAGACTATTGGATGAGACGTCGTCATAAAATAGGGTTCTACTAGATTGATAATATTGAAAGACGCTAGAATGCATTAGGTGCGTTTGATGTGCGCCTTATAGCTATAAGGAGCCAATAACACACAACCAATAACCACCTCAAAGTTAACTTGCGAAACAAGCAGAACCAAGAAAGATTAGACCAATGGATGAAGTATCCTCACAAAGTAGAGTTCTACTGATAAGATTCTAAGGTGCTAGAATGTATTAGGTGTGTTTGATGTCAACCTGCTGTCCATAAGGAGCCAATAACACACAATATGTAATCAACCTAAAGTTAACATGCCAAATAAGCAGAACCAGGGAGGATTAAACAAAATGATGATATATCATCGCAACCAAGGTGTGTTCTACCAGGTTGATAAGATTTAGATGCGCTAGAATGTGGTACGTGTGTTTGTTTTGCGCCTCGTGGCTATAAATAGTAAACAACACACAGAAAGCAATCACTCCAAACATAACTCGCAAAACAAGTAGAACTATGGAAGATTAGACTACTGGATGAGTCGTCGTCATAAACTAGGGTTCTAAGAGATTGACATTATTGAAAGACGCTAGAATGCATTAGGTGTGTTTAATGTGCTCCTTACAGCTATAAGGAGCCAAGAGCACACAACCAATAACCACCCCAAGTTAACTTGCGAAACAAGTAGAACTGGGAAGATTAGACCAATGGATGATGTGTCATCACATCCTGGGTTCTACTAGATTGATAGGATTTAAATTCACTAGAATGTTGTAGGTATGTTTTAACTGTACCTCATGCCTATAAAGAGTCAACGAGACACAAAAAGCAACCACTCCAAACATAACTTGCAAAACAAATAGAACTTGGGAAGATTACACCAATGGATGATATGTCATCATAACCTTGGTAAGTTCTTCAAGGTTGATTAGATTTAGATCCTTTACAACGCAGTACGTGTGTTAGTTTTGCGCCTAACGGCTATAAGTAGTCAACAACACACAACAAGCAATCACTCCATAGTTAACTTGCAAAACAAGTAGAACTATGCAAGATTAGCCTATTGGATGAAGTATCGTCACAAACTAGAGTTCCATTGGATTGATAAGATTCAAAGACGCTAGAATGCTTTAGGTGTGTTTGATGTGCACCTTACAGCTATAAGGAGTCAATAACACACAACTAATAACCATCCCAAAGTTAACTTGCGAAACAAGTAGAGCCAAGCAAGATTAGACCAATGGCTGAAGTATCGTCACAAACTAGCGTTCTACGAGATTGATAAGATTCTAAGGTTCTAGAATCCATTAGGTGTGTTTGATGTCCACCTCCTGTCCATAAGGAGCCAATACCAAACAATATGTAATCAACCTAAACTTAACTTGCGAAATTAGCTGAACCAGGGAAGATTCATCCAAATGATGATACATCATCGCAACCTAGGTGTGTTCTACAAGGTTGATAAGATTTAGATGCGCTCGAATGTAGTATGTGTGTTTGTTTTGCGCCTCATGGCTATAAGTAGTCAACAACACACAATAAGCTATCACTCCGAACATAACTTGCAAAACAAGTAGAACTATGGAAGATTAGACTACTGGATAAGTCGTCGTCATAAACTAGGGTTCTGAGAGAAAGATAATATTGAAAGATGCTAGAATGCATTAGGTGTGTTTGACGTGCACTTTACGGCCATAAGGAGCCAAAAACACAGAACTAATAACCACGTCAAAGTTAACTTGCGAAACAAGTGGAACTAGGGAAGATTAGACCAATGGATGATGTGTCATCACAACCTAGGTTCTACAAGATTGATAGCATTTAAATGCACTAGTAGAATGTAGTAGGTGTGTTTGAATTGCACCTCATGGCTATAAAGAGTCAACGAGACACAAAAAGCAACCACTCCAAACATAACTTGCAAAACAAATAGAAATTGGGAAAATTAGACCAATGGATGATACGTCATCGTAACCTAGGTAGGTTCTACAAGGTTGATTAGATTTAGATGTGTTACAATGTAGTACGTGTGTTAGTTTTGCGCCTCACAAATATAAGTAGTCAACAACATACAACAAGCAATCACTCTAAACTTAACTTGCAAAACAAGTAGAACCATGGAAGATTAGACTATTGGATGAGACGTCGTCATAAACTTGGGTTCTACTAGATTAACAATATTGAAAGACGCTAGAATGCATTAGGTGTGTTTGATGAGCACTTTACGGCTGTAAGGAGCCAAGAACACACAACGAATAACCACCCCAAAGTTAACTTGCGAAACAAGTAGAACCGGGAATATTAGACCAATGGATGATGTGTCATCACATCTTGGGTTCTACTAGATTGATAGGATTTAAATGCGTTAGATTGTAGTAGGTGTGTTTGAATTGCACCTCATGGTTATAAAGAGTCAACAAAACACAAAAAGCAACCATTCCAAACAAAAGTTGCAAAACAAATAGAACTTCGGAAGATTACACCAATTGATGATATGTCACCGAAACCTAGGTAAGTTCTACAAGGTTGATTTGATTTAGATGCGTTCCAACGTAGTACGTGTGTTAGTTTTGCGCATCACGGCTATAAGTAGTCAACAACACATAACAAGCAAGCAATCCAAACTTAACTTGTAAAATAAGTAGAACTACGGAAGCTTAGCCTATTGGATGAAGTATCGTTACAATCTTGGGTTCTACTAGATTGATATGATTCAAAGGTGTTACAATGCATTAGGTGTGTTTGATGTCCACCTCCTGTCCATAAGGAGCCAATAAAACAAGTAACCAACCCAAACTTAACTTGCGAAACAAGTGAAACCAAGGAATACTAGACCAATGGATGATGCGTCATCACAACCTAGGTTCCAATAGATTGATAAGATTTAAATGCGCTACAATGTAGTAGGTTTGTTTGAATTGCACCTCATGGCTACAAGGGCTCAACAACACACAAGAAGAACCCACTCCATACAAAACTTGCAAAACAAGTAGAACCAGGGAAGATTAGACCAATGGATGAAGCGTCGTCACAATCTAGGGTTCTACTAGATTGATAAGATTCAAATGTGCTAGATTGCATTAGCTGTGTTTGATGTCCACCTTCTATCTATAAGGAGCTAATAACACACAAGTAACCAACCCGAACTTAACTTGCGAAACAAGTAGAACCAAGGAAGATTAAACCAATGGATGATGTGTTATCACAACCTGAGTTCTACTTGATTGATAAGATTTAAATGCGCTAGAATATAGTAGGTGTGTTTGAATTGTACCTCCTGGCTATAAGGAGTCAACGAGACACAAAAAGCAACCACTCGAAACATAACTTGCAAAACAAATAGATCCTGGGAAGATTAGACCAACGGATGATACGTTATCGCAACCTTGGTTGGTTCTACTAGGTTGATGAGATTTAGATGTGGTAGAATGTAGTACGTGTGTTAGTTTTGCGCCTAATTGCTATAAGTAGTCAACAACACACAACAAGCAATCACTCCAAACTTAAAGTGCAACACAAGTAGAACCACGGAAGATTAGACTATTGAATGAGACGTCATCATAAACAAGGGTTCTACTAGATTGACAATATCGAAAGACGCTAAAATGCAACAGGTGTGTTTGATGTGCACCTTACGGCTATAAGGAGACAATAACACACAACTAATAACAACCCTAAACTTAACTTGCGAAACAAGTACAACCAGGGAAGATTAGACCAATGCATGAAGATTGGTCACAAACTAGGGTTCTCCTGGATTGATAAGATTGAAAGGCACTAGAATGCTTTAGGTGTGTTTGATGTGCACCTTACAGCTATAAGGAGCCAATAACACACAGAAAGCAATCACTCCAAACATAACTCGCAAAACAAGTAGAACTATGAAAGAATAGACTATTGGATGAGACGTCGTCATAAAATAGGGTTCTACTAGATTGATAATATTGAAAGACGCTAGAATGCATTAGGTGCGTTTGATGTGCGCCTTACAGCTATAAGGAGCCAATAACACACAACCAATAACCACCTCAAAGTTAACTTGCGAAACAAGCAGAACCAAGGAAGATTAGACCAATGGATGAAGTATCCTCACAAAGTAGAGTTCTACTAATAAGATTCTAAGGTGCTAGAATGTATTAGGTGTGTTTGATGTCCACCTGCTGTCCATAAGGAGCCAATAACACACAATATGTAATCAACCTAAACTTAACTTGCGAAATAAGCTGAACCAGGGAAGATTAATCCAAATGATGATACATCATCGCAACCAAGGTGTGTTCTACAAGGTTGATAAGATTTAGATGCGCTAGAATGTGGTACGTGTGTTTGTTTTGCGCCTCGTGGCTATAAATAGTAAACAACACACAGAAAGCAATCACTGCAAACATAACTCGCAAAACAAGTAGAACTATGGAAGATTAGACTACTGGATGAGTCGTCGTCATAAACTAGGGTTCTGAGAGAAAGATAATATTGAAAGATGCTAGAATGCATTAGGTGTGTTTGACGTGCACCTTACGGCCATAAGGAGCCAAAAACACACAACTAATAACCACGTCAAAGTTAACTTGCGAAACAAGTGGAACTAGGGAAGATTAGACCAATGGATGATGTGTCATCACAACCTAGGTTCTACAAGATTGATAGCATTTAAATGCACTAGTAGAATGTAGTAGGTGTGTTTGAATTGCACCTCATGGCTATAAAGAGTCAACGAGACACAAAAAGCAACCACTCCAAACATAACTTGCAAAACAAATAGAAATTGGGAAAATTAGACCAATGGATGATACGTCATCGTAACCTAGGTAGGTTCTACAAGGTTGATTAGATTTAGATGTGTTAGAATGTAGTACGTGTGTTAGTTTTGCGCCTCACAGATATAAGTAGTCAACAACATACAACAAGCAATCACTCTAAACTTAACTTGCAAAACAAGTAGAACCATGGAAGATTAGACTATTGGATGAGACGTCGTCATAAACTTGGGTTCTACTAGATTAACAATATTGAAAGACGCTAGAATGCATTAGGTGTGTTTGATGTGCACTTTACGGCTGTAAGGAGCCAAGAACACACAACTAATAACCCCCCCAAAGTTAACTTGCGAAACAAGTCGAACCGGAAAGATTAGACCAATGGATGATGTGTCATCACATCTTGGGTTCTACTAGATTGATAGGATTTAAATGCTTTAGATTGTAGTAGGTGTGTTTGAATTGCACCTCATGGTTATAAAGAGTCAACGAAACACAAAAAGAAACCATTCCAAACAAAAGTTGCAAAACAAATAGAACTTGGGAAGATTACACCAATTGATGATATGTCACCGAACCCTAGGTAAGTTCTACAAGGTTGATTTGATTTAGATGCGTTCCAACGTAGTACGTGTGTTAGTTTTGCGCATCACGGCTATAAGTAGTCAACAACACATAACAAGCAAGCAATCGAAACTTAACTTGCAAAACAAGTAGAACTATGAAAGCTTAGCCTATTGGATGAAGTATCGTTACAATCTTGGGTTCTACTAGATTGATATGATTCAAAGGTGTTACAATGCATTAGGTGTGTTTGATGTCCACCTCCTGTCCATAAGGAGCCAATAACACAAGTAACCAACCCAAACTTAACTTGCGAAACAAGTGAAACCAAGGAAGACTAGACCAATGGATGATGCGTCATCACAACCTAGGTTCCAATAGATTGATAAGATTTAAATGCGCTACAATGTAGTAGGTTTGTTTGAATTGCACCTCATGGCTACAAGGGCTCAACAACACACAAGAAGAACCCACTCCATACAAAACTTGCAAAACAAGTAGAACCAGGGAAGATTAGACCAATGGATGAAGCGTCGTCACAATCTAGGGTTCTACTAGATTGATAAGATTCAAATGTGCTAGATTGCATTAGGTGTGTTTGATGTCCACCTCCTATCTATAAGGAGCTAATAACACACAAGTAACCAACCCGAACTTAACTTGCGAAACAAGTAGAACCAAGGAAGATTAAACCAATGGATGATGTGTCATCACAACCTGAGTTCTACTTGATTGATAAGATTTAAATGCGCTAGAATATAGTAGGTGTGTTTGAATTGTACCTCCTGGCTATAAGGAGTCAACGAGACACAAAAAGCAACCACTCGAAACATAACTTGCAAAACAAATAGATCCTGGGAAGATTAGACCAACGGATGATACGTTATCGCAACCTTGGTTGGTTCTACTAGGTTGATGAGATTTAGATGTGGTAGAATGTAGTACGTGTGTTAGTTTTGCGCCTAATTGCTATAAGTAGTAAACAACACAAAACAAACAATCACTCCAAACTTAACGTGCAACACAAGTAGAACCACAAAAGATTAGACTACTGAATGAGACGTCATCATAAATTACGGTTCTACTAGATTGACAATATCGAAAGACGCTAGAATGCATCAGGTGTGTTTGATGTGCAACTTACAGTTATAAGGAGACAGTAACACAGAACTAATAACAACCCCAAACTTAACTTGCGAAACAAGTAGAACCAAGGAAGATTAGACCAATGGATGAAGAATGCTCACAAACTAGGGTTCTACTGGATTGATAAGATTGAAAGCCACTAGAATGCTTTAGGTGTGTTTGATGTGCACCTTACAGCTATAAGGAGCCAATAACACACAGAAAGCAATCACTCCAAACATAACTCGCAAAACAAGTAGAACTATGAAAGAATATACTATTGGATGAGACGTCGTCATAAAATAGGGTTCTACTAGATTGATAATATTGAAAGACGCTAGAATGCATTAGGTGCGTTTGATGTGCGCCTTACAGCTATAATTTTTTAATAACACACAACCAATAACCATCTTAAATTTAACTTGAAACAAGCAGAACCAAGGAAGATTAGACCAATGGATGAAGTATCCTCACAAAGTAGAGTTCTACTGATAAGATTCTAAGGTGCTAGAATGTATTAGGTGTGTTTGATGTCCACCTGCTGTCCATAAGGAGCCAATAACACACAATATGTAATCAACCTAAAGTTAACTTGCCAAATAAGCAGAACCAGGGAAGATTAAACAAAATGATGATATATCATCGCAACCAAGGTGTGTTCTATAAGGTTGATAAGATTTAGATGCGCTAGAATGTGGTACGTGTGTTTGTTTTGCACCTCGTGGCTATAAATAGTCAACAACACACAGAAAGCAATCACTCCAAACATAACTCGCAAAACAAGTAGAACTATGGAAGATTAGACTACTGGATGAGTCGTCGTCGTAAACTAGGGTTCTAAGAGATTGACAATATTGAAAGACGCTAGAATGCATTAGGTGTGTTTAATGTGCTCCTTATAGCTATAAGGAGCCAAGAGCACACAACCAATAACCACCCCAAGTTAACTTGCGAAACAAGTAGAACTGGGAAGATTAGACCAATGGATGATGTGTCATCACATCCTGGGTTCTACTAGATTGATAGGATTTAAATTCACTAGAATGTTGTAGGTATGTTTTAATTGTACCTCATGCCTATAAAAAGTCAACGAGACACAAAAAGCAACCACTCAAAACATAACTTGCAAAACAAATAGAACTTGGGAAGATTACACCAATGGATGATATGTCATCATAACCTAGGTAAGTTCTTCAAGGTTGATTAGATTTAGATCCTTTACAACGCAGTACGTGTGTTAGTTTTGCGCCTAACGGCTATAAGTAGTCAACAACTCACAACAAGCAATCACTCCATAGTTAACTTGCAAAACAAGTAGAACTATGCAAGATTAGCCTATTGGATGAAGTATCGTCACAAACTAGAGTTCCATTGGATTGATAAGATTCAAAGGCGCTAGAATGCATTAGGTGTGTTTGATGTGCACCTTACAGCTATAAGGAGTCAATAACACACAACTAATAACCATCCCAAAGTTAACTTGCGAAACAAGTAGAGCCAAGCAAGATTAGACCAATGGCGGAAATATCGTCACAAACTAGCGTTCTACGAGATTGATAAGATTCTAAGGTTCTAGAATCCATTGGTGTGTTTGATGTCCACCTCCTGTCCATAAGGAGCCAATACCAAACAATATATAATCAACCTAAACTTAACTTGCGAAATAAGCTGAACCAGGGAAGATTAATCCAAATGATGATACATCATCGCAACCTATGTGTGTTCTACAAGGTTGATAAGATTTAGATGCGCTCGAATGTAGTATGTGTGATTGTTTTGCGCCTCCTGGCTATAAGTAGTCAACAACACACAATAAGCTATCACTCCAAACATAACTTGCAAAACAAGTAGAACTATGGAAGATTAGACTACTGGATAAGTCGTCGTCATAAACTAGGGTTCTGAGAGAAAGATAATATTGAAAGATGCTAGAATGCATTAGGTGTGTTTGACGTGCACCTTATGGCCATAAGGAGCCAAAAACACACAACTAATAACCACGTCAAAGTTAACTTGCGAAACAAGTGGAACTAGGGAAGATTAGACCAATGGATGATGTGTCATCACAACCTAGGTTCTACAAGATTGATAGCATTTAAATGCACTAGTAGAATGTAGTAGGTGTGTTTGAATTGCACCTCATGGCTATAAAGAGTCAACGAGACACAAAAAACAACCACTCCAAACATAACTTGCAAAACAAATAGAAATTGGGAAAATTAGACCAATGGATGATACGTCATCGTAACCTAGGTAGGTTCTACAAGGTTGATTAGATTTAGATGTGTTAGAATGTAGTACGTGTGTTAGTTTTGCGCCTCACAGATATAAGTAGTCAACAACATACAACAAGCAATCACTCTAAACTTAACTTGCAAAACAAGTAGAACCATGGAAGATTAGACTATTGGATGAGACGTCGTCATAAACTTGGGTTCTACTAGATTAACAATATTGAAAGACGCTAGAATGCATTAGGTGTGTTTGATGTGTACTTTACGGCTGTAAGGAGCCAAGAACACACAACTAATAACCCCCCCCAAAGTTAACTTGCGAAACAAGTCGAACCGGAAAGATTAGACCAATGGATGATGTGTCATCACATCTTGGGTTCTACTAGATTGATAGGATTTAAATGCGTTAGATTGTAGTAGGTGTGTTTGAATTGCACCTCATGGTTATAAAGAGTCAACGAAACACAAAAAGCAACCATTCCAAACAAAAGTTGCAAAACAAATAGAACTTGGGAAGATTACACCAATTGATGATATGTCACCGAAACCTAGGTAAGTTCTACAAGGTTGATTTGATTTAGATGCGTTCCAACGTAGTACGTGTGTTAGTTTTGCGCATCACGGTTATAAGTAGTCAACAACACATAACAAGCAAGCAATCGAAACTTAACTTGCAAAACAAGTAGAACTATGAAAGCTTAGCCTATTGGATGAAGTATCGTTACAATCTTGGGTTCTACTAGATTGATATGATTCAAAGGTGTTACAATGCATTAGGTGTGTTTGATGTCCACCTCCTGTCCATAAGGAGCCAATAACACAAGTAACCAACCCAAACTTAACTTGCGAAACAAGTGAAACCAAGGAAGACTAGACCAATGGATGATGCGTCATCACAACCTAGGTTCCAATAGATTGATAAGATTTAAATGCGCTACAATGTAGTAGGTTTGTTTGAATTGCACCTCATGGCTACAAGGGCTCAACAACACACAAGAAGAACCCACTCCATACAAAACTTGCAAAACAAGTAGAACCAGGGAAGATTAGACCAATGGATGAAGCGTCGTCACAATCTAGGGTTCTACTAGATTGATAAGATTCAAATGTGCTAGATTGCATTAGCTGTGTTTGATGTCCACCTTCTATCTATAAGGAGCTAATAACACACAAGTAACCAACCCGAACTTAACTTGCGAAACAAGTAGAACCAAGGAAGATTAAACCAATGGATGATGTGTCATCACAACTTGAGTTCTACTTGATTGATAAGATTTAAATGCGCTAGAATATAGTAGGTGTGTTTGAATTGTACCTCATGGCTATAAGGAGTCAACGAGACACAAAAAGCAACCACTCGAAACATAACTTGCAAAACAAATAGATCCTGGGAAGATTAGACCAACGGATGATACGTTATCGCAACCTTGGTTGGTTCTACTAGGTTGATGAGATTTAGATGTGGTAGAATGTAGTACGTGTGTTAGTTTTGCGCCTAATTGCTATAAGTAGTCAACAACACACAACAAGCAATCACTCCAAACTTAAAGTGCAACACAAGTAGAACCACAGAAGATTAGACTATTGAATGAGACGTCATCATAAACAAGGGTTCTACTAGATTGACAATATCGAAAGACGCTAAAATGCAACAGGTGTGTTTGATGTGCACCTTACGGCTATAAGGAGACAATAACACACAACTAATAACAACCCTAAACTTAACTTGCGAAACAAGTAGAACCAGGGAAGATTAGACCAATGCATGAAGATTGGTCACAAACTAGAGTTCTCCTGGATTGATAAGATTGAAAGGCACTAGAATGCTTTAGGTGTGTTTGATGTGCACCTTACAGCTATAAGGAGCCAATAACACCTGAAAGCAATCACTCCAAACATAACTACAAAACAAGTAGAACTATGAAAGAATAGACTATTGGATGAGACGTCGTCATAAAATAGGGTTTTACTAGATTGATAATATTGAAAGACGCTAGAATGCATTAGGTGCGTTTGATGTGCGCCTTACAGCTATAAGGAGCCAATAACACACAACCAATAACCACCTCAAAGTTAACTTGCGAAACAAGCAGAACCAAGGAAGATTAGACCAATGGATGAAGTATCCTCACAAAGTAGAGTTCTACTGATAAGATTCTAAGGTGCTAGAATGTATTAGGTGTGTTTGATGTCCACCTGTCCATAAGGAGCCAATAACACACAATATGTAATCAACCTAAAGTTAACTTGCCAAATAAGCAGAACCAGGGAAGATTAAACAAAATGATGATATATCATCGCAACCAAGGTGTGTTCTATAAGGTTGATAAGATTTAGATGCGCTAGAATGTGGTACGTGTGTTTGTTTTGCGCCTCGTGGCTATAAATAGTCAACAACACACAGAAAGCAATCACTCCAAACATAACTCGCAAAACAAGTAGAACTATGGAAGATTAGACTACTGGATGAGTCGTCGTCATAAACTAGGGTTCCAAGAGATTGACAATATTGAAAGACGCTAGAATGCATTAGGTGTGTTTAATGTGCTCCTTACAGCTATAAGGAGCCAAGAGCACACAACCAATAACCACCCCAAGTTAACTTGCGAAACAAGTAGAACTGGGAAGATTAGACCAATGGATGATGTGTCATCACATCCTGGGTTCTACTAGATTGATAGGATTTAAATTCACTAGAATGTTGTAGGTATGTTTTAATTGTACCTCATGCCTATAAAGAGTCAACGAGACACAAAAAGCAACCACTCAAAACATAACTTGCAAAACAAATAGAACTTGGGAAGATTACACCAATGGATGATATGTCATCATAACCTAGGTAAGTTCTTCAAGGTTGATTAGATTTAGATCCTTTACAACGCAGTACGTGTGTTAGTTTTGCGCCTAACGGCTATAAGTAGTAACCAACACACAACAAGCAATCACTCCATAGTTAACTTGCAAAACAAGTAGAACTATGCAAGATTAGCCTATTGGATGAAGTATCGTCACAAACTAGAGTTCCATTGGATTGATAAGATTCAAAGGCGCTAGAATGCATTAGGTGTGTTTGATGTGCACCTTACAGCTATAAGGAGTCAATAACACACAACTAATAACCATCCCAAAGTTAACTTGCGAAACAAGTAGAGCCAAGCAAGATTAGACCAATGGCGGAAATATCGTCACAAACTAGCGTTCTCTGAGATTGATAAGATTCTAAGGTTCTAGAATCCATTGGTGTGTTTGATGTCCACCTCCTGTCCATAAGGAGCCAATACCAAACAATATATAATCAACCTAAACTTAACTTGCGAAATAAGCTGAACCAGGGAAGATTAATTCAAATGATGATACATCATCGCAACCTAGGTGTGTTCTACAAGGTTGATAAGATTTAGATGCGCTCGAATGTAGTATGTGTGATTGTTTTGCGCCTCCTGGCTATAAGTAGTCAACAACACACAATAAGCTATCACTCCAAACATAACTTGCAAAACAAGTAGAACTATAGAAGATTAGACTACTGGATAAGTCGTCGTCATAAACTAGGGTTCTGAGAGAAAGATAATATTGAAAGATGCTAGAATGCATTAGGTGTGTTTGACGTGCACCTTACGGCCATAAGGAGCCAAAAACACACAACTAATAACCACGTCAAAGTTAACTTGCGAAACAAGTGGAACTAGGGAAGATTAGACCAATGGATGATGTGTCATCACAACCTAGGTTCTACAAGATTGATAGCATTTAAATGCACTAGTAGAATGTAGTAGGTGTGTTTGAATTGCACCTCATGGCTATAAAGAGTCAACGAGACACAAAAAGCAACCACTCCAAACATAACTTGCAAAACAAATAGAAATTGGGAAAATTAGACCAATGGATGATACGTCATCGTAACCTAGGTAGGTTCTACAAGGTTGATTAGATTTAGATGTGTTAGAATGTAGTACGTGTGTTAGTTTTGCGCCTCACAGATATAAGTAGTCAACAACATACAACAAGCAATCACTCTAAACTTAACTTGCAAAACAAGTAGAACCATGGAAGATTAGACTATTGGATGAGACGTCGTCATAAACTTGGGTTCTACTAGATTAACAATATTGAAAGACGCTAGAATGCATTAGGTGTGTTTGATGTGCACTTTACGGCTGTAAGGAGCCAAGAACACACAACTAATAACCCCCCCAAAGTTAACTTGCGAAACAAGTCGAACCGGAAAGATTAGACCAATGGATGATGTGTCATCACATCTTGGGTTCTACTAGATTGATAGGATTTAAATGCGTTAGATTGTAGTAGGTGTGTTTGAATTGCACCTCATGGTTATAAAGAGTCAACGAAACACAAAAAGCAACCATTCCAAACAAAAGTTGCAAAACAAATAGAACTTGGGAAGATTACACCAATTGATGATATGTCACCGAAACCTAGGTAAGTTCTACAAGGTTGATTTGATTTAGATGCGTTCCAACGTAGTACGTGTGTTAGTTTTGCGCATCACGGCTATAAGTAGTCAACAACACATAACAAGCAAGCAATCGAAACTTAACTTGCAAAACAAGTAGAACTATGAAAGCTTAGCCTATTGGATGAAGTATCGTTACAATCTTGGGTTCTACTAGATTGATATGATTCAAAGGTGTTACAATGCATTAGGTGTGTTTGATGTCCACCTCCTGTCCATAAGGAGCCAATAACACAAGTAACCAACCCAAACTTAACTTGAAACAAGTGAAACCAAGGAAGACTAGACCAATGGATGATGCGTCATCACAACCTAGGTTCCAATAGATTGATAAGATTTAAATGCGCTACAATGTAGTAGGTTTGTTTGAATTGCACCTCATGGCTACAAGGGCTCAACAACACACAAGAAGAACACACTCCATACAAAACTTGCAAAACAAGTAGAACCAGGGAAGATTAGACCAATGGATGAAGCGTCGTCACAATCTAGGGTTCTACTAGATTGATAAGATTCAAATGTGCTAGATTGCATTAGCTGTGTTTGATGTCCACCTTCTATCTATAAGGAGCTAATAACACACAAGTAACCAACCCGAACTTAACTTGCGAAACAAGTAGAACCAAGGAAGATTAAACCAATGGATGATGTGTCATCACAAACTGAGTTCTACTTGATTGATAAGATTTAAATGCGCTAGAATATAGTAGGTGTGTTTGAATTGTACCTCATGGCTATAAGGAGTCAACGAGACACAAAAAGCAACCACTCGAAACATAACTTGCAAAACAAATAGATCCTGGGAAGATTAGACCAACGGATGATACGTTATCGCAACCTTGGTTGGTTCTACTAGGTTGATGAGATTTAGATGTGGTAGAATGTAGTACGTGTGTTAGTTTTGCGCCTAATTGCTATAAGTAGTTAACAACACACAACAAGCAATCACTCCAAACTTAAAGTGCAACACAAGTAGAACCACGGAAGATTAGACTATTGAATGAGACGTCATCATAAACAAGGGTTCTACTAGATTGACAATATCGAAAGACGCTAAAATGCAACAGGTGTGTTTGATGTGCACCTTACGGCTATAAGGAGACAATAACACACAACTAATAACAACCCTAAACTTAACTTGCGAAACAAGTACAACCAGGGAAGATTAGACCAATGCATGAAGATTGGTCACAAACTAGGGTTCTCCTGGATTGATAAGATTGAAAGGCACTAGAATGCTTTAGGTGTGTTTGATGTGCACCTTACAGCTATAAGGAGCCAATAACACACAGAAAGCAATCACTCCAAACATAACTCGCAAAACAAGTAGAACTATGAAAGAATAGACTATTGGATGAGACGTCGTCATAAAATAGGGTTCTACTAGATTGATAATATTGAAAGACGCTAGAATGCATTAGGTGCGTTTGATGTGCGCCTTACAGCTATAAGGAGCCAATAACACACAACCAATAACCACCTCAAAGTTAACTTGCGAAACAAGCAGAACCAAGGAAGATTAGACCAATGGATGAAGTATCCTCACAAAGTAGAGTTCTACTGATAAGATTCTAAGGTGCTAGAATGTATTAGGTGTGTTTGATGTCCACCTGCTGTCCATAAGGAGCCAATAACACACAATATGTAATCAACCTAAAGTTAACTTGCCAAATAAGCAGAACCAGGGAAGATTAAACAAAATGATGATATATCATCGCAACCAAGGTGTGTTCTATAAGGTTGATAAGATTTAGATGCGCT
The DNA here is from genome assembly GCA_020080225.1 of Gynochthodes officinalis. Lineage (NCBI taxonomy): Eukaryota > Viridiplantae > Streptophyta > Magnoliopsida > Gentianales > Rubiaceae > Gynochthodes > Gynochthodes officinalis. The sequence goes on from CM034620.1 coordinate 6,641,471, forward strand.
AGAATGTGGTACGTGTGTTTGTTTTGCGCCTCGTGGCTATAAATAGTCAACAACACACAGAAAGCAATCACTCCAAACATAACTCGCAAAACAAGTAGAACTATGGAAGATTAGACTACTGGATGAGTCGTCGTCATAAACTAGGGTTCTAAGAGATTGACAATATTGAAAGACGCTAGAATGCATTAGGTGTGTTTAATGTGCTCCTTACAGCTATAAGGAGCCAAGAGCACACAACCAATAACCACCCCAAGTTAACTTGCGAAATAAGTAGAACTGGGAAGATTAGACCAATGGATGATGTGTCATCACATCCTGGGTTCTACTAGATTGATAGGATTTAAATTCACTAGAATGTTGTAGGTATGTTTTAATTGTACCTCATGCCTATAAAGAGTCAACGAGACACAAAAAGCAACCACTCAAAACATAACTTGCAAAACAAATAGAACTTGGGAAGATTACACCAATGGATGATATGTCATCATAACCTAGGTAAGTTCTTCAAGGTTGATTAGATTTAGATCCTTTACAACGCAGTACGTGTGTTAGTTTTGCGCCTAACGGCTATAAGTAGTAACCAACACACAACAAGCAATCACTCCATAGTTAACTTGCAAAACAAGTAGAACTATGCAAGATTAGCCTATTGGATGAAGTATCGTCACAAACTAGAGTTCCATTGGATTGATAAGATTCAAAGGCGCTAGAATGCATTAGGTGTGTTTGATGTGCACCTTACAGCTATAAGGAGTCAATAACACACAACTAATAACCATCCCAAAGTTAACTTGCGAAACAAGTAGAGCCAAGCAAGATTAGACCAATGGCGGAAATATCGTCACAAACTAGCGTTCTACGAGATTGATAAGATTCTAAGGTTCTAGAATCCATTGGTGTGTTTGATGTCCACCTCCTGTCCATAAGGAGCCAATACCAAACAATATATAATCAACCTAAACTTAACTTGCGAAATAAGCTGAACCAGGGAAGATTAATCCAAATGATGATACATCATCGCAACCTAGGTGTGTTCTACAAGGTTGATAAGATTTAGATGCGCTCGAATGTAGTATGTGTGATTGTTTTGCGCCTCCTGGCTATAAGTAGTCAACAACACACAATAAGCTATCACTCCAAACATAACTTGCAAAACAAGTAGAACTATGGAAGATTAGACTACTGGATAAGTCGTCGTCATAAACTAGGGTTCTGAGAGAAAGATAATATTGAAAGATGCTAGAATGCATTAGGTGTGTTTGACGTGCACCTTACGGCCATAAGGAGCCAAAAACACACAACTAATAACCACGTCAAAGTTAACTTGCGAAACAAGTGGAACTAGGGAAGATTAGACCAATGGATGATGTGTCATCACAACCTAGGTTCTACAAGATTGATAGCATTTAAATGCACTAGTAGAATGTAGTAGGTGTGTTTGAATTGCACCTCATGGCTATAAAGAGTCAACGAGACACAAAAAGCAACCACTCCAAACATAACTTGCAAAACAAATAGAAATTGGGAAAATTAGACCAATGGATGATACGTCATCGTAACCTAGGTAGGTTCTACAAGGTTGATTAGATTTAGATGTGTTAGAATGTAGTACGTGTGTTAGTTTTGCGCCTCACAGATATAAGTAGTCAACAACATACAACAAGCAATCACTATAAACTAAACTTGCAAAACAAGTAGAACCATGGAAGATTAGACTATTGGATGAGACGTCGTCATAAACTTGGGTTCTACTAGATTAACAATATTGAAAGACGCTAGAATGCATTAGGTGTGTTTGATGTGCACTTTACGGCTGTAAGGAGCCAAGAACACACAACTAATAACCACCCCAAAGTTAACTTGCGAAACAAGTAGAACCGGGAAGATTAGACCAATGGATGATGTGTCATCACATCTTGGGTTCTACTTGATTGATAGGATTTAAATGCGTTAGATTGTAGTAGGTGTGTTTGAATTGCACCTCATGGTTATAAAGAGTCAACGAAACACAAAAAGCAACCATTCCAAACAAAAGTTGCAAAACAAATAGAACTTGGGAATATTACACCAATTGATGATATGTCACCGAAACATAGGTAAGTTCTACAAGGTTGATTTGATTTAGATGCGTTCCAACGTAGTACGTGTGTTAGTTTTGCGCATCACGGCTATAAGTAGTCAACAACACATAACAAGCAAGCAATCCAAACTTAACTTGCAAAACAAGTAGAACTATGGAAGCTTAGCCTATTGGATGAAGTATCGTTACAATCTTGGGTTCTACTAGATTGATATGATTCAAAGGTGTTACAATGCATTAGGTGTGTTTGATGTCCACCTCCTGTCCATAAGGAGCCAATAACACAAGTAACCAACCCAAACTTAACTTGCGAAACAAGTGAAACCAAGGAAGACTAGACCAATGGATGATGCGTCATCACAACCTAGGTTCCAATAGATTGATAAGATTTAAATGCGCTACAATGTAGTAGGTTTGTTTGAATTGCACCTCATGGCTACAAGGGCTCAACAACACACAAGAAGAACCCACTCCATACAAAACTTGCAAAACAAGTAGAACCAGGGAAGATTAGACCAATGGATGAAGCGTCGTCACAATCTAGGGTTCTACTAGATTGATAAGATTCAAATGTGCTAGATTGCATTAGCTGTGTTTGATGTCCACCTTCTATCTATAAGGAGCTAATAACACACAAGTAACCAACCCGAACTTAACTTGCGAAACAAGTAGAACCAAGGAAGATTAAACCAATGGATGATGTGTCATCACAACCTGAGTTCTACTTGATTGATAAGATTTAAATGCGCTAGAATATAGTAGGTGTGTTTGAATTGTACCTCCTGGCTATAAGGAGTCAACGAGACACAAAAAGCAACCACTCGAAACATAACTTGCAAAACAAATAGATCCTGGGAAGATTAGACCAACGGATGATACGTTATCGCAACCTTGGTTGGTTCTACTAGGTTGATGAGATTTAGATGTGGTAGAATGTAGTACGTGTGTTAGTTTTGCGCCTAATTGCTATAAGTAGTCAACAACACACAACAAGCAATCACTCCAAACTTAAAGTGCAACACAAGTAGAACCACGGAAGATTAGACTATTGAATGAGACGTCATCATAAACAAGGGTTCTACTAGATTGACAATATCGAAAGACGCTAAAATGCAACAGGTGTGTTTGATGTGCACCTTACGGCTATAAGGAGACAATAACACACAACTAATAACAACCCTAAACTTAACTTGCGAAACAAGTACAACCAGGGAAGATTAGACCAATGCATGAAGATTGGTCACAAACTAGGGTTCTCCTGGATTGATAAGATTGAAAGGCACTAGAATGCTTTAGGTGTGTTTGATGTGCACCTTACAGCTATAAGGAGCCAATAACACACAAAGCAATCACTCCAAACATAACTCGCAAAACAAGTAGAACTATGAAAGATTAGACTATTGGATGAGGCGTCGTCATAAAATAGGGTTCTACTAGATTGATAAAATTAAAAGACGATAGAATGCATTAGGTGCGTTTGATGTGCGCCTTCTGACTATAAGGAGCCAATAACACACAACCAATAACCACCTCAAAGTTAACTTGCAAAACAAGCAGAACCAAGGAAGATTAGACCAATGGATGAAGTATCCTCACAAAGTAGAGTTCTACTGATAAGATTCTAAGGTGCTAGAATGTATTAGGTGTGTTTGATGTCCACCTCCTGTCCATAAGGAGCCAATAACACACAATATGTAATCAACCTAAAGTTAACTTGCCAAATAAGCAGAACCAGGGAAGATTAAACAAAATGATGATATATCATCGCAACCAAGGTGTGTTCTACAAGGTTGATAAGATTTAGATGCGCTAGAATGTGGTACGTGTGTTTGTTTTGCGCCTCGTGGCTATAAATAGTAAACAACACACAGAAAGCAATCACTTCAAACATAACTCGCAAAACAAGTAGAACTATGGAAGATTAGACTACTGGATGAGTCGTCGTCATAAATTAGGGTTCTAAGAGATTGACAATATTGAAAGACGCTAGAATGCATTAGGTGTGTTTAATGTGCTCCTTACAGCTATAAGGAGCCAAGAGCACACAACCAATAACCACCCCAAGTTAACTTGCGAAACAAGTAGAACCAAGGAAAATTGGACCAATGGATGAAGCATTGTCACAAACTAGCATTCTACGACATTGATAAGATTCTAAGGTGCTAGAATGCATTAGGTGTGTTTGATGTCCACCTCCTGTCCATAAGGAGCCAATAACACACAATATGTAATCAACCTAAACTTAACTTGCGAAATAAGTAGAACCAGGGAAGATTAAACCAAAGGATGATACATCATCGCAACCTAGGTGTGTTCTACAAGGTTGATAAGATTTAGATGCGCTAGAATGTGGTACGTGTGTTTGTTTTGCGCCTCGTGGCTATAAGTAGTCAACAACGCACAAAAAGCAATCACTCCAAACATAACTCGCAAAACAAGTAGAACTATGGAAGATTAGACTACTGGATAAGTCGTCGTCATAAACTAGGGTTCTAAGAGATTGACAATATTGAAAGACGCTAGAATGCATTAGGTGTGTTTGATGTGTACTTTAAAGCTATAAGGAGCCAAGAACACACAACTAATAACCACCCGAAAGTTAACTTGCGAAACAAGTAGAACTGGGAAGATTAGACCAACGGATGATGTGTCATCACATCCTGGGTTCTACTAGATTGATAGGATTTAAATGCACTAGAATGTAGTAGGTTTGTCTGAATTGCACCTCATGGCTATAAGGGGCCAACTACACACAAGAAGCGACCACTCCAAACATAACTTGCAAAACAAATAGAACTAGGGAAGATTAGACCAATGGATGAAGCATCGTCACAATCTAGGGTTATACTAGATTGATAAGATTCAAATGTGCTAGATTGCATTAGGTGTGTTTGATGTCCACCTCCTATCTATAAGGAGCCAATAACACACAAGTAACCAACCCAAACCTAGGTAGATTCTACTAGGATGATGAGATTTAGATGCTCTAGAATGCAGTACATGTGTTAGTTTTGCGCCTCATGACTATAAGTAGTCAACAACACACAACAAGCAATCACTCCAAACTTAACTTGCAAAGCAAGTCAAATCATGGAAGATGAGAATATTGGATTACACGTCGTCATAAACTAGGGTTCCACTAGATTGACAATTTTGAAAGACGCTAGAATGCATTAGCTGTGTTTGACGTGCACCTGACAGCTATAAGGAGCCAATAACACATAACTGATAACCACCCCAAACCTAACTTGCGAAACAATAGAACCAAGGAAGATTAGAACAATGCATGAAGCATCGTCAGAAACTAGGGTTCTACTAGATTGATAAGATTCAAAGGTGCTAGAATGCATTAGGTGTGTTTGATGTCCACCTCCTGTCTATAAGGAGGAATAATACACAACAAGCAATCAACCTAAACTTAACTCTCGAAACAACTAGAACCAGGGAAGATTAGACCAAAGGATGATACGTGATCGCAACCTAGGTAGATTCTACTAGGTTGATAAGATTTAGATACGTTACAATGTAGTACGTGTGTTAGTTTTACGCCTCATTGCTTATAAGTAGTCAACAACACACAACAAGTAATCCCTCCAAACCTAACCTGCAAAACAAGTAGAACTATGAAAGATTAGACTACTGGATTAGACGTCATCATAAACTTGGGTTCTACTAGGTTGACAGTATTGAAAGACGCTAGAATGCATTAGGTGTGTTTGATGTGCACTATACGGGTATAAGGAGACAATAACACACAACTGATAACGATCCCAATCTTAATTTGCGAAACAGGTAGAACCAAGGAAAATTAGACCAATGGTGAAGCATCGCAACAAACTAAGGTTCTACTAGACTGATATCACTCCAAGGTGCTAGAATGCATTAGGTGTGTTTGATGTGCAACTTCCAGCAACAAGGAGCCAATAACACACAACGGATAACCACCCCAAACCTAACTTGCGAAACCAATAGAACCAAGGAAGATTGGACCAATGGATGAAGCATCTTCACAAACTAGGGTTCTACTAGATCGATAAGATTCAAATGTGCTAGAATCCATGAGGTGTGTTTGATGTCCACCTCCTTTCCATAAGAAGCTAATAACATACAACAAGTAATCAATCTAAACTTAACTCGGGAACAGGTAGAACCAGGGAAGATTAAATCAAAGGATGATACATCATCGCAACCTAGGTAGGTTCTACTGGGTTGATAAGATTTAGATGCGCTAGAATGTGGTACGTGTGTTTGTTTTGCACCTCACGGCTAAAGGTAGTAAACAACACACAACAAGAAATCACTCTTAACTTAACCAGCAAAACAAGTAGAACCATAGAAGATTAGACTATTGGATAATACGTCGTCATAAACTAGGGTTCTACTAGATTGACAATTTTGAAAGACTCTAGAATGCATTAGGGGTGTTTGATGTGCACCTTACGGGTATAAGGAGCCAATAACACACAACTAATAACCCCCCAAAACTTAACTTGCGAAACATGTAGAACCAAGGAAGATTAGAGCATTGGATGAAGCATCGTCACAAGCTAGGGTTCTACTAGATTGATAAGATTGAAAGGTGCCAAAATGCATTAGGTGTCTCTGATGTCCACCTCCTGTCTATAAGCAGCCAATAACACCCAACAAGTAATCAACCTAAACTTAACTTGCGGAACAAGTAGAACAATGGAAGATTAGACCAAAGAACGAGACGTCATCGCAAGCTAGGTACGTTCTACTAGATTGATAAGACTTAGACGCGCTAGAATGTACGTTCTACTAGATTGATAAGTAGTCAACAACACACAAGAAGCAATCACTCCAAACTTAACATGCAAAACAAATAGAACCAGGGAAGATTAAACTATTGGATGAGACGTCATCATAAACTAGGGTTGGAAGGGAATGACAATATTGAAAGACACTAGAATTCATTAGGTGTGTTTGACGTGCAACTAAAGGTAGTAAACAACACACAACAAGAAATCACTCTAAACTTAAGCTGCAAAACAAGTAGAACCATAGAAGATTAGACTATTGGATAAGACGTCGTCATAAACTAGGGTTCTACTAGATTGACAATTTATAAAGACTCTAGAATGCATTAGGGGTGTTTGATGTGCACCTTACGGGTATAAGGAGCCAATAACACACAACTAATAACCCCCCCAAACTTAACTTGCGAAACAAGTAGAACCAAGGAAGATTAGACCAAGGGAGGAATTATCATCAGAAAGTAGGGTTCTACGAGATAGATAATATTCAAAGGTGCTAGAATGCATTTGGTGTGTTTGATGTCCACCTTCGGCCTATAAGAAGCCAATAAGGCACAACAAGTAATGAACCTAAACTTAACTCTCGAAACAAGTAGATCCAGGGAAGATTCGACCAATGGATGATACATCATCGTAACTCGGTAAGTTCTAATAGGTTGATAAGATTTAGATGCTTTAGAATGAAGTACGTGTGTTTGTTTTGCACCTCACGGCTATAAGTAGTCAACAACACACAACAAGCAATCACTCCAAACTTAACTTGCAAAACAAGTAGAACCATAGAAGATTAGACTATTGAAAGAGACGTCGTCATAAACTAGGATTCTACTAGATTGACAATATTGAAAGACGCTAGAATGCATTAGGTGTGTTTATTGTGCACCATACGTCTATAACAAGCTAATAACCATAGCAAACTTAACTAGCGAAACAAGTAGAAACGACGAACATCAGATCAATGGATAAAGCATCGTCACAAACTAGGTTTCTACTAGGTTGATAATATTCAAAGGTGCTAGAATGCATTAGGTGTGTTTGATGTCCACCTCCTGTCCATAAGTAGCCAATACCACACAACAAGTAATAAACCTAAACTCAACTTGCGTAACGAGTCGAACAAGGGAAGATTAGACCAAAGGATGATACGTTATCGCAACCTAGGTTGGTTTTGCTTGGTTGATAAGATTTACATGCGCTAGAATGTAGCGCGTGTGTTTGATAAGATTTAGATGCGCTCGAATGTAGTATGTGTGTTTGTTTTGCGCCTGACGGCTATAAGTGGTCAACAACACACAACAAACAATCAATCCAAAGTTAAATTTAAGAACAAGAAGAACTATGGAAGATTACACTACTGGATGAAACGTCGTCATAAACTAGGGTTCTACTCGATTGACAACATTGAAAGACGCCAGAATGCATTAGATGTGTTTGATTTGCACCTTACGGGTATAAGGAGACAATATCACACAACTAATAACGACCCCAATCTTAACTTGTGAAACAAGTAGAACCAAGGAAAATTAGACCAATGGATGAAGCATCGTCACAAACTAGGCTCCTACTAGATTGATAAGATTCAAAAGCGCTAGAATGCATTAGGTGAGTTTGATGTCCACCTCCTGTCAATATGGAGCCAATAAGACAAAATAAGTAATTAACCTAAATTTAACTTTCGAAACAAGTAGAACCGGGGAAGATTAGACCAAAGGATGATACGTCACCGTAACCTAGGTAGGTCCTAATAGGTTGAAAAGATTGGGATGCTCTAGAATGAGGTACGTGTGTTTGTTTTGCCCCTCACGGTTATAGGTAGTAAACAACACACAACAAGCAATCACTATAAACTTAACATACAAAACAAGTAGAACCATAGAAGATTAGACTATCGGATGTGACGTCGTCATAAATTAGGGTTCAACTAGATTGACAATATTGAAATACTTTAGAAAGCATTAGTTGTGTTTGTTGTGCACCTTACGGCTAAAGGAGTCAATAACACACAACTAATAATCACTCCAAACTTAACTTGCAAAACAAGTAGAACCATTGAAGATTAGACCAATGGATGAAGCACAATCATAAACTAGGGTTCTACTAGATTGACAATATTGAAAGACGCTAGAATGCATTAGGTGTGTTTGATGTCCACCTCCTGCCTATAAGGAGCCAATAAGACACAACAAGTAATCAACCTAAACTTAACTCTCGAGACAAGTAGATCTAGGGAAGATTAGAGCAAAGGATGATACGTCATCGCAACCTAGGTAGGTTCTACTAGGTTGATAAGATTTAAATGCGCTAGAATGTAGTACGTGTGTTTGTTTTGCTCCCCATTGCTATAAGTAGTCAACAACACACAACAAGTAATCCCTCCATACTTAACCTGCAAAATAAGTAGAAGTTTGGAAGATTAGACTACTGGATGAGACGTCGTCACAAACTAGGGTTCTACTAGATTGACAATATTGAAGGACGCTAAAATGCATTAGGTGTGTTTGTTGTGCACCTTACGTCTATAACGAGCCAATAACACACAACTAATAACCACAGCAAACTAAACTTGCAAAACAAGTAGAACCAAGGAAGATTAGACTAATGGATGAAGCATCGTCACAAACTAGGTTTCTACAAGATTGAAAAGATTCAAAGGGGGTAAAATCCATTAGGTCTGTTCGATGTCCACCTCCTGTCTATAATGAGCCGATAACACACAACAAGTTATCAACCTAAACTTAATTTGCGAAACAAGTAGAACAAGGGAAGATTAGACCAAGAGATGATACGCCATCGCAACCTAGCTTGGTTCTAATAGGTTGATAACATTTAGATGCGCTCAAATGTAGTACATGTGTTTGTTTGGCACCTCACGGCTATAAGTAGACAACAACACACAACAAACAATCACTCCAAAGTTAACTTGAAAAACAAGAAGAACTATGGAAGATTAGACTACTAGATGAGACGTCGTAATAAACTAGAGTTCTACTAGATTGACAATATTGAAAGACGCTAGAATGCATTAGGTGTCTTTGTTGTGCACTTTACGTCTATAACGAGCTAATGACACACAACTAATAACCACTGCAAACTTAACTTGCGAAACAAGTAGAACCAAGGAAGATTAGACCAATGGATGAAGCATCGTCACAAACTAGGTTTTTACAAGATTGATAAGATTCAAAGGTGCTAGAATCCATTAGGTGTGTTTGATGTCCACCTCCTGTCTATAAGGAGCCGATAACACACAACAAGTAATCAACCTAAACTTAACTTGCGAAACTAGTAGAACAAGGGAAGATTAGACCAAAGGAAGATACGCTATCGCAACATAGGTTGGTTCTAATAGGTTGATAAGATTTAGATGCGCTCGAATGTAGTACGTGTGTTTGTTTTGCACCTCACGGCTATAAGTAGTCAACAACACACAACAAACAATCACTCCAAAGTTTACATGAAAAACAAGAAGAACTATGGAAGATTAGACTACTAGATGAGACGTCGTAATAAACTAGAGTTCTACTAGATTGACAGTATTGAAAGACGCTAGAAAGCATTAGGTGTGTTTGTTGTGCACCTTACGTCTATAACGAGCCAATAACACACAACTAATAACCACAGCAAACTTAACTTGCGAAACAAGTAGAACCGAGGAAAATTAGGCCAATGGATAAAGCATCGTCACAAACTAGGTTTCTAGTATATTGAAAAGATTCAAAGGTGCTAGAATGCATTAGGGGTGTTTGATGTCCACCTCCTGTCTATAAGGAGCCGATAACACACAACAAGTAATCAACCTAAACTTAACTTGCGAAACTAGTAGAACAAGGGAAGATTAGACCAAAGGATGATACGTTATCGCAACCTAGGTTGGTTTTACTAGGTTGATAAGATTTAGATGCGCTAGAATGTAGTGCGTGTGTTTGTTTTGCCCCTTACGGCTGTAAGGAATCAACAACACACAAGAAGCAGCCACTGCAAACAGAACCTGCAAAACAAATAGAACCTGGGAAGATTAGACCAATGGATGATACGTCATCGTAACCTAGGTAGGTTCTACTAGGATGATGAGATTTAGATGCGCTAGAATATAGTACGTGTGTTAGTTTTGCGCCTCACGGCTATAAGGAGTCAACAACATACAACAAGCAATCACTCCAAACTTAACTTGCAAAACAAGTCGAACCATTGAAGATTAGACTGTTGGATGAGACGTCGTCATAAACTAGGGTTCTACTAGATTGACAATATTGAAAGACGCTAGAATGCGTTAGGTGTGTTTGATGTCCACCTCCTGCCTATAAGGAGCCAATAAGACACAACAAGTAATCAACCTAAACTTAACTCTCGAGACAAGTAGATCTAGGGAAGATTAGAGCAAAGGATGATACGTCATCGCAACCTAGGTAGGTTCTACTAGGTTGATAAGATTTAAATGCGCTAGAATGTAGTACGTGTGTTTGTTTTGCTCCCCATTGCTATAAGTAGTCAACAACACACAACAAGTAATCCCTCCATACTTAACCTGCAAAATAAGTAGAAGTTTGGAAGATTAGACTACTGGATGAGACGTCGTCACAAACTAGGGTTCTACTAGATTGACAATATTGAAGGACGCTAAAATGCATTAGGTGTGTTTGTTGTGCACCTTACGTCTATAACGAGCCAATAACACACAACTAATAACCACAGCAAACTAAACTTGCAAAACAAGTAGAACCAAGGAAGATTAGACTAATGGATGAAGCATCGTCACAAACTAGGTTTCTACAAGATTGATAAGATTCAAAGGTGCTAAAATCCATTAGTTCAGTTCGATGTCCACCTCCTGTCTATAATGAGCCGATAACACACAACAAGTTATCAACCTAAACTTAATTTGCGAAACAAGTAGAACAAGGGAAGATTAGACCAAGAGATGATACGCCATCGCAACCTAGCTTGGTTCTAATAGGTTGATAACGTTTAGATGCGCTCAAATGTAGTACAGGTGTTTGTTTGGCACCTCACGGCTATAAGTAGACAACAACACACAACAAACAATCACTCCAAAGTTAACTTGAAAAACAAGAAGAACTATGGAAGATTAGACTACTAGATGAGACGTCGTAATAAACTAGAGTTCTACTAGATTGACAATATTGAAAGACGCTAGAATGCAATAGGTGTCTTTGTTGTGCACTTTACGTCTATAACGAGCTAATGACACACAACTAATAACCACTGCAAACTTAACTTGCGAAACAAGTAGAACCAAGGAAGATTAGACCAATGGATGAAGCATCGTCACAAACTAGGTTTTTACAAGATTGATAAGATTCAAAGGTGCTAGAATCCATTAGGTGTGTTTGATGTCCACCTCCTGTCTATAAGGAGCCGATAACACACAACAAGTAATCAACCTAAACTTAGCTTGCGAAACTAGTAGAACAGGGGAAGATTAGACCAAAGGAAGATACGCTATCGCAACATAGGTTGGTTCTAATAGGTTGGTAAGATTTAGATGCGCTCGAATGTAGTACGTGTGTTTGTTTTGCACCTCACGGCTATAAGTAGTCAACAACACACAACAAACAATCACTCCAAAGTTTACATGAAAAACAAGAAGAACTATGGAAGATTAGACTACTAGATGAGACGTCGTAATAAACTAGAGTTCTACTAGATTGACAGTATTGAAAGACGCTAGAAAGCATTAGGTGTGTTTGTTGTGCACCTTACGTCTATAACACACAACTAATAACCACAGCAAACTTAACTTGCGAAACAAGTAGAACCGAGGAAAAATTAGGCCAATGGATAAAGCATCGTCACAAACTAGGTTTCTAGTATATTGAAAAGATTCAAAGGTGCTAGAATGCATTAGGGGTGTTTGATGTCCACCTCCTCTCCATAAGGACCCAATAACACACAACAAGTAATCAACCCAAACTTAACTTGCGTAAGGGGTTGAACAAGGGAAGATTAGACCAAAGGATGATACGTTATCGCAACCTAGGTTGGTTTTACTAGGTTGATAAGATTTAGATGCGCGAGAATGTAGTGCGTGTGTTTGTTTTGCCCCTTACGGCTGTAAGGAATCAACAACACACAAGAAGCAGCCACTGCAAACAGAACCTGCAAAACAAATAGAACCTGGGAAGATTAGACCAACGGATGATACGTCATCGAAACCTAGGTACGTTCTACTAGGATGATGAGATTTAGATGCGCTAGAATATACTACGTGTGTTAGTTTTGCGCCTCACGGCTATAAGGAGTCAACAACATACAACAAGCAATCACTCCAAACTTAACTTGCAAAACAAGTCGAACCATTGAAGATTAGACTGTTGGATGAGACGTCGTCATAAACTAGGGTTCTACTAGATTGACAATATTGAAAGACGCTAGAATGCGTTAGGTGTGTTTGATGTCCACCTCCTGCCTATAAGGAGCCAATAAGACACAACAAGTAATCAACCTAAACTTAACTCTCGAGACAAGTAGATCTAGGGAAGATTAGAGCAAAGGATGATACGTCATCGCAACCTAGGTAGGTTCTACTAGGTTGATAAGATTTAAATGCGCTAGAATGTAGTACGTGTGTTTGTTTTGCTCCCCATTGCTATAAGTAGTCAACAACACACAACAAGTAATCCCTCCATACTTAACCTGCAAAATAAGTAGAAGTTTGGAAGATTAGACTACTGGATGAGACGTCATCACAAACTAGGGTTCTACTAGATTGACAATATTGAAAGACGCTAAAATGCATTAGGTGTGTTTGTTGTGCACCTTACGTCTATAACGAGCCAATAACACACAACTAATAACCACAGCAAACTAAACTTGCAAAACAAGTAGAACCAAGGAAGATTAGACTAATGGATGAAGCATCGTCACAAACTAGGTTTCTACAAGATTGAAAAGATTCAAAGGGGGTAAAATCCATTAGGTCTGTTCGATGTCCACCTCCTGTCTATAATGAGCCGATAACACACAACAAGTTATCAACCTAAACTTAATTTGCGAAACAAGTAGAACAAGGGAAGATTAGACCAAGAGATGATACGCCATCGCAACCTAGCTTGGTTCTAATAGGTTGATAACGTTTAGATGCGCTCAAATGTAGTACAGGTGTTTGTTTGGCACCTCACGGCTATAAGTAGACAACAACACACAACAAACAATCACTCCAAAGTTAACTTGAAAAACAAGAAGAACTATGGAAGATTAGACTACTAGATGAGACGTCGTAATAAACTAGAGTTCTACTAGATTGACAATATTGAAAGACGCTAGAATGCAATAGGTGTCTTTGTTGTGCACTTTACGTCTATAACGAGCTAATGACACACAACTAATAACCACTGCAAACTTAACTTGCGAAACAAGTAGAACCAAGGAAGATTAGACCAATGGATGAAGCATCGTCACAAACTAGGTTTTTACAAGATTGATAAGATTCAAAGGTGCTAGAATCCATTAGGTGTGTTTGATGTCCACCTCCTGTCTATAAGGAGCCGATAACACACAACAAGTAATCAACCTAAACTTAACTTGCGAAACTAGTAGAACAAGGGAAGATTAGACCAAAGGAAGATACGCTATCGCAACATAGGTTGGTTCTAATAGGTTGATAAGATTTAGATGCGCTCGAATGTAGTACGTGTGTTTGTTTTGCACCTCACGGCTATAAGTAGTCAACAACACACAACAAACAATCACTCCAAAGTTTACATGAAAAACAAGAAGAACTATGGAAGATTAGACTACTAGATGAGACGTCGTAATAAACTAGAGTTCTACTAGATTGACAGTATTGAAAGACGCCAGAAAGCATTAGGTGTGTTTGTTGTGCACCTTACGTCTATAACGAGCCAATAACACACAACTAATAACCACAGCAAACTTAACTTGCGAAACAAGTAGAACCGAGGAAAAATTAGGCCAATGGATAAAGCATCGTCACAAACTAGGTTTCTAGTATATTGAAAAGATTCAAAGGTGCTAGAATGCATTAGGGGTGTTTGATGTCCACCTCCTCTCCATAAGGACCCAATAACACACAACAAGTAATCAACCCAAACTTAACTTGCGTAAGGGGTTGAACAAGGGAAGATTAGACCAAAGGATGATACGTTATCGCAACCTAGGTTGGTTTTACTGTAAGGAATCAACAACACACAAGAAGCAGCCACTGCAAACAGAACCTGCAAAACAAATAGAACCTGGGAAGATTAGACCAACGGATGATACGTCATCGAAACCTAGGTAGGTTCTACTAGGATGATGAGATTTAGACGCGCTAGAATATACTACGTGTGTTAGTTTTGCGCCTCACGGCTATAAGGAGTCAACAACATACAACAAGCAATCACTCCAAACTTAACTTGCAAAACAAGTCGAACCATTGAAGATTAGACTGTTGGATGAGACGTCGTCATAAACTAGGGTTCTACTAGATTGACAATATTGAAAGACGCTAGAATGCATTAGGTGTGTTTGATGTCCACCTCCTGCCTATAAGGAGCCAATAAGACACAACAAGTAATCAACCTAAACTTAACTCTCGAGACAAGTAGATCTAGGGAAGATTAGAGCAAAGGATGATACGTCATCGCAACCTAGGTAGGTTCTACTAGGTTGATAAGATTTAGATGCGCTAGAATGTAGTACGTGTGTTAGTTTTGCGCCTCGTGGCTATAAGTAGTCAACAACGCACAAAAAGCAATGACTCCAAACATAACTTGCAAAACAAGTAGAACTATGGAAAATTAGACTACTGGATGAAGCATCGTCACAAACTAGGTTTCTACAACATTGATAAGATTCAAATGTGCTAGAATCCATTAGGTGTGTTTGATGTCCACCTCCTGTCTATAAGGAGCCGATAACACACAACAAGTAATCAACCTAAACTAAACTTGCGAAACAAGTAGAACAAGGGAAGATTAGACCAAGAGATGATACGCCATCGCAACCTAGCTTGGTTCTAATAGGTTAATAAGATTTAGATGCGCTCGAATGTAGTACGTGTGTTTGTTTGCACCTCACGGCTATAAGTAGTCAACAACACACAACAAACAATCACTCCAAAGTTTGCATGAAAAACAAGAAGAACTATGGAAGATTAGACTACTAGATGAGACGTCGTAATAAACTAGAGTTCTACTAGATTGACAGTATTGAAGGACGCTAGAAAGCATTAGGTTTGTTTGTTGTGCACCTTACGTCTATAACGAGCTAATTACACACAACTAATAACCACTGCAAACTTAACTTGCGAAACAAATAGAACCAAGGAAGATTAGACCAATGGATGAAGCATCGTCACAAACTAGGTTTTTACAAGATTGATAAGATTCAAAGGTGCTAGAATCCATTAGGTGTGTTTGATGTCCACCTCCTGTCTATAAGGAGCCGATAACACACAACAAGTAATCAACCTAAACTTAACTTGCGAAACTAGTAGAACAAGGGAAGATTAGACCAAAGGAAGATACGCTATCGCAACATAGGTTGGTTCTAATAGGTTGATAAGATTTAGATGCGCTCGAATGTAGTACATGTGTTTGTTTTGCACCTCACGGCTATAAGTAGTCAACAACACACAACAAACAATCACTCCAAAGTTTACATGAAAAACAAGAAGAACTATGGAAGATTAGACTACTAGATGAGACGTCGTAATAAACTAGAGTTCTACTAGATTGACAGTATTGAAAGACGCTAGAAAGCATTAGGTGTGTTTGTTGTGCACCTTACGTCTATAACGAGCCAATAACACACAACTAATAACCACAGCAAACTTAACTTGCGAAACAAGTAGAACCAAGGAAGATTACACCAATGGATAAAGCATCGTCACAAACTAGGTTTTTACAAGATTGATAAGATTCAAAGGTGCTAGAATGCATTAGGGGTGTTTGATGTCCACCTCCTCTCCATAAGGACCCAATAACACACAACAAGTAATCAACCTAAACTTAACTAGCGAAACAAGTCGAACAAGGGAAGATTAGACCAAAGGATGATACTTTATCGCAACCTAGGCTGCTTTTACTAGGTTGATAAGATTTAGATGCGCTACAATGTAGTATGTGTGTTTGTTTTGCGCCTCACGGCTATAAGTAGTCAACAAAACACAACAAGCAATCACTCCAAACTTAAGTTGCAAAACAAGTAGAAGTATTGAAGATTAGACTACTTGATGAGACGTCATCATAAACTAGGTAGTTCTACTAGATTGATGAGATTGAAAGACGCTAGAATGCATTAGGTGTCTTTGATGTGCACCTTACAGCTATAAGGAGCCAATAACACACAACTGATGACCACCCCAAACCTAACTTGCGAAACTGTAAAACCACGGAAGATTAGACCAATGCATGAAGCATCGTCACAAACTGAGGTTCTACTACATTGATAAGATTCAAAGGTGATAGAATGCATTAGGTGTGTTTGATGTCCACCTCCTGCCTATAAGGAGCCAATAAGACACAACAAGTAATCAACCTAAACTTAACTCTCGAGACAAGTAGATCCAGGGAAGATTAGAGCAAAGGATGATACGTCATCGCAACCTAGGTAGGTTCTACTAGGTTGATAAGATTTAGATGCGCTAGAATGTAGTACGTGTGTTTGTTTTGCTCCCCATTGCTATAAGTAGTCAACAACACACAACAAGTAATCCCTCCATACTTAACCTGCAAAATAAGTAGAAGTTTGGAAGATTAGACTACTGGATGAGACGTCATCACAAACTAGGGTTCTACTAGATTGACAATATTGAAAGACGCTAGAATGCATTAGGTGTGTTTGTTGTGCACCTTACGTCTATAACGAGCCAATAACACACAACTAATAACCACAGCAAACTTAACTTGCAAAACAAGTAGAACCAAGGAAGATTAGACTAATGGATGAAGCATCGTCACAAACTAGGTTTCTACAAGATTGATAAGATTCAAAGGTGCTAAAATCCATTAGGTCTGTTTGATGTCCACCTCCTGTCTATAATGAGCCGATAACACACAACAAGTTATCAACCTAAACTTAATTTGCGAAACAAGTAGAACAAGGGAAGATTAGACCAAAGGAAGATACGCTATCGCAACATAGGTTGGTTCTAATAGGTTGATAAGATTTAGATGCGCTCGAATGTAGTACGTGTGTTTGTTTTGCACCTCACGGCTATAAGTAGACAACAACACACAACAAACAATCACTCCAAAGTTAACTTGAAAAACAAGAAGAACTATGGAAGATTAGACTACTAGATGAGACGTCGTAATAAACTAGAGTTCTACTAGATTGACAATATTGAAAGACGCTAGAATGCATTAGGTGTCTTTGTTGTGCACTTTACGTCTATAACGAGCTAATGACACACAACTAATAACCACTGCAAACTTAACTTGCGAAACAAGTAGAACCAAGGAAGATTAGACCAATGGATGAAGCATCGTCACAAACTAGGTTTCTACAAGATTGATAAGATTCAAAGGTGCTAGAATCCATTAGGTGTGTTTGATGTCCACCTCCTGTCTATAAGGAGCCGATAACACACAACAAGTAATCAACCTAAACTTAACTTGCGAAACAAGTAGAACAAGGGAAGATTAGACCAAGGGAAGATTAGACCAAACGTCATCGCAGCCTAGGTAGGTTCTAGTAGGTTGATAAGATTTAGATGCGCTAGAATGTAGTACGTGTGTTTGTTTTGCACCTCACGGCTATAAGTAGTCAACAACACACAACAAACAATCACTCCAAAGTTTACATGAAAAACAAGAAGAACTATGGAAGATTAGACTACTAGATGAGACGTCGTAATAAACTAGAGTTCTACTAGATTGACAATATTGAAAGACGCTAGAATGCAATAGGTGTCTTTGTTGTGCACTTTACGTCTATAACGAGCTAATGACACACAACTAATAACCACTGCAAACTTAACTTGCGAAACAAGTAGAACCAAGGAAGATTAGACCAATGGATGAAGCATCGTCACAAACTAGGTTTCTAGTATATTGAAAAGATTCAAAGGTGCTAGAATTCATTAGGGGTGTTTGATGTCCACCTCCTTTCTATAAGGAGCCGATAACACACAACAAGTAATCAACCTAAACTTAACTTGCGAAACTAGTAGAACAAGGGAAGATTAGACCAAAGGAAGATACGCTATCGCAACATAGGTTGGTTCTAATAGGTTGATAAGATTTAGATGCGCTCGAATGTAGTACGTGTTTGTTTTGCTCCTCACGGTTAAAAGTAGTCAACAACACACAACAAGCAATCACTCCAACCTTAACTTGCAAAACAAGTAGAACTATGGAAGATTAGACTACTGGATGAGACGTCATCAAAAACTTGGTTCCTACTAGATTGACGATATTGAAAGACGCTAGAATGCATTAGGTATGTTTGTTGTGCACCTTACGTCTATAACAAGCCAATAACACACAACGAATAACCACAGCAAAGTTAACTTGCGAAACAAGGAGAACCAAGGAAGATTAGACCAATGGATGAAGCATCGTCACAAACTGGGTTTCTATAGGATTGATAAGATTCAAAAATGCTAGAATCCATTAGGTGTGTTTGGTGTCCACCTCCTGTCTATAAGGAGCCGATAACACACAACAAGTAATCAACCTAAACTTAACTTGCAAAACAAGTTCAACCTGGGAAGATTAGACCAAAGGATGATACGTCATCGTAACCTAGGTAGGTTCTAATAGGTTGTTAAGATTTAGATGCTTGAATGTAGTACGTGTGTTTGTTTTGCACCTCACGGCTATAAGTAGTCAACAACACACAACAAACAATCACTCCAAAGTTAACTTGAAAAACAAGAAGAACTATGGAAGATTAGACTACTAGATGAGACGTCGTAATAAACTAGAGTTCTACTAGATTGACAATATTGAAAGACGCTAGAATGCATTAGGTGTGTTTGTTGTGCACCTTACGTCTATAACGAGCCAATAACACACAACTAATAACCACAGCAAACTTAACTTGCGAAACAAGTAGAACCAAGGAAGATTAGACCAATGGATAAAACATCGTCACAAACTGAGATTCTACTAGATTGATAAGATTCAAAAGTGCTAGAATCCATTAGGTGTGTTTGATGTCCACCTCCTGTCTATCAGGAGCGAATAACACACAACAGTAATCAACCTAAACTTAACTTTCGAAACAAGTTCAACCAGGGAAGATTAGACCAAAGGATGATACGTCATCGCAACCTAGGTTGGTTCTACTAGGTTGATAAGATTTAGATGTGCTAGAATGAAGTACGTGCGTTTGTTTTTCGCTTCACGGCTATAAGTAGTCAACAACACACACAACAAGCAATCACTCCGAACTTAACTTGCAAAACCGGTAGAACTATGGAAGATTAGACTACTGGATGAGACGTCATCACAAACTAGGGTTCTACTAGATTGACAATATTGAAAGACGCAAGAATGCATTAGGTGTGTTTGATGTGCACCTTACAGCCATAAGGAGCAAATAAAACACAACTAAAAACCACCCCAAGCTTAACTTGCGAAACACGTAGAACCATGGAATATTAGACCACTGGATAAAGCACCATCACAAACTAGGGTTCTACTAGATTGAAAAGATTCAAAGGTGCTAGAATGCATTAGGTGTGTTTGATGTCCACCTCCTGTCCGTAAGGAGCCAATAACACACAACAAGTAATCAACCTAGACTTAACTTGCGAAACAACTCGAACAAGGAAAGATTAGACCAAAGGATGATACGTCATCGCAGCCTTGGTAGGTTCTGCTAGGTTGATGAGATTTAGATGCGCTAGAATGTAGTACGTGTGTTAGTTTTGCACCTCATTGCTATAAGTAGTCAACAACACACAACAAGCAATCACTCAAAACCTAACATGCAAAACAAGGAGAACCATGGAAGATTAGACTATTGGATGAGACGTCGTAATAAAATAGGGTTCTACTAGATTGACAATATTGAAAGACGCTAGAATGCATTAGGTGTGTTTGATGTCCACCTCCTGCCTATAAGGAGCCAATAAGACACAACAAGTAATCAACCTAAACTTAACTCTCGAGACAAGTAGATCCAGGGAAGATTAGAGCAAAGGATGATACGTCATCGCAACCTAGGTAGGTTCTACTAGGTTGATAAGATTTAGATGCGCTAGAATGTAGTACGTGTGTTTGTTTTGCTCCCCATTGCTATAAGTAGTCAACAACACACAACAAGTAATCCCTCCATACTTAACCATCAAAATAAGTAGAAGTTTGGAAGATTAGACCACTGGATGAGACGTCATCACAAACTAGGGTTCTACTAGATTGACAATATTGAAAGACGCTAGAATGCATTAGGTGTGTTTGTCGTGCAGCTTACGTCTATAACGAGCCAATAACACACAACTAATAACCACAGCAAACTTAACTTGCAAAACAAGTAGAACCAAGGAAGATTAGACTAATAGATGAAGCATCGTCACAAACTAGGTTTCTACAAGATTGATAAGATTCAAAGGTGCAAAAATCCATTAGGCCTGTTCGATGTCCACCTCCTGTCTATAATGAGCCGATAACACACAACAAGTTATCAACCTAAACTTAATTTGCGAAACAAGTAGAACAAGGGAAGATTAGACCAAGAGATGATACGCCATCGCAACCTAGCTTGGTTCTAATAGGTTGATAACGTTTAGATGCGCTCAAATGTAGTACATGTGTTTGTTTGGCACCTCACGGCTATAAGTAGACAACAACACACAACAAACAATCACTCCAAAGTTAACTTGAAAAACAAGAAGAACTATGGAAGATTAGACTACTAGATGAGACGTCGTAATAAACTAGAGTTCTACTAGATTGACAATATTGAAAGACGCTAGAATGCATTAGGTGTCTTTGTTGTGCACTTTACGTCTATAACGAGCTAATGACACACAACTAATAACCACTGCAAACTTAACTTGCGAAACAAGTAGAACCAAGGAAGATTAGACCAATGGATGAAGCATCGTCACAAACTAGGTTTTTACAAGATTGATAAGATTCAAAGGTGCTAGAATCCATTAGGTGTGTTTGATGTCCACCTCCTGTCTATAAGGAGCCGATAACACACAACAAGTAATCAACCTAAACTTAACTTGCGAAACTAGTAGAACAAGGGAAGATTAGACCAAAGGAAGATACGCTATCGCAACATAGGTTGGTTCTAATAGGTTGATAAGATTTAGATGCGCTCGAATGTAGTACGTGTGTTTGTTTTGCACCTCACGGCTATAAGTAGTCAACAACACACAACAAACAATCACTCCAAAGTTTACATGAAAAACAAGAAGAACTATGGAAGATTAGACTACTAGATGAGACGTCGTAATAAACTAGAGTTCTACTAGATTGACAGTATTGAAAGACGCTAGAAAGCATTAGGTGTGTTTGTTGTGCACCTTACGTCTATAACGAGCCAATAACACACAACTAATAACCACAGCAAACTTAACTTGCGAAACAAGTAGAACCGAGGAAAAATTAGGCCAATGGATAAAGCATCGTCACAAACTAGGTTTCTAGTATATTGAAAAGATTCAAAGGTGCTAGAATGCATTAGGGGTGTTTGATGTCCACCTCCTCTCCATAAGGACCCAATAACACACAACAAGTAATCAACCCAAACTTAACTTGCGTAAGGGGTTGAACAAGGGAAGATTAGACCAAAGGATGATACGTTATCGCAACCTAGGTTGGTTTTACTAGGTTGATAAGATTTAGATGCGCGAGAATGTAGTGCGTGTGTTTGTTTTGCCCCTTACGGCTGTAAGGAATCAACAACACACAAGAAGCAGCCACTGCAAACAGAACCTGCAAAACAAATAGAACCTGGGAAGATTAGACCAACGGATGATACGTCATCGAAACCTAGGTAGGTTCTACTAGGATGATGAGATTTAGATGCGCTAGAATATACTACGTGTGTTAGTTTTGCGCCTCACGGCTATAAGGAGTCAACAACATACAACAAGCAATCACTCCAAACTTAACTTGCAAAACAAGTCGAACCATTGAAGATTAGACTGTTGGATGAGACGTCGTCATAAACTAGGGTTCTACTAGATTGACAATATTGAAAGACGCTAGAATGCGTTAGGTAGAATGCGTTAGGTGTGTTTGATGTCCACCTCCTGCCTATAAGGAGCCAATAAGACACAACAAGTAATCAACCTAAACTTAACTCTCGAGACAAGTAGATCTAGGGAAGATTAGAGCAAAGGATGATACGTCATCGCAACCTAGGTAGGTTCTACTAGGTTGATAAGATTTAAATGCGCTAGAATGTAGTACGTGTGTTTGTTTTGCTCCCCATTGCTATAAGTAGTCAACAACACACAACAAGTAATCCCTCCATACTTAACCTGCAAAATAAGTAGAAGTTTGGAAGATTAGACTACTGGATGAGACGTCATCACAAACTAGGGTTCTACTAGATTGACAATATTGAAAGACGCTAGAATGCATTAGGTGTGTTTGTTGTGCACCTTACGTCTATAACGAGCCAATAACACACAACTAATAACCACAGCAAACTAAACTTGCAAAACAAGTAGAACCAAGGAAGATTAGACTAATGGATGAAGCATCGTCACAAACTAGGTTTCTACAAGATTGATAAGATTCAAAGGTGCTAAAATCCATTAGGTCTGTTCGATGTCCACCTCCTGTCTATAATGAGCCGATAACACACAACAAGTTATCAACCTAAACTTAATTTGCGAAACAAGTAGAACAAGGGAAGATTAGACCAAGAGATGATACGCCATCGCAACCTAGCTTGGTTCTAATAGGTTGATAACGTTTAGATGCGCTCAAATGTAGTACAGGTGTTTGTTTGGCACCTCACGGCTATAAGTAGACAACAACACACAACAAACAATCACTCCAAAGTTAACTTGAAAAACAAGAAGAACTATGGAAGATTAGACTACTAGATGAGACGTCGTAATAAACTAGAGTTCTACTAGATTGACAATATTGAAAGACGCTAGAATGCATTAGGTGTCTTTGTTGTGCACTTTACGTCTATAACGAGCTAATGACACACAACTAATAACCACTGCAAACTTAACTTGCGAAACAAGTAGAACCAAGGAAGATTAGACCAATGGATGAAGCATCGTCACAAACTAGGTTTTTACAAGATTGATAAGATTCAAAGGTGCTAGAATCCATTAGGTGTGTTTGATGTCCACCTCCTGTCTATAAGGAGCCGATAACACACAACAAGTAATCAACCTAAACTTAACTTGCGAAACTAGTAGAACAAGGGAAGATTAGACCAAAGGAAGATACGCTATCGCAACATAGGTTGGTTCTAATAGGTTGATAAGATTTAGATGCGCTCGAATGTAGTACGTGTGTTTGTTTTGCACCTCACGGCTATAAGTAGTCAACAACACACAACAAACAATCACTCCAAAGTTTACATGAAAAACAAGAAGAACTATGGAAGATTAGACTACTAGATGAGACGTCGTAATAAACTAGAGTTCTACTAGATTGACAGTATTGAAAGACGCTAGAAAGCATTAGGTGTGTTTGTTGTGCACCTTACGTCTATAACGAGCCAATAACACACAACTAATAACCACAGCAAACTTAACTTGCGAAACAAGTAGAACCGAGGAAAATTAGGCCAATGGATAAAGCATCGTCACAAACTAGGTTTCTAGTATATTGAAAAGATTCAAAGGTGCTAGAATGCATTAGGGGTGTTTGATGTCCACCTCCTCTCCATAAGGACCCAATAACACACAACAAGTAATCAACCCAAACTTAACTTGCGTAACGGGTTGAACAAGGGAAGATTAGACCAAAGGATGATACGTTATCGCAACCTAGGTTGGTTTTACTAGGTTGATAAGATTTAGATGCGCTAGAATGTAGTGCGTGTGTTTGTTTTGCCCCTTACGGCTGTAAGGAATCAACAACACACAAGAAGCAGCCACTGCAAACAGAACCTGCAAAACAAATAGAACCTGGGAAGATTAGACCAATGGATGATACGTCATCGTAACCTAGGTAGGTTCTACTAGGTTGATACGATTTAGATGCGCTAGAATGTAGTACGTGTGTTAGTTTTGCGCCTCACGGCTATAAGGAGTCAATAACATACAACAAACAATCACTCCAAACTTAACTTGCAAAACAAGTCGAACCATTGAAGATTAGACCAATGGATGAAGCATCGTCACAAACTTGGTTTCTAGTATATTGAAAAGATTCAAAGGTGCTAGAATGCATTAGGTGTGTTTGATGTCCACCTCCTGCCTATAAGGAGCCAATAAGACACAACAAGTAATCAACCTAAACTTAACTCTCGAGACAAGTAGATCTAGGGAAGATTAGAGCAAAGGATGATACGTCATCGCAACCTAGGTAGGTTCTACTAGGTTGATAAGATTTAAATGCGCTAGAATGTAGTACGTGTGTTTGTTTTGCTCCCCATTGCTATAAGTAGTCAACAACACACAACAAGTAATCCCTCCATACTTAACCTGCAAAATAAGTAGAAGTTTGGAAGATTAGACTACTGGATGAGACGTCATCACAAACTAGGGTTCTACTAGATTGACAATATTGAAAGACGCTAGAATGCATTAGGTGTGTTTGTTGTGCACCTTACGTCTATAACGAGCCAATAACACACAACTAATAACCACAGCAAACTTAACTTGCAAAACAAGTAGAACCAAGGAAGATTAGACTAATGGATGAAGCATCGTCACAAACTAGGTTTCTACAAGATTGATAAGATTCAAAGGTGCTAAAATCCATTAGGTCTGTTCGATGTCCACCTCCTGTCTATAATGAGCCGATAACACACAACAAGTTATCAACCTAAACTTAATTTGCGAAACAAGTAGAACAAGGGAAGATTAGACCAAAGGAAGATACGCCATCGCAACCTAGGTTGGTTCTAATAGGTTGATAAGATTTAGATGCGCTCGAATGTAGTACGTGTGTGTGTTTTGCACCTCACGGCTATAAGTAGTCAACAACACACAACAAACAATCACTCCAAAGTTTACTTGAAAAACAAGAAGAACTATGGAAGATTAGACTACTAGATGAGACGTCGTAATAAACTAGAGTTCTACTAGATTGACAATATTGAAAGACGCTAGAATGCAATAGGTGTCTTTGTTGTGCACTTTACGTCTATAACGAGCTAATGACACAAAACTAATAACCACTGCAAACTTAACTTGCGAAACAAGTACAACCAAGGAAGATTAGACCAATGGATGAAGCATCGTCACAAACTACGTTTTTACAAGATTGATAAAATTCAAAGGTGCTAGAATCCATTAGGTGTGTTTGATGTCCACCTCCTGTCTATAAGGAGCCGATAACACACAACAAGTAATCAATCTAAACTTAGCTTGCGAAACTAGTAGAACAATGGAAGATTCCAAAGGAAGATACGCCATCGCAACATAGGTTGGTTCTAACAGGTTGATAAGATTTAGATGCGCTCGAATGTAGTACGTGTGTTTGTTTTGCACCTCACGGCTATAAATAGTCAACAACACACAACAAACAATCACTCCAAAGTTTACATGAAAAACAAGAAGAACTATGGAAGATTAGACTACTAGATGAGACGTCGTAATAAACTAGAGTTCTACTAGATTGACAGTATTGAAAGACGCTAGAAAGCATTAGGTGTGTTTGTTGTGCACCTTACGTCTATAACGAGCCAATAACACACAACTAATAACCACAGCAAACTTAACTTGCGAAACAAGTAGAACCAAGGAAGATTAGACCAATGGATGAAGCATCGTCACAAACTAGGTTTCTAGTATATTGAAAAGATTCAAAGGTGCTAGAATGCATTAGGGGTGTTTGATGTCCACCTCCTCTCCATAAGAACCCAATAACACACAACAAGTAATCAACCTAGACTTAACTTGCGAAACAACTCGAACAAGGAAAGATTAGACCAAAGGATGATACGTCATCGCAACATAGGTTGGTTCTACTAGGTTGATTAGAATTAGATACGCTAGAATGTAGTGCGTGTGTTTGTTTTGCACCTCATTGCTATAAGTTGTCAACAACACACAACAAACAATCACTCCAAAGATATCTTGAAAAACAAGAAGAACTATGGTAGACTAGACTACTAGATGAGACGTCATCATAAACTAGAGTTCTACTAGATTGATGAGATTGAAAGACGCTAGAATGCATTAGGTGTGTTTGTTGTGCACCTTACGCCTATAAGGAGTCAATAACATACAACAAACAATCACTCCAAACTTAACTTGCAAAACAAGTCGAACCATTGAAGATTAGACCAATCGATGAAGCATCGTCACAAACTGAGGTTCTACTACATTGATAAGATTCAAAGGTGATAGAATGCATTAGGTGTGTTTGATGTCCACCTCTTGTCTATAAGGAGCCAATAAGACACAACAAGTAATCAACCTAAACTTAACTCTCGAAACACGTAGAACCAGGGAAGATTAGACCAAAGGATGATACGTCATCGCAACCTAGGTAGGTTCTAGTAGGTTGATAAGATTTAGATGCGCTGGAATGCAGTACGTGTGTTAGTTTTGCGCCTCATTGCTATAAGTAGTCAACAACACACAACAAGTAATCCCTCCAAACTTAACATGCAAAACAAGTAGACGTATGGAAGATTAGACTACTGGATGAGACGTCATCACAAACTAGGGTTCTACTAGATTGACAATATTGAAAGACGCTAGAATGCATTAGGTGTGTTTGTTGTGCACCTTACGTCTATAACGAGCCAATAACACACAACTAATAACCACAGCAAACTTAACTTGCAAAACAAGTAGAACCAAGGAAGATTAGACTAATGGATGAAGCATCGTCACAAACTAGGTTTCTACAAGATTGATAAGATTCAAAGGTGCTAGAATCCATTAGGTGTGTTTGATGTCCACCTCCTGTCTATAAGGAGCCGATAACACACAACAAGTAATCAACCTAAACTTAACTTGCGAAACAAGTAGAACAAGGGAAGATTAGACCAAAGGAAGATACGCTATCGCAACCTAGGTTGGTTCTAATAGGTTGATAAGATTTAGATGCGCTCGAATGTAGTACGTGTGTTTGTTTTGCACCTCACGGCTATAAGTAGACAACAACACACAACAAACAATCACTCCAAAGTTAACTTGAAAAACAAGAAGAACTATGGAAGATTAGACTACTAGATGAGACGTCGTAATAAACTAGAGTTCTACTAGATTGACAATATTGAAAGACGCTAGAATGCATTAGGTGTCTTTGTTGTGCACTTTACGTCTATAACGAGCTAATGACACAAAACTAATAACCACAGCAAACTTAACTTGCGAAACAAGTAGAACCAAGGAAGATTAGACCAATGGATGAAGCATCGTCACAAACTAGGTTTCTACAAGATTCATAAGATTCAAAGGTGCTAGAATCCATTAGGTGTGTTTGATGTCCACCTCCTGCTTATAAGGAGCCAATAAGACACAACAAGTAATCAACCTAAACTTAACTCTCGAGACAAGTAAATCCAGGGAAGATTAGAGGAAAGGATGATACGTCATCGCAACCTAGGTAGGTTCTACTAGGTTGATACGATTTAGATGCGCTAGAATGTAGTACGTGTGTTTGTTTTGCTCCCCATCGCTATAAGTAGTTAACAACACACAACAAGTAATCCCTCCATACTTTACCTGCAAAACAAGAAGAACTATGGAAGATTAGACTACTCGATGAGACGTTACAATAAACTAGAGTTCTACTAGATTGACAATATTGAAAGACGCTAGAATGCATTAGGTGTGTTTGTTGTGCACCTTACGTCTATAACGAGCCAATAACACACAACTGATAACGCCAGGGAACTTAACTTGCAAAACAAGTAGAACCAAGGAAGATTACACCAATGGATGAAGCATCGTTACAAACTAGGGCTCTACTAGAATGATGAGATTCAAAGGTGCTAGAATGCATTAGGTGTCTTTGATGTCCACCTCCTATCTATAACGAGCCAATAACACACAACAAGTAATCAACCTAAACTTAACTTGCGAAACAAGTAGAACAAGGGAAGATTAGACCAAAGAATGATAGGCCATCGCAACCTAGGTTGGTTCTAATAGGTTGATAAGATTTAGATGCTCTAGAATAAAGTATGTGTGTTTGTTTTGCGCCTCATTGCTATAAGTTGTCAACAACACACAACAAGGAATTCCTCCAAACTTAACTTGCAAAACAAGTAGAACTATGGAAGATTAGACTACTGGATGAGACGTCCTCATAAATTAGGGTTCTACTAGATTGACAATATTGAAAGACGCTAGAATGCATTAGGTGTACTTGTTGTGCACCTTACGTCTATAACGAGCTAATAACACACAACTAATAACCACAGCAAACTTAACTTGCGAAACAAGTAGAACCGAGGAAGATTAAACCGATTGATAAAGCATCGTCACAAACTAGGTTTCTACTAGATTGATAAGATTCGAAGGTGCTAGAATGCATTAGGTGTGTTTGTTGTCCACCTCCTGTCTATAAGGAGCCAATAAGACACAACAAGTAATCAACCTAAACTTAACTCTCGAAACAAGTAGAACCAGGGAAGATTAGACTAAAGGATGATACGTCATCGCAACCTAGGTTGGTTCTACTAAGTTGATAAGATTTTGATGCGCTAGAATGCAGTACGTGTGTTAGTTTTGCGCCTCATTGCTTATAAGTAGTTAACAATACACAACAAGTAATCTCTCCAAACTTAACCTGCAAAACAAGTAGAACTATGGATTAGACTATTGGATAAGACGTTATCATAAACTAGGGTTCTACTAGGTTGACAATATTGAAAGACACTAGAATGCATTAGGTGTGTTTGATGTGCACCTTACGGATATAAGGAGACAATAACAAATAACTAATCACCACAAAGAAACTAAACTTGCAAAACAAGTAGAACCAAGGAAGATTAGACTAATGGATGAAGCATCGTCACAAACTAGGTTTCTACAAGATTGAAAAGATTCAAAGGGGGTAAAATCCATTAGGGCTGTTCGATGTCCACCTCCGCCTATAATGAGCCAATAACACACAACAAGTTATCAACCTAAACTTAATTTGCGAAACAAGTAGAACAAGGGAAGATTAGACCAAGAGATGATACGCCATCGCAACCTAACTTGGTTCTAATAGGTTGATAACATTTAGATGCGCTCAAATGTAGTACATGTGTTTGTTTGGCACCTCACGGCTATAAGTAGACAACAACACACAACAAACAATCACTCCAAAGTTAACTTGAAAAACAAGAACTTGGGAAGATTAGACTACTACATGAGACGTCGCAATAAACTACAGTTCTACTAGATTGACAATATTGAAAGACGCTAGAATGCATTAGGTGTCTTTGTTGTGCACTTTACGTCTATAACCAGCTAATGACACACAACTAATAACCACTGCAAACTTAACTTGCGAAACAAGCAGAACCAAGGAAGATTAGACCAATGGATGAAGCATCGTCACAAACTAGGTTTCTACAAGATTGATAAGATTCAAAGGTGCTAGAATCCATTAGGTCTGTTTGACGTCCACCTCCTGTCTATAAAGAGCCGATAACACACTACAATTAATCAACCTAAACTTAACTTGCGAAACAAGTAGAACAAGGGAAGATTAGACCAAAGGAAGATACGCTATCGTAACCTAGGTTGGTTCTAATAGGTTGATAAGATTTAGATGCGCTCGAATGTAGTACGTGTGTTTGTTTTGCACCTCACGGCTATAAATAGTCAACAACACACAACAAACAATCACCTCAAAGTTAACATGAAAAACGAGAAGAACTATGGAAGATTAGACTACTAGATGAGACGTCGTAATAAACTAGAGTTCTACTAGATTGACAGTATTGAAAGACGCTAGAAAGCATTAGGTGTGTTTGTTGTGCACCTTACGTCTATAACGAGCCAATAACACACAACTAATAACCACAGCAAACTTAACTTGCGAAACAAGTAGAACCAAGGAAGATTACACCAATGGATAAAGCATCGTCACAAACTAGGTTTCTAGTATATTGAAAAGATTCAAAGGTACAAGAATGCATTAGGGGTGTTTGATGTCCTCCTCCTGTCTATAAGGAGCCGATAACACACAACAAGTAATCAACCTAAACTTAACTTGCGTAACGAGTCGAACAAGGGAAGATTAGACCAAAGGATGATACGTCATCGCAACATAGGTTGGTTCTACTAGGTTGATTAGAATTAGATACGCTAGAATGTAGTGCGTGTGTTTGTTTTGCGCCTCATTGCTATAAGTTGTCAACAACACACAACAAGGAATTCCTCCAAACTTAACTTGCAAAACAAGTAGAACTATGGAAGATTAGACTACTGGATGAGACGTCATCATAAATTAGGGTTCTACTAGATTGACAATATTGAAAGACGCTAGAATGCATTAGGTGTACTTGTTGTGCGCCTTACGTCTATAACGAGCTAATAACACACAACTAATAACCACAGCAAACTTAACTTGCGAAACAAGTATAACCGAGGAAGATTAAACCAATTGATAAAGCATCGTCACAAACAAGGTTTCTACTAGATTGATAAGATTCGAAGGTGCTAGAATGCATTAGGTGTGTTTGTTGTCCACCTCCTGTCTATAAGAAGCCAATAAGACAGAACAAGTAATCAACCTAAACTTAACTCTCGAAACAAGTAGAACCAGGGAAGATTAGACCAAAGGATGATACGTCATCGTAACCTAGGTAGGTTCTAAGAGGTTGAAAAGATTTGGATGCTCTAGAATGTAGTACGTGTGTTTGTTTTGCTCCCCATCGCTATAAGTAGTTAACAACACACAACAAGTAATCCCTCCATACTTAACCTGCAAAATAAGTAGAAGTTTGGAAGATTAGACTACTAGATGAGACGTCATCACAAGCTAGGGTTCTACTAGATTGACAATATTGAAAGACGCTAGAATGCATTAGGTGTGTTTGTTGTGCACCTTACGTCTATAACGAGCCAATAACACACAACTAATAACCACAGCAAACTTAACTTGGAAAACAAGTAGAACCAAGGAAGATTAGACTAATGGATGAAGCATCGTCACAAACTAGGTTTCTACAAGATTGATAAGATTCAAAGGTGCTAAAATCCATTAGGTCTGTTCGATGTCCACCTCCTGTCTATAATGAGCCGATAACACACAACAAGTTATCAACCTAAACTTAATTTGCGAAACAAGTAGAAAAAGGGAAGATTAGACCAAAGGAAGATACGCTATCGCAACCTAGCTTGGTTCTAATAGGTTGATAACATTTAGATGCGCTCAAATGTAGTACATGTGTTTGTTTGGCACCTCACGGCTATAAGTAGACAACAACACACAACAAACAATCACTCCAAAGTTAACTTGAAAAACAAGAAGAACTATGGAAGATTAGACTACTAGATGAGACGTCGTAATAAACTAGAGTGCTACTAGATTGACAATATTGAAAGACGCTAGAATGCATTAGGTGTGTTTGTTGTGCACTTTACGTCTATAACGAGCTAATGACACACAACTAATAACCACTGCAAACTTAACTTGCGAAACAAGTAGAACCAAGGAAGATTAGACCAATGGATGAAGCATCGTCACAAACTAGGTTTTTACAAGATTGATAAGATTCAAAGGTGCTAGAATCCATTAGGTGTGTTTGATGTCCACCTCCTGTCTATAAGGAGCCGATAACACACAACAAGTAATCAACCTAAACTTAAATGGCGAAACTAGTACAACAAGGGAAGATTAGACCAAAGGAAGATACGCTATCGCAACATAGGTTGGTTCTAATAGGTTGATAAGATTTAGATGCGCTCGAATGTAGTACGTGTGTTTGTTTTGCACCTCACGGCTATAAATAGTCAACAACACACAACAAACAATCACTCCAAAGTTTACATGAAAAACAAGAAGAACTATGGAAGATTAGACTACTAGATGAGACGTCGTAATAAACTAGAGTTCTACTAGATTGACAGTATTGAAAGACGCTAGAAAGCATTAGGTGTGTTTGTTGTGCACCTTACGTCTATAACGAGCCAATAACACACAACTAATAACCACAGCAAACTTAACTTGCGAAACAAGTAGAACCGAGGAAAAATTAGGCCAATGGACAAAGCATCGTCACAAACTAGGTTTCTAGTATATTGAAAAGATTCAAAGGTGCTAGAATGCATTAGGGGTGTTTGATGTCCACCTCCTGCCTATAAGGAGCCAATAAGACACAACAAGTAATCAACCTAAACTTAAATGGCGAAACTAGTAGAACAAGGGAAGATTAGACCAAAGGATGATATGTTATCGCAATCTAGGTTGGTTCTGCTAGGTTGATAAGATTTACATGCGCTAGAATGTAGTGCGTGTGTTTCTTTTGCGGCTCACGGCTATCAGGAGTCAACAACACACAAAAAGCAATCACTCCAAAGTTAACTTGCAAAACAAGAAGAACTATGGAAGATTAGACTACTAGATGAGACGTCATCATAAACTAGGTAGTTCTACTAGATTGATGAGATTGAAAGACGCTAGAATGCATTAGGTGTGTTTGTTTGGCACCTCACGGCTATAAGTAGACAACAACACACAACAAACAATCACTGCAAACTTAACTTGCGAAACAAGTAGAACCAAGGAAGATTAGACCAATGGATGAAGCATCGTCACAAACTAGGTTTCTAGTATATTGAAAAGATTCAAAGGTGCTAGAATGCATTAGGTGTGTTTGATGTCCACCTCCTGCCTATAAGGAGCCAATAAGACACAACAAGTAATCAACCTAAACTTAACTCTCGAGACAAGTAGATCCAGGGAAGATTAGAGCAAAGGATGATACGTCATCGCAACCTAGGTAGGTTCTACTAGGTTGATAAGATTTAGATGCGCTAGAATGTAGTACGTGTGTTTGTTTTGCTCCCCATTGCTATAAGTAGTCAACAACACACAACAAGTAATCCCTCCATACTTAACCTGCAAAATAAGTAGAAGTTTGGAAGATTAGACTACTGGATGAGACGTCATCACAAACTAGGGTTCTACTAGATTGACAATATTGAAAGACGCTAGAATGCATTAGGTGTGTTTGTTGTGCACCTTACGTCTATAACGAGCCAATAACACACAACTAATAACCACAGCAAACTTAACTTGCAAAACAAGTAGAACCAAGGAAGATTAGACTAATGGATGAAGCATCGTCACAAACTAGGTTTCTACAAGATTGATAAGATTCAAAGGTGCTAGAATGCATTAGGGGTGTTTGATGTCCACCTCCTGTCTATAATGAGCCGATAACACACAACAAGTTATCAACCTAAACTTAATTTGCGAAACAAGTAGAACAAGGGAAGATTAGACCAAGAGATGATACGCCATCGCAACCTAGCTTGGTTCTAATAGGTTGATAACATTTAGATGCGCTCAAATGTAGTACATGTGTTTGTTTGGCACCTCACGGCTATAAGTAGACAACAACACACAACAAACAATCACTCCAAAGTTAACTTGAAAAACAAGAAGAACTATGGAAGATTAGACTACTAGATGAGACGTCGTAATAAACTAGAGTTCTACTAGATTGACAATATTGAAAGACGCTAGAATGCATTAGGTGTGTTTGTTGTGCACTTTACGTCTATAACGAGCTAATGACACACAACTAATAACCACTGCAAACTTAACTTGCGAAACAAGTAGAACCAAGGAAGATTAGACCAATGGATGAAGCATCGTCACAAACTAGGTTTTTACAAGATTGATAAGATTCAAAGGTGCTAGAATCCATTAGGTGTGTTTGATGTCCACCTCCTGCCTATAAGGAGCCGATAACACACAACAAGTAATCAACCTAAACTTAACTTGCGAAACTAGTAGAACAAGGGAAGATTAGACCAAAGGAAGATACGCTATCGCAACATAGGTTGGTTCTAATAGGTTGATAAGATTTAGATGCGCTCGAATGTAGTACGTGTGTTTGTTTTGCACCTCACGGCTATAAGTAGTCAACAACACACAACAAACAATCACTCCAAAGTTTACATGAAAAACAAGAAGAACTATGGAAGATTAGACTACTAGATGAGACGTCGTAATAAACTAGAGTTCTACTAGATTGACAGTATTGAAAGACGCTAGAAAGCATTAGGTGTGTTTGTTGTGCACCTTACGCCTATAACGACCCAATAACACACAACTAATAACCACAGCAAACTTAACTTGCGAAACATGTAGAACCGAGGAAAAATTAGGCCAATGGATAAAGCATCGTCACAAACTAGGTTTCTAGTATATTGAAAAGATTCAAAGGTGCTAGAATGCATTAGGGGTGTTTGATGTCCACCTCCTGTCTATAAGGAGCCGATAACACACAATAGGTAATCAACGTAAACTTAACTTGCGTAACGAGTCGAACAAGGGAAGATTAGACCAAAGGATGATACGTCATCGCAACATAGGTTGGTTCTACTAGGTTGATTAGAATTAGATACGCTAGAATGTAGTGCGTGTGTTTGTTTTGCGCCTCATTCCTATAAGTAGTCAACAACATACAACAAGCAATCACTCCAAACTTAACATGGAAAACAAGCAGAACCATGGAAGATTAGACTATTGGATGAGACGTCATCATAAAATAGGGTTCTACAAGATTGACAATATTGAAAGACGCTAGAATGCATTAGGTGTACTTGTTGTGCACCTTACGTCTATAACGAGCTAATAACACACAACTAATAACCACAGCAAACTTAACTTGCGACACAAGTAGAACCAAGGAAAATTAGACTAATGGATGAAGCATCGTCACAAACTGGAGTTCAACTAGATTGATAAGATTCAAAGGTTCTAGAATGCATTAGGTGTAATTGATACCCACCTCCTATCTATAAGGAGCCAATAAGACACAACAAGTTATCAACCTAAACTTAACTCTCGAAACAAGTAGAACCAGGGAAGATTAGACCAAAGGATGATACGTCATTGCACCCTAGGTAGGTTCTACTAGGTTGATAAGATTTAGATGCGTTGGAATGTAGTACGTGTGTTAGTTTTGCGCCTCATTGCTATAAGTAGTCAACAACAGACAACAAGTAATCCCTCCAAACTTAACCTGCAAAACAAGTAGAAGTATTGAAGATTAGACTACTTGATGAGACGTCATCATAAACTAGGGTTCTACTAGATTGACAATATTGAAAGACGCAAGAATGCATGAGGTGTGCTTGTTGTGCACCATACGTCTATAACGAGCCAATAACACACAACTAATACCCACAGCAAACTTAACTTGCGAAACAAGTATAACCAAGGAAGATTAGACCAATGGATGAAACATCGTCACAAACTATCGTTCTAATTGATTGATAAGATTCAAAGGTGCTAGAATCCATTAGGTCTGTTTGATGTCCACCTCCTGTCTATAAGGAGCCGATAACACACACAAGTAATCAACCTAAACTTAACTTGCGAAACAAGTAGAACAAGGGAAGATTCGACCAAAGGAAGATACGCTATCGCAACCTAGGTTGGTTCTAATAGGTTGATAAGATTTAGATGCGCTCAAATGTAGTACATGTGTTTGTTTGGCACCTCACGGCTATAAGTAGACAACAACACACAACAAACAATCACTCCAAAGTTTACTTGAAAAACAAGAAGAACTATGGAAGATTAGACTACTAGATGAGACGTCGTAATAAACTAGAGTTCTACTAGATTGACAGTATTGAAAGACGCTAGAAAGCATTAGGTGTGTTTGTTGTGCAACTTACGTCTATAAGGAGTCAATAACATACAACAAACAATCACTCCAAACTTAACTTGCAAAACAAGTCGAACCATTGAAGATTAGACCAATGGATGAAGCATCGTCACAAACTAGGTTTCTACAAGATTGATAAGATTCAAAGGTGCTAGAATCCATTAGGTGTGTTTGATGTCCACCATCTGTCTATAAGGAGCCGATAACACACAACAAGTAATCAACCTAAACTTAACTTGCGAAACAAGTAGAACAAGGGAAGATTAGACCAAAGGAAGATACGCTATCGCAACCTAGGTTGGTTCTAATAGGTTGATAAGATTTAGATGCGCTCGAATGTAGTACGTGTGTTTGTTTTGCACCTCACGGCTATAAGTAGTCAACAACACACAACAAACAATCACTCCAAAGTTTACATGAAAAACAAGAAGAACTATGGAAGATTAGACTACTAGATGAGACGTCGTAATAAACTAGAGTTCTACTAGATTGACAATATTGAAGGACGCTAAAATGCATTAGGTGTGTTTGTTGTGCACCTTACGTCTATAACGAGCCAATAACACACAACTAATAACCACAGCAAACTAAACTTGCAAAACAAGTAGAACCAAGGAAGATTAGACTAATGGATGAATCATCGTCACAAACTAGGTTTCTAGTATATTGAAAAGATTCAAAGGTGCTAGAATGCATTAGGGGTGTTTGATGTCCACCTCCTGTCTATAATGAGCTGATAACACATAACAAGTTATCAACCTAAACTTAATTTGCGAAACAAGTAGAACAAGGGAAGATTAGACCAATGGATGATACGTCATTGCAACCCATGTAGGTTCTACTAGGTTGATAAGATTTAGATGCGCTAGAATGTAGTACGTGTGTTTATTCTGCTCCTCACAACTATAAGTTGTCAACAAAAGACAACAAACAATCACTCCAAAGTTAGCTTGAACAACAACTAGAACTATGGAAGATTAGACTAATGGATGAGACGTCGTCATAAACTAGGGTTCTACTAGATTGACAATTTTGAAAGACGCTAGAATGCATTAGGTGTGTTTGATGTGCACGTTACAGCTATAAGGAGAGAATAACACACAACTAATAACCACAGCAAACTTAACTTGCGAAAGAAGTAGAACCAAGGATAATTAGACCAACGAATGAAGCATCGTCACAAACTAGGGTTCTAGAAGATTGATAATATTCAAAGGTGCTAGAATGCATTAGGTGTGCTTGAAGTCCACCTCCTGCCTATAAGGAGCCAATAAGACACAACAAGTAATCAACCTAAACTTAACTCTCGAAACAAGTAGATCCAGGGAAGAATAGACCAAAGAATGATATGTCATCGTAACCTAGGTAAGTTCTAAAAGGGAGATAAGATTTAGATGCTCTAGAATGAAGTACGTGTGTTTGTTTTGCGCTTCACGGCTAAAAGTAGTCAACAACACACAACAAACAATCACTCCAAAGTTTACATGAAAAACAAGAAGAACTATGGAAGATTAGACTACTGGATGAGACGTCCTCAAAAGTTAGGGTTGTACTAGATTGACAACACTGAAAGATGCTAGAATGCATTAGGTGTGTTTGTATTGCACCTTACGTCTATAACGAGCCAATAACACACAACCAATAACCGCAGCAAACTTAACCTGCGAAACAAGTAGAACCAATGAAGATTAGACCGGTGGATGAAGCTTCGTCACAAACTAGGTTTCTACAAGATTGATAAAATTCAAAGGTGCTAGAATCCGTTAGGTGTGTTTGATGTCCACCATCTGTCTATAAGGAGCCGATAACACACAACAAATAATCAACCTAAACTTAACTTGCGAAACAAGTTGAACAAGGGAAGATTAGACCAAAGGATGATACGCCATCGCTACCTAGGTTGGTTCTAATAGGTTGATAAGATTTAGATGCTCTAGAATAAAGTATGTGTGTTTGTTTTGTGCCTCACGGCTATAAGTAGACAACAACACACAACAAACAATCATTTCAAAGTTAACTTGAAAAACAAGAAGAACTATGGAAGATTCGACTACTAGATGAGACGTCGTAATAAACTAGAGTTCTATAGATTGACAATATTGAAAGACGCTAGAATGCATTAGGTGTGTTTGATGTCCACCTCCTGCCTATAAGGAGCCAATAAGACACAACAAAAAACCATCCCAAGCTTAACTTGCGGAACAAGTAGAACCACGGAAGTTTAGACCACTAGATGAAGCGCCATCACAAACTAGGGTACTACTAGATTGATAAGATTCGAAGGTGCTAGAATGCATTAGATGTGTTTGATGTCCACCTCCTGTCTATAAGCAGCCAATAACACACAAGAAGTCATCAACCTAAACTCAACTCTCGAAAGAAGCAGAACCATGGAAGATGAGACCAAATGATGAGACGTCATCGCAACCTAGGTTGGTTCTACTAGATTGATAAGATTTACATGCGCTAGACTGTAGAACATGAGTTCGTTTTGCGCCTCACAGCTATAAGTAGTCAACAACACACAACAAGCAATCACTCCAAACTTAACTTGCAAAACAAGTAGAACCATGGAAGATTAGACTATTGGATGAGACGTTGTCATAAACTGGGGTTCTACAAGATTGACAATTTTGAAAGGCGCTAGAATGCATTAGGTGTGTGTGATGTGCACCTTACGGGTGTAAGGAGCCAATAGCACACAACTAATAACCACCCCAAACTTAATTTGTGAAAGAAGTAGAACCACGGAAGTTTAGACCACTGGATGAAGCACCGTCACAAACTAGGCTTCTACAAGATTGATAAGATTTAAAAGTGCTAGAATGCATTAGCTGTGTTCGATGTCCACCTTCTGTCTATATGGAGCCAATAACACACAACAAGTAATCAACCTAAGCTTAACTTGCGAAACAAGTCGAACAAGGAAAGATTAGACCAAAGGATGATACGTCATCGTAACCTTGGTAGGTTCTACTAGGTTGATGAGATTTAGATGCGCTAGAATGTAGTACGTGTGTTAGTTTTGCGCCTCACGGCTATAAGTAGACAACAACAAACAACAAACAATCACTCCAAAGTTAACTTGAAAAACAAGAAGAACTATGGAAGATTAGACTACTAGATGAGACGTCGTAATAAACTAGAGTTCTACTAGATTGACAGTATTGAAAGACGCTAGAAAGCATTAGGTGTGTTTGTTGTGCACCTTACGTCTATAACGAGCCAATAACACACAACTAATAACCACTGCAAACTTAACTTGCGAAACAAGTAGAACCAAGGAAGATTAGACCAATGGATGAAGCATCGTCACAAACTAGGTTTCTACAAGATTGATAAGATTCAAAGGTGCTAGAATCCATTAGGTGTGTTTGATGTCCACCTCCTGTCTATAAGGAGCCGATAACACACAACAAGTAATCAACCTAAACTTAACTTGCGAAACAAGTAGAACAAGGGAAGATTAGACCAAAGGATGATACGCTATCGCAACCTAGGTTGGTTCTAATAGGTTGATAAGATTTAGATGAGCTAGAATGTAGTACGTGTGTTTGTTTTGCACCTCACGGCTATAAGTAGTCAACAACACACAACAAACAATCACTCCAAAGTTTACTTGAAAAACAAGAAGAACTATGGAAGATTAGACTACTAGATGAGACGTCGTAATAAACTAGAGTTCTACTAGATTGACAGTATTGAAAGACGCTAGAAAGCATTAGGTGTGTTTGTTGTGCACCTTACGTCTATAACGAGCCAATAACACACAACTAATAACCATAACCAATCTTAAGTTGCGAAACAAGTTGAACCAAGGAAAATTAGACCAATGGATAAAACATCGTCACAAACTGAGATTCTACTAGATTGATAAGATTCAAAAGTGCTAGAATCCATTAGGTGTGTTTGATGTCCACCTCCTGTCTATCAGGAGCGAATAACACAGAACAAGTAATCAACCCAAACTTACCTTGCGTAACGGGTTGAACAAGGGAAGATTAGACCAAAAGATGATACGTCATCGCAACCTACGTTGGTTTTACTAGGTTGATAGGATTTAGATGCGCTAGAATGTAGTGCGTGTGTTTGTTTTGCCCCTTGCGGCTGTAAGGAAACAACAACACACAACAAACAATCACTCCAAAGTTAACTTGAAAAACAAGAAGAACTATGGAAGATTAGACTACTAGATGAGATACGTCATCATAAACTAGGTAGTTCTACTAGATTGATGAGATTGAAAGACGCTAGAATGCATTAGGTGTGTTTGTTGTGCACCTCACGGCTATAAGGAGTCAACAACACACAACTAATAATCACTCCAAACTTAACTTGCAAAACAAGTAGAACCATTGAAGATTAGGCCAATGGACAAAGCATCGTCACAAACTAGGTTTCTAGTATATTGAAAAGATTCAAAGGTGCTAGAATGCATTAGGGGTGTTTGATGTCCACCTCCTGCCTATAAGGAGCCAATAAGACACAACAAGTAATCAACCTAAACTTAACTCTCGAGACAAGTAGATCTAGGGAAGATTAGAGCAAAGGATGATACGTCATCGCAACCTAGGTAGGTTCTACTAGGTTGATAAGATTTAAATGCGCTAGAATGTAGTACGTGTGTTTGTTTTGCTCCCCATTGCTATAAGTAGTCAACAACACACAACAAGTAATCCCTCCATACTTAACCTGCAAAATAAGTAGAAGTTTGGAAGATTAGACTACTGGATGAGACGTCGTCACAAACTAGGGTTCTACTAGATTGACAATATTGAAGGACGCTAAAATGCATTAGGTGTGTTTGTTGTGCACCTTACGTCTATAACGAGCCAATAACACACAACTAATAACCACAGCAAACTAAACTTGCAAAACAAGTAGAACC
The DNA here is from genome assembly GCA_020080225.1 of Gynochthodes officinalis. NCBI lineage: Eukaryota > Viridiplantae > Streptophyta > Magnoliopsida > Gentianales > Rubiaceae > Gynochthodes > Gynochthodes officinalis. Next base: position 6,683,091 of record CM034620.1, read on the forward strand.
AAGGAAGATTAGACTAATGGATGAAGCATCGTCACAAACTAGGTTTCTACAAGATTGATAAGATTCAAAGGGGGTAAAATCCATTAGGTCTGTTCGATGTCCACCTCCTGTCTATAATGAGCCGATAACACACAACAAGTTATCAACCTAAACTTAATTTGTGAAACAAGTAGAACAAGGGAAGATTAGACCAAGAGATGATACGCCATCGCAACCTAGCTTGGTTCTAATAGGTTGATAACGTTTAGATGCGCTCAAATGTAGTACAGGTGTTTGTTTGGCACCTCACGGCTATAAGTAGACAACAACACACAACAAACAATCACTCCAAAGTTAACTTGAAAAACAAGAAGAACTATGGAAGATTAGACTACTAGATGAGACGTCGTAATAAACTAGAGTTCTACTAGATTGACAATATTGAAAGACGCTAGAATGCAATAGGTGTCTTTGTTGTGCACTTTACGTCTATAACGAGCTAATGACACACAACTAATAACCACTGCAAACTTAACTTGCGAAACAAGTAGAACCAAGGAAGATTAGACCAATGGATGAAGCATCGTCACAAACTAGGTTTTTACAAGATTGATAAGATTCAAAGGTGCTAGAATCCATTAGGTGTGTTTGATGTCCACCTCCTGTCTATAAGGAGCCGATAACACACAACAAGTAATCAACCTAAACTTAACTTGCGAAACTAGTAGAACAAGGGAAGATTAGACCAAAGGAAGATACGCTATCGCAACATAGGTTGGTTCTAATAGGTTGATAAGATTTAGATGCGCTCGAATGTAGTACGTGTGTTTGTTTTGCACCTCACGGCTATAAGTAGTCAACAACACACAACAAACAATCACTCCAAAGTTTACATGAAAAACAAGAAGAACTATGGAAGATTAGACTACTAGATGAGACGTCGTAATAAACTAGAGTTCTACTAGATTGACAGTATTGAAAGACGCTAGAAAGCATTAGGTGTGTTTGTTGTGCACCTTACGTCTATAACGAGCCAATAACACACAACTAATAACCACAGCAAACTTAACTTGCGAAACAAGTAGAACCGAGGAAAAATTAGGCCAATGGATAAAGCATCGTCACAAACTAGGTTTCTAGTATATTGAAAAGATTCAAAGGTGCTAGAATGCATTAGGGGTGTTTGATGTCCACCTCCTCTCCATAAGGACCCAATAACACACAACAAGTAATCAACCCAAACTTAACTTGCGTAACGGGTTGAACAAGGGAAGATTAGACCAAAGGATGATACGTTATCGCAACCTAGGTTGGTTTTACTAGGTTGATAAGATTTAGATGCGCTAGAATGTAGTGCATGTGTTTGTTTTGCCCCTTACGGCTGTAAGGAATCAACAACACACAAGAAGCACCCACTGCAAAGAGAACCTGCAAAACAAATAGAACCTGGGAAGATTAGACCAATGGATGATACGCCATCGTAACCTAGGTAGGTTCTACTAGGATGATGAGATTTAGATGCGCTAGAATATAGTACGTGTGTTAGTTTTGCGCCTCACGGCTATAAGGAGTCAACAACATACAACAAGCAATCACTCCAAACTTAACTTGCAAAACAAGTATAACCAAGGAAGATTAGACCAATGGATGAAACATCGTCACAAACTATCGTTCTAATTGATTGATAAGATTCAAAGGTGCTAGCATGCATTAGGTGTGTTTGATGTCCACCTCCTGTCTATAAGGGGCCAATAACACACAACAAGTAATCAACCTAGACTTAACTTGCGAAACAACTCGAACAAGGAAAGATTAGACCAAAGGATGATACGTCATCGCAGCCTAGGTAGGTTCTAGTAGGTTGATAAGATTTAGATGCGCTAGAATGCAGTACGTGTGTTAGTTTTGCGCCTCATTGCTATAAGTAGTCAACAACACACAACAAGTAATCCCTCCAAACTTAACCTGCAAAACAAGTAGACGTATGGAAGATGAGACTACTGGATGAGACGTCATCACAAACTAGGGTTCTACTAGATTGACAATATTGAAAGACGCAAGAATGCATTAGGTGTGTTTGATGTGCACCTTACGTCTATAACGAGCCAATAACACACAACTAATAACCACAGCAAACTTAACTTGCAAAACAAGTAGAACCAAGGAAGATTAGACTAATGGATGAAGCATCGTCACAAACTAGGTTTCTACAAGATTGATAAGATTCAAAGGTGCTAGAATCCATTAGGTGTGTTTGATGTCCACCTCCTGCTTATAAGGAGCCAATAAGACACAACAAGTAATCAACCTATACTTAACTCTCGAGACAAGGAGAACAAGAGAACATTAGACCAAAGGAAGATACGCTATCGCAACATAGGTTGGTTCTAATAGGTTGATAAGATTTAGATGCGCTCGAATGTAGTACGTGTGTTTGTTTTGCACCTCACGGCTATAAGTAGTCAACAACACACAACAAACAATCACTCCAAAGTTTACATGAAAAACAAGAAGAACTATGGAAGATTAGACTACTGGATGAGACTTCGTCACAAACTAGGGTTCTACTAGATTGACAATATTGAAGGACGCTAAAATGCATTAGGTGTGTTTGTTGTGCACTTTACGTCTATAACGAGCTAATGACACACAACTAATAACCACTGCAAACTTAACTTGCGAAACAAGTAGAACCAAGGAAGATTAGACCAATGGATGAAGCATCGTCACAAACTAGGTTTCTACAAGATTGATAAGATTCAAAGGTGCTAGAATCCATTTGGTGTGTTTGATGTCCACCTCCTATCTATAAGGAGCCGATAACTCACAACAAGTAATCAACCTAAACTTAACTTGCAAAACAAAAAGAACCTGGGAAGATTAGACCAAAGGATGATACGTCATCGTAACCTAGGTAGGTTCTAATAGGTTGTTAAGATTTAGATGCTTGAATGTAGTACGTGTGTTTGTTTTGCACCTCACGGCTATAAGTAGTCAACAACACACAACAAACAATCACTCCAAAGTTAACTTGAAAAACAAGAAGAACTATGGAAGATTAGACTACTGGATGAGACGTCGTAATAAACTAGGGTTCTACTAGATTGACAATATTGAAAGACACTAGAATGCATGAGCTGTGTTTGTTGTGCACCTTACGTCTATAACGAGCTAAAAACACACAACTAATAACCACAGAAAACTCAACTTGCGAAACAAGTAGAACCGAGGAAGATTAGACCAACGGATAAAGCATCGTCACAAACTAGGTTTCCACTAGATTGATAAGATTCAAAGGGGCTAGAATGGACTAGGGGTGTTGATGTCCACCTCCTGTCCATAAGGACCCAATAACACACAACAAGTAATCAACCTAAACTTAACTTGCGTAACGAGTCGAACAAGGGAAGATTAGACCAAAGGATGATATGTCATCGCAACCTAGGTTGGTTCTACTAGGTTGATAAGACTTAGATGCGCTAGAATGTAGTACGTGTGTTTGTTTTGCGCCTTACGGCTATAATTAGTCAACAACACACAACAAGCAATCACTCCAAACTTAACTTGCAAAACAAGTAGAACTATGGAAGATTATACTGGATGAGACGTCATCATAAACTAGGGTTCTACTAGATTGACAATATTGAAAGACGTTACAATGCATTAGGTGGGTTTGTTGTGCACCTTACGTCTATAACGAGCCAATAACACACAACTAATAACCACAGCAAACTTAACTTGCGAAACATGTAAAACCAAGGAAGATTAGACCAATGGATGAAGCATCGTCACAAACTAGGGTTCTACTAGAATGATGAGATTCAAAGGTGCTAGAATGCATTAGGTGTCTTTGATGTCCACCTCCTATCTATAAGGAGCCAATAACACACAACAAGTAATCAACCTAAACTTAACTCTTGAGACAAGAAGATCCAGGGAAGATTAGGGCAAAGGATGATACGTTATCGCAACATAGGTAGGTTCTACTAGGTTGATAAGATTTAGATGCGCTAGAATGTAGTACGTGTGTCTGTTTTGCACCTCACGGCTATAAGTAGTCAACAACACACAACAAACAATCACTACAAAGTTTACTTGAAAAACAAGAAGAACTATGGAAGATTAGACTACTAGATGAGACGTCGTAATAAACTAGAGTTCTACTAGATTGACAATATCGAAAGACACTAGAATGCATTAGGTGTGTTTGATGTGCACCTTACGGCTATAAGGAGACAATAACACACAACTAACAACAACCCCAAACTTAACTTGCAAAACAAGTAGAACCAAGGAAGATTAGACCAATGAATGAAGCATCGTTGCAAACTAGGGTTCTACTGGATCGATAAGATTCAAACGCACTAGAATGCATTAGGTGTGCTTGATGTGCACCTTACAGCTATAAGGAGCCAATAAGACACAACAAGTTATCAACCTAAACTTAACTCTCGAAACAAGTAGAACCAGGGAAGATTAGACCAAATGATGATACGTCATTTCACCCTAGGTAGGTTCTACTAGGTTGATAAGATTTAGATGCGTTGGAATGTAGTACGTGTGTTAGTTTTGCGCCTCATTGCTATAAGTAGTCAACAACAGACAACAACTAATCCCTCCAAACTTAACCTGCAAAACAAGGAGAAGTATGGAAGATTAGACTACTTGATGAGACGTCATCTTAAACTTGGGTTCTACTAGATTGACAATATTGAAAGACGCTAGAATGCATTAGGTGCGTTTGTTGTGCACCATACGTCTATAACGAGCCAATAACACACAACTAATACCCACAGCAAACTTAACTTGCGAAACAAGTATAACCAAGGAAGATTAGACCAATGGATGAAACATCGTCACAAACGAGAGTTCTACTAGATTGATAAGATTCAACGGTGGTAGAATGTATGAGGTGTGTTTGATGTCCACCTCCTGTCTCTAAGGAGCCAATAACACAAAACAAGTAACCAACCTAAACTTAACTTGCAAAACAAGTAGAACCAGGGAAGATTAGACCAAAGAATGATACGTCATCGCAACGTAGGTAGGTTCTACTGGGTTGATAAGATTTAGATGCGCTAGAAAGTAGTACATGTGTTTGTTTTGCGCCTCACGGCTATAAGTAGTCAACAACACACAACAACCAATCACTCCAAACTTAACTTGCAAAACAAGTAGAACTATGGAAGATTAGAGTACCGGATGAGACATCATAAAAAACTAGGGTTCTACTAGATTGACAATATTGAAAGACGCTAGAATGCATTAGGTGTGTTTGTTGTATACCTTTCGTCTATAACGAGCCAATAACACACAACTAATAACCACAGCAAACTTAACTTGCGAAACAAGTACAACCAAGGAAGATTAGACCAATGGATGAAGCATCATCACAAACTAGGTTTCGACAAGATTGATAAGATTCAAAGGTGCTAGAATCCATTAGGTGTGTTTGATGTCCACCTCCTGTCTATAAGGAGCCGATAACTCACAACAAGTAATAAAACTAAATTTAACTTGCGAAACAAGTAGAACAAGGGAAGATTAGACCAAAGAATGATAGGCCATAGCAACCTAGGTTGGTTCTAATAGGTTGACAAGATTTAGAAGCGCTCGAATGTAGTACGTGTGTTTGTTTTGCATCTCACGGCTAGAAGTAGTCAACAACACACGACCAACAATCACTCCAAAGTTAACTTGAAAAACAACAAGAACTATGGAAGATTAGACTACTGGATGACACGTCGTCATAAACTAGGGTTCCAGTAGATTGACAATATTGAAAGACGCTAGAATGCATTAGGTGTGTTTGATGTGCACCTTACGGGTATAAGAAGACAATAACACACAACTAATAATGACCCCAATCTTAACTTGCGAAACAAGTAGAACCGAGGAAGATTAAACCAATTGATAAAGCATCGTCACAAACTAGGTTTCTATTAGATTGATAAGATTCAAAGGTGCTAGAATGTAGTTGGTGTGTTTGATGTCCACCTCCTGGCTATAAGGAGCCAATAACTCACAACAAGTAATCAACCTAAACTTAACTCTCGAAACAAGTAGAACTAGGGAAGATTAGACCAAAGGATGATACGTTATCGCAATCTAGGTTGGTTCAACTAGGTTGATAAGACTTAGATGCGCTAGGATGTAGTACGTGTGTTCGTTTTGCGCCTCACGGCTATAAGTAGTCAATAACACACAACAAGCAATCACTCTAAACTTAACTTGAAAAACAAGTAGAACCATGGAAGATTAGACTATTGGATAAGACGTCCTCCCAAACTAGGGATCTACTAGATTGTCAATATTGATAGACGCTAGAATGTATTAGGTGTGTTTGTTGTACACCTTACGACTATAACAAGCCAATAACACGCAACTAATATCCACAACAAACATAACTTGCAAAACAAGTAGAACCAAGGAAGATTAGACCAATGGATGAAGCATCGTCACAAACTAGGTTTTTACAAGATTGATAAGAATCTAAGGCACTAGAATGAATTAGGTGTGTTTGATGTCCACCATCCGTCTATAAGGAGCCGATAACACACAACAAATAATCAACCTAAACTTAACTTGCGAAACAAGTTGAACAAAGGAAGATTGGACCAAAGGATTATCCGCCATCACAACCTAGGTTGGTTCTAATAGGTTGATAAGATTTAGATGCTCTAGAATGTAGTACGTGTGTTTGTTTTGCGCCTCACGCCTATAAGTTGTCAACAAAACACAACAAGCAATCACTCCAAAGTTAACTTGAAAAAGAACGAGAACAATGGACGATTAGACTAATGGATGAGACGTAATCATAAGCTAGGGTTCTACTAGATTGACAAAATTGAAAGACGCTAGAATGCATTAGGTGTGTTTGATGTGCACCTTACAGCTGTAAGGAGCCAATAGCACACAACAAATAACCACTCCAAACTTAACTTGAGAAACAAGTAAAACCACGGAAGATTAGACCAATGCATGAAGCATCGTCACAAACTAGTGTTCTACTAGAATGACAAGATTCAAAGGTGCTAGAATGCATTAGGTGTGTTTGATGTCCTCTTCCCGTCTACAAGGAGCCAATAACACACAACAAGTAATCAACCTAAACTTAACTTGCGAAACAAGTTGAACAAGGGAAGATTAGACCAAAGGATGATACGCCATCGCAACCTACGTTGGTTCTAATAGGTTGATAAGATTTAGATGCTCTAGAATAAAGTATGTGTGTTTGTTTTGTGCCTCACGGCTATAAGTAGTCAACAACACACAACAAGCAATCACTCCAAACTTAACATGTAAAACAAGTACAACTATGGAAGATTAGACAATTGGATGAGACGTCGTCATAAAATATGGTTCTACTAGATTGACAATATTGAAACTCGCTAGAATGCATTAGGTGTGTTTGATGTGCACCTTACGGTTATAAGGAGACAATAACACAATCCTAATAACGACCCCAATCTTAGCTTGCGAAACAAGTAGAACCAAGGAAAATTAGACCAATCGATGAAGCATCGTCACAAACTGAGGTTCTACTATATTGATAAGATTCAAAGGTGATAGAATGCATGAGGTATGTTTGATGTCCACCTCTTGTCTATAAGGAGCCAATAACACACAACAAGTAATCAACCAAAACATAACTCTTGAAACAAGTAGAACCAGGGAAGATTAGACCAAAGGATGATACGTCATCGCAACCTAGGTTAGTTCTAATAGGTTCATAAGATTTAGATGCCCTCGAATGTAGTACGTGTGTTTGTTTTGCGCCTCACGGCTATAAGTAATCAACAACACGCAACAAACAATCACTGCAAAGTTAACTTGAAAAACCAGAAGAACTATGGAAGATTAGACTACTGGATGAAACGTCGCCATAAACTAGGGTTCTACTAGATTGACAACATTGAAAGACGCTAGAACGCATTAGGTGTGTTTGTTGTGCACCTTACGTCTATCACGAGCCAATAGCACACAACCAATAACCACAGCAAACTTAACTTGCGAAAGAAGTAGAAACAAGGAAGATTAGACCAGTGGATGAAGCTTCGTCACAAACTAGGTTTCTACAAGATTGATAAAATTCAAAGGTGCTAGAATCCGTTAGGTGTGTTTGATGTCCACCATCTGTCTATAAGGAGCCGATAACACACAACAAATAATCAACCTAAACTTAACTTGCGAAACAAGTTGAACAAGGGAAGATTAGACCAAAGGATGATACGCCATCGCAACCTACGTTGGTTCTAATAGGTTGATAAGATTTAGATGCTCTAGAATAAAGTATGTGTGTTTGTTTTGTGCCTCACGGCTATAAGTAGTCAACAACACACAACAAGCAATCACTCCAAACTTAACATGTAAAACAAGTAGAACCAGGGAAGATTAGACTATTGGATGAGAGGACATCATAAACTAGAGTTCTACTAGATTGACAATATTGAAAGACGCTAGAATGCAATAGGTGTCTTTGTTGTGCACTTTACGTCTATAACGAGCTAATGACACACAACTAATAACCACTGCAAACTTAACTTGCGAAACAAGTAGAACCAAGGAAGATTAGATCAATGGATGAAGCATCGTCACAAACTAGGTGTTTACAAGATTGATAAGATTCAAAGGTGCTAGAATCCATTAGGTGTGTTTGATGTCCACCTCCACTCCATAAGGACCCAATAACACACAACAAGTAATCAACCCAAACTTAACTTGCGTAAGGGGTGGAACAAGGGAAGATTAGACCAAAGGATGATACGTTATCGCAACCTAGGTTGGTTTTACTAGGTTGATAAGATTTAGATGCGCGAGAATGTAGTACATGTGTTTGTTTGGCACCTCACGGCTATAAGTAGACAACAACACACAACAAACAATCACTCCAAAGTTAACTTGAAAAACAAGAAGAACTATGGAAGATTAGACTACTAGATGAGACGTCGCAATAAACTAGAGTTCTACTAGATTGACAATATTGAAAGACGCTAGAATGCATTAGGTGTCTTTGTTGTGCACTTTACGTCTATAACGAGCTAATGACACACAACTAATAACCACTGCAAACTTAACTTGCGAAACAAGTAGAACCAAGGAAGATTAGACCAATGGATGAAGCATCGTCACAAACTAGGTTTCTACAAGATTGATAAGATTCAAAGGTGCTAGAATGCATTAGGTGTGTTTGATGTCCACCTCCTGTCTGCAAGGAGCCAATAACACACGACAAGTAATCAACCTAGACTTAACTTGCGAAACAATTCGAACAAGGAAAGATTAGACCAAAGAATGATAGGCCATAGCAACCTAGGTTGGTTCTAATAGGTTGACAAGATTTAGAAGCGCTCGAATGTAGTACGTGTGTTTGTTTTGCATCTCACGGCTAGAAGTAGTCAACAACACACGACCAACAATCACCTCAAAGTTTACATGAAAAACGAGAAGAACTATGGAAGATTAGACTACTAGATGAGACGTCGTAATAAACTAGAGTTCTACTAGATTGACAGTATTGAAAGACGCTAGAAAGCATTAGGTGTGTTTGTTGTGCACCTTACGTCTATAAGGAGACAATAACACACAACTAATAACGACCCCAATCTTAGCTTGCGAAACAAGTAGAACCAAGGAAAAGTAGACCAATGGATGAAGTATCGTCACAAACTGGGGTTCTAATAGATTGATAATATTCAAAGGTGCTAGAATGCATTAGGTGTGTTTGATACCCACCTTCTGTCTCTAAGGAGCCAATAAGACACAACAAGTTATCAACCTAAACTAAACTAGCGAAACAAGTCGAACAAGGGAAGATTAGACCAAAGGATGATACGTCATCGCAACCTAGGTTGCTTCTACTAGGTTGATAAGACTTAGATGAGCTAGAATGTTGTACGTATGTTTGTTTTTCGCCTCACGGCTATAAGGAGTCAACAACACACAACAAGGAATCACTCCAAACTTAACTTGCAAAACAAGTAGAACTATGGAAGATTAGACTACTGGATGAGACGTCATCATAAACTAGGGTTCTACTAGATTGACAATATTGAAAGACGCTGGAATGCATTAAGTGTGTTTGTTGGGCACCTTACGTCCAAAACGAGCTAATAACACACAACTAATAACCACAGCAAATATAACTTGTGAAACAAGTAGAACCGAGGAAGATTAGACCAATGGATAAAGCATTGTCACAAACTAGGTTTTTACTAGATTGATAAGATTCAAAGGTGTTAGAATGCATTAGGGGCGTTTGATGTCCACCTCCTGTCTATAAGGAGCCAATAACACTCAACAAGTAAATCAACCTAAACTTCACTTGCGAAACAAGTAGAACAAGGGAATATTAGACCAAAAGACGAGATGTCATCGCAACCATGGTAGGTTCTACTAGATTCATAAGACTTAGATGTGCTAGACTATAGAACATGAGTTCGTTTTGCGCTTTACGGCTATAAGTAGTCAACAACACACAACAAACAATCACTCCAAACTTAACCTGCAAAACAAGTAGAACCATGGAAGATTAGACTATTAGATGAGACGTCATAAACTGGGGTTCTACAAGATTGACAATTTTGAAAGGCGCTAGAATGCATTAGGTGTGTGTGATGTGCACCTTATGTCTATAACGAGCCAATAACACACACCTAATAACCACTGCAAACTTAACTTGCAAAACAAGTAGAACCAAGGAAGATTAGACCAATGGATGAAGCATTGTCACAAACTAGGTTTTTACAAGATTGATAAGATTCAAAGTGCTAGAATCCATTAGGTGTGTTTGATGTCCACCTCCCGTCTATAATGAGCCGATAACACACAACAAGTAATCAACCTAAACTTAACTGCGAAACAAGTTGAACAAGGGAAGATTAGACCAAAGGATGATACGCCATCACAACCTAGGTTGCTTCTAATAGGTTGATAAGATTTAGGTGCACTAGAATGTAGTACGTGTGTTTGTTTGGCACCTCACGGCTATAAGTAGACAACAACACACAACAAACAATCACTCCAAAGTTAACTTGAAAAACAAGAAGAACTATGGAAGATTAGACTACTAGATGAGACGTCGTAATAAACTAGAGTTCTACTAGATTGACAATATTGAAAGACGCTAGAATGCATTAGGTGTGTTTGTTGTGCACCTTACGTCTATAACGAGCCAATAACACACAACTAATAACCACAGCAAACTTAACTTGCGAAACAAGTAGAACCAAGGAAGATTAGACCAATGGATGAAGCATCGTCACAAACTAGGTTTCTACAAGATTGATAAGATTCAAAGGTGCTAGAATCCATTAGGTGTGTTTGATGTCCACCTCCTGTCTATAAGGAGCCGATAACACACAACAAGTAATCAACCTAAACTTAACTTGCGAAACTAGTAGAACAAGGGAAGATTAGACCAAAGGATGATACGTCATCGTAACCTAGGTAGGTTCTAATAGGTTGATAAGAATTAGATGCTCGAATGTAGTACGTGTGTTTGTTTTGCACCTCACGGCTATAAGTAGTCAACAACACACAACAAGCAATCACTCCAAAGTTAACCTGAAAAACAAGAAGAAATATGGAAGATTAGATTACTGGATGAGAAGTCGTCATAAACTAGGGTTCTACTAGATTGACAATATTGAAAGACGCTAGAGTGCATTAGGTGTGATTGTTGTGCACCTTATATCTATAACGAGCCAATAACACACAACTAATAACCACAGCAAGCATAACTTGCGAAACAAGTATAACCAAGGAAGATTAGACCAATGGATGAAGAATCATCACAAACTAGGATTCTAATAGATTGATAAGATTCAAAGGTGCTAGAATGCATTAGGTGTGTTTGATGTCCACCTCCTGTCTATAAGTAGCCAATAAGACACAACAAGTAATCAACCTAAACTTAACTTGCAAAACAAGTAGAACTAGGGAAGATTAGACCAAAGGGTGATACGTCATCGAAACTTAGGTAGGTTCTACTAGATTGATAAGATTTAGATGCGCTAGAATGTAGTATGTGTGTTTGTTTTGCGCGTCACGGCTATAAGTAATCACCAACACACAGCAGCAATCACTCCAATCTTAACTTGCAAAACAAGTAAAACCATAGAAGATTAGACTACTAGATGAGACGTCATAAACTAGGGTTCTACTAGATTGACAATATTGAAAGACGCTAGAATGCATTAGGTGTGTTTGATGTCCACCTCCTGCCTATAAGGAGCCAATAAGACACAACAAGTAATCAACCTAAACTTAACTCTCGAGACAAGTAGATCTAGGGAAGATTAGAGCAAAGGATGATACGTCATCGCAAACTAGGTAGGTTCTACTAGGTTGATAAGATTTAAATGCGCTAGAATGTAGTACGTGTGTTTGTTTTGCTCCCCATTGCTATAAGTAGTCAACAACACACAACAAGTAATCCCTCCATACTTAACCTGCAAAATAAGTAGAAGTTTGGAAGATTAGACTACTGGATGAGACGTCATCACAAACTAGGGTTCTACTAGATTGACAATATTGAAAGACGCTAAAATGCATTAGGTGTGTTTGTTGTGCACCTTACGTCTATAACGAGCCAATAACACACAACTAATAACCACAGCAAACTAAACTTGCAAAACAAGTAGAACCAAGGAAGATTAGACTAATGGATGAAGCATCGTCACAAACTAGGTTTCTACAAGATTGATAAGATTCAAAGGGGGTAAAATCCATTAGGTCTGTTCGATGTCCACCTCCTGTCTATAATGAGCCGATAACACACAACAAGTTATCAACCTAAACTTAATTTGCGAAACAAGTAGAACAAGGGAAGATTAGACCAAAGGAAGATACGCTATCGCAACATAGGTTGGTTCTAATAGGTTGGTAAGATTTAGATGCGCTCGAATGTAGTACGTGTGTTTGTTTTGCACCTCACGGCTATAAGTAGTCAACAACACACAACAAACAATCACTCCAAAGTTAACTTGAAAAACAAGAAGAACTATGGAAGATTAGACTACTAGATGAGACGTCGTAATAAACTAGAGTTCTACTAGATTGACAATATTGAAAGACGCTAGAATGCATTAGGTGTCTTTGTTGTGCACTTTACGTCTATAACGAGCTAATGACACACAACTAATAACCACTGCAAACTTAACTTGCGAAACAAGTAGAACCAAGGAAGATTAGACCAATGGATGAAGCATCGTCACAAACTAGGTTTCTACAAGATTGATAAGATTCAAAGGTGCTAGAATCCATTAGGTGTGTTTGATGTCCACCTCCTGTCTATAAGGAGCCGATAACACACAACAAGTAATCAACCTAAACTTAACTTGCGAAACAAGTAGAACAAGGGAAGATTAGACCAAAGGAAGATACGCTATCGCAACCTAGGTTGGTTCTAATAGGTTGATAAGATTTAGATGCGCTCGAATGTAGTACGTGTGTTTGTTTTGCACCTCACGGCTATAAGTAGTCAACAACACACAACAAACAATCACTCCAAAGTTTACTTGAAAAACAAGAAGAACTATGGAAGATTAGACTACTAGATGAGACGTCGTAATAAACTAGAGTTCTACTAGATTGACAGTATTGAAAGACGCTAGAAAGCATTAGGTGTGTTTGTTGTGCACCTTACGTCTATAACGAGCCAATAACACACAACTAATAACCACAGCAAACTTAACTTGCGAAACAAGTAGAACCGAGGAAAAATTAGGCCAATGGATAAAGCATCGTCACAAACTAGGTTTCTAGTATATTGAAAAGATTCAAAGGTGCTAGAATGCATTAGGGGTGTTTGATGTCCACCTCCTGCCTATAAGGAGCCAATAAGACACAACAAGTAATCAACCTAAACTTAACTCTCGAGACAGGGAAGATTAGACCAAAGGATGATACGTCATCGTAACCTAGGTAGGTTCTAATAGGTTGATAAGAATTAGATGCTCGAATATAGTACGTGTGTCTGTTTTGCACCTCATGGCTATAAGTAGTCAACAACACACAACAAGCAATCACTCCAAACTTATCTTGCAAAACAAGTAGAACTAGGGAAGATTAGACTACTACATGAGACGTCGTCATAAACTAGGGTTCTACTAGATTGACAATATTGAAAGACGCTAGAATGCATTAGGTGTGTTTGATGTGCACCTTACAGCTATAAAGAACCAATAACACACAACTAATAACCACAGCAAACTTAACTTCGAAAACAAGTAGAACGAAGGAAGATTAGACCAATGGATGAACTATCGTCACAAACTGAGGTTCTACTACATTGATAAGATTCAAAGGTGATAGAATGCATTAGGTGTGTTTGATGTCCACCTCTTGTCTATAAGGAGCCAATAAGACACAACAAGTAATCAACCTAAACTTAACTCTCGAAACACGTAGAACCAGGGAAGATTAGACCAAAGAATGATACGTCATCGCAGCCTTGGTAGGTTCTACTAGGTTGATGAGATTTATATGCGCTGGAATGTAGTACGTGCGTTAGTTTTGCGCCTCATTGCTATAAGTAGTCAACAACACACAACATGTAATCCTTCCAAACTTAACCTGCAAAACAAGTACAGGTGTGGAAGATTAGACTACTGGATGAGACGTCATCATAAACCAGTGTTCTACTAGATTAACAATTGTGAAAGACGCAAGAATACATTAGGTGTGTTTGCACAAACTAGGTTTCTACTAGATTGATAATATTCAAAGGTGCTAGAATGCATTAGGTGTGTTTGATGTCCACCTCCTGTCCATAAGGAGCCGATAACACACAACAAGTAATCAACCTAAACTTAACTTGCGAAACAAGTCGAACAAGGGAATATTAGACCAAGGGATGATACGTCATCGCAACCTAGGTTGGTTCTACTAGGTTGATAAGATTTAGATGCGCTAGAATGTAGTGTGTGTGTTTGTTTTGCTCCTCATGGCTATAAGTAGTCAACAACACACAACAAGCAATCACTCCGAACTTAACTTGCAAAACCGGTAGAACTATGGAAGATTAGACTACTGGATGAGACATCATCATAAACTAGGGTTCTACTAGACTGAGAACATTGAAAGACGCTAGAATGCATTAGGTGTGTTTGTTGCGCACCTTATGTCTATAATGAGCTAATAACGCACAACTAATAACCACAGCAAACTTAACTTGCGAAACAAGTAAAACCGAGGAAGATCTGACCATTGGATGAAGCATCGTCACAAACTAGGTTTCTACTAGATTGATAAGATTCAAAGGTGCTAGAATGCATTAGGTGTCTTTGATGTCCACCTCCTATCTATAAGGAGCCAATAACACACAAAAAGTTATCAACCAAAACTTAACTTGCGAAACAAGAAGAACAAGGGAAGATTAGACCAAAGGACGAGACGTCATCGCATCCTAGGCAGGTTCTACTTGATAAGACTTAGATGAGCTAGAATGTTGTACGTATGTTTGTTTTTCGCCTCACGGCTATAAGGAGTCAACAACACACAACAAGGAATCACTCCAAACTTAACTTGCAAAACAAGTAGAACTATGGAAGATTAGACTACTGGATGAGACGTCATCATAAACTAGGGTTCTACTAGATTGACAATATTGAAAGACGCTGGAATGCATTAAGTGTGTTTGTTGGGCACCTTACGTCCAAAACGAGCTAATAACACACAACTAATAACCACAGCAAATATAACTTGTGAAACAAGTAGAACCGAGGAAGATTAGACCAAAGGATGAAGAATCATCACAAACTAGGGTTCTAATAGATTGATAAGATTCAAAGGTGCTAGAATGCATTAAGTGTGTTTGATGTCCACCTCCTGTCTATAAGGAGCCAATAAGACAGAACAAGTAATCGACCTAAACTTAACCATCGAAAAAAGTAGAACCAGGGAAGATTAGACTAAAGGATGATACGTCATCGCAACCTTGGTGGGTTCTACTAGGTTGATAAGATTTAGATGCGCCAGAATAAAGTACGCGTGTTTGTTTTGCGCTTCACGGCTAAAAGTAGTCAACAACACACAACAAGCAATCACTCCAAACTTAACTTGCAAAACAAGTAGAACTATGGAAGATTAGACAACTAGATGAGACGTCCTCAAAAGTTAGGGTTGTACTAGATTGACAACACTGAAAGATGCTAGAATGCATTAGGTGTGTTTGTATTGCACCTTACGTCTATAACGAGCCAATAACACACAACCAATAACCACCCCAAACTTTTCTTGTGAAACAAGTAGAACCCAGGAAAATTAGACCAATGGATGAAGCATTGTCACAAACTAGGGCTCTACAAGATTGATAAGATTCAAAGGTGCTAGAATGCATTAGGTGTGTTTGATGTCCACCTCCTGTCCATAAGGAGCCAATAACACACAATATGTTATCAACATAAACTTAACTTGCGAAACAAATAGAACCAGAGAAGATTAGACCAAAGAATTATACGTCATCGCAACTCAATTTGGTTCTACTAGGTTGACAAGATTTAGATGCGTAGAATGTAATACGTGTGTTTCTTTCGCACCTCACGGCTATAAGTAGTCAACAACAAACGACAAGCAATCACACCAAATTTAACTTGCCAAATAAGTAGAATTATGGAAGATTAGACTATTGGATGAAAGGTCGTCATAAACTATGGTTCTACTAGATTGGCAATATTGAAAGCCGCTAGAATGCATCAGGTGTGTTTGATGTGCACCTTACAGCTATAAGGAGACAATAACACACAACTAATAACGACCCCAATCTTAGCTTGCGAAACAAGTAGAACCAAGGAAAATTAGACCAATAGATTAAGCATCGTCACAAACTGGGGTTCTTCTAGTTTGATAAGATTCAAAGGTGCTAGAATGCATTAGGTGTGTTTGATGTCCACCTCCTGTCTCTAAGGAGCCAATAACACACAACAAGTAATCAACCTAAACTTAACTTGGGGAAACAAGTAAAACTAGGGAAGATTAGACCAAAGAATGATACGTCATCGCAACCCAGGTAGGTTCTACTAGCTTGATAAATTTAGATACGCGAGAATGTAGTATGTGTGTTTGTTTTGCGCCTCACAGCTATAAGTAGTCGACTACATAGAACAAGCAATCACTTCAAAATTAACTTGCAAAACAAGTAGAACTATGGAAGATTAGACTTCGGGATTAGAGGTCATCATAAACTATGGTTCTACTAGATTGACAATATTGAAAGACGCTACAACGCATTAGGTGTTTTTCATGTACACCTTACAGCTATAAAGAGCCAATAACACACAACTAATAACCACAGCAAACTTAACTTGTGAAGCAAGTAGAATCAAGGAAGATTAGACCAAAGGATGAAGCATCGTCACAAACTAGGTTCTACTAGATTGATAAGATTCAAAGGTGCTAGAATGCATTAAGTGTGTTTGATGACCACCTCCTGTCTATAAGGAGCCAATAACACTCAACAAGTAATCAACCTAAACTTAACTTGCGAAGCACGTAGCACAAGGGAATATTAGACCAAAGGACGATGATGTGAATCCGGGAGGACTCAACTTAATTGTAGAATCGTCCTTGAATGATCTTGGGCAAAACACCAATCCCAAGTGAACCCAACAACAATAGGATGAACCTATCACCTTTGAATCATACTTGGAGAAAGAAATCTTGAAATCTTCCAAGCCAAAACAACCTAACCAAACTAGACCCAACAACAATAGGATGAAACCTATCACCTTTGAATCATAATAAGGCTAAATAGAATTCACTATTCCCAACCCCTCTAATCTTCAAATCCAACAACACTAGGATGAACCTAACACCTTTGGATTATGAAATGAAAAGAAAAAGATGAGTAGAGGCACCACAACTAAAAGGAAGAGTTTTAGTTGATAAGCCTTGTAAGTTTTGCAAGCAATTTTGCAAGACTCAAACTAGCTCACAAAGAAACTAGCAAAGAAAGGAAAATCCTTAAGAAGTTTATTACTCAAATCTGATTGAAAATGCTTAACCAAGGCCCCTTTTATAGTGTTTCAAGAGGGACCAAAGTTGAAAATTACAAAAGGACTAAAGTAGTAAATCTGAACTCTTTGGCCAAACTAGCATTAAATAAATACTCTTTGACCAAGAAAAGCTCTATGACCTAAAAAGGACTCTTAAACAATTAATCTAAATATTTAAAATGCAGAAAACAACTTGAAAAGTCTTCAAAAAATGTGTGGAAATTGGCCCAAAATTCAGCCAAAATGGACTTCTAGAATTCTTTGACTAGTCTTCACCTTTACACTTGGTAGTTGAATTTTGACCAAGGAAATCAGATGGAACCTTCAAAATACTTCATAATTTCGTCCATTTCACCATGTTTTTTGATCCTTAGAAGCTTCTTGAATTTTCTTGAAAATTCATCACTTGGTGGGTTGAATTTGGACTTGAAATTTTTGGGCAGATTTGTGGACTAACTTTTGGGACTTGGGCTGAACGAAAATTGCATTATTTTGGACCAAATAAAGTGGTTAAGAATCAGCAACAACTCACTTAATTAGCCCCTTTTGAATCTAGGTCCAAGACTTGCAAAATGTTGTAACAAGTGGGCTGAACTTTGGTAGCATTGGTCCTTTCTTTGTCATGTACTTGAATGATCAAATTAGACAAAGATTCTTCCATCCTTTTCTTCCTTAAACGAGTCATAGGACCGGCCATGCCATCAAGTGCATGAGGAGGAGAAGGAGTCTCATTTTGAGAAGCATTATTCACAACTTGATCTTCATTGTTCTTGTCTTTGTTGTTATCATGATGGGATCTTTGGAGCTCATCATCCCCTCTCTCTTGGAAAGGATTCGTCCTCGAATCCAAAGGATCTGCATCAAAGACAAAAGGAGATAAATCAGAGACATTAAAAGTAGAACTTATACCATAGTCTCCGGGAAGATCAAGCTTGTAGGCATTATCATTGACTCGTGCCACAACTTGGAATGGTCCATCTCCACGGGGGTGTAATTTAGTTCTTCTTGAGGCTGGAAATCTCTCTTTCCTCATGTGTACCCAAACCCAATCACCAGGTTTAAATACAACCTACTTACGCACGTAGTTAGCATTCTTGGCATTTTGCTCATTTTTCTTCTCAATGTTTGCGCGAGCTTGCTCATGCAACTTCTTCACAACTTCAGCTTTCTTTTTACCATCCAAACTCACTTGATCTTGTATAGGTAAAGGAGATAAGTCTAATGGAGTCAAAGGATTAAAACCATACACCAATTCAAAAGGAGAAAAATTAGTAGAAGTGTGTAGTGTGCGATTGTATGCAAATTCAGCAATTGGTAAACACTCCTCCCAACTCTTCAAGTTCTTCTTAATTATGGCCCTTAGTAAAACACCCAAAGTTCTATTAGTTACTTAGTTTGGCCATCGGTTTGTGGGTGACTTGTAGTTGAAAACAAAAGTTTTGTTCCCAATTTCCCCAAAGTGTTTTCGAAATAACTCAAAACTTCACATCCCTATCGAAACAATGGTCCTAGGGACTCCATGCAGACGGACAACTTCCTTGAAGAACAAATCACCACATGCTTTGCATCATCGGTTTTTCTACAAGCAATAAAATGAGCCATCTTTGAGAATCACAAAACAACAAAAAATTGAGTCCATTCCTCTTTGAGACCTAGGCAAACAAAGAACAAAAAAATCCAATGAAATGTCACCAAGGAGATTGAGGAGAGTGAGTGTACAATCCATGAGGAAGGGATTTAGATTTTGCTTTCTTACAATCAAGACAAGTTGCACAAATTTTCTCAACATCCCTTTTCATGTTAGGCCAATAAAAATGTTCATTCAGAATATCCAAAGACTTTAAAACACCAAAATGTCCCATCAAACCTCCACAATGTGCTTCACGCACAAAAGCTCTCTAAGTGAACAATAAGGAATACACATTTTATTTTCTTTTAATCCTTCATGCCGATAAACTTATTAAAAACCCTTTTCAGCAAATAGGAAAAATCAAAATCATGATCCTTATCATACAACTCCTTAATGTACTCAAATCCCATGATAGTAGCATTGGCGCATAATCGAGTGTACCTTCGAGAGAGTGCATCAGCCACAATGTTCTCTTTACCTTTCTTGTATTTTACCACGTATGGAAAAGTTTCTATGAATGAAATCCACTTGGCATGTCTCTTGTGCAAATTCTTTTGTCCCTGAGATACTTGATAGATTCATGATCGGTGTGGATCACAAACTCTCTTGGAAGAAGGTAGTGCGCCATGTCTCCAAAGCTCTCACAACGGCATAAAGCTCTTTGTCATATGTTGGGTAATTCAAAGTTGCTCCATTCAGCTTCTCACTAAAGTAGGAAATAGGTCGGCCTTCTTGAAGCAACACCGCTCCAATCCCAATTCCTGAAGCATCACATTCAACTTCAAAAGTTTTAGAAAAATCAAGCAATGCTAAAACTGGAGCATTAGTTAAATCATGCTTCAATTGTTCAAAAGCCTTTTGTTGAGAATCTCCCCATTCAAATTTCACATTTTTCTTTACCAATTCATTAAGCGGGGCTGCCTTTGTTGAGAAATCTCTAACAAACCTCCTATAAAAACTTGCTAGCCCATGGAAAGATCTTACCTCAATCACATTTGTGGGAATTGGCCATTCAAGAATTGCTGTCACCTTTGCTTCATCAACTTGTAGACCATTAGAATTCACAATATAGCCAAGGAAGATAACTTCTTCAACACAAAAAGTACACTTTTTCAAGTTTGCAAACAGTTTTTCCTCACGCAAAGTAGCAAGAACAAGCTTAAGATGTTCAACATGTTCATCCATGCTCTTACTATAAATCAAGATATCATCAAAATAGACAACAACAAATTTTCCAATGAAACGTCTCAAAACATGATTCATTAGTCTCATAAAAGTGCTGGGAGCATTAGTTAATCCAAAAGGCATAACAAGCCACTCATAAAGACCAAATTTTGTTTTGAAGGCCGTTTTCCATTCATCACCCTCTTTTATTCTTATTTGATGATAACCAGATTTCAAATCAATTTTTGTGAATAACTTAGCACCATGCAACTCATCAAGCATATCATCTAATCTAGGAATAGGATGGCGATACTTAATGGTGATTTTGTTCACAGCCCTACAATCAATACACATGCGCCATGAACCATCTTTTTTAGGAACTAAAATCACAGGAACAGCACAAGGGCTAAGAGACTCACGAATATGTCCTATGCTTAGCAACTCATCAACTTGCCTTTGAAGTTCCTTGGTTTCCTCCGGATTTGCACGATATGCTGGCCTATTTGGGATGGTAGCTCCGGGCAGGAAATCAATTTGATGTTCAATCCCTCGAATTGGAGGCAATCCTTTAGGTGCTTCATCGAGCAACACATCTGCAAATTCATTCAAAACAGCAACAATTTCTAAAGGCAAATTGTTAGGTAACTCATCAAGGACAAGACATTCATCTCTGCACAAAAGCATGATGATTGGCTTGTGAGAATTCAGGGCCCTATCTACATCTCTCATGCTTGCAAAAAAGGTGCCTTTTGTCTCACTTGCCTTCGGCTTCTCCTTTGTTTTCCCACTCTCACTCACTTTGCTTTTAGCCTTTTCATCTCTTGCTTTTTCACTCTCACTTGGCCTTTTCTTCTCACCCTCCTCTTTTAGCCTTTTCTCTCTCATTCTCATTTGTTCTTGGTACACCTGTTGTGGAGAAAGTGGAACAAGAGTAAAAGCTTTATGATTATGAATAATATGATACTTGTTGGACTTTCCCTTGTGATCGGCATCATGATCAAACTCCCATGGTCGGCCAAGAAGAATATGGCCAGCATGCATTGGTACTACATCACACAAAACTTCATCCTCATATTTTCCAATTGAGAATTTTACCTTAGCTTGCCGATTCACCCTTAGCTCACCACTATCATTGAGCCATTGCAAACGGTAGGGACTAGGATGTACTATCATAGGCAATCCAAGCTTATCTACAAGATAAGAGCTAACACAATTAGTACAACTTCCACTATCAATGATGAGCATGCATACCTTATTTTGAACCTTGCATCTTGTGTGGAAAATAGTACTCCTTTGCTCTTTATCATCCAATCCAACTTGTGCATTCAATGCCCTCAAAGTGACTAGAATCTCATCACCACTTGATTCAAATTGTTCACCTTCATTTTCAATAGTCGGCTCCTCCACTTCTTCTTCACTTTGGCTCAAATAGGAACCATCTTCTTGCATAACCATGGTTCTGGAATTAGGACATTGAGAGGCTATGTGTCCCTTCCCAAAACACTTAAAACAAGTGAGCTTAGAAGTAGAAGAAGAGGGTTTTCTTGAATCACCATTTTCAAACTTCTTAGAATCAAATTTCTTTGGTTCTTCTTTCTTTTTACCAACATCCTTTTTATTCCAACTATTGCTTTTCCAAGATGATTGGTTAGAAGAAAACTTACTTGAGCCTCCTTTTCTTTTCAATTGCTTTTCTACCTTTTCTGCCATGTGCATCATTTCTTCCAAATCCATATAATGTTGTAACTCAACAACATCAGCTATCTCCCTCTTGAGACCACCTAAGAATCGTGCCATGGTAGCTTCTTTATCTTCCTCAATATTAACTCTTGTCATAGCCACTTCCCTCTCTTCGGAGTATTCTCCCACCGTTTTGGATCCTTGGGTAATTCCTTGCAATTTGTTGTACAAGTCTCTATAGAAATGTGAGGGAATAAACCTTTTCCTCATGATAGACTTCATGTCCTCCCAAGTTTCAATAGGCCTTTCTCGGTTCCTTCTCCTAGAAGACACCAACTTATCCCACCATGTTAGAGCATAAGATGAAACTCAAGTGAAGCAATTTTACCTTCTTTTCCTGAGTATTCATGAATGGAAAAGATTTTCTCCACCTTTGTCTCCCACTCCAAATAAGCTTCAGGATCACTTTTGCCATGAAATTCAGGAACTTTCATCTTAAGACCCATGAGATTGTTATCCATGCCACCTCTATGATTTCCTCTCCTTTCTCTTATTGGTGATGCATCTCCTACATCATTTCTCCTTCGCCTCATTAAGGATGATGCTTCTGATGATTGAGAACCTTCTTCATCACTATGGACCGATGGTGGTGGTTTTCCTCCAAGCTCTTGGAATCTAGTTTCCATATGTGCCATGCGTGCCATAACTGCTTCCATTGATCTATTGAATTGAGCAGTAATTTCATCACCAATTGCTCTCAACTGTGCAGTTTGATCAACTTGATCTGCCATGTGAATCAAAAACTTTGAAGAAAGATTAGTAATTCCTCACACCTTTGTACCCCTTTTCCCAATATGTCTCAACCCAAATTTGAATGTTGTACACTTGTTTTTGGCTAAATATAGTGGGGGGTAGATACACTCTTTTCTTACCACTCTTTTCCTTTCACTAGCTTCTGGTGAGAATTGTTCAAACCTTACAAGATGCTCAACAAATGGCTTACTTGGCAACAAAGAAAATTAAGAGGTCAAAGAAAAGATAGCATGCAAAGATCATATAAAGAAACAAGTAGAAGAGAGAATAGGAGTAGAGAGAAACAAATGGTGTTAGGACTATTGTCAATTTTTTTTTCTTTTTTTTTTGATAAGCAACACCTTCAAAGCTCTTGCAAACTTTAACCTTCAAAGACAGAACAAAGGGATTTAATAGCAAGAATTATGATGATGAATAGTAAATGGAGATACGAAGATAAAAAAAGATATGATCAATTCAAGGAGACTAGCTCTGATACCAAACTGATGTGAATCCGGGAGGACTCAACTTAATTGTAGAATCGTCCTTGAATGATCTTGGGCAAAACACCAATCCCAAGTGAACCCAACAACAATAGGATGAACCTATCACCTTTGAATCATACTTGGAGAAAGAAATCTTGAAATCTTCCAAGCCAAAACAACCTAACCAAACTAGACCCAACAACAATAGGATGAAACCTATCACCTTTGAATCATAATAAGGCTAAATAGAATTCACTATTCCCAACCCCTCTAATCTTCAAATCCAACAACACTAGGATGAACCTAACACCTTTGGATTATGAAATGAAAAGAAAAAGATGAGTAGAGGCACCACAACTAAAAGGAAGAGTTTTAGTTGATAAGCCTTGTAAGTTTTGCAAGCAATTTTGCAAGACTCAAACTAGCTCACAAAGAAACTAGCAAAGAAAGGAAAAATCCTTAAGAAGTTTATTACTCAAATCTGATTGAAAATGCTTAACCAAGGCCCCTTTTTATAGTGTTTCAAGAGGGACCAAAGTTGAAAATTACAAAAGGACTAAAGTAGTAAATCTGAACTCTTTTGGCCAAACTAGCATTAAATAAATACTCTTTGACCAAGAAAAGCTCTATGACCTAAAAGGACTCTTAAACAATTAATCTAAATATTTAAAATGCAGAAAACAACTTGAAAAGTCTTCAAAAAATGTGTGGAAATTGGTCCAAAATTCAGCCAACATGGACTTCTAGAATTCTTTGACTAGTCTTCACCTTTACACTTGGTAGTTGAATTTTGACCAAGGAAATCAGATGGAACCTTCAAAATACTTCATAATTTCGTCCATTTCACCATGTTTTTTGATCCTTAGAAGCTTCTTGAATTTTCTTGAAAATTCATCACTTGGTGGGTTGAATTTGGACTTGAAATTGGGAAATTTAGGGCAGATTTGTGGACTGACTTTTGGGACTTGGGCTGAACGAAAATTGCATTATTTTGGACCAAATAAAGTGGTTAAGAATCAGCAACAACTCACTCAATTAGCCCCTTTTGAATCTAGGTCCAAGACTTGCAAAATGTTGTAACAAGTGGGCTGAACTTTGGTAGCATTGGTCCTTTCTTTGTCATGTACTTGAATGATCAAATTAGACAAAGATTCTTCCATCCTTTTCTTCCTTAAACGAGTCATAGGACCGGCCATGCCATCAAGTGCATGAGGAGGAGAAGGAGTCTCATTTTGAGAAGCATTATTCACAACTTGATCTTCATTGTTCTTGTCTTTGTTGTTATCATGATGGGATCTTTGGAGCTCATCAGACGAGACGTCAACGCAAGCTAGGTACATTCTACTAGATTGATAAGATTTAGATGCGCTAGAATGTAGGACGTGCGTTTGTTTTGCGCCTCACGGCTATAAGTAGTCAACAACACACAACATGCAATCTCTCCAAACTTAACATGCAACACAAGTAGAACCAGGGAAGATTAGACTATTGGATGAGACGTCATCATAAACTAGAGTTCGAAGGGAATGACAATATTGAAAGACACTAGAATTCATTAGGTGTGTTTGATGTGCAACTTACGGTTATAAGGAGCGAAAAACACACAACTAATAACCACTCCAAACTTAACTTGCGAAACAAGTAGAACCAAGGAAGATTAGACCACTGGATGAAGCATCGTCGCAAACTAAGGTTCTACAAGATTGATAATATTCTTAGGTGTTATAATGCATTAGGTGAGTTTGATGTTCCCCTCCTGCCTGTAAGGAGCCAATATGACACAACAAGTAATCAACCTAAACTTAACTCTCGGAACAAGTAGATCCAGGAAAGATTAGACCAAAGGATGATACGTCATCGTAACCTAGGTAAGTTCTAATAGGTTGATAAGATTTAGTTGCTCTAGAATAAAGTACGTGTGTTTCTTTTCTGCCTCACGGCTATAAGTAGTGAACAACACACAACAAGCAATCACCCCAAACTTAACATACAAAACAAGTAGAACCAGGAAAGATTAGACAATTGGATAAGACGACATCATAAACTAGGGTTCGAAGGGATTGACAATATTGAAAGATGCTAGAATTCATTAGGTGTTTTATGTGCAACTTACGGTTATAAGGAGCGAAAAACACACAACTAATAACGACCCCAATAACTTACGAAACAAGTAGAACCAAGGAAGATTAGACCAATGGATGAAGTATCGTCACAAACTAGGATTCTACGATATTGATAAGATTCAAAAGTGCTAGAATGCGGTAGGTGTGTTTGATGTCCACCTCCTGTCTATAAGGAGCCAATAACACACAACAAGTAATCAACCTAGACTTAACTCTCGAAACAAGTAGAACCAGGGAAGATTAGACCAAAGAATGATACGCCGTCGCAACCTAGGTACGTTCTACTAGGTTAATAAAACTTAGATGCGCTATAATGTTGTACGTGTGTTCGTTTTGCGCCTCATGGCTATAAGTGGTCAACAACACACAACAAGCAATCACTTCAAGCTTAACTTGCAAAACTAGTAGAACCATGGAAGATTAGACTATTGGATAAGACGTCGTCATAAACTAGGGTTCTACTAGATTGACAATTTTGAAAGACGCTTGAATGCATTAGCTGTGTTTGACGTGCACCTAACAGCTATAAGGAGCCAATAACACATAACTGATAACCACCCCAAACCTAACTTGCGAAACAATAGAACCAAGGAAGATTAGAACAATGCATGAAGCATCATCACAAACTAGGGTTCTACTAGATTGATAAGATTCAAAGGTGCTAGAATGCATTTGGTGTGTTTGATTTCCACCTCCTGTCTATAAGGAGCCAATAACACATAACAAGTAATCAACCAAAACTTAACTTGGGGAAACAAGTAAAACTAGGGAAGATTAAACCAAAAGATAATACGTCATCGCAACCTAGGTAGGTTCTACTGGGTTGATGAGATTTAGATGCGCTAGAATGTAGTACGTGTGTTTGTTTTGCGCTTCACGGCTATAAGTAGTCAACAACACACAAGAAGCAATGACTCCAAACTTAACATACAAAACAAGTAGAACCATGGAAGATTAGACTATTGGATGAGACGTCGTCATAAATGAGGGTTCTACTAGATTGACAATATTGTAAGACGCAAGAATGCATTACGTGTGTTTGTTGTGCACCTTACATCTATAACGAGGAAATAACGCACAACTAATAACCACAGCAAACTTAACTTGTGAAACCAGTAGAACCAAGGAAGATTAGACCAATGGATGAAGAATCGTCACAAACTAAGGTTCTACTAGATTGATGAGATTCAAAGGTGCTAGAATGCATTAGGTGTCTTTGATATCCACCTCCTATCTATAAGAAGCCAATAACACACAACAAGTAATCAACCTAAACTTAACTTGCGAAACAAGTAGAACAAGGGAAGATTAGACCAAAGGACGAGACGTCATCGCAACCTAGGTAGGTTCTACCAAGTTTGGTAAACTCGAGTTTTTACGTAAAATCGGTAGAGGGTCCACAAAATTGGATCGTAAAATCGTAAGAGTTTACAAATTATGAAAAATAATATAATAAATATATTATATATAATATATGTTAAATTTATAAATCACAAACCTGTTCAAACTTATAAAAAATAGACAAATTTCAAAAAAAATTATCAAACACACGTAAAAACTATTAATAATCATAATTCATCAACAACCATGCATGACAAAGCATAAGTCCTTAATCATCGAAGTTTAAACTAATGGCAATGAAGAGGATCGGTGAAAGGCAGAGTGAGGAGGAAGTTGATGATGCTTTTGGAGGGGGATGAGAATAGAAAATACCTGGAGAAAACGAGGGCAATGAAGGAATGAAGGAAGGAAGGGGGAAGAAGGAGAATGAGAAGAGATTTGTGGGTATTGGGGAGATAGAGCTACGGCGGAGAGAAATTGAAACATACATGAAAAAGCCCTAAATAAAATTCAGAAGTTCAGTCAAAACGCTGTTTGTTTTGCGTTTTTATAGAAACGGATCGCTGGCTGATTTTATGATTATAAATGTCCAACTCGCGAGTTTATTCGATTTTACCTATTTTCGTTTTTAAATATAAACTGAATCGGACACTTGGTTTTGGATCGCAAAATCGTAAAAACGTACTAGTAAAATCGAGATTTTACCCGATTTTACCTATTTTAGTTTTTACCTATAAACTGAATCGGACACTTGGTTTCGAATCGTAAAAACGCACTAGTAAAATCGAGAGTCTAGCAACATTGGGTTCTACTAGATTGATAAGACTTAGATGCGCTAGAACGTAGGGCGTCTATTTGTTTTGCGCCTCACGGCTATAAGTAGTCAACAACATACAACAAGCAATCACTCCAAACTTAACATGCAAAACAAGTAGAACCATGGAAGATTAGATTATTGGATAAGACGTCATCATAAACTAAGGTTCGAAGGGAATGACAATATTGAAAGACGCTAGAATTCATTAGGTGTGTTTGATGTGCAACTTACGGTTATAAGGAGCGAAAAACACACAACTAATAACCACCCCAAACTTAACTTCTGAAACAAGTAGAACCAAGGAAGATTAGACCAATGGATGAAGCGTCGTCACAAACAAGGATTTTACGAGATTGATAAGATTCAAAGGTGCTAGAATGTAGTAGGTGTGTTTGATGTCCACCTCCTGTCTATAAGGAGCCAATAACTCACAACAAGTAATCAACCTAAACTTAACTCTCGAAACAAGTAGAACCAGGGAAGAAT
Source organism: Gynochthodes officinalis (assembly GCA_020080225.1). NCBI lineage: Eukaryota > Viridiplantae > Streptophyta > Magnoliopsida > Gentianales > Rubiaceae > Gynochthodes > Gynochthodes officinalis. Next base: position 6,711,584 of record CM034620.1, read on the forward strand.
AGACCAAAGGATGATACGTCATCGCAACCTAGGTAGGTTCGACTAAGTTGATAAGACTTAGATGCGGTAGAATGTAGTACGTGTGTTCGTTTTGCGCCTCACGGCTATAAGTAGTCAACAACACACAACAAACAATCACTCCAAACTTAACTTGCAAAACAAGTAGAATCATGGAAGATTAGACTATTGGATGAGACGTCGTCATATACTAGGGTTCTACTAGATTGACAATTTTGAAAAATGCTAGAATGTATTAGTTGTGTTTGATGTGCACCTTACGGGTATAAGGAGCCAATAATGCACAACTAATAACCACCCCAAACTTAGGTTGCGAAACATGTAGAACCAAGGAAGATTAGACCATTTCATGAAGCATCGTCACAAACTAGGGTTCTACTAGATTGATAAAATTCAAAGGTGCTAGAATGCATTAGGTGTGTTTGATGTCCACCTAATGTCCATAAGGAGCCAATAACACACAACAAGTAATAACCTAAACTTAACTTGCGAAACAAATAGAACAAGGGAAAATTAGACCAAAGGACGAGACATTATTGCAACCTAGGTAGGTTCTACTAGATTAATAAGACTTAGATGCGCTAGAATGTAGTACCTGTGTTTGTTTTGCGCCTCGCGGCTATAAGTAGTCAACAACACACAAGAAGCAATCACTCCAAACTTAACATGCAAAACAAGTAGAACCATGGAAGATTAGACTATTGGATGAGACGTCGTCATAAAATAGGGTTCTACTAGATTGACAATATCGAAAGACGCTAGAATGAATTAGGTGTGTTTGATGTGCAGCTTACAGCTATAGGGAGACAATAACACACAACTAATAACCACAGCAAGCTTAACTTGCGAAACAAGTAGAACCAAGGAAGATTAGACCAATGGATGAAGTATCGTCACAAACTAGGGTTCGACTAGATTGATAAGATTCAAATGTGCTAGAATGCATTAGGTGCGTTTGTTGTCCATCTCCTGTCTACAATGAGCCATTAACACACAACAAGTAATCAACCTAAGCTTAACTTGCAAAACAAGTCGAACAAGGGAAGATTAGACCAAAGGATGATACGTCTTCGCAACCTAGGTTGGTTCTACTAGGTTGATAAGATTTAGATGCGCTAGAATGTAGTACGTGTGTTTGTTTTGCACCTCACGGCTGTAAGTGGTCAACAACACACAACAAGGAATCACTCCAAACTTAACATGCAAAACAAGTAGAACCATGGAGGATTAGACTATTGGATGAGACGTTTTGATAAACTAGGGTTCTAAGAGATTGACAATATTGAAAGACGCTAGAATTCATTAGGTGTGTTTGATGTGCACGTTCCGGTTATATGGAGCTAAAAACACACAACTAATAACCACCCCAAATTTAACATGCGAAACAAGTAGAACAAATGAAGATTAGACCAATGGATGAAGCATTGTCACAAACTAGCGTTCTACGTGATTTATAAGATTCAAAGCTGCTAGAATGCATTAGGTGTCTTTGATGTCCACCTCCTGTCTACAAGGAGCCAATAAGACACAACAAATAATCAACCTAAACTAAACACCCGAAACAAGTAGAACCAGGGAAGATTAGACCAAAGGATGAGACGTCATCGCAACCTAGGTAGGTTCTACTAGGTTGATAAGATTTAGATGCGCTAGAATGTAGTACGTGTGTTTGTTTTGCGCCTCACGGCTATAAGTAGTCAACAACACACAACAAGCAATCACTCCAAACTTAACCTGCAAAACAAGTAGAACTATGGAAGATTAGACTACTAGATGAGACGTCGTCATAAACTAGGGTTCTACTAGATTGACAATATTGAAAGACGCTAGAATGCATTAGGTGTGTTTGATGTGCACCTTACAGCTATAAGGAGCCAATAACGCACAAGTAACCAACCCAAACTTAACTTGCGAAACAAGTAGAACCAGGGAAGATTAGACCAATGGATGAAGCATTGTCACAAACTAGCGTTCTATGAGATTGATAAGATTCTAAGGTGCTACAATGCATTAGGTGTGTTTGATGTCCACCTCCGGTCCATAAGGAGCCAATAACACACAAGTAATCAACCTATACATAACTTGCGAAACAAGTAGAACAAGGGAAGATTAGACCAAAGATGCGATGTCATCGCAACCTAGGTAGGTTCTACTAGATTGATAAGACTTAGATGCACTAGAATGTAGTACGTGTGTTTGTTTTGGGTCTCACTGCAATAAGGAGTCAACAACACATAAGAAGCAATCCCTCCAAACATAACTTGCAACACAAATAGAACCTCGGAGGATTAGACCAATGGATGATACGTCATCGCAACCTTGGTAGGTTCTGCTAGGTTGATAAGATTTAGAAGCGCTAGAACGTAATACGTGTGTTTGTTTTGCGCTTCACGGCTATAACTAGTCAACAACACACAACAAGCAATCACTCTAAACTTAGCTTGCAAAACAAGTAGAACCATGAAAGATTAGACTATTGGATGAGACGTCATCATAATCTTGGGTTCTACTAGATTGACAATTTTTAAAGACGCTAGAACGCATTAGGTCTGTTTGATGTGCACCTTACAGCTACAAGGAGCCAATAACACACAACTAACAACCACCCCAAACTTAACTTGCGAAACAAGTAGAACCAATGAAGATTAGACCAATGGATGAAGCATCGTCACAAACGAGGGTTCGACTAGATTGATAAGATTCAACGGTGGTAGAATGTATGAGGTGTGTTTGATGTCCACCTCCTGTTAATAAGGTGCCAATAACACAAAACAAGTAACCAACCTAAACTTAACTTGCAAAACAAGTAGAACCAGGGAAGATTAGACCAAATAATGATACGTCTTCGCAACGTAGGTAGGTTCTACTGGGTTGATAAGATTTAGATGCGCTAGAATGTAGTACGTGTGTTTGTTTTGCACCTCACGGCTATAAGTAGTCAAAAACAGACAACAAGCAATCACTCAAACTTAACTTGCAAAACAAGTAGAACCATGGAAGATTAGACTATTGGATGAGACGTCGTCATAAACTAGGGTTCTACAAGATTGACAATTTTCAAAGACGCTAGAGTGCATTAGGTATGTTTGATGTGCACATTACAGCGATAAGGAGCCAATAACACACAAGTAAAACCCAGCCCAAACTTAACTTGCGAAACAAGTAAGACCAAGGAAGATTAAACCAATGGATGAAGTATCATCACAAACTAAGGTTCTACTAGATTGATAAGATTCAAAGATGCGAGAATGCATTAGGTGTGTTTGATGTCCACCTCCTGTCTCTAAGAGGCCAGTAACACACAACAAATAATCACTCCAAAGTTAACTTGAACAGCTAGTAGAACAATGGAAGATTAGACTAATGGATGAGACGTCATCATAAACTAAGGTTCTACTAGATTGACAAATTTGGAAGACGCTGGAATGCATTAGTTGTGTTTGATGTGCACCTTACAGCTATAAGGAGCCAAAAACACACAACTAATAACCACCACAAACATAACTTGCGAAACAAGTAGAACCGATGAAGATTAGATCGATGGATGAAGCATCGTCACAAACTAGGGTTCTACAACATTGATAAGATCCAGAGGTGCAATAATGCATTAGGTGTGTTTGATGTGCACCTCCTACCCACAAGGAGCCAATAACACACAAGTAACCAACCCAAACTTAACTTGTGAAAAAGTAGACCAGGAAAGATTGGACCAATGGATGATACGTCATCACAGCCTAGATTCTAATAGATTGATAAGATTTCAATCTGCTACAATGTACTAGGTTTGTTTGAATTGTACCTCATGGCTATAAGGAGTCAACAACACACAAGAAGAAACCACTCCGAACATAATTTGCAAAACAAATAGAACCTGGGATCATTAGATCAGTGGATGATACGTCATCGCAACCTTGGTAGGTTCTACTAGGTTGATGAGATTTAGATGCGCTGGAATGTAGTACGTGTGTTAGTTTTGCGCCTCATTGCTATAAGTAGTCAACAACACACAACAAGCAATCACTCCAAAGTTAACATGCAAAATAAGTAGAACTATGAAAGAATAGACTCTTGGATGAGACGTCGTCATAAAATAGGGTTCTATTACATTGACAGTATTGAAAGACGCTAGAATGCATTAGGTGTGTTTGATGTGCACCTTACAGCTATAAGGAGCCAATAACACACAACTAATAACCACAGCAAATTTAACCTGCGAAACAAGTAGAACCAAGGAAGATTAGACCAATGGACGAAGCATCGTCACAAACTAGGGTTCTAGTAGATTGATAAAATTCAAAGGTGCTATAATGCATTAGGTGTGCTTGATGTCCACCTCCTGTCTATAATGAGCCAATAACACAGAACAAGTAATCAACCTAAACTTGACTAGCGAAACAAGTCGAACAAGGGAAGATTAAACCAAATGATGATACGTCATCGCAACCTAGGTTGCTTCTACTAGGTTGATAAGATTTAGATGCGCTAAAATGTAGTACGTGTGTTTGTTTTGCATCATACGGCTAAAAAGAGTCAACAACACACAAGAACCAACCACTCCAAACATAACTTGCAAAACAAATAGAACTTGGGAAGATTTGACCAATGGATGATACGTCATCGCAACCTTGGTAGGTTCTACTAGGTTGATAAGATTTAGATGCGCTAGAATGTAGTACGTGTGTTTGTTTTGCGCCTCACGGCTATAAGTAGTCAACAAAACACAACAAGCAATCACTCCAAACTTAACATGCAAAACAAGTAGAACAAGGGAAGATTGGACCAAAGGATTATATGCCATTGCAACCTAGGTTGGTTCTAATAGGTTGATAAGATTTAGGCATGCTAGAATGTAGTACGTGTGTTAGTTTTGCGCCTCACGGCTATAAGTGTTCAACAACACACAACAAAAAGTAACTCCAAAGTTAGCTTGAAAAACAAGTAGAACAATGGAAGATTAGACTAATGGATGAGACGTCATCATAAACTAGGGTTCTACTAGATTGACAAAATTGAAAGACGCTAGAAAGCATTCGGTGTGTTTGATGTGCACCTTATAGCTATAAGGAGCCAATAACACACAACTAATAACCACCCCAAACCTATCTTGCGAAACAAGTAGAACAAAGGAAGATTAGATCAATGGATGAAGCATCGTCACAATCTAGGTGGTTCTACAAGATTTATAAGATTCAGAGATGCTAGATTGCATTAGGTGCGTTTGATGTCCACCTCCTACCTACAAGGAGCGAATAACACACAAGTAACCAACCCAAACTTAAGTTGTGAAAAAGTAGAACAAGGAACGATTAGACCAATGGATGATACGTCATCACAGCCTAGATTCTAATAGATTGATAAGATTTCAATCCGCTACAATGTAGTAGGATTGTTTGAATTGTACCTCATGGCTATAAGGAGTCAACAACACACAAGAAGAAACCACTCCGAACATAATTTGCAAAACAAATAGAACCTCGGAGAATTAGACCAATGGATGATACGTCATCGCAATCTTGGTAGGATCTTCTAGGTTGATAAGATTTAGATGCGCTAGAACGTAGTACGTGTGTTTGTTTTGCGCTTCACGGCTACAAGTAGTCAACAACACACAACAAACAATCACTCTAAACATAGGTTGCAAAACAAGTAGAACCATGAAAGATCACACTATTGGATGAGACGTCGTCATCAACTTGGGTTCTACTAGATTGACAATTTTTAAAGGCGCTAGAACGCATTAGGTCGGTTTGATGTGCACCTTAAAGCTATAAGGATCAAATAACACACAACTAACAACCACCCCAAACTTAACTTGCGAAACAAGTAGAACCAATGAAAATTAGACCAATGGATGAAGTATCGTCACAAACGAGGGTTCTACTAGATTGATAAGATTCAACGGTGGTAGAATGTATGAGGTGTGTTTGATATCCACCTCCTGTTAATAAGGTGCCAATAATACAAAACAAGTAACCAACCTTAACTTAACTTGCAAAACAAGTAGAACTAGGGAAGATTAGACCAAATAATGATACGTCTTCGCAACGTAGGTAGGTTCTACGGGGTTGATAAGATTTAGATGAGCTAGAATGTAGTACGTGTGTTTGTTTTGCGCCTCACGGCTATAAGTCGTCAAAAACACACAACAAGCAATCACTCCAAACTTAACTTGCAAAACAAGTAGAACCATGGAAGATTAGACTATTGGATGAGACGTCGTCATAAACTAGGGTTCTACTAGATTGACAATTTTCAAAAACGCTAAAATGCATTAGGTGTGTTTGATGTGCACCTTACGGGTATAAAGAGCTAATAACACACAACTAATAACCACCCCAAACTTAACTTGCAAAACATGTAGAACCAAGGAAGATTAGACCATTGGATGAAGTATCGTCACAAACTAGAGTTCTACTAGATTGATAAGATTCAAAGTTGCTAGAATGCATTAGGTGTCTTTCATGTTCACCTCCTATCTATAAGTAGACAATAACAGACAACAAGTAATCAACCTAGACTTAACTCTCGAAACAAGTAGAACAATGGAAGATTAGACCAAAGGACGAGACGTCAACGCAAGCTAGGTACGTTCTACTAGATTGATAAGATTTAGATGTGCTAGAATGTAGGACGTGCGTTTGTTTTGCGCCTCACGGCTATAAGTAGTCAACAACACACAACAAGCAATCACTCTAAACTTAACTTGCAAAACAAGTAGAACCATGGAAGATTAGACTATTGGATGAGACGTCGTCATAAATTAGGCTTCTACTAGATTGACTATTTTCAAAGATGCTAGAATGCATTAGGCGTGTTTGATGTGCACCTTACAGCCATAAGGAGCCAATAACATACAACAAGTAATCAATCTAAACTTAACTTGCGAAACAAGTAGAACCAGGGAAGATTAAACCAAAGGATGATACATCATCGCAACCTAGGTAGGTTCAACTAGGTTGATAAGATTTACATGCGTTAGAATGTAGTACGTGTGTTTGTTTTGCTCCTCACGGCTATAAGTAGTAAACAACACACAACAAGCAATCATTCTAAACTTAACCTGCAAAACAAGTAGAACCATGGAAGATTACACTATTGGATGAGACGTCGTCATAAATGAGGGTTCTACTAGATTGACAATATTGAAAGACGCAAGAATGCATTAGGTGTGTTTGATGTGCACCTTACAGCCATAAGGAGCAAATAACACACAACTAAAAACCACCCCAAACTTAACTTGCAAAACAAGTAGAACCACGAAAGATTAGACCATTGGATGAACTATCGTCACAAACTAGAGTTCTACTAGATTGATAAGATTCAAAGTTGCTAGAATGCATTAGGTGTCTTTGATATTCACCTCCTATCTATAAGTAGCCAATAACAGACAACAAGTAATCAACCTAGACTTAACTCTCGAAACAAGTAGAACAATGGAAGATTAGACCAAAGGACGAGACGTCAACGCAAGCTAGGTACGTTCTACTAGATTGATAAGATTTAGATGTGCTAGAATGTAGGACGTGCGTTTGTTTTGCGCCTCACGGCTATAAGTAGTCAACAACACACAACAAGCAATCACTCTAAACTTAACTTGCAAAACAAGTAGAACCATGGAAGATTAGACTATTGGATGAGACGTCGTCATAAACTAGGCTTCTACTAGATTGACTATTTTCAAAGATGCTAGAATGCATTAGGCGTGTTTGATGTGCACCTTACAGCCATAAGGAGACAATAGCATACAACAAGTAATCAATCGAAACTTAACTTGCGAAATAAGTAGAACCAGGGAAGATTAAACCAAAGGATGATACATCATCGCAACCTAGGTAGGTTCAACTAAGTTGATAAGATTTAGATGCGTTAGAATGTAGTACGTGTGTTTGTTTTGCACCTCACGGCTATAAGTAGTAAACAACACACAACAAGCAATCATTCTAAACTTAACCTGCAAAACAAGTAGAACCATGGAAGATTACACTATTGGATGAGACGTCGTCATAAATGAGGGTTCTACTAGATTGACAATATTGAAACACGCAAGAATGCATTAGGGGTGTTTGATGTGCACCTTACAGCCATAAGGTGCAAATAACACACAACAAAAAACCACCCCAAACTTAACTTGCAAAACAAGTAGAACCACGAAAGATTAGACCAATGGATGAAGCACCGTCACAAACTAGGGTTCTACTAGATTGATAAGATTCAAAAGTGCTAGAATGCATTAGGTATGTTTGATGTCCACCTGCTATCCATAAGAAGCCAATAACACACAACAAGTAATCAACCTAAACTTAACTTGCGAAGAAAGTAGAACAAGGGAATATTAGACCAAAGGACGAGACGTCAACGCAAGCTAGGTACGGCTATAGGTAGTCAACAACACACAACAAGCAATCACTCCAAACGAGGGCAATGAAGGAATGAAGGAAGGAAGGGGGAAGAAGGAGAATGAGAAGAGATTTCGGCCGATCGGCAGAGATGGAGAGTTCCGGGCAGTGGGGATTGCGGAGGTAGAGCTACGGCAGAGAGAAATTGAAACATACAAGAAAAAGCCCTAAGTAAAATAGAATTCAGAAGTTCTGTCAAAACGCTGTTTGTTTTACGTTTTTATAGAAACGGATCGCTGGCTGATTTTATGATTATAAATGTCCAGTTCGCGAGTTTATCCGATTTTACCTATTTTAGTTTTTACCTATAAACTGAATCGGACACTTGGTTTTGTATCGCAAAATCGTAAAAACGTACTAGTAAAATCGAGAGTTTACCCGATTTTACCTATTTTAGTTTTTACCTATAAACTGAATCCGACACTTGGTTTCGAATCGTAAAAACGCACTAGTAAAATCGAGAGTCTAGCAACATTGGGTTCTACTAGATTGATAAGACTTAGATGCGCTAGAACGTAGGATGTATGTTTGTTTTGCGCTTCACGGCTATAAGTAGTCAACAACATACAACAAGCAATCACTCCAAACTTAAGATGCAAAACAAGTAGAACCATGGAAGATTCGATTTTTGGACAAGACGTCATCTTAAACTAAGGTTCAAAAGGAATGACAGTATTGAAAGACGCTAGAATTCATCGCAAGCTAGGGACGTTCTACTAGATTAATAAGACTTAGATGCGCTAGATGTAGGACGTGTGTTTGTTTTGCGCCTCACGGCTATAGGTAGTCAATAACACACAAGAAGTAATCACACCAAACTTAACATGCAAAACAAGTAGAACCATGGAAGATTAGACTATTGGATGAGACGTCATCATAAACTAGGGTTCGAAGAGATTGACAATATTGAAAGACGCTAGAATTCATTAGGTGTGTTTGATGTGCACCTTACGGGTATAAGGAGCCAAAAACACACCACTAATTACCACCCCGAACTTAACCTGCGAAACATATAGAACCAAGGAAGATTAGACCATTGGATGAAGCATCGTCACAAACTAGTGTTCAACTAGACTGTTAAGATTCAAAGCTGCTACAATGCATTAGGTGTCTTTGATGTCCACCTCCTGTCCATAATGAGCCAATAACACACAACAAGTAATCAACCTAAACTTAAATTTCGAAAAAAGTAAAACCAGGGAAGATTAGACCAAAAGATGATACGTCATCGCAACCTAGGTAGGTTCTGCTAAGCTGATAAGACTTAGATGCGCTAGAATGTAGTACGTGTGTTCGTTTTGTGCCTCACGGCTATAAGTAGTCAACAGCACCCAACAAGCAATCACTCCAAAATTAACATGCAAAACAAGTAGAACCAGGGAAGATTAGACTATTGGATAAGACATCGTCATAAACTAGGGTTCTACTATATTGACAATTTTGAAAGACGCTAGAATGCATTAGGTGTGTTTCATGTGCACATTCCAGCCATAAGGAGCAAATAACACACAACTAAAAACCACCCCAAACTTAACTTGCGAAGCAAGTAGAACCACGAAAGATTCGACCAATGGATGAGGCACCGTCACAAACTAGGGCTCTACTAGATTGATAAGATTCAAAGGTGCTAGAATGCATTTGGTATGTTTGATGTCCACCTGCTATTCAAAAGGAGCCAATAACACACAACAAGTAATCAATCTAAACTTAACTTGTGAAGCAAGTAGAACAATGGAATATTAGACCAAAGGACGAGACGTCATCGCAACCTAGGTAGGTTCTACCAACGTTGTTAAACTCGAGTTTTTACGTAAAATCGGTAGAGGGTCCACAAAATCGGATTGTAAAATCGTAAGAGTTTACAAATTATGAAAAATAATATAATGAATATATTATATATAATATATGTTAAATTTATAAATTACAAACCTGTTCAACTTATAAAAAATAGTCAAATTTCAAAAAAAAATTATCAAACATGTAAAAACTATTAATAATCATAATTCATTAACAACCATGCATGACAAAGCATAAGTCCTTAATCATCGAAGTTTAAACTAATGGCAATGAAGAGGATCGGTGAAAGGCCGAGTGAGGAGGAAGTTGATGATGCTTTTGGCGGGGGATGATAACAGAAAATACCTGGAGAAAACGAGGGCAATGAAGGAATGAAGGAAAGAAAGGGGAAGAAGGAGATTGAGAAGAGATTTCGGCCGATCTGCAGAAATGGAGAGTTGCGGGCGGTGGGGATTGCGGAGGTAGAGCTACGGTGGAGAGAAATTGAAACATACATGACAAAGCCCTAAGTAAAATAGAATTCAGAAGTTCTGTCAAAACGCTGTTTGTTTTACGTTTTTATAGAAACGGATCGCTGGCTGATTTTATAATTATAAATGTCCAACTCGCGAGTTTATCCGATATTACCTATTTTAGTTTTTACCTATAAACTGAATCGGACACTTGGTTTTGGATCGCAAAATCGTAAAAACGTACTAGTAAAATCGAGAGTTTACCCGATTTTACCTATTTTAGTTTTTACCTATAAACTGAATCGGACACTTGGTTTCGAATTGTAAAAACGCACTAATAAAATCGAGAGTCTAGCAACATTGGGTTCTACTAGATTGATAAGACTTAGATGCGCTAGAACGTAGGACGTGTGTTTGTTTTGTACCTCACGGCTATAAGTAGTCAACAACATACAACAAGCAATCACTCCAAACTTAAGATGCAACACAAGTAGAACCATGGATGATTAGATTATTGGATGAGACGTCGTCAGATACTAGGGTTCTACTAGATTGACAATTTTGAAAAACGCTAGAATGTATTAGGTGTGTTGATGTGCACCTTACGGGTATAGAGAGCCAATAACAAACAACTAATAACCACCCCAAACTTCACTTGCGAAACATGTAGAACCAAGGAAGATTAGACCATTTGATGAAACATAGTCACGAACTACCGTTCTACTAGATTGATAAGATTCAAAGGTGCTAGAATGCATTAGGTGTCTTTGATGTCCACCTCCTGTCTATAAGCAGCCAATAACACACAACAACTAATCAACCTAAACTTAACTTGCGAAACAAGTAGAACAATGGAAGATTAGACCAAAAGACGAGACGTCATCGCAAGCTAGGGACGTTCTACTAGATTGATAAGACTTAGATGCGCTAGAATGTAGGACGTGTGTTTGTTTTGCGCCTCACGGCTATAAGTAGTCAACAACACACAAGAAACAATCACTCCAAACTTAACATGCAAAACAAGTAGAACCATGGAAGATTAGACTATTGGATGAGACGTCATCATAAACTAGGGTTCGAAGAGATTGACAATATTGAAAGACGCCAGAATTCATTAGGTGTGTTTGATGTGCACCTTACGGGTATAAGAAGCCAAAAACACACCACTAATTGCCACCCTGAACTTAACCTGCGAAACATATAGAACCAAGGAAGGTTAGACCATTACATGAAGCATTGTCACAAACTAGTGTTCAATTAGACTGTTAAGATTCAAAGGTGCTACAATGCATTAGTTGTCTTTGATGTCCACCTTCTGTCCACAAGGAGCCAATAACACACAACAAGTAATCAACCTAAACTTAAGTTTCGAAAAAAGTAAAACCAGGGAAGATTAGACCAAAAGATGATACGTCATCGCAACCTAGGTAGGTTCTACTAAGCTGATAAGACTTAGATGCGCTAGCATTTAGTACGTGTGTTCGTTTTGTGCCTCACGGCTATAAGTAGTCAACAGCACCCAACAAGCAATCACTCCAAAATTAACTTGCAAAACAAGTAGAACCAGGGAAGATTAGACTATTGGATAAGACATCGTCATAAACTAGGGTTCTACTAGATTGACAATTTTGAAAGACGCTAGAATGCATTAGGTGTGTTTCATGTGCCCTTTCCAGACATAAGGAGCAAATAACACACAACTAAAAACCACCCCAAACTTAACTTGCAAAAGAAGTAGAACCACGAGAGATTCGACCAATGGATGAAGCACCGTCACAAACTAGGGCTCTACTAGATTGATAAGATTCAAAGGTGCTAGAATGCATTAGGTATGTTTGATGTCCACCTGCTATCCATAAGGAGCCAATAACACACAACAAGTAATCAACCTAAACTTAACTTGCGAAGCAAGTAGAACAAGGGAATATTAGACCAAAGGACGAGACGTCATCGCAACCTAGGTAGGTTCTACCAAGGTTGTTAAACTCGAGTTTTTACGTAAAATCGGTAGAGGGTCCACAAAATCGGATCGTAAAATCGTAAGAGTTTACAAATTATGAAAAATAATATAATGAACATATTATATATAATATATGTTAAATTTATAAATTACAAACCTATTCAAACTTATAAAAAGTAGACAAATTTCAAAAAACATTATCAAACACACGTAAAAACTATTAATAATCATAATTCATTAACAACCATGCATGACAAAGCATAAGTCCTTAATCATCGAAGTTTAAACTAATGGCAATGAAGAGGATCGGTGAAAGGCCGAGTGAGGAGGAAGTTGATGATGCTTTTGGCGGGGGATGAGAACAGAAAATACCTGGAGAAAACGAGGGCAATGAAGGAATGAAGGAAGGAAAGAGGAAAAAGGAGAATGAGAAGAGATTTCGGCCGATCGGCAGAGATGGAGAGTTGCGGGCGGTGGGGATTGTGGAGGTAGAGCTACGGCGGAGAGAAATTGAAACATACATGAAAAAGCCCTAAGTAAAATAGAATTCAGAAGTTCAGCCAAAACACTGTTTGTTTCACGTTTTTATAGAAACGGATCGTTGGCTGATTTTATGATTGTAAATGTCCAACTCGTGAGTTTATCCGATTTTACCTATTTTAGTTTTTACCTATAAATTGAATCAGACACTTGGTTTTGGATCACAAAATCATAAAAACGTACTAGTAAAATCGAGAGTTTACCCGATTTTACCTATTTTAGTTTTTACCTATAAACTAAATCGGACACTTGGTTTCGAATCGTAAAAACGCACTAGTATAATCAAGTAGTCTAGCAACATTGGGTTCTACTAGATTGATAAGACATAGATGCGCTAGAACGTAGGACGTGTGTTTGTTTTGCGCCTCACGGATATAAGTAGTCAACAACATACAACAAGCAATCACTCCAAACTTAAGATGCAAAACAAGTAGAACCATGGAAGATTAGATTATTGGACAAGACGTCATCTTAAACTAAGGTTCAAAAGGAATGACAATATTGAAAGACGCTAGAATTCAATAGGCGTGTTTGATGTGCAACTTACGGTTATAAGGAGCGAAAAAAACAAAACTAATAACCACCCCAAACTTAACTCGCGAAACAAGTAGAACCAAGGAAGATTAGACCAACGGATGAAACATCGTCACAAACTAGGATTCTACGAGATTGATAAGTTTCAAAGGGGCTAGAATGTAGTAGATGTGTTTGATGCCCACCTCCTGTCTATAAGGAGCCAATAACTCACAACAAGTAATCAACCTAAACTTAACTCTCGAAACAAGTAGAACCAAGGAAGATTAGACTAGAGGATGATACGTCATTGCAACCTAGGTAGGTTCAACTAAGTTTTTAAGACTTAGATGCGCTAGAATGTAGTACGTGTTTTCATTTTGCGCCTCACGGCTATAAGTAGTAAACAACACAGAACAAGCAATCACACTAAACTTAACCTGCAAAATAAGTAGAAACATGGAAGATTAGACTATTGGATGAAACGTCATCATAAATGAGAGTTCTACTAGATTGACAAATTGAAAGACGCAAAAATGCATTATATGTGTTTGATTTGCCATTTACAGCCATAAGGAGTAAATAACACACAACTAAAAACCACCCCAAACTTAACTTGCGAAACAAGTAGAACCACGGAAGATTAGACCAATGGATGAAGCACCGTCACAAACTAGGATTCTGCTAGATTGATAAGATTCAAAGGTGCTAGAATGCATTAGGTGTGTTTGATGTCCACCTACTGTCCATAAGGAGCCAATAACACACAACAAGTAATCAACCTAAACTTAACTTGCGAAACAAGTAAAACAAGGGAATATTAGGCCAAAGGACGAGACGTCATCGCAACCTAGGTAGGTTCTACTAGATTGATAAGACTTAGATGCGCTAGAATGTAGGACGTGTGTTTGTTTTGCGCCTCACGGCTGTAAGTAGTCAACAACACACAAGAAGCAATCACTCTAAAATTAACATGCAAAACAAGTAGAAACATGGAAGATTAGACTATTGGATGAGACGTCATCATAAACTAGGAATTGAAGAGATTGACAATATTGAAAGACCCTAGAATTCATTAGGTGTGTTTGATTTGCACCTTACGAGTACAAGGAGCCAAAAACACACCACTAATTACCACCCCGAACTTAACCTGCGAAACATATAGAACCAAGGAAGGTTAGACCATTGGATGAAGCATCGTCACAAACTACTGTTCTACTAGACTGATAAGATTCAAAGGTGCTAGAATGCATTAGGTGTCTTTGATATCCACCTCCTGTCTATAAGGAGCCAATAACACACAACAAGAAATCAACCTAAACTTAACTCTCGAAACAAGTAGAACCACGGAAGATTAGACCAAAGGATGATACGTCATCGCAACCTAGGTAGGTTCTACTAGGTTGATAAGACTTAGATGCGCTAGAATATAGGACGTGTGTTTGTTTTGCGCCTCACGGCTATAGGGAGTCAACAACACACAAGAAGCAATCACTCCAAACTTAACATGCAAAACAAGTAGAACCATGGAAGATTAGACTATTGGATGAGACGTCATCATAAACTAGGGTTCGAAGAGATTGACAATATTGAAAGACCCTAGAATTCATTAGGTGTGTTTGATGTGCACCTTACGAGTATAAGGAGCCAAAAACACACCACTAATTACCACCCCGAACTTAAACTGCGAAACATATAGAACCAAGGAAGGTTAGACCATTGGATGAAGCATCGTCACAAACTAGTGTTCTACTAGACTGATAAGATTCAAAGGTGCTAGAATGCATTAGGTGTCTTTGACCAATGGATGAAGCACCGTCACAAACTAGGGCTCTACTAGATTGATAAGATTCAAAGGTGTTAGAATGCATTAGGTATGTTTGATGTCCACCTGCTATCCATAAGGAGCCAATAACACACAACAAGTAATCAACCTAAACTTAACTTGCGAAGCAAGTAGAACAAGGGAATATTAAACCAAAGGATGAGACGTCATCGCAACCTAGGTAGGTTCTACCAAGGTTGTTAAACTAAAGTTTTTACGTAAAATCAGTAGAGGGTCCACAAAATCGGATCGTAAAATCGTTAGAGTTTACAAATTATGAAAAATAATATAATAAATATATTGTATAGAATATATATAATATATGTTAAATTTATAAATTACAAACCTGTTCAAGCTTATAAAAAATAGACAAATGTCAAAAAAAAATTATTAAACACACGTAAAAACTATTAATAATCATAATTCATTAACAACCATGCATGACAAAGCATAAGTCCTTAATCATCGAAGTTTAAACTAATGGCAATGAAGAGGATCGGTGAAAGGCAGAGTGTGGAGGAAGTTGATGATGCTTTTGGCGGGGGATGAGAACAGAAAATACCTGGAGAAAACGAGGGCAATGAAGGAATGAAGGAAGGATAGGGGAAGAAGGAGAATGAGAAGAGATTTCCACCGATCGGCAGAGATGGAGAGTTGCGGGCGGTGGGGATTGGGGAGGTAGAGCTGCGGCGGAGAGAAATTGAAACATACATGAAAAAGCCCTAAGTAAAATAGAATTCAGAAGTTCAGTCAAAACGCTGTTTGTTTTGCGTTTTTATAGAAACGGATCGCTGGCTGATTTTATGATTATAAATGTCCAACTCATGAGTTTATCCGATTTTACCTATTTTAGTTTTTACCTATAAACTGAATCAGACACTTGGTTTTGGATCGCAAAATCGTAAAAACGTACTAGTAAAATCAAGAGTTTACACGATTTTACCTATTTTAGTTTTTACCAATAAACTTAATCGGACACTTGGTTTCGAATCATAAAAACGCATTAGTAAAATCGAGAGTCTTACAACATTCGGTTCTAGTAGACTGATAAGACTTAGATGCGCTAGAACGTAGGACGTGTGTTTGTTTTGCGCCTCACGGCTATAAGTAGTCAACAACATACAACAAGCAATCACTCCAAACTTAACATGCAAAACAAGTAGAACCATGGAAGATTAGATTATTGGATAAGACGTCATCATAAACTAAGGTTCGAAGGGAATGACAATATTGAAAGACGCTAGAATTCATTAGGTGTGTTTGATGTGCAACTTACGATTATAAGGAGCGAAAAACACACAACTAATAACCACCCCAAACTTAACTTGCGAAACAAGTAGAACCAAGGAAGATTAGACAAATGGATGAAGCATCGTCACAAACTAGGATTCTACGAGATTGATAAGATTAGAAGGTGCTAGAATGTAGTAGGTGTGTTTGATGTCCACCTCCTGTCTATAAGGAGCCAATAACTCACAACAAGTAATCAACCTAAACTTAACTCTCGAAACAAGTAGAACCAAGGAAGATTATACCAGAGCATGATACGTCATCACAACCTAGGTAGGTTCAACTAAGTTGATGAGACTTAGATGCGCTAGAATGTAGTACGTGTTTTCGTTTTGCGCCTCACGGCTATAAGTAGTCAACAACACACAACAAGCAATCACTCCAAACTTAACTTGCAAAACAAGTAGAACCATGGAAGATTAGACAATTGGATGAGACGTCGTCATATACTAGTGTTCTGCTAGATTGACAATTTTGAAAAACGCTAGAATGTATTAGGTGTGTTTGATGTGCACCTTACGGGTATAAGGAGCCAATAACACACAACTAATAACCAGCCTAAACTTAACTTGCGAAACATGTAGAACCAAGGAAGATTAGACTATTGGATGAGACGTCATCATAAACTAGGGTTCGAACGGAATGACAATATTGAAAGACGCTAGAATTCATTAGGTGTGTTTGATGTGCAACTTACGGTTATAAGGAGCGAAAAACACACAACTAATAACCACCCCAAACTTAACTTGCGAAACAAAAACTAAGGAAGATTAGACTAATTGATGAAGCATCGTCACAAACTAGGATTCTACGAGACTGATAAGATTCAAAGGTGCTAGAATGCAGTAGGTGTGTTAGATGTTCACCTCCTGTCTATAAGGAGCCAGTAACACGCAACAAGCAATCTACCTAAACTTACCTCTGGAAACAAGTAGAACCAGGGAAGATTAGACCAAAGGATGATACGTCATCGCAACCTAGGTTGTTTCAACTAGGTTGATAAGACCTAGATGCGCTAGAATGTAGTACGTGTGTTCGTTAGGTGTGTTTGATGTGCACCTTACGGGTATAAGGACCCAATAACACACAACTGATAACCAAACAAAACGTAACTTGCGAAACCAATAGAACCAAGGAAGATAAGACCAATCGATGAAGCATCTTCACAAACTAGGGTTCGACTAGATCGATTAGATTCAAATGTGCTAGAATTCATGACGAGTGTTTGATGTCCACCTCCTGTCCATAAGGAGGAGCCAATAACATACAACAAGTAATCAATCTAAACTTAACTTCCGAAACAAGTAGAACCAGGGAAGATTAAACCAAAGGATGATACATCATCGCAACCATGGTAGGGTCTACTAGGTTGATAAGATTTAGATGCGCTAGAATGTAGTACGTGTGTTTGTTTTGCACGTCACGGCAATAAGTAGTAAACAACACACAACAAGCAATCATTCTAAGCTTAACCTGCAATACAAGTAGAACCATGGAAGTTTAAACTATTGGATGAGACGTCGTCATAAATGAGGGTTCTACTAGATTGACAATATTAAAAGACGCAAGAATGCATTAGGTGTGTTTGATGTGCCCTTTACAGCCATAAGGAGCAAATAACACACAACTAAAAACCACCCCAAACTTAACTTGCAAAACAAGTAGAACCACGAAAGATTCGACCAATGGATCAAGCACCGTCACAAACTAGGGTTCTACTAGATTGATAAGATTCAAAGGTGCTAGAATGCATTAGGTATGTTTGATGTCCACCTGCTATCCATAATGAGCCAATAACACACAACAAGTAATCAACCTAAACTTAACTCGCGAAGCAAGTAGGACAAGGGAATATTAGACCAAAGGACGAGACGTCATCGCAACCTAGGTAGGTTCTACCAAGGTTGTTAAACTCGAGTTTTTACGTAAAATCGGTAGAGGGTCCACAAAATCGGATCGTAAAATCGTAAGAGTTTACAAATTATGAAAAATAATATAATAAATATTTTATATATAATATATATAATATATGTTAAATTTATAAATTACAAACCTGTTCAAACTTATAAAAAATTGACAAATTTGAAAAAAAAATTATCAAACACACGTAAAAACTAATAATAATCAAAATTCATTAACAACCATGCCTGACAAAGCATAAGTCCTTAATCATTGTAGTTTAAACTAATGGCAATGAAGAGGATCAGTGAAAGGCAGAGTGAGGAGGAAGTTGATGATGCTTTGGCGGGGGATGAGAACAGAAAATACCTGGAGAAAACGAGGGCAATGAAGGAATGAAGGAAGGAAAGGGGAAGAAGGAGAATGAGAAAAGATTTCGGCCGATCGGCAGAGATGGATAGTTGCGGGCGGTGGAGATTGGGGAGGTAGAGCTACGACGGAGAGAAATTGAAACATACATGAAAAAGCCCTAAGTAAAATAGAATTCAGAAATTCAGTCAAAACGCTGTTTGTTTTGCATTTTTATAGAACCGGATCGCTGGCTGATTTTATGATTATAAATATCCAACTCGCGAGTTTATCCGATTTTACCTATTTTAGTTTTTACCTATAAACTGAATCGGACACTTGGTATTGGATCGCAAAATCGTAAAAACGTATTAGTAAAATCGAGAGTTTACCCGATTTTACCTATTTTAGTTTTTACCTATAAACTGAATCGTACACTTGGTTTCAAATCGCAAAAACACATTAGTAAAATCGAGAGTCGAACAACATTGGGTTCTAAGAGATTGATAAGACTTAGATGCACTAGAACGTAGGACGTGTGTTTGTTTTGCACCTCACGGCTATAAGTAGTCAACAACATACAACAAGCAATCACTCCAAACTTAACATGCAAAACAAGTAGAACCATGGTAGATTAGATTATTGGATAAGACGTCATCATAAACTAAGGTTCGAAGGGAATGACAATATTGAAAGACGCTAGAATTCATTAGTTGTGTTTGATGTGCAACTTACGGTTATAAGGAGCGAAAAACACACAACTAATAACCACCCCAAACTTAACTTGCGAAACAAGTAGAACCAAGGAAGATTAGACCAATGGATGAAACATCGTCACAAACTAGGATTCTACGAGATTGATAAGACTAGAAGGTGCTAGAATGTAGTAGGTGTGTTTGATGTCCACCTCCTGTCTATAAGGAACCAATAACTCACAACAAGTAATCAACCTAAACTTAACTCTCGAAACAAGTAGAACCAAGGAAGATTAGACCAGAGGATGATACGTAATCGCAACCTAGGCAGGTCCGACTAAGTTGATGAGACTTAGATGCGCTAGAATGTTGTACGTGTTTTCGTTTTGCGCCTCACGGCTATAAGTAGTCAACAACACAACAAGCAATCACTGCAAACTTAACTTGCAAAACAAGTAGAACCATGGAAGATTAGACTATTGGATGAGACGTCGTCATATACTAGGGTTCTACTAGATTGACAATTTTGAAAAACGCTAGAATGTATTAGGTGTGTTTGATGTGCACCTTACGGGTATAAGGAGCCAATAACACACAACTAATAACCACCCCAAACATAACTTGCGAAACATTTAGAACCAAGGGAGATTAGACCATTTGCTGAAGCATCGTCACAAACTAGGGTTCTACTAGATTGATAAGATTCAAAGGTGCTAGAATGCATTAGGTGTCTTTGATGTCCACCTCCTGTCTATAAGCAGCCAATAACACACAACAATTAATCAACCTAAACTTAACTTGCGAAACAAGTTGAACAACGGAAGAATAGTCCAAAGGACGAGACGTCGTTGCAAGCTAGGGACGTTCTACTAGATTGATAAGACTTAGATACGCTAGAATGTAGGACGTGTGTTTGTTTTGCTCCTCACGGCTATAAGTAGCCAACAACACACAACAATCAATCACTCTAAAATTAACATGCAAAACAAGTAGAACCAGGGAAGATTAGACTATTGGATGAGACGTCATCATAAACTAGGGTTCGAACGGAATGACAATATTGAAAGACACTAGAATTCATTAGTGTGTTTGATGTGCAACTTATAGTTATATTGCAAAAAACACACAACTAATAACCACCCCAAACTTAACTTGCGACACAAGTAGAACCAAGGAAGATTAGACCAATGGATGAAGTATCGTCACAAACTAGGGTTTTACGAGCTTGATAATATTCACAGGAGTAAGAATGCATTAGGTGTGTTTGATATCCCCTTCCTGCCTATAAGGAGCCAATAAGACACAACAACTAATCAACCTAAACTTAACTCCCGAAACAAGTAGATCCAGGAAAGAATAGGCCAAAGGATGATACGTCATCGTAACCTAGGTAAGTTCTAATAGGTTGATAAGATTTAGTTGCTCTAGAATGAAGTACGTGTGTTTGTTGTGCTCCTCACGGCTATAAGTAGTCAACAACACACAACAAGCAATCACTCCAAACTTAACATGCAAAACAAGTAGAACCATGGAAGATTAGACTATTGGATGAGACGTCATCACAAACTAGGGTTCGAAGAGATTGACAACATTGAAAGACGCTAGAATTCATTAGGTGTGTTTGATGTGCAACTTACGGTTATAAGGAGCGAAAAACACACAACTAATAACCACCCCAAACTTAACTTGCGAAACAAAAAGTAAGGAAGATTAGACTAATTGATGAAGCACCGTCACAAACTAGGATTCTACGAGACTGATAAGATTCAAAGGTGCTAGAATGCAGTAGGTGTGTTAGATGTTCACCTCCTGTCTATAAGGAGCCAGTAACACGCAACAAGCAATCAACCTAAACTTACCTCTGGAAACAAGTAGAACCAGGGAAGATTAGACCAAAGGATGATACGTCATCGCAACCTTGGTTGTTTCAACTAGGTTGATAAGACCTAGATGCGCTAGAATGTAGTACGTGTGTTCGTTAGGTGTCTTTGATGTGCACCTTACGGGTATAAGGACCCAGTAACACACAACTGATAACCAAACAAAACGTAACTTGCGAAACCAATAGAACCAAGGAAGATAAGACCAGTCGATGAAGCATCTTCACAAACTAGGGTTCGACTAGATCGATTAGATTCAAATGTGCTAGAATTCATGACGTGTGTTTGATGTCCACCTCCTGTCCATAAGGAGCCAATAACATACAACAAGTAATCAATCTAAACTTAACTTCCGAAACAAGTAGAACCAGGGAAGATTAAACCAAAGGATGATACATCATCGCAACCATGGTAGGGTCTACTAGGTTGATAAGATTTAGATGCGCTAGAATGTAGTACGTGTGTTTGTTTTGCACGTCACGGCAATAAGTAGTAAACAACACACAACAAGCAATCATTCTAAACTTAACCTGCAATACAAGTAGAACCATGGAAGTTTAAACTATTGGATGAGACGTCGTCATAAATGAGGGTTCTACTAGATTGACAATATTAAAAGACGCAATAATGCATTAGGTGTGTTTGATGTGCCCTTTACAGCCATAAGGAGCAAATAACACACAACTAAAAACCACCCCAAACTTAACTTGCGAAACAAGTAGAACCACGAAAGATTCGACCAATGGATCAAGCACCGTCACAAACTAGGGTTCTACTAGATTGATAAGATTCAAAGGTGCTAGAATGCATTAGGTATGTTTGATGTCCACCTGCTATCCATAATGAGCCAATAACACACAACAAGTAATCAACCTAAACTTAACTCGCGAAGCAAGTAGGACAAGGGAATATTAGACCAAAGGACGAGACGTCATCGCAACCTAGGTAGGTTCTACCAAGGTTGTTAAACTCGAGTTTTTACGTAAAATCGGTAGAGGGTCCACAAAATCGGATCGTAAAATCGTAAGAGTTTACAAATTATGAAAAATAATATAATAAATATTTTATATATAATATATATAATATATGTTAAATTTATAAATTACAAACCTGTTCAAACTTATAAAAAATTGACAAATTTGAAAAAAAAATTATCAAACACACCTAAAAACTAACAATAATCAAAATTAATTAACAACCATGCCTGACAAAGCATAAGTACTTAATCATTGAAGTTTAAACTAATGGCAATGAAGAGGATCGGTGAAAGGCAGAGTAAGGAGGAAGTTGATGATGCTTTTGGCGGGGGATGAGAACAAGAAATACCTGGAGAAAACGAGGGCAATGAAGGAATGAAGGAAGGAAAGGGGAAGAAGGAGAATGAGAAGAGATTTCGGCCGATCGGCAGAGATGGAGAGTTGCGGGCGGTGGGGATTGGGGAGGTAGAGCTGCGGCGGAGAGAAATTGAAACATACATGAAAAAGCCCTAAGTAAAATAGAATTCAGAAGTTCAGTCAAAACGCTGTTTGTTTTGCATTTTTATAGAAACGGATCGCTGGCTGATTTTATGATTATAAATGTCCAACTCGCGAGTTTATCCGATTTTACCTATTTTAGTTTTTACCTATAAACTGAATCGGACACTTGGTATTGGATCGCAAAATCGTAAAAACGTACTAGTAAAATCGAGAGTTTACCCGATTTTACCTATTTTAGTTTTTACCTATAAACTGAATCGGACACTTGGTTTCGAATCACAGAAACGCATTAGTAAAATCGAGAGTCGAACAACATTGGGTTCTACAAGATTGATAAGACTTAGATGCACTAGAACGTAGGACGTGTGTTTGTTTTGCACCTCACGGGTATAAGTAGTCAACAACATACAACAAGCAATCACTCCAGACTTAACATGCAAAACAAGTAGAACCATGGTAGATTAGATTATTGGATAAGACGTCATCATAAACTAAAGTTCGAAGGGAATGACAATATTGAAAGACGCTAGAATTCATTAGTTGTGTTTGATGTGCAACTTACGGTTATAAGGAGCGAAAAACACACAACTAATAACCACCCCAAACTTAACTTGCGAAATAAGTAGAACCAAGGAAGATTAGACCAATGGATGAAACATCGTCACAAACTAGGATTCTACGAGATTGATAAGACTAGAAGGTGCTAGAATGTAGTAGGTGTGTTTGATGTCCACCTCCTGTCTATAAGGAGCCAATAACTCACAACAAGTAATCAACCTAAACTTAACTCTCGAAACAAGTAGAACCAAGGAAGATTAGACCAGAGGATGATACGTAATCGCAACCTAGGCAGGTTCGACTAAGTTGATGAGACTTAGATGCGCTAGAATGTTGTACGTGTTTTCGTTTTGCGCCTCACGGCTATAAGTAGTCAACAACACAACAAGCAATCACTGCAAACTTAACTTGCAAAACAAGTAGAACCATGGAAGATTAGACTATTGGATGAGACGTCGTCATATACTAGGGTTCTACTAGATTGACAATTTTGAAAAACGCTAGAATGTATTAGGTGTGTTTGATGTGCACCTTACGGGTATAAGGAGCCAATAACACACAACTAATAACCACCCCAAACATAACTTGCGAAACATGTAGAACCAAGGAAGATTAGACCATTTGCTGAAGCATCGTCACAAACTAGGGTTCTACTAGATTGATAAGATTCAAAGGTGCTAGAATGCATTAGGTGTCTTTGATGTCCACCTCCTGTCTATAAGCAGCCAATAACACACAACAATTAATCAACCTAAACTTAACTTGCGAAACAAGTTGAACAACGGAAGAATAGACCAAAGGACGAGACGTCGTCGCAAGCTAGGGACGTTCTACTAGATTGATAAGACTTAGATACGCTAGAATGTAGGACGTGTGTTTGTTTTGCGCCTCACGGCTATAAGTAGCCAACAACACACAACAATCAATCACTCTAAAATTAACATGCAAAACAAGTAGAACCAGGGAAGATTAGACTATTGGATGAGACGTCATCATAAACTAGGGTTCGAACGGAATGACAATATTGAAAGACACTAGAATTCATTAGTGTGTTTGATGTGCAACTTATAGTTATAAGAAGCAAAAAACACACAACTAATAACCACCCCAAACTTAACTTGCGACACAAGTAGAACCAAGGAAGATTAGACCAATGGATGAAGTATCGTCACAAACTAGGGTTTTACGAGCTTGATAATATTCACAGGTGTAAGAATGCATTAGGTGTGTTTGATATCCCCCTCCTGCCTATAAGGAGCCAATAAGACACAACAACTAATCAACCTAAACTTAACTCCCGAAACAAGTAGATCCAGGAAAGATTAGACCAAAGGATGATACGTCATCGTAACCAAGGTAAGTTCTAATAGGTTGATAAGATTTAGTTGCTCTAGAATGAAGTACGTGTGTTTGTTGTGCTCCTCACGGCTATAAGTAGTCAACAATACACAACAAGCAATCACTCCAAACATAACATGCAAAACAAGTAAACCATGGAAGATTAGACTATTGGATGAGACGTCATCACAAACTAGGGTTCGAAGAGATTGACAACACTGAAAGACGCTAGAATTCATTAGGTGTGTTTGATGTGCAACTTACGGTTATAAGGAGCGAAAAACACACAACTAATAACCACCCCAAACTTAACTTGCGAAACAAAAACTAAGGAAGATTAGACTAATTGATGAAACATCGTCACAAACTAGGATTCTACGAGACTGATAAGATTCAAAGGTGCTAGAATGCAGTAGGTGTGTTAGATGTTCACCTCCTGTCTATAAGGAGCCAGTAACACGCAACAAGCAATCAACCTAAACTTACCTCTGGAAACAAGTAGAACCAGGGAAGATTAGACCAAAGGATGATACGTCATCGCAACCTAGGTTGTTTCAACTAGGTTGATAAGACCTAGATGCGCTAGAATGTAGTACGTGTGTTCGTTAGTTGTCTTTGATGTGCACCTTACGGGTATAAGGACCCAATAACACACAACTGATAACCAAACAAAACGTAACTTGCGAAACCAATAGAACCAAGGAAGATAAGACCAATCGATGAAGCATCTTCACAAACTAGGGTTCGACTAGATCGATTAGATTCAAATGTGCTAGAATTCATGACGTGTGTTTGATGCCCACCTCCTGTCCATAAGGAGCCAATAACATACAACAAGTAATCAATCTAAACTTAACTTCCGAAACAAATAGAACCAGGGAAGATTAAACCAAAGGATGATACATCATCGCAACCTAGGTAGGGTCTACTAGGTTGATAAGATTTAGATGCGCTAGAATGTAGTACGTGTGTTTGTTTTGCACGTCACGGCAATAAGTAGTAAACAACACATAACAAGCAATCATTCTAAACTTAACCTGCAATACAAGTAGAACCATGGAAGTTTAAACTATTGGATGAGACGTCGTCATAAATGAGGGTTCTACTAGATTGACAATATTAAAAGACGCAAGAATGCATTAGGTGTGTTCGATGTGCCCTTTACAGCCATAAGGAGCAAATAACACACAACTAAAAACCACCCCAAACTTAACTTGCGAAACAAGTAGAACCACGAAAGATTCGACCAATGGATCAAGCACCGTCACAAACTAGGGTTCTACTAGATTGATAAGATTCAAAGGTGCTAGAATGCATTAGGTATGTTTGATGTCCACCTGCTATCCATAATGAGCCAATAACACACAACAAGTAATCAACCTAAACTTAACTCGCGAAGCAAGTAGGACAAGGGAATATTAGACCAAAGGACGAGACGTCATCGCAACCTAGGTAGGTTCTACCAAGGTTGTTAAACTCGAGTTTTTACGTAAAATCGGTAGAGGGTCCACAAAATCGGATCGTAAAATCGTAAGAGTTTACAAATTATGAAAAATAATATAATAAATATTTTATATATAATATATATAATATATGTTAAATTTATAAATTACAAACCTGTTCAAACTTATAAAAAATTGACAAATTTGAAAAAAAAATTATCAAACACACGTAAAAACTAATAATAATCAAAATTCATTAACAACCATGCATGACAAAGCATAAGTCCTTAATCATTGAAGTTTAAACTAATGGCAATGAAGAGGATCGGTGAAAGGCAGAGTGAGGAGGAAGTTGATGATGCTTTTGGCGGGGGATGAGAACAGAAAATACCTGGAGAAAACGAGGGCAATGAAGGAATGAAGGAAGGAAAGGGGAAGAAGGAGAATGAGAAGAGATTTCGGCCGATTGGCAGAGATGGAGAGTTGCGGGCGGTGGGGATTGGGGAGGTAGAGCTGCGGCGGAGAGAAATTGAAACATACATGAAAAAGCCCTAAGTAAAATAGAATTCAGAGTTCAGTCAAAACGCTGTTTCTTTGGCATTTTTATAGAAACGGATCGCTGGCTGATTTTATGATCATAAATGTCCAACTCGCGAGTTTATCCGATTTTACCTATTTTACTTTTTACCTATAAACTGAATCGGACACTTGGTATTGGATCGCAAAATCGTTAAAACGTACTAGTAAAATCGAGAGTTTACCCGATTTTACCTATTTTAGTTTTTACATATAAACTGAATCGGACACTTGGT
The DNA here is from genome assembly GCA_020080225.1 of Gynochthodes officinalis. NCBI lineage: Eukaryota > Viridiplantae > Streptophyta > Magnoliopsida > Gentianales > Rubiaceae > Gynochthodes > Gynochthodes officinalis. The sequence goes on from CM034620.1 coordinate 6,738,825, forward strand.
TTCGAGTCGCAAAAACGCATTACTAAAATCGAGAGTCGAACAACATTGGGTTCTACAAGATTGATAAGACTTAGATGCACTAGAACGTAGGACGTGTGTTTGTTTTGCGCCTCACGGCTATAAGTAGTCAACAACATACAACAAGCAATCACTCCAAACTTAACATGCAAAACAAGTAGAACCATGGTAGATTAGATTATTGGATAAGACATCATCATAAACTAAGGTTCGAAGGGAATGACAATATTGAAAGACGCTAGAATTCATTAGTTGTGTTTGATGTGCAACTTATGGTTATAAGGAGCGAAAAACACACAACTAATAACCACCCCAAACTTAACTTGCGAAACAAGTAGAACAAAGGAAAATTAGACCAATGGATGAAACATCGTCACAAACTAGGATTCTACGAGATTGATAAGATTAGAAGGTGCTAGAATGTAGTAGGTGTGTTTGATGTCCACCTCCTGTCTATAAGGAGCCAATAACTCACAACAAGTAATCAACCTAAACTTAACTCTCGAAACAAGTAGAACCAAGGAAGATTAGACCAGAGGATGATACGTAATCGCAACCTAGGCAGGTCCGACTAAGTTGATGAGACTTAGATGCGCTAGAATGTTGTACGTGTTTTCGTTTTGCGCTTCACGGCTATAAGTAGTCAACAACACAACAAGCAATCACTGCAAACTTAACTTGCAAAACAAGTAGAACCATGGAAGATTAGACTATTGGATCAGACGTCGTCATATACTAGGGTTCTACTAGATTGACAATTTTGAAAAAGGTTAGAATGTATTAGGTGTGTTTGATGTGCACCTTACGGGTATAAGGAGCCAATAACACACAACTAATAACCACCCCAAACATAAGTTGCGAAACATGTAGAACCAAGGAAGATTAGACCATTTGCTGAAGCATCGTCACAAACTAGGGTTCTACTAGATTGATAAGATTCAAAGGTGCTAGAATGCATTAGGTGTCTTTGATGTCCACCTCCTGTCTATAAGCAGCCAATAACACACAACAATTAATCAACCTAAACTTAACTTGCGAAACAAGTTGAACAACGGAAGAATAGACCAAAGGACGAGACGTCGTCGCAAGCTATGGACGTTCTACTAGATTGATAAAACTTAGATACGCTAGAATGTAGGACGTGTGTTTGTTTTGCGCCTCACGGCTATAAGTAGCCAACAACACACAACAATCAATCACTCTAAAATTAACTTGCAAAACAAGTAGAACCAGGGAAGATTAGACTATTGGATGAGACGTCATCATAAACTAGGGTTCGAACGGAATGACAATATTGAAAGACACTAGAATTCATTAGTGTGTTTGATGTGCAACTTATAGTTATAAGAAGCAAAAAACACACAACTAATAACCACCCCAAACTTAACTTGCGACACAAGTAGAACCAAGGAAGATTAGACCAATGGATGAAGTATCGTCACAAACTAGGGTTTTACGAGCTTGATAATATTCACAGGTGTAAGAATGCATTAGGTGTGTTCGATATCCCCCTCCTGCATTAGGAGCCAATAAGACACAACAACTAATCAACCTAAACTTAACTCCCGAAACAAGTAGATCCAGGAAAGATTAGACCAAAGGATGATACGTCATCGTAACCTAGGTAAGTTCTAATAGGTTGATAAGATTTAGTTGCTCTAGAATGAAGTACGTGTGTTTGTTGTGCTCCTCACGGCTATAAGTAGTCAACAATACACAACAAGCAATCACTCCAAACTTAACATGCAAAACAAGTAAACAATGGAAGATTAGACTATTGGATGAGACGTCATCACAAACTAGGGTTCGAAGAGATTGACAATATTGAAAGATGCCAGAATTCATTAGCTGTGTTTGATGTGCAACTTACGGTTAAAAGGAGCGAAAAACACAAAACTAATAACCACCCCAAACTTAACTTGCGAAACAAAAGCTTAGGAAGATTAGACTAATTGATGAAGCATCGTCACAAACTAGGATTCTACGAGATTGATAAGATTCAAAGGTGCTAGAATGCAGTAGGCGTGTTGGATGTTTACCTCCTGTTTATCAGGAGCCAATAACAGACAACAACTAATCAAACCTAAACTTAACACTCGAAACAAGCAGAACCAGGGAAGATTAGACGAAAGGATGATATGTCATCGCAACCTAGGTTGGTTCAACTAGGTTGATAAGACTTAGATGCGCTAGAATGTAGTACGTGTGTTCGTTGGGCGCCTGACGGTTATAAGTAGTCAACAACACACAACAAGCAATCATTCCAAACTTAACTTTCAAAACAAGTAGAACCATGGAAGATTAGACTATTGGATAAAACGTCATCATAAAGTAGGGTTCTACTAGATTGACAATTTTGAAAGACGCTAGAATACAATAGGTGTGTTTCTTGTGCACTTTCCAGCAATAAGGAGCCAATAACACGCAACTAATAACCACCCCAAACCTAACTTGCGAAACCAATAGAACCAAGGAAGATTAAACCAATGGATGAAGCATCATCACAAACTAGGGTTCTACTAGATCGATTAGATTCAAAGGTGCTAGAATTCATGAGGTGTTTGATGTCTACCTCCTGTCCATAAGCAGCCAATAATATACAACAACTAATCAATGTAAACTTAACTTGCGAAACAAGTAGAACCAGCGAAGATCAAACCAAAGGATGATACATCATCGCAACCTAGGTAGGTTCTACTAGGTGGATAAGATTTAGATGCGCTAGAATATAGTACGTGTGTTTGTTTTGCACGTCACGGCTATAAGAAGTAAACAACACACAACACACAACAAGCAATCACTCTAAACTTAACCTGCAAAACAAGTAGAACCATGGAAGATTAGACTATTAGATGAGACGTCGTCATAAATAAGGGTTCTACAAGGTTGACAATATTGAAAGACGCAATAATGCATTTGGTGTGTTTGATGTGCCCTGTACAGCCATAAGGAGCAAATAACACACAACTAAAAACCCCACCAAACTTAACTTGCGAAACAAGTAGAACCACGGAAGATTAGACCAATGGATGAAGCACCGTCACAAACTAGGCTTCTGCTGGATTGATAAGATTCAATGGTGCTAGAATGCATTAGGTGTGTTTGATGTTCACCTGTTGTCCATAAGGAGCCAATAACACAAAACAAGCAATCAACATAAACTTAAATTGCGAAACAAGTAAAACAAGGGAATATTAGGCCAAAAGACGAGACGTCATTGCAACCTAGGTAGGTTCTACAAGATTGATAAGACTTAGATGCGCAGGAATGTAGGACGGTGTTTGTTTTGCGCCTCACGGCCGTAGGAAGTCAACAACACACAAGAAGCAATCACTCCAAACTTAACATGCAAAACAAGTAGAACCATGGAAGATTAGACTATTGAATGAGACGTCATCATAAACTAGGGTTCCAAGAGATTGACAATATTGAAAGACGCTAGAATTCATTAGGTGTGTTTGATGTGCACCTTACGGGAATAAGGAGCCAAAAACACACCACTAATTACCACCCCGAACTTAACCTGCGAAACATATAGAACTAAGGAAGGTTAGACCATTGGATGAAGCATTGTCACAAACTAGTGTTCTACTAGACTGATAACATTCAAAGGTGCTACAATGCATTAGGTGTCTTTGATGTTCACCTCCTGTCCATAAGGAGCCAATAACACACAACATGTAATCAACCTAAACTTAACTCTCGAAACAAGTAGATCCAAGAAAGATTAGACCAAAGGATGATACGTCATCGTAACCTAGGTAAGTTCTAATAGGTTGATAAGATTTAGTTGCTCTAGAATGAAGTACGTGTGTTTGTTTTGCAGCCTCACGGCTATAAGTAATCAACAACACACAACAAGCAATCACTCCAAACTTAACTTGCAAAACAAATAGAACAATGGAAGATTAGACTATTGGATGAGACGTCATCATAAACTCGGGTTCGTAGAGATTGACAATATTGAAAGACTCTAGAATTCATTAGGTGTGTTTGATGTGCAACTTACGGTTATAAGGAGTGAAAAACACAACTAATAACCACCCCAAACTTAACTTGCGAAACAAAAACTAAGGAAGATTAGACCAATTGATGAAGCATCGTCACAAACTAGGATTCTACGAGATTGATAAGATTCAAAGGTGCTAGAATATAGTAGGTGTGTTAGATGTTCACCTCCTGTCTATATGGAGCCAATAACACACAACAAGCAATCAACCTAAACTTAACTCTCGAAACAAGTAGAACCAGGGAAGATTAGACCAAAGGATGATACGTCATCGCAATCTAGGTTGGTTCAACTAGGTTGATAAGACTTAGATGCGCTAGGATGTCGTACGTGTGTTTGTTTTGCGCCTCACGGCTATAAGTAGTCAATAACACACAACAAGCAATCACTCCAAACTTAAGTTGCAAAACAAGTAGAACCATGGAAGATTAGACTATTGGATAAAACGTCATCATAAACTAGGGTTCTACTAGATTGACAATTTTGAAAGACGCTAGAATACAATAGGTGTGTTTCTTGTGCACTTTCCAGCAATAAGGAGCCAATAACACACAACTGATAACCACCCCAAACCTAACTTGCGAAACCAATAGAACCAAGGAAGATTAAACCAATGGATGAAGCATCTTCACAAACTAGGGTTCTACTAGATCGATTAGATTCAAAGGTGCTAGAATTCATGAGGTGTGTTTGATGTCTACCTCCTGTCCATAAGCAGCCAATAATATACAACAACTAATCAATGTAAACTTAACTTGCGAAACAAGTAGAACCAGCGAAGATCAAACCAAAGGATGATACATCATCGCAACCTAGGTAGGTTCTACTAGGTGGATAAGATTTAGATGCGCTAGAATATAGTACGTGTGTTTGTTTTGCACGTCACGGCTATAAGAAGTAAACAACACACAACACACAACAAGCAATCACTCTAAACTTAACCTGCAAAACAAGTAGAACCATGGAAGATTAGACTATTAGATGAGACGTCGTCATAAATAAGGGTTCTACAAGGTTGACAATATTGAAAGACGCAATAATGCATTTGGTGTGTTTGATGTGCCCTTTACAGCCATAAGGAGCAAATAACACACAACTAAAAACCCCACCAAACTTAACTTGCGAAACAAGTAGAACCACGGAAGATTAGATCAATGGATGAAGCACCGTCACAAACTAGGCTTCTGCTGGATTGATAAGATTCAATGGTGCTAGAATGCATTAGGTGTGTTTGATGTCCACCTGTTGTCCATAAGGAGCCAATAACACAAACAAGTAATCAACATAAACTTAAATTGCGAAACAAGTAAAACAAGGGAATATTAGGCCAAAAGACGAGACGTCATTGCAACCTAGGTAGGTTCTACAAGATTGATAAGACTTAGATGCGCAGGAATGTAGGACGTGTGTTTGTTTTGCGCCTCACGGCCGTAGGAAGTCAACAACAAACAAGAAGCAATCACTCCAAACTTAACATGCAAAACAAGTAGAACCATGGAAGATTAGACTATTGGATGAGACGTCATCATAAACTAGGGTTCCAAGAGATTTACAATATTGAAAGACGCTAGAATTCATTAGGTGTGTTTGATGTGCACCTTACGGGTATAAGGAGCCAAAAACACACCACTAATTACCACCCCGAACTTAACCTGCGAAACATATAGAACTAAGGAAGGTTAGACCATTGGATGAAGCATCGTCACAAACTAGTGTTCTACTAGACTGATAACATTCAAAGGTGCTACAATGCATTAGGTGTCTTTGATGTTCACCTCCTGTCCATAAGGAGCCAATAACACACAACAAGTAATCAACCTAAACTTAACTCTCGAAACAAGTAGATCCAAGAAAGATTAGACCAAAGGATGATACGTCATCGTAACCTAGGTAAGTTCTAATAGGTTGATAAGATTTAGTTGCTCTAGAATGAAGTACGTGTGTTTGTTTTGCAACCTCACGGCTATAACTAGTCAACAACACACAACAAACAATCACTCCAAACTTAACATGCAAAACAAGTAGAACAATAGAAGATTAGACTATTGGATGAGACGTCATCATAAACTCGGGTTCGAAGAGATTGACAATATTGAAAGACTCTAGAATTCATTAGGTGTGTTTGATGTTCAACTTACGGTTATAAGGAGTAAAAAAAAACACAACTAATAACCACCCCAAACTTAACTTGCGAAACAAAAACTAGGGAAGATTAGACCAATTGATGAAGCATCGTCACAAACTAGGATTCTACGAGATTGATAAGATTCAAAGGTGCTAGAATATAGTAGGTGTGTTAGATGTTCACCTCCTGTCTATAAGGAGCCAATAACACACAACAAGCAATCAACCTAAACTTAACTCTCGAAACAAGTAGAACCAGGGAAGATTAGACCAAAGGATGATACGTCATCGCAATCTAGGTTGGTTCAACTAGGTTGATAAGACTTAGATGCGCTAGGATGTCGTACGTGTGTTTGTTTTGCGCCTCACGGCTATAAGAGTCAATAACACACAACAAGTAATCACTCCAAACTTAACTTGCAAAACAAGTAGAACCATGGAAGATTAGACTATTGGATAAAACGTCATCATAAACTAGGGTTCTACTAGATTGACAATTTTGAAAGACGCTAGAATACAATAGGTGTGTTTCTTGTGCACTTTCCAGCAATAAGGAGCCAATAACACACAACTGATAACCACCCCAAACCTAACTTATAAACCAATAGAACCAAGGAGGATTAAACCAATGGATGAAGCATCTTCACAAACTAGGGTTCTACTAGATCGATTAGATTCAAAGGTGCTAGAATTCATGAGGTGTGTTTGATGTCTACCTCCTGTCCATAAGCAGCCAATAATATACAACAACTAATCAATGTAAACTTAACTTGCGAAACAAGTAGAACCAGCGTAGATCAAACCAAAGGATGATACATCATCGCAACCTAGGTAGGTTCTACTAGGTGGATAAGATTTAGATGCGCTAGAATATAGTACGTGTGTTTGTTTTGCACGTCACGGCTATAAGAAGTAAACAACACACAACACACAACAAGCAATCACTCTAAACTTAACCTGCAAAACAAGTAGAACCATGGAAGATTAGACTATTAGATGAGACGTCGTCATAAATAAGGGTTCTACAAGGTTGACAATATTGAAAGACGCAATAATGCATTTGGTGTGTTTGATGTGCCCTTTACAGCCATAAGGAGCAAATAACACACAACTAAAAACCCCACCAAACTTAACTTGCGAAACAAGTAGAACCACGGAAGATTAGACCAATGGATGAAGCACCGTCACAAACTAGGCTTCTGCTAGATTGATAAGATTCAATGGTGCTAGAATGCATTAGGTGTGTTTGATGTCCACCTGTTGTCCATAAGGAGCCAATAACACAAAACAAGTAATCAACATAAACTTAAATTGCGAAACAAGTAAAACAAGGGAATATTAGGCCAAAAGACGAGACGTCATCGCAACCTAGGTAGGTTCTACTAGATTGATAAGACTTAGATGCGCTGGAATGTAGGACGTGTGTTTGTTTTGCGCCTCACGGCCGTAGGAAGTCAACAACACACAAGAAGCAATCACTCCAAACTTAACATGCAAAACAAGTAGAACCATGGAAGATTAGACTATTGGATGAGACGTCATCATAAACTAGGGTTCCAAGAGATTGACAATATTGAAAGACGCTAGAATTCATTAGGTGTGTTTGATGTGCACCTTACGGGTATAAGGAGCCAAAAACACACCACTAATTACCACCCCGAACTTAACCTGCGAAACATATAGAACTAAGGAAGGTTAGACCATTGGATGAAGCATCGTCACAAACTAGTGTTCTACTAGACTGATAACATTCAAAGGTGCTACAATGCATTAGGTGTCTTTGATGTTCACCTCCTGTCGATAAGGAGCTAATAACACACAACAACTAATCAACCAAAACTTAACTTTCGAAAAAAGTAAAACCAGGGAAGATTAGACCAAAAGATGATACGTCATCGCAACCTAGGTTAGCTGTACTAAGTTAATAAGACTTAGATGCGCTAGAATGTAGTACGTGTTTTCGTTTTGCGCCTCACGACTATAAGTAGTCAACAACACCCAACAAGTAATCACTTCAAACTTAACTTGCAAAACAAGTAAAACAAGGGAAGATTAGACTATTGGATAAGACATTGTCATAAACTAGGGTTCTACTAGATTGACAAATCTAAAAGACGCTAGAATGCATTAGGTGTTTTTCATGTGCACTTTCTAGCAATAAGGAGCCAATAACACACAACTGATAACCACCCTAAACCTAACTTGCGAAACCAATAGAACCAAGCAAGATTAGACCAATGGATGAAGCATCTTCACAAACTTGGGTTGGACTAGATCGATTAGATTCAAAGGTGCTAGAATTCATGAGGTGTGTTTGATGTCCACCTCCTGTCCATAAGGAGCCAATAACATACAACAAGTAATCAATCTAAACTTAACTTGCGAAACAAGTAGAACCACGGAAGATTAAACCAAAGGATGATACATTATTGCAACCTAGGTAGGGTTGACTAGGTTGATAAGATTTCGATGCGCTAGAATGTAGTACGTGTGTTTGTTTTGCACGTCACGGCTATAAGTAGTAAACAACACACAACAAGCAATCATTCTAAACTTAACCTGCAGAACAAGTTGAACCATGGAAGATTAGACTATTAGAAGAGTCTTCGTCATAAACTAGGGTTCTTCTTGATTGACAATATTGAAAGACGCAACAATGCATTAGGTATGTTTGATGTGCACTTTACAGCCATAAGGAGCAAATAACGCACAACTAAAAACCACCCCAAACTTAACTTGCGAAACAAGTAGAACCAAGGAAGATCACACCAATGGATGAAGCACAGTCACAAACAAAGGTTCTACAAGATTGATAACATTCAAAGGTGCTAGAATGCATTAGATGTGTTTGATGTCCACCTACTCTCCACAAGGAGCTAATAACACACAACAAGTAATCAACCTAAACATAACTTGCGAAACAAGTAAAACAAGGGAATAATAGGCCAAAGGACGAGACGTCATCGCAACCTAGGTAGGTTCTACTAGATTGATAAAACTTAGATGCGCTGGAATGTAGGAAGTGTGTTTGTTTTGCGCCTCACGGCCGTAGGAAGTCAACAACACACAAGAAGCAATCACTCCAAACTTAACATGCAAAACAAGTAGAACCATGGAAGATTAGACTATTGGATGAGACGTCATCATAAACTAGGGCTTGAAGATATTGGCAATATTGAAAGACGCTAGAATTCATTAGGTGTGTTTGATGTGCACCTTACGGGTATAAGGAGCAAAAAACACACCACTAATTTCCACCCCGAACATAACCTGCGAAACATATAGAACCAAGGAAGGTTAGACCATTGGATGAAGCATCGTCACAAACTAGTGTTCTACTAGACTGATAACATTCAAAGGTGCTACAATGCATTAGGTGTCTTTGATGTTCACCTCCTGTCCATAAGGAGCCAATAACACACAAGAAGTAATCAACCTAAACTTAACTTTGGAAAAAAGTAAAACCGGGGAAGATTAGACCAAAAGATGATACGTCATCGCAACCTAGGTAGGTTCTACTAAGCTAATAAGACTTAGATGCACTAGAATGTAGTACATGTTTTCGTTTTGCGCCTCACGACTATAAGTAGTCAATAACACCCAAGAAATAATCACTCCAAACTTAACCTGCAAAACAAGTAAAACAAGGGAAGATTAGACTATTGGATAAGACATCGTCATAAACTAGGGTTCTAGTAGATTGACAATTCTGAAAGACGCTAGAATGCATTAGGTGTGTTTCATGTGCACTTTCCAGCAATAAGGAGCCAATAACACACAACTGATAACCAGCCTAAACCTAACTTGCGAAACCAATAGAACCAAGGAAAATTAGACCAATGGATGAAGCATCTTCACAAACTAGGGTTGGACTAGATCGATTAGATTCAAAGGTGCTATAATTCATGAGGTGTGTTTGATGTCCACCTCCTGTCCCTAAGGAGCCAATAACATACAACAAGTAATCAATCTAAACTTAACTTGCGAAACAAGTAGAACCAGGGAAGATTAAACCAAAGGATGATACATTATTGCAACCTAGGTAGGGTCGACTAGGTTGATAAGATTTAGATGCGCTAGAATACAGTACGTGTGTTTGTTTTGCACGTTACAGCTATAAGTAGTAAACAACACACAACAAGCAATCACTTTGAACTTAACCTGCAAAACAAGTTGAACCATGGAAGATTAGACTATTAGAAGAGTCTTCGTCATAAACTAGGGTTCTTCTTGATTGACAATATTGAAAGACGCAACAATGCATTAGGTATGTTTGATGTGCACTATACAGCCATAAGGAGCAAATAACACACAGCTAAAAACCATCCCAAACTTAACTTGCGAAACAAGTAGAACCAAGGAAGATCACACCAATGGATGAAGCACCGTCGCAAACTAGGGTTCTACTGGATTGATAAGATTCAAATGTGCTAGAACGCATTAGATGTGTTTGATGTCCATCTACTGTCCATAAGGAGCTAATAACACACAACAAATAATCAACCTAAACTTAACTTGCGAAACAAGTAAAACAAGGGAATATTAGGCCAAAGAACGAGACGTCATCGCAACCTAGGTTCATAAGACTTAGATACGCTAGAATGTAGGACGTGTGTTTGTTTTGCGCCTCACGGCTATAAGTAGTCAACAACACACAAGAAGCAATCACTCCAAACTTAACATGCAAAACAAGTAGAACCATGGAAGATTAGACTATTGGATGAGACGTCATCATCAACTAGGGTTCGACTAGATTGACAATTTTGAAAGACACTATAATGCATTATGTGTGTTTGATGTGCAGCTTACGGGTATAAAGAGCTAATAACATACAACTAATAACCACCCCAAACTTTTCTTGCGAAACATGTAGAACCAAGGAAGATTAGACCTTTGGATCAAGCATCGTCACAAACTAGGGTTATACTAGATTGATAAGATTCAAAGGTGCTAGAATGCATTACGTGTCTTTGATTTCCACCTCCTGTCTATAAGTAGCCAATAACACACAACAAGTAATCAACCTAAACTTAACTTGCGAAACAAGTAGAACAATGGAAGAATAGACCAAAGGATGAGATGTCAACGTAAGCTAGGTACGTTCTACTAGATTGATAAAACTTAGATGCGCTAGAATGTAGGACGTGTGTTTGTTATACTCCTCACGGCTATAAGTAGTCAACAACACACAACAAGCAATCACTCCAAACTTAACATACAAAACAAGTAGAACCAGGGAAGATTAGACTATTGGATGAGACGTCATCATAAACTGGAGTTCGAAGGGAATGACAATATTGAAAGACACTAGAATTCATTAGGTGTGTTTGATGTGCAAGTTACGGTTATAAGGAGTGAAAAACACACAACTAATAACCACCCCAAACTTAACTTGTGAAACAAGTAGAACCAAAGAAGATTAGACCAATGGATGAAGCATCGTCACAAACTTGGCTTCTACGAGATTGATAATATTCATAGGTGTTAGAATGCTTTAGGTGTGTTTGATGTCCCCCTCCTGCCTATAAGGAGCCAATAAGACACAACAACTAATCAACCTAAACTTAACTCTCGAAACAAGTAGATCCAGGAAAGATTAGACCAAAGGATGATACGTCATCGTAACCTAGGTAAGTTCTAATAGGTTGATAAGATTTAGTTGCTCTAGAATGAAGTACGTCTGTTTGTTTTGCGCCTCACGGCTATAAGTAGTCAACAACACACAACAAGCAATCACTCCAAACTTAACATGCAAAACAAGTAGAACCATGGAAGATTAGACTATTGGATAAGACGTCGTCATAAACTAGGGTTCTCCTAGATTGACAATTTTGAAAGATGCTAGAAAACAATAGGTGTGTTTCTTGTGCACTTTCCAGCAATAAGGAGCCAGTAACACACAACTGATAACCACCCCAAACCTAACTTGCGAAATCAATAGAACCAAGAAAGATTAGGCCAATGGATGAAGCATCTTCACAAATTAGGGTTCTACTAGATCGATTAGATTCAAAGGTGCTAGAATTCATGAGGTGTTTGATGTTCACCTCCTGTCCATAAGCAACCAATAATATACAACAACTAATCAATGGAAACTTAACTTGCGAAACAAGTAGAACCAAACTAGGATTCTACGAGACTGATAAGATTCAAAGGTGCTAGAAGGCAGTAGGTGTGTTAGATGTTCACCTCCTGTCTATAAGGAGCCAATAACACACAACAAACAATCAACCTAAACTTAACTCTCGAAACAAGTAGAACCATGGAAGATTAGACCAAAGGATGATATGTCATCGCAACCTAGGTTGGTTCAACTAGGTTGATAAGACTTAGATGCTCTAGAATGTAGTACGTGTGTTCGTTAGGTGTGTTTGATGTGCACCTTACGGGTATAAGGAGCCAATAACACACAACTGATAACCACACAAAACGTAACTTGCGAAACCAATAGAACCAAGGAAGATTAGACCAATCGATGAAGCATCTTCACAAACTAGGGTTCGACTATAACGATTAGATTCAAATGTGCTAGAATTCATGAGGTGTGTTTGATGTCCACCTCCTGTCCATAAGGAGCCAATAACATACAACAAGTAATCAATCTACTCTTAACTTGCGAAATAAGTAGAACCAGGGAAGATTAAACCAAAGATGATACATCATCGTAACCTAGGTGGGGTCTACTAGGTTGATAAGATTTAGATGCGCTAGAATGTAGTACGTGTGTTTGTTTTGCACGTCACGGCTATAAGTAGTAAACAACACACAACAAGCAATCATTCTAAACTTAACCTACAATACAAGTAGAACCATGGAAGATTAGACTATTGGATGAGACGTCATCATAAATGAGGGTTCTATTAGATTGGCAATATTGAAAGAATGCATTAGGTGTGTTTGACAGGAGGTGAAAAACAAGTAGAACCATAGAAGATTAGACTATTGGATAAGACGTCGTCATAAACTAGGGTTCTCCTAGATTGACAATTTTGAAAGACGCTAGAAAACAATAGGTGTGTTTCTTGTGCACTTTCCAGCAATAAGGAGCCAATAACACACAACTGATAACCACCCCAAACCTAACTTGCGAAATCAATAGAACCAAGAAAGATTAGGCCAATGGATGAAGCATCTTCACAAATTAGGGTTCTACTAGATCGATTAGATTCAAAGGTGCTAGAATTCATGAGGTGTTTGATGTTCACCTCCTGTCCATAAGCAACCAATAATATACAACAACTAATCAATGGAAACTTAACTTGCGAAAGAAGTAGAACCAACGATGATTAAACCAAAGGATGATACATCATCGCAACCTAGGTAGGATCTACTAGGTGGATAAGATTTAGATGCGCTAGAATGTAGTACGTGTGTTTGTATTGCTCGGCACGGCTATAAGTAGTAAACAACAAACAACAAGCAATCACTCTAAACTTAACCTGCAAAACAATTAGAACCATGGAAGATTAGACTATTGGATGAGACGTTGTCATAAATAAGGGTTCTACTAGATTGACAATATTGAAAGACGCAAGAATGCATTAGGTGTGTTTGATGTGCCATTTACAGCCATAAGGAGCAACTAACACACAACTAAAAACCACCCCAAACTCAACTTGCGAAACAAGTAGAACCACGGAAGATTAGACCAATGGATCAAGCACCGTCACAAACTAGGCTTCTGCTAGATTGATAAGATTCAGAGGTGCTAAAATGCATTAGGTGTGTTTGATGTCCACCTGCTATCCATAAGGAGCCAATAACACACAAGAAGTAATCAACCTAAACTTAACTTGCGAAACAAGCCAAACAAGGGAATATTAGGCCAAAGGACGAGACGTCATCGCAACCTAGGTAGGTTCTACTGGATTGATAAGACTTAGATGCGCTAGAATGTAGGACGTGTGTTTGTTTTGCGCCTCACGGCTATAAGTAGTCAACAACACACAAGAAGCAATCTTTCCAAACTTAACATGCAGAACAAGTAGAACCATGGAAGATTAGACTATTGGATGAGACGTCATCATAAACCAGAGCTCGAAAAGATTGACAATATTGGTGTGTTTGATTTGCACCTTACGGGTATATGGAGCCAAAAACACACCACTAATTACCACCACAAATTCACCTGCGAAACATGTAGAACCAAGGAAGATTAGACCATTGGATGAAGCATCATCACAAACGAGGACTCTACTAGATTGATAAGATTCAAAGGTGCTAGAATGCATTAGGTGTCGTTGATGTCCACCTCCTGTCTATAAAGAGCCAATAACACACAACAAGTAATCAACCTAAACTTAGCTCTCGAAACAAGTAGAACCGTGGAAGATTAGACCAAAGGATGATACGTCATCGCAACCTAGGTAGGTTCTACTAGGTTGATAAGACTTAGATGCGCTAGAATGTAGGACGTTTGTTTCTTTTGCGCCTCACGGATATAGGTAGTTGATGAGAATCAAATATTCATAAACTTAGATATGTGTTTTTCACATTTTTGCATAGATTTCATTGAGATATGCCATGTTTATTAGAGAAATCACATTATATTTGTGATTCTCATCTTTTATTGGTTTTGTAGGAAAAAAGGGGTTAAAAACCAGTTATCTTCGGGAGTTCATAACGTTTGATGAGAATGTCCAAATGAGGTGATTAAAGATGCTATGGAAAGATGAGAAAGAAATATAAAACTTTCATGAAGAATGTTTTCTCAAATTTCGAAAGCAAATGGACCAAAACTGGGCAAAAGAAGAACAAGGCAGAACCAAAGAAGAGGCAAACAGGGAGAAAAATCAGCCATCTTCCAGAGCTCATAACTCTTGATGAAGACATCCAAATGAGATGATTCAAAATGATATGTAAAGCTGAGAAAGAGAGGAAAAACTTTCATGAAGGAAGTTTTTTCAAATTCGGAACTGAAAGGGACCAAAATTGGACAAAATCAAAACAACGCGCGAAAGAAGAAATTCTGGACAGAAAGTTGAGACCACCGCGGCGGTTGGGAAGACCGCCGCGGCGGTTAATCTCCGCCTGCAATTTTCCATTTTTCATTTTGAGTCCCACAAGTTTTTGAAGCCTCACAAATGTTCCCCAACGTCCCTATGGCTATAAATACCCCATTTTCTGCAGAAACAAGACAAGTAGAGTAGGTTAGGGTTAGTTTTAGATAATTTGCACATTTTCCCCAAACTCACAACCGTGAGTTTCACTTGGGGCTAGAGTTTGGTTCTCTTTTGGCTCTTGAAAACTGGATTCCTTGGAGTTGTTTTGGCTTGTAAGGTGTTTGGATTTGGTTGGAATCATCACTCTTTTGATTAAGGGAAGTATTTCTTTCAATTTCTTATGCTTTCAATGGTTAAATTTCCTTATGAATGTTGTTTGCTTGAAGCCATGAGAGGCTAAATTTTCTTGGGTGATTCTTGGTGCTTGATGTATGGGTTAGGTTTATTTTGATTCCTTGTTGGTTGTAGAGTGATGGGCTTGCATTAATTGAAGTCTTCCTACTTGTATTTAATGAATTGATATGCATTGAATGGTGGCCACATTTAGTGTGTGTTCTTGGTGTTTGTGTGTGTTTTAGAATATACATGAATTTGGACCAAAAGTAGGAAGAACTACCTAGCATTATCTAGATTTAGGTGTTTGAGACAAGGAATAACTACCAAATGAGATTAATTGTGCACTAAAATTGTGTGGAAGCCATAGGTTTTAGTGTGCAAAGGTAGAAGTGAGACCGAAAGGAGATCTTCTATTCTTTAATTCCATTGAGACCGAAAGGAGATGTGGAGTGAAAAATAGGTGGTTTTCTTAGATTAAACACTTGAACTAGGGAATGTGAAGTAGTTGGCTAAAACATCTAGGGCTAGAATTGTGCATTAGAGTTGTGTGGAAGCCATAGGCGCTAATGTGCTCTAGGTGGGGATGAGACCGAAAGGAGATTCCTCATTCTATAATTCCGATGAGACCGAAAGGAGATTTGGAGTGAATGGATGTAGCCACTTAGTTAAGATGCCTTACACTCGGTTGCCCTTAGGAGTCAAAATAGCCTACCCTTGCATTGAACCCAAGGATCACCCTCCTTCCTCATTTGTGTGTTTCTCTCTTTGTTTCAATGGTGTTGTTTTAGTTAGTTAAATGTCACTCTCTAAATTATTGCTTTAGTTAACAAAGATAGCAAATAATTAGTTGCACTTAAATTCTTGTTTTGTCCCCTTCCCTGTGGAAATGATCCCTATGCTTTGCTACAATAGATTAAGTGAGGTTTAGGTGTAAATTTGTTTGAGCTTGAGCTATATTTTGATGCACTTTTGCACACACCGATCCAGCTCACCAAATTTTGGCGCCGTTGCCGGGGAAGGGCAACGGAACTAGTTTTTTTTAAGTGTTCTAATTGTTTGTTAGTTTCATGTTTTTATATATATTTAGAAAGAGTTGTTTGTGTTGTATATATTTTCATTTTTAACTTTCAATGGCCGAACAGGGAAAACAAAGAGAACGGTTGTTTGGGGAATTCTTAGAGCCTAATTTCAATGCTTGTGCATTAGAGCCATGGTTCAACAACCGTATAAGTGCTTACCCGGTTGAAGCTGAGAGCTACCAATTTCAACAAGAGGGATTCCTAGATATTGATATCGGCCCAAACATTGGGGCTCAATTGGCTGCATTAACCGATAGGATTAATTCATGGGAGGAGAGGATGAACTGGAATCCGGTCTTAATATGTGGATTTTGCCAAGGAGACCACCATACGGATCAATGTGGATCGCCAGGTTGAACCCCTCAACTTCATGAATAATTTTGGGCAGCAGGGACGGTTCAACCAAAACTGGGGCAACAATGGCAGCTACCAAGCAGGAAATCAAGGTTGGAACAACCAAGGAGGTGGTCAAAATTGGAATAATCAAAGCAATCAAAGTTGGGACAATTCGGGGCCATCGTTTTCTAACGTATCATGGCAAACTCCAGGCTTTGGTAACCAAATGAATAATCCTACGGACAAAAAGCCGAGTTTTGAGAAAATAATGATGAAAAAGATGGAAGAAATCCAGCTTGAGATGAGAAGTTCCACAAATAAGACGGAAAAGCTTTTAGAAGACCATTCCATGAGGTTGAACTTGCACGAGACCATGATGAAAAATATTGAGGTGAAGCTGGGGCAGCTAGCTAATGATATTCACCGGATTGAATCTCAAGCAATGGAGACAATTATTCCCTCCAAAGTTCCCCTTGAGTTTGATGAAGAAGATAAAAGAATAGATGGACAACTTAGTGAGATGGTTGAAAATTGTTTTCTAGGTGAGTCCATTTATGAGATAACAGGGGAAGAATTTGAATTGGTTGAAATCGACCAAGTGTTGCCGGTGGCCAGTGGTGAAGATAGGCTAAAACCGTCTGTCGATGAGCCGCCCAAGCTTGAGTTGAAGCCCTTACTCCCTCAGTTGGAACATGCATTTTTGGAGGAGCATGAAACGTTGCCCGTGGAGATATCATTTTCTTTGGAATCTAAACAAGAAGGAAAGCTTTTGGGGTTAAGCATTCTTAAAGAGGCCATTGGGTGTACCCTTGAGGATATTAAGGGTATTAGTCCCTTGTTTGGCAAGCACAAAATGTTGTTGGAAGAGGAGGCCAAACATGTGAGGAAAAGAATAAAGGAAGGAATAGGATGAAATGCATTGAGTCGAGCCAGCGACGTTAAAACCAAGCGCTTCTTGGGAGGCAACCCAAGCGTATCCTTTTGTTTTAGTTTAGTCCATTTTGTTTCATTTGTTTTGTGTTGGTTTGTTTTGGTTTTGTTTTGTTTTTTTTTGTTTTGTGTTGTTTTGTTCCTTGTTTTTTGTTTTGTTTGTTTTGTTTCTTGTGGATGTAGAGGTTGATGCATGTAGTTTGCATGTGTGCTAAGACAAGGGATGAAATGTAAAAAAAAAAAAATATATATATATATATATTTTGGGCAGTAACTTTTCACCGCCGCGGCGGTTCCCTATGCTACAGTAGACTGCCGCGGCGGTCTTTTTGGCGCATTTTAAACCCGTTGGCGCACTTATCATTTTTTTTTTCATTTCTTGCCTTTGTTTTTGCAATTTTCTCTCAAAACCTTTCATCCTCATTTTGCATTTTACAATCTTCTTTAAGTCCAATCCATCTTAAGTGATCCAAATACCTCTCTAAACATGAAATCAACAAATTTCCATCATCAAATCCATCCAAGAACACAAGGTATGAATTGTTGAACTTTTCAAATTTCCTTACAATGGTGATTTTGAATTGATCAAATTATGATTTCTATGGATGATATTTGATGAAATATTGTGTAATTGGGATTGTTTGGGCTGTTTCTTAAATTTTAAGGCTAGGGTGCTTACTAATTTTGTGAAATTTCAAGTTTTTCACCTTGCTCATCATGTGTTTGACAATATGCCTCAATGAGTTATTTTGGATGAATTGTCAACTTCTTTGTATTCATTTGAAATCCTAGAAATTCATTGATGAATCTTAACATAATGTTGCATATAAAATTGAATTTTAAGTGAAAAAACTTGATGAGTTCTTAAAACCTAGAATAGACACTTGAGTTGAGATTGGAAATGAAGCTTTTGATTTTTTTTTCTTTTGTGTTTTATGTTTTTGCATTTAGTGGTAAAGTTTATTTTGTGTTTTTTGTTTGTGAATTTTGTTAATAATAGTTTCTTGAATGTTGTGAATAATGCTCTCCCTAATTTTAATGCTTAACGTGCAACACATTTTAAGTTTGGGGGAGGTGCAAATAGGCAACATGCTTTAAGTCATTTCACAATTTTGCAATCGAACACATGTATTTCTTCTTTCCCACCCACCCAACCCTTCATGCATGCATTCTTGAAGCATTGAGGGCAATGCTCATCTTAAGTTTGGGGGTGGAAGCTTAAAGCTTTTGACATAACCTAAGTTTGGGGGTGTTTATAGGAAGAAAATACATGAGATTCCATGGGTGAAATTGGCTTAAATTGAGACTTTCATTGAAATATTCAAGATGTTGCTTGTTTTGTTTTTGGGAACTTTTGAATGGTTGGCAAGTAATGGCTGAAATATGCACCACTTAAGAAACATTTTACCGAATAAATGCATGCGAGAAGTAACGAAATGAAAGCATTAGTCAGTGAAGAAAAATGTTGGACTGAATAGGCATGAAATTTGTAATGCATGTCTTTTGATTCCTTGTATTTGGAGGAAAGTTTTGCATATTAAATGGTGTTGTTACAAAGGCACGCCGATGAGGAGTGTTTGTGAGATGTAGTGTATTGATTATGATGCGGTTGCGAGTAAATGTAGTGCCCCTAGTCCACCCTAAAGTTATAGCATTTCACTTCACAAACTTGGAAGATGACTTAGGCTTGTTATTAGTTTTGCTTATGAGATTTACAGTTTTGTTGAATAATTGCCACTCCGCTATGAGAATGCTCTTAGGGGATGTCCCTTAAGTGAACTCGTATGAGTGGTAGAAGTATAAAAAGCCGAAAAAACTCTTGGCAAAAAAAAAATTGTAAATGAGTGAGGAAGTACCCTAAGTATAATGTCATGATGGTTGTTTAAATGTGATGAAGATTGCCTAGATGGTAGCATGACAACTTAGGGGAAAGAGGGAATAAAGAGTCTTAAGGATTTCAAGGAAGTGAAATTTTTCTATGCAACTTTAGGGCACACTAGTGGCATGATTTCGTGACCTCTACTCAGTTCTTGCATTGCATTGTTCATGAACATTTACCTCCATCACACACACACACACATCATTTAATGTGTGAACATTAGTACAGAAAAACAAGAAAGAAAAGGGTCATGCATTGCATTAGTACGTGCCGAAATTGTCTAACTCGGAGACGTTAAGATGTTTTCATTTCTTAAAACTCTCAATATGCATTGTTCGGTAGAATTGGGCGACGAGTGGTTGCCTTATTAAGCTAGTACTTGCCACTATCAAAAAAAAATAAAAAAATAAAAAAAAAGTAAAAAAATAAAAAAATAAAAAAAATAGAAAAAATTAGATGAGAATCTGAATATGCATGTCTCAATGAATACATTCCACATATTATTGCTATGCGTAGAAAATTGCTTGGGGACAAGCAATGGTTCAAGTTTGGGGGTATTTGATGAGAATCAAATATTCATAAACTTAGATATGTGTTTTTCACGCTTTTGCATAGATTTCATTGAGATATGCCATGTTTATTAGAGAAATCACATTATATTTGTGATTCTCATCTTTTATTGGTTTTGTAGGAAAAAAGGGGTTAAAAACCAGTTATCTTCGGGAGTTCATAACGTTTGATGAGAATGTCCAAATGAGGTGATTAAAGATGCTATGGAAAGATGAGAAAGAAAGCTAAAACTTTCATGCAGAACGTTTTCTCAAATTTCGAAAGCAAATGGACCAAAACTGGGCAAAAGCAGAACAAGGCAGAACCAAAGAAGAGGCAAACAGGGAGAAAAATCAGCCATCTTCCAGAGCTCATAACTCTTGATGAAGACATCCAAATGAGATGATTCAAAATGATATGGAAAGCTGAGAAAGATAGGAAAAACTTTCATGAAGGAAGTTTTTTCAAATTCGGAACTGAAAGGGACCAAAATTGGACAAAATCAAAACAACGCGCGAAAGAAGAAATTCTGGACAGAAAGTTGAGACCACCGCGGCGGTTGGGAAGACCGCCAGTTAATCTCACTGCAATTTTCCATTTTTCATTTTGAGTCCCACAAGTTTTTGAAGCCTCACAAATGTTCCCCAACGTCCCTATGGCTATAAATACCCCATTTTCTGCAGAAACAAGACAAGTTAGAGTAGGTTAGGGTTAGTTTTTGATTATTTGCACATTTTCCCCAACTCACACCCGTGAGTGTCATTTGGCCCTTGTGGCTCATGCAAACTTCAATCTTTGGTGTTGTTTTGGCTTGTAAGGTGTTTGGATTTGGTTGGGAAAAAAAAAATTGTAAATGAGTGAGGAAGTACCCTAAGTATAATGTCATGATGGTTGCTTAAATGTAATGAACATTGCCTAGATGGTAGCATGACAACTTAGGGGAAAGAGGGAATAAAAAGTCTTAAGGATTTCAAGGAAGTGAAATTTTTCTATGCAACTTTAGGGCACACTAGTGGCATGATTTCGTGACCTCTACTCAGTTCTTGCATTGCATTGTTCATGAACATTTACCTCCATCACACACACACACACATCACTTAATGTGTGAAGATTAGTACAGAAAAACAAGAAAGAAGAGGGTCATGCATTGCATTATTACGTGCTGAAATTGTCTAACTTGGAGACATTAAGATGTTTTCATTTTTTAAAACTCTCAATATGCATTGTTCGATAGAATGGGGCGACGAGTGGTTGCCTTATTAAGCTAGTACTTGCCACTAATAAAAAAAAATTAATTAAAAAAAAAAATTTAGATGAGAATCTGAATATGCATGTCTCAATGAATACATTCCACATATTGTTGCTATGCGTAGAAAATTGCTTGGGGACAAGCAATGGTTTAAGTTTGGGGGTATTTGATGAGAATCAAATATTCATAAACTTAGATATGTGTTTTTCACGCTTTTACATAGATTTCATTGAGATATGCCATGTTTATTAGAGAAATCACATTATATTTGTGATTCTCATCTTTTATTGGTTTTGTAGGAAAAAAGGGGTTAAAAACCAGTTATCTTCGGGAGTTCATAACGTTTGATGAGAATGTCCAAATGAGGTGATTAAAGATGCTATGGAAAGATGAGGAATAGAGCTAAAACTTTCATGAAGAACGTTTTCTCAAATTCCGAAAGAAAATGGACGAAAACTGGACAAAAGCAGAAGAAGGCATGAACCAAAGAAGAGGAAAACAGGAAGAAAAATCAGCCATCTTCCAGAGCTCATAAATCTTGACTCAGATGTCCAAATGAGATGATTAAAAATCCTATGGAAAGATGAGAAAGAGAGGAAAAACTTTCATGAAGAAAGTTTTCTCAAATTCTGGACGGAAAGGGACCAAAACTGGACAAAATCAGAACAACGCGCGAAAAAATAGATGTTGGGCAGAAACTTTTGAGCGCCGCGGCGGTCTGCAACGACCGCCGCGGCGGTCTTCTGTGCGGCCAAAGAAATAAAATTTGTATTTTGCTCCCTAATGTTTTGGAAGCTTCACAAGTGTTCCCCAACGTCCCTATGGCTATAAATACCCCATTTTCTGCAGAAACAAGGCAAGTAGGATAGGGTTAGGGTTAGTTTTAGATTATTTACATATTTTCCCCAATCTTGAGGGGATTTTCCAAGAGGCTAGGGTTTGGCTTTTTGTGGCTCTTCAACACTTCAATCTTTGAATTTGTTTTGGCTTGCTAAGTGTGGAGTTTGTTGGATTCACCAATCTTTTAATTAAGGGAAGTATTTCTTACAAATTTCTTAGGCTTTCAATGGTTAATTCTCTTTTTGATTGTTGGTTGTTTGAAGCCATGAGAGGCTAAATTATCTTGGGTGATTCTTGGTGTTTGATGTATGGATTAGGTTTATTTTGATTCCTTGTGGGTTGTAGAGTGATGGGCTTGCCTTAATTGAAGTTTTTCTACTTGTATTTAATGATTAGCATGCATTGAATTGTGGCCACATTTAGTGTGTGTTCTTGGTGTTCGTGTGTGTTTTAGAATATACATGAATTTGGACCAAAAGTAGGAAGAACTACCTAGTATTCTCTAAATTTAGGTGTTTGAGACAAGAAACAACTACCATATAAGCTTAATTGTGCACTAAAATTGTGTGGAAGCCATAGGTTTTAGTGTGCAAAGGTAGAAGTGAGACCGAAAGGAGATCTTCTATTCTTTAATTCCATTGAGACCGAAAGGAGATGTGGAGTGAAAAATAGGTGGTTTTCTTAGATTAAACACTTGAATTAGGGAATGTGAAGTAGTTGGCTAAAACATCTAGGGCTAGAATTGTGCATTAGAGTTGTGTGGAAGCCATAGGCGCTAATGTGCTCTAGGTGGGGATGAGACCGAAAGGAGATTCCTCATTCTATAATTCCGATGAGACCGAAAGGAGATTCGGAGTGAATGGATGTAGTCACTTAGTTAAGATGCCTTACACTCGGTAGCCTTTAAGAGTCAAAGTAGCCGACTTTGCATTGAACCCAAGGATCACCCTCTTTCCTCATTTGTGTGTTTCTCTCATTTATGTGGATATTTTCATTCATGCATCTTGGTTAAATATCACTCTTTACATCATTTTTTAACAAATAATTAGTTGCACTTAAATTCTTGTTTTGTCCCCTTCCCTGTGGAGAATGATCCCTATACTTTACTACAATTGATTAAGTGAGGTTTAGGTGTATATTTGTGTGAGTTTGAGCTATATTTTGATGCACTTCTGCACACACCGATTCCGCTCACCAGTAGTCAACAACACACAAGAAGCAATCACTCCAAACTTAATATGCAAAACAAGTAGAACCATGGAAGATTAGACTATTGGATGAGACGTCATCATAAACTAGGGTTCGAAGAGATTAACAATATTGAAAGAAACTAGAATTCATTAGGTGTGTTTGATGTGCACCTTACGGGTATAAGTAGCCAAAAACACACCACTAATTACCACCCCGAGCTTAACCTGCAAAACATATAGAACAAAGGAAGGTTAGACCATTGGATGAAGCATCTTCACAAACTAGGGTGCGACTAGATCGATTCAATTCAAATGTGCTAGAATTCATGAGGTGTGTTGCCGTCCACCTCCTGTCCAGAAGGAGCCAATAACATACAACAAGTAATCAATCTAAACTTAACTTGCGAAACAAGTAGAACCAGGGAAGATTAAACCAAAGAATGTTACATCATCGCAACCTAAGTAGGGTTTACTAGGTTGATAAGATTTAGATGCGCTAGAATGTAGTACGTGTGTTTGTTTTGCACGTCATGGCTATATGTAGTAAACAACACACAACAGGCAATCATTCTAAACTTAACCTGCAATGCAAGTAGAACCATGAAAGATTAGACTATTGGATGAGACGTCATCATAAATGAGGGTTCTACTAGATTGACAATATTGAAAAATGCAAGAATGCATTAGGTGTGCTTGATGTGCCCTTTACAGCCATAAGGAGCAAATAACACACAACTAAAAACCACCCCAAACTTAACTTGTGAAACAAGTAGAACCACGAAAGATTCGACCAATGGATGAAGCATCGTCACAAACTAGGGTTCTACGAGATTGATAATATTCACAGGTGTTAGAATGCATTAGGTGTGTTTGATGTCCCCCTCCTGCCTATAAGGAGCCAATAAGACACAACAACTAATCAACCTAAACTTAACTCTCGAAACAAGTAGATCCAGGAAAAATTAGACCAAAAGATGATACGTCATCGTAACCTAGGTAAGTTCTAATAGGTTGATAAGATTTAGTTGCTCTACAATGAAGTACGTCTGTTTGTTTTGCGCCTCACGGCTATAAGTAGTCAACAACACACAACAAGCAATCACTTCAAACTTAACATGCAAAACAAGTAAAACCATGGAAAATTTGACTATTGGATGAGACGTCATCACAAACTAGGGTTCGAAGAGATTGACAATATTGAAAGATGCTAGATTTCATTAGGTGTGTTTGATGTGCAACTTACGGTTATAAGGAGCGAAAAACACATAACTAATAACCACCACAAACTTAACTTGCGAAACAAAAACTAAGGAAGATTAGAATAATTGATGAAGCATCATCACAAACTAGGATTCTACGAGATTGATAAGATTCAAAGGTGCTGCAATGCAGTAGGTGTGTTAGATGTTCACCTCCTATCTATAAGGAGCCAATAACACACAACAAGCAATCAACCTAAACTTAACTCTAGAAACAAGTAGAACCAGGGAAGATTAGACCAAAGGATGATACGTCATCGCAACCTAGGTTGGTTCAACTAGGTTGATAAGACTTAGATGCGCTAGAATGTAGTACGTGTGTTCGTTTTGCTCCTCACGGCTATAAGTAGTCAACAACACACAACAAGCAATCACTCTGAATTTAACTTGCAAAAGAAGTAGAACCATAGAAGATTAGACTATTGGATAAGACGTCGTTATAAACTAGGGTTCTACTAGATTGACGATTTTGAAAGACGCTAGAAAACAATAGGTGTGTTTCTTGTGCACTTTCCAGCAATAAGGAGCCAATAACACACAACTGATAACCACCCCAAACCTAACTTGCGAAATCAATAGAACCAAGGAAGATTAGGCCAATGGATGAAGCATCTTCACAAATTAGGGTTCTACTAGATCGATTAGATTCAAAGGTGCTAGAATTCATGAGGTGTGTTTGATGTCCACCTCCGTCCATAAGCAGCCAATAATATACAACAACTAATCAATGTAAACTTAACTTGCGAAACAAGTAGAACCAACGAAGATTAAACCAAGGGATGATACATCATCGCAACCTAGGAAGGTTCTACTCGGTGGATAAGATTTAGATGCGCTAGAATGTAGTACTTGTGTTTGTATTGCACGGCATGGCTGTAAGTAGTAAACAACACACAACAAGCAATCACTCTAAACTTAACCTGCAAAACAAGTAGAACCATGGAAGATTAGACTATTGGATGAGAAGTTGTCATAAATAAGGGTTCTACTAGATTGACAATATTGAAAGACGCAAGAATGCACTAGGTGTGTTTAATGTGCCCTTTACAGCCATAAGGAGCAACTAACACACAACTAAAAACCACCCCAAACTTAACTTGCGAAACAAGTAGAACCACGGAAGATTAGACCAATGGATCAAGCACCGTCACAAACTAGGCTTCTGCTAGATTGATAAGAATCAAAGGTGCTAAAATGCATTAGGTGTGTTTGATGTCCACCTGCTGTCCATAAGGAGCCAATAACACACAACAAGTAATCCACCTAAACTTAACTTGCGAAACAAGCCAAACAAGGGAATATTAGGCCAAAGGACGAGACGTCATCGCAACCTAGGTAGGTTCTACTGGATTGATAAGACTTAGATGCGCTAGAATGTAGGACGTGTGTTTGTTTTGCGCCTCACGGCTATAAGTAGTCAACAACACACAAGAAGCATTCATTCCAAACTTAACATGCAGAACAAGTAGAACCATGGAAGATTAGACTATTGGATGAAACGTCATCATAAACTAGGCCTCGAAGAGATTGACAATATTGGTGTGTTTGATTTGCACCTTACGGGTATAAGGAGCCAAAAACACACCACTAATTACCACCACAAACTTCACCTGCGAAACATGTAGAACCAAGGAAGATTAGACCATTGGATGAAGCATCGTCACAAACTAGGGTTCTACTAGATTGATAAAATTCAAAGGTGCTAGAATGCATTAGGTGTCTTTGATGTCCACCTCCTGTCTATAAGGAGCCAATAACACACAACAAGCAATCGACCTAAAGTTAACTTGCGAAACAAGCCAAACAAGGGAATATTAGGCCAATGGACGAGACGTCATCGCAACCTAGGTAGGTTCTACTGGATTGATAAGACTTAGATGCGCTAGAATGTAGGACGTGTGTTTGTTTTGCGCCTCACGGCTATAAGTAGTCAACAACACACAAGAAGCAATCTTTCCAAACTTAACATGCAGAACAAGTAGAACCATGGAAGATTAGACTATTGGATGAGACGTCATCATAAACTAGAGCTCGAAGAGATTGACAATATTGGTGTGTTTGATTTGCACCTTACGGGTATATGGAGCCAAAAACACACCACTAATTACCCCCACAAATTCACCTGCGAAACATGTAGAATCAAGGAAGATTAGACCATTGGATGAAGCATCATCACAAACATGGACTCTACTAGATTGATAAGATTCAAAGGTGCTAGAATGCATTAGGTGTCGTTGATGTCCACCTCCTGTCTATAAAGAGCCAATAACACACAACAAGTAATCAACCTAAACATAACTCTCGAAACAAGTAGAACCATGGAAGATTAGACCAAAGGATGATTCGTCATCGCAACCTAGAGCTCGAAGAGATTGACAATATTGAAAAATGCAAGAATGCATTAGGTGTGTTTGATGTGCGCTTTACAGCCATAAGGAGCAAATAACACACAACTAAAAACCACCACAAACTTAACTTGCGAAACAAGTAGAACCACGAAAGATTCGACCAATGGATGAAGCATCGTCACAAACTAGGGTTCTACGAGATTGATAATATTCACAGGTGTTAGAATCCATTAGGTGTGTTTGATGTCCCCCTCCTGCCTATAAGAAGCCAATAAGACACAACAACTAATCAACCTAAATTTAACTCTCGAAACAAGTAGATCCAGGAAAAATTAGACCAAAGGATGATACTTCATCGTAACCAAGGTAAGTTCTAATAGGTTGATAAGATTTAGTTGCTCTGGAATGAAGTACGTCTGTTTGTTCTGCGCCTCACGGCTTTAAGTAGTCAACAACACACAACAAGCAATCACTCCAAACTTAACATGCAAAACAAGTAAAACCATGGAAGATTTGACTATTGGATGAGAGGTCATCACAATCTAAGGTTCGAACAGATTGACAATATTGAAAGACGCTAGAATTCATTAGGTGTGTTTGATTTTCAACTTACGGTTATAAGGAGCGAAAAACACACAACTAATAACCACCCCAAACTTAACTTGCGAAACAAAAACTAAGGAAGATTAGAATAATTGATGAAGCATCGTCACAAACTAGGATTCTACGAGATTGATAAGATTCAAAGGTGCTAGAATGCAGTAGGTGTGTTAGATGTTCACCTCCTGTCTATAAGGAGCCAATAACACACAACAAGCAATCAACCTAAACTTAACTCTCGAAACAAGTAGAACCAGGGAAGATTAGACCAAAGGATGATACGTCATCGCAACCTAGGTTGGTTCAACTAGGTTGATAAGACTTAGATGCGCTAGAATGTAGTACGTGTGTTCGTTTTGCGCCTCACGGCTATAAGTAGTCAACAACACACAACAAGCAATCACTCCAAACTTAACTTGCAAAACAAGTAGAACCATGGAAGATTAGACTATTGGATAAGACGTCGTCATAAACTAGGGTTCTACTAGATTGACAATTTTGAAAGACGCTAGAAAACAATAGGTGTGTTTCTTGTGCACTTTCCAGCAATAAGGAGCCAATAACACACAACTGATAACCACCCCAAACCTAACTTGCGAAATCAGTAGAACCAAGGAAGATTAGGCCAATGGATGAAGCATCTTCACAAACTAGGTTTCTACTAGATGATTAGATTCAAAGGTGCTAGAATTCATGAGGTGTGTTTGATGTCCACCTCCCGTCCATAAGCAGCCAATAATATACAACAACTAATCAATGTAAACTTAACTTGCGAAACAAGCCAAACAAGGGAATATTCGGCCAAAGGATGAGACGTCATCGCAACCTAGGTAGGTTCTTCTAGATTGATAAGACTTAGATGCGCTAGAATGTAGGACGTGTGTTTGTTTTGCGCCTCACGGCTATAAGTAGTCAACAACACACAAGAAGCATTCATTCCAAACTTAACATGCAAAACAAGTAGAACCATGGAAGATTAGACTATTGGATGAGACGTCATCATAAACTGGGGCTCGAAGAGATTGACAATATTGGTGTGTTTGATTTGCACCTTACGAATATAAGGAGCCAAAAACACACCACTAATTACCACCACAAACTTCACCTGCGAAACATGTAGAACCAAGGAAGATTAGACCATTGGATGAAGCATCGTCACAAACTAGGGTTCTACTAGATTGATAAGATTCAAAGGTGCTAGAATGCATTAGGTGTCTTTGATGTCCACCTCCTGTCTATAAGGAGCCAATAACACACAACAAGTAATCAACCTAAACTTAACTCTCGAAACAAGTAGAACCATGGAAGATTAGACCAAAGGATGATACGTCATCGCAACCTAGGTAGGTTCTACTAGGTTGATAAGACTTAGATGCGCTAGAATGTAGGACGTTTGTTTGTTTTGTGCCTCACGGTTATAGGTAGCCAACAACACACAAGAAGCAATCACTCCAAACTTAATATGCACAACAAGTAGAACCATGGAAGATTAGACTATTGGATGAGACGTCATCATAAACTAGGGTTCGAAGAGATTAACAATATTGAAAGAAACTAGAATTCATTAGGTGTGTTTGATGTGCACCTTACGGGTATAAGGAGCCAAAAACACACCACTAATTACCACCCCGAACCTAACTTGCGAAACATATAGAACCAAGGAAGGTTAGACCATTGGATGAAGCATCGTCACAAACTAGTGTTCTACTAGACTGATAAGATTCAAAGGTGCTACAATGCATTAGGTGTCTTTGATCTCCACCTCCTGTCCATAAGGAGCCAATAACACAGAAGAAGAAATCAATCTAAACTTAACTTTCGAAAAAAGTAAAACCAGGGAAGATTAGACCAAAAGATGATACGTCATCGCAACCTAGGTAGGTTCTACTGAGCTGATATGACTTAGATGCGCTTGAATGTAGTACGTGTGTTCGTTTTGCGCCTCACGGCTATAAGTAGTCAAAAACACCCAATAAGCAATCGCTCCAAACTTAACTTGCAAAACAAGTAGAACCGGGGAAGATTAGACTATTGGATAAGACATCGTCATAAACTAGGGTTCTACTAGATTGACAATTTTGAAAGACGCTATAATGCATTAGGTGTGTTTCATGTGCACTTTTCAGCAGTAAGGAGCCAATAACACACAACTGATAACCACCCCAAACCTAACTTGCGAAATCAATAGAACCAAGGAAGATTAGGCCAATGGATGAAGCATCTTCACAAATTAGGGTTCTACTAGATCGATTAGATTCAAAGGTGCTAGAATTCATGAGGTGTGTTTGATGTCCACCTCCGTCCATAAGCAGCCAATAATATACAACAACTAATCAATGTAAACTTAACTTGCGAAACAAGTAGAACCAACGAAGATTAAACCAAGGGATGATACATCATCGCAACCTAGGTAGGTTCTACTAGGTGGATAAGATTTAGATGCGCTAGAATGTAGTACGTGTGTTTGTAGTGCACGCCACGGCTGTAAGTAGTAAACAACACACAACAAGCAATCACTCTAAACTTAACCTGCAAAACAAGTAGAACCATGGAAGATTAGACTATTGGATGAGAAGTTGTCATAAATAAGGGTTCTACTAGATTGACAATATTGAAAGACGCAAGAATGCACTAGGTGTGTTTAATGTGCCCTTTACAGCCATAAGGAGCAACTAACACACAACTAAAAACCACCCCAAACTTAACTTGCGAAACAAGTAGAACCACGGAAGATTAGACCAATGGATCAAGCACCGTCACAAACTAGGCTTCTGCTAGATTGATAAGAATCAAAGGTGCTAAAATGCATTAGGTGTGTTTGATGTCCACCTGCTGTCCATAAGGAGCCAATAACACACAACAAGTAATCAACCTAAACTTAACTTGCGAAACAAGCCAAACAAGGGAATATTAGGCCAAAGGACGAGACGTCATCGCAACCTAGGTAGGTTCTACTGGATTGATAAGACTTAGATGCGCTAGAATGTAGGACGTGTGTTTGTTTTGCGCCTCATGGCTATAAGTAGTCAACAACACACAAGAAGCATTCATTCCAAACTTAACATGTAGAACAAGTAGAACCAAGGAAGATTAGACTATTGGATGAAACGTCATCATAAACTTGGCCTCGAAGAGATTGACAATATTGGTGTGTTTGATTTGCACCTTACGGGTATAAGGAGCCAAAAACACACCACTAATTACCACCACAAACTTCACCTGCGAAACATGTAGAACCAAGGAAGATTAGACCATTGGATGAAGCATCGTCACAAACTAGGGTTCTACTAGATTGATAAAATTCAAAGGTGCTAGAATGCATTAGGTGTCTTTGATGTCCGCCTCCTGTCTATAAGGAGCCAATAACACACAACAAGCAATCAACCTAAAGTTAACTTGCGAAGCAAGCCAAACAAGGGAATATTAGGCCAAAGGACGAGACGTCATCGCAACCTAGGTAGGTTCTACTGGATTGATAAGACTTAGATGCGCTACAATGTAGGACGTGTGTTTGTTTTGCGCCTCACGGCTATAAGTAGTCAACAACACACAAGAAGCAATCTTTCCAAACTTAACATGCAGATAAAGTAGAACCTTGGAAGATTAGACTATTGGATGAGACGTCATCATAAACTAGAGCTCGAAGAGATTGACAATATTGGTGTGTTTGATTTGCACCTTACGGGTATATGGAGCCAAAAACACACCACTAATTACCCCCACAAATTCACCTGCGAAACATGTAGAACCAAGGAAGATTAGACCATTGGATGAAGCATCATCACAAATAAGGACTCTACTAGATTGATAAGATTCAAAGGTGCTAGAATGCATTAGGTGTCGTTGATGTCCACCTCCTGTCTATAAAGAGCAATAACACACAACAAGTAATCAACCTAAACTTAACTCTCGAAACAAGTAGAACCATGGAAGATTAGACCAAAGGATGATTCGTCATCGCAACCTAGGTAGGTTCTACTAGGTTGATAAGACTTAGATGCACTAGAATGTAGGGCGTTTGTTTCTTTTGCGCCTCACGGCTATAGGTAGTCAACAACACACAAGAAGCAATCACTCCAAACTTAATATGCAAAACAAGTAGAACCATGGAAGATTAGACTATTGGATGAGACGTCATCATAAACTAGGGTTCGAAGAGATTAACAATATTGAAAGAGACTAGAATTCATTAGGTGCGTTTGATGTGCACCTTACGGGTATAAGGAGCCAAAAACACACCACTAATTACCACCCCGAGCTTAACCTGCGAAACATATAGAACCAAGGAAGGTTAGACCATTGGATGAAGCATCGTCACAAACTAGTGTTCTACTAGACTGATCAGATTCAAAGGTGCTACAATGCATTAGGTGTCTTTGATGTCCACCTCCTGTCCATAAGGAGCCAATAACACACAAGAAGTATTCAACCTAAACTTAACTTTCGAAAAAAGTAAAACCAGGGAAGATTATACCAAAAGATGATACGTCATCGCAACCTAGGTAGGTTCTACTAAGCTGATAAGACTTAGATGCGCTTGAATGTAGTACGTGTGTTCGTTTTGCGCCTCACGGCTATAAGTAGTCAACAACACCCAACAAGCAATCGCTCCAAACTTAACTTGCAAAACAAGTAGAACCGGGGAAGATTAGACTATTGGATAAGACATCGTCATAAACTAGGGTTCTACTAGATTGACAATTTTGAAAGACGCTAGAATGCATTAGGTGTGTTTCATGTGCACTTTCCAGCAATAAGGAGCCAATAACACACAACTGATAACCACACAAAACCTAACTTGCGAAACCAATAGAACCAAGAAAGATTTGACCAATGGATGAAGCATCTTCACAAACTAGGGTTCGACTAGATCGATTAGATTCAAATGTGCTAGAGTTCATGAGGTGTGTTTGATGTCCACCTCCTGTCCATAAGGAGCCAATAATATACAACAAGTAATCAATCTAAACTTAACTTGCGAAACAAGTAGAACCAGGGAAGATTAAACCAAAGGATGATACATCATCGCAACCTAAGTAGGGTTTACTAGGTTGATAAGATTTAGATGCGCTAGAATGTAGTACGTGTGTTTGTTTTGCACGTCACGGCTATAAGTAGTAAACAACACACAACAAGCAATCATTCTAAACTTAACCTGCAATGCAAGTAGAACCATGGAAGATTAGACTATTGGATGAGACGTTGTCATAAATGAGGGTTCTACTAGATTGACAATATTGAAAAATGCAAGAATGCATTAGGTGTGTTTGATGTGCCCTTTACAGCCATAAGGAGCAAATAACACACAACTAAAAACCACCACAAACTTAACTTGCGAAACAAGTAGAACCACGAAAGATTCGACCAATGGATGAAGCATCGTCACAAACTAGGGTTCTACGAGATTGATAATATTCACAGGTGTTAGAATCCATTACGTGTGTTTGATGTCCCCCTCCTGCCTATAAGAAGCCAATAAGACACAACAACTAATCAACCTAAATTTAACTCTCGAAACAAGTAGATCCAGGAAAAATTAGACCAAAGGATGATACTTCATCGTAACCAAGGTAAGTTCTAATAGGTTGATAAGATTTAGTTGCTCTGGAATGAAGTACGTCTGTTTGTTCTGCGCCTCACGGCTTTAAGTAGTCAACAACACACAACAAGCAATCACTCCAAACTTAACATGCAAAACAAGTAAAACCATGGAAGATTTGACTATTGGATGAGACGTCATCACAATCTGAGGTTCGAACAGATTGACAATATTGAAAGACGCTAGAATTCATTAGGTGTGTTTGATTTTCAACTTACGGTTATAAGGAGCGAAAAACACAGAACTAATAACCACCCCAAACTTAACTTGCGAAACAAAAACTAAGGAAGATTAGAATAAATGATGAAGCATCGTCACAAACTAGGATTCTACGAGATTGATAAGATTCAAAGGTGCTAGAATGCAGTAGGTGTGTTAGATGTTCACCTCCTGTCTATAAGGAGCGAATAACACACAACAAGCAATCAACCTAAACTTAACTCTCGAAACAAGTAGAACCAGGGAAGATTAGACCAACGAATGATACGTCATCGCAACCTAGGTTGGTTTAACTAGGTTGATAAGACTTAGATGCGCTAGAATGAAGTACGTGTGTTCGTTTTGCGCCTCACGGCTATAAGTAGTCAACAACACACAACAAGCAATCACTCCAAACTTAACTTGCAAAACAAGTAGAACCATGGAAGATTAGACTATTGGATAAGACGTCGTCATAAACTAGGGTTCTACTAGATTGACAATTTTGAAAGACGCTAGAAAACAATAGGTGTGTTTCTTTTGCACTTTCCAGCAATAAGGAGCCAATAACACACAACTGATAACCACCCCAAACCTAACTTGCATAAATCGGAGAACCAAGGAAGATTAGGCCAATGGATGAAGCATCTTCACAAACTAGGTTTCTACTAGATGATTAGATTCAAAGGTGCTAGAATTCATGAGGTGTGTTTGATGTCCACCTCCCGTCCATAAGCAGCCAATAATATACAACAACTAATCAATGTAAACTTAACTTGCGAAACAAGCCAAACAAGGGAATATTCGGCCAAAGGATGAGACGTCATCGCAACCTAGGTAGGTTCTTCTAGATTGATAAGACTTAGATGCGCTAGAATGTAGGACGTGTGTTTGTTTTGCGCCTCACGGCTATAAGTAGTCAACAACACACAAGAAGCATTCATTCCAAACTTAACATGCAAAACAAGTAGAACCATGGAAGATTAGACTATTGGATGAGACGTCATCATAAACTGGGGCTCGAAGAGATTGACAATATTGGTGTGTTTGATTTGCACCTTACGAATATAAGGAGCCAAAAACACACCACTAATTACCACCACAAACTTCACCTGCGAAACATGTAGAACCAAGGAAGATTAGACCATTGGATGAAGCATCGTCACAAACTAGGGTTCTACTAGATTGATAAGATTCAAAGGTGCTAGAATGCATTAGGTGTCTTTGATGTCCACCTCCTGTCTATAAGGAGCCAATAACACACAACAAGTAATCAACCTAAACTTAACTCTCGAAACAAGTAGAACCATGGAAGATTAGACCAAAGGATGATACGTCATCGCAACCTAGGTAGGTTCTACTAGGTTGATAAGACTTAGATGCGCTAGAATGTAGGACGTTTGTTTGTTTTGCGCCTCACGGCTATAGGTAGCCAACAACACACAAGAAGCAATCACTCCAAACTTAATATGCAAAACAAGTAGAACCATGGAAGATTAGACTATTGGATGAGACGTCATCATAAACTAGGCTTCGAAGAGATTAACAATATTGAAAGAAACTAGAATTCATTAGGTGTGTTTGATGTGCACTTTACGGGTATAAGGAGCCAAAAACACACCACTAATTACCACCCCGAACCTAACTTGCGAAACATATAGAACCAAGGAAGGTTAGACCATTGGATGAAGCATCGTCACAAACTAGTGTTCTACTAGACTGATAAGATTCAAAGGTGCTACAATGCATTAGGTGTCTTTGATGTTCACCTCCTGTCCATAAGGAGCCAATAACACACAACAAGTAATCAACCTAAACTTAACTGTCGAAAAAAGTAAAACCTGGGAAGATTAGACCAAAAGATGATACGTCATCGCAACCGAGGTAGGTTCTACTAAGCTGATAAGACTTAGATGCGCTAGAATGTAGTACGTGTTTTCGTTTTGCGCCTCACGACTATAAGTAGTCAACAACACCCACCAAGTAATCACTCCAAACTTAACTTGCAAAACAAGTAAAACAAGGGAAGATTAGACTATTGGATAAGACATCGTCATAAACTAGGGTTCTACTAGATTGACAATTTTGAAAGACGCTAGAATGCATTAGGTGTGTTTCATGTGCACTTTCCAGCAATAAGGAGCCAATAACACACAACTGATAACCACCCAAAACCTAACTTGCGAAACCAATAGAACCAAGGAAGATTAGACCAATGGATGAAGCATCTACATAAACTAGGGTTCGACTAGATCGATTATGTTCAAAGGTGCTAGAATTCATGAGGTGTGTTTGGTGTCCACCTCTTGTCCATAAGGAGCCAATAACATACAACAAGTAATCAATCTAAACTTAACTTGCGAAACAAGTAGAACCAAGGAAGTTTAGACCAATTGATAAAACATCATCACAAACTAGGATTTTACGAGATTGATAATATTCAAAGGTGCTAGAATGTAGTTGGTGTGTTGGATGTCCACCTCCTGTCTATAAGGAGCCAATAACTCACAACAAGTAATCGACCTAAACTTAACTCTCGAAACAAGAAGAACCAGGGAAGATTAGACCAGAGGATGATACGTCATCGCAACTTAGGTAGGTTGGACTAAGTTGATAAGACTTAGATGCACTAGAATGTAGTACGTGTGTTCGTTTTGCGCCTCACGGCTATAAGTAGTCAACAACACACAACAAGCAATCACTCCAAACTTAACTTGCAAAACAAGTAAAACCATGGAAGATTAGACTATTGGATGAGACGTCGTTACAAACTAGGGTTCTACTAGATTGACAATTTTGAAAGACGCTAGAATGCATTAGGTGTGTCTGATTTGCACCTTACGGGTATAAGGAGCCAATAACACACAACTAATAACCACCCCAAACTTAACTTGCGAAACATGTAGAACCAAGGAAGACTAGACCATTTGATGAAACATCGTCACAAACTAAGGTTCTACTAGATTGATAAGATTCAAAGGTTCTAGAATGCATTAGGTGTCTTTGATGTCCACCTCCTGTCTATAAGTAGCCAATAACACACAACAAGTAATCAACCTAAACTTAACTTGCGAAACAAGTAGAACAATGGAAGAATAGACCAAAGGACGAGACGTCAACGTAAGCTAGGTACGTTCTACTAGATTGATAAAACTTACATGCGCTAGAATGTAGGACGCCTGTTTGTTTTGCTCCTCACGACTATAAGTAGTCAACAACACACAACAAGCAATCGCTCCAAACTTAACATGCAAAACAAGTAGAACCAGGGAGATTAGACTATTGGATGAGAACTCATCATAAACTAGAGTTCGATGGGAATGACAATATTGAAAGACACTAGAATTCATTAGGTGTGTTTGATGTGCAACTTACGGTTATAAGGAGCAAAAAACACACAACTAATAACCACCCCAAACTTAACTTGTGAAAACAAGTAGAACCAAGGAATATTAGACCAGAGGATGATACGTCATCGCAACATTAGGTGTGTTGGATGTCCCTCTCCTGCCTATAAGGTGCCAATAAGACTCAACAACTAATCAACCTAAACTTAACTCTCGAAACAAGTAGATCAGGGAAAGATTAGACAAAAGGATGATACGTCATCGTAACCTAGGTAAGTTCTAATAGGTTGATAAGATTTAGTTGCTTTAGAATGAAGTACGTGTGTTTGTTTTGTGCCTCACGTCTATAAGTAGTCAACAACACACAACAAGCAATCACTCCAAACTTAACATGCAAAACAAGTAGAACCAGGGAAAATTACACTATTGGATGAGACGACATCATAAACTAGGGTTCAAAGGGATTGACAATATTGAAAGAAGCTAGAATTCATTAGGTGTGTTTGATGTGCAACTTACGGTTATAAGGAGCAAAAAACACACAACTAATAACCACCCCAAACTTAACTTGTGAAACAAGTAGAACCAAGGAAGATTAGACCAATGGATGAAGAATCGTCACAAACTAGGATTCTACGAGATTGATAAGATTCAAAGGTACTAGAATGCTGTAGCTGCGTTTGATGTCCACCTCCTATCTATAAGGAGCCAACAACACACAACAAGTCATCAACCTAGACTTAACTCTCGAAACAAGTAGAACCAGGGAAGATTAGACGAAAGAATGATACGTCGTCACAACCTAGGTAGGTTCTACTAGGTTGATAAGACTTAGATGTGCTATAATGTAGTACGTGCGTTCATTTTGCTCCTCACGGTATAAGTAGTCAACAACACACAACAAGCAATCACTCCAAACTTAACGTACAAAACAAGTAGAACCATGGAAGATTAGACTATTGGATGAGACGACCTCATAAACTAGGGTTCGAAGGGATTGACAATATTGAAAGACTCTAGAATTCATTAGATGTGTTTGATGTGCAACTTACGGTTATAAGGTGCGAAAAACGCACAACTAATAACCAACCCAAGATTAACTTGCGAAACAAGTAGAACCAAGGAAGATTAGACCAATGGATGAAGTTTCGTCACAAACTAGGATTCTACGAGATTGATAAGATTCAAAGGTACTAGAACGCGGTAGCTATTTTTTATGTCCACCTCCTGTCCATAAGGAGCGAATAACACACAACAAGTAATCAACCTAGACTTAACTCTCGAAACAAGTAGAACCAGGGAAGATTAGACCAAAGGATGATACGTCGTCACAACCTAGGTAGGTTCTACTACGTTGATAAGACTTAGATGCGCTATAATGTAGTACGTGTGTTCGTTTTGCGCCTCACGGCTATAAGTAGTCAATAACACACAACAAGCAATCACTCCAAACTTAACTTGCAAAACAAGTAGAACCAGGGAAGATTAGACTATTGGATAAGACGTCGTCATAAACTAGGGTTCTACTAGATTGACAATTTTGAAAGACGCTTGAATGCATTAGATGTGTTTGATGTGAACCTTACAGCAATAAGGAGCCAATAACACACAACTGATAACCACCCCAAACCTAACTTGCGAAACCAATAGAACCAAGGAAAATTAGACCAATGGATGAAGCATCTTCACAAACTAGGGTTCTACTAGATCGATTAGATTCAAAGGTACTAAAATTCATGAGGTGTGTTTGATGTCCACCTCCTGTCCATAAGGAGCCAATAACATACAACAAGTAATCAATCTAAACTTAACTTGTCAAACAAGTAAAACCAGGGAAGATTAAACCAAATGATGATACATTATCGCAACCTAGGTAGGTTCTACTAGGTTGATTAGATTTAGATGCGCTAGAATGTAGTACGTGTGTTTGTTTTGCACCTCACGGCTATAAGTAGTAAATAACACACAACAAGCAATCACTCTAAACTTAACCTACAAAACAAGTAGAACCATAGAAGATTAGACTATTGGATGAGACGTCGTCATAAACTAGGGTTCTACTAGATTGACAATATTGAAAGACGCAAGAATGCATTAGGTGTGTTTGATGTGCACCTTACAGCCATAAGGAGCAAATAACACACAACTAAAAACCACTCCAAACTTAACTTGCGAAACAAGTAGAACCACGAAAGATTAGACCAATGGATGAAGCACCATCACAAATTAGGGTTCTACTAGATTGATAAGATTCAAAGTTGCTAGAATGCATTAGGTATGTTTGATGTCCACCTGCTGTCCATAGAGAGCCAATAACACACAACAAGTAATCAACCTAAACTTAACTTGCGAAGCAAGTAGAACAAGGGAATATTAGACCAAAGGACAAGACGTCATCGCAACCTAGGTAGGTTCTACCAAGGTTGTTAAACTCGAGTTTTTAAGTAAAATCGATGGAAGGTCCACAAAATCAGATCGTAAAATCGTAAGAGTTTACAAATTATGAAAAATAATATAATAAATATATTATATATAATATATATAATATATGTTAAATTTATAAATTACAAACCTGTTCAAACTTATAAAAAATACACAAATTTCAGAAAAAAAATTATCAAGCACACATAAAAACTAATAATAATCATAATTCATTAACAATAAAGCATAACAAAGCATAAGTCCTTAATCATCGAAGTTTAAACTAATGGCAATGAAGAGGATCGGTGAAAGGCAGAGTGAGGAGGAAGTTGATGATGCTTTTGACGAGGGATGAGAACAGAAAATACCTGAAGAAAACGAGGGCAATGAAGGAATGAAGGAAGAAAAGGGAAAGAAGGAGAATGAGAAGAGATTTCAGCCGATTTGCAGAGATGGAGAGTGCGGGCGGTGGGGACTGGGGAGGTAGAGCTGCGGCGGAGAAAAATTGAAAAATAAAGGAAAAAGCATTAAGTAAAATAGAATTCAGAAGTTCAGTCAAAACGCTGTTTGTTTTGCGTTTTTCTAGAAATGGATCGTTGGCCGATTTTATCATTATAAATGTCAAACTCGCGAGTTTATCCGATTTTGCCAATTTTAGTTTTTACCTATAAACTGAATCGGACACTTGGTTTTGGATCGTAAAATCGCACTAATAAAATCGAGAGATTAACAACATTGGGTTCTACTAGATTGATAAGACTTAGATGCGCTAGAACGTAGGACGTGTGTTTGTTTTGCGCCTCACGGCTATAAGTAGTCAACAACACACAACAAGCAATCACTCCAAACTTAACATGCAAAACAAGCAGAACCATGGAAGATTAGACTATTGGATAAGACGTCATCATAAACTAAGGTTCGAAGGGATTGACAATATTGAAAGACGCTAGAATTCGTTACGTGTGTTTGATGTGCAACTTACGGTTATAAGGAGCGAAAAACACACAACTAATAACCACCCCAAACTTAACTTGCGAAACAAGTAGAACCAAGGAAGATTAGACCAATGGATAAAACATCATCACAAACTAGGATTCTACGAGATTGATAAGATTCAAAGGTGCTAGAATGTAGTTGGTGTGTTTGATGTCCACCTCCTGGCTATAAGGAGCCAATAACTCACAACAAGTAATCAACCTAAACTTAACTCTCGAAACAAGAAGAACTAGGGAAGATTAGACCAGAGAATGATACATCATCGCAACCTAGGTAGGTTGGACTAAGTTGATAAGACTTAGATGCGCTAGAATGTAGTACCTGTGTTCGTTTTGCGCCTCACGGCTATAAGTAGTCAACAATACACAACAAGCAATCACTCCAAACTTAACTTGCAAAACAAGTAAAACCATGGAAGATTAGACTATTGGATGAGACGTCGTCACAAACTAGGGTTCTACTAGATTGAAAATTTTGAAGGATGCTAGAATGCATTAAGTGTGTCTGATTTGCACCTTACGGGTATAAGGAGCCAATAACACACAACTAATAACCACCCCAAACTTAACTTGCGAAACATGTAGAACCAAGGAAGATTAGACCATTTGATGAAGCATCGTCACAAACTAAGGTTCTACTAGATTGATAAGATTCAAATGTGCTAGAATGCATTAGGTGTCTTTGATGTCCACCTCCTGTCTATAAGTAGCCAATAAGACACAACAAGTAATCAACCTAAACTTAACTTGCGAAACAAGTAGAACAATGGAAGAATAGACCAAAGGACGAGATGTCAACGTAAGCTAGGTACGTTCTACTAGATTGATAAAATTTAGATGCGCTAGAATGGAGGACGTGTGTTTGTTTTGCTCTTCGCGGCTATAAGTAGTCAACAACGCACAACAAGCAATCACTCCAAACTTAACATGCAAAACAAGTAGAACCAGGGAAGATTAGACTATTGGATGAGACGTCATCATAAACTTGAGTTCGAAGGGAATGACAATATTGAAACACCCTAGAATTCATTAGCTGTGTTTGATGTGCAGCTTACGGTTATAAGGAGCAAAAAACACACAACTAATAACCACCCCAAACTTAACTTGTGAAACAAGTACAACCAAGGAAGATTAGACCAATGGATGAAGCATCGTCACAAACTAGGCTTCTACGAGATTGATAATATTCATAGGTGTTAGAATGCTTTAGGTGTGTTTGATGTCCCCCTCCTGCCTATAAGGAGCCAATAAGACACCACAACTAATCAACCTAAACTTAACTTTCGAAACATGTAGCACCAGGGAAGATTAGACCAAAGGATGCTACGTCATCGCAACCTAGATAGGTTCTACTAGGTTGATAAGACTTAGATGCGCTATAATGTAGTACGTGTGTTCGTTTTGCGCCTCACGGCTATAAGTAGTCAACAACACACAACAAGCAATCACTCCAAACTTAACGTACAAAACAAGTAGAACCATGGAAGATTAGACTATTGGATGAGACGACATCATAAACTAGGTTCGAAGGGATTGACAATATTGAAAAACGCTAGAATTCATTAGGTGTGTTTGATGTGCAACTTACGGTTATAAGGTGCGAAAAACACACAACTAATAACCACCCCAAGCTTAACTTGCGAAACAAGGAGAACCAAGGAAGATTAGACCAATGGATGAAGCATCGTCACAAACTAGGATTTTACGAGATTGATAAGATTCAAAGGTACTAGAATGCGGTAGCTGTGTTTGATGTCCACCTCCTGTCTATAAGGAGCCAATAACACACAACAAGTAATCAACCTAGACTTAACTCTCAAAACAAGTAGAACCCGGGAAGATTAGACCAAAGGATGATACGTCGTCACAACCTAGGTAGGTTCCACCACGTTGATAAGACTTAGATGCGCTATAATGTAGTACGTGTGTTCGTTTTGCGCCTCACGGCTATAAGTAGTCAACAACACACAACAAGCAATCACTCCAAACTTAACTTACAAAACTAGTAGAACCAGGGAAGATTAGACTATTAGATAAGACGTCGTCATAAACTAGGGTTCTACTAGATTGACAATTTTGAAAGACATTTGAATGCATTAGATGTGTTTGATGTGAACCTTACAGCAATAAGGAGCCAATAGCACACAACTGATAACCACCCCAAACCTAACTTGCAAAACCAATAGAACCAGGGAAGATTGGACCAATGGATGAAGCATCTTCACAAACTAGAGTTCTACTAGATCGATTAGATTCAAAGGTGCTAGAATTCATGAGGTGTGTTTGATGTCCACCTCCTGTCCATACGGAGCCAATAACATACAACAAGTAATCAATCTAAACTTAACTTGCGAAACAAGTAGAACCAGAGAAGATTAAACCAAAGGATGATACATCATCGGAAGCTAGGTAGGTTCTACTAGGTTGATAAGATTTAGATGCGCTAGAATATAGTACATGTGTTTGTTTTGCACCTCATGGCTATAAGTAGTAAACAACACACAACAAGCAATCACTCTAAACTTAACCTGCAAAACAAGTGGAACCATAGAAGATTAGACTATTGGATGAGACGTCGTCATAAACTAGGGTTCTACTAGATTGACAATATTGAAAGACGTAAGAATGCATTAGGTGTTTTTGATGTGCACCTTACAGCCATAAGGAGCAAATAACACACAACTAAAAATTACCCCAAACTTAACTTGCGAAACAAGTAGAACCACGGTAGATTAGACCAATGGATGAAGCACCGTCACAAACTAGGGTTCTTATTTACCTTTTGTTCACGTTCAAAGGATGATTCATAAGTTGCTGAGTTTTGCCTATTTTCATAATTAATATATTTATATGACAAAAGATCATATCTAGTGTTTTTTTGAAAATTCTCTTTTTGATTCAATATCGAATATACTTCAGAATATTTGTGTTTTTTGGACTGAATTAATTGATCTTTTTCATATAAATTCGATTTGGAACTTTGATTTTGAACCATACTATGGAGTTAGAACAAAAGCAGCTCCGATCCAGTCAGTTACATGAGTGGCAGCTTCAGGAAGAGATTGATGCATCTCAAGTATTAAATAAGTCACCATGTTAACCGCAATTGCATAAAATGCCAATCTTTCAGCGACTTCATTCACTATATGTACAAGAATTAATGTTTAATATTCATATACTAAAATATAATTAGTTGATATTTAAATACGTACCAATGCATGATATAATCACAATTAAAGTACTATATTTGGACCTATTACGAATGGTGCAGCCTTCCATCCTTCGGTTTTTCATTTGTCTGCGATTCTTCCTTTGTAGTCCACACAACCATTGGTCACCAAAGTTGATGATCCATATGGTTCCTATACGTATTTTGTCCACCCAAAAAAAAGGTAAAAAAAAAAACACACACACACACACACAGATTAGTCCTTTAATTTCTTTTTAATTGGCAATAAAGTTCATTTCAGATACAACATATATTATGTTTATGCTTGGCAAAGGGAACTGAAATTCAACCAACGTACCTTCCTACTCTCCTTCATTCCTTCTCCCATGAGCCCTCCAAACGTAGACGGCTCTATAAATGACTTTTCATGTGGCTCAAGAGCACGAAAGCTTTTGTCCATGGTTAATCAAGTGGCGCTTTCTGTTACCTTCAAATTAATATTGGAGTTCTTTGAATCCACCACCTTAGAAGCAAAGAATTTAGCTTGCGTTAATGAACATTGAACCAAGTGCTGATGCTATATGGTGATGGACATCCCTTTCCCATTTTAAGGGCTGGTCACTGCATATATAATGGATAGCTGACATTTTTTTATGAGTTTTCTCTGGTGGATGTTTTGGTAGCCGGCTGCAAAATGAAGCGTCATGTATTTTGGAAGACATGAAATGGCAATTTGGCACAGACAAGTGGATCATGGACGGAAGTGTTCAACGCATAGATAGGTGGATCATGGATGGAAGTGTTCAAGACTTCTCCAACTGCCGAACACACTGTTTTGCCAATGAACAAATGCACGACAAATGACAACAAAGAAAAAGCTCAAAATTTAGTTAACCCAAAAAAAAAGGTTCCAATCAATTAAGATAGGGGAAGAACCAGGAACCCGCTGGCTAATGAAATTTGATTTATTTTCTTATTTTTCTTGTAAGGGCCGCCCTTTAGTGAATCCTTTTTGAATGAAAGGAAAGATTAGACCAATGGATGAAACGTCGTCATAAACTAGGGTTCTACTAGATTGATAAGATTCAACGGCGCTAGAATGTACTAGGTGTGTTTGATGTGCATCTCACGGCTATAAGGAGCCAATAACACATAACAAGTAACCACCCCAAATTGAACTTGCAAAACAAGTAAAACCAGGGAAGATTAGACCAATGGATGATGCGTCATCACAACCTAGGTTCTACTAGATTGATAAGATTTAAATGCGCGAGAATGTAGTAGGTGTGTTTGATCTGCACCTCACAGCTATAAGGAGTCAACAACACACAAGAAGCAACCACTCCAAACATAACTTGCAAAATAAGTAGAACCAGGGAATATTAGACTAATGGATGAGACGTCGTCATAAACTAGGGTTCTACTAGATTGATAGGATTCAAAGGTACTAGAATGCATTAGGTGTATTTGATGTGCTACTTACGGCTATAAGG
The DNA here is from genome assembly GCA_020080225.1 of Gynochthodes officinalis. Classification (NCBI taxonomy): domain Eukaryota; kingdom Viridiplantae; phylum Streptophyta; class Magnoliopsida; order Gentianales; family Rubiaceae; genus Gynochthodes; species Gynochthodes officinalis. The sequence continues at coordinate 6,783,795 of CM034620.1, forward strand.
AGCCATTATCACATAACAAATAATGAATAGTGATCAAGCTAGAAAAAAATAATGAAAATATAGTGACAATATATTGAAATAGACTAAGTATCTTTTCTCAACTTTCTTACTCTGTGAAATCTGAATAAGACATAATATTTACATCATGCATGTAATAAAAAATGTAATAAGAATTTGGTTGGCACAATCATGGATATTAAAGGTAAAACAAAGGACACATAGAAAGTTAGGAAGGATTTTATGCATTTAAGCTTGAAAAAAGATTTGCATTTGAAGTAAAATGGTGACTCTTACATAATACCTCTAGGTTGTTACCTATGGCCAAAGAAGAGGAAGAAAGTAATTGATTTTATATTCTCAATCAAGTACCCTAATGTATTTGCTTCAAATGTATCATCATGTATAAAGAATGGATATTTTCATATGTCCAGCATGAAGAGACATGATTTCCACATTTCTATTCAGTGAGCTAGTTCTCTCTCTTGCAATTAGGGGTAATTTAACAAAAGAAGTTTGACAATTTCTATTTGACTTAGTACTTTTTTTCAAAAAATGTACTTGAAAAATTCTTACTTGGATGTTTTAGAAGAGAAATGGAATACTATTGTAGTCATATTATTCAAGTTAGAATAATTTTACCCCTTTCTTTCTTTGACATAATGGTGCATCTTATGTTCACGTACCATTTGAAGCAAAGATTGTTGATCCACCTCAATTTCAATGAATGTTTCAATTTGAGAGATACCTAAACTTAGTTTTCCGTTTCTTTCCTTATTTAAATTATCTCTTGTATTTATACCAATAGTTTAATATTTTGTCTAGCAAAAGGTTACAAGGGTTCATCCATAATAAAGTTTGATTTATAGGTTGCATTGTCAAGTATTACATAGACGAAGAAAGTATGCCTTTTTACTGAATACATTTACATGATATTGACACAATTTTCAATAAAGTTAAACATAACAATGAGATACCAAAAATCTAGGGAAGAACTTTCTTTCTTTTTTCTAGTACAAGACAACCTTTTGATGGAGATAAATTAAGAGTTTTGATTTCATTAGAACTAGTTAAAACGCATACATTTGTGTTGAGCAGTTATGACTAAATTGAGAAATATTCATAGTAAGTTATTTGATTGGTAAAATAATTTTTTTTTCATATCTTCTGATCATTAAGTCTTCTAAATCTAATGAGCATGATATAATGTATTTTTTTTATTGAATTCAATGAGTATAAGCAAAAACTTGAAAAAGAAAATTTTATAAATATAGATTAAAGACATGATAAAAAAAAAATCCCTTCTTGGTTTTTGATAACGTGTTACATATATTGGATATTAACACTTTATAAATAGTTTTCAAGTTCACTTTAATATTAAATTTGTTTACTCTTATGTAAGTTTTGTCTAGTTCTAATATATGCCAAGTTAAAATTCAATCCTTAGCATTAGGATTAGATAGTGAAGTTAGTCGATATACTGGATACATGGTGAATGGATATAAGTTTCTCACTCAATGTCATGAAAATGACAAAAAGACATAAAATAGTAGTATTGTAGCTAGAGGTGAGTATGAAAACAATACAATAGATTTTTTATTTTTTTTTTTGTGTCCTAAAAGACATTATTGAGGTTGAATACCTAGTGGAAAAGCAAAATGTTTTGTTCTTCAAGTGTGATTAGTGGAAAATTGGAGATGCATTCAAAATCTAATATAATGAGGATTCAATGATGAATAGTATAAATTTGTCTAAAAAAATGGTACAAAGACCAACCATATATTCTTACATACTATGCTTACCAAGTTTTCTATTACAAATTAGGTGGTAGTTACATTTTGTTTAAAGTTTTAGTCCATGTAGTTCCTATGAAGCATTGGGTAACGAAGTTTACCAAAAAGAATAACCTAAAGAGATCTTAAATGTAGATTTAAATGTTGAAGTGCCTTGCCTTACTTAAGCAATTTATTGCTATAGTTGATTAATTCATCCTTTTTCTACGCCAACTCAAGTACAAGATCAATGAAAATCTCCATCCAAAATGATGATGCTTTCATCATTGATAATCATAGCCTTAATAAGTGTCATAGCCATGATAAAAAGGATAATGAGGACATATGATCTAATGACTATACTAATTTTGAATATGTGAAAATCATGTGTATATTTAGTATTATGTATAATTCCTTATTGAAGCAATACTCTTTGTTAGTATTATAATATATGCATCTAATAAAATGCCTCATGACATATTTTACTATGAGAATAATATTTTTATAGGTTTTAGAATCGTATTATGTACGCAAATATAATTGTCAATCATTATTTCTAATTATTTAAATATATATAATTTTATTATATTGTAGATTATAGAGCCAAGAAAATGTGGTTTGGGAAAAAAAAACCAATCAAACCTCCTCAACTAGTTTAATAACTTTCACCTCATACAAATTCAAGAGTCACACCTAACATCTGGTTTTTCAAGCTATAAACAAAAAGCAACACCCTTTATTTTGAAAAGATACACAACTCATACCTAATACGTCTGGCTTAGGTTTCCAATAGAGAGATGAAAAAGAAAAATAAGAATAACTATCAACACCACAAACAAGTCCTCGACAATTGTAAACAATGTGTACTTGATTTGATACTAAGACTCACAATGGATACTTGCATGGCCACTTCAAAGGTGGTAAAGGTCTTAGGCAAGGTGATCCTCTATCTCCATACCTATTTGTTCTTTGTCTTGAATATCTTTCTAGATTGTTGAAATCTGTGGACATGGGAAACGGTTTTAACTACCACCCGGCCTGCAAGGAGCTCAAAATCACCAACCTTGCCTTTGCTAATGAGTTGATGCTCTTCTCAAGGGGTGATGCTCATTTGGTAAGCATTCTTTTAGATGGCCTCAACAAATTTTGTGCCGTTTCGGGGCTTACAATCAGCATGCAAAAATCTGCCATCTTTATAGCTGGAGTCAAGGACAGTGAAAAGGAAGCTCTACTACAGGCCACAGGCTTTCAGTTGGGATCTTTTCCCTTTCGTTACCTTGGTGTCCCCTTACTGTCGTCCCGTCTTAATGTTTGCCACTACTCTCCTTTACTTGATCAAATCAGAAGCCTTATCTTGGGATGGAATCAGAAATCTCTATCTTATGTGGGAAGGCTAGAGCTTATTAGAGCAATAGTTGTTGGTGTGGTAGGCTTCTGGATGTCAGTCTTTCCATTTCCCAAATCTTTTATTGCCGCATCAATGCCTTATGCAGAAATTTCCTCTGAGGCAAGAAGGCGGAAGGGAAAATTAAACAGCTTGTAGCTTGGGTATCAGTTTGTTCCCCAAGGAATGTAGAGAGACTCGGGCTACACAACTTACAATTCTGGAATTTGACTCTTCTATGTGGGGTAATCTGGGACTGCCATTTAGAAAAACAATCTCTATGGATCAGATGGATCAGCCATGTATACTTGAAGGGCTCCTCAATTTGGGAAATCAACCCCTCTAAGGATGATTCTGCATTCATGAAGAAGATTCTTTCCATATGAGACTCTTTACTGTTAAAAACTGGAGGAGTTGATGAAGCCATTACGCTCATGAGCTCGTGGATGGTTGGAGGTCGTCTCAAAGCAAAACTAGCCTATTCATTTCTCTTTGATCATTGCGCCAGATTTAGGTAGAAGCCGGTTGTTTGGAACTTTGTTATCTTTCCTAGATGGGCCTTCATTACTTGGCTTGCTATCCAAAATAAGCTACTCATGCTAGATAGGGCGTCCTTCCTCAACCGAGGTTCTCTATGTCCTCTATGCAAGTCTGCTGACGAAACTAGGAACCACCTCTTCTTCTGCTATCCTTTCTCTAGCAAGATCTGGTCAAATGTATGCAGCTGAATTCAGCTCCCTCAGAATTTCACTTCCCTGCAGAGCATAGTCCATTGGCTATCTCAACACCGTAGGCATTCAGGTCTCTTTGGTAAAATTATATGCATTGCCCTGGTTGCTTCAGTTTACTTCATTTGGGAAGCTCGCAATGGTAGACTCTATGAAGATGCAACAGTAGTCTACTCTCAGATTGTTGAAAAGATCAAGTTTCAAGTTATGCGGGCAACTCATTTTGCTAAGCTATACTAGATGATTGACTTTGTGTCTTTGTATTATGATTTTTTATGTGGCTTTGTATTTTGATTAAGCCTTGTATAGGCTTATATATGATTTCTTCAATTGGGGTTTCCAGTGACAAACCTCAGTTTGTAAACTTTTTTGGGAGTTATTAATTCATTTACATTCTTCCAAAAAACAAAAAACAAAAACAAAAAGTCAAATCTAACCATTCTACTCCACAAGACCAAAACTAACAAGCTAATTAAGAGAAGCATGCATCTACATGTTCATTATTTTTAGAAAAAATTCTTTCATTAGATGAGTTTGGATAAGAAAATTCGATAATATTCTTTTGACAATGTTTGGAAATATTTATTCTTAGCACCTAATTTTCATTTCATGTTTAATGCTATATAGATTCATATTTGTAACCGAAGTCACAACTTATTTGCTGACTAATTAGACTATTACAATTTTTGTTTATTTTTTTAAAAAAAAAAGGTTGTGACCTTATTCAATGGCGTTTAAAATTTGTAGTTATGCATTTTATTTTTACATAATCAATTAACCTTATAAGTAATGTATATAAAATATTATTTGTTGTAAAAAGGGGTCCAATTGTAATATACTTGGAACATGTGAATGATAAGTGATAACATTCAATCATATTTATAATGTAAAATAAAGAAAAACATAAATGAAATATTTCAAGAAGAAGAATTAAAAAAAGAAAATAATAGCTCTATTAATAGAAGAAACAGATATAGATGAAGATAATATTCAAGATGACAGATTCTGACTCTAGTTTAGAAAGTGTAGAAAAGTGCAAGTGTATTAATGTGATTTCAAAAAGTAATAAAGAAACATTATTTGAAATGATAGAAAAAATAGATGATAAAGAATGTAGAAAAGACTATTTGAAAAAATTAAGAGATTTAATATTAGAAGAAGAAAAACCTAAAAAATTTGAAGAACCATTTAGTATTTCAAAATTATTAGATAAATATCCAAATGAAGGATTATTAGGAATTAGGAAACCAGATGAAGTCAAAGAAGATATTAAAACATTAAAAGAACAAGTTAGAAAATTATAAAAGGATATAATAGAATTAAAAGCAAAAGATTTAGAATTAGATACAAAAATAAGTTTAATAAAAAAATAGAACTACACAAGACAGTTCTTCAAAAGAAGTTATAAATGATATTCAAGACTTAAGTTCTATTGAAATAAATAATGAACAAGTTTTAGATAAAATGTATATTCAAATGATAAATAAAATAGAGTATCAAAAATGGCATTGTTTTGTTACAATAGGAATAAATGATTTCAAACTTACAGTACATGCTATAGTATATAGTGGTGCTGATACAAACTGCATTAAAAGAGGAATAATTCATACGAAATATTGCCAAAAAACTAATGAGAGTTTATTAGCAGCAAATTCAAGTAGATTACATGTTAAACACAGAGTAATATTAAATGTATTCAATGATGATTATTGTATTAAAAATTTATGTTATGTAGTTGAAGATATAGCTCAAAATTTAATTCTAGGATTGAGACTTGAGTCCACCATTTGATTTTGAATTCTCGAACCAGAGACATAGGATATGGTTTGGGATGGAATGAATGAATCTTATAACTCTAACAAAATATCCATGGGACTTTGAATAAAATATGAAATTGAATGGGCTGCATATAATCTGGAATTCTTCCTTTAGTTTCCGAATGAATAATTTGTAAGCCATTTGAGTCTCCGGGGGGATAAATATCTTCAGTACATCCAAGATATATCCACCAGTTGTAAAACCAAATTGGAATAGAAGGTACTTGAGATGAAAATGTTTTATGAAAAGTAAAAAACCAAGAATGATTGAATGGTCTTAAGTAAAAAGCTTTGTACCAAGCTTCCAAGTAGTCCTGGTACGTGTATCTGTGATATTGAGTTTTTATTGAAAATGTTTTAATTAGATAATGACGTTCCCACTCATCAAAAGAACAAATTTTTATGATAATAGCTTTTGAATAAGCAACTCTATTAGCATCTTTTGAATCTAAAGTATGCTTGATATCTACTGATCCGGAATCAATCAAAACCAAAAGATAAAATAAGATATCTTTTTCATCATTGAATGGTATCCAATTGCAGTCTGGGTAAACAGTTTGTTCAATGTATTTTGAAAATGTTGGGAAATCTAGAGTTTGAATGAAACGGTTAAGGAAAAGTGATTAAATCTTGAGCTATATCTTCAACTACATAACATAAAATTTTAATACAGTAATCATCATTGCATACATTTAATATTACTCTATGTTTAACATGTAATCTAATTGAATTTGCTGCTAATAAACTCTCATTAGTTTTTTGGCAATATTTCATAGGAATTATTCCTGTTTTAATATAGTTTGCATCGTCACCACTATCTACCATAGCATGTACTATAAGTTTGAAATCATTTATTCCTATTGTAACAAAACAATACCATTTTTGATACTCTATTTTATTTATCATTTGAATATACATTTTATCTGAAACTTGTTCATTATTTATTTCAATAGAACTTAAGTCTTGAATATCATTTATAACTTCTTTTGAAGAACTGTCTTGGGTAGTTCCATTTGAAGAACCTAAAAAATTTGAAGAACCATTTAGTATTTCAAAATTATTAGATAAATATCCAAATGAAGGATTATTAGGAATTAGAAAACCAGATGAAGTCAAAGAAGATATTAAAACATTAAAAGAACAAGTTAGAAAATTACAAAATGATATCATAGAATTAAAAACAAAAGATTTAGAATTAGATACAAAAATAAGTTTTAAAAAAATGGATGGTACCACCAACTGTGGTCCATGAACCTTTTTTGATTGAGTTGTCAGAGATTGAATTTTTTTGTCCTGTCTGTGGAATTTGATGCGAACTAGAGAACTGGGCCGCCATCATTTCTTAAGTAATTGAGACTTGGGTCCACCATTTGATTTGAACTCTCGAACCAAGGACACGAGATATGATTTGGGATGAAATGAATGAATCTTGTAGCTCTAACAAAATATCCATAGGACTTTGAATAAAATATGAAATTGAATGGGCTACATATAATCTGGAATTCTTCCTTCAGTTTTCCGAATGAATAATTTGTAAGCCATTTGAGTCTCCAGGGGATAAATATATTCAGTACATCCAAGATATATCCACCAATTGTAAAACCAAATTGGAATAGAAGGTACTTGAGATGAAAAGGTTTTATGAAAGGTTAAAAACCAAGAATGATTGAATGGTCTTAAGTAAAAAGCTTTGTACCAAGCTTCTAAGTAGTCTTGGTATGTGTATCCATGATATTGAGTTTCTATTGAAAATGTTTTAATTAGAGAATGACTTCCCCACTCATCAAAAGAACAAATTTTTCTGATAATAGCATTTGAATAAACCAGAATCTTTTTCTGATAATAGCATTTGAATAATAGCATCTGATATTAGCATCTTTTTGATCTAAAGTATGCTTGATATCTACTGATCCTGAATCAATCAAAACCAGAAGATAAAATGAGATATCTTTTTCAGCATTGAATGGTATCCAGTTGCAGTTTGGGTAAATGGTTTGTTCAATGTATTTTGAAAAAGTTGGAAAATCTGGAATTTGATTAAAACGGGTAAGGAAAAGTGGTTCAACTATTCCTTTAATGAAATAAGTAAGATTTGAGCTTGAGGCAGTTTGCTGAGATTAGGTTTTAATAGGTGGAAGATTATTCCTTTGAATAGAAGTCTTTTGATAAGGTGCCTCTAAAGCTTAAGCAAAATTTAATGGAGAATAATCAAAAAGGGATTGAAATCTGTTTGGCGAGGTTAAATGAATAAGTGGAAGTTTTTGGGAATCTCCTTCTTTCTTTACTGAACTCATGTTGAAATTCCTGCTAAAATTCACAAGTTCAAAATTAGGCAAACAATTCTCCTCACCTTTTATATATTCAATACTAAAATTGAATATATATAGGATAGCTTGCCATCTTGCAAAAATCTATTTTGAAACTAAAATTTGAACATCTTTTGCAAATTTGTAATCAATATGTAATAGCAATTTTTTTAACAAAAATCATCAAGAAATTTTGAAATGCATAAAACAATGGATAAAATTTCTTTCTTAAACCTATAGTCTATTCTAGCATATGAATGTTCTTCTTTTAAAATGCAAATATTGAACAATACGAGTGTGACATGCTCCATGGCTCATGTTCAATCAAGATATCTAGGGCACAAGGATTGCATTACATAGTAACATCTATCACAAAAAAAGTGATGTCAAATTATTAACATTCTTATAACTTGGGTAGCATTGATGTGTTGCTAGACATCGTTCAATACTTATGGCATAAAATAGATTTTATGTCTTTGTCAACGTTATAAGAACCTATTGGGTCACACACTTAGGTCATATTCAAAAAGAAGTGTAAAATTCATGTGATGAAGTTTTTGGTTAATTTAAGAATTCTATTGTGAATAGGACGCTATAAGGTTTTCCGGTTAAGGGCAGTATTTGGATTTGTGATTAAATCGTTTTGGTTTTGTGTTAGTAAATTCAAAACAGTATTGGATTTATTAATTCATGTGAAAACCAAAATTAGAAAGCCAATTTAGAATGGGATTTTTGTTTTGGCAGCCACTGAAATTTAGAAAGCTGAAATTTAGAAAGTTCCAAAATAGATTAGAACTTATAGTTTAAGTAAAACTCTTTAGAAGAAGCTTTACCCTAATCTATTTCTATATATATAATATTAGAAGCCACTCAACCCTAACGTGAGCAACAAGATCATGTTCTTTTACTGCATCAAGCAAGCCGAAATCAATTTTCTTGGTGAAGAAAAATTCAAAGAAAAGACAACAAAAAACCAAACCATTTTTCTTTGTTTGGAAAAAATAAATTTGTGGCATTTCTTTTGAAGAAACAGTCATGAATTTTATCTAGAAAACAAGAAGCCTTTTAGCTATTATTTAGAGAAAAATTAGCTGCTACATCTGCGTTAAAGGAGCAAGAAAATCCAAAGCTTAGAGAAGCTTAGAAGCTGAAAACTGAAGGCAGAAATCTAGGCTAGCACCATTGGGTTTTTGCTACTTCTTCCTTTGGTTAATTGTGTGACAAGTAACTTGAGATTTGGAGAAGATCATGTGAATACCATAGAGGCAAGGCTGTGCTGGTTTTGCTGGTAGTTCGACCATTAAAAATCTTCGCAAGAAAGTTCTACCGTTACCAATAAAGGTAAAACTTCTCACAACCAATTTGATTTCACTTCGTAAGGATCCTTGGAGGAAATCAGAAATTTTGATTTCCACTGTGTGCTATATTTGATTTCCTACACGTTGACCATGATAACATGATCCAAAATGTTGAGATTTCCATCCCACCGACAAATTGCTAATGCTTCTCTGTAATTTACAAGTTTTGCCCTTTATGCCGGTGTCCTCACTATTTGTGAAGATCTCATAAACAAAACCATAATTTATATAACAAATACAGAGTAAAGGATACTCATTATCCTTAGATACAACAAAGTAATTATAAATAGGAAATCAATGTTAGAAAAAAAATATTTTATTTTATTTTATTTTTATTTTTTTAGTCGTCGGTGCGTGGTTCCCGTGCATGCCACATCAACATTCGACGCGTGGGGTCCACAAGCCTACTTAGGTCACACGGCTCATGAAGCCCATGTGCCGTCCTCCTTGGCCATGAAAGTCCATGTTTTTTCTGTGTTAAGTATGCAACTTTGGAGACTTGTATCTCCTTCATCTTAAGTCTAAATTGATCATACAATTTATCAATTTAAAGCCTAAAGTTCCTAGTTTTTAAGTGTATAGGATGTGTAAATCACAACAAAAAATTTAGAGAGATACAGGCGGTCAAACATGGTTACTTGATTATGTTGAAATAGTCATGATGAATCTGAAACTTTGGAGACTCGAATCTCCTTCATCTTAAGTCCAAATCGGTCATATAATATATCATTTTAAATCTTGTAATGTCTAGTTTTCAAGCATGTAAGAGCTGTAAATCAACACCAAAAATTCAGAGAGATACATGCAGTCAAACATGGTCACTTGATCATATTGGTTCTGAAAAACAAATTTCTAGATTTAGAATTTGCAAACCCGAATCTTTGTTGATCATATCTCTCTCGTTTTTAATCCAAATTACACATATTATATACCAATTGAAAGCTTTTAATGTGTAGTTTCAAAATATACAAACATTAAAGCCTATAAAATTTCATATTTCTAAATAAATAATGCACAAAAGAGACCGACCAACATTCTTGATAGAAACAAATTCATACAAGAAAAATATAAACCTTTAATCAATTCTTAAATTTCATGTTTAAGCATTAATTAAACATGCTAAATGACTAGGAAATAAGTAATTTAGGCTCTGATACCAATGTTGGAAACGAATTCCAAAATTCGTATACAAAATATGTGTGGAAAACTTAACCCAAGAGCAACTTACTTGTATCACCAGCCGAAATATAATCACACGAGGGATTGCATCTACTATCCATGGATTAAGTGCTTTCTTTGCGATTTGAGAGAGTGAAAAAGACTTTTTCTTTTTCTTTTCTATTTTTTTCTGGTTTTTCTACTGATTGGATTTTTTCAGTTTTTTCTCACTCTTTTGTTCAAGTCTTTACTAGCTTTTTATTTCCGAAAACATGGAACTCATTTGCAGTTATTTTCCTTATTTTCTACTACATGGGATGAGTGGCTTGCCCAATATGGGCGGTTATCACTTCAATATGTGTATAGAGTTTTAATGAGTTTTTTGGATTTGTCCCAGTCTCATTTATGAATCAAACTTATTCTCGGTCTGTGCATGTTTATGTACTTTTTTTTTTGGGTTAGATTTTTGAATCACTTTTACATTGTGAATATTTATACTTAGCAACTTGAGCCTATTTTAATGATTAAGGGTTAAGAACTTTTCTAATTCTTTTGATTTAATTTGTGTTTGCCTTGAACAAATAGAAGGCTTGAATACTTGACTAAGAAGTCATGCTAAGACACTAATCTTTTTGTGCTTTGATGATTATTTGTTTTTCGACTTTGTACCAATTGCATTAGTTTCAAGAAAGAAAAAATTGCCTTTAAGCAAATGAAACACTTGAATATTCTAAATTTTTTATATTCTTTTGGGATTTGTCCAGTTGGATTAATGTAGTATTTGGAGTAAAGCTTTCAAATTTTAGTAATTAAGTGAGATTTTTCATGTTTTGCATTTAATTGAATTTGAACTGAAATAAGATTGTTTGAATAAATATTATATTATTATCTAATCATGTACGTGGTAGCATCAAAGAAGTCAATAAATATTATCCAAAACTTGTTGCAATCTATAGAGGAATCACCACAACCTATGGAGGAATCGGAACAAAGTTAAATCTTAGATGGCGCTTGGTTCAAATTTTTCAATGAAAATCACAATGGAATTCATTAAGGGTTCAATAATAATGTGAATGCTCATTGAATTGCTTGCGTTTGATTTAAACCCTACAATGGGTATTAATGTGAATGATGATATTTGGTTAAATTTAACTATAAGAATAGAAATCAGTTAAAAATTCAAGATTACCCTAATTAAAAAATATATTATAAAATGATAAAAGAAAGGAGAGAGAAAGCAAAAGTGAAGAGGGATGAGAGAGAAAGAGAAGTGAATAGGAAGAAGAAAAAAGAAATAAGAAAGAAGAGAGAAAAAGAAATATCATAAAATGACGAGAGAGAAAATTGAGTGAGAAAAATGATGAGAGAGAAAGTAATAGTAAAGAGAGATGAGAGAGAAAGCAAAGTGAGTAGAAAGAGAGAGGAAAAATTAGTGAGAGGAAAGAGGAAAAAATATTTCAAAATAATGAGAAAGAAAGTAGAGTGGGAAAAATAACGGAAGAGAAAGAACAATAGAGAAGGATGACAGATAAAAGAGGTATGAGAGAGAAGAGAGAGAAAGTGGAGTGAGAAAATGATGAGAGAGAGAAGAGTGACTAGTGAGAGGGACAAGAGATGGAAATATTATAAAATGATATAAGAGAAAGTATAGTGAAAAAAATAATGAGAAAAAAAAGTAACAATAGAGAGGTATAACAGAGAAAAAGGAGTAAAAAGGACGAGAGAGAAAGTGCAGTGAGAAAAGTGATGAAAGAAAAAGTAACAGTAGCGAGAGATAAAAGATAAAGAGTAGCTAGAGAGATGAAAGATAAAAAGCAGCTAGAGAGATGAAAGATAAAGAGTAGCTAGAGAGATGAAAGAGAAAAAGGAATGAGAAAAATGAGGAGAGAGAGGATAAGTGAGAGGGAAAAGAGAGAAAGAAATATTATAAAATAATGGAGAGGAATAGAGTGAGAAAATTAATGAGAGAGAAAGTAGAGCGCGAAAAATTATGGGAGAGAAAGTAGAGTGGAGAGGGAATAGAGAAAAAAAACTATAAAGTGATGAGAGAAATTAGAGCGAAAAAAATAATACAAAAGAAAGTAGAGTAAGAAAAATAATGAGCAAGAAAGTAATAGTGACGAGGGATGGGAGAGAAAGAAAAGTGGGAAGAGAAAGAAAGTGGAGTGAGAAAAATGATGGGAGAGAAAGTAGAGTGAAAAAATGATGAGAGAGAAAGAAGAAAGAGAAATGAGAGAGGTACAAGAGTGGTTTAGTATTGAGGGTAAAATTGAAATAACAGTATAAAAATAATTCTTGACTTTGAGCTAATCAATAATTGAAGGGGACGTAGATAATCAACAATTATCTAATTTTTCTCAATCATTACGAATTCTATCCCCATTATCTCTAATCAAGTATCAAATCAAGGAATGAATCCCATTAAAAAGTTTGATTCCCTTTAGCCAAACACCCCCTTTTAAGTTATAAAGAAGCCTTGCCTTCTTAGTACTTCCGGGAAGGTGAATTTTTAGTTTGTTGATTTTGTTGAATTACCATCTATTGTATTTCTTTCCAACATAGGGAGAGTGATAGTTATTTTGGGTAGATACGGGATAGAGCATAGCAAGGAATCAAGTGGTATGTCTAACCCTCTTTTGTTTAGTCTAATATGGTTAGAATTACCACTAGGTGTAGGCTATGTTACTTTTGTAGGAATTAGTTAGTTGAAGAGTAGTTTTAAAGAGTTGATGTGTAGTGAAGTAGTCTTAACCAACATGAGTACTAAGAAGAGTTCATTTCGGTAAATATTATTGTATTCATTAACTTTAACAAGTTAATATATCTATCTTTTCGGGAAAAAAAAAAGATATTTCTTTCCAACATTCAACTATGTTTTAAGTTCTTAATTTAATATTCATTTAATAAATTAATCAAATTGCAGTATTTTTGGAAATAACAATATATTAGCATTCATGTTTTCTTTTGTATGTACTTTCTTTAGTTGAAATATGTTATGATTTATTAAATTTCTATGGGCATAAAAATACACCAAATGACTTCCCAGGTTTTATCAAAAAGAGTTAATTATATTAACCTCTCTTGAGTTTTAGCAAACTTATAAAATGATTGATAAACTACATATATCTTTTTTAATTGGCCAAATTCATGACATTTAATCCCTCTATAGTTTGGAATCCACATAACTAATTTCACTAGTCAAAAAAGTTATATTTGTAAATATATTTACCCTCATATTTTTTTTATTAAGTATATATGTAAAGTTACATTCGTAATTTTTTTTTTAAAAAAATGTACAAAATATTCCTTATATATAATTAAGTAAATAGGCATATTTTTTTTTGTGTATTTAAATATAAATTTGAGACTTAAGGAAATTGGTAAATACTCATACCAATAAAAATCTCAATATAAGAAAATAGTACAAAATTTCAATTAAATTTCAAAAGCTTAACATCATGTATTATGATAAAATATTATATATATTTTTTTCATTTTTAAGTTATTTTCTTTCTCATTTGTATTTTTAGTTTAGCAAATTAAAGACATTTTAATATTTTAATATTTTTCAATATTTAACTTTGAGTCAAGAAAATATACATATTTTTTTATACAACATGCTGTAATTCATTGTATAAAATTTTCAAATCTAAAGAGACTTTACGTTTGGATTGTAGTTTATTTGAAAATTTCAATGGAATGTGTGAAAATTTTGGTAAGATTTTTTCTATAAAAAAATGTATTTTGAAGGGAGAATAAAATTTGTATTGGAGAGAATGAGAATTTAGAGAAAAATTTTGAATTTAAATTTTAAAATAAAAATTTGTTTAAATATTTTATTTCTTTTGTGTGCAAAAATAATTTTTTGTAAGAAAGATATAATTTTTTGTGAGAAAAAATATTCTGCTTCCACTTTGCTTACTACAATGCCACGTAGTTTCCCCCACTTTTTCCACACGTCATTTTGACGCGCACAACGCCGGCGCCTCCCTCCCTCCCATCTCCCATCCTCAACCGTAACCGCCTAATATTTAAAACCTTCCCATTTGTTGCCTTTTCCCTTTTCAACTCAATCTTCTCCAGATCAAACTCCAAATTCTCACGCCAAAGTGACCACAAGCTTCCGTTTCTCATTTCGCCGCCTTAATCCCCGGCCAGTATCTCTGTAACTTCATCATTCCATGTTTTTTTTTTTTCTAAAATATCAATTCAATAAAAAAACTCTATCTCTCTCTCTCTATTTTTTATTTTTTTTATTTTTTTATTTTTTATAATTTTGTGAATAAATGGCAACGATAAATATCATTGCCAATATTATCTCCGAATTTTCCCGAATTTGATTTTCAATTGGTAGAAAACTTCCCCCAATTTTCCTATGCATCCATTTTGTTGCGTATCCTCCACTATCCCTGACCCGATGACTCCGCCACCGCCATCTCCGCCGCCGGCGTCGTCGTCTTCCTCTTCTACTGTCACCACCACCGGCAATCATTCCAACAATTATCATAATTCGATTAAACCGATTAGAATAAACAATTCTACTGGCGACAATGGGAACCACCTGCCCCACCCTCCTGCGCCAACGCCTCCACTATTACGGTCGTCGCAGCCGCCATCTCGACGGGATATTGCGCAATTGACTGCAGCGGCTGGCACCGCTAGTGGGGCGGCGAAGATCAATGATATAGTCGGGAATGGCATTTCGGGAATTCTGTACAAGTGGGTGAATTACGGGAAAGGATGGCGGCCACGGTGGTTTGTGTTGCAAGATGGAGTCCTGTCGTATTATAAGATCCATGGGCCTGATAAGATTGTTTTGAATCAAGAAACTGAGAAGGGGGCAAAAGTGATTGGTGAAGAGTCTTTTAAGAGGATCTCTAGGCCTAATCATCAAAAAAATGCTTTCTTGCCGTCATCTTCTCAAAAGATTCGAAAACCTGTGGGTGAAGTCCATCTCAAGGTATAAGATGAAATTATATAATTAGTTTTTTTTTCTTTTAGTAATTATTTTGCATGGAAGAAAGTTGCACAAATTGATATGTAAGTTTTGGGATAACTAAAAGAAAATCACCTTGATTGTTGAAGTTTATTGTTCACGACTATTGTAGTTTATGCCAAAATCGATAGTGGAATTGTCTAGTTGAAATCACTTTCTTTGTGATAATTAGTGTTTATTCTTCATTTTCAAGTTGGGATGTCGTCTAACTTCTACTCTCATTGTTTAGAGTTCTCTTCTCCGTCGGAACTTTGTTTGACATATTGGTTTTCGTCATGTATGATATGCAGAAGCAAGTTGGAGTTATATGTATTTGTTTAAAAATGAGAATTACATACTGAACTTTGTAGCGGAATGCTATGATAAACAATCTGATTTTCTTTTGGTTGGTCATAATTGGGTTATTTTTTATTTCTGTTTTTCATGTTTTTTTATATTGATTGTGAGGTATGACATGTTTGGGTTGTTCTCATCCACCTCTCTTTTTTTTGTTTATGATAAATTTAATTTTTGGGGTATTTGGGATATTTATTTTATTTCTAAGTAATTTATTGCGTAAGAATCCAATCTAGATGAAGCATTTTGTAATCCCCTTAGTTTGATAATTCCTCTGTAGGTTTCATCAATAAGGGAGAGCAGATCAGATGATAAAAGATTTTCTATTTTCACGGGAACAAAGAGGCTGCATTTGAGAGCAGAGACTAGAGAAGATCGAATAGCATGGATGGAAGCATTGCAAGCTGTGAAGGACATGTTCCCTCGAATATCCAACAGTGAGTTAATGGCTCCCTTGGACAAGGTCACCATCTCAACTGAGAAATTGAGGCAGAGATTGTTGGATGAGGGCGTGAGTGAAGCTGTAATTCAAGACAGTGAACAAATAATGAGAAATGAGTTTACCTCTCTGCAGAATCAATTGATGCTACTAAAGCAGAAGCATCGGCTCCTAATTGATACATTGCGGCAGTTAGAGGTAAATGTTATTTTTCTAGAAAATGTCTTCCTCATGAAATTCAGAATTCTCCTTCAGTTTCTGCTTCACAGAATTCTATGGGCGAAAGTGGTTTCGTGTCTTACTAATTTTCATGATGTGTTATCTTTTTTTTCTTTTTGTTTCTAGATGTTGTTCTGTATCTTAAGGTTTGTAGAAGAAGTTTTCCAGTTCTTTTGTATAGATTGTTATACCCGGAATTGGGTCTTAGAACTTTTCTGTGTCTATGGACTGAAATTGTCTAAGCAATTGAATGAATTAAAACAGACTTGGGATTTATCTCTTTCTTGCACTAATTATCCTAAGTGGCTATTATCTCCTTTTCTAATATTTCCGTATGAGTGCCATTGGTTTGTGGATAATATTAGGTCATTCCAACTTCATATTTTGGTTTTTGTATCTTTTATGTGGTCATACAGCTATCCATGAAATTTGTATTACCCGTTTAGTTGTCACTTTCATTTGTTTTACTAAGAGCATAACCTTCGCTGCACTGGTTTAGATTTTATTACAAGTTAGATTCTTGTAGAACTTTTAAGTATTAATATCATCCATGATTTTGTTGTTCTTTGACAATCATCTTGGAACTAATTTTTGTACCCTCCAATTTTGTTCTTGAGATTTTAAGGGTTATTGCTTCTTGCTATTAGTTTTAGTTTTTTTCGAATTGAAGATTTGTTGCTTGTGTTCTGCAGGGTTGATACAATTGGATAGTGCAACCTATTAATTGATGTTTTATTCTTGGCATGGTTAAGTGACTTGAGCACTCTCTTAGTATACTCTGAACGCGTGCTATGTTTGTATGTCTGATAAATGATGATGCATCTGATATTCTGATGTAGCACATTACCTACATTGTCATACGAATATCTTTTAAGTTATACATGCGCATTTTGGTTTTTCTTTTTTTAATGCACCTGTCACTTTCTTACAAGTGAATGATTCATTTAGTTCAAAAGTTTTCTTAGTTTCTAATTGGAAATAATTTCTTCTCTTGGATAAGATCAGGATATGACACGCATTAAGTACGTTTATTCATTTGGACTCTATTAATTTTAAAATTTTTTTGGAATATCTCCATTTATTAAACCTGAGTTGGCGTGTTAGTACTCATGGGCTTCTGTTTCTTTGAGTTGCCAGAGAACTTTCTTCAGCATAAGTTGATGCAAGACAAGTGTGGCTTCAAATTGAATGGACCTTATTAAAAAGCTTTAGAAAGGCAGAAAACTTTTTATTTATTTTTTAACAAGAAAACTGAAATCAGTAAATAAATTGTAGGAAAACAGGAATAATGTTTAGGAATCACTCCTAAACCCTTTCGGTGTCACTTAGGGACCTTTGGGCATCACACCTAAGGCAAAGTTGTATCATACAACCCTTGAAGAAGACAAACCATCTGTTGGAATTATTAAACTCAACTCTATCTCCTTTTGACGAGGTACATTATTTATACACTACAAAATTGAAAATAACTTAGATTAAGATTTCTCAACTAAAATTCAATTCATAATAGGATTCAGCTTCTTAACTAGACTTTAAGAAATCCTTTACCTAAATAGACTCAACTTTTCAAAATTGAAACTTCAAAAAGAAAGACTCTGATACTAGAAGACTGAATTCAGGAAATTCCTGCAAGGCGGCCAATTACTGAAACACCCTTGACTACTAAAATTATTAAAAAAAGCCAAATAAATCTAAATTTCAATTAAGGTAACTCTTTCAAGTTAGCAAAGACCCCAGATTGGGTCCTTTTCTTCCAAAGCATGCCAAATCAAGGTTTGGGTTTTGGAATTCTCTTTACCCTGCCTCTTGTAAGCCTTAGTAACCTTTTGCCATTTGTGTCCATCACAAGGTGTCATATTTCATTATCTTGTGGTAGAGTTAGAGTACAAGGCTACCATTTGAGAACTGTCTGTCAGGCAGCCTAACCTTGAAATTACTGTAGTGTAGGAATATCTACTCAAATAACATTTTTATCACTGCGCTTTAACTTTATCAGTAACTAGTTTTCTGCATGCAATTTATATATAAAAGGTAAACCAAAAAGGTATCGTATTAGTTACCAGTGCAAGTATTTTTTTGAAGTTGTTCTAGTAAGTGTGTATAGTGGGATAAAGGCTTAGTTATTGTTCTGGTAATGTAGTACTATTTTTTCTCTTTAGTCATGTGAACATCTCCAGCTAGCATGAGTATTTTGTATGTCTATATGTTAAATCACCTTTTTATATTACTTTTATCTGCATTTTGAATTGAAAATATCTTGCATCCATTTTTAGCTAATTTAGTATGAAGGAATTTGCACTCGCCCATATTTGTAGTGAAAATGCTTAGCATATGAAATCCTTATCTTTGAAATTTTAAAGCTGAAGAGGGTTGGCATGTTTTCTGTATTGGTGATTAGGTGACCAGGAAGAAGGATTAAATAAATAGACATATTTATTTGTCTCTTTAAAATCAGACTTAGGATAGAAGATTCATGTTTCTGTCAGAGTGGGAAAAGTCATTTCTTTTATTATTATTTTTTTTTGGAAGACAAGTCATTTCTTTTATTGATATTGAAGAAAATGGTACTATTTGAGCATAGAAGACCTCTTATGCAGGATGATTATAGTGTATGGAAATGACATGCTGTTATTCTTCATAATGAGAATATCATGTGCTTGTAACTTATATTCGGTGTCATGGTTGTAGTGGCTTCGTGATGTGACAAAGATGATTACTGCTTTGACAATTTGAAGGAAAGGAAATAAAACAAATACTGTAGTCTTTACTTTTATAAGGATGATGTTGTTTCTTGAAGTTTTCCATGAGGTTTTGATCTCAAAAGTCAACAGTATTTGTGGCACTGTGTTTGCAAAAATGTAAGCATCAAAACCCTTTTAGAATCAGCAATTGATTTGAAGTTCTCTTATCCTGATTTATCACATTTTTGCATTTTTGACTTCTGTCCCCTTTTTTCAGGTACTCCCTAATTTTTCTGTATGTTATTGTATGCTGAGAGCTGCAAGTCCTATTCTGTTGGGTGTATTTTATTCTTTGTTTCTTTTCCTTCACCATTTGAACGGAGGACATGCTAAATTATGAAAGTTGTATCCTGTTGAATCTTTTAGTTTACTGAAGCAATTAGTTCACAATTTCTGTTCTCCTAGAGATTTGGTACAATTTTGAATTCATACCTCTTCCATTTGCATGCCTGATGGTCTCTATGTTTTCACAATCAGAAAATTGTGAAGTTATCGTGCATTCTGTGTACTTTTCATGTGATCTTCTTTTCTTTCGTTTCAAGTAAATGTTACTGTTCTAAATTTGTAGACAGAAAAGGTTGATTTGGAGAACACTGTTGTCGATGAGAGCCAAAGACAATTGAAAGGGGTATATGCTAGATTGAGGCAGGACAAGTACAGTGGTAAGAGAGTCTTGATTGTTCTCTTCCATGGCTTTAATTCACTTCTCTGGTATTATTTTAGGTAGTTGTTTGGTGTTTGGGTATTTTTACATCTTAATTTTTGTAATATTTATTCTTTTCTTAGTTTCCTGGTAGGAGAGGGAACAAGCTCTTTTACAATGAAGATTAAATTTGCAATTATGTTTGATAATTGTGCAAGTAGGAGGCTCACTATGATATAGACTTCAGTAGGAAAGCAATGTTAAATTTAGATTTCTTGTGGCATTATTTTTGAATCTCCATAATTTGTTACATGAAGCCTCAATCTGATAATATTACAAGCAAATATACATATATAGGTAGTAACTATTCTTTATTTATAACCAAAGATAGACAGTGAAAATAACTCTTATCTTGTGACTTGAAAGAAACCCCTTCCTGTGGAGGAACAAAATAAGAATTTATTGTCATATATAGAAAATCTAGGAATAAGAAGATTTAACCAGAAATATCGACAAATTCTTTAGACAAAGAAATAAAAGGAAAAGGGATTAACTCTTTCAATTTCCATTGCTATATGATTTTACTATCATATAGTAATGATTTAATGGGTCAGGTCCACTTACTTTTTTGTTGATTTGTAATCCTTCCAAGGAAATGGATTTGGATGGTAAGGATGAAAAATGGGAATGCATGTTTTGGTCATTCAAGGGGAAAAGGGATCAATATTTTTAATCAATATTTATAATAATTCAAATTATTGAATAAATGTTTAACTTTTATTAGATTCTAACTCAATAGAATAATGTTATATTATCCTTAGTTATTATTATTACTTTTTTTAGCAAGTTTTAGAAAACTGTTGAGCATAGCTAAATTCCAGAAGATGACACCAACTTTAGGCAGGCTTGCTTCTAAACTTGCATTGTTTAGATGTTGATGAGCAGCTAGGTTTAGATTCTGTGGAGATGCATATATTGAAGTAGCATTTTAGTCTTAGCCGTATTTAATCAGTAATCATCTACAATATTTAAATCTGCAAGGAAGTGGGACAGATTCTTTCTTTGAGAAATGATGGCTAAAATGAATGAAGGGGTTGATGTTTCTTGGGTTTTTTATAAGTTGTCATCAAGTTAAACCACTGTTATGAGTATTTGATATGGAATTCAGGTTCCAACATGCTAATAGATTTGGGCAATGCACGAGGAAATCTATGGATCTAGAAGTCTTTATATTTTAGTTAAAAACCGTTGCATTGTGTGTCTTGGGATAGGTAATGAGTATGTTAGATTTCTTTTACAAATTTTGTTAAGTTAATGTCATCAATCCAATCGCATGTAAACTGCGAATTGGATGGCTATTAGCAGCATGGTTATATTTTTATGAATAGTTACTTTGTGTGGTTTTGTTAGAGTTAGTACAAGTTTTCATTTTATGAAGAAAATGCTGTTTGGGTTTTACATAAAAAAATCAAGCATACGGCATTTAGTTGATTGATAGACTCCATATATAGATACATAAACATGTTACCACTGTGGGAACACAGTTGTCTTGGGTGCTCTATACTGTATCGAGGTAACTTTGTCATGTTGCTACATGTAACATTAACAAGTTACAACTGTTAGGAGAACACAGTTGTCTTGGTTGTTGGATACAATATCAAGGAAACATTGTCATGTAACTGCACTTTCAGCTTCTCTATATGTAAAGGGTTAATGACTAATATTGTCATCGAGTTAAACCACCTATCACAATGCATTTTCATGAATTGGCTACTACTTCGATGATTATTTAGGGCCAAAAGACTATACACTAAAGGGATCATTTTGCAAGGTTAATTCTGATATCAAAACCCATTAAGATATAGCACAGGTGTTGTTACGGATTGTATATCATTGAGTCATGAACTTTGGCCATGTTACCTATGATTATAATGTAGCCTACAGAATTTGATATACAGCATATAGGCTAGCATATTTAGATCAAACCAAACTATGTTGCTGGTGACTGTCTTATTAAGTTCTGGAAATGTACTAAAAAATTTATCGAATGTAGTTATTGTTATCTAGCAGGCCTATGAGATTATTTGGAACGAATGGAATAGTCATGTATGTCCATTTGCTTTCTGTATTTCTGAGAATTCTAACTTAAAACAATATGGAGCAGTGGTTTGCTGTTTTACAAGATTGACTCTTTGACATGATAATATGCTATGAATGATTTTTGGCTGACATGTCAACTAGGGCGGTATTGTTTTGGAAAGATCGTATCATTCTAGATTTGTTTAATTGGTTTGTCAGTTCCCAACAATTGCATCTTCCTTCTGTAGAATTCTCCCCATTCTCCATCCCTCGTCCCTGTTCTCCAGGTCCTGTGTTTGTCTGTTTCTCTTCTCTTTTTCACAAGCATGTGAAAAAAAATGTTAATGGCCAGGCAATTATTACTTGTATTGCTTTCTATGTACTAGTTACATTCAATGGTACAGTGAGCATAGATAATTGGAAATGCACAAATATTTTCATGGGGGTAACATTTGCACTTGTCCATTCTTATGACATCATTTCATTTAGTTGAATGATACTTTTTTCCAGAAGCAAGTGCCAGTGAATCTGAAGATGACAATGAAAGAGTTGATGCTGCAGAGGATACAGATGAAGAAGAAAACACCTTCTTTGACACCCGAGATTTCTTGTCTTCAAGTTCTTTCAAGAGCAGTGGATCTGATTTTAGGGTTTCATCTTTCTCATCTGATGAAGATGAACTTTATGCTTTTGAATCTGACGATGGTGTGAATCCTGCTATTAGATCAGTTGGTGCCAATTTTCCTTACGTAAAGCGTCGGAAGAAGTTGCCTGAACCAGTTGAAAAAGAGAAAGGAGTTAGTTTATGGTCCATGATTAAAGATAACATTGGGAAGGACCTTACAAGAGTGTGTCTTCCTGTTTACTTCAATGAACCTCTGTCTTCTCTGCAGAAGTGTTTTGAAGATTTGGAGTATTCATACCTAATTGATCGTGCTTACGAATGGGGGAAAAGGGTATGTTGGTTTCAAGGAAAACTGTTATATTTGTTTCTGGATTTGTTCTGCCTTTCTCATTTTCCACACTGGTCCTATACTTGTTTGCTGATTTTATTTGGGCTTTGAATTACTTGATTATTGCTGTTTAGTTTTTGTTTTGTTTTGTTTTTTAATCTAAGCTGAAAATTATTGTATGCTATCTTCACTATTTTCTTCCAATGAATTCTCTTCTTATAGGTTAAATTGCAAATTTTTGTTGGATAAATCTTGCTTGATAGCTGTCAGGCATTTCAGTTAATAATTGTGGGCTGCTTCTCAGTAACTGATTTATGTCTTGTTTGTTGGGAAATTCAGAGGCAGTCGTTAATTGATTTAATGAGTTGTGCTCGAAGCACAACAAAATTTGAAGGGGAAAGGCATGCTTGAAAATTGAAAGAATTTGGAAAACCTTGGCGCAAAGTGCTGTTCACTAGTATAGTAGCCTTGGAAGACATGATTATTTTTAACAGGGTAATAACAAGGAAAGTGCATAAAAAAAGGACAAGAATTTGTTCATTGTGATACGTATATTAAAAATTCAACTTGCTAGAGAAGGTTTTAGGTAACCACGGTTATGGTTACATGAAAGCTCTTGATTTTGGATATTGTTATCTTAGAGAGTATCTGAATTGGTGAAATGGCTAGATATTCAATCATAGTTAACATATACCTCTGTGATGTTGATCTTGGTTTGTTTGCAGTGCGTAATGTGTGTAATAAATAGAGTGTAACACTTTATGCAGTTTTTCTTAATTGTTTCAAGGCTTATTCAGGTTGATGTTCGCGTCTTTCAAAATGTGATTTTACATATTTTGTTTCTATTCAGAGTTATATAGCTACTTCCTGACTTGTTATCAATGTACAATGTGATAGGGTAATAGCCTTATGAGGATTTTGAATGTAGCTGCATTTGCAGTATCTGGATATGCTAGTACTGAAGGAAGAAGTTGCAAACCATTTAATCCATTATTGGGGGAGACATATGAGGCTGACTATCCAGATAAAGGACTCCGTTTTTTCTCGGAGAAGGTGAAATCGATTCCATGTAATATTCTCCCTCCCCTCCCCCTTCCCTTTGGAAGATATGCCTAATGCCTAATAATTTGAAATTAAGGATATTCTCTTAAGATTCTTTGACAATTTTAGGGAAAAGGAATACATTAACTCTGGAAAGGGTTTACTAAAGCTGTTCTGGCTTTTACAGTGTATTATATAAGCAGATACTTGAGATATGGTTTCATATTGTACATATTATTAGTAATCTTTCTTCCATATTCATTTATGTTTCTATGGCGTGGACCATCAGTGTCAACCTCAACTTGATTTCCTCAAACTTTTAGAATATCTCTTAACAACATTAACCTTGATTAAATATTCATATGTCTGTTCTGTTTTGGAGATCTGGAATGTTTATATGGATTCAATTTATTCCGTGATTCCCCAGAATTCATAACTAACATTCTTTGTATCTTTTATTTAGTTCAAGTTCTGTGATTCTTCTGAATTAATTTGAAAAATTTGTTTAGGTTGCAATTTGTTTGTTTAGGTTTAGTATAGGTCTTACAATGATAATTTTGTCACCAGCTTGCTGTGATAATAGCAATGAATATTGTTATAGGGGTTTAATTGTGTGGATAGCTTTAAGCTTTTTCTGTCTTAAAGTGTTCATCACAATGTTGTTGATAGTCTCATATAGCTTTCTTTGCTATGTCCTTTTTAATTCCATAAGTTTAGGAGATTCATGTTGTTGTTTTAAATTTTAATAATATATGTGGAAGAACCTCTTATCCCACTGTACTGTCTGATCACCCAGTGCCTGTCTCCTTGCCTATGCAGTGCTTTGACTTCATGTTATTTGTCATGTGAACCAAACACCTCTAATTTGCTCATGAATGAGAAACCAATGAACCTAGTTATTCTAATTTCTGAGTTCTTTTTAAAGGTAGAATAGACCTCTGCAAAGGATTCTATGCTTGTCTGCTGTGTGTCTAGTGTCTACTGATTTGCAGCTTATGAAATGTGGGAGTCCTACCAGTGTGCCTTTTCTCAATTGTCTGCCATTTCTGTTTTTCCTTTCATGAATTTTGAAATACGTAAAGAGAGAATTTGGAGGCAAGGAAGATAACATGTACCACGTGGATGAAAAGACCGTGAAATGCAAAATCACTTTTTTATTTGCATAAGCATGGAAGCATAATTCCAAGGTGTGTGTTATATGATTTGGTCCCATCTTGGTGATTTTTAAGCATTACAAAATGTTTCACACTTGATGAGTTTTGTCAAGCCTTTTTTTATTTGATAATTATACAAAAATCAATTACACTTACTGAAGTCCATCCATTTTTATTTCTCCCTCTTTCAAAAAGAGTCCACTTTTGATTAGATATAACTTTTGATTAGTTATAAGGTATAACATATTTAATGCAATCATTAAGTGTATAATTTTATGTTTTTATCATTACTTTTTAATGATGGGCCGTACATATTATTAGTAATGAGGATACTTTTGAAATTTGATTCAAAAGTGAACTCCTTTTCTGGGTCAAAAACATTTTTTAAAAGTGGACTCTTTTTTGGGTATGGAGGGAGTACTTTAGAAGACAAAGGGTATATCTTTTCAGGTTTACTAATTGGAAAAGCTGGCCTAGAAAATTTTCGTTATTGAATGCCATGTGGTACGTAGAATAAAGCATAAAATAGGACTTAAGCTACTTATCAACTATTTTTCCTGGAAAACATGAAACCACTATTAGCTTTCTGAGCTCACTTGGCATGCTAGTGAGACTTTCATACCTTTCCCTTTCAAGTTTCTGTGTTGTTAGTGTCCTGTCATAATCCAATTTTTGGAATATAATTGATTCAAACATTTATACATTTACTAGTACCTGTTGCTTGCATTGGAGGCTGTGACAACTATCCTGAGCCCTAGAAGAATTAAAAAAGCTAGAGAAAAGGGGAAATTTGGGCAGGTTGAAAGGGGAAAATGGTGTAAATGTCTTTCCCCCCCTATTTTGGTTCTAAGAATTTTTGTGTTTGGAAATAAATGGTCTTAAACTGACCAAATAGAAGCATTTAATTGGACTTTGTTGGATTTGTCCTAAATTGTGGGATTTGATGTTTAATGGACCATGGAAACTCTTAAAAGTGAGTGCTAACTTTAAGTTGGCAATAGTATAAGGGAATCATGGATTCTTTGGGCCCCTTTCTATGCCACAAATGTTGGTTTATGCCACATATTTTAAAGCATCTCTTTATGTTATACCATGATATAACTGGTGCAAATATAAATATATTCATGTCAAGATTGCTAAAATAAGGATATCTATTCCTTCAGGTTTTGGCATATAACTATGTATAGTTCTGAAATGTTTCCTTCCCTTCTTGGTGCATTCCTCTTTAAGTATATATTTTAATAGGCCTTTCCTAGTGTTTTTTAGTAAATGGGTAAATCTCATTTCATCTGAAATCTTGGAGCATTTAATCCTGTTAAATAACACATTATGTTGGCTTCCATTTCAATCAGGTCAGTCATCATCCCATGATTGTAGCTTGCCACTGTGAGGGTACAGGTTGGAAGTTTTATGGTGATAGCAACTTGAAAAGCAAATTCTGGGGTCGCTCAATCCAGCTCGATCCTCTTGGTGTTTTAACTTTAGAATTTGATGATGGAGAAGTTTTCCGATGGAGTAAGGTAAGGTTTCTAAAATAGCAAGTCATGCGAGAAATATTAACTGCTGTTTTTGTGTGATTAAATATGTGATTTGGTTTATGATAGGTGACAACATCCATTTACAATCTCATTCTGGGAAAATTATATTGTGATCACTATGGTACCATGCGTATTCAAGGAAGCCATAACTATTCATGTAAGCTGAAGTTCAAGGAGCAATCTATCATAGATCGAAACCCTCACCAGGTCTCTATCTCTCTCTCTCTCTCTCTCTCTCTGACACACACACACACACCCCCCTTTGATGATATGCAAGAACACAGAAGGAAGGTAATTGGGTGATTGTTTAAATTTTTTATGCATATTTTGTTCCAAGAGATCAAAATTGAATAGATGAAAGGATATCTTTAAGAGATCTGAATTTTTGTGGTCTTTAAATTTTAAAAATTCATAGTTTCCAAGTCTTATGCAGTGGATACTAGCAAAGATAAATTACCTCATCTCCTCATCTGGGTTTATGTTGCATCTTTTTGTGGTAGTTGACAAAGATGGTGGTATTCGGTATTCTTTGTGCAGATCTATTCTTATACCTTCTGTTGACAGAATTCTCTTGTGTTTTTGCTGAATTTGGCTTCATTACCAACTTGTTTGCAGTTCATGTTTTTACAGCATATATGACCATTGACCTGTTGCTTCTGGATTATGTATGCACACTCATTATTTTGCTTTGTTTGCAAGTTCTAACAATTCACTAATTTTGTTGCAATTGTCTACCCTATGTCATATAAGATAGGTTTTAGGATGTGGAAAACACCCATGCACAATACATTATGCCCAGTTTCTTTCTAGAAGTTTCTTTACTAATAGTATTTCTGTGCAATGGAATTCATAGAAGCTTGATCTTTTCAGGTACAAGGAGTAGTGCAAGATAGGAGTGGAAAAACAGTTGCAACATTATTTGGCAAGTGGGATGAGAGCATACATTTTGTAAATGGGGACTGTTCTTCCAGAGGAAAAGCAGCTGAATCTTTGTCAGAAGCTCGTTTGATCTGGAAGCGGAGCAAACCTCCCAAGTTCCCAACTAGATACAATTTCACCCGCTTTGCCATCACATTGAATGAGCTAACTCCAGGACTGAAGGTGATTGTGATAAAACATTTTCTTCAGTTTGTTTATACTAGAATAATGTTGTTTGATAGCCTTTAATTAAAACTGGATGCCTCATTGTGTCTTCTATTTTCGGGTGAAATCTAATTGCAACATCTTTATCTGCTGTATTAAATGATTTGGAGTTCTAGGTGCCATTGTACTTTCCTTGGAGTACTTTGCATTGAATTGTTCTTTTTGGTCACAGCTTTATATTAGATGAATCACATTTCCATCTTTTGTCTGCTTAGCCGTTTATTGAAGCCAGATTTCTCTTTGGCAGGCTGTCAAAGTTCCCTTTTCAATTTTTTGGTTTGTTATCATCATATTGTTGATTCTAACTTTCGTTCATTGACAGGAAAGGCTACCACCTACTGATTCAAGGCTGAGACCTGATCAACGTTGCTTGGAGAATGGGGAGTATGAACAGGCAAATGCTGAGAAACTACGGCTGGAACAGCGGCAGAGACAGGTAGCTGTTATTGGCTTAACTTACATGCACTCTTCTAATTGAAAATAGAAAGGAAAGTTCTTGGTGTTTCTATTATTTGTATAGGATGATTACTGTAGGGGTGTCCAGAGATCTGCTTTTTATTTTATTTGTTTTTTACTTTTAAACTTATTACCAAAATCGGAACAGATAAGATTTTGGTTTGGTTTTTTATTCTTTGTGCCTTGGTATTTTTGATTGGCTTATAAACAATCTAAATTTTTTCGATTAATTGAATTATTTATTCATTTTAACCAAACTCCAAAAATGTTAATACCCAATTAATACTTAATTTTGAAACAATTTCTAAATGTTTTTGAAGTTATTTAAATTTACTTTTATAAATATTTTCATCTATTCACATTTATGAATCATATATTATTTTACAAAAAAATATTTTTTTTTTGGGAAAATGAGATTCTTGCTTTTGCTGTTTTGAATAGTTAATACCCAAAAAAATGTAATTAGTTTAATTAATTTAAAAAGCTTGTCAAAAACCTAATTGATTTCAATTAATTTAATTATTTAGTCATTTTAACCAAACGTCGAAAAAGTTGATAATTAGTACTTCTTAGTTCTGAAACAATTTCTAAATATTTTTGAAGTTATTTAAATTTAGTTTTATAAATATTTTCATTTATTCACATTTATGTATGAAATATTCATTATCCTTAACTCATTTTTTTTTTAACATATTTTAGGGTATGTTTGGACTAGGCTTTCTCATTTGCAAATAAGTAAATTCTCAAACAAAAGCAACCTATCCAAAAACATTTTTATTTCAAAATTTAAAAATCAAATTTTCCCACTCAAATTCCCCTCACATAATTTTAAAAAATTTTCCTTCTCCTTTTCCCCTCTAGAATACTTTTATTATCAAAAAATACCCACCAAAATTTCACATATTCTAATACAACTTTTTCCAAATACATCACACTCCAAACAAACCTTTAGTTACTTTACAATTTCATTGAAATTTGCCATTGGGCAATTAATTTCAAATACTACATCTGTTCTAAAAAAAGAGTTATTTTGGCATATGTATAACTTTTTTTTTTATTTTTAATTATTAGGTGCAATATCACCATTAAATGCATAATTTTACATTTTTATCCTTACTTTTTAATTATGAGATACATAATTATTATTAGTAAGGATAATTTAGGAATTTGGTTCACATGTGGACTCTTTTTTTTTGGGACAAAAATAAGTTTTAAAAATAGATTCTTTTTTTAAGATAGAGTATTAGTTGCTCGTTCACTCTAAACTATTACTGGGAAGTAAAATAATTTTTTTTTTGGGGTTGCCCCTTTATTAGTAAAAAATTAAAAACCATACATAGAAGAGGGGGGGGGCATGAACTTGACCTCTTACAGGGTAAACGAAGAACAGTAACTCCTACCATTCTTTAAGGAAAATCGTAACACCTATCCAAGATCTATAGTAAAGAAAACTATAACATTGTCAACATCATCATCACTTTTATCCCAAAGTAGTTGGGGTCGACGATCGATGAACCCAAAGAAAGAGTGAGGAGAAGAAATAGTTATAAAATGAAAAACTATAACATTGTAAAAGGTCAAAAATCCTTTTTTCCCTTGGAATCTCATAAGCATACTGAAATAGTCTCGAAACTCAAGTATTTCGAGCATAAGAAGCCAAAGTATCTGCAGCTGAATTTACTTCCCTGTAGCAATGAGAGAAACCTATCGCTTGATGCCCATATCTCGATATCTTCTTAAATACCAGGTGTAGCTACTGAGGTACCAATGCCTCCCTATTCAACATTTGAACCAAGACCTTTGAGTCATGCTCCACCTCACAATGTGGAATGCCATACCTATTGTAGAAAAAAAGGACATACAGGACAGCACTTGCCTCAGCTAACAGACTATACATCTGACCAAAGCAACAACAAAACGCAAACAAAAACCTTCCTCCCAAGTCCCTTAATACTACCCCTCCAACACCCACTCTAGGAACCCCTGTGCAACTTCCATTGATGTTCAACTTGTAACTCATAGGAAACTGCCAACAAACTTGTTTCACTCTCGTCCGCCCGGAATAGTTCTCAATGAAATCAACAAACTCCAGCCAAAATTATCCCTTATAAGGCAACATTTGGAACACCTGTGCTATAAATGAGAAACAAATAATAAGAAATCTCCTGAATGACCTTGATTGGAGTCCACCTCACAGCTTGGAACCGCCACAAATTCCTGGCCCTCTGTATAAACCAACATATTGAAACAAGAATAACCACAAATCCTGGCCCTTCGTATAAACCAACATATTAAAACAAGAATAACCTGTGCACCCAGTTTCAAGGGTTTATTTTTAAATGGCATTCCCCTCCGAGTACTGCATCTTCTACCAGTTGTACATTTTGAGAAATGCACTCCTGAAGGCTGCCCATGAAATGCCCACACCAACCTGGCTACTTTTCCATTAGAGAATTCATAATCCAATAACTCCTCTGTAGGGTTAGCACAACAAAAGCACTTTGATGGACTAGCAATATTAAACCAATAAAGCACATTATCTAGAGGAACTCTTTCATTTCAAAACAGTTTCATAAAAAATGATATCTTCAATGGTATCTTAGCATGCCATACCTTAGAATTCATCAAGCTTTTATCTCCAATTGGCCTCATTTTATCATACGAGGATTTAATAGTAAATTTACCTAAGGGGGTCAACCTCCAAATCATTCTATCATGTACCTCTGGATTAGGATAGAAACTTATATCCCCATTCTGCATAGCCAAACCCATGCCATTTCCCATGAAAATGATGCATCCCCCGAGTTCAACTGCCATACCAAATTAGACTCTCCAATTTCACGACCATAAAGCATAGACCTCCACACATGATGCACCTCTTGACCAACCCACCTGATTAGGATGAACCATCCTTCAAATATTTCGCCACAAAAAATTGAGAACATGACAAAGCATATTGTCAAAAATAACACAGCTTACCATGAAGGGCCTGTGTCAACACTTGCAATGAATGAAAGCCTACTCCCCCCTCTTCCTCCAGCAAACACAAACTAGACCATCTCCTTGAATGAAACCTCCTCCCATATTCCCTATTCTCTCCCACCTCCCCAACCAAACAAGAAGTTAGCTAGAAGCCTCTCCAATGTGTATATAACTCCCTTTGGAGGATGCAACGCAGAAATAAAAAAAACTGGCAAAGGCAAAAAGAATCGATTGAATTAACACCATTTGCCTTCCAGCCAATAGAAACTTCTTTCCCCAACCCATCAATTGACCCTTGAGGTTATCCACCAGACTACTAGA
The DNA here is from genome assembly GCA_020080225.1 of Gynochthodes officinalis. Classification (NCBI taxonomy): domain Eukaryota; kingdom Viridiplantae; phylum Streptophyta; class Magnoliopsida; order Gentianales; family Rubiaceae; genus Gynochthodes; species Gynochthodes officinalis. Next base: position 6,815,356 of record CM034620.1, read on the forward strand.
CTCTGTCTTCCTCCCAACATACAAGGGGCAACCCAAATAATGGACTGGAAATCCCCTGTATGCAAAACACGTCACATCCTCAACAATCTGCCTTTTTTCGGAACTCATTTTCTCTCTACCATGAAACATGATTTGGAGACATTGACCAACTATCCAGAAACCCTTTCATAATCGCCAATAACCTTCTTCGCGACTCTCAGTGATCTCTTATTAGTTGGTGAAATAATAATAATATCATCCGCATACCCCAAGTGTGTAATCAAAGGGCAACTAGGTGAGACAGAGTATGGCACAAAGGAAGTTTTGTAAGGCAACATATGTAAATATCTAGACAAAACCTTTGTAGCAATGATAAATAAGGAGGGGATAAGGGATTCCCCTATTTAAGCCCCTGAGATAGGAAGTAAAATATCAAATTAATTTTAGTGAAAATATATGCATACTAGTTTCTACCTGTATATGTTCAGTAATACTTTTCCTCCATGAGCTTTGTGGAAGTTATCATCCTTTGCTTTGCTGCTTTATTTGTATACAATTCCCTCATCATTTGTTTTATATTATATCATGACTAAAAAAAAATGAAATTATTTATTTAATACTGCCAATATTGGCTAGTTACACTTTGTCTGTTAAATAGTTTTTTTCCCTTATATTTGCCTAATTCAAATTTTGAAATATGCCAATTGTTCATTATTTTTTGTTTCTATATTAATTGGAAGATGTCTCCCTATAAAGTTCTAGCAAAAAGTTTTTTAAAAATAAATATATGTTTCCCTAAGTTATAAATTTTGTCATTGTTTAGGTGGAAAAAGGTAATTTCTAGAATAATAGTTTATTCACAATATATTTTGTTCCAAATTTAATAACAAATATTTGGACTGTATATAATATCACAAAAAAAATTTAAAAAGAAAAAAAATAAAATATCTTAATATTTGCGGCTTATAGTTTTTCTTCTTTGTGAGAAAAAATCAGTTTGTGCTAGTATATCTTTTTTTTCTTTTGTATTCCATTTTGTTATTCGTAATTTTGCGAAAAACATACAAACAAAAAGAATATCTTCAAAATTTGGGGAAAAAAGTCTAAAACAAAAATTTTATTATTTATTTTACAAATGCAATATCTACAAAATAGTGTATATAGCTTGTAGGACTTTTTTAGGTTGGCAATCAATGGTAAATATTAGAACTAGGTATAGACAAATGTGTTAGTACTAAGTATAGACAAATGTGTTAGTTATACTTTATCTCTCATTAGGCATACCGGTGATAAGAAGGCAGGCAGTCTAATCTAATCTTCCATATTTTGTACTAATTTAAATGAGCATGGTGACTTTTTTGGCAAGAGTGTGTCTTGGGGTTGTACCCCTTTGGTTTTTGTAAGAGGCATAGATTTTCTTTCCTAAAGGTTAGCAATTAGTGGTGGGGCACTAGGTTATACCTTGTGAGAAAATATGCTTCAAGGAAGTAGGCATTTCTGGTGAAAGGGTGACTCCATACTAAATAAGATATGTATGAAGCCACTAATGAGTTATGAGTTAAAATCAACAAGAGGAGGGCACTAGCTCTTCTTTGTTCTTATTGCCCTATTTGAGTGTAGGGGTATTAGGCATAATGGAGATGAGTTGTTGGCTTGGTTTCCTTACCTAAGGGTCCCTCTTCAAAGAGGATGGCTCACACTAACTCGAATATTTACAATTTGGTTTCTTTCATTGGTTTTTTCGGTGAATTTGATTTTCAATTTAACCAGCAGCTAAAAATTTTACTCTCCAGTTTTCATTTGATTGAAATAAATTTTATAATTTTTGAAACCATTTAACTCGTTTAATATTCAGTTTCACTCAAGTCAAAGCGAAAACTAAACAACTGAAAATTGGAAATTAATACATGTTCAGTCTGGTTAGTATTGTTTTATTATGTTTCTCATTGATTGAGGACCAAAAAAAGTCTTACAAGCCACATGCCCTATTCTCTAGATATTGCATTTGCAAAATAAATAATAATAATAAAAAAATTCTTTTGACCTTTCCTTTCTAAATTTTTAAGATATGTTAGTACTCTACTGGTTATCAGTTGTGAAAATGAAGATTTAAAAAGCAAATAAATAAGAATTGTATTTTCTTTACCTTATTTTCAGCAAATCTTGACAGTCATTTTTTAGTTGATTTAAGGTTAGGGTTAAAAGATATATTCTTTCTGTCTCGCGAAAATAGTTTACATTTGGATGCATACAATATATATTTTTTAATTATAAGGTAAAATATATATTTTTTCACTTATGGGTGCACTCGAGGGCAATGGTACAAGACCCATTCTGTCATAGGTTGAACTCCTTAAGCACTTTTAATGCTTCAACACATTTTTTTGTTTTTTTTTGGGTGGTGGGGGAAGGAGGGGGGGGGGGGGGGTGGTGGTGTTGGTGTGTTAGTTTATTAGGATATACCCCCCACTGGCAGTATGTTTCTACTAATACGAGTGCCAGCAGTAGTATCTGGTTAATGCACCTAAGATCCAATACCAATGTTGTTAAAATCAGACTGGAAGACAATCTGATAGAACTAGGGGTTAAGATCAACTGGTCAAATTAGTATTAAAAATCGGATAATGATATTATAATATTATAAATATTTAATAATATATATAATTTTGAAATTATGTTATTTTGACTCCCTCCCAAATAGAACGGATATTGCTCCTGAACATGTCTGCAAAGCCTTCCAAACATGCATGTTGGACACCTTATCCCTTCAGTTCTGCTCACCCCTCTATTTAAACCGCCCCATATTCTCACATTTCACACGGACTTGTCAGTTATTTGCCAAGCCCAAAGGAAAACAAAGCAAGAAAAGCAAGATTATTTTCTTAGAATAACCAAAGATGGGAAAAAATTTCCTTTTGTTGCTAGCCTTGTATTGTGCACTAGCGGCCACAGTTGGTGGTTATGTTTATCAAGATGAAGGTGGGCAGCATCGGGAAGGAGAGGGGGAAGGCGGAAGTGGAGGAGAAGAGTTGACAGGGGGAAATAGCAAGTTCTTGTTGCAGGACTCGATGCATGTGGTGAAGAATGATGCGGGGGAAATGAGGGTGATGAGGGGTGGCAGTCATAGATTTTGGAGAAATCCAATGCACTGGGGCGGGTAGGGATTGAATTGGGAAGAGATGGAGGAATAAACCCAACTTAAGACTTTGGAAGGGTTTGGAAGAACGTCAAAAGCCAACCAAAAAAAAAAAATCTTCGGTTTTTTTCTTTCAGCCTGAAAAAGGAAAACTGGGGTCAATCGGTTTCGGGTTATTGGTGGAACCCAAAATTTTGACCAGATTTTAACTTTAGCCTTTTTTATGAAACTCGACCGGACGCGAGTTCATTCCAGGTCGAACTGGCCGGTCAGTTCCAGGTCGAACCCGTCGGTCCAGTCCGGTTTAATAACGCTGCCAATTACTAGTGGCATTCAAACTCAACCAGTCATATTCTATAAACACCTTTTAAAGAATGTCTTCTATCTTTTTGAATCCTTAAGTCTTGTTGCATTCTGAGGACTATTTGTTATGTAATAGATCAGAATGATGCATTTCTCCGATGAATCTAAATTGAGTATACTTCTGATTTATATTCTGGATGGTGTATAAAGGAACTAGTTTCTAGTTATAAATGTGATATATTGTTGGCAATTTTCTTTTCCCTTATTAGATTAAGTGCCTGTTCGTGGATGCATGAACAATCTAACCTTTGCAGTTAACTTTTATTGCATTTTGAGATTGGCCAGTAACTATTTTGTACCACTGGTAGTAAGATTTGCTTATGGTGTGTTGTTTATTCAAATCAGGCTCGGAAAATGCAAGAGAGGGGTTGGAAACCACGGTGGTTTGCGTATGACAAGGGAAGTGATAGCTATCGATATGTTGGTGGGTACTGGGAGGCAAGGGAACAGGCGAAGTGGGATTCATGCCCTGATATTTTTGGTCAAATTCCTTCTGATCAGATCTTAGATTAAGTGGTTAAGAATTTTTTATTGTTCTTTCTCGGCTTATACTTATTACGTTGATCACGCAGTTCTTCATTGTTGGTTTACTGTAGATAGTGTCCTTGACAGGGCATCAAGTAAATAGATGAAGGCGATTGAGCGTATAATTTTTTTGGATAATTTTTTTGTCACCAGTTTGAAAAGTCCCACGGCAATTTGAAAATAAATGGGAGACGAGAAGAGAATGTAGAACAGAGGTTTTGTAAATTCCTGACATTTAAAGTGTTGTTTACCTCAACGAGGACCTTTGATAAACAGCTACATTTTCTTTTTGGTTATTGTTTTAACACTGACAATATTTTTCCTTTAAACATTAGTAAGGATGTGGTCATGTATTCTCATTTTTCTTTTGGGCAAATCGCGCTGGGTCTTTAAATTTTTTCGATTCAGTAATTCGGGCAGTTATTTCAACGTCATTTATGCTGTTGCAGGGATAATACAAATGCAAGACCCTGTTTGGTTCTTGGTTATAAGTGGAATTGGTTTAAAATCAGAATATGTTTTGTGTGGTTCTAGTTTGAATTTTAATAAAAGAAATCAATAACTTTTTGATCTTTCCAAATAAACAATATAAATGAATTGGAATTATAGGAAAAAAAATTATAAAATTTAAGTAGATTTAAAGAATATATTTTTTTTCCAATTCTAAAACATTATTAATTCCAATGATAATTACACGGCCCGCCCTGAGGTTAGTTTACAGCAAAACAAAAGTTTGTCAAATTAATAGTTTTATATAGTTATTTTTAGCTTAATTTGTCATCCACCTTTCTCTTTCCTAATATATCTTCCCAACTTCTCATATTTAAAGTCTAGCCAATGTTTGGGAAATTTGCAAAAATAGCACATTTTCAATTGGGTAGTTGAAATATGGTAGATGCTAACACTTTCTTGCTAAAACAGTAGGTCAACGTAGTTTGATAATGTGAAAAGATGTAAATGCCCCCTTATTTACGAAAGATGATAACCGTCGCACTTGTTTTTTTCATTCGCCTTCATTTTATTCCTACCAATTCTTCTTTCTTATTCATCGCTTCAACATTCTATTTCACACATTTCATTATCGTCTATCGTCTGCATCAATGGCAAGCATGCGAGGAGGACTGACGTTTTCAAGCAAAAAGTTCGCCACTATAGATGAGAAAATGCAAAAGCCGACAAACGGGAACAAGATCAGTGGAAATTTGCCTAAAAATTTTAATTTTCGTATTTGCTATAGCGACGGTTATATACCTGATATACATAAGAGATGCTTTGCTGATTAACTTGCATATTGATTATGGATTTTAGAGGAAGTACGACAAGTTAAGGTTTTGTTTGAGTTTGTGATGTAATCGTGATTGCGATAGGTTCTAACTAGGTTTATATGTTCATATCCTACAGCTGAGAGTGTTTTTTTTTGTTTAAATTTGAATTGGGTTTGCATGAGAAATTGGTCGAGTATATGTTAAAAAAGAGTTGAAAAATTTTCATCCTATCTCGAGTACCATGATGAGCACGTGCTCAAAACATTCGAGCACGATTGAATGATGAACATTTGTCGAGCATCTACTCGATTAGTTCTCAAGCACTTAATTGTGGTCGAGCATAATCAATGGATGATGAATCCATGTCAAGCATTTACTCGAGCATGCCTCAAGCACTTAGTTGTGATCAAGCACTTACTCAAGCACATACAAAGCATCTAGTCGAGCACATCTCAAGCACCACTCGAGCATTTCATTATTACATTGATCACTATACTGACTGGCTTTATTTCACGCAGCACCCTCTCAAGGATCAAATGGTTGTTTAGTGTGATTTTTTCAACGCCTAAGTCTCAGTATTGTTACTATGAAGCAAATATGCAGAGGATAAGAAATGTGAAGGCTTCCAAAAAAATAAGAATGTATCAACAACAATTTCTTGATCGACAGAAAGAAAAAAAGGTTAATTGTTGGAAAAACATAGTAAAATATTGGCACTCCTGTCAGTTGAATTGCAATTTCTGTGATTAGCAAGGAAGATACGTGTGATTAGCAGGGAAGAATGCTGTTGAGTTTGTAGACAACCTCATGAAGAACTGCAAGTTCCCACATATAGAATATGTTGAAGAATGTATCAACAACTTACTATTTCCAAATTAAAAGGGCTTTAAGTAGCAGGCTCACTTTCTTGGGTATATAATTGCGAGTTTGATCATGGTGGATATTTCATTATCAATGGTGCTAAAAATGTTTGAATTTTTTGCCAGTATTTTGGTACAGCAGTGTTTGTATCGAGCATGATGAATGATGAAATTTGTCGAGCATATATAGTTCTTGAGCACATAGTCAAGCACAGGTCAAGTACTACTTGAGCATTTATTGATTGTATTATAATGTGTTGTATTGTATTAATAAAACATCATGTATTGTTGTTATTGACTGCGTAATTTGTTATGAAATTGAATAAATTGACATCACTTTTTCTTTCTATCAGCGAATAAATTGATTGCGTAATTTGTTAACAAATTGAAGAAATTGTATTAATATACCGACGAGCACCTTAGATAATACAATGTGCTTATGAAATTGAATAAATGAAAATATAAAATTAAAAAAAAAATACAAATTGACATCACTTTTTCTCCCTAGCAACGAAAGGATTAGAGCAAGTTTGACATCTTTTTTTCTTGCGCCTACCACACTTAGCCCTTGGTTCCTGTGGTTGTAGTTAAATAGGAAAACTTCTTCAGGCACAATCCAATCTTTAGGTTCGCCAACTGGCATAATAAGATCTGCATAAGCACATAAAAGTGTATCAGTGTGATAAAAATAGCGAGTATAAGGTGTAATGGTCAATTTGTTGGTGATGGGCTGCAGCTAATGCATGAACACAAGGGAGTTGATCCATATCAAACATTCAAAAAGTGCACGTTTTTTTGAAGCAAATCGACTGTAGCCATATGGTTCGCAATGTCTCGTACAAACTATCTGTGTATATCGACTGGCTCAACAATATAGGATTGTGCTTCTACTATCTTGGATGAAATTATTTCTTCAATCCATATAGTTGTCAGTGTCTTCATTTCGCTAGCAACTGTACGCTTTTTGTAAAACCATCTCTGGAGCATGTTCTAAATGTATTCGACCAAAGAATGAATAGGTAATTCCCTCGTATTCTTTAACAATGCATTAATACATTCTACAATGTTAGTGGTAATTATAGTATATTGTTTCCCATCAGAATGTACATTTGACCAACGTTCAATACCAACTTCTCTCAAATACATGCTTACCCTTGAATTTTGCAATGAGAGTATTCCAAACATCTCATTGAATTTAGAAAGAGTGTAAGCCTTTGCAACTTTAAAGTATAATGAGAGCACGTTTTCGTGTTTGAATTTTGCTCTCAAGTTGTTGTTTAGATGATAAATACATACTTCATGGGAGAAATTTGGGAAAATATTTGCTACACCTTTTGCAATGCTTTTATGTCTGTCAAAAACAAACACCAAGCCATCAAGGTAATCACCTATTGCATCCTTTAGCTTTTATAAAAACCACTCCCACGATGCATCATTTTCTGAATCAACCATTCCTCATCCGATAGGGTAGACCTGGTTGTTACCGTCCAAGTAAGTTGCAACAAGTAATGACCTGAGATATTTCCCTTTCAAGAAGCAAGCATCAACAATCATAATTGGTTGTATACGAATGTGAAATCCATATAGCGATGCTCAAAATGAGAAAAAAAAGATACTTGAAACTTCCATCTGCTTCCATTTTTAGTTCAGTAAATGTTCCCGGGTTTAATGCCTTTAGCACGTGTAAATTAGATGGAAGTATCCTATATGAATCCTCAAATCTACCTCTCACTTCATCTAATGTAGATTCCCTTGATCACCAAACCTTGTTGTATGATATATTCACACCCAACTATCTATGAATATCTGACATGATTTCGCCAAGTTTATATGAACGACATACATCCTGGTACTTATACCTGATCCACACGCCAATTACTTTGCTGCTCGCCTACCGATTATCACACTAAACCAACGATAACTGACATATATAGGCGTTTTCATATTTAGTGATCTTCCAAGTAGTCGAATTCCTAATGGCAGCTGCATTCAGTTTCTATTTGCAATTTTTATCCTTACATTGTAGGTACCATAATTTGCTGTTTGCCCTAATAATTTTCCACTTGAAGAAATGTTTCATGGCCAGCATACTCATCCGCATAAAGAAATGCTTTCTCGTTTCAAATACATCATTTACCGCAATATTTACAACGGTGGATAATCTATCAGAAGAAGTATCACTGTCCGTATGCAAAGACCTTGTCGTTGTATGGCATTGTACAACTGTTCGTTCATTTTTTCCATGCATTTGTCTGTTTTCTTGGACTTGCTTGACAATCACACCATCTCCTGGGTGCTTTGTAGCTGTACTTATATCTTCCACAATTATGGTCTCTTCAACCGGATCACTATCCTCATCACTTGCTCAATGCTCGTCATCCTTATCGCTAAATATGTTCTCATCTAAATTATTTGAATGAATAACACCGTTAGTCTATATCAGACTATTAGAACTCAATCGCTTTATTGGTTCATTGCTAGCACTTTCTTCAGCATGTATTATTTCAATCTCTCGAATGGTAACACATATTGGGATCTTGGCATCTTTAGACCAGTTTATAATCTCATTCAAAAAACACTGAATATGGTAATCATTCTTGATGGGAAGAGTGAAGACTTTTGATAAGTACTTGTGTAGATATTCGATAATCAGTCTGTTTTTGATTTCCTTATCTAAGTCCATGATAGAGCTGATGAAATTCACTAATTCTGTGAAGCTTGTGTTTTCTCTTAACAAAAGAGGTTCAATTCTCTTATAATTTATGAATCTTCGATCATTTGCTATAGGATCAACGATTTATTTTCCCCCATAAAGAACATGTATGGACCAAATATTAGCATGTGCCATCCTTGGGAAAAAAAAAACATCAAAATAATGGAAAGAACTTGAGACAATGCTCGACGTAAATTTGAGACGCTCGAGAATGAGATCTTAATGCTCGACTTCATGCTTGACCAAATACTTGACTCAGACTCTACTAGATAGGTGCTCAACTCGATAATGAGAATGAATAAATGTATATAGGAATTGCATGTGTGCTCAAGAGGATTCGCGACTAAATGCTAGAAAAATAAGCAATGAATTCAAAACCATTAAATGAACAATGATATTAACCCATAAAAAACCCATTTTTTATGCACAATAGTCAATCAGCAATCCAATATAAGTTGCCCATAAATAAATAATGAAATTAGCCCATAAACAAGCAATAAAACTAACTCATAAATAACCCATTAATTTCCCATTAGTCAATCTCATCCATGAGAATGTTGAACGCGGGTACATAAATCCAAAAAGAAACCTAAATATAAACTTAAATAGAAATACTCATACCTGGAGAACAATGCAGTATATACAAGCAATGAAATTGACGTTTATGGTGGTTACCACGTAGTATACACAATGGTCGATCGCAACTTACAAACACCTGGTTGAGTTTTTTTTTTTTTTTTTTGTGCAAGCATATAAGAAAATTGGCACAAAAGTGAAGTCTAATTTTGCGCTCTTTACCACAGTATATAGATATTACTATTTTTAGAAAATGATATTTTAATATAAAAAACTAATCATGGTTAATTTGAGCAAATGTCGAGCATATGGGTCAAGCATAGACTCAGGCCTACTCGAGCCTTAGTCGATATTTAGTCGAGCACTTATGTTGAGCATACATCAAGCATAAGTCGAGAATACGTCAAGCATTACAAGTACAATAGTTCGTGGTCAACCACTCTGTTAACATCATATACACTGTTAACTGCACAACTAAATGTATTGTCAAACACACTATTAGCTTACAGAAATTTTATAATATGCTCAACTAAATGTATAGGTCGAAATAATACATAAATTACACAACTAAATGTATATATCAAAACAATGTATATTTACACAACTAAATGTATTTATCAAAAGAATGTATGTTTACACAACAAAATGTACATATCAAAAGAATGTATATTTACACAATGAATAACTCATAAATAACCCTTTTTTATTGGGGTTTATGTCTGTTTTTGACACTATTTTCTCTTAATCTAGCATTCTTCTCACTTGTATGCATGAATAGTGTAGTTGCCATCTGTTTACGGGACTCCATTTCATTTTTGGGTGTAATCGTATCAAGTGGCAACCCATGGATAATCAATTCAGCCAACTTTAATATGAAAACACCACAATCTCTAGTTCTGTAAAAAAACAAATTATTACATAGTTAGTCGGTGCAACAAGTATGTGATTATACAAAGTTAGAGTAACTTCGATACTAACCCTTTTCCTTGATGCACCAAATTTTCCTTGATGACCACTTGCCATTTGTCCCTACGTGGATTTTCTTTGGCAAACAAACTGTAAAATTCATATGCCTGGAGTATCTTGGGCATTGTTCTAACAAGGTAGTCTAATTTTGGCCCTATCTCCCCTTGATCCATTGGGTTATATACATGAAATGTTTGTTTATAAATATCTATCTTGACCAATATCCAATGGTTGTCATCTATATGATAGGGGAATAAAACAAAGTCTATTCCACGGCAGTTAACTTCATATGGGCAGGAACCAACAAACTATTTCATGGCCAGATCATCATAGGTTGGATCTCGATTGACTGCATCTAGCTTCTTCATACTAGTCTGTCAACAAAATAGGTAACAATATAGTTTAGAGTAATGCAAGAATATATTTTTGCTAAATGCTTGACACATGCTCGAATCATGCTTGAATAAAATGTTCGACACATGCTCGACACATGCTCGATAATGGAATTACACATGCTCGACACACACTTGGTTAAATGCTTGATTGAATTACATTACACACTAAGTGCTCGAGATCATGCTCCAATATAGGTTAGAGTAGTGCAAGAATATATGCTCGACAAATACTCAACACATGAACACAACATGCTCAACACATGATCGACTGAATTGCATGAAACAAAACAAGGAAATCGAGATCATGCTCCAATAGATGCTAGACAAACAGCCTTATCATATGAAATGAAAAATTCAATATAACTTACATCAAAATATGTCTCTAGAATAGATATATCTTTGCTCTCATTAGAACGATCCTCCTTTGCAGCATGGGCATATACAAATCAAGATGCTGCAAAAATTAAAGCATGTTTGGTTATGAGATAATCATATGTAATAATTCACATAAAGAAAAAAAGCATGAAAGTATTACCTCACTTGTGAGCTAGTAATTTTTTCTTGACATTGTCTTGACTAGATCGAAATCAAGTGAAAAAAGTGATGTTTGCAAATATTGGCGTGTTTTCTTTCTCAGCCACTTATTCATTTCTTTGACATCTTTAGGCCCTGACTAGAAATCCTGGATACTCCATCCATAGCTAGTAATCTGATTTTGGGCCTGATTGATCTCTTCAAGGTCAAAAGTAAATCCCAAGTTGGGACCCCCAGCTACGTCATCTTCAATAATGCTCTTCTCATTTTCTTTGATAGGTGGTGGTGGAACACTCTCAAATGGTATGATAGGAATGGATGGAGTAATGTGTTCATCAGTGATTTACTGAACAATAGCCATTACATCAATCGGGTCATTTTCCTTTTCCATATATTGCTCATCCTCGTCTTTCCTGGTTCAAACCTATTGCAATTGGGATTGCATAAAAAACTCAAACAAAAAACCTTAACTTGTTGTATTTTCTCTAAAATCCATAATCAATATGCAAGTTAATCAGCAAAGCATCTCTTATGTATGTCAGGTTTATTCCAACCACTATAGCAAATATGAAGATTAAATATCCATTGAACTTGTTCCCATTCATTGGCTTTTGCATTTTCTTCTCTATAGAGGTGAACTTTTGCTTGAAAATGCCTGAGCTCTTCACGTGCGTGCCATTGATGCAAACGAGAATGGATTTCGTGAATGAGGATGTTGAATCAATGCAGAAGGGAGATAGAGGGATTCTAATCAGCATGATGAAGAGAAAGTGTGAAGCGAAGAAACTTGAACCGCTACTTTAGGTGCGCTGTTTTTCATAGTTTGTAAATAGAGAGGCATTTAGGTCTTTTCACATGGTCAAACTACTTAACTTGTTATTTTGGTAAGAAAGTTTTAGCAGCTGCTATATTTCATTAAGTCGATTGAAAAGGTGCTATTTTTGCAAATTTCTCCTAATGTCTCCATCACTTTTACATTTTTGCTACTGGCTGGGAGCTATCATTAAGTGAGAAATAACTATGCTAATGCGTCCCTCCTTTGACTAATGCAACCCATTGGTATTTCATTGTATTAGTTCCTTTTTTTTTTTTTGAAGAAGATATTATACCAAATGTAATGTGAAGCAAATGTAAGAAATAACTATTGGTGAGTTGGCCTTTCGTCTGATCTCTAACATACCATGATATGTAATATCAATAGAAATCAAATCAAGCAAGATAGTTTAAATGGAAGAATTAAGAGAAAAAAAAAGTTCTTGACAATTGGTGCTTGAAAGAGATGTAGGAAATCACGTATGGCACACAGCGAAATTTAAAAATTTTTTATTTCCTCCAAGGATCCTTACAAAGTGATTTCCAACTGGTTGTGAAGAGTTTTACCTTTTACCGGTAGTGGATGATCTTTCTTGTGTGGAGTTGTTTGCTTGTTGAATCACAGCAAAACCCAAAAGAGCCTTGCCTTTATGGTATCCACATGATTTTCTCCAAGTCCTAAGTTAATTTCACACAATTAACTAAGGAAGGAGCAGCAAAAACTCGTAAGTGCTAGCATGAATTTTTGCCTTCGGTTTTCAGCTTCCAAACTTCTCTAAGTTTCAGATTTTTCTTGTTCTTTTAACACATATGTAGTAGTTGATTTTTCTTATAAAGAAAATCTGAAGAGCCTCTAGTTTTCTTGATGAAATTTGTGATTATTTCTTCAAAAGAAAGACCACAAAATGCTTTTGTTGAACAAGAAAAGGGAGTTCGGTTTTTGGGTTTCCTTCGCTGCAGAATTTTTCTTCTCTAAGAAAGTCTTTTTTTGGCTTTTGATGCAGCAAGGAGAACGTGCAGCTATGTTGCTTATGTCTTGGTTAGAGGCTGCTGAATTTTATGTCCAAATATATAGAAAAAGATTAGGGCAAAACTTCTTCTAAATAGTTTTACTTGAACCCCAAGTTCTAATTTATTTTGGAACTTTTTGAATTTCAGCTTTCCAAATTTCATTAGTTGCTAAAACAAGAATCCCATTCTTATTTTGCTTTAATTTTTGGCCATTACATGAATTAATAAATCCAAAACTGTTTTGTATTTATTAACACAAAACAAAACCGTTTAGAAATCAAAACTAAATACTAATTTATACTGGAATCCATATAGAGTCCTATTTGTAATAGGATTATTAAATTAACCAAAATTCATCACATGAATTTCATAATTATTTTGGATATGATCTAAGTGTGTGATCCAATAGGTTTTTATAACGTTGGCAATGATATAAAATCTATTTTATGCCATAAACATTGAGCATTGTCTAGCAACACATCAATGCTACCTAAGTTATAAGAATGTTAGTAATTCGACATTTCTTTTCTTGTGATAGATGTTACCATGTAATTCAATCCTTTTACCCTAGATATCTTGATTGAACACGAGCCATGGAGTGTGTCGCACTCGTATAGTTCAATCTTTGCATTTCTTGATTCCCAAGTTAGACACATCTAAGCAAATGAGCTGATATCACATATCTACTCATTTGAGTACGGCCATGGATTTTATGGTCTCACTTGATCAAGGGGCCCAAAGATATCACTCCCATTATATAGGAGGGCAAATTCTATCTTGATCACTCAACATCCCACTACATGATTCATTACATATCTAATTGCCACTTTTATAGTTCACCCTGTTATAGGTAATGTTTAGTAGCATCAAAACATACAACTCCTCATGTTGGGATCTCTGGTGACCTCAAGTCTAAGGATCACTTACACCATCATCACTATGAGAAATGCTTATGACACTTCATATGATAACCCATGTAGCATTTCTCATGGTGGGTCGATCTAGTACATAGTTCTCAAGCATGTACCTACGTGTTGACTTGATATCTCATATCATGACACATTTCATTAGTCACTACACATACTAGTCTTAATGCATTATCATTGTCCCATTTAATGATAATGATTGACTAAGGATAAATTTAGAATAATTAAATTTTTGGGACATTATTATATTTATTCATAAAGTGCAGATATAGAATAAAACATAATAATAACAAATTTTCATAAATTAAAAGCATAATAATACAATATATGCCAATACAATCACCACATGATTGGTGCTTAGGGCATAATCCAGCAAACTCCTACTAGAACTAAGACCAATTAGTCATCTCTCTAATGCCTAATGATCTAGTATGACAATCATGTCTCTGCTGCGTCAGAGGCTTTGTTAGTGGGTCAGCGATGTTATCATCAATTGGTGCTTTGCATATCTTCACATCTCCTTTCACAATAATCTCTTAGATTAGATGGAAGCGCCGTAGTATATGTTTAGATCATTGGTGATATCTGGGTTTCCTAGCCTACACAATGGCTCCATTGTCGCCACAATAAAGCTCAATTGGATCGGTAATGCTAGGTACAACCTCAAGTTCGATTATGAACTTTTGATCCAAACGGCCTCTTTTGCTACATCTAATGCAGCGATATACTCGGCCTCGATTGTAGAATTAGCTACTGTAGCCTACTTTGAACTTTTCAACTCACATAATTACCATTTAGGCAAAACACATAACTTGACTATGATCGATAATCATCCTTGTCGGTTTGGAAGTTTGCATCAGTGTATCGAATTACATTGAGCTCTTCCTCACCTCCATATATCAGCAATGTATCCTTAGTCCTTCTCAAGTACTTAAGGATATTTTTGACAGCGATCCAGTGACGTCACCGGGATCTACTTGATATCTGCTCATTATGCTTAAAGCATACGAGACATCGGGACAAGTACATAGCATGGTATATATGATAGATCCAATAGCTAACGCATATGATACTTTGCTCTTGCATTGTCTCTCTTCTTGTGTAGAAGGACACTGTTTCTTCGAGAGAGTAATTCCATGCCCTATAGGCAAGAATCATTTCTTAGATCTTGCATGTTAAACTTCTTTAGCACTTTATCTATATATGTACTTTAACTTAGACCAATCAATCTCTTTGATCTATCTCTATAAATCTTGATACCTAATATATAGGTTGACTCACTTAAGTTTTTCATTGAAAAAAAACTTCCCAACCAAGTCTTTATAGATTGTAAAGAAGGGATGTCATTCCTAATACGCAGTATGTCATCCACATACAATACCAAAAAACTATAGTTCTCCCACTAACTTTCTTGTAGATACAAGGCTCATCTACGTTCTTGATGAAACTAAACTCTTTGATTGCATTATCAAATGGAAGATTCCAACTTCGAGAAGCTTGCTTCAATCCATAAATGAATTGTTGTAGCTTACACACCTTTCCAGCATTCTCTGGATCGACAAAACCCTCAGGTTGTGTCAAGTACACATGCTTGAGAAGATTTCCATTTAAGAAAAGCAGTTTTGACATCCATTTGCCAGATTTCATAATCATGGAATGTAGTTATTGTAAGTAATATCTTGATGGATTTAAGCATAGCAATTGGCGAAAAGGTTTTGTCATAGTCTGTACCATGAACTTGTTTGAAACCTCTAACGACCAATCGCCTCTTAAAAGTGTGTACTTCACCATCCATGTCGGTTTTCTTGTCGAAGACCCATTTGCACCATATGGGTTTTACCCATTTAGATGGATTAACAAAAGTCCATTTTTTGTTTGTATACATGGAAACCATCTCAAATCTCATGGCTTCAAGCCATTTCTTAGAGTCTGACCCCGACATAGCTTTTTGATAGGTCGTAGGCTCATCTTGATCTATTAGCAAGATGTCACTATTCTGAGTCACTAGAAATCCATATTTTGCAGCTTACGATGAATCCTAGTGGACCTACGTGTGGTTTGTGTCTATTGAGCAGGTGCTTGTTCCATAATGGCTTGTGGTATTCGCTCAATTTCCATCTCGTTATGTTCAACGCTATTTTGTGATTCTTGAACTTCTTCAAGTTCTATTTGTCTCCCAGTAGATTTTCTAGAAATGAACTCTTTCTCTAGAAAAACACCAGTCCGAGCAACAAACACTTTGTTCTTATTGGGATTATAGAAATAATATCCTTTTGTTTCTATAGGATATCCCACAAAATTACACTTATCAGATTTGGGTTCAAGTTTATTGGAGACTGGACGTTTAACATAAGCCTCACATCCCCAAACATTCATAAAAGACACACTAGGAGGCTTCCCAGTCCATATCTCATATGGTGTCTTTTGAACTAATTTAGACAGAACGCAGTTTAATGTGAAAGCGGCTTTAAGTAAAGCATGTCCCCAGAAGGAATTTGGAAGATTCGCATGACTCATCATGGACTGAATCATGCCTAACAAAGTTCGATTTCTCCTTTTTGATACACCATTCCCTTATGGTGTCCCAGGAGGAGTGAATTATGAAACTATCCCACGCTCCTTCAGATAGTCATTGAACTCTTGGCTTAGGTATTCACCTCCTTGATCAAATTGAAGTACTCTCTTGCCAAGCTGGTTTTGTACTTCATTTTTAAATTCGTTGAACTTTTCAAATGATTCCGACTTGTGTCTCACAAGATACACGCAGCCATATCTACTGAAGTCATAAGTAAATATAATGAAGTATTGAAAACCGCCTCTAACCCGTGTATTTAATGGTCCACATACATCACTATGCATTAGTTCCAATAAATCACTTTCCCTTTCACTATGTTTTGTGAAAAGGGCTTTAGTCATCTTGCCCTATAAACATAAATCGCTCGTCTCATACAATTCAAAATCAAATGAGTCCAAAAGTTCATCCTTATGGATTTTAAATTACGTTTATGTGGCCCAAAAGACAATGCCAAAGATAAGTTGGATTAAATTCATCTCATTTAATCTTTTTGATATTTATGTTATAGAAAGGCATGTCAAGAATTAGGACATAAAGTCCTTGAACTAGTTGTGCACTACCATAAAAGATTTCATTTAAATAAAAGATCAACGATTGTCCTTTATTATAAATAGATATTCAACCTTGTCTGAACAAGAAATTGAAATAATATTCATAGTAATGGAAGGCATGTAATAACATTTATCTAATTCTAAAACAAGCCCTGAGGGCAAGTTCAAGACATAAGTCCCTATAGCTAATGCAGTAACCCTTGCTCCATTTCCCATTCGTAGGTCAACTTGGCCTAGCTAAAGTCCTACTTCTTTTAGTTCGTGCACATTTACACAAATGTGTGAACCACATCCAGCATCTAATACTCATGATGAAGAAGTTGATACAATAACTTGTATAACATGAATACCTGAAGTGAAAGTTTCCTTCCTCTTTTTCTTAAGATCCTCCAGGCAAAGTTTGCAGTATCTCTTCCAATGTTCGGTTTTGCCGGAATGGAAGCAATTCCCTTCCTTAGTTAACTTTTCTTTAGGTTCCTCAGGTAAGGGTCCCTGTAGGACATATCGCTTTTTCTCTTACTTGAGGACTATCCTCAAGTTCCTATACCAATCCAAGAAGTTTGTCCCATTTAACTTGTCCTTCTCAAGGACAAATCGCAGTGATAGTGTGTTAGTGTTAGTGTTTGATGCCATGGTTATCTATGATAGAAATATGCGCAATAAGTATCATTAATGCAAACATTTAATATGATCTTTTATTAAATGTTACTCTCACTATTTTGCTCAATTTAATAACCCTCGATATTAATTTGGAAAATTTAATCTAATTAACTTTCTAGTGGGCCAATATCCATATTTGATCTAATTTTGAGTTAGCTTTGGCTAATCACCCAAAACTTGGCTATTTAGGTAGACAACACTTTGTCAATTGTATCCCATACAACTTTTGGATAGTTAGGTAAACAACTCTTGTTCTAACTTATCTAATAAGTCAAGGCCTAACTCTATGCCTCTAGGTCTCAATCCTATTGAGTGCACCAAGTTAAGTTAGACCCAATGATTAGCTGTTAGATATTACTATTATCTTGTTGCGTCTCGCTAAGATTGACCATGGCACCTTGCTTTGGCAAACCAACACGCAGTCAATCAAAGTCTTGATGAGTGCTATGCTTTGGAAGGCATCTAAGACTTAATATTCATTTGAGGGACTTGTTAAATTCTCACCGTTTTATTTAAATTGGTTCTTGTAACTATTAGTTCAATTAATCACATAATTTGCTTAACTAATCATTACAATCAAAATCACATTATGCATTTAACTAATAAACATAAATAGCATGCATCTCATACATTAACAATAAAGTAAACGTGACATAGTTATAGCTCAAACTAAGTTGATTCTCTCAAGCCCATGAGAGAACCAAACTATCAACTTAAGGGCATCGGCATATTCTCCAAGTGCCTCCTTAGTTTTTCTTACATGGTCACTAACTCCTTGCCTCCTTGATTCCTAGTCTAGTTCTATCTCTAATCTAACTATTACATCTTTAAAGAAACCTTGAGTTACGTTCAAGGGGAGATAGGTGAGAAAAGAATTTACAACCAGAAAATAGAGCAAGGCATGACACACAGGTCATATTTAAAAACCAATACAAAATTTATCCAATCCTATTGGGCTTAGGGCTATAACTATGCACCATGCTCAAATATCACATAATGTGCATGTCATATACAATTTTCATTCATATTCAACACATAAATACATTAATATAATTAATTTATGACAATTAACATTAAATCAAATATTAGGGTTTTGAATAATACATCATTCATGGAATGTTCGGGTTTCAAATGAAAATTTTGGCTATTCTAGCTCATTAAAAATTTATGAAAAATATATCTCATATATTTTTGGCCTTAACATGATACATATATCAAATTTCAGCCATAATAAAATTCCAAAGCTATGTTTAATTTGGCCAAAGATGAAATGCATCATATGTATTCCTTTTTCGGCCAAACATGATCATTGAAAAATTTGTAAATAATATATCAAATAATTTAGGCCACAACTTAATATATCATATATATTAAATTTCGGCTAGTCACAAACTAATTCAAATAATGTGCAATTCCGCCAAAAGGAATTTAGAAAATTGAATCATTCAAAATTCAGGAATCCAAGCCTTCCAAAATTTTAGTAAACCCGAAACTGTCAAGTTGGAACTATTATATATCATATATATAATTTGGCCTTAATATTCTATATATACCACATATTAATTTTGGCCCCAGAATTAAAATTAAAACCAAACTGGGGTCAAAAGAAATTACAAAAGCTGAAGCTCATGTTTTCTGAAAAATTGAAACTAGCACAAATACAAAAACCAAACTTGATCAAATTTTCTATAAAAAAAATCCAAAACCAATCTTATACATCATATATATATATTTGGACTCAATATGATTCAACACATATTATTTTCATTTTTAATAAATTTATCAAAACTGAAAATTCAAGAAAACTTGAAAAACCCGAAGGCTAGCCAAAAACTCCAAAAAAGCTGAACTTTGGTTCTTCCATGCATATTCACATATATATCACATATTCACATTTATATCACATATTATTATATATCACACACACACACACACACATATATGTATATATATATATATATATATATATATATATATATATATATATATATCATATATTATTCAAATCCAGCAATAAAACATTAAAGCATACCCTGAATTGATTTAACAAACATAAACATATCATATATGTTTAATAAATAACTTCACAAATTCAGATTTAATGAACAACTTCACATAATCCAAATTTTCAGTATGCTTATTCATAAACAATTTAAGAAAATAAACATGTTTTCACATAAAACCAATTTGATCCTTCGCAAGTGACTCTGATACCACTGTAGGAAAACAAATATGGCATGTAGTAGAAATTTAAAATTTTGATTTCCTCCAAGAATCCTTACGAAGTGATTTCAAACCAGTTGTGAAGAGCCTTACCTTTATCAGTAGTGGTTGAACTTTCTTTTGAAGATTTTTGCTCATCGAATCATAGCAAAACCTAGTGGAAATTTACCTCTATGATATCCACATGATCATCTCCAAGTTCCAGGTTAATTGTCACACAATTAACCCAGGAAGAGAAGCAGAAAAATTTGAAGGTGCCAGCCAAGAATTCTTCTTTCAGTTTTTCTGGTTTTGAAGCTTCTCCAAACTTCGGTTTATATTGTTTCTTTAACAGAAGGAGAGGATACTAATTTTCCTCTAAAACTAGTTAAAAGGCTCCTTGTATTTTGGAAAATTTGGCTACTATTTCTTCACAAGAAAAGTCAAAAGTGTTTTACTAAAAACAAGAAACAAAGGTTCGGGTTCTTGAGGTTTTGATTTGCTGGAAAATTTTTCTTCTTCAAGAAGAATTTTGTTTCGGTCAAAAGCAGCAAGAATATCGTGTTTCATTCTACTCACGTTGGGTTGAGAGCCTGTTGAAATCATAAGTTCAAATTTCTAGCAAATAGATTAGGGTAAAACTTCTTCTAAAGAGTTTTACTTGAACTACAAGTTATAATCTATTTTTGGAACTTTCTAAATTTCAGCTTTCCAAATTTCATTAGCTTCCAAAACAAGAATTCCATTCTTATTTTTCTTTCCAATTTTGGCCCTCTCATGAATTAATAAATCCAAAAATATTTTGGATTTATTAACACAAAACAAAACTATTTAGAATCCAAAACCACATACAGATTTAAACTGAAAACTTTAGAGAGTCCTATTCACAATAGGATTCTTAAATTAACTAAAATTTTTGAAATGAATTTTACACTTCTTTTGGATATGATCTAAGTGTGTGATCCAATAGGTTCTTATAATATTGGCAATGACATACAATCTCTTTTATGCCATAATTATTGAGCAGTGTCTAGCAACAGATCAATGCTACCCAAGTTATAAGAATGTTAGTAATTCGACATTACTTTTTTTGTGATAAATGTTATCATGTAATTCAATCCCTTTACCCTAGATATCTTGATTGAACATGAGCCATGGAACATGTCACACTCGCATAATTCAATCTTTGTGTTTCTTGATTCCCAAGTAGACACATCTAAGCAAATGAGCTCAATATCACATACCGACTCATTTGAGCAAAGATATGCATTTTATGGTCTCACTTGATGAAGAGCCCCAAAGATATCACTCCTATTATATAGGATGGGCAAATCCTATCTTGATCACTCAACATCCCTCTACATGATTCATTATATATCCAATTGCAACTTTTATAAGAAGAATCGCTTACATCATTATCACTATGAGAAATGCTTATGACACTTCATATAATACCCATGTAGCATGTCTCATGGCGGGTCGATCCAGTACATAGTTCTCTAACATGTACCTATGTGTTGACTTAATATCTCATATCATGACACATTTCATCATTCACTACACATACTAGTCTTAATGCATTATCGTTGTCCCATTTAATGATAATACTAGACTAGAGATAATTTAGAATAATTAAATTCTTGGGACATTATTATATTTTTTCATAAAACAAAGATATAGAAATAAACATAATAATCATTGCCATTAATTATGAACATTATTATATAATTTATGCCTAAACCATCATCATATGATTGGTCCTTAGGGCATAATCCAACAGTAGGATCATCTTGATCCATTAGCAAGACATCACCGTTTTGAGTCATCAGAAATCCATATCTCTGTAGCTCATAATGAATCCTAGTCGACCTATGTGGGGCTTGTGTCTCTTGAGCAGGTACTTGATCCACAACCGTTTGTGGTGATCGCTCAGTTTACATTTTATCAAGTTCGGCACTATTTTCTTCTCAAACTTCTGCAAGTTCTATTTGTCTCCCATTGGATTTTCTAGAAATAAACTCCTTCTCTAGAAAGATGCCAGTTCTTTGTTCTCGTTGGGATTATAAAAATAGTATCCTTTTGTTTCTTTAGGATACCCCACAAAATTGCACTTATTATATTTGGGTCCAAGTTTGTCAGAGACTTGACGTTTAACGTAAGCCTCACACCCCATATATTCATAAAAGACACACTAGGATGTTTTCTAATCCATATCTCATATGGTGTCGTTTGAACTGATTTAGATGTAACGCGGTTTAGTGTGAAAGTGGCTGTAAGTAAAGCATGTTCCTAGAAGGAATTTGGAAGATCTGCATGACTTATCATAGATCGAATCATGTCTAACAAAGTTCGATTTCTCCTCTTGGATACACCATTTCGTTGTAGTGTTCCAGGAGGAGTGAGTTGTGAGACTATCCCACACTTCTTTAGACAATCATCAAAGTGTTTTGATACTCTTGCCAAGTTGGTTTTGTACTTGATTCTTAAACTCTTTGAACTTTTCAAATGATTTAGACTTGTGTCTCATAAGATACACATAGCCGTATCTACTGTAAACATCAATAAATGTGATGAAGTATTGAAAACTACCTCTAGCCTATGTATTTAATGGTCCACATACATCGGTATGTATTAGTTCCAATAAATCACTTGCCCTTTCATTATGTTTTGTGAAATGGGCTTTCGTCATCTTACTTAATAAACATGATTCACATGTCTCATATGATTTAAAATCAAATGAGTCCAAAAGTCCATCTTTATTGAGTTTGGAAATGCGATTCTTGTTTATATGGCCCAGACGACAATACCAGAGATAAGTTGGATGAAAATTGTCTAATTTAATGCTTTTGGTATTTACATTATAGATAGGCATGTCAAGATGTAGCACATAAAGCCCTTGAACTAGTTGTGCACTATCATAAAAGATTTCATTTAAATAAAAGGAGCAACCCTTGTCCTCTATTATAAATGAATATCCAATCTTGTCTAAAAAAGAAATAGAAATAATATTCTTAGTAATGGAAGGCACGTAATAACAATTATCTAGTTCTAAAACAAACCTTGAGGGCAAGTTCAAGACATAAGTCCCTACAGCTAATGCAGCAACCCTTGCTTCATTTCCCACTCGTAAGTCAATTTCGCTTTTAGCTAAAATCCTACTTCTTTTCAGTTCGTACACATTTACACAAATATGTGAACCGCATCTGGTATCTAATACCCATGATGAATAAGTAGATAAATTAACTTCTATAACATGAATACCTGAAGTGAAAGTTTCATGTTCCTTCATCTTCTTCTTAAGATCCTCCAAGTAAACTTTATAGTTTTTCTTCCAATGTCCGGTCTCACCGCAATGGAAGCAGTTCACTTCTTTAGTTATCTTTCCTTCAGGTTCCTTAAGTAAGAATTCTTCTAGGATATACAATTTTTTCTCTTGCTTGAGGACTATCCTCAAATTCTTGTACTAATCCAGGAAGTTTGTTCTATTCAACTTGTCCTTCTTAAGGACAGTTCGCAATGATAGTGTATTAGTGTTAGTGTTTGATGGCATGGTTATCTACAATAGAAATATGCAAAATAAGTATCATGAATGCAAACATTTAATATGGATTTTTATTAAATGTTTTTTTTGGGGTCAAAATGTCAATAATTCCATTAACTGTGCAATCCGAACATCAAACTCTTCTCAACCAACATAAAGGCTAAGACAAATGGAATCTCTCACAACCTAGCCTTTCCCATAAAAAGCAAACTAAGAATCTAAAAGCTAGAAAACCATATCACACAAGGACACCGAGCAACCTACCCGAAGATTCCCAACAGTCCACACCCAAAATACTGACCCAAAAAGCAATACCTAGACGCTAAGTCCACCATATACTTGTCGCGCTTCCATTCATTCCTGGATTGCCCTCTGTACCACCACTATCACGTCCCATCACTCCCCTTTAAACAACTACGCATTCCTTCATTTTCGTATTATCCACATAAGATAGACTGTAACCTGAGTCCTCTCCAACCAACACTCAGCACTTTGATGATCACAAATAAAATACCACCAGTCCTTAAAATCATTACTCTATTGTCCTAAATGATCCCATTGAACTGGAGCCAACTTCTAAACTAGTTGAACCCTGGAACAATGGAACAGAAGATGCTCGAGATCTTCTTCCATAACTCCACACAATGAACAAATTGGATCCACATCCATTTTCCTTTGTAGCAATCGCCTTTGAAGAGGCAAAATATCATGCCAGCAGTGCCAGACAAAGTGACGCAATTGGCTTTTAACTTGTAACTACCAAGTTGCTTGCCACATTCATCGCAACCTAGTCGTAAAACTAGCAGAAGCAGCTCCTTGATTCTCAACTTGGCGGCTCTTCTACAACTACTTATACCCTGACTTGACAGTATAATCCTCATAAGGACTGAATTGCCAACTCAGCCTATCTCCGGTAACATGCAACCCAAGCCTAAGAACACTCTTTGCCCCCATCCAACCCTTCCACAACCAAGAAGCATTGCTTTTATGATCCGACAACAACACACCATCATTAGGGAAATATTTAGCTTTCAATAGTTGGCTCATAAGCAATTGCAGTTTGTTAATAACACGCCAAAGTTGCTTAGCTAGCATAGCATCATTGAGTTGCTGAATATCATGATACCCCATTCCACCCACTCCTTTCACTTTCATCAACTCACACCAAGATTTCCAATGTATCTTTTGTCCACCACCCTCTTTCGCTTCCCACAAAAAATTCACCGAAAGTCGGCAAATCTCTTTACTAATCCCTACTGGCCGCTTAAAACATCCCATGACAAACATCGGAAGAGCATTCACAACTGCTTTGAGAAGAACTTCTTTGCTCGCTAGACTAAGAAACCCATTCTTTCAATTCTGAATCCTATGCCTAACTTTTTCAATCACAAAATGAAAGGCCTCCCTTTTAGATCTCCCAATTCGCATAGGCGAGCCCAAATATATAGCATTTTGTTGCTCTCGTACCCCCTCCAACAGCTGACAAATCTGGCCTTGCCGAGCACTTTCCACATTCCTGTCAAAAAACAAGTAAGACTTATTCACATTAATAAGCGAGCCAGAACTATGAAAATAGACTTAGAGGATAGCTTGCAACTATTGAACCTGGCATAAGTCAACCTCACAAAACAATAACGAGTCATCAGCAAAAAGTAAATGTGTAATGACCAGCTCATTTTGACTAGCTCTCACACCCTTATAATCCCCCCTCACACATGCTTGTTTAATGGCATTAGATAACACTTCTGAGATAATGAGAAACAAGTTGGGAAAATAGGATCACCCTGACGAATACCTCTATAAGATTGAATAAACCCATACTGCTCACCATTAATGTTAATAGCTAGCGTTGCCGTACTAACACATTGCAAAATCCAGCCAACAAAACCCCTCACAAACCCCATTTTCTCCATTACTTGATCTAAAAATTTTCACTCCACCCTATCATAAGCCTTAGCCATATCAATTTTCAAAGCCATATACCCTTTCCTGCCTTTCCTCATAGAATTCAAGGTATGAAAGCACTCATGACCTATAACCACTTTATCAAGAATTTGGTGACCTTAAATGAAGGCTGACTGATGTGGACTAATACACCTCTCCAAACAAGGTTTAATTTGATCCGCCAAGATCTTAGAAATAAATTTATAGACCACATTACAAAAACTAATAGGTCTATACTGAGAAATAAAACTAGGCTAATGCACCTTAGGGATCAAAGTAATCAAAGTATGATTCAACGCTCTAAGCAACCTCCCATTATCAAAAATTTCCCTAACTGCCTTACAAACATCACTACTCACCATCTCCCAAAAAGTTTGGAAAAAGAAAGAATTCATACCATCAGGACCAGGAGCTTTAGCCGAATTCATCTAGAAGAGAACCTATTTGACTTTAGCATCCTCCACTAGTTGCATCAACCTTCTATTCATAATTAGAGTGATAGACCTAGGCATACATTCTAGCAACGAATGATAGATTCGCGACTGTGTAGATGCATACACCCGCTCAAAATACTCCACCACCTCTTTTTGCACCTCAGTTTGCATCCTACAAACCTCTCCTGACGCAGACAGTAGAGACTCAATACAATTCCGCTTCCTCTGCTGAATAATGGATGCATGGAAGAACTTGGAATTCCGATCACCCTCATTAAGCCATCGACTCCTTGACTTTTGTTGCCAATACACTTCTTCCTCCTTATAAGCCCGCTGCAACTGACTTCTCAATCCATACCATCTACTCCAATCTCTTACCCCACCCCCACAATTCAAAGCCCCCATCTGACCATTGAGAATCTGCATCTGCTTTGTCGAATTAGTGGCAACCTGCCTACTCCACCAACTCAGATCCCCCTAACACTAAGTTAACTTGGAAGCCAAAATATACTGATTTGTACCCCATAGCCCCCTACTCCATGCCCTTGTCACCCTATCCAACATACCCTCCCTCTGCGACCAATGCTTATAAAAAATAAACCCACTCCTTGTCCTCTAAACCATCAGATTTCGTGTCCAACATAATTAAGGCATAGTCCAAACCTTGTTTATCAAAATGTAGCACCTTAGTATGTTGGAATTTCAGCCTCTATCATGGAGACCCAAAGAAACGATCTAAGCGTTTCTCTACAAACCCTTTGCCCTCTCTAAGATTACTCCAAGTGAATTTCTTTCCCACAAACCCAAAATCAACCATTCTCATTCGGGCTACGAAATTACGAAAAGCTAAACAACTCATATCAGTTCTTATCCGACCCCCTCCCCCCTATTTTCATAAAGATACACAATGGCATTAAAATCCCCACCCATAACCCACTAGTCACCCCACTTCAGATGTTCATCAACTAAAAAACTCCATTGTTGTTCCCCAATCTTACTATTTGTACTAACATAGACAAAAATAGCCCACTAAACCAAATCCATCCCCTTTTACTCTACACTACACCTACACACAAAACTCATTCCTCACAATATTCAACACAGAAACATTGTCAGCCTAACACACTAACAGACCACCCCTAGAACCATTCGGTTCAACCTAACACCACCAATCATAGTACTTCAACTTCGTACACACTAACTTCACAAAACAGCTTTGATGCTTAGTTTCAGAAATGAAAACTAATTCCGGGCACCGGGAGCATATCGTCTGCCTCAACTGGGAAATTGTAAAGGATGAAACCAACCCTCTACAATTCCACACACATAGCTTCATGAGGTTCCTAGAGACAACAAAAGGCTGGTCTTCGTGCCCCCACATTTCTGTCTTTGAAGCTCTTTGCCGTCCGAAGAACAAGCACCTTTAGTCGCCAAATGCCACTCACGTTTCTCTCCCAAACAAGGTTGCATCCACATTTCCTTACCCAAAATGGACAACAAACGGCCATCTAGCCGCCTTCATCTAGGTGACTTGTGATCCAATGAAGGAAGGACAGCGTGAGTAGCAACTTGGCATGTATTGCCATCACAAAACCAATCCACAAAGGATAAAGAAGGCTGTTGAAGTTTGTGGTCCAATGATAGCAAGCCAACTGGATCATCCACGTGATTATCCTTAGCACACCTAGAATGATCCAAAGCTGAAGGAGAAATCTGCTTCATTAGCACGCACACTTTCATCCCCTGCTGCCCCTGAACCTTCGTTGGCCGAAGTGAATCAATCTCCGAAGTCCTAAGCTCAGCCACTGGAATAGTCACCAACTTTGCCTCCTCTATAGAACCCCTCTCCCCCTCACCTCCACCATCACCAGGACCCTGTAGCCCATTTCCAGCTACCTTCCTCACTGCCAACCTATGCTACAAATGTGAAAGCATAGAATCTGACAACAATGGCTTCCCACGCAGCTAGGATCTATCCAAAACCACCCGATTATCAAGAGACATCCCTCTCTGATTTCTCCCCATAGATAGAACTCCCTTATCCCTTTCTCTAGAAAGGCCAAACCCAGCATGAATCCACTCCCCAAACTGACCTCCAACAAGACGATGAGCTCTTAAATCCTTGCTATGCCTGGCACATAGGTTCTTCACATACCCCACACAGCCACAATAAGCACAAAACGCAGCAAGAAACTCATATTGAAACAAAACCCACCCAATGACCTCCTAAAAACCTACCTTGGTTCCATGAAGTAAAGACTGCACCAGATCAATTGAGACCAGTAATTTCATATGCCTACTATGCACACTACCACCTTTAGGGATGGCGACTTCATGCAGTTGCGAAAATAGACTCCCAATTCGTACCCTCGTTTCTCTTGAAATCCAGTGATGGGGCAAGTTCAAAACCTGCACCCAAATCACCACCTTCTAAAACTCCAAATCCATACTGGACACAGACGGTGCCCACTCCGTCAACACCAAATATTGACGGTCATACATCCATCCCTGCCCCGCCAAAACCATCCTTCTATCCTCCACAGACTTGAACACAAACTGGAAAAAGTTAATCTTTAGCTTGCGCACAATGAACGGATTGCTAATCGGCCAAATAGCCCTCATAGTACTTCTGAGCCCTATAAAGTTAGCACGCTTATGTCCAAAAAGCGTGGGCTTTATTAAAGGTTATTCCCACTATTTTGCTCAAATTAATAACCCTCAATATTAATTTGGAAAGATTAATCTAATTAACTTTCTAGAGGACCAAGATCCATATTTGACCTAATTTTGAGTTAGAATTGGCTAATCACCCAAAACTCAGCTATTTAGGTAGACAACACTTGTCAATTGTATCCCATACAACTCTTGGATAGTTGGGTGAATAAATCATGTTTTAACTTATCTAATAGGCCAAGGCCCAACTCTATGCCTTTAGGTCTCAATCCTATTGAGTCTACCTAGTTAAGTCAGACCTAATGATTAGCAGTCGGATATTACTATTACCCTGTCACGTCTCACTAAGATGGATCATGGCACCTTGCTTTGGCAAACCTACACTTGATCAATCGAAGCCTTGACGAGTGTTAGGTATTAGAAAGCATCTTAGACTTAATATTTGTGTTTAAGGGATTTGTTAGAATTGAATCTCACCATTTTATTTGCATTGGTTAACTAGATATTACGTGATTTATTAACTAGATATTACTTTCATGATCACATCATGTAACTAACCAATAACCATTCACAGCATGCATCTCATACATGAACAAGAAAATAAATCATGACATAGTTATGGACCAAACTAGGTTGGTTCTCTTAAGCCAATGAGAAAACCGAAAGGTCAACCTAAGGGTAATAGCATCTTCTCCAAGTGCCTCATTTGGTAGTTCTTGTATGGTCACGAACTCCTTGTCTCCTTGATTCCTAGTCTAATCCTATCTTTAATCTAACTATTAAATCTTTAGAGAAACCTCGAGTTACATTTGAGGGGAGTTAGATGAGAAAAGAATGTACAACCAAAAAATAGAGCAAGGCATGACTTGTAGGTCATATTTAGTTAAAACTAATACAAAAACATATCCAATCATATTGGGCTAAGGGCTATAACTACGCACCATGCTCAAATATCTCATAATGTTCATGTTAAGAATAATTGTCATTCATATTTAACATTTAAATTTATTAATCTAATTAATTTATGACAATTAATATTAAATCAAATTTTAGGGTTTCAAATAATATGCTACGCACGAAAGGTTTGAGTCAAGTTACGATTTTAAGCCATACCTTGATCATGAGAAATTTATGAAAAATATATCATATATATTTTTCTAGCCACAACATGAAATATCACATATTCTATTCAGT
Organism: Gynochthodes officinalis; assembly: GCA_020080225.1. NCBI lineage: Eukaryota > Viridiplantae > Streptophyta > Magnoliopsida > Gentianales > Rubiaceae > Gynochthodes > Gynochthodes officinalis. Next base: position 6,845,192 of record CM034620.1, read on the forward strand.
CAACTCTTGATCATGATTAATTTGTGAAAAATATATCATACACATTTTTGGTGAAACTTGAAGCCGAACTCATGTATACATCCGAAACAAATTTTCGATTGTAACATCAAAAATTCAAAAAATTATATTTCACAAATATATTTTGTCCTATCCTTTTGATCATGAGGAATTTGTGAATAATATATCATATATATTTTAGGCTTCATCTTGATACATCAAATGTATCAATCTGGCCAACACAAAATTTCAAAACTCAAGTACATGTTGCAAACCATATTTCAGGTATGACTTCAAAGTTCCAAACAAATTACATATCACATATATAATTTGGCCGTCAATGTCATTTAACATATACAAGTTTTGGGTTCATCCTCAAAATAAAAAAACAATACCAAATTGGCCAAAAAAATTGAAACCCCGAGCTAACAAAATTTAAAACCTGAAGCTACATCCCGTGTTTTCAGGATTTAATACTTCATGATTTGGAACAATTATATATCATATATATAATTTGGCCTCAATATGATTCAACACATATTATTTTTGGCTTTAACAAAAAAAATTATTCAAACCAAAAGGCCATGAAAATTGAAGTAACTGAAGCTAGCTAGAAAAAAACCAGAAAAACTGAATCCAGCCTTCTCATGCATATTCAGATTTAATGAAAATATTAAAGCAATAACATATATGTCTTATATGATTGGATCACATGAATATGTTCATTAAATCTGAATTTAGAATTAAACATATATGATATGTTTATGTTTATTAAATCAATTTAGGGTTTGCTTTAATGTGTTATTGCTGGATTCGAATAATATAAGATATATATGTGATCCAATTTCAGCATGGTTATTCATAAACAATTTAAGAAAAGAAACATGCTTTCACATAAAACCGATTTGAGTTTTCGTAAGTGGCTCCAATACCATTGTAGGAAACCAAGTATAGCACGCAACAGAATTTAAAATTTTTTGTTTCCTCCAAAGATCCATACAAAGTGAAATCAAACAGAAGTTTAAAGCTTGTACCTTGTTTGTATCGGTAGAACCGGTAGAGTTGTTTTGTGAAGACCGTTGTTTGTCGAATCAACAATAAAACCAAATCAGCCTTGCCTCTATGGTATCCACAAGATCAATCCAAGCCTCTAGATATTGTCACACAATTATCTAGAAAAGTAGCAGCAAAATTCGTGAGTGCTAGCTTATGAATTTTACTTCAGTTTCTCAAGAACTTTTCTCAAGAATTCAGCTTCTCTAAGCTACAGTTTCTCTCTTGTTTTCAACAAGAAATTGGTGAGTGTTTTTCTCTAAATAACAGTTGAAGAGCTTCTTGTTTTCTTGACAAGAATGGCGGCTTTTTTGTTCAAAAGAAAATTGGATGGCGGTTGTTTTTCTTCTCAAGAAAAAGTTGACGGATTTCTTTTTGCTGAACAAGAACAAGGATCAATTTCTTCTTCAACAGGACAGAATTTTCTACAAAAGAAAAAGACCAAAATTTATTTTCTTCAAGAAGAAGAAAAAAATGTGTTTTCTGGATTTTTCTTGTGTCTCACTCATCTATGGTTGCTGGCCAAATCCCAACTATATATATAGTAGTAGTATTAGGGCAAAAATTCTTCTAAAGAGTTTTACTTGAACAGCCAAATTCTAATCTATTTGGGATTGGCTGCCAAAATACGAATCACATTCTAATTTGGCTTTCTAAATTCAGTTTTCACATGAATTAATAAATCCAAAACTGTTTTGGATTTATTAACACAAAACCAAAACCATTTAGAATACAAATCCGAATACCATTTTAAACCGAAAACCTTATAGAATCTCATTCATGTTAGGATTCTTTAATTTAACCAAAATTCATCACATGAATTTTACACTTCTTTTGGATACGATCTAAGTGTGCGACTCAATAAGTTCTTATAACATTGGCCATGACACAAAATCTATTTTATGCCAAAAGCAGTGAGCAGTGTCTAGTAACACATCAAAGCTACCCAAGTTATGTAAATGTTAGTAATTCGACATTACTTACATGTGATAGATGTTACCATGTAATTCAATCCTTTTACCCTAGACATCTTGATTGAACACAAGCCATGGAATGTCTCACGCTTCTTATAGTTCAATCTTTGCATTTCTTGATTCCCGAGTAGACTCATCTAAACAAATCTCACATATCGACTTATTTGAGCCCTGCCATGCATTTTATGGTTTCACTCAATTAAAGGGCACAAAGATATCACTCCCATTGTATAGGAGGGGCAAATCCTATCTTGATCACTCAACATCCCACTACATGATTCATTGGATATCTAATTGCTACCTTTGTAGTTCATCCTATTACGTGTAACATTTTGTAGTATCAAAATATGCAACTCCTCTTGTTGGGATCTCTGATGACCTCAAGTCTAAGGATCATTTACATCATCATCACTATGAGATATGCTTATGATATTTTATATAATAATCCATATAGCATTTCTCATGGCGGGTCGATCCAGTCCATAATTCTCTAACACATACCTATGTATTGAGTTGATATCTTATATCATGATGCATTTCATCAGTCGCTACACAAACTAGTCTTAATGCATTATCATTGTCCCATTAATGATAATACTTGACTAGGGATAATTTTTGAATAATTAAATTCTAGGGACATTATTATATTTACCCATAATACGCAGATATAGAATAAAACATAATAATAAAAATTGTCATAAAATGAAAGTGTTATGATACAATATATGCCTAAACCATCATCACATAATTGGTCCTTAGGGCATGATCCAACAATTGGATCTTAGGTTAAAGATTAAGTTTTTAGCAAGGCTTTTTCTTATAAAGGATAATCTTTTTCACTCTAAAATTTAACCTTATATTTCATTTGTTCAATATGGTGTTTCTTTTCCGTCATATGTGTGGCAAAAATCTTATAATCTCTAAGAACTGATGATGGGTTATTGATATTTTCCCTTATTGTGTTGATTTAGGTTATGGGTAATGCATGTTAATGTCCAATAGTAAGTTTTCATTTAATAATTATGCAATTTGTGTAGGCTTCATAAGTTGTATGCATTGATGTTTGTGTTTGATCATTTGATCTTCACTAAATTTAGATATTTGTTATTGGAACCATAGTACTCCTAACATATGAATAAGTATGGGGATTTGACTACATTATCAATGTGCTTTATTAAATAGTGTGGTTGATACGAATTCTTACACCAAAGGATAAGAAACCGAACCTATATCAGAGTGTTGGTCCTAGTATCATCCTCTAGGCTGAACTAAGTCTTCCTTTAGCAAGACACTAACTCCAACTTGTGAAGAAGGACTTTGCTTTTGTCCACTTGACAACCGAAGGAATTATCAAAGACCCAAGATGTGAACTTTGACAATCCTTGGAACCAAGAAGCACACTCAAATTGTTTAGGGAAAGAAACTCAACAAGATAGCTTAAACATGAACCCAAGAGGCTATCCTCAAAGACTCAAAGCAAGTTCTAAACTAGAACTCAAAGAAAAGCTACAAAGCTCTCAAGTTTGTATTGTCAAAATTCTGTATTGTACTGTGGCTGAATGCCTCTATTTATAGTTTACAAGCTGTAAGAATTAAGAAAGCCATTCCCTAGTTGGATTAGCTTTTAGGAAACTAACTAAAGAAGCTATTACTTAAAAGAAATAACTAATCTAAGAAAAGGAAATAACTAATTCTGAAACTACCTAAAACTAATCCAAAGACTACTTGGATTTGTGCTGGCCAAATGTTGCTTGTTTTGGCAGCTTCTAGTTGTTGTCTTGTATTTGGTAGCTTCCTTAACTTTTTCATGCAGACTTTAGAAGCTTCCTCAAGTTATCTTGGCAATGGATTTGGAACTTCTTATGTTGCCTTTTTTTTTTCAGCTAAGCAGAAATTATTCTTCTCCTTGAATTCGACTAGCTTCTTTCCAAATTGGACTTGGCATTTGATCCCTCATTTTCAATACTAAGTAGAGTGATAACTTGTGACTGAAATTCGGCCATATTAGCTGCAGCTTGAGCTTCCATTTGAGCTTCTAAAAATCAGCCAAAAGCTGAACCTTCCAAGGCCGAATTGGATTCTTTACCCGAGCTGGATTCTTGTTTTGCTTCTTGCTGAATTAGAAAAACCTTCCAAAGTTGAATTTGGATTGTGATGAGAAATGGTCTAAGGATCTTGATTACACGTGTGAAAATCAACCACACTCGATCCTTCATTCTTGACCCTTCATTGATGAAACTAAGTAGAAGACCAACTTGTGCTCTTAGATTTGTCTCTTTCGGATTTGATTGAGTTGTCTTGGTTGAATGGTTGATTATTTCAACCTTGGCACTCATATTTTCATCAGTGGTAGACTATAAATAAGAGCCATATCATTCCATTTTAGGATGAAAAATAGAAACTAGAGTGAAAATGTACAATTTCCTTTTTAATTGCATGATCCCATATGTTGAATCAAACAATTAGAAAGGAATAGAAACAACCTTATTCACTTCTTAAAGATTTAAGTTCCAAATTTTAGGTATAATTGAAGATTTAAGTTTTCCCTTGTTTTCTATCATTAATTTTACCCAGTTTCTTTTAATTTAGCAAATTTGTAATTTTTAAACATATAAATTGGCTCCTAACTTCTAGGAAAGAATAAACCCCCCTCAAAGTAGCAATATCTTTGAAGGATCGACCCTACTTGCACAATACAACGACAAGCATATACTTATGTTTAATTGAGTGGATTTAGGTTTTATTACTTGATTAATTGTGGTGTTTATACTATGCTTTTATATTTCAATCCACCCATATCACTAGTCATAATTCATTGAAGAATAGTTTCCATATAAATATCTAATTGATACAACAACTAAGTTTTTGATGTGAATCCTAAGAGAACTCATCCCAAAAACCCATAATATGAATAGATGGCTCCAATGACAACCCATTGAAAAGTTAAACTAATTTGTTTCGAGGTGGGAAAAACCTTGACTCCAAGCCAACAACATAGATTAAAACCTTGGTATCAATATGTCAAAGCAACACCGCAAGTTAAGGAACAAATCTGAACTTGATAAGCCACAAGAGTAATACAAGGATAATTTTAATGCACTCAAAAGTTCTCAAAAGAAAAACTTAGAATTGTGAATACCTCACAAAAAAAAATGAATATTTTTATTATTAAAATCTGCATATGGGAAAAGACCAATAATAGAAAAAGGAGGATTTTGAGCTTTCTCTCTAAAGTCTGGCTTTGGGTTGGTTCGAGTTAGGTTTCTAGTTTCTTTTTGGGCCAACCTACACCAAGTCGGCCTAAATTGATTGCTGCTTCAATTCTCCATTGAATCAAAGCTTCTCTGCAGTCCTAATCTTGTTCATGGTGGATTGTGAGGGTGTTATGATCCTAGGGTTTTCACCAAGTTTTTTTTGGTGTTTTGCAACATGTTTGCTAGGTAGCAATTGCTCACAACCTCTTTGGACAGGGGTTAGGGAGTGGCCATCATAGATAATGATCACATTTTTTGTTTCTATTTTTTTTTAGGTGTTGTTTGCTGGGTAATGGCTGCTCAAGGTGTTGTGGCTGTTGGAAGTCACCCAAAAAGCCCAATCCTTTCATCTAATTGATGTGCAACATTAGATTTCTTTGACGTGCGGCTTCTTATGCAATAGTTGTGCTAATGGCAGCTAATTATAGCTCCAAATCCTTCGTGGATGTTTCACTTGGATGCCAAACTAGAAAAAGCAATGAAAGCAATGATGATGTGAATTTGTGGCCTAAATTAGCAACTCACAAAGGTGAATTGGTTGTGGTCTTTCACAAGCCTATAATTGATGCTTTGGCGAAGCTATTCCAATGGGCATTGGTTGGAAAATTTTCTCAAAGACGCCGAATATGGATAGAATCTGTAAGTTCTTTAAATTGTTGGACTTCAATGCTAATTTTCACATTGGTTTGTTGGATGTACACCATATATAATTCATTTGCATGATGAAAAAGATTATCAATGATTGTATTCTCGAATGATTTGGTATGTTGATGCCAATTTTTAAGTGGTCTACATCATTTCATGTGGATCGTGAGTCTTCTTTGGTATTGGTTTGGGTTAGATTCCCACGACTCCCAATTTTTATGTTTGAGAAGCAAGCCTTATTTGCGATTGCATTGTTAGTAGGTATGCCTTTGAGAATGGCTCAAGCTATAGCTACGTTGAAGCAGACAAGTGTTGCCTGGGTTCAAATTGAAGTAGATTTACTTAAATCATTGCCTTCTTGCATCTGGACTGGTTTGGGTGATGAAGATGGCTTTTGGCAACCTATGGAACTTGAACATATGCCATCATATTGTGGGTTCTATTGGTATGTTTGCCATTCTGAAGGTGAATGTCATGCTAAGAATCAAACCCTGAAGCAACAAAAGAATGAGAATCAAAAGTAGGTGATTGGTGGGCCGAAACATAAATTGGTTTATCAGTTGAAAAAGGGTGCAAAGTCGGGTGCAGTAGTTTGAAAAAATCACATATTGGATGGTCCTAGTGCTAGTCCATTGGAGCCACAACATAGAAAGGCATCTGAAGGGGTGCAAAATCAACAGCAAGTTATATCTTTAGTGCTTGAAAAGTTGTCGATTGGGGGATCAGAGAAAATGCAGGATTTGGGTAATCTATAGAGGATTGAGCACACAAATCATGAGGGTCATGTTTAGGCATTGATTTGAAAGAATAAATAGGTTTTGGCATCGCCAAATGATCAATCCTCAAGTTCTTTTGTGGATTCACCAAACACGAATTCACAAGATTTGCACTTTGAATGTAGCATCCAAGAGTTTAAGAAATGGGCGAGGTATTCTCGATCTCCCATTAACTCTAAATGTAGCATCCAAGAGTTTAAGAAATGGGCAAGGCATTCTCTTGATCTTTAAATGCCCTTTTGGATAATGGATCTTTCACACTTTATAATGTACAAGTGAATTGTCCTTTAATAACTTATTTGGTGTATGCTGATGATATCATCATTTTTTCATCGATGTATTAGAGGTCATTGTGAAAGGTGATGGAGGTAATTCATAATTATGAGTCAGTTTCCAATCAATTGTGAATATTGCAAAGTCATCTTTCGGAGTGGGTTAAGGTGGCAGAAGTAGACAGCCAAGGGTGGTCACCGAGGTCACAGATTTTATGCCCAAGGTATTTCTTTTACAATATTTAGGGTGCCCTCTATACACTGGCAGAAAATTAAAAAGCTTGTTTGCACACATGATTGACAAGGTTAAAAAGAGGCTATTAGGGTGGTGGAAAAAGTTCATTTCCATGGGAGTAAAGCCATTTTGGTGAGGCATTTTCTGACTTCAATGCCCATTCATTTGTTATCAGTTCTACACTTACTAGAAAGGGTGATCAATGACTTGGAGAGGCTATTTTTATGATTTTTTTGGGTGATTCTGATTGTCGTCATAAATATCCTTAGAGACGATGGCTGGACCTTTGTGTTCCAAATGAGGAATGAGTGTTTGGGTTTCACTCCTTAGAGGCTTTTACTATAGCTTTTGATTGTAAGCTATGGTGGTAGTTTTGATAGCAAAATTATCTTTGGATTCAATATATGTATAGGAAGTTTGTCGAAGAAGGTCATCCAGTTTTAGTATCTCTGTTCACAAACTCATCAATTTGGAAATACATGCTAAAGGTGAGGGATATGATGGAGGAATGAATCATGTGGGATATAAAGATGGGAAAGATTTCATTGATTAATGATAATTGATTAAGAGATGGGCCATTGAGGAACATGGTTGATATTCAGGGGAATTGGAGAGTCTGGGACTTTATTGACTCGAGCAGATGGAATAGGACTATGCTACAAGGGATTTTGTCAAATGACGTAGTGGTCAAAATCATGGCAATGCCAATTGAGATGGGTGGTGGAGATAGTGATTAGCAACCTGAGTCATTGGGAGTGTTTACGATGAGGTTGGCATATGAGTTGGCATGTAACGTCGGCTCAGGCTTTTCGTTTGATTAGCTCTTATGGTCTGAACATGTGTGTGACTATAGCTTTGTTTATGTCTCTACTACTTCATTCTCGAATACCTATGGATGTCTCCCTTTATATATTTGAGGTTATGAGACTGTCGAGATGTTTTTGTTCTATTCATCCTCAAGTTGAGGATATTGATCATGTTTTCTCGATGGATGAGTTGATTTCGGAAGTTTAGGCATACCTTGAGTAGAAAATTGGTGTTTCCAGGGAGGTTGAGCCTATTTATTATAGATGCATTGAGCTATGAAAAACTTCTTGTTCATGTAGGGTTTTGAAGGCAGCTTTGGGCCTTCTTTCATAGTTGGTGTGCTAAGTGATTTGGAAGGCAAGGAATTCATACCGATACTAGCACAAGAGAGTTCCCCATTGGAGTGTGATTAAGGAGATAGAGTTTTTGTTGATGGAGAAAGCCAGCTTTTAGTTCTCTTAATTGAAGATTCGGGGGTGGACATGGGGCCATTTTTTGGATGTTGCCCCATGACACGACCAAGAGGACACATAATACATGTTTGGTGATGCTTCCCAGATATCAACAACTATAAATTGAATAGTGATAGCAATTCAATTGACCATGGGAGTGAATCTTCTTGAGTCATCTAATATTTGACTATTCTGACTTTTTTTGACTAAGAACAGTTACGAGGGTAGAATGTCGATCTCTCCTACTAGGATTGGCACTCTGTAGCTTGCTTGCCCTGCATGGGGTGGATGTGGAAAGTGACTCCAATATAATGTTTGATATGATAAATAGCCAATCATCGATTCCATTGCGATTGAGAGTTGACATTGGGAAGATCTATAGATAGAAGAATTTGATCTCCTCTTTATCTCATTGTTACTGGGAAGTTAACTCGTTTGTAGATAGTTTGACTTACATAGCCTATCAAAAAAAAGCACTTCAGCTTCTATCCTCATGCGTGGGATTTATCCAACCATGTTTGGTCATTCTTATCACTTGATCGGGATCAAGTTCCTTCCTTTTGTTTTATCTAATTTTCTATGATGCTATTTGTTCTATTATTTTTACTTTAACTCTCATTGGTAATTGTATTTTTTTCAATAATATCTTAATAAAAGGGTAACTATTCCCACTAGCTGATAATGTATGTTCTATAAAATAAAATAAAAAATCGGCATATGGCAGCCGACTCCAATATCTGATTTATAGGGTGAGGGTTGGTCTAATCTTTACAAGAATGAACTTATAATTTGTAATTAAATATATCCTATAATTGGTTGGACTAGATGTTCTATAAGAAACCAACCTTTAAACGTAATCCTAATCTAATACTAAATTAAAAAGGTTGGCCTCAATACAATTTAGAAATCTTCTAGAAAGGCTCCTAAAAAATTCGGCTATAGCTAGTTGTTTTTCTTTATTGGGATAACATAAAGCAAAACAATGAAATTAGGATTAGAGTTATCCAAGAACCCTATTTTCAGCCACAACTAAGGAAAAACCTAATTTCGGCCATGTCCTTAATTTGGGTTTGCAATCATTTGAGGACTTAAGTACAAGGCCTATTTGTAATTACATTTAAAATATTAATCAACTTGGGTTCAAAAACACCAATGTTGGACTCTTATTCAACTTAAGCTCCTTGAATGACCCATTAAGAGCCTTTTTTAGTCTTTTAGCTCTATCCTCATTGACCTATGAGAACCTTTGAGTGAATCTTCAATACCTTTTGAACCCAAATCCAAACTCGTAATGATGTATAAAAAATGATGACCACGGTGGATGAGGGTTTGCATCAATCCCTCTTTTCTTGAAAGGATTTGTCCTCAAATCTTGAACAAAACCCTTGGGTAATCAATATTCTTTAACCTCTTTTGGGCATGGATGGAATAGTTTGGCCATCTAGTCAATCTAGCTCTTTTTGATCTATTTTTTAATAGCCTTTTACCACAAAACTTTGAAGGCTCCAAGTTTGTGCAGGAGTATGGTAAAATTGTCTTTCTCCAAACACAAAATCAAGGTGTGAAACTTTAGGAACTTTAGGAAGTCAAATGACTATGGTAAATTCCAACCAATAAACTTGGACAAAATTTAAATCTAGCAAATAGTAGATAAAACTTTCCCTATCAACTCATTACCTTTTTCGCTTTCTTTTAATAATGGATTTTCTGTCAAATTTTCTCTAACTCTTTGTACTATCATTATTTCTTTCCCCATCAATTTTACTTCATGCTTGCCCTCAGTTGTTATCTTAACTATCTCCTTTTTATTTTCACTCTTTTTTGTTTTTCTTGAGATTTCCATCTCTCTTCGCATTTTCTCGCTTTCATTTCTCATTCCCATTTGCTCACTATATACTTACTAAGGTGACAAAGGTACAAGAGTTATTTTCTTGTCATTCATTACAAAAGAGTATTTATTCGCATAACCATCATGACTGCTTCTTTTATCATACTCCTAGGGATGGCCAAGAAGTAAATGACCAGCGTAAATTGGTACTATATCACAAGAAACCTCATCTTTGTACTTGCCAATTGAGAACAGAACCAACAATTGCTTTGTTATATGGACCTCCTCACATTCATTCAACCTTGCAGACAATAAGGATGTGGATAAGCAGTCACGACAACTTCAACTTTTCTATAAGAGTAGTGCTAGCCACATTAGTACAACTACCACCATCAATAATAACCATGCACACCTTATTTTGGATATAGTAGCGAGTGTGGAAACTATTGATTCTTTGCTCATCATTGTCCTACTTTATTTGCACACTAGGTACTCTCATTGTCACTGGTGAGCTGGATCGGTGTGTGCAAAAGTGCGTCAAAATATAGCTCAAACTCACACAAATTACACCTAAACCTCACTTAATCAATTGTAGTAAAGCTTAGGGATCATTCTCCACAGGGAAGGGGACAAAACAAGAATTTAAGTGCAACTAATTATTTGCTATCTATGTTAACTAATGCAATGATTTAGAGAGTGACATTTAACTAACTAAAACAAGTAAATAAACACACAAATGAGTAAGGCGGGTGATCCTTGGGTTCAATGCAAAGTCGGCTACTTTGACTCCTAACGGCAACCGAGTGTAAGGCATCTTAACTAAGTGACTACATCCATTCACTCCGAATCTCCTTTCGGTCTCATCGAAATTATAGAATGAGGAATCTCCTTTCGGTCTCATCCCCACCTAGAGCACATTAGCGCCTATGGCTTCCACACAACTCTAATGCACAATTCTAGCCCTAGATGTTTTAGCCAACTACTTCACATTCCCTAATTCAAGTGTTTAATCTAAGAAAACCACCTATTTTTCACTCCACATCTCCTTTCGGTCTCAATGGAATTAAAGAATAGAAGATCTCCTTTCGGTCTCACTTCTACCTTTGCACACTAAAACCTATGGCTTCCACACAATTTTAGTGCACAATTAAGCTTATACGGTAGTTGTTTCTTGTCTCAAACACCTAAATTTAGAGAATACTAGGTAGTTCTTCCTACTTTTGGTCCAAATTCATGTATATTCTAAAACACACACGAACACCAGGAACACACACTAAATGTGGCCACAATTCAATGCATGCTAATCATTAAATACAAGTAGAAAAACTTCAATTAAGGCAAGCCCATCACTCTACAACCCACAAAGAATCAAAATAAACCTAATCCATACATCAAACACCAAGAATCACCCAAGATAATTTAGCCTCTCATGGCTTCAAACAAACAACAATCACAAGGAGATATAGCCATTAAAAGCACAAGGAATTGAAAGAAAATACTTCCCTTAATCAAAAGAGTGATGATTCCAACAAAATCCAAACACCTTACAAGCCAAAACAACACCAAAGATTGAAGTTTGCATGAGCCACAAGGGCCAAATGACACTCACGGGTGTGAGTTGGGGAACAAATGCAAATATGTAAAAACTAACCCTAACCTACTCTAACTTGTCCTACTACTTCCTACCTGTGTTTTTCTGCAGAAAATGGGATATTAATACAGCTAGGGGCGTTGGGGAGAAAATGTAAAGCTTCCAAAACATTAGGGACGAAATTTGCAAATTTCAGGATTCAGGCGTCGTACTGATTTCGTCCCATTTTGGTCCCTTTTCGTCCGGAATTTGACAAAACTCTCTGCATAAAAGTTTTTCCTCTCTTTTTAATCTTTCCATATCATCTTGAATCATCTCATTTGGACGTCTGAATCAAGAGTTATGGCCTCCGGAAGATGGCTGATTTTTCTCCCTGTTTTCCTCTTCTTCGGTTCTGCCTTGTTCTGTTTTTGCCCAGTTTTGGTCCATTTGCTTTCGGAATTTGAGAAACCTTTGTTCATAAAAGTTTTCCATCTCTTTCTCATCTTTCCATAGCATCTTCAGTCATCTCATTTGGACATTTGCATCAAAAGTTATGAACTTTAGAAGATAAGTGGTTTTTTATCCCTTTTTCCTACAAAACACATAAAATATGAGAATCACAAATATAATGTGATTTATCTAATAAACATGGCATATCTCAATGAAATCTATGCTAAAGCATGAAAAACACATATCTAAGTTTATGAATATTTGATTCTCATCAAATACCCCCAAACTTAAACCATTGCTTGTCCCCAAGCAATTTTCTACGTATAGCAACAATATGTGGAATGTATTCATTGAGACATGCATATTCAGATTCTCATCTACACATTTTTTTTTTATATATATATTTTTTATTTATTTTTTTTTATAATGGCAAGTACTAGCTTAATTAGGCAACCACTCGTCGCCCCATTCCACCGAACAATGCATATTGAGAGTTTTAAGAAATGAAAACATCTTCACGTCTCGGAGTTGGACAATTTCGGCACGTACTAATGCAATGCATGACCCTCTTCTTTCTTGTTTTTCTGTACTAATCTTCACACATTAAATGATGTGTGTGTGTGTGTGATGGAGGTAAATGTTCATGAACAATGCAATACAAGAACTGAGTAGAGGTCACAAAATCATGCCACTAGTGTGCCCTACAGTTGCATAGAAAAATTTCACTTCCTTGAAATCCTTAAGACTTTTTATTCCCTCTTTCCCCTAAGTTGTCATGCTACCATCTAGGCAATTTTCATCACATTTAAGCAACCATCATGACATTATACTTAGGTACTTCCTCACTCATTTACAAATTTATTTTTTCGCTTATTTTTTTTTTTTTTTTTGCCAAGAGTTTTTTCGGCTTTTATACTTCTACCACTCATACGAGTTCACTTAAGGGACATCCCCTAAGAGCATTCTCATAGCGGAGTGGCAATTATTCAACAAAACTGTAAATCTCATAAGCAAAACTAATAACAAGCCTAAGTCATTTTCCAAGTTTGTGAAGTGAAATGCTATAACTTTAGGGTGGACTAGGGACACTACATTTACTTGCAACCGCATCATAATCAATACACTACATCTCACAAACACTCCTCTTTGACGTGCCTTTGTAACAACACCATTTAACATGCAAAACTTTCCTTCAAATACAAGGAATCAAAAGACATGCATTACAAATTCCATGCCTATTCAGTCCAACATTTTTCATCATTGACTAATGCTTTCATTTCGTTACTTCTCGCATGCATTTATTCAGTAAAATGTTTCTTAAGTGGTGCATATTTCAGCCATTACTTGCCAACCATTCAAAAGTTCCAAAAAAAACAAAACAAGCAACATCTTGAATATTTCAATAAAAGCCTCACTTTAAGCCAATTTCACCCATGAAATCTCATGTATTTTCTTCCTATAAACACCCCCAAACTTAGGTTACATCAAAAGCTTTAAGCTTCCACCCCCAAACTTAAGATAAGCATTGCCCTCAATGCTTCAAGAATGCATGCATGAAGGGTGGGGTGGGTGGGAAAGAAGAAATACATGTGTTCGGTTACAAAATTGTGAAATGACTTAAAGCATGTTGCATGATTGCTTATTCACACCTTCCCCAAACTTAAGATATGTTGCATGTTAAGCACTAAAACTAGGGGGTGCAAATGTGTGATAGGCATAATTTACCAAAACAAATTAAAGAAAATAAATTAACAAAATGCAGAAAAGAAAAAAAAATAAACTTTAAACCTAAGTGCAATAACATAAACATAAAGGAGAATATTTACAATCTTCACGTCCAAACTCAACTCAAGTGTCAAAACATCTAAACTAAGGATTGCACCTAAGAAGACTATTACACATGACATAATTGCACACAATGGTTTAGGCATTGACGTTTGATTACTCAATGTGTGCACAAAGCTAGGCTTCAAGAACTCATCAAGTTTTTTTTTTTTTTTTTTTTTTTTTTACTTAAAACTCAATTTTATATGCAACATCATGTTAAGATGCATCAATGAATTTCTAGGATTTCAAATGAATACAAAGAAGTTGACAATTCATCCAAAATAACTCATTGAGGCATATTGTCAAACACATGATGAGCAAGGTGAAAAACTTGAAATTTCACAAAATTAGTAAGCACCCTAGCCTTAAAATTTAAGAAACAGCCCAAACAATCCCATTTACACAATATTTCATCAAATATCATCCATAGAAATTATAATTTGATCAATTCAAAATCACCATTGTAAGGAAATTTGAAAAGTTTAACAATTCATACCTTGTGTTCTTGGATGGATTTGATGATGGAAATTTGTTGATTTCATGTTTAGAGAGGTATTTGAATCACTTAAGATGGATTAGACTTGAAGAAGATTGTAAAATGCAAAATGTGGATGAAAGGTTTTGAGAGAAAATTGCAAAAACAAAGGTAAGAAATGAAAAATGCGCCAAAAGGCACGGGTATAAAATACGCCAAAAAGACACTTGTGGCATTAGAAAGACCTTGGCGGTCTCATCAGAAGAGGAACATGCCACAAGTGAAAACTTACTGCCCAATTTTTTTTTTTTATTTTTTTTTTTTACATTTCATGCCTTGTCTTAGCAAACATGCAAACTACATGCATCAACCTCTACATCCACAAGAAACAAAACAAACAAAACAAAAACAAGAAAACAAAACAACACAAAACAAAACCAAAACCAAAACCAAACCAAAACCAAACCAAAACCAAAACAAACCAAAATCAAAACAAAACAAAATGAAACAAAATGGACTAAACTAAAACAAAAGGATACGCTTGGGTTGCCTCCCAAGAAGCGCTTGGTTTTAACGTCGCCGGCTCGACTCAATCCATTTCATCCTATTCCTTGCTTTAGTCTTTTCCTTGCATGTTTAACCTCCTCTTCCAACAACATTTTTTTCATGCAAGTTGATGGCCTAATACCCTTACCATCCTCAAGGGTAAACCCAATGGCCTCTTTAAGAGTGCTTAACCCCAAAAGCTTTCCTTCTTGTTTAGATTCCATATAAGATGATATCTCCACTGGCAACATTTCATGCTCTCCCAAGAATGTATATTCCAATTGAGGAAGTAAAGGCTTCAACTCAAGCTTGGGCGGCTCATCGACGGACGGTTTTAGCTTATCTTCACCACTGGCCACCGGCAACACTTGGTCGATTTCAACCAATTCAAATTCTTCCCCTGTTATCTCATAAATGGACTCACCTAGAAAACAATTTTCAACCATCTCACTAAGTTGTCCATCTATTCTTTTATCTTCTTCATCAAACTCAAGGGGAACATTGGAGGGAATATTTGTCTCCATTGTTTGAATATCATTAGCTAGCTGCCCCAGCTTCACCTCAATATTTTTCATCATGGTCTCATGCAAGTTCAACCTCATGGAATGGTCTTCTAAAAGCTTTTCTGTCTTATTTGTGGAACTTTCCATCTTAAGCTGCATTTCATCCATCTTTTTCATCAAGAGTTCTTCAAAATTTGGGTTTCTGTCCATGGGATTATTCATTTGATTCCCAAATCCTGAAGTTTGCCATGATGTGTTAGAAAACGATGGCCCCAAATTGTCCCAACTTTGATTGCTTTGATTATTCCAATTTTGACCACCTCCTTGGTTGTTCCAACCTTGATTTTCTGCTTGGTAGCTTTCATTGTTGCCCCAGTTTTGGTTGAAATTTTCTTGCTGCCCAAAATGATTCATGAAGTTGAGGGGTTCAGTCCTGGCCCAGTCACATTGATCCGTATGGTGGTTTCCTTGGCAAAGTCCACATATTAAGACCGGATTCCAGTTCATCCTCTCCTCCCATGAATTAATCCTATCGGTTAATGCAGCCAATTGAGCCCCAATGTTTGGGCCGATATCAATCTCTAGGAATCCCCCTTGTTGAAATTGGTAGCTCTCAGCTTCAACTGGGTAAGCACTTATACGGTTGTTGAACCATGGCTCTAATGCATAATCATTGAAATTAGGCTCTAAGAATTCCCCAAACAACCGTTCTCTTTGTTTTCCCTGTTCGGCCATTGAAAGTTAAAAATGAAAATATATACAAACACAAACAAATCTTTTCTAAATATATACAAAAACATAAAACTAACAAACAATTAGAACACCCAAAAACTAGTTTCGTTGCCCTTCCCCGGCAACGGCGCCAAAATTTGGTGAGCTGGATCGGTGTGTGCAAAAGTGCGTCAAAATATAGCTCAAACTCACACAAATTACACCTAAACCTCACTTAATCAATTGTAGTAAAGCTTAGGGATCATTCTCCACAGGGAAGGGGACAAAACAAGAATTTAAGTGCAACTAATTATTTGCTATCTATGTTAACTAATGCAATGATTTAGAGAGTGACATTTAACTAACTAAAACAAGTAAATAAACACACAAATGAGTAAGGCGGGTGATCCTTGGGTTCAATGCAAAGTCGGCTACTTTGACTCCTAACGGCAACCGAGTGTAAGGCATCTTAACTAAGTGACTACATCCATTCACTCCGAATCTCCTTTCGGTCTCATCGAAATTATAGAATGAGGAATCTCCTTTCGGTCTCATCCCCACCTAGAGCACATTAGCGCCTATGGCTTCCACACAACTCTAATGCACAATTCTAGCCCTAGATGTTTTAGCCAACTACTTCACATTCCCTAATTCAAGTGTTTAATCTAAGAAAACCACCTATTTTTCACTCCACATCTCCTTTCGGTCTCAATGGAATTAAAGAATAGAAGATCTCCTTTCGGTCTCACTTCTACCTTTGCACACTAAAACCTATGGCTTCCACACAATTTTAGTGCACAATTAAGCTTATATGGTAGTTGTTTCTTGTCTCAAACACCTAAATTTAGAGAATACTAGGTAGTTCTTCCTACTTTTGGTCCAAATTCATGTATATTCTAAAACACACACGAACACCAAGAACACACACTAAATGTGGCCACAATTCAATGCATGCTAATCATTAAATACAAGTAGAAAAACTTCAATTAAGGCAAGCCCATCACTCTACAACCCACAAAGAATCAAAATAAACCTAATCCATACATCAAACACCAAGAATCACCCAAGATAATTTAGCCTCTCATGGCTTCAAACAAACAACAATCACAAGGAGATATAGCCATTAAAAGCACAAGGAATTGAAAGAAAATACTTCCCTTAATCAAAAGAGTGATGATTCCAACAAAATCCAAACACCTTACAAGCCAAAACAACACCAAAGATTGAAGTTTGCATGAGCCACAAGGGCCAAATGACACTCACGGGTGTGAGTTGGGGAACAAATGCAAATATGTAAAAACTAACCCTAACCTACTCTAACTTGTCCTACTACTTCCTACCTGTGTTTTTCTGCAGAAAATGGGATATTAATACAGCTAGGGGGGTTGGGGAGAAAATGTAAAGCTTCCAAAACATTAGGGACGAAATTTGCAAATTTCAGGATTCAGGCGTCGTACTGATTTCGTCCCATTTTGGTCCCTTTTCGTCCGGAATTTGACAAAACTCTCTGCATAAAAGTTTTTCCTCTCTTTTTCATATTTCCATATCATCTTGAATCATCTCATTTGGACGTCTGAATCAAGAGTTATGGCCTCCGGAAGATGGCTGATTTTTCTCCCTGTTTTCCTCTTCTTCGGTTCTGCCTTGTTCTGTTTTTGCCCAGTTTTGGTCCATTTGCTTTCGGAATTTGAGAAACCTTTGTTCATAAAAGTTTTCTATCTCTTTCTCATCTTTCCATAGCATCTTCAGTCATCTCATTTGGACATTTGCATCAAAAGTTATGAACTTTAGAAGATAAGTGGTTTTTTATCCCTTTTTCCTACAAAACACATAAAATATGAGAATCACAAATATAATGTGATTTATCTAATAAACATGGCATATCTCAATGAAATCTATGCTAAAGCATGAAAAACACATATCTAAGTTTATGAGTCACCAATGCTTCACCTTTAACTGATAGCTTGACTTTTTCATCACTTTCTCTTTCCAAGGCAATATTCGCTCATAGTTGGATTCCCTATCAGTTTCACTTTCAAATGTACCATCCTTTCAAAGTATCATTATATGTTTATTTGGAATTTGAGAAGCAACATGTTCGTTACCCAAGTATTTAAATCAAGTTATCTCACGAGAGGGTATAGGATTGGCAATGGACACCTTTGACTTTTAGGTAGTAGTAGTAGCCTTTGTTGTGTAGGGAATGCTAGAAGTAGCATGGTGCATCCTAAATACCAACAACTTGAATGGATGGCCCTAACAATAACCCACTGAAGAATTACTACTGTTCCAAGGTAGGAAAACCTTAATCCTAATCCAACAACGTGGATTGAAACCTTAGTATCAATATGGATAAACACAATACCACAAGTTAAAGGAATAAGTCTTAATTTTATAAGTAGCAAGAGTAGTACAAGGACAATGTTAATGCACTCAAAATATTTTCAAAAGAACTTGAATTGTGAATTCTCATAAAAATAAAAATTTTATTCTCTAACAACTTGATGAATAGGGCCACACCTCTTGTCCTTTTATACGGCAATATTTGGTCTAATTCTTATAAAAATAGGGTCCTAAATTGTAGTTAAAGACATCCGATAATTGGTTAGATTAGATACTCTATAAAAACTCAACCTTTAACCTAATGTGGTAAACCAAATATAGCACGTAGTGAAAATTTAAAATGTTTGGTTTCCTCCAAGGATCCTTACGAAGTGAGATCAAACCAGTAGTGAAGGATTTTACCTTATTAGTAGCGGTAGAACTTTCTTGTGAAGATTGTTGCTCATCGAATTACCAGCAAAACCAGCACAGCCTTGCCTCTATGATATCCACATGATTATCTCCAAGCCTCAAATTAATTATCACACAATTAACCAAAGAAAGAAGCAGCAAGAACCCGATGGTTCTAGCCTAGATTTTTGCCTTTGGTTTTCAGGTTCTAAGCTTCTCTAAGCTTCAGACTTTTCCTTGTTTCTTTAACAAGGAAGCAGCTGCATTTTTTCTCTTAATAATAGTTGAAGAGCTTTTAAATAAGATGAAAAGAATGGTGGCTAATTCTTCAATAGAAAAAGCTGAAGAGAACTTTTGCTGAGCGAGGAAGAACAAGGTTTGGCTTTTTGGGGTTGTCATTTGCTACATAATTTTTCTCTCCAAGAAAGCTGATTTTGGCCTTCTTTTTGTAGCAAGAAAAATGTGATTTCAGTTGTTCACATTAGGATGTGGCTGCTGAAATTATAATCTCATATATATATAGATATAGATTGTACTATTAGGGTAAAATTTCTCTTAAAGAATTTTACTTAAACTATAAATTCTAATCTATTTTGGAATTTTCCAAATTTCGGTAGCCGCCAAAACAATACCCCATTCAAATTTTACTTCCTAAATCTTGGTTATAGCTGGATTAATAAAACCAAAATTGTTTCAGATTTATTAATACTAAAACCAAAATTATTTAGCCTTAAATCTGAATACCGCTTTAAACCAGAAAACCTTATAAAGTCTTATTCACAATAAGATTCTTAAATTCACAAAAATTCATCACATCAATTTTACACTTATTTTGGATATGATCTAAGTGTGCAACCCAATAGGTTCTCATAATGTTGGCCATGACATAAAATCTATTTTATACCAAAAAAATGAGCGGTGTCTAGCAACACATCAAAACTACCCACGTTATAAGAATGTTAGTAATTCGACATTACTTTTCTTGTGATAGATGTTACCATGTAATTCAATCCCTTTGCCCTAGATGTCTTGATTGAACATGAGCCATGGAGTGTTTCACACCTGCATAATTCAATCTTTGTGTTTCTTTATTCTTGAGTAGACACATCTAAGCAAATGAACTCGATATCACATATCGACTCATTTGAGCACAGTCATGCATTTTCTGGTCTCATTCAATCAAGAGGCTCAAAGATATCACTCCCATTATATAGGAGGGGCAAATCCTATCTTTATCACTCAACATCTCACTACATGATTTATCACATATCCAATTGCTACTTTTATGGTTCACCCTATTACAGGTAATGTTTAGTAGCATTAAAACATACAACTCCTCATGTTGAGATCTCTGATGATCTCAAGTCTAAGAATCACTTACACCATCATCATTATGGGATATGCTTATGACACTTATATAATAATCCATGTAGCATTTCTCATAGCGGGTTGATCCAGTATATAGTTCTCTAACATGTACCTATGTGTTGACTTGATATCTCATATCATGACGCATTTCATTAGTCACTACACATAGTAGTTTTAATGCATTATTATTGCCCCTTTAATGATAATACTTGACTAGGGATAATTTTAGAATAATTAAACTCTTGGGAAATTATTATATTTTTTCATAAAACACAGATATAGAATAACACATAATAATAATTGCCATTAATAAAAAGCGTTCTAATACGATATATGCTGAAACCGTCATCATATGATTGGTCCTTAGGGCATAATCCAACAAACTCCCATTTGAACTAAGACCAATCAGTCATCTCTCTAATGCCTAATGATCTAATGTGACGATCATGACTATGCTGCGTCAGAGGTTTTGTCAATTGGTCAACGATGTTATTACCAGTTGGTACTTTGCATACCTTCACATCCTCTTTCTCAATGATCTCTCAGATGAGATGGAAGTGCCAAAGTATATATGTTTGGATTGTTGGTGAGACATGGGTTCCTTGGCTTGCGCAATGGCTCAATTGTTGTCACAATAAAGCTCAATTGGATTGGCAATGCTAGGTACAACCCCAAGTTCGGTTATGAACTTTTTTATCCAAATAACATTTTTTGCTGCACCGAAAATATCAATATACTCAGCCTTTGTCATAGAGTTGGCTACTGTTGCCTGCTTTGAACTTTTCCAGGTCACAGCACCACCATTTAAGCAAAACACATAACTTGATTGCGATCAATAATCATCCTTGTCATTTTGGAAGCTTGCGTTAGTGTAACCAGCTACATTGGGCTCTTCCTCACCTCCATATATCAAGAATGTATCCTTAGTCTTTCTCAAATACTTAAGGATATTTTTAACAATGATCCAGTGACGTTCATCGGGATCTACTTGATATCTGCTCGTTATGCTTAAAGGTACGAAACATCGGGACGAGTACATAACATGAGATACAAGATAGATCCAATAGTTGATGCATATGGAACTTTACTCATGCATTGTCACTCTTCTTGTGTCGAAGGACAATGTTCTTTTGAGAGAGTAATTCCATGCCCCATGGGCAAGAACCCTTTCTTAGATTCTTGCATGCTAAACCGCTTTAGCACTTTATCTATGTATGTACTTTGACTTAAGCTAATCAATTTCTTTGATCTATCTCTATAGATCTTGAAACCTAATATATAGGTTGCTTCACCTAAGTGTTTCATGGAAAAGCAACTTCCTAACCAGGTCTTTACAAATTATAAAGAAGGAATGTCATTCCCAATTAATATGTCATCCACATACAATACCAGGAAGACAATAATGCTCCCACTAACCTTCTTGTAGACACAAAGTTCATCTTTGTTCTTAATGAAACCAAATTCTTTGATTGCATCATCAAATCAAAGATTCCAACTTTGAGAAACTTGCTTCAACCCATAAATGGATCGTTATAACTTACAAACCTTTTTAGCATTTTCTAGATTAGCAAAACCCTTAGGTTGTGTCATGTACACATCCTCGAGAAGATTTCCATTAAGGAAGCAGTTTTGACATCCATTTGCTAGATTTCATAATCGTGGAATGCAGTTATTGCAAACAAGATCCTGATGGATTTAAGCATAGTAACTGGCAAAAAGGTTTCGTCATAGTCTATACCAAGAACTTTCTTGAAAACTTTAGAGACCAATCACCCTTAAAACTATGTACTTCACCATTCATGTCAGACTTCTTTTTGAAGACCCGTTTGCACCCTATGGGTTTTACCCCTTCAGTTGGATCAATCAAAGTCCATACTTGATTTGTATACATGGATTCCATCTTAGATCTCATAGCCTCAAGCCATTTCTCGAAGTTTGGCCCCAATATTGCTTCTTGATAACTCGTAGGCTCATCTTGATCCATTAGCAAGATGTCACTATTTTGAGTCACCAGAAATCCATATCTTTGTGGCTCACGATGAACCCCAGTGGACCTACTCGAGGCTTGTGTCTCTTGAGTAGGTACTTGTTCCACAGCTGCTTGTGGTGTTTGCTCAATTTCCATCTTATCAAGTTCAGTGCTATTTTGTGGTTCTCGAACTTCTCCAAGTTCTATTTGTCTCCCAATGGACTTTCTAGAAATAAACTCCTTTTCTAGAAAAAACACCAATCCAAGTAAAAAAACACTTTGTTCTCATTGGGATTATAGAAATAGTATCCTTTTGTTTCTTTAGGATACCTCACAAAATTACATTTATCATATTTGGGTCCAAGTTTGTTGTAGACTTGACATTAAACGTAAGCCTCACATCCCCAAATCTTCATAAAAGACATACTAGGACGTTTCCCAATCCATATCTCATATAGTGTCATTTGAACTGATTTAGATGAAATGCGGGTTAGTGTGAAAGCGGCTTTAAGTAAAGCATGTCCCCGGAAGGAATTTGGAAGATCTACATAACTCATCATGGATTGAACCATGTCCAACAAAGTTCGATTTCTCCTCTCAGATACACCATTCCATTGTAGTGTTCCAGGAGGAGTGAGTTGTGAGACTATCCCACACTCCTTCAGATAGTTATTGAACTCTTGGCTTAAGTATTCACCTCCTCAATCAAATCAAAGTACTCTCTTGCCAAGTTGGTTTTGTACTTCATTCTTGAACTCTTTTAACTTTTCAAATGATTCAGACTTGTGTTTCATAAGATACACATAGTCATATCTACTGTAATCATCAGTAAATGTGTATTTAATGGTTCACATACATAAGTATGTATTAGCTCCAACAAATTACTTGCCCTTTCATTATGTTTTGTGAAAGGGGTTTTAGTCATCTTGCCCAATAAACATGATTCACATGTCTCATACAATTCAAAATTGAATGAGTCCAAAAGTCCATCTTTATGGAGTTTGGAAATATGATTCTCGTTTATGTGGCCCAAACCACAATTTCAGAGATAAGTTGAATTAAAATTATCTAATTTAATCCTTTTGGTATTTACGTTATAGATAGGCATGTCAAGATTTAGAACATAAAGTCCTTGAACTAGTTGTGCATTACCATAAAAGATTTCATTTAAATAAAACGAGCAACAATTGTTCTTTATAATAAATGAAAATCCAATCTTATCTAAACAAGAAATAGAAATAATATTCTTAGTAATGAAAGGCACGTAATAACGATTATCTAGTTCTAAAACAAGCCCAGAGGGCAAGTTCAAGACATAAGTCCCTACAGCTAATGCAGCAACTCTGGCTCCATTTCCACTCATATGTTGACTTCGCCTTTAGCTAAAGTTCCACTTCTTTTTAGTTTGTGCACATTTACACAAATGTATGAACCGCATCTGATATCTAATACTCATGATAAAGTAGATAAATTAACTCTTATAACATGAATACCTAAAGTGGAAGTTTCATTTTTCTTCCTCTTCTTCTTAAGATAGTCCAGGTAAACTTTACAGTTTCTCTTCCAATGTCCGGTCTCACCGCAATGGAAGCATTTCCCTTCCTTAGTTACTTTTCCTTTAGGTTCCTCAAGTGAGGGTTTCTCTAGGACATACATCTTTTTCTCTTTCTTGAGAACTATCCTCAAATTCATGTATGAATCCAGGAAGTTTGTCCCATTTAACTAGTCCTTCTCAAGGACATGTCGTAGTGATAGTGTACTAGTGTTAGTGTTTGTAGCCATGGTTATCTACAACAGAAATATGCAAAAATAAGTATCATGAATGCAAACATTTAATATGGACTTTTATTAAATGTTACTCCCACTACTTTGATCAAATTAATAACCCTTGATATTAATTTGGAAAGATTATTCTAATATCATTCTAGTGGGCCAAGATCCATATTTCACCTAATTTTGAGTTAGCTTTGGCTAATTACCCAAAACTCAGCTATTTAGGTAGACAACACTTGTCAAATGTATCCCATACAACTCTTGGATAGTTGGATGAACAACTCTTGTTCTAGCCTATCCAATAAGCCAAGACCCAACTCTATGCCTCTAGTTCTCAATCCTATTAAGTCCACCTCATTAAGTCAAATCCAATGATTAGCAGTCAGATATTACTATTATCCTATTGCATCTCACTAAGATTGACCATGGCACCTTGCTTTGGCAAACCTACACATGATCAATCGAAGCCTTGACGAGTGCTATACATTAGAAGGCATTTTAGACTTAATATTTGTTTGAGAGATTTGTTAAATTCTCGCCATGTTATTTGAATTGGTTATTGTAATTATTAGTTCAATTAATCACATAATTTACTAACTAATTATTACAATCATGATCTCATCATGCATTTAACCAATAAACACATATTTCATGCATCTCATATAATAACAATAAAATAAACGTGACATAGTTATAGCCCAAACTAGATTGGTTCTCTCAAGTCAATGAGAAAACTGAAAGGTCAACCTAAGGGTAATAGCATCTTCTCCATTACGAACTCCTTGCCTCCTTTATTCCTAGGCTAGTCCTATTTCTAATCTAACTATTACATCTTTAGAGAAACCTCAAGTTACATTCCAAGGTAGTTAGATGAGAAAAGAATTTACAACCAGAAAATTGAGCAAGGCATGACTCGTAGGTCATATTTAGTCAAAACCAATACAAACAACTATCCAATCACATTGGGCTAAAGGTTATAACTATGCACCATGCTCAAACACCACATAATGTGCATGTCATATACAATTGTCATTCATATTCATCATTTAAATATATTAATCTGATTAATTTATGACAATTATTATTAAATCAAATATTAGGGTTTTGAATAATATGCTATGCATGGAAGGATTTCAGTCAACACTTGATCATATATTAGGGTTTCGGCCAAAACATAATCAAGAGAAATTTGTGAAAAATATATCATATATTTTAAGCTTTAACTTGATATGTCACATATATCAATTCAGCTAATCACAAAATTCCAAAACTCATAGATATATATTAAACCATGCTTCGGGTATCAACTCAAAGTTCCAAAATAATTATATATCACATATATAATTTGACCTCAATATTAATTTGACATATCTATATGCTTCGGCCAAACCAGAAAATAATTCTAAAATATTATTAAAATTCCGAAGCTTGGCCAAGGACTTGAAAACTCATGGCAAGGTTAAAACCAAAATTCGAAACCAACCATTTTTCAAAAAATCAAATTTAACCAAAATTTAGAAAATTTTAACCAGCCAAAATTTCCAAAATTCCAAACCATCTAGAAATGTAGAAAATTTGAACCATCCAAAAATCAGAAAATTTGAACCAGTCAAAATTCAGAAAATCCGAACCATCCAAAATTTCAAAAAACTTGAAACTTTCAAACCGGAACAATTATATATCACATATATAATTTTGGCCTTAATATTACATATATATCACATATTACTTTTGGCCTTAATAATTAGAAAAACTTGAAACCAAACTGGCCATGAAAAATTAAAACCTGAAAGCTGGCAAAGAAAAATCTAGAAAAACCAAAGCTTGGTTTCTTAAACCCAAAGTTAGGGTATCATGCATACTTACATATATATATTATTCGAATACAAAAATAACTCATTAAAGCAAACTCTAAATTGATTTAATCAACATAAACATATCATATATGTTTAATTAAAATTCAGATTACATCTAATATGTTCATATATCGAAATTCAGCATGTTTATTCATAAACAATTTAAGAAAATAAACATGTTTTCACATAAAACCAATTTGAGCCTTCGTAAGTGGCTTTGATACCACTATAGCAAACCAAATACAGCACGCAACAGAAATTTAAAATTTTTGGTTTTCTCCAAGTATCCTTACGAAGTGAGATCAAACCAATAGTGAAAGAGATTTTACCTTATCGGTAGCGATAGAACTTTCTTCCAAAGATTGTTGCTCATCGAATTACTAGCAATACCAGCATAGCTTTGCCTCTATGGTATCCACATGATCGTCTCCAAGCCTTAAGTTAATTTTCACACAATTAACCAATGAAAGAAGTAGCAAAAACCCGATGGTGCTAGCCTAGATTTTTGCCTTCGGTTTTTCAGGTTCCAAGTTTCTCTAAGTTTCGGATTTTTCCTTGCTTCTTTAACAAAGAAACAGGTGCTATTTTTCTCTTAAGAACAGATGAAGAGTTTCTCAATAAGCTAAAAAGAACTGTGGCTAATTCTTCAAAAGAAAAAGCCGAAGAGAACTTTTACCGAATAAGGAAGAACAAGGTTCAGCTTTTGGGGTTGTCTTTTGTTGCAGAATTTTTCTCTCCAAGAAAGTTGATTTCGGCCTTCTTTCTGCAACAAGAAAAACATGATTCAGTTGTTCATGTTTGGGTGTGGCTACTAAAATTATAATCCCATATGTATATAGATATAGATTATAGTAATAGGGTAAAATTTCTTCTAAAGAATTTTACTTAAACTACAAGTTCTAATCTATTTTGGAATTTTCCAAATTTCGGTAGCTACCAAAACAAAACCCCATTCGAATTTTGCTTCCTAAATCTCGGTTATAGCTTGATTAATAAAACCAAAAGTATTTAGCCTTAAATCCGAATACCACCTTAAACCGGAAAATCTTATAGAGTCCTATTCACAATAGGATTCTTAAATTAACAAAAATTCATCACATCAATTTTACACTTCTTTTGGATACGATATAAGTGTGTGGCCCAATAGGTTCTCATAATATTGGCCATGACATAAAATCTATTCTATACCAAAAACAATTAGCAGTGTCTAGCAATACATCAAAGCTACCCATGTTATAAGAATATTAGTAATTCAACATTACTTTTTTTGTGATAGATGTTACCATGTAATTCAATCCCTTTCCCTAGATATCTTGATTGAACACATGCCATAGAGTGTGTCACACTCGCATAGTTCAATCTTTGCATTTCTTGATTTCCAAGTAGACACATCTAAGCAAATGAGCTCGATATCACATATCGACTCATTTGAGCACGACCATGCATTTTATGGTCTCACTCAATCAAGGGGCCCAAAGATATCACTCCCATTATATAGGAATGGCAAATCCTATCGTGATCACTCAATATCTCACTACATGATTTATTGTATATCCAATTGCTACTTTTATGCTTCACCCTATTACAGGTAACGTTTAGCAGTATTAAAACATAGGGTAAATTACATCTACTACTCCTGTGGTTTATAAAAACTACCAATCAAACCCTAAGATTTAAAAATTTACCAACACCCCCTTAAATTGAATAAATTCATAACATTTAGCCTCATTTAAATTCATAACATTTAGCCCTTTTAAGGGGTAGTTTTACCAAAATTTGGGGTTCGATTGGTAATTTACACAAACCTCGGGGGTGGTAAATGAAATTCACCCTAAAACATACAACTCCTCATGTTGAGATCTATGATGATCTCAAGTCTAATGATCACTTACACCATCAACACTGTGAGATATGCTTATGGCACTTATATAATAATCCATGTAACATTTCTCATGACAGGTCGATCCAATACATAGTTATCTAACATGTACCTATATGTTGACTTAATATCTCATATCATGACACATTTCATCAATCACTACGCATACTAGTCTTAATGTATTGTCATTGTCCCTTTAATGATAATACTTGACTAGGGATAATTAATTAAACTCTTGGGACATTATTATATTTATTCATAAAACGCAGATATAGAATAAAACATAATAATAAATTGCCATTAATAAAAAGTGTTATGATACAATATATGCCCAAACCATCATATGATTGATCCTTGGGGCATAATCCAACACCGAATTGTAAACTACTAAATGAAAACTTTGGCCACAATACAGCTTGAAAATCTTCTAGGAAGACTCTTAAAATTTGGCCATAGTTAGCTTTTTTACACAAGGATTAAATAAAACAAATAATATAAGTAAGATTAGGGTTAAACCCAAAATTTCAACCCTTAATTCAGCCATATAGGGTTTAATTTTGTCCATGGCCTTTTTGGGCTTATAATTTGGAGTTTCTAATTAATTAAGGGTTAAATACAAGGTCCATTGCTAATTACATTTAAAATATTATTAAACTCTTTTTTAATTTGAATTTCCTAAGTGAGCCCATTAAGAGCCTTTTAAATCTTTTAGCCTAGCCCTTGTCATTGGCCCATGAGCTTCTTTAAATGGATCTCTGAGCACATCTTTTGCACTTTGATTTCCATCATTCTTCCTCTCCACTGAATGATACATCCTTGAACTAGAAGATCGGTATCAAACTTGAAAGGAGAAAGATCTGTTACATTAAAGGTTGCATTTACTCCATACTCCAGAGTAGGCCTATGCAACTGGCCTGTCAAACTGGTCAACCAACCGAACTGCATCTGGTTAACCAATTCCAGTTGACCGGTCCAATCTAATTGAAAACCAATTAATTTATACCAATTAATCGGACAGTTCTTGGTTTAGATTTTTTTTATTTCCAGTTAGTACTGGTTAAAATGATTGAATAGTTAACCATTAAACTAGTTAACTGTTAAACCATAAATAAACAATATAGGAATCTTATGGCAATTTAGAGAAGAAAATCGGGTAATTAGTTGTCTTCTTGAAAAAAGTGGGAAGAATATTTGACATGATTGGAGAAGGAAGTTTCAAAAGTGAGAGTGTGAATGATGCACACCTCATGGCTATATGAAGCCGGCAATACACAACAAGCAAAACAGGACCCAAGACTTAACTTATGAAATTGCTAGAACCGGTGGAATTGAGACTTATGGATGAAGGGTCGCCGCAACCTAGAGTTCTACTAGATTGATAAGACTCAAAAGTTCCACAAACTGGTCAAGTTTGATAAGCTCATTGTTCTTTACAAGAATGAAGAGATTGATTCGCTCAAACTCTCAAGGACGTAATGTCAAATTCTTCTCAACGTGTATATTATGTTTTGGCCAATTGGTCTCTTTAAATAGGTTACAAGTTTGTCTTAACAAGGAAACAACTAAATCCTAATCCTAATCCTAATCTAATTTCTAAACTATATTATGTTTAGCCAATTGGACTTGGATCGTTAAAACAAAAAGGAAATAAAATTCTTCTCAACTATATTATGTTTAGCCAATTGGACTTGGAAGTTTGGCCCTTTAAGGCTTCCTTCAAGTTTACAATTTTGGCTACTAAAATTACCTAATAATTTTGGCCATAATAAAATAAAACCAACATGGTTGGCCTTTTAATTACCTAAATTCAGCCACCAATAATTAAAAAATAAAACTACAAAAATTAATTAAATAACTTGGCCTATTATCACCCTAGAATTCGGCCAAGGTAAAACTATGTTCTTCAAATCGGACTCTCAGTAAATTAATGACTTGCAAGTCTTGGGTGCATGCTTGACAAGCTTGAATGTCTTGAATTAAACCACTTAATGGTTTCTTGAAGTTCTTTAGTTCGAACTCTCGCCATCGGCCCTATGATATACCTTAATGGATCAAATACTTAGCGAGTAGGTTGAACGGCTCTTGGATTCCTATCAAGTAAGTTGAACAGGTCTCGGATTCTCATCATTCCCTCTCTCCTTGAAAGGATTCATCCTCGAACCTTTAACAACATCCTTGGGATGAAATCAACATGCTTTGACCCTTTTAGGGAGTAAAAGAAATAGTTTGGCCAAGGAAAATGATGGCTTTTCTTTTTAGCTCTTCTTGAGCCACTCTTGTAATTTTTATCACTAATCTTTGAAGCATCCAAGTTTGTACTGCAGTGTTGGAAAATTGTTTTTCTCCAAACACAAAATCAAGGTGTGGAAGAGTCAAAATATTATCAACTGGCTCAAGCTCTTGGTTCTGATGTCCCCCACTCAATGGATTTGGCCTAATTGAGGCATCGGATTCTTCTTCCTCCTCAACCTTTTTCTTCTCTCTTTGATTATCATTCACCATGGCTTGAACACTAAGTGATCTTGTGGTTACTAATTCTTCTTGTCCATTTGACGATTCGTTCTCACTCACCATTTCAAGCTTTTCAAGGTAGTAAGTGCTTCCTTACTATGGCATCTTCTTTATCGTTAGTCTTAGTCAACGGAGGTATGGAATCATCGAGACTTACTATCAGAAATCACATCCCTGTTAAGTATGGAGTCAAAAAGGAAATCTTCATAATACTTATGACAATCAAATATTCTTTCAACCTCCTTTTCCCATTCTAAGTATGCTTTGGGATCTCCTCTACCTTGGAAGGTTGGAATTTCCATTTTTATACTTCCCAAAACTTGGTCAAATGTATCAACTTTGTTTTGACCTCTATGGGAAATAGAAGCCCCATTGGACTTTTCTTTACTGTTGGAACTTGAGGGACTTTTCTTTCTAGACTTCAACCTCCTTAACAATGACTTAGTGAGGGACTTCTTACCTTCACAGAAAGTGTTTATCAATTGATCCATCTTATCATCATTGGATTGAAGCTTTGATTGCAAAGTGTTGGACAATTGCTCAATCTTGTTGTCATTATATTGAAACTTTGATTGCAAGGACTCAAGTTGATCATCCATATTAGAATAGTCTCGACTCATGTGTTCCATCCAATCTTTAAGGGCCTTTTGGTCAATTGAAGCTAGGCTTTCCTTTGACCGCTTTCCTACAAAAGGTTAGTACAAACAAAAGCAAAAACAATAATATGGAAAGATTTATAGTAAGGGTGTATATGAGTTAGCTCTCAGTTATTTTCTATGTCTCACCCCTCACTGAACAATCTTTCTCTAAGTTCTTTCTTAGAATAACACTCTTTATCAAATCTTGAGGAACTTTTAGCCAAGGATAGCTCAATAATAATTTGTGAATTTTGAGACTAAGACTCAAGGAAGGTTAACAAATTTGGAAACTACAAAAATCTGAAATCAACTTGGAATCGGAAACTAAATAAATCTGAATATGGACTCTAAAAGGAAAGCAAATCATCATCATCATCACCTTTATCCCAAACTAGTTGGGATTGGCGGTCAATGAATCCAATGACATAAATTCATAAAATAAAGAAAATATAATAAAATAAATAGATAAATTGATAAATAAATAAATAAATATGCTAAAACTATAAAGGGCAGTCAGGACCATTAGAGTTTTGCTCTTCCTCCACACTAATAGTTTTCCTCCACTCTGTTCTACTACCAACCATCCGCCAATCTATTTCCCACTTCCCTAAATTTTGTTTTACTACTTTTCCCCACGTAAATTTCAGCTGACCTCTCCCTTTCTTCCCATCATGCTATTTATAACGAACTTCTGTTCTTACCGATACATCTATAAGTCACCAAAGAATATGCCCAAACCATCTCAATTTATGTTCTCTCATCTTTTCTGCCACCGGTGCTACTCCAATTCTTTGTTGAATATCCTTGTTTCTCATCTTATCCATTATTGTCTTTCCACACATCAACTGTAACATCCTCATTTCTGCTACTCCCAACTTATGCTCATGTTGTCTCTTTGTTGGCTAACATTCGGCTCCATATAACATCACCGGTCTTATAGTTGTTTTATAAAATTTCCCTTTTAACCTAATCGGGATTTTGTGGTCACACAAAAACCCTTTTGCACTTCGCCATTTCATCCAACCTGCTCTGATTCTATGGTTTACATCTTCATCAATCTCTCCCCCTTTTTGCAGTATTGATCCCAGATATCTAAAAATATCTTTTTTGGATACCTCCTGTCCAAGCATACTCAAGAAATCTTCGTCCTCACGTCTTGCCATGTTGAATTTGCGCTTCATGTATTCAGTCTTATTTCGACTTAATGTCAATCCTTTTGACTCTAACGAGCTTCTCCATATTTCTAATTTAGCTTCTACCCCTGCCTTGGTCTCATCAATAAGCACAACATCATTTGCGAATAACATACACGATGGCACCTCATCTGGATATCCTTTGTCAACTCATCCATAACTAGGGCAAAAAGGTAAGGACTTAGGGCAGATCCTTCGTGTAAGCCTACTGTGATTGGAAAGCAAATGTGGAATCAAAAAGGAAAAGAAATTTGGAAACTAAAAGGAAACAAATAGGAAAGGCTACTTACTAAAGGAAGGTAACTCTAACCAGGAAAACAAATACAACTAGGAACCAATTCTTGCAAGAAAAATCAAATTAGGAAACAATTCTTGTAGCCCTTTTTGTATAGAAATTTCAGTCAAGAAAGGTCACAAAGGTGCAGAATTTTTTTTGTCAACAACAATGGGAAAAAGGAACAAGAAATTGGTTACAAGAAAACTGCCTAAGGTACAAATTCCAGTCAAGACTTCAGCCAAGCTGAATTTTTAGTCAACAATTTCAGCCCCCAAAAGTCTAGAATTTTAGCTGCCAAATATGCAGACTTTTGTCACAATTCTTGAAGCACTAAAACATGTCTTCAAAAATAATTCGAGGAAATAAATTTTAGAAAGGCAGTACGGCAACAAGAACTTCAAAACAGAAAACAGATCAAGATTGTTGCACGAGTTCAGCAAAATTCAAGAAGGGAGATTTTTTATTTATTTATTTTTTGTCCAACAATTTCACCCAAGAGAATCCAATTTTCAGTCAAGACAAATGTGCATCATTTTGTTATGAATAAAAACAAAGGCAGCACGGGTTTTCAACAGCAAATCAGCAAAAATTCTGGAACAAGAAAGAAAAAACAATGCGGGTGGGTGGAGCAGAAATTTCGGTCACAATTTTCTTGAAGCAAATTTCAGCAACAATAAATCAAGAACAATGATTCCAAGGAACAATAAACAAGAATTTCAAGGATTAGGAAAAATAATTCAAGAATCAAGAATTCAAAATTCAAGAATTGTTCTTCTCTTCTTCTTTCTTTCTTTCGGTTTGATCTTTCTCTTCTTTTCTGTTTTTTTTTCAGCTCTTTATTCTTCTTCTTTTTTCACTAGAAAATAAAATTTTACAGAAACAATATAAAAAAAAGCATAATAATTCACAAAAAATAATCAACACAAGATTATGGCTGGACAAGTAAGGAATTCAGATTTTTTTTTAATTTAAGAAAACATAAGGCAACGATTTTTTTTTTCACAGAATAACAAAACCAAATTTTCTACACAAAAAGTGGGCAGCAAGAAAAGGTTTAACCAAGTCTTGAAGACTAGTGCTAAACAACTAATTTGACTACTACAAGAATGTAAAATTCAGCTACAAGAAAGATTGATATAAATAGAATTTTGGCTAAAGGAAAAATTATAAACAAAATTATGAACAAACTTTCAAAGTTACCTAGAGTTCTGATGCCAAACTTATGCGCACCTCACGGCTATATGGAGTTGACAATACACAACAAGCGAAACAAAATCCAAAACTTAACTTGCAAAATTGCTAGAACCAACAGAATTGAGACCGGTGGATGAAGTGTCGCCACAACTTAGGGTTCTATTAGATTGATAAGATTCAAATGCACCAAAAACTGGTCAAATTTGATAAGGCCATTTTTATTTACAAGAACGAAGAGATTGATTCACTCAAACTCTCAAGGACGTAATGTCAAATCCTTCTCAATGTGTATATTATGTTTTGGCCAATTAGCATCTTTAAATAGGCTACAAGTTTGTCTTAACAAGGAAACAACTAAATCCTAATTCTAATCTAATTTATAAAGGGGGGGGGGGAGGGGAAGGTGGCCAAAAGATCCTTAAAACAAAAAGGAAATAAAAACCCCAAAGCCAATTGAACTTAGAAGTTTGGCCCTCTAAGGCTTCTTTCAAGCTTACAAATTTGTCTACTAAAATTACCTAATAATTTTGACCATAATGAAATAAAAACTAGCACAGGTGGCCTTTTAATTACCTAAATTTGGCCAGCAATAATTAAAAAATAAAATTACAAAAATTAATTAAATAACTTGGCCTATTATCACCCTAGAATTCGACCAAGGCAAAACTAATGTTCTTCAAATTGAAATTGCAATAAATTAATGACATGCAAGTCTTAGCTGCATGCTTGACGAGCTGGAATGTCGTGAATTAAACCACTTAATGGTTTCTTGAAGTTGTTTAGCTCTAACTCTCGCCATCAGTCCCGTGATATGCCTTAATGGATCAAATGCTTGGCGAGTATGTTTAACAGCTCCTAGATTCCTATCAAGTAGGTTGAACAGGTCTCGGATTCTTATCAGTGAATGAAAGCAGAGTGACAAAGATGAGAAAGGCACAAATTGAAAAGGTGGATTGAGCTCTAGAGAGAAGATGAATTGAATTTGTGTGCTTGAAAGATAGAAATGGACCAAATGTCGAATTGTTTAGATTCTTTTTCTTGTTAGTACTGTTATTGTTGTCTTGTTGATCTTGGGGAAGAAGACAAACAGGAAGCCCATACCCCAATTTTGTTACTACTACTGCTGCTCACTACTACTGGAGTTGGCTTTTTCGGTGAATCACTTTCCTCTTTCTCTCCCCATCAAAATGTAGAGAGTTTTTATTTTCTTAACAAGTACGAAAAAGTCATCTTTCTCTTTCTAGATATCACTATCTTGGACCTCTTGGTGTAGGTTGTGGTTCTACATGTGCATCTCTATTTCTCTCTCTGGGCAAACTGTGTGTTTATGGTGGTGTTAGTATTCTCTAGGGTTTAGAATTTAGTGTGGTGCACCACTCTTAATCTAGAAAGAGAATTAGTTATTATGCACTTTAAAATTGTTAAGTGAGCATTTTAGGATGATTTAACTCTCTCCAAATATATATAAAAAATTTATTTACAAAATTTTTCTTTGTTCCAATAGATGATTCTACTACTTAATAAAATTAAATATTTTTATATTTTTTTACTAAAATAATATGTAGGTTGGGAACATTAAAATAATGTAAATATAAAAATAAAAAATGAAAGATTAAAAAATGGGTATTTAATTCAAAGTGGCTTTTTTTTATATACAAATGACGAAGTTATAATTTTATGAGTCATAACCCAACATAATAAATGTAATTACAGAGCAAATTTGGACAAATCCAATTTTACTTGGGAATTTTTGGAATGATTTTTGAATATTTTGGGCTAGTTGTTTGGGTTGAATCTAATTAATAATTACATATTGGACTTTTTTTCATTTTTGGGCTATACACAATTTGGGCCAAATCCAATTAATAATTACAAATTCAACTTTTTCCATTTTTAAGTTGTACAAAATTTTGGCCTTTGAACCAGCTAAAAATCGAAACTGATTGTAACCTGAACCAGTTAACCAACCAGCCAACTGATCCGATTCCAATTTTATACATTTTATGTGTAAAAACCAATTAACCGAAGCGGTTTTAACCGATTGATTAGTTAACCGGTCAATACACAGCTCTAATCTTGAGATAGGTCAAACTTGCCCGCATTATCATTAATTCGAGCAATGACTTGGAAAGATTCAATCTCCATGATAAATGTAACTTGGAATGTGATGCGCACCTCATGGCTATAGGGAGCTGGCAACACGCAATAAGTGAAACATGATCCAAGACTTAACTTGCAAAATTGCTAGAACCGGTGAAATTGAGACCGATGGATGAAGCGTTGCCACAACCTAGGGTTCTACTAGATTGATAAGACTCAAAGGCATCACAAACTAGTCAAGTTTGATAAGCCCGTTGTTCTTTGAAAGAACCAAGAGAATAATTCACTCAAACTCTCAAGAACGTAATGTCAAAATCCTTCTCGACTTCATGTGTATTCATGCTTATGGCCGAATGACCTATTTATAGAGTACAAGAATGTCTTAAAAATGTAACAACTAAAATCCTAATCCTACTCTAAAACTAAAGAGGTGGCCAAGATTCCTTAAAATAAAGAGGAAATAAAAACCCTAAAGCCAATTGGACTTGGAAATTTGGACCTTTAAGGCTTCTTTCAAGCTTACAAATTTGGCCTAAAAATAAGGATAATTCTGGCCATAATATAATAAAACGAACAAGGAGCCGGCCATTTTAAGACTTAAATTTGGCCACACATAACTTTAATAATGATCTAAAAATAATGTTAAAAATTAACTAAACAATTTGGCCTATTATTACACTAGAATTCGGCCAAGGCAAGACTAGTGTTCTTCAATTTGGACTTGCAAGAAATTAATGACTTGAAAGTATTGACCGCATGCTTGACGGCTTGAATGTCAAAGATTAAACCACTTCATGGTTTCTTGAAGTCGTTTGGACCTAGTTTTCGTCATCAGCCCCCACAATATGTCACAATGAATTGAAAGCTTGGTGAGTAGCTTGAACAACTCCTAGAATCCCATCAGAACATCTTTGTGCCGAGAAATGTTCTTTTCTCATATGTACCCAAACTCAATCTCTAAGTTCAAACATTAGTTATTTACATCCTTTGCTTGCACTCATCACATATTGCTCAGTTTTCTTTTCAATGTGCAAGTGAACTTTTTCATGCAATTTTTGGATAACTTCAGCCTTCTTTGCACCATCTAAGGTTAACTGGTCCTTCATAGGCAACGATGACAAGTCTAGCGATGCCAAAGGTTAAAGCCATAAACAACTTTAAATTGAACTCTTGAAAATTTGTTCTTGAATTCTTGCATCCTTGTTTCTTGAAATCTTGCTTCTTGAATAATTTTTTCTTAAATTATTCTGAATGAAATTGCTTCAGGAAATTGCTACAAGAAATTGCTACAAGATTCTGAATTCTGAATTCTTGAAGTTGCCCAGGATCCTGAATTTTTTTATCTTGAACTACCCTCTTGAGTATTATTGTTCTTGAATTTTGTTGAATTGTGCCTAAAAGCTGTGCTTCTTTTTATTCAAGAATCATACCTGAATTCTACCTTCAAACCGTACTGCATCCTTGGAAGTTGTCCAGAGGTTTTTGTTGATTTTTCTGCTAAAAAACAATGTACTGCCTTGTTTTGTCCAGAAATTCTTCTTTACGTTGGGCTGTTGTCTCGTGAATCCTTGTTGAAATTTGCCTTAAGAATTGAGACAAAATTTTGCACACTTGGTAGCCAAAAATTTAGACTTTTGTGGCTGAATTTTTCACTAAAATTTGGTTCCTATTGGCTGAAATTCTCAACTGAAAATTTTGTTCAACTTTGTTGCTGTCTCAATCTAGTTTTCTAGAATTTTATTTCCGCCAGAATTTTGGTCCCAAAATTTTAGTACTGCCCTCTTTATTTGTTTGTTCTTGAATTCTTGTTGAAGAGGTACTTTAGTGCTCAAGAATTGTGACGAAATTCTGTTCACACCCATACTATTTCTTTGCTGAATTTTTGAAGCCATGTTGCTTGTTGTTCAAACCCATACTGTGTCTTTGCTTGTTCCTGAATTTGGTTGAATTATTCTTAAACCAAGTTGCCTTTTTTAATCATAACAGAATTTTCCTTCAAAGAAAATGTGAGCCTTTCTTAAAAGAAAAAAAAAATCCGAGTGTGATTTTCTTTCCTCATCCCAATTGGATTTAGAATTGACTAGTACCACTTGACTAAAATTCTCCACTTTTGGCAACTTCCTTTTTAACTAAAATTTTACACTTTTGGAAACTTCTTTGGACAAAATTTCTACAATTTTGGTAACCCAATTTGGCCAAAAATTCTGCAATTTGGTAAATTTTCTTGGCTAAAATTACTATACAAAAAGGGCTGCAAGAATTGTTTCCTATTTTGACTATACTTCCTTTCTTGAAAGCTACCTTCCTTTGGTTAACTTTTCCTATTTGTTTCCTTATAGATTTCATATTTGTGTCCACTTCCTATTTATTTTCAGATTTTTTTAGTTTCTAATTATTAGCTTTCTTTATTCAAGTTCACTTTGTAGTTGGATTTGATTAGTTTCCTATTCCTTTTAGTTTCCATTTTTGCTTCCAATTCCAAGTTAATTTCAGATTTTGTAGTTTCCTAATTTGTCAATAAACCTTGAGTCTTATTTTTTTTAAAATTTATAAATTCTTATTGAGCTATCCTTGGTCGAAGTTTCCTCAAAGTTTGATAAAGATTGTTGTTTTAAGCAAGAACTTAGAGAAAGATTGTTTGAGTGAGGGGTGAGACATAGAAAATAACCGAGAGCTTACTCATACACACCTTTACTATAAAACTTTCCATATTCTTGTTGTTTCTTTTTGTACTAACCTTTTTGTAGGAAAAATGTTAAAAGAAGGCATAGCTCCAATGCCCAAAAGACTCTTATAGATTGGGCGGAACACATAAGCCGAAGATATTCCAATATGGGTGATCAAGTTGAGTCCTTGCATTCATAGTTTCAATCTAATGACAACAAGATTGAGCAATTGTCCAACACTTTGCAATCAAAACTTCAATTCAATGACAATAAGATGAATCAATTGATAAACACTTTCCATGTAGGTATGAAGTCCATCACTAAGTCAAGGAGGTCGAAGTCTAGAAAGAAAAGTCCCTCAAGTTCTGACAGTAGAGAAAAGTCCAATGAGGCTTCTACTTCCCACAAGCATCGAAACCAAGTTGATACATTTGACCAAGTTTTGGAAAGTATAAAAATGGAAATTCCAGCCTTCCAAGGTAGAGGAGATCCCGAAGCATACTTAGAATGGGAAAAGAAGGTTGAAAGGACCTTTGATTGTCATCACTGTTATGAAGATTTCCTTTTTGAGTCCATATTTAATGGGGATGTGATTTCTGACAATAAATCCAATGATTTTATGCCTCCTCTTATTGAAACTGACAGTGAAGAAGATACTGTTGTGGGAGAAACAATTTCTACCTTGAAGTCTATGCATTCAATGGCAAGTAAAGAAGAGTCATCAAGTGGAGAAGAAGCATTAGTGTCTATGTGGTCAATTAGTGCTCCGGCAATGGAGAATGATGAGCAAAGGGAGAACATTTGTCATATGCAAGTTTATGAAGTTCCACTCCAGATTAGCAATGAAGAGAAGAAAGATGAGGAGGAAAAAGAGCCTGATATATCATATTTGGCAAATCCAATGAATGGGGGTCATCAAACCCAAGAGCCTGAGCTGGTTGATGATGTTTTGACTCTTCCATGCCTTGATTTTGTGTTTGGAGAAAGACCATTTTCCCACACTCTGATTCAAACTTGGAGCCTTCAAAGATTGGTAGTAAAACACAATTACAAGAGTTGCTTGAGAATAGGTAAAAAGAAAAGTCATCATTTTCTCTTGCCAAACTATTTCCTTTACTCCCTAAAGTGGTCAAAGTATATTAATTTCATCCCAAGGATGTTGTTGAAGATTTGAGGATGAATCCTTTCGAGGAGAGAGGGAATGATGAGAATTTGAGAGCTGTTCAACCTACTTGATGGGAATCCAAGAGCCATGCAACCTACTCTCCAAGCATTTGATCCATTAAGGCATATCACGAGGCAAATGGTGAGAGTTAAAGCTACATAATTTCAAGAAACCATTAAGTGGTTTGAATTCAAGACATTCAAGCTCGTCAAGCATGCGGGCAAGACTTGCAAGTCATTAATTTATTACAAGTCTAATTTGAAGAACACTAGTTTTTCTTTGGCCGAATTCTAGTGTGATAATAGGTCAAGTTATTTAATTCATTTTTGTGATTTTGTTTTTAGGAATTTATTAATTCTTGAAGGGCCAAAACATGAATGGTGCCATCAATAGTGAAATTATTAGGTAATTTTAGTAGTCAAATTTGTAAGCGTGAAAGAAGTCTTAAAAGGCCAAACTTCCAAGTCCAATTGGCTTTGGGGTTTTTATTTCCTTTTTATTTTTTATTTTAAAGCTGCCCTTTAATTAATTAAAGGAAACTAGCCACCATTCCTTAAGAATTAGATTAGGATT
Source organism: Gynochthodes officinalis (assembly GCA_020080225.1). Lineage (NCBI taxonomy): Eukaryota > Viridiplantae > Streptophyta > Magnoliopsida > Gentianales > Rubiaceae > Gynochthodes > Gynochthodes officinalis. The sequence continues at coordinate 6,885,465 of CM034620.1, forward strand.
AGGATTATTTTGTATTTGTTGCCTTTTAGCACATTTTTGTACTCTATAAATATAGACCATTGGTCATGACTAGAGATAGACGATTAGAAGATTTTGTGACATTACATCCTTGAGAGTTTGAGTGATTCGATCTCTTCGTTCCTGTAAAGAACAATGGGCTTATCAAACTTGATCAGTTTGTGGCACCTTTGATTTTTATAAATCTAGTAAAACCCTAGGTTATGATGACACTGCATCCATTTGGTCTCAATTTTGCCGGTTCTAGGATTTTGCAAGTTAAGTCTTGGATCCTATTTCGCTTGTTATGTATTGCCGGCTCCCTATAGCTGTAAGGTGCATCAATAAGTTTGTGGATGACTAGTTGCTAAAAACAACAATTTAGTACCCTTCCCCAGAGTGTATTTCAAAAGTATATAAAAAACTTGATATCCTATTAGAGACCATACTTTGTAGAACTCCATGCAGTTGGATCACGTCCTTGAAAAATAAGTCGACCACATGTTTTGCATCGTCAGACTTTCTACAAGCAATAAAGTACGCCATTTTATAAAAACAATGCACTACAAATAGAATAAAATGCTTACCTCCTTGAGAACAGAATAGTCCTAGGACAAAGTCCATAGATATGTCTACCCATATTGGTGAAACTAGGTATGGGTAATAGAGTATACAATCCATGAGGCTGGGATGTAGACTTAACTTGCTTGCAAGTTATACACTTCTCGTGTATTCTGCAAGTTATACACTTCTCGTGTATTCTTACTATGTCCCTTTTCATTTTAGACCAGAAAAAGTGCCTAGTTAAAACATTTAAAGTTTTTAAAACTCCAAAATGTTCCACTAAACCTCCACTATGAGTTTCATAGATTAAAGGTTCTCATAAACAACAAGAAGGTATCCATAATCTATGCTCCGAAATAACTAACCTTCATGTCTATAGAACTTATTACATGCAGACTATTCACAAACTGTATAAACACTAGAAAAGTCATGATACAAATTTAAAGCTAAAAAACACCTTTAAACCTGTTAAGAATAATAAGAGTGTGCCCAAAACTTTCCCACAAACTGAAATAGATAAATCCCTATAAATAAACCCTACCTTTGGCCAAAACTTAAAGAACAAGTTAGACCAACAACAAGGTTTAGAATGCAGCCACAACAAAAGAGATATAAACTTAGCTAATAATGCAAAAAGAACTCTACGAAGAAAACTATGCAAAGTTGAAACAAGTTCTAAAAGACCAAACGTGAAGAAAAAACCTCACAATTTTATTGATGAATAGCTTGATAGAAGTGGCGGCCAATACCTTCTAGTTATAGTGTAAATTTTGGCCTTACAAGGTAACAAGACAAATAGGAAATTTAACTAATTCCTAAAGAACTCTTATTGGTTGGAGGTAATTCTTCTACAACTTTCAACCAACATACCTAAACTAAACAAAACTCAAACTTTTGAGAAATAATATACAAAATTCAGCTAGCCCCTTAAAGACACAAAAATCATTACCTAATTTCTAAAACAAGTGAAATATGTAACAAACTAAAAGGCAGGCATCTATTGTTTTTTCATGAAACATAAGGGGAAGCCAAATAGCTTATTTGGGCTAGGGTTACAAAAACTTAATTATTGAGCTCATTAACTATAACACTCAACACAGTAATTAATTTGGACTTGATCTCTCTATTTTTAGACTTTTCTTGAATTTGAATTTCTTTAATATGTCCATTGAGTACCTTCTTCATCTTTTTAACTCTAGCCCATGTCATAGGCCCATAGTCCAATTAAGCTTGGGACTTGGGAATCATGCCTTGAGTTCCTTGCTTCACGTCTCCAAACTTCAAGTCCATGCCTTTCTCCTTTTGGCTCAAATCTTCTTGACCTCATGCTATTGAATCTCCATCATTCCCCCTCTTCTTGAAAGAATTCGTCCTCAAATCAACAAATTTTGCATCAAATTCTAAGAGAGAAAGATCAGCAACATTAAATGTAGCACTAACTCTATACTCACTAGGTAGATCAAGTATGTAGGCATTGTTGTTCATGCAAGCCACAACTTGGAAAAGTCTATCCCAGCAAGGATGCAATTTGGTCCTCTTAGATGTTGGAAATCTCTCCTTACACATATGAATCCAAACCCAATCTCCAAGTTAGAAGATCATTTGTTTGCGCTCTTTGCTTGTACTTCTTGTGAATTGTTCAGTTTTCTTCTCCATGGGTAGCCGAGGTTGTTAAGCTCATGTTTTTACGTAAAATCAGTGAAGGGTCTACAAAATCAGATCGTAAAATCATGACATCATACAAATTATGAAAAAAAAATATAATAAATATATGATTAAATCACAAATTTTGTCCTTTACATTTAAGCCAAAATTCTTTTTAGTCCTTTACATTTAAAACGGTTCTTTTTAGTCCTTAAGATTAATAAACTTGTCAATTTTAAACCAATGACCGGCTGTAGCCTATTTTCTCGGTTAAATGACCTTTGCTAGGGCGCGCTGTCTTATATGTGAGGGGTAATTTCGGAATAGGTGAGATTCACACAAGAAAAATGATATTATATTTAAAATTTTAAGATTTTTCCTTCCTAATCTTCTTGCTTTTTAAGATTTTTTTCTTTTCAGTTTAATTTGTTGAGAATCAAAACAGATCATGCTGCCAAAGCCCCTTTTTTCTTGACATGAACTTGGGTTTTTGTTTATTTGATGCTTCCTTGCCCATTATCTAGCGAATTTTCATCGCCCTTTGGCCCCTTCCCATCTTTTTTTGTGTTGTCTCCTTGAAGATCTTTAATTATGAGCTCTGGTAGAACGAAATTTGCAATCCAGTACACAAAAAGCATCACTCGTTGGAAGCAAGACTAAAATGTCTGCTGATTTGGAGGCGGTAGTGGCTGCTAGAAAAAGAGCAGTGGAGCGTACTCTAGTCGGAAGTGAATGTATTCTATTCCGCTCATGCATTTGCAGAAACCCAGAACTGGCATCTTCACCTCTATTGAAATTTTTCTTTGAGGGGTTCAGATATTTTTATTAGCAATAATTTGATCGGTCAGTATGCAATATATGGGATGTTGGTTGAGGCTAGAAACATGTTTGATAAAATGCTAGAGAGAAATGTTGTATCTTGGACTGCTATGTTTAATGGGTATTTGGATTAGAAAATGATGCTTGGAAGCTTTTTATGGAGTTTGTCCAAACTAGAATTAAATGGAATTCTAAAACATTCGTGTGTGTTCTAAATTTATGTGGTAAAAAATTGGATTTTGAACTTGGGAAGCAAGTACATGCTTGCATAATGAAGGGTTCCTTTTGAGTAAAAAGAAATTAAAGAACTTGACAAATCGAAATTCAGTTTCACACACAAACTATGCATTTGCCTCCCCAACTCAAGCAATGTGGAATTCCCACAAGCATGGATCACACTCGCAAATGTGAAGTCATTAACGTCCTAGCTCTAAAGCCATCAATGTTCCGTTTGCGCATACCCATAAATCATTCCACTCCAAGACACCACATTCCTCTCCGGCATTTCATCAAACAACTTCCTCGCATATCCTAATTTCCCACATTTTGCATACATATCCACCAAAGAACTCCCAACAAAACACATTCAAATTCAGTCCATTCTTCATAGAAAGACCATGCTGAGACATCCCAACATCATGCCTACTCATAAACACACAAGGCAAAATACGAACATCAACTCTCACTCCCATTACACAACGTTCCGTGAAAAGGTAGTACGACATTGATAACATTACTCAAATTCTTAGACAAACACTTTTGACTTTTAAGGCTTAGCTTTGGTTCATTTTTGGTCAGTTAAAGAGTTAGAAAGCAGTGAAGTTGAGACTGAAGAGGATAATTCAATCCTCGATTCAGCTAGAAGCTCTTTTTCTCAAGCTCTTAAAGGTATAATTTTAAGTGCATTGCTGCATTTTTATGAAGACCTATTCAAAGTTGGGACTTTTTTAATCTCATTTGTTTGAGGAATTTGTGGACTTAGAATGTCAAGATAGGAGGTCTAGATTGGATGTTGTGAAGAAGAAACCAAACAGGCAAAGAACTGTTTCTCTAGATTTTAATAATGCTGTGAACAATGCTGCTAATTCATCTTCCCCACGGTTTGGAGTAATGAAGAAAACTTCTGAATTGAATCGCTGGACTAGCACATTTCCTAGCCTTGGAACACCCAATTATAGGCAAACAAGTGTTGGGATGCAAAAGGGATGGAGTTCAGAGCGTGTTCCATTGGCTAATAGTGCCAATAGAAGGCATACAACTGGTGGATTAGTTCCTTATAATAATGGAAGGGCACTGCCTTCTAAATGGGAGGATGCAGATCGTTGGATTTTCAGTCCAATCTCAGGGGATGGTCCAGTGAAGCATTTAGTTCAGCAGCCGCAAAGGAAGCCAAAATCAAAGAGTGGGCCTCTTGAACCTCCTGGGATTGCATACAATTTTATGTATTCACCTGCAGCCCCTATGTTTGAAGGAAGGAACGTTGAGAACAATATTGCAAGTTCTCCTTTTTCAGCTAGAGTGATGGGGGTAGATGGACTATCTTTCCAGTGCACAGGCCAATTGGGGGTCTGCGCACACTATGCAAAAATTGAATCTTGGCTGGTGTTTTCTCTGCAAAAAAATAGGAAGAAGATGTTAAATTACCTATTTCAAAAATACCCCTCACATATAAGACAACGCACCCTAGCAAAGGTCATTTAATAGGGAAAATGGGCTATAGCCGGTCATCGGTTTAAAATTGAAAAGTTTATTAATCTTAAGAACTAAAAAGAACCGTTTTAAATGTAAAAGACTAAAAAGAATTTTGGCTCAAATGTAAAGGACGAAATTTTTGATTTAATCTAAATATATTATATAGATATTAAAATCTAAGTCCTATACTGTTGCGGATTTTACACGCAAGTGCACGTGATCGTTAACAAGTAATATAAAGTGAATATAAATTATCGTTCCCACAGAGACTAATGAATTATTAAATACCGAAATTAAAATAGTTCTAACTTTATTTGAAGAAAAAAAAATATTTTATGAATAAGCTAAATTAAAAGTAATTTTAAAACTTAATTAAAACTAAAATTAAAAACTAAACAAAGCAAGTTAATGGATTAAGTTGACGAAAGATCTAGGGTTTTCGATTTCACCTTAACTAATCCATCCTAATATTAATCTATTTCTATAATCTAATTTAATTTCCTGGTTGATAGTCGAGACTCCCTAATTTATTTATTAGTCCCTCCCGAGATCTAATAAAAATCCTCCTAATTGCTAATTCGTCGTATTCCTATGTGAATTACAACAATTATGAAGTCATTAATTTCTATGGATTCTCATGTAGCGACTACACAAACCATGCAGGTATATTCCTATCCTACATGCAATTCATGGCATTTATCTCAATGAACTTGACACATAACTCCCCTTCCAGTTCGTTATGATTAACAAATCATCTAATTAGTGATCAAGTAATTAGAAGCATTAAGCACAAAGATAAATACTCAACCATAGAAATTTAAATCAAATTATATTAATAGAAAAATATTAAGACTTCATAGTTAGGCTACATCGAAACCCTAGAAAAAGAATTTAGTTCATATTAATATAAAAGAATATCACAAAAAATTTAAACATGATTGAAAAGAAAAATAAAAGATAAAATCCAACAAAAGCCGTAGATGATTGGTACTTAAAAATAATACTTAGCAAAAAATTTCATGACAAAATACAAAACTTAAATTACTAAAATTGCTAAATAAAACTAAAAGCTAAAACAATAAAAGAAAGCTAAAATTGATAACTAAAATAAACTAAAGAAAACAAGAAGAAGACAAAAACAGCATAAAATCTGTGAGGGCAAAAAATTGCTCTAGCTTTAGTTGCTTCACCCGAAGCTTCTAGAGGAAAGAAAAAAAAAATTCTGCTGCTTGCTTTGCAAGTCAAGCTTGGCGGCTGTTCTATTTGCTAAACTACTGCAACCAACAAGAACAAAACAACGAAGAAAGACTGAAGAAAACAACAAAAGGATGGCTGAAAATTTGATGCAGAAAAAACCGAGGAAGCTGCTAAACTAAAGGATGAGAAGGAGAACAAAGAACGGATTTCTCCAAGCCAGAATGCTCCCCAATGTTCACAAATCCCCTCTTTATATAGGTGCAGCTATTTCCTTTTTCCTTTGTTCTCCAACTGCCTCTCGGCTTTCTGTTTCCTTTTCTTGTTCCTTTTTTTTTTCTTTGTTTCTTCGGCTGCTCCTTTATTTCCCTCCTGCAGATGCTATCTTGTTTCTTAATTGTGCAACCCGGTTTCTTTCTTTCCTAATTGCAGCCCAGCTTTTGTCTTCTTATTTCGGCTGTTTCTTTTTCTTCAGCCTTTGTTTCCTTTTTGCTTCCATGCGGCTTTTAGAAGTTTTCAGCTCCAGATTGCAGCACAGCTTTCCTTCTTTGTTTTGTTCAGTACAGCTCTTGTTTGCTCACGAAGTCTCCTTCTTCTTTTGTTGTTGCTGCCTTCAGAAATCAAGAGGTGAGGTGCGGCTGCCTGAAGCTTCAAATTGCAGCTGTATTTTGTCCTTATGTTTGTTGTGCTGCAGAATTCTTTTGTCTTTGGCTGAAGAAATTTGAGTGGAATTCTGTTTTGTCTTTTCCTTGAGCGGCTGACTTGTGTTGTGTTCTTGCGGATTGAATTGCACTTAGATGAGGAAGTTGTCCCAGCCGCCAGCTTTGACTTGATTTGTCAAAATGCAGAAAGTCCAAATTCTTTCAGGTGCTTGCTTTGGCTAATTATCCACGGGTTTGCTTCACATCCGTGAGTACTGATGGCAGCTCCAGAATGCTACTTTACACATTACAATCCAGAATTGCATCCGCATCATTTGGATTTTGGAACTTCCATGACCAAACAAAATGAAGAAATGAATTATCTTCTAGTTTCCATTTTCGGTCCACCAAGATGGCCGTAGTGCACTAGGATGAATTGTTGGGTGATAAATCTAGAAATTATTTCCCTTGTTTTCCAAGTCTCAAGCCTAAGAAAAAAAAATAAAATTAAAAAGAAACCTTGAAGATTTTGCCAAGAAAAATAATATTTCTTTTTATTTGTTAAATTTTTCCTAAAAATCTCCAATCTAGCCATCCATAATAAAAACACTTAATATTCATATAAATAAGCATTTTAATCACTTAAACACAAGGAAATTGACCTAATAAATATGCAATTATACATCTTATCAAATTCCCCCACACTTAGATCAAAGCTTGTCCTCAAACTTGCACTAGATCAACATCTTTCTCTCCATTCCATACCCTTTTTTCAACCCATCCAAAAATAATCCAAAGTTATCATACATTAGCAATCAAGATCGAAATAATAATCCAAAGAACAAGTATTCTTAGCCCAATTTTCTGAACAAAATACACATCTCATTAATTCCAACAATTTCGCCGAAATCAAATGCAACAAAATTTGATACCCTCTCATAGATCGCACTCTAATCACTCAAAGTGTTTGAGGTTTCATTTGGCACTCAAATCAAACATAGCATGACATTACCATAGGCTTGCTTATATATCACATCTCCACCACTAATAAATATGAATCCATGCAATAATCAAAGGGTCTTTATAAAGGTTGTAACGGGGCTTAGGTAAAGGTAGGTAAAAAGAAAGGAAAATTTAGGTTAAGCATATCAAGGTATGAAGGAACTTTCTTGCATAACTCAAAAGCACAAAAATAGCACATTAGAACCACTTCTTATTCCAAATAACATGCATTTCCTTTTTGCACTTTATCATGTAGTTGGACCATCTTGTACACAATGAAGAACATCTACTTTGTCCAATCTTTGTAGGGAATATTTTTCACTTCTTTTCTTTCTTTCCTTTTTCTTTTTTTTTTCTTTTTTTTTCTTTTTTCTCTTTTTTTTTCACACTTTCCATTCATCATTTTTTTTTCTTTCCAGTGGTTCTTTTCTTTGGAATCAATAGACATTTTATCATACAATTAATTCCCACATACTCTTGACATAGGGTTCAACATAAAAAACAATGGCTTAAGGCTAATGATGTGGTGTTTATAACAAAGAAAGGTTAAGGCTCAAAATTGGTTGACTAGGGGTATATGTAATGGGATGGCTTTTTAGAAAGTTAAAAATGGTTAATCCTAAGTGCCCTTATCATTTTAAAGCAGGAATTCACAATGTGATCTCAACATGCATAACAAAGCAAGTTCTAGAATGAACATACCATATTTGACAACACTCAACAAAGAAACATGTGAGCAAGAAAAAGAAAATTGCTCTTAGGCTCAAATACTCACAATGGGTTCATTATATCAAAATTTTGCACATTCTCATTCAACTCAATCATCAAAATCAACAAGATGCTTTAAAAATTTTAAAAACAAAGACTAATCATACTTGCCTCATTCATACATTCCAACCCAAATCACTAATGCATATAACTCAAAATTATTCTAAATGAGTATCAAAAGAGTGAGGAATGTCAAAGAAAATATCAAAATGTCAAGCTTATAAAATTGATACTAGCAATCAATTTGGACAAAAATTTAAGCACAAAATTTCATGTACCCCACCCCCAACTTAAAATTTAGCATTGTCCTCAATGCTACAAAGAACTAACAAAAGTATAGCAATTAAAGAGACATAAGAAAACGAAGGGTTAGGAAACTGCCCTGTTTTGAATAGCTTCGAAGAGGAATTTCTTTTAGGTACCAAAAAAACTCCAAAAATTCTGAAATTTTGTGGATAGAAAGCTGGAGAAATCCTCTACTTTCCTGTAAAATTTCAGCACAAAAAACCATTGGGAAGGCCTTGAACCAGATTTATCTTCTAACTGGTGCAGCAAAATTGTGTAAATGCTTGAGAAACATAAGAAAGAGAAAAATTAATAATACTAATAATAATAAATGAAAATCACACAAAAATAAAAATAATCAAAGTAAAAGAACTTGGGTTGCCTCCCAACTAGCGCTTGCTTTATAGTCTTCAGCCGGACTTTCTCTGCTTGCCTCAATTTGCATCCACTAGGGTGATAGTGCACTTTTGAAAGTCCACTCCACCTTCGATATAAGCCTTGAGTCTCTGACCATTTACTTTGAACTTTCTATCTTCGCTTTGAATTTCAACAGTGCCATATGGGAATACTTGCACAACTGTAAAGGGTCCAGACCACCTCGATCGAAGTTTCCCAGGGAATAATTTCAACCTTGAGTTGTATAGGAGTACCTTCTGGCCCGGATGAAATTCTCGATGCAAAATGTGCTTGTTATGCCAAGCCTTTGTTTTCTCCTTATACATCTTGGCATTCTCATACACCCCTTGAAACTCATCCATCTTATCCAATTGGAGTAATCTTTTCTCACCTGAGGCTTTCAAGTCAAAGTTAAGATGCTTGGGCAATGGATTGAGGTCTAATTGTGGAGGTTTCTCAACTGAAGGTATTGGTTTGGAAACACCTTTTCCAAGGTCTTCAAATGGCCTTTTAATGAACACAGGTGCTAAGGCCTCAAGTTGTTTGGAGCATGTATTTACCTCTTGATTTTTAGAATTCTTTATCCCCACAAGACATGCTTCCATTGGATCTTTTGGATGGCTCGCTTTGAATTTTTCTTTAGTGCACCCATCAATTGTATCCACCTTCATACAATTGTCTATCTCACTCGGAAATTTCAGTGCTTTAAAGACATTGAAAGTGACTTGCTCATCTTGAACCCTCATGGTTAATTGCCCTTTTTGCACATCTATTAGGGTCCTTCCCGTAGCTAAGAAAGGTCTACCAAGAATAATAGGAATTTCTTGGTCTTCCTCCATGTCAAGTACAATGAAATCAGCCTGGAAGATAAATTTGTCCACCTTAACAAGCACATCCTCTATAATACCTCTTGGGTATTTTAATGATCTATCTGCCAATTGTAAGGTAACTGTGGTGGGTTTGGCTTCTCCTAAGCCAAGTTTCCTAAAAACAGAGAGAGGCATAAGATTAATACTTGCACCAAGATCACACAAGGCTTTATCAAAATAAGAATTTCCTATAGTGCAAGGAATGGCAAAACTCCCTGGATCTTTAAGCTTAGGAGGAAGCTTTTTCTGCAGGATGGCACTGCACTCTTCAGTAAGTGCAACAGTCTCATACTCTTCTAGCTTTCTTTTGTTGGAGAGGATCTCTTTCATGAACTTCACATAGCTAGGCATCTGTTCCAAAGCATCAGCAAAAGGAATATTAATATGTAGTTTCTTAAACACATCAAGAAATTTAGAAAATTGCTTATCTAGCTTTTGCTTTTGGAATCGCTGAGGATATGGCATAGGTGGCACATAAGAAGGTGGATTATCTGGAAACAACTTCGACTTGGGTTTCGCAACTTCTTCAGTTTGTTCCTCAGATTTTTGATCGCACTTCCAACGCTTCTTGTTTGGACTTTTTCTGTGTCACAGGTTCAGGTAACTCTTTGCCACTTCTTAGTGTAATTGCCTTCACTTGTTCCTTAGGATTGATTTACGTATTACTAGGCAAAGACCCTTGTGGTCGAGAATTTAATGATCTAGCAATTTGTCCCATCTGAATCTCCAAATTTCTGATGGATGCCGAATGATTTTTCAATGTGGCTTCAGTCTTTGTCATGAATTGAGATGCGTTCCTGCTCAATTGAGCAAGAGCATCTTCTAAAGACACCTTTTGTGCTGGCGGTGGAAGTGGCTGTGGAGGCTGAAATCCCATAGGTTTTTCAGGAGGCTGATTATTTCTCCAAGAAAAGTTAGGATGGTTTCTCCATCCCGGATTGTATGTGTTGGAGTAGGGATTATATTGTACATTTGAATTCCCCACAAACTGAGCCTGTTCCATCTGAGATTGAGCGAAAGGATTGCCCACTTGACAATTAACACTAGGATGAGGTCCACCACAAATATCACAAGCTTCTGGATGAGCATGGATGGCATTGGCAGTGAGTGAACTAAGTTGCTTTGTGATTAGCAACTGGGCTGATAGTGCAGTGAGGGCATCAACCTCATACTTGCCATTATTTTTCTGTAGTGTGGATCTCCCTAAAGACCATTGATAATCTATAGATGCCATCTCTTCCAAAAGTGCATGTGCTGCCTCATATGTCTTCCCCATTAAAGAACCTCCCGCTGCAGCATCTACAAGTATCTTGGTTGATCGAGTCAACCCATTATAAAAAGTCTACAACTGTAACCAATCTGGGATACCATGATGAGGGCATGCTCGTAGCAAATCTTTATACCTCTCCCATGCTTCAGAAAGTGATTCCATCTCATTTTGAGTGAATGTGGTGATCTCATTCCTCATCTTTGCCGTCTTGGTAGGTGGAAAATATTTTGTCAAAAATTTCTGCCTACACATGTCCCACGTGGTGATTGCTCCTGCTGGCAAAGAAAGCAACCAACTCTTGCCCCTATCCCTCAGTGAGAATGGAAAAAGCCTCAGTCTAATGGCATCATCAGAAACGCCATTTATTTTCAATGTGGCACAAATCTCAAGAAAATTGATTATGTGAGCATTAGGGTCCTCATGTGCCAACCCAGTAAATTAATTTGCTTGAACCATCTGGATTATGCCTGAATTTAATACAAAATTATTTGCAGCAACAGTTGGAGGTATGATACTGTGGAGATCATATGTGGCAGTAGGCAAGGCATAGTCACGTAATGCTCTAGTGTTTGCATTAGCGACCGGGAGTGTGTTATCTTCAGGTTCAGCCATAGTGTTATGAGAGTGTGTAGAAGCGTCTCTCTTCTTTCTATTCAAACGACAAGTCTTTTCTAGCTCTTGATCCAATGGGAGGAGATTATCACTTCCAAACCTTCTCATGCACTTCAGAACAATATCCTGAAAAATAAAAGAACACAAGTAAATAAATAAACTAAAATAATAAAAGTTCAAATTAAAGCTAGAACTACTTGGTATCGATATTAATAAAATCAAATTAGTCCCCGGCAGCGGCGCCAAAAACTTGTTGCGGATTTTACACGCAAGTGCACGTGATCGTTAACAAGTAATATAAAGTGAATATAAATTATCGTTCCCACAGAGACTAATGAATTATTAAATACCGAAATTAAAATAGTTCTAACTTTATTTGAAGAAAAAAAAATATTTTATGAATAAGCTAAATTAAAAGTAATTTTAAAACTTAATTAAAACTAAAATTAAAAACTAAACAAAGCAAGTTAATGGATTAAGTTGACGAAAGATCTAGGGTTTTCGATTTCACCTTAACTAATCCATCCTAATATTAATCTATTTCTATAATCTAATTTAATTTCCTGGTTGATAGTCGAGACTCCCTAATTTATTTATTAGTCCCTCCCGAGATCTAATAAAAATTCTCCTAATTGCTAATTCATCGTATTCCTATGTGAATTACAACAATTATGAAGTCATTAATTTCTATGGATTCTCATGTAGCGACTACACAAACCATGCAAGTATATTCCTATCCTACATGCAATTCATGGCATTTATCTCAATGAACTTGACACATAACTCCCCTTCCAGTTCGTTATGATTAACAAATCATCTAATTAGTGATCAAGTAATTAGAAGCATTAAGCACAAAGATAAATACTCAACCATAGAAATTTAAATCAAATTATATTAATAGAAAAATATTAAGACTTCATAGTTAGGCTACATCGAAACCCTAGAAAAAGAATTTAGTTCATATTAATATAAAAGAATATCACAAAAAATTTAAACATGATTGAAAAGAAAAATAAAAGATAAAATCCAACAAAAGCCGTAGATGATTGGTACTTAAAAATAATACTTAGCAAAAATTTCATGACAAAATACAAAACTTAAATTACTAAAATTGCTAAATAAAACTAAAAGCTAAAACAATAAAAGAAAGCTAAAATTGATAACTAAAATAAACTAAAGAAAACAAGAAGAAGACAAAAACGACATAAAATGTGAGGGCAAAAATTGCTCTAGCTTTAGTTGCTTCACCCAAGCTTCTAGAGGAAAGAAAAAAAATTCACGCTTGCTTTGCAAGTCAAGCTTGGCGGTATTCTATTTGCTAAACTATCAACCAACAAGAACAAAACAACGAAGAAAGATCAAGAAAACAACAAAAGATGGCTGAAAATTTGCGCAGAAACCGAGGAAAATTTGCTAAACTAAAGGATGAGAAGGAGAACAAAGAACGGATTTCTCCAAGCCAGAATGCTCCCCAATGTTCACAAATCCCCTCTTTATATAGGTGCAGCTATTTCCTTTTTCCTTTGTTCTCCACCTGCCTCTCGGCTTTCTGTTTCCTTTTCTTGTTCCTTTTTTTTTTCTTTGTTTCTTCGGCTGCTCCTTTATTTCCCTCCTGCAGATGCTATCTTGTTTCTTAATTGTGCAACCCGGTTTCTTTCTTTCCTAATTGCAGCCTTTTGTCTTCTTATTTCTGCTTTTTCTTCTTGACCTTTGTTTCCTTTTGCTTCCATGCTTTTAGAAGTTTTCACTCAGTTGCAAAGACTTTCCTTCTTTGTTTTGTTCGATCTGACTCTTGTTTGCTCACGAAGTCTCCTTCTTCTTTGTTGTTGCTGCCTTGTAAATCAAGAGGTGAGGTGCTGTGCTGAAGCTTCAAATTGCAGCTGTATTTTGTCCTTATGTTTGTTGTGCTGCAGAATTCTTTTGTCTTTGGCTGAAGAAATTTGAGTGGAATTCTGTTTTGTCTTTTCCTTGAGCGGCTGACTTGTGTTGTGTTCTTGCGGATTGAATTGCACTTAGATGAGGAAGTTGTCCCAGCCGCCAGCTTTGACTTGATTTGTCAAAATGCAGAAAGTCCAAATTCTTTCAGGTGCTTGCTTTGGCTAATTATCCACGGTTTTGCTTCACATCCGTGAGTACTGATGGTAGCTCCAGAATGCTACTTTACACATTACAATCCAGAATTGCATCCGCATCATTTGGATTTTGGGAACTTCCATGACCAAACAAAAGGAAGAAATGAATTATCTTCTAGTTTCCATTTTCGGTCTACCAAGATGGCCGTAGTGCACTAGGATGAATTGTTGGGTGATAAATCTAGAAATTATTTCCCTTGTTTTCCAAGTCTCAAGCCTAAGAAAAAGAAAAAAAAATAAAATTAAAAAGAAACCTTGAAGATTTTGCCAAGAAAAATAATATTTCCTTTTATTTGTTAAATTTTTCCTAAAAATCTCCAATCTAGCCATCCATAATAAAAACACTTAATATTCATATAAATAAGCATTTTAATCACTTAAACACAAGGAAATTGACCTAATAAATATGCAATTATACATCTTATCATATACAAAATAATTTTAATTCGTAGGCAATTCTATTCTCACAAGAACTCACACTAATTTCTATCAAAACCTACAAAACAAAGATGAATTCAGTTAAAACTAACTATATCAAATGATCAACTTGTTGGGAAGTTTGCAAGCAAGTTATTTGGTACCAAAAGTCTAAACTTACAAATAGCATCATGCCTCTGCTCCTCTTTGGCTAGTTCCTCAACCATCTCTGGTCCTTATCTGGTCTTTTTTTCTTCACCTGCACTTCACACTATAGACTTGCACACAAAAAAAAAAAAATCCTAGATCACACTTATGGCAGAAAATAATGCACAGCAAAGTCAAACTGTAGGAAACCAAATCAAAGAACGCATCAGAAGTTTTAAAATTTTGTTGGTTTCCTCCAAGGATCCATACAAAGTGAAGTCAAACCGGTAGGTGGAATTCGTACCTTTTCAAGTAGCGATAGAAGATCGTAGATTGTCGAATGTCGAATCACAAGCAAAACAAGTCTAGCCTTGCCTCTATGGTATCCACACGATCATATCCAAGCCTCAAGTTAATTTTCAAACAATTAACTAAAAAAAGAAGTAAAACAAATCTTGTAGTGCTAGCTAGGATTTTGTTACTCGGCTATTCCCTCAAGTTCTCAACTCAAGAATTGGTTTTCTTTCAATCTCTTCTTATAAATTCGTTTTTGGTTATTATTTCTCAAATAAGAAGTGGTGTCTATATTGAACAAGAGAAGAATAAAGAATAAAATTTCGTGCACCAAAGAATAGCTCTTGTTTTTCTTCAACAAAGAAAGCTTAAAAGGAAAGCTCTCAAACAAAATTTTGTCCCATCAGTTTCCTTGATCTGAATTCAATAATTCATCCATGTGAACAGCTGCCTTTTTACATTTCATATTCCAGAAATTGAATTGCAATATGTTGCACATGGTTGCCTTTTTATTTTCCAATGAATGGCTGCCTTTTCATTTTCATAAAATGAATTTCAATATGTTGCCTTTTCATTTTCCAATGAATGGTTGCCTTTTCATCTTCCAATAATAAAATCCATTTTGATTATTATTTAACTAATAAATCTAAAACTCATTTTGGATTTATTAATATTAATAAAACCAAAATCTTTTGGCCTTAAATCCAAAACCGCTTTAAAACGAAAACCCGATAGATTCCTATTCTCAATAGGATTCTTAAATTAACCAAAATTTCATCACATGAATTTTGCAATTCTTTTGGATACGATCTAAGTGTGTGACCCAATAGGTTATCATAACGTTGGCATTGATATAAAATATATTTTATACCAAAAGTAATGAGCGGTGTCTAGCAACACATCAATACTACCCAAGTTATGAGAATATTAGTAATTCGACATTACTTTTCTTGTGATAGATATTACCGTGTAATTAAATCCCTTTGCCCTAGATATCATGATTGAACACAAGCCATGGAGTGTGTCATGCTCGTATAGTTCAATCTTTGCATTTCTTGATTCCCAAGTAGACACATCTATACAAATGAGCCCGATATCACATATCGACTCATTTGAGCACGGCCATGCATTTTATGGTCTTACTCAATCAAGGGGCCCAAAGATATCACTCCCATTATATAGAAGGGGCAAATCCTTTCTTGATCACTCAACATCCCACTACATGATTTATTACATATCCAATTACTACTTTTATAGTTCACCCTTTTACGGGTAACGTTTAGTAGTATCAAAATATATAACTCCTCATGTTGGGATCTCTGAGGATCTCAAGTCTAAGGATTAT
The DNA here is from genome assembly GCA_020080225.1 of Gynochthodes officinalis. NCBI lineage: Eukaryota > Viridiplantae > Streptophyta > Magnoliopsida > Gentianales > Rubiaceae > Gynochthodes > Gynochthodes officinalis. The sequence continues at coordinate 6,901,553 of CM034620.1, forward strand.
ATAATAATCCATGTAGTATTTCTCATGGCGGGTCGATCCAGTACATAGTTCTCTAACATATACCTATGTGTTGACTTGATATCTCATATCATGAACCATTTCATCAGTCACTACACATACCAGTCTTAATGCATTATCATTGTCCCATTTTAATGATAATACTCAACTAGGGATAATTTTAGAATAATTAAATTCTTGGGACATTATTATGTTTATTTCATAAAACGCGGATATAAGATAAACATAATAATTAGTGCCATTAATTATGGACATTATGATACAATATATGCATATACCATCATCATATGATTAGTTATTAGGGCATAATCCAACACAAACCACAAAACTCAGCACACATACAGGCCCCCAAAAAAATCAAACACCATACAGCCTTGTAGCCTATGTTCCCACTTGTTATGCAACCAATATTATACCCCTTATTATAGGTGATGAAATAGTAAAACATTAGCAGCATTATTTCCTTTGCCGTGAATTCCAGCCCTGAATGCAACTTCTAATATCCATACTGAGCAGGCCGACAAAACTTTGAAAAAAATAGAGGCTACACACAAGAATGCAACTTCTAACATTCATAGCCAAATATAAAGCTTACCACTAACACACTACAATTAACCAAATCATGGGACAAGACTTCTTGAAATAAGTTTATCTCCCAGCAGTCTAGCAGAAGCAGTTGCAGTAGTATAAGCTATGAAGGAAAGAAATTTTGCAACAAAGCAAAAACAAGCTATGAAGGAAAGAAATTTTGCAACAAAGCAAAAACAAATCCAGATGCGGAATGGAACAACTCTAGCAAAGAAAAGCAAAGATGGTGATTTGAAAGAGACAATGAGTCAAAGATACGGAATGGAACAAATCTAGCAAAGCAAAAACAAAAACAAGAAGCAATTCTAATGTTGAAAAACCAATCTATCAACTACATAACATCAATCATCAATTCATCATTCAAATTGATTTCATCATTTCACGAACAAAAAGGAAAACCAGAAGGTACGATGGTTTATGTTCATCAATTGGATCAAACAAAGCTAATCAATCCCAAAACAAGGGAGGTTAATTGTCTGGAGGAAATTCTTGAAACATCTTCAACAATGTACGAAGGGATTATGCTATACTCAAAATCTCATACAAAATCTTACCCCCAACCCCAACAGAACACAGTCAACACACAATTTGGACAGAAAAATGAGTAGTGACCAACAGAGAAATCAAGCAACAATAGTGAGTAGTGACCAACATAAAACAATTTTGCCCCATCAGACATAGAGAAAATAGCCAAGACGACGAAGTTGAACATATTGAGTTACTGCTGGACCGCTGGTAGAGAGTACAAATGTGCTTCCTTTTCAGTATTCCGATTTGAGTTAGCAAACTTCTAGGCGAAGTGAAGACGAAGATGGTGGTCAATGGCAGAGCAGACTACGACAAAGTCGGGGATTGTGGTGTGGGGTTAAGGGAGTTTGAGGCAGCATTGGAGATTTCAGTTTCACCACCACCTTTTTCTTTTTGCAAGTAAAGCGTGCAAGATTCGTGGGCTGTTGCTCGGAGATGAAGTTACGACGTGTGACTTCGGCAGAGCTTGATTTGCGGAAGCGGAACTCTGGAGGTAGGAGACAAAACGCAGATGAAATGCGGATGAAAGGCTAAAATTGAGTTATTTGATAAAACACAGCCTAATTTCGCGTTTTGGTGGAATCGTTTGAAACATACGATTTTGATGATTTTACGTGTCAACACGCGATTTTACCACAATTTCACCATACATTTTTCGATTTTGAACATGAGTTGAATCGGACTCTAGATTTTGGCTCATAAAAATGTAAAAACGTACAAGTAAACTCGTGATTTTAACAACCTTGTGTGTAGATGAACCTTTTAATGAAGCTTTTTAACCAACTCGGCTTTCTTGTCACCATCTAATCTAGTTTGTCCCTTCACAGGCAATAGGGTTTTAATGGTGTAAAAGAATTAAAACCATAAACAGTTTCAAAAGGTGAGAACCCAATGAAAGAATGTACAGTTTTATTATAGGAAAACTTAACTATTAGTAGGCATTTTTCTCAACCTTTCAAGTTGTTTTTAATTAAGGCTCATAACAAAGCACCAGGAGTTCAATTTGTTACCTTAGTTTGGCCATCCGTTTGATGATGACTAGCAGTTGAAAAAATTAACTTGATACCCAATTTACCCCATAAGGTTTTCTAGAAGTAACTCAAGAATTTCACATCTCGATCACTCACAATGCTTCTAGGAATGCCATGCAGTCAAACTGCCTCCCGAAAGAATATATTAACATGTTTGGCATCATCAAATTTCCTACAAGTAATAAAGTGAGCTATATTAGAAAAGTGATCTACTACAACAAAAATAGAGTCCATACATCTTGAAAACCATTGCAAACCAAACACAAAATCCATGGATACATTAGTCCAAGGTGAACTAGGTATGGGTAATGGAGAATACAAGCCACGATGAAGGAATTTAGACTTTGCTTGTTTACAAACTATGCATCTCTCACATACTCTCTCCACATCCCTTTTGATATTAGGCCAATAAAAATGTTCCACTTAAACATCTAAAGTTTTGAGAATGCCAAAGTGTCCCATCAAACCCCTACTTTGAGCCTCACGTACTAGTAATTCTCGCAAAGAACTATTAGGCATAGAAAGCCTATTCTCAAGAAAGAAATATCCATTATGCCTATTATGTGTTGAATGCAAACTACTCACAAACTCCAAAAACACTAGCAAATTTGAGTTCAGTAGCATATAGTTTTTAATATATTTAAAATTGAACAATATAGTGTTTAAAGTAGTCATAAGTGAATGCCTACGAGACAAAGCATCAGCAACAATATTTTCTTTTCCATGTTTATATTTAATAACATAAGGAAATCTCTCAATAAAAGTAATCCACTTAGCATGTCTTTTATGCAACTTATGTTGACCTTTAAGTTCTTTAGTGATTCATGATTAGTGTGTATGAAAAACTCTTTTGGCATCAAATAATGTTGCAAGTCTCTAGTGCATGAAACACCGCATACAATTCTTTACATAGTTGGATAATTAAGATAAACACAATTCAACTTTTCACTAAAATAAGCATGAGGCCGTCCTTCTTGCATCAACACAGCACCTATACCCGCATCACTTGCATCACATTCAAGTTCAAAAGTATGATTAAAATTAAGCAAAGCAAGTAATGGAGCATTAGTCAAATCATGCTTAAATTGATTAAAGGCTCTCCTTGTGCAATTCCCCAACTAAAAGTCACATTCTTTTTAATCAATTCATTCAAAGGGCAGCCTTGGTAGAAAAATCTTTTGTAAACACCCGATAAAAACTTCTTACCTCGAAGATGTTTATGAGGTTAGCCAATTGGTGATGACCTCAACCTTAGAGTGGTCAACTTGAGTCCTTTTTTTAACAAATCACAAAACCTAAAAACAAAACTTCTTCTACACAAAATGTACACCTTTTGAGGTTAGCAAACAACTTAGCTTCATTCAAAGTATTTAGCACTTGACGTAAAGCAAGTCTTTTCTATAAATCAAGATATCATCAAAGCAAACCACAATAAATTTACCAATAAAATGCTCCAAAACAAGGTTCATTAATCTCATGAATGTACTAGGTGTGTTAGTTAAACCAAAAGGTATTACTAACCATTCATATAGACTAAATTTTGTTTTAAAGGTCAATTTCCATTCATCACCTTCTTTCTTGCGAATTTGATGATAACCAGATTTAAGGTCAATTTTAGTGAACACACATGCACCATGCAAATTTTCAAGCATATCATCTAGTTTAGGGATAGAGTAGCGATATTTAATGGTAATTTTGTTAACTGCTCTACAATATACTCACATTCTCCATGAACCATATTTTTTAGGAGCTAAAGTATTGCGTATGGTGAAAGTTATTCACGAACATGACCCTTGGAAAGCAACTTCTCCACTTGCCTTTGTAATTCTTTCATCTTCTTGGGATTGGCTCTATATACGGGATGGTTTGGAGTCACTACCTTGAGGACAAAGTTAATTTAATACTCAATTCCACAGATTGGTGATAATCTGTTGGGAATCTCCTCAAGAAACACCTCCTCAAAATCTTTAGAACTACACAACTTCACAAGGCAAATAAGAGATTAGGTCGCCAGTAGAAAAATAGGTTTCTAGATATAAAAGTACAACAAGAAACCGATTGTAATTCAAAGCCCTATCTACCTCTCTAACAGTTGAAAAGAAATTTCCTTTTCCCTTAGACTTGTGGCTTTTCACTCAACTCTTTTCTTTCTTTTCCAAATGTTCTAACCTCACATAACTCAGATCTTACCTCCTCTCTCTTCTCTCATTTTATGTCTCTTTTCACTCTTTTCTTCTCTCCCTCATTTGTCTTTTGTCCACTCTTCTTTAGCCTTTTATCTTTCTCACTTTTCATCCTAAGCTATTCATTGTACACTTGAGAAGGAGATAGTGGTACAAGAGTTATTGGTGCATTATTTAATACAAATCGATACTTGTTAGAATGACCAACATACACCGCATGGCGATCAAACTCCCAAGGTCTTTCGAGCAAGTTATGCCTAGTTTGCGTGGGCACTACATCACAAAGTACCTCATCCTCATACCTTCCAATGGAGAATTGAACCAATACTTACTTATTAACTCAAACTTCTCTGCAATTATTTAGCCATTGCAGCCCATAAGGCTGTAGATGCTTAATAATTTGTAGGTTCAACTTTTCTACAAGATAAGAAGATGCACAATTAGTACAAGAAGCTTTAGCAATGATGACATTGTAGGAAATCAAATACCACCCGCAATGGAATTTCAATTTTTTTATTTCCTCCAAAGATCCTTACAAAGTTATTTCAAACCGGTGGTGAAGAGTTTTACCTTTACCAGTTGCACACTACAAGAAAAATAGCCTTTAGTGACCAAAAAGTTGGTGACAACAATCAATTTGATCACTAAATGGGCTCTTTGGTGACCACTGAGTGAATCGTCACTAAATCAAAGTTGTCATAACATCTTTGGTGATGAAATGAAAAATGTCGTCACCAAGTCATCACTAAATATGGTGGCGCCAAAAAAGACCAGAAACTACACTGCAATTAGTGATGACTTTTAGTGACAACATTTGATCTCGTCGCCAATGATAAGCATCAAATAGTTTTGATGAAAATCCAAGATCCGAGACAACTACAACTCCTCAAGTAAATGCCGAACATGAAGCTGAACTTGAAGCTAAACATGCTGTCAAAACTTCAGCTACAAGGAGTCCAAAGTTTGATCCATTGCAAGGCATTGGATGGCCAATAACTAGATCAAGGGCTAAGAGAATGCAAGCTGCCTTAATCTCTTTCGTAAATGAATCCATTGAATCCAAGCTAAGGCAGCAAGCAAGACTTCCAATTCTAGTTCAACACTTGTCATTTTACTTAGTATTGTAAATGAGGAGCCAAGTGTTGTTCATTCTTCATGATCAAGTTAAAGAAGCTTCCAAATTGGAGTAAAGAAGCTCCAATTCGGCCAAGGCCATGATGATTAATGGAATTGCCAAATCCAAGGCCATGATAATTAAAGGAATTACCAAATCCACAAAGCTGAATTTTGCTCAAGCATAATTCAGCCAACACACTTGGATTAGTTTTAGCCAACTCGCTTGTTGTTTTATTTCCTTTTTCTTAGAGTAGTTATTCGTTTAAGTAATAGTTTCTTTAGTTAGTTTCCTAAAAAGCTAATCCAAATAGGGAATGGCTTTCTTAATTCTTACAACTTGTAAACTATAAATAGAGGCATTCAGCCATAATGAAATTCAGACTTGATTCAAACAAACTTGAGAGCCTTTGAGCTTTCTTTGAGTTCTAGTTTAGAACTTGCTTTGAGTCTTTGAGGATAGCCTCTTAGGTTCATGTTTAAGCTATTTTGTTGAGTTTCTTTCCCTCAACAATCTAAGTGTGCCGGTTGGTTCCAAAGATAGTCAAAGTTCACATCTTGGGTCTCTGATAATTCCATTGGGTGTCAAGTGGACTAAAAGTAAGGTTCCAAGAATAGTCAAAGTTCACATCTTGGGTCTTTGATAATTCCGTTGGGTGTCTTGGTAAAGAAAGACTTTGTTCAACCTAGAGAACGATACTAAGACCAACACTCTGATATAGGTTTGGATTTTATTCTCTTGGTTTAAGATTCATATCAAGTTTGGTGACGAGGAATTGTCATCACCAAATTGATGCAGAATTTTGACGGAAAAATGTGGTTGCTAATTTATAAATACTATGTGTATTTAATGAATTATAATTGTAGAAGGATTTAATGATGAAAAAATGTTGTCACCAAATGTTAGAAAATTAGTGACGACATTTTGTGGTCAGTAATTCATAAATACTATGTATATTTTATGAATTATAATTGTAAAAAGGTTTAGTGACGAGAAAATATCATCACCAAATGTTACGAAATTAGTGATGACATTTTGTAGTCACTAATTCATAAATACTATGTATACTTTAGGAATTATAATTGTAGAATGCTTAGTGACGAGAAAATGTCATCACAAATTGGTGGTTGTAATGAATAAGGAATTTGCCAAAATAATAAGTAACAAATTGGGTCATTACGGTGACAGAATGATTTGGTTCTTGGACTAAACAATTTTATTAGGTGAAACATGTAGTTTTTGGTGTGACATTTAATTTTTATTGATTATAGTACTGCACCCTATTCTTTATAATTTTGTAAAAATAATTTTGATAAGTATGTTAGGACACCCTAATATTTATAATTTTGCCCCCATAATTTTGACTTATTATATTAAGGCATCTTATTAAGTACAATTAGTAGTTGTAAAGAAAAAAAAAATGCTGAAAATTAATAATTTCAAAATTGGGTTAAATTATTTGGTCCATTGGGCTAAGCACTCTCACTAGGCAAAAAATGTCCTTTCTATTATCACCCTTATTTTCTATTAATTGTACTATGGCACTCTTCGCCTTAGAATTTTGCCAACATATTTTTGATACTAATGTTAAGACACCTTGATATTTACAATTTTGCCCCTATAATTTAGATGAATTCTATTAAGACATCTTATTAAGTACAAGTAGTAGTTAATTACAAGAAAATTGGCTTTTAGTGACGGAATACTTGGTGTCGAAAAAAAATATTGCCACCAAATACCCCCCATTAGTGACAAAAAAAAATTTCGTCAACAATTTTTCGTCTGCTCCCCATATTTAGTGACGAGTCACTAGAAGTTGTCACTAAAGAATGTGGTGGGAAGCTTTCCCGCCAAAATGGTCACAATTAGTGACGAGAAATTAGTGACAACATTCATTCTTGTCACTAAAATCATAAAATTTATTTATTGGTGACGAAATTTTTGTCGTCACCAATTTGAATGGCTTTTAGTAACGATTTTTGTCATCACCAATGTGAATGTCTTTTAGTGACGATTGTTTGTCGTCATCAATTTCTTATTACATTTATAACTTACACTACTTATATATGATTCTTAATTAAATTGTTAATTATATGGATATATGTGAAATACCATTAATTAAAAAAAAAAATTTGTTAGCGTGTTATAAAAATGATTTTCTTATTCGAAGGAAAATTTAATCAGTAAAATAGTGACAATAAAAATGAAAATAGTTACAATATTTTAATTCATATTTTTATACATATATAGTTTCAGTGCATAATATTATTAAGTATAGAGATATAAAATATTTATTTTAGTGTATAATAAAAATTGAATATTGTAAATTTTAAGAAAAATATATATGTTCATCCAATTAACTTAGGATAGATTATATAAAATATTTTGGGCTAATTCATTGGGCCACAACTTATATAATGATTGGACTTGTTTGGTTAAGGATAATGATTGGGTTGTGTAAATTATTAATTGGGCTGAAGTTAACTTTTTAAATTTATAATTCTTAATTTCTAATAATTACACTAAGACACCCAAACATGTATGAATTTGCTTACATTATTTGACGTTAAGAATAGAGTATTTTTAGATACACTATCACCTACTTATAATTTAATTTTTTTGGCTAAGAATAATGATTGAACTAAACATATTCTTCCCTATGCCAAACTTAGCTTGTTTGTATTATAACTCTGAATTTCTAATAATTGCACTAAGACACTCTAACAAATAAAATTTGTTCATATACTTGTACTTCAATCACACAGTCTATAAGTATTACAATACATTATTAAGTGGTATAATACAAGAAAAGGAAACTTTTTTACTTAACTTTTTATATTTATGTCTTTTAATTTTTAATCATTGTACTAAGACACCCTAATATATTTGAATTTGCCTACATTATTTTACTTCAAGGATAGAGTCTATTTTTAGATACACTATCAATTAATTATTATTGGATTTCTTTGGCTAAGAATAATAATTGGACTAAGCATATTCTTCCTTATGCCAAACTTAGCTTACTTATATTATAACTCTTAATTTTTGAAAATTGTACTAGGACACCCTAATAGTGTAGGAAACCAAATCAAAGAATGCAGCAAAATTTAAAAATTTTTGATTTCCTCCAAGGATCCATACGAAGTGAAATCAAATTGGTAGTGAAGATTGTTACCTTACCGGTAGTGTAGCCTTGTTGATTGTTGGAGATTGTTGATTGTCGAATCACAAGCAAAACCAATCTAGCCTTGCCTCTATGGTATCCACACGATCGTCTCCAAACCTCAAGTTAATTGTCAAACAATTAACTAAAGAAAGAAGTAACAAAATCTTATAGTGCTAGCTAGGATTTTGTTACTCGGGTATTCTCTCAAGTTCTCAACTCAAGAATTGGTTTTCTTTCAATCTCTTCTTATAAATTCGTTTTTGGTTCTTATTTCTCAAATAAGGAATGGTGTCTATATTTAACAAGAGAAGAATAAAATAAAGAAATTTCGTGCACCAAGAAAATCACACAATTTTCTTCAACAAAGAAAGCTTAAAAGGAAAACTCTCTCAATGAAAGTGTCCCTTCGGTTTCCTTGATCTGAATTCAATAATTCATCCATGTGAACAGCTGCCCTTTCACATTTCATATTCTAGAAATTGAATTGCAACATGTTGCACATGGTTGCCTTTCCATTTTCCAATGAATGGCTGCCTTTTCATTTTCATAAAATGAATTGCAATATGTTGCCTTTTCATTTTCCAATGAATGGTTGTCTTTTCATTTTCCAATGAATGGTTGCCTTTTCATCTTCCAATAATAAAATCCATTTTGATTATTATTTAATTAATAAATCTAAAACTCATTTTGGATTTATTAATATTAATAGAACCAAAATCTTTTCGCCTTAAATCCAAAACCGTTTTAAAACGAAAACCCGATGGATTCCTATTCTCAATAGGATTCTTAAATTAAACAAAATTTCATCACATGAATTTTGCACTTCTTTTGGATATGATCTAAGTGTGTGACCCAATAGGTTCTCATAACGTTGGTATTGACATAAAATATATTTTATGCCAAAAGTAATGAGCGGTGTCTAGCAACACATCAATACTACCCAAGTTATGAGAATATATTAGTAATTCGACATTACTTTTCTTGTGATAGATATTACCGTGTAATTAAATCCCTTTGCCCTAGATATCATGATTGAACACGAGCCATGGAGCGTGCCATGCTCGTATAGTTTAATCTTTGCATTTCTTGATTCCCGAGTAGACACATTTATACAAATGAGCCCGATATCACATATCGACTCATTTGAGCACGGCCTTGCATTTTATGGTCTTACTCAATCAAGGGGCCCAAAGATATCACTCCCATTATATAGGAGGGGCAAATCCTTTCTTGATCACTCAACATCCCACTACATGATTTATTACATATCCAATTACTACTTTTATAGTTCACCCTTTTACGGGTAACGTTTAGTAGTATCAAAATATATAACTCCTCATGTTGGGATCTCTGAGGATCTCAAGTCTAAGGATTATTTACACCATCATCACTATGAGAAATATTTATGACACTTCATATAATAATCCATGTAATATTTCTCATGGCGGGTCAATCTAGTACATCGTTCTCTAACATGTACCCATGTGTTGACTTGATATCTCATATCATAAACAATTTCATCAGTCACTACACATACTAGTCTTAATGCATTATCATTGTCCCATTTTATGATAATACTCGACTAAGGATAGTTTTAGAATAATTAAATTCTTGCGACATTATTATGTTTATTTCATAAAATGCATATATAAGATAAACATAATAATTAGTGCCATTAATTATGAACATTATGATACAATATATGCATATACCATCATCATATGATTGGTTCTTAGGGCATAATCCAACAAATAGTTATAATCTTTTAATTAATATCTCTATATATAAAGTTTTAGTGTATAATATTATTAAATATGGAGATAGAAAATATTTATTTTGGTGTGTAATGAAATTAAATATTATAAATTTAATAACAAGATATGTATTTGGCCATATAATTTGGGATAGATTAAATAAAATATTTTGGGCTAAATTGATTGGGCCACAATTTATATAATGATTGGACTTGTTTGGCTAAAGATAATGATTGGGTTATATATTAGGCCGAACTTAATTTTTTAAATTTATGGCTCTTAATATCTAATAATTGCACTAAGACACTGTAATATGTATGAATTTGCCTACATTATTTTATTTCAAGCATAGAGACTTTTTTAAATACATTATAGATTAATTATAATTGGATTTCTTTGGCTAAGAATAATGATTGGATTAAGCATATTCTTCCTTATGCCAAACTTAGCTCTTAATTTTTAATAATTGTACTAGGACACCCTAACATTTTTGTTTGTCCATATAATTGTACATTAATCACATAGTCTTTTTAATATTACAATACAGTATTGATTAGTACTAATTGGCTTTCTTTGGCTAAGAATAACAAATGGACTAAGTATATTCGTCAATTTGGGTTGAGCTTTATTGGCTAATTTATGTTATGGCTCTTAATTTAAAATAATTATACTTGGACACCTTGGGATTTATGAACTTGTGCACATAAATTTAATTACTTTAAGCACATAATTTGTTTAGTATTAAAATACACTATTGATTAACGGTAATTAAAAGTTTTGGCATTTATTGCAAACTATATTTCTTTATAAGAAAATCAAGAATAAAAAATATATAGTTTTAAAATAGTTACAGTCACTAATGTAATATTATAACACAAGTAGTTGTTAATACATGTACATATATTGTTAGACATACAATGTATAGCAAAAGTAGCAAAAACTTATATTCCCTTTATCCCAAAAAAAAGTTCCATTTCACCAATGTACAACTTTTTATTTTTGGTCAACCAAGTGGAGGTACAACTCATTTTATACCACTAATTTTCTCATTAAATCAATACACCTTTTTAATGTATTTTATCTCATTAAAGATATTTTGGAAATTTTGTTGAAATATCAGCTTTGACTTTTAAAATTGGACTCTTTTTTTTAGACAAAAACTTGTTTAGAAATTGAATTCTTTTATTTGAGACGGAGGGAGTGTGTGTGTGTGTGTGTGTCTATATATATATATATATATATATATATATATATATATATATGCATAGTTAGAAGTTAATACATATATATAGTAGTTAGTAAATAATATAGTTATAATAAAAGTAATTATTACACAACATAAGCAGTTTAGTGCATATGTACACACACAGTAACTAACACATGTTAATTATTCATCTATTTGTTTATCTTTTAAAAGAGTAATATATAATCTTAAATATAAATAATCTATATAAACTTAAATATATAATATACATAATTTTTTCAGTCTGAACATGAAAATATAAATATTATTTTTTTCCTATGAATTATTTTGAAATGATTTCACTTGAGGTATTTAATAACCAATTAGCATTTCAAAATTTAAAATTTAAAAAAATTCAAGTAAGAATTTTTTTAATCTAACATAGTATTGTAAAATGAAAGACTGATTATTAGTTTAAAAAGTAAAAATCTTTTTATTATGAATAATTGAATAAAAAGTTTGAATGCTTAAGGGAAAAAAAGGAGAGAAAACAAAATTATTTTAAAGAGAAAAATGGGAATCAAAATTGGAATGACTGTTTATAGGCAAGGGTTTATAGTAATCAAGGACTATATGTACTTTCTATTTCCAATATTATCAATGATAATGCATCTACTTCTTCTGCTTATATAATTGAATTATTTTCTTTATCGTATGCAAGATTAGAACATACTAATTTTAGCTATATAAAGAAAATGCAATCACTTGGCTTAACTTCTAGTTTGAGTTAACCAATATAGATAAATGTGAAATATATGTTTGAGCAAAAATCACTAAAAAGACTTGTAAAAAAACATTATGTTACTTTTATTAAAGCAAACTATAACTAGAGGTGGTAAAAAACATTATGTTACTTTTATTGATGATTTCTCTAGATTTGCTAAGTTGAAAGTGACGAGAAAGTGTTTAAATTACTTGACAATTGATCTTGATTTGCTTTATATCATGCAGAAACAGCTCAAGGAGGAAATGCTCGTTCAGGGTGACTTTTTCTGCCTGTGTTTCGCGATCGCTACTACGAAGCCAATATGCGGAGAATCCGGTCAAAATTGAGTGATACACAAAAAATAATCCTCTGAAGGGAGAGCAGTCTTGCAGAAATGGCTCTTGACCATGAACATACATTCTGGTGCAAACAAATTATCCATTCTGTTTTGTTGAGGCAACTTAAGCCAGCTGAGCAATCAAATGTCAACTGTAGCTTAGACTTTAACTTCGTCGACAAGAAGGTAGCATTTGGCTGGAGAGAGTTCGCCATCATTACAGGCCTCAAGATGGGGGACTTTGCGCTTGCATATTCCAAGTACCATGCCCCTGATGGTCCTTCTTCAATTACCAAGTATCTAAAGCATCTGGGCCAAATAGATGAGACGACATACGATGAAATGTTCAAAGCTTACGACCGTATCAACGCATCGTATGAAGATGATGATGTCGTGTCCCTAACACTGTTGCTTCTATATACATCCATCAATGGCTTGTCAAAGTGATCCAGGATTGAAGATAAATTCCTACATTTGGCATGTGATTGGAAGAAGTTCGATGAAATGCCGTGGGGTGACCTATCTTTCAGGGCGACTGTGGATAGTTGTAGAAAGGCAATGATGAATGCCTTGAAACAGACTGAACACCCACAACATCGGACTTACACTGTTGGGGGATTTCCAATAGCACTCAGGGTAAGGGAACTGAACTATTGTTTTCGTTGTCCTTCTGTCGCATGCTTACTTCCCCCCAATAACCTGAACAATTTTTTTTTCATGTCTTCATTTATATTTTTTTTATAAAGAATAACATTTTTTCTAACATAGTTATTAAACAAAAATTATCTTGTATTCTCCATAATTTACAAACCAAAGCATAACATATTTTACTGAGCATATTACACAACGGCACATGTTCTATGGTGATATTATAACACATTTTTTTATATGGGATAATAACACATACTTTTGTTTCAATGTTATAGGTGTTCGCTTATAAGACAATGCCACATCTCCAGCGATTCAAAATGGTTGAGCCGGTCGAAACTACTGGATGCAAGCCCAGAATGTTTAGATGGAAAGGGCTGAATGCCCAGGGAAAAGACCAAGAAAAGAAGAAAATTTGGTCAAGAAATACTATTGATGGGGAGGTTTGTTATGTTTATTAACTGAATATAGAATACTCGAAGCTACTTTTACGTGAATATTAATTCTTCACATGTTGCAGAAGGTAAAGTTACCCGAATGAAGCCCACATCAGAAGAGAGACAGAAATTCTTGGATTGGGAAGAAGAGGAAGCAGTTGGCGACCTTGAGGAGTTCGGCAGAGACGATGATGACTCCGATCATAAGGCCGAAGACAGTTTCTACGTGTCCTATAGAACTAGAGACATAGAAACCGAGGGTGCCAAAACTTTGAAACAACATTCAGAGGGCAAAGCGGAGAAAAAACAGAAACGAATGGCCTTAGTAGAGGAATTCCGATCACGAATTGCCATGTGTGAGTAAATGCTCAAGGTCAGCAATGTGTGAAGGAGGCCAAAGAGGAACTGCGAATCGAGCGAGCTCATTCGGCTGTTCTGGAGGGCAAAGTAAATGCTCTCACTACTAGGGTCGAGTGTCAAACCACCGACCTTGCTAATATGTGGCAATACATACGCACTTTGATACTCATCCAACCAACTGCACATTCCCCTCCTTTTTCGCCCTATTCCCAAGATTCATTCGGCCATGGTCAGCAAGAGGGACCAACGGAAGACCAATATGGTGAGCATGAGATGCCAGAGGATGCCAAAACAGAGGGCCGTACGGATGACCAAGGTGGTCAGCACGAGGGGTCTCAGGGGGCCAATACCAAGGGCCCTCAGGATCAAGATAATGTTCCGCTGGCTGAGGTAGAGGGTCAGCACCCTGTCGCGATGATAGCAGAGGGCCTGAAAGAGGTGGATAATGTGATTATCCTCACCGACTCACAAGTAACCCCTCGGCCGAACCATTGATATCGATCGAGAGTGCTCCACCCGCACCAATGAAGGAAAAGGAGCCGAAATCTTCGGCTCTCGAGGAGACAGTCGGCCAAAACCTGGAGTTAACCCTTGCCTTAGCCGCGGCATTACCATATCAGCCATCTCCCAAAGATATTGCAGCAATGAAAAGGTGGATGAGAGCAAAACCACCCCTCTACTTGGATACGCCTGTTTTATCATTGGATTCCGACCTCTTGTTGAGAATGTGGACTACAAGCGATTGGCTGAACGATCATGTAAGTTATTGCTTTTCCTTTATCCTACCATGATTAATATATCAATACTGAATTTTACCTAACGACGTTATATTTTATGCTTGCAACAAATTAATATGTATACGTCCATGCTGAGAAAGAGGATAATTTCAATGGGACGCGGTGATATCTCCATCATGGAATGTTATTTTGATGTAAGTGTGGATAGATGGAAGCATGTCTTATTTACTTAACTCCTAGTTTTAATTGATATACGTAATGACCTACGGATGGTCTTTTCCTTTTCTTGGTGGTAGATGAACATGAAAGAGCTCCATGGGGCCCAAAAAGTCCCACAATTTGATGACTTGGCAATGAAGCAGTTTGTTGGTGATTGTGCCTTCGAACGCGATTGTCGGACTGTTGACATTGTCTTATTCCCCTGCCACATTGACGGCAATCATTGGATGCTCGTGAAAATGGATTTGTACGCAAAATTTGGTCTACCAAGAAGGGGGGTAAGTATCTAATCTCTAGTATGATCATTTTCCCACGTAATGGCTGTAGGAGTAATGATTTTAGTCTTGCTCATTTATTTTTGTAGGAGCGGCGATTGTGGCATATATGTATTAAAGTGGGCTGAATGCATTATCCATGGCCTCCTACTAAATACAATTCAACCCGAAAATGCTGTGGAGATCCGCAAGGACATGGCAGCAGTACTTTACGTACACGCAAAGGAGAAGCATGCTAGGCAAAAAGATGCAAGGCCCAAAAAAAGAAGGAAAAAGTAATCTCAGAATTGTATAAATAAATGTACATGAACATTTTTTTGTAGGAGCAGGTTTTTTTTGTTAATTTAAATTACATCAATGTAAAAATACACAAGCTTCATTGGTTTTTTAGGGGGAGCAATTTATCATTATACTTCGGCCTATGAAACTACATTCAGAGTTACGTGTGGAATATATGGGTTTTTTTGCTTTTACAAAAAGTGTATGGATTGCAAATGTATGCAATTGGTTATGTGTTCCTTTATTCCTGTATTTCCAGTTTTAGTAAATCATTTTATCTAGATAATGCCAAATTTTACATATTTTGGCTATCCAATATGTAGACAATATATTCTGTTGAGCTAAGGCATTTGTTCGACATTTTTACTTATAGTCGACGTGTTTTACTTATAGTCGACATTTTTTACTTATAGTCGACATGTTTTACTTATAGTCAATATTTTTTACTTATAGTCGACATTTTTTACTTATAGGCGACATTTTATACTTATAGGCGACATTTGTTTCGCCGATTTCATGTATGTTGCTGACAGTTTGTTAAACATGCATTTCGAGGTTTTCGGACGTATTTTTTGACATTTACGAACTTTTTTCTTTTACGGGTGAAACTTAATCAAGCCAAATTTTTCTGAACAGTATGTATTAATCCATTTTACCGCCTTTTCGGACTTCAGTGGATTCCAATTTCTAATCACCAACATTGGGTAGATTCGGTTTCCTGCGTCTGCCTATCCTAACTAAGTTTCTTCGCAAGGTGAAAAGGATCCGGCGTCTGCATATCCTAACATTCGCAAGGTGAAAAGGAGCCAGCATTGTAAAGGTACACATTTCTATACTCTTCTTCTTTTGAATAATGGGTAGCAGGTTTATTGTAAGGGCTTTCACTCATTAGGAACGGGGTTATTGTACACCGGTTGTATGGGCCTTGTTTCATTTTTTCAATGGTAAAATGAAGTAATGGTGTAAAAAATGGATGTTTAATGAATGTTATGCCAATGAAGGGTTATCTAACTTCATTGAATGCATACAACTGTCGAAGGTATGGCGACTCAAAATGTATGGTCTGTGCATGTTCTTTATGGAGGAGAATGGACTGTTGATGCAGCGTCGAATGAGCATCGATACATCAATTATAAGAGGGTTGAAACTATATTGTTGGAGGAAGCTGCAAGTTTCTCGGAAATGATTAATAACATCATTAGCGTCATTGGCGTGGATCCGAGAATAAAAGATCAACTTCTAATCCAATACCTACCAAAGTACTTGTCCAATATTTCTGTCTTGCCCATCAACAATTATTACCACGTTAGGTGTTTTATGAATGAGATTATAAGGCATGCCAGGATACCTATATGTGTTACCATTCGAGAGGTTTCGGCTGATGCGGATGAATACGGCGGCAGTAACTCACCCATAAAATGATTGAGCTCTGATAATCCAATTTGGACTAATGATATAATCCATTCAAGACAATTGGATGAGAACAATGTTAGTAGACCGAATGCAGATCAATTCGAAAGCAAAGAGGATGATGCACCGCCGGTACATGAAACCATCATTGTTGACGATGAAGGAATAATGGCCTCAGCAAGAAGCAAGGAGCCTGTTCTTGGACCCAAACCTCAAGATATTCATTGCCTCGAAGCCACTAAGTCTTCTCGTGCGGGGGGGTCAGCTTCTGATAAATTAGACGAAGTCGTAGATGTTGCAGTGAGCGATGTTTTTGAGACTAGGCATCACCTGTTCTTAAGGATGTCAATGCTTGCCATCAAACATTTTTTCGAATGGAAGGTTCTTCGGGCAAATAGCAAGTTTTGATACCTAAGGTGTACGGATGTTAATTGCAAATGGAGAATGAATGCATCGGCGATTGGGAATTCATCTACATGGAAGATTACAAAATATGACAACAGCCATACATGCCAATCATCGTTGGTTCATAGTGATAATCGACAGGCTTGTAGCAAAGTTATTGGTTCATGGATCAAGGGCAAGTACCAAGACGTATGCAGGCCGTATAGGCCGAATGAAATCATTTTAGATATTCGGTCGGAGCTTGGGGTTAACATATCATATCTCAAGGCTTGGAGATCGAGGGAATCCGCATTGCACGAAGTAAGGGGCGATTATGAGGGTTCGTATACAATACTGCCAGCCTATTTACACGTGCTGCAAGAAGTAAACCCGCAATCGCATCGAAATGAGTCGGGACGAGGGTGGTAGATTCAAGTATTTATTCTTTGCATTTGGTGCTTCCATTCGTGGCTTTCGTAGCCACATGCGACCAGTTATTGCTGTTGACACTTGCTTTCTTAAAGGAAGATATCCTGGATCGTTAATTGTTGCGACGTGCATGGATGGTAACAACCAAGTATATCCTGTCGCTTGGGGAATTGTTGATTCTGAAAATGATGCATCATGAGAGTGGTTTTTGCAAAGGCTAAAGGCTGCTATTGGTAATGAAACCGATGGATTGGTGTTTGTTTCTGATAGACATAAGAGCATTGCAAAAGTTCAAAAACAATGCCATGATCCCATTATACTTTAAGGCTGCGAAAGCTTACACCATGGCTAAATTCAATGAGCACTTCTCACGAATTTCAATGCAGAATTCAAGGGTAAGCGAGTATTTACGAGAAGTCGGGATTGAACGGTGGTCGAGGGCACATTCAGGTGGGAGACGTTATACAATCATGACGACCAACATTGCAGAATGTCTAAATGCATTATTAAGTGATGCCCGGGAGTTACCTATTCACATTTTGGTCGATTACATCCGCAACACACTCCAAAGATGGTTTCACGAACGGCGTACCGCGGCTAGTGAAATGAAAACATTGACGACCCCATACATTGAAGAGCTAATAGCATCAAGAATGAGAGAAGCACAATTCTATGTAGTTGAACCGGTTGATATACACAGATGGGTTGTACGGGACATTGCAAACCGCACTGCTACGGTTGATTTGCTTAAAAAAACTTGCACGTGTCGAGTGTTTGATATGGATCAAATCCCTTGTGTTCATGCACTAGCTGCATCTCGGCGCAGACAAATTGACCATTACACCTTATGCTCGCGACTATATCACACTGAAGCACTTGTAGGGGCTTATGCCGATTCTATTATGTCGGTGGGAGACGCTAAGGATTGGAATGTGGCCGCTGATGTTTTAGCAATTCAATTATCACCCCCAGAACCTAGGGCTAAGAGTGAAAGGAGGAAGAAAAAAAGAATTCCTTCTACAGGAGAGGAGAAAGTTAAAAAAAATGTGGTAGTTGCGGAGGGAGCGGACATAACCGGCAAACTTGCTCAAATGCTTTCGTTTCTAGGGACAACGTGTAGAGCGAGTTAACTTTATTTAGTATTGGATTGTGCTTAGGCATAAGGACAATTTGTATATGCAAATTTTGTGGTCTTCTTTATTGAATATTATTAAATTTAAGCACGTTTGATTTGTATATAACATAACCAAAGTACACAACCATGCACATCTTTTATTAGTACAATACAACACATAATACATCTATTATTAGTACAGTACGACACAAATTAAGTTCGATATGTTGAGAGACATATATAAAATTACGGTTGTAGTTCGACATTTTCAATCATTGTGTCGACATATTGTTCGAGGTATAGTTCGACATTTTAGAGCACAGTAACAACATATATGTCGACATTTTAGATCATATTGTCGACATATCTTCATAATTATTGATATATATGTCGACATATATTCATTAATATCGACATTTTATATCATAAATGTCCACATATATTTCGACATATATGCATCATTATCGACATATAATCATCATTATCGACATATTTTGAACATTCTCGACGTATGGACTACTCTCTCGTTCAAACCCAGTTCGGCCAAAAAAATTAACACACACTTGACACCGTACCCGCAAAACAAACACATAACCCACACACCCTCTCGTGATAGCAGATTCGAATCTAAAAGCAGACGCAAATTTTCACCAAACCCGCTACTCGATCGGGCTTTCCTTCTTCAACTGCATGCCGTGGTTGAGCCATAGTTGATTTCGGTCACGTGGGTTGTTGATTCAGTGGATGATGAATGCTAATTGGCGATTACAGACCGGGCGGAAGATACGTGGGAATGTTTGTCTAACGTCTTTCTCCACATAGAAGGGCTTTTTGGTCATTTCAGTTGGTCAAACACCCTTGACCTGCTATATATGTGAAGAAAAATGACCCCCTGCTATATTTGATAATGGAGAAGTCAAAGGTGCTATTTTTGATATTTTCCCTAGTTGGTCAATACTAAGTCAATGGGAGGCACGTGCCCCCAGTCCCCCTAGTGTAGATCTACCGCTAATTGCGTTGGAATGGTGGAATTGTTAAATTGATACTCTCAAGGTCTTTGTCAACTCTAGAAACATCTCCTCTTCTTTAAGTGCTATGGGATGCTTCCAATTCTTTTTCTCCATAAGTCTCCTCCTTTTCGAACACGAGATTGTGTGTGTTCATGGAGATTGTAAAGCTCCCTTTGATCCTCCTTTGCCGCAATTCAAGGGCTGTAAGCTTTTTATTTATAGTCTCCATCGTAAAGGTCAATCTTTGATGGGAATCCAGAAACTATTCAACCTACTCACCAAGCATTCAATCCAACGAACATATTACGAGGCCCGTCAAGTATGCGGACAAAACTTGCAACTCGTTAATCTATTGCAAGTCCAAATTAAAGAACACAAGTTTTGCCTTGGCCGAATTCTAATGTATTAGTAGGCTAAGTTGTTTAGTTATAGTTATTTTATTAGCATTAAATTTTATTAAATTAGTTATTTTGTTAGAAGACTGAAATTGTCTTAAAGGGCTGTCCTTTAATTCTGTTTTGGCCAAATTATTTAGTTATTTTAATTGTCAAATTTGTAAGTTTGAAAAAGCCTTAAAGGCCGAACCTCCAAGCCCAATTGGCATTAGAGTTTTTGTTTCCTATTTGTTTAAAGGCTGCTCTTTAATTCTTAAAGGAGTAACTGCCCCTTAAGTGTTAGAGTAGGATTAGGATTTTTAACTGTTTCCTTTTCAAGATATCTTTTCCCATGCACTCTCTACTTCCTCTTCCATATTCTCATTAATGGTTTATGAAAGCAATAACCACCCATGTTGGGCTAAGTGGAACATTATACTATTAGCAAGAAACTCCACCCACGTAATAGAAAATTGCAAAAGGTAGTTGTTCTCTAATATATTGCAAAAAGTATAACTAAAGAGGGTTTTTTATATTACGTTTTCTTTTTGCTGCAAAAAGTAAGAAAATTTTGAAAAAGAAAGAAAACATTCAATCTGCTTTTCCTTACTCTCTCAAAGTGCAAAGAAGGCACTTAATCCACTGTAAAAAGCAAGAAAATTTTGAAAAAGAAAGAAAACATTCAATCTACTTTTCCTTACTCTTTGAAAGTGCAAAAATGGCACTTAATCCGTGGATAGTGGATACAATCTCTCATGTGATCGTATTTCGACCGGTGATACAAATAAGTTGTTCTTGGGCATTTTCCGCACGTTTTTGTATACAAATTTTGGAATTCATTTCCTACATTGGTATCAGAGCCTAAATTGCTTGTTTCCTAGTCATTTAGCATGTTTAATTGATGTTTAAACATGAAATTTTGGAATTGGTTGAATGGTTATATTTTTCTTTTATGAATTTGTTTCTGTCAAGAATGTTGGTCAGCCCCTTTTGTGCATTTTTTATTTATAAATCTAGAATGCGATAGGCTTTAATGTTCTTATATTTTGAAACTAGACATTACAAGCTTTCAATTGGTATATAATATGTGTAATTTGGATGAAAAACGAGAGAAATATGAATCAACAAAGATTTGGGTTTGCAAATTCTGAATCTGGAATTTGTTTTTCAAAAATAGCATGATCAAGTGACTATGCTTGACTGCATGTATCTCTCTAAATTTTTGGTGTTTATTTACACATATTATATGTTTGAAAACTAGACACTTTAGGCTTTAAAATGACATATTATATGACCAATTTGGACTTAAGATAAAAGAGATTTGAGTCGCCAAATTTTGGATTCATCATAACTGAATCTAGAAATTTGTTTTCCAGAAATTAGCATGATCATGTGACCATGTTTGACTGCCTGTATCTCTCTGAATATTTGGTTGTGTTTTACACCTCCTTTACACTTGAAAACTAGGTACTTCAGTCTTTAAAATAATATATTGTATGACCAATTTGAACTTAAGATGAAGGAGATACAAGTCTCCAAAGTTACAACTAAAATCTAGGATTTTTGTGGCCAAGGAGGACAACGCGTGGGCTTCACACGCCGTGTGACAAAGTAGGCGCATGGGTCCATGAGCTGAATGTTGACGTGGTAGGTTCGTGGACCCCAAGCATCAACGACTAAAAAAATAAATAAAATTTTCTAACATTGATTTCCTATTTATAATTACTTTGTTGTATCTAAGGATAATAAGTATCCTTTACTCTGTATTTGTTACAGAAATCATGGTTTTGTCTATGAGATCTCCAAGTATTGTGAGGACACCAGCACAAAGAGCAAAACTTGCAAAATGCAAAGAAGCATTAGCAATTTGTCGGTGGGATGGAAATCTCAATATGACAGATCATGTTATCATGGTCAATGAGATGATATAACAAGTAATATGGGAAGGTGGCCTCGTGCCTAATGATGAAAAAGTTCTCTATCTAAGACAAACACTTCCTGAACAATGGCAAACAATGCTTGACAAAATTTGGGAAATTGAAAGTATAAACAATGAATTCCTTGAATATAATAAGACAATGGAAGCTTTCTTGAGAGAATATATAAAGATTGGGGTAGCAACGTCATCAATTCTTTTAATGAATTCAAGCTTGCACAAATCTAAGGGAATAGCGACGGTTACTCATTGGCTACTGAAATCAAACATAGAGTTACCAAAAGAACTTTATGAGTCATTTCTTGCTTGGGCTAAATTGATTAGAACTTGAATTAGTTGTAAATAGTATACCTGTTATGTAGCTGAGGATGAAATTATATTTGTACTGTTTATTTTAATATGAAGTACATGTACTTTATTTATGATCTCACATATATTTGAATATTTATATGATTATGCTTAATTTATATTTTATTCACGTGGGAAGTTCTAAAAGTTTTAGTAACTTTAAAGAATTAATTTTTTACATAAATAATTATTTTAATAATAATTTCAAATTGGGATTTTAGGTGATGATTGGGAACATAGTAATCTTTTGAATCTAAAATCTTATGTGAAATTATTATTAATATAATCAGTTAGTGTAAAATTAATACATAAATGATAGGCATTAGTAATTTGTGCATATATGTCCGTAGAACTCTGTGGTCAAAGAAAATGGCTTCAGCATCTAAGAATATCATAACTGAACTCAACAAAGGTGAAAAGTTGAACTGCGAAAATTATGAAATCTGAAATATGAAAATCCAATATGTGCTAAAAGAGCAAAAAGTACTAGAAGCACTTAACCAAGTTGTGGAAGAGCCTGAAGATGAGAATACTACTCAACATCGAAGAGATAGAGAGGCATTTGCTGCATGGAAGAGAAAGAACTCTCTTGCTCGCATTATGTTGCTAAGTAGCATGGACAATGATGTTATGCGAGAGTTTAGGCGTTTTGATAATACCAAAGATATGGGGATTGCCTTAGTAGCAATGTTTGATAATACATCAGTTACCAAACTAAGACAACTCACTGTAAGGTTTGACTCTTACAAAAAGCCTCATGGACAGACAATAAAACAACATTTGAGGTAGATGTCAAACATGATTATTAAGTTGAAGGATGCTGGCCACATATTAACTGATGAGTAGCAAGTGCAAGCAGTGATTCGTTCCTTGCCTCAAAATTGGGAACATATGAAAGCCCACTTGACCCACAATGAAAATATCAAAACTCTAAAAGATGTTGTGCATCATCTTGAGTTAGAAGAGGACCGCTTGCTGGTGCTAAACCATAAATTGACATATATTATATAGATTCTAGCTCACAAGGAGTTTCGAGCACCAAACGCAAGCATCAAGGTGGACAACATAAAAAGTGGAAGGGCAAAGGAAGCGCTCTTTTAGGCAAAAAGCCAAAGCTTAACCAACATGGGAAAGAAAAGCGTCCTTTCAAGAAAAACATTTCAAAAGTGAAATGTTTTAACTGTGGCAAAAAGGGTCACTTTTCTTGTGATTGTTCTGAGTCCAAAAAAGTAAAAAGCCTTTGTACTTTTGAAAGTACAACTTCTGTATCAAGTTCTGTTTTTCTAGCTAAATGTCATCTTTTGTGGATTGTAGACTCAAGCACCACAAACCATGTAGTGAAGGAGAGAGATGCCTTTGTGGAGTTCCGACGAGTTTCACAAGGAACCAAGTGGATATATGTAGCGAACAACTCCAAAGTGGAAGTGAAAGGAATTGGCACTTGCCAATTAAACATGCATAGTGGGCATACATTATTCCTACATGATGTCTTATATGCTTCGGACATACATCAGAACTTAGTTTCTATGTTGGTTTTAGCTAAACTTTGGTTTTAATTTGAACTTTAATATTAATGGTGTTGAGTTGTCATTAGGAACAAGTTATTATGGTCTTGGATATTTTCTAGATGATTTTATTGTGTTGGATATTTTCTATAATAACATTAATGTATGTTATTCCCTATTCACATCTTTTGATTCTTATGAAAGTGATGTGAACATGTGGAATTCTAGAATTGGTCACATTGGCCAACATAGAATGAAAATTTTAGCAAAATCGAACTTATTAAGCAATCTTGAAAGCGTTGATTTGCCTATTTGTGAGAATTGTCTGGCAGGAAAATCCACACGAAAACCATTTGGAAAAGGAACAAGAGTTGAGATTCCTTTGCAATTAATCCATTCTAACATTTGTAGTCCAATGAATGTAAGAGCAAGGCATGGGGCTATATACTTCATCACATTTATAGATGATTATATTCAGTTTGGTAATGTCTATTTGATTTCTCATAAATCTGAGACATTAAGTTGCTTGGTAGAAAATCAATTGGATAAGAAAATAAAAGCATTAAGAATAGATCGAAATCATGAATACTTATCTTATCAGTTCAGAGATATTTGTGGTGAAAAAGGAATAGAACGACAATTGACTATTCCTGGGACTCCTCAACAAAATGGTGTTGCGGAGAGAAGAAATAGAACCCTACTTGAAATGGTTAGGTCTATGATAGCGCAAGCTAACTTACCAATTATGTATTGGGGTGATGCATTGTTAACTGCTGCTTATATATTTAACCGTGTGCCTACTAAATCAGTTACTTCAACTCTATATGAGTTACAAACAAAAAGAAAACCCGATTTGAGTTTTCTCAAATCTTAGGGTGTGTTGCCTATACTCACAATATTTCAAAAAAATATGGAAAATTGGGTACAAGAGGTAAAAAGAGTATTTTTATAAGATACTCAGAGTACTCCAAAGGGTATTTGTTTATAGGTGAGCAAGATAGTGGGAGTATAACTGAATTTGAATCATGAGATGTCACATTCTTAAAGAATGAATTTCCTAGAAATGGCGAGATAGGTGCTTCACCTATCTCTATATGAAATTTTGGAACAAGATAATAGGATTACACCAATGTTAGGAGTTAACACACCATCATAATCTCAACCACTTGATGAGATAATACCACAATTATCTAATCCGAATGAGAGGATTAGGAAGCATGATGAGTTACTAGGTGAACAACCTTCTATATGACAATCAAATCATAAAAACATTCCCCGTCGATGTTTTGATATTGAAGGGGAAGCTTTCATAATTGTTCCACAAGAAAATGATGAGCCAAGGAATGCAAATGAGGCTTTAACATACCCTGATAAGGAAAAATGAATACTAGCAATGGAGGAAGAAATTGAGTCAATGAGATCAAACCATGTTTGGGAATTGGCTGACCTCCCAAAAGGGCGCAAAGCCATTGGGAACAAATGAGTTCTCAAAATAAAGCATAAAGCTAATGGCTCAATGAAAAATACAAGGCACGCCTTGTAGCGAAAAGGTATAATCAACAAGAAGGAATTGATTATGAAGAAACTTTTTCCCCTGTTGTGAGATTTACCTCAATTCGCCTTATTCTGGTTATAGTGGCAAGTATGGATCTTGAATTACATCAGATAGATGTAAAGACTACTTTTCTTAATGGGGAACTAAATAAAGAAATTTATATGAAACAACCTATTGGTTTTATAACAAAAGGCCGAGAGCAAAAAGTATGTTGACTTTTAAGATCGATATATGGTCTCAAACAGTCTTCAAGACAATGGTATATACGTTTTCAAAATGCCATAATAGCATATGACTTTGTTATGATTGATGAAGATCATTATGTATATATCAAAAGATACAAAGATCAATATGTGATCTTATCATTATATATTGATGATATACTTATTGCTAGAAACAATAAAGAGTTTATAAATACTATGAAGAATTGGTTATTTTCCAATTTTGAAATGAAAAACATGGGTGAAACTGCATATATTCTTGGAGTTAAGATTTCAAGAGATCGTTCAAAGAGATTATTATCTCTTTCACAAGAGACAATATAAAAAAAAAATCCTTGAACAATTCCATATGCAAGATTGTAAACCCATAGCTACTCCTATTGCAAAAGGGGAAGGATTGAGTCGTAGAATGTGTCCCAAGACTCCACAAGAATAGGAACATATGAAACGTGTTCCATATGCTAGTGCTAATGAAAGATTGATGTACACTATGATGTGTACAAGACTTGACATTTGTTTTGCTGTTAGAATGGTGAGTAAATACCAATCCAATCCAAGTCAAGCACATTGGGTTGCCTTCAAAAGAATCCTAAGGTATATGAAAGGTACTATTGATTATTCATTATGTTATCAAGGAAGTGATCTGCACCTTGAAGGCTATACTGCTAATTGGGAAGGAGATTTATATGAGAGAAAATCAACCTTCGGAATTGTTTTCCTACTAAATAATGAAGCTATATCTTGGAGTAGTAAGAAACAAATGTATATAGCTTTATCAACTATGGAAGCTGAATTTGTGGCACTTTTAGCAACAGTACAAGAGGGTGTTTGGCTTAAAGATTTTTTGATAACTTAGGCATTGCTAAACGTGATGCAAATCCACTTTTGGTTAACTGTGATAGCAAGCAGCAATAGCATATACTAAGGATCCTAAATTTCATTGTAAGACCAAACACATAGATACCAAGTACAATTTTGTAAAAGATATGGTTGTACAAAAGGAAGTGAATGTACAGTACATATCTACGCATGGAATGATAACAGATTCTAGGATAAAACCAATCCCTAAATATGTGTTTCTTGGTCATGTAAAATCTCAAGAATTGCGTAGAAGTTAATGTACTAAATATTTTGTATATCCCAAAAGTTCACAATTTCCTGATATTTTCTTACTTATTAATGCCTAAGAGTTTATTCAACATTTATGCATATTAATGCTTAGTTCATTATATTATATTATCGAGAAAGTATGTCAGACAAATGGAAGATTAGCCCACTCACACGGGTAATCGCCTCTATTATTGAATGATAAATAAAGATAAGACAATTTTAAACTTATTATATATGTGATAATTGAGAGCTCAAGTTTAAAATATGAATGTTGCCTTAACAAAGTGTTAAGATGAGGTCATAATATTGATTATGTCTGAAAGTGAAGTAACCACATATTTCACTTTATCTGTCTTTAATGCCATATGTGAGTTCTGATGGATTGATACTTAAAAATGAGTAGATATGTGAACTCAAGTTAGACATTGTGAATGTCTAAACTATCATCTGTTCGGTATTAAGTGTAAAGACATATGCTCTATGGGAAAGAAGAAAAATACCGCAATATGTATTTCATACTACGTATGCATAATTTGACCACTGTGAGTTGGTAAAAGTTTTGATCTCAACTTTCAAGCCGTGTGAGACTCATAAGGATGAGATTTCCTCAATTGAGTGCCCTTATGACTCTTATCTTATTCTTAAAAATTTTTATTAAATGTTCGCTATCTTCGAATGTTGCCTACAATCATGAATGATATGATCTAACGAGACATTTCTAGAAAAGTGAATTGAATTAAAATTGAAAGATTGAAGAAAGAGGAAGATCAGTCTATTATTTGTCACATTCTGTTTTTGTATTCATTGGTCGACCAATTATGATTATTTCGAGTTTAATCATAATTGTGAATATAATATATGATATTTAAAGAGATCAAGAGAAACACAATGTAACTGATTGGTCTAGGGTACTGCATACAAGATTTATTCTAAATGGTTATGCCCAAAATTTGATCTGCTATATATTCTTAACAGATGTATGGTAATAAGCTCTCAGTGTATGCTGATCGCATGGATTATTTGCTAGTATGAACTTTGAAGAGAAGAGAGGGTTATAGTTTGCGCATCACAGGCGAGTGGGAGATGAAAGCAATAATCGCCCATGTTGGGCTAAGTGGAACATTATACTATTAGTGGGAAACTCAACCCACGTAATGGAAAACTACAAAATGTAGTTGTTCTCAAATATATTGCAAAAGCAAAACTAAAGAGGGTTTCTTAGATTAAGTTTTCTTTTTGCTGCAAAAAGTAAGAAAAAAATGAAAAAGAAAGAAAACATTCAATCTGCTTTTCCTTACTCTCTCAAAGTGCAAAGAAGGCACTTAATCCGTGAATAGTGGATACAATCCCTCATGTGATCGTATTTTGACTAGTGATACAAGTAAATTGTTCTTAGGCAATTTCCGTACAATTTTGTATACAAATTTTGGAATTTGTTTCCTACAGTTTTTAATAAGACTTGTATAAAAATATCTCTTTTTTCTATTATTCTTTAAGTCCCTCTACTTAATCCTATGTGTATTAAGTAACTTGTTTTTAATTTTTTTTATTAAATCTTATTATTTTACTTAATTAAAACCACTTTTAGATGTAACTAAGTGTTCCTTTCTCATTGTTTAAAAAAAAAACTATAACCTATGACCAAATCATAAACAACTACAAGATCTAAAATAATTTTACCTTTATTGTTTCATAACCCATAATTGTAAATCCCATGAACCTATCATATTTTCCAATGCCCTCTCCCACATGCCCATTTAAATCTCCACCCATAACAATTTTTTATTTTAAGGGATTTTTTGGATTAAAGCTTTTTAGGTTTTTCCAAAATTTAATTTAGTTCCATATACATTCAAGATATTTATAAGTTCATTTTATATAATAATATTAAGAGTTATACTTCTATCCCCTTTTCTAACTAATGGTGTTCATTTTGATGCATGAATTGTATCATATTGAGTCAGATAAAAACTAATTGGATCGTGATCAGATCTGCTTTATGTTTCAGATCGGATTGAATCAAATAGGCCTGATCCGATCAACCTACTTTTACATGAAAATAACACAAATTAAAATATTTATATAAAAATTATTTATTATCTTTATATAAAAATAAATAATTTTTTTTACATGAAAATATCAATTTCAAGCTTAACATTATGTATGAAAAGGAAAGCAAGAGCCAAAAAAAAAAAAAAGTTTGGATCAAAACCTATTCGATATGATCGCATCCAATATTTAGAATGGATCAGATCATGATCTACTCATTGTGGATCAAATTAGAATGGATCAGATCATGATCTACTCATTGTGGATCAAATCAAATTGAATCAAATCATTAATTTTGAGCACTCCAATTTCTAACTACTCATACCACTTGCTCTATGATTGTTGAATCCACAATAATACCGACCTGATTTCTAGCTTGGTCTTTTCCATAATACCAAAATTTATACTTTGCTTTCTCACCAACCAATTTGTTTTTTGGAGAAGCTTAATATTTATGTGTCTCCTTCTCATAGTATCAGCTACTTTTATAGGTTTACTTATCAAAATTCTAATATTTTAATTACCAATTCTAATAATCTAATTCTTCCTATGTTTTTCCTTCTTATCCCTACCATTAATGTATGAGCATTTTTGGACATTTTGCACCCTAACCCCCATGGGGATACAACGGATTTTGTTAAAATGTCATAGAGATATAAAATATTTATAGAAACCATGCAATGCTCTCTATGAAGTGGGGAGTTTTTTTTTTTTTAATCTTTTACATGATTTATAATATGATCTATATTATTAAGTTTGAAAATTTTTAGTTGGCTATTGACCTAATACAAGCCTTCTACGTTATCTAAACTTAGAACCAGCAACATTAAAAGCATTTAATATGTAGACATATTAAATATTCAAATATATATAAATAAGTCTCGACATATCAATATCAAATATCTAATAAGTATACCACAAAAAATCATCTAAGATAAATAAAAATATAAAAAGAAGGCAATCAAAATCACAATAACATATTTAAGACATTCAAGATTCAAGTAAAAATCAAAAATATTCTTACACAATTAGACATAAATTCATGCTTATATAATGTTATTAGCTTTCTAATGATTCATTATCCAAAAGCACTTATAACTAACAA
Source organism: Gynochthodes officinalis (assembly GCA_020080225.1). NCBI lineage: Eukaryota > Viridiplantae > Streptophyta > Magnoliopsida > Gentianales > Rubiaceae > Gynochthodes > Gynochthodes officinalis. Next base: position 6,931,726 of record CM034620.1, read on the forward strand.
AGTCTAGAACAAAGAATGAAAAAAATAAGGTGTGAAGATTTAGCTAAGAAGAGCAAATAAGTTAAAGAAATTTTTCATTTTTATTTCATGTTCAAAGTTTTAAATTTGAAAATTTCGTGACAAAAAGAGTACGAATTGATTAAATTAAAACTCAAATTTACATAAAAGAAAAAGATTATTTATTTTTTTGGCCTACCCAAACTGTTGCCTGTGCTTGTCTAGAGATCTAGATAGTGAGAGAGTCATTAGCTAGTTGCCAACAGTGATGTAGCTTGAATAGGATTGCTACACTAGTATGCACATAGCAACAGCTGAACAGCACACCCATGCGCATGCCATAGGGGCCTGTGCAAGCGCAACCACTTTTACTACATGTGACGGATATTAAGGAAAACAAAAAACATGCTTAGAGATCCACTTATAGAAACTCATTGGCCAATGACAAAGGTTAGAGTTAAAAGACTTAAAAGACTCTTAATGGGCTCATTCAACAAGTTCAACTTAAAAAAGAGTCAAAGATTGGTGATTACAAGCCCAAGATCATTAATATTTTAAAACGTAATTACCAATGGACCTTACAAATAAACCCTTAATTATTTAGATTTGATAATTTGAAGCCCAAAGATGGCTTATAACCGAAATTACTCCCATTACAATGCTTAGGGATGAATTTAAATTAGGATTCAACCCTAATTTAGCCTGTAATAGGTTTTCTAGTCTAATCCAACTAATTGTGGCGGAATTTTTAGGAGTCTTCCTAGAAGATTTCCAAATCGTATTAAGGCCAAATTTCTTGTTTAGAATTAGTGATGAAAATCCAAGGTCCAAGACAACTGCAACTCCTCAAGTAGCCGAACTTGAAGCTGAACTTGAAGCCGAACATGCTGTCAAAACTTCAGCTACAAGGAGTCCAAACTTTGATCCATTGCAAGGCATTGGAGGGCCTATGACTAGGTCAAGAGCTAAGAGAATGCAAGCTGCTTTAGCCACACTTATAACCAAATTAAATGAAGCTCAAGCAACTAAGGTAGCAAGGACTTCTGATTTTAAGTCACCAATTGTCATTCTACTTAGTGTTGTAAATGATGAATCAAGTATTACCTTAACTTTATCATGAGCGACATTAGAAGCTTCCAAATTCATAGCCATGATGTTTAAAGAAGCTTCCGAGGCCAATTCAAGACTGGAAGAGGACAAGCTTGGTCAAATACAACTCCAACTCTCGGCCAACTCAATTCAATTCAACCTTGGATTAGTTTTAGGCAATTTTATTTGTTATTTCCTTTTTTTAGATTAGGAGTCTTTCTTTTAAGTAATTGTTTCTTTAGTTAGCTTCCTAAAAGAGGAGTTCTAATCCTTTTAGAGGATAGATTTAGTCTCCTAAAAATCGGCCCTTGTAATCTATAAATAGAGGCATTCAGCCACAATAAAATTCAAACTTGATTCAATACAAACTTGAGAGCTTTTTAGCTTTTCTTTGAGTTCTAGTTTAGAACTTGCTTTGAGTTTTTGAAGATAGCCTCTTAGGTTCATGTTTAAGCTAGTTTATTGAGTTTCTTTCCCTAAATAATCTAAGTGTCCTAGTTGGTTCCAAGGATAGTCAAAATTCACATCTTGGGTCTTTGATAATTCCATTGGGTGTCAAGTGGACAAAAGTAAGGTTCTTCTTCAATCTTGGAGTTGGTATTTTGCTAAAGGAAGAGCTAGTTCAACCTAAAGGACGATACTAGAACCAACACTCTGGTATAGGTTCGAATTCTTATGCTTTGGTTTGAGATTCGTATCAATTAGTTTATGATTAGGATTAATGGTTGGATTCTTGTAAAATATCTAATCCAACCAATCATAGGATATCTTTAGAACTTGATTCTTGTAAGGATTAGACCAACTCTTTCCCTATAAAAAGGACAAGAGGGGCAGTCATTATGGATCTAATTTTGATAGAATAAAATTTTTATTTTGTGAGGAATTCACAATTCAAGTTCTTTTGAGAATTTTTTGAATGCATTAAGATTGTTCTTGTGCTACTCTTGCGACTTATCAAGTTAAAACTTGTTCCCTTAACTTGTGGCATTGTTTCGATCCATAGTTATACCAAGGGTTCAATCTACATTGATGGGTTGGGGCCAAGGTTTTTCCCACATTGGAACAAAGTTCAATTCTTCAGTGGCTTGTTCTTGGGGCCATCCCTTCAAGTTGTGGACTTTTAGGGCAAGTTGCCTAAGAGTTCACATCAGTTTGGTATCAGAATAATTTGGGTAACCCCTTAAAAATGTTCATATCCTATTTGTGTTTTTTTGTTATTCTTGTCTTTGTTTAATCCTTGTTCTTGTTGCTTCTTATTTTATCATCCTTCTTTCTTCTAACCCGTCATCCCCATTCGTTCTTTCAGTTCTTTGTTCTTGTTTCTTTTGTGAATTCATCAATTAAATCTCAATTTTTTTTGTTTATTTTTCCTTTTATTACTTCCCAAAAATTTTGTTGAGTTGTGTTTGGTTGCTTGACCCAAAAAAAAAAATCTGCATGTTTCTTCTCTTGTTTCTTGTTGAGTTTGGTTTCTTATTCCTCAAGAAACTAATTACTGCATTGAAAAAAAAAACAGTTTGGTTCATAAAAAAAAAAAGGATGATAGAAGAAAAGTTGCATGGCTATTCTTGATTGATTCTTGATCCTCGTGTTGTTTAATGTTAATCCGTGGATTGTTGAGTTTTTTCTAAATTTTTCTTCTAGTCCAAACTCGATTCTTGAAACTAAATTTTCAATCATCAATTGATTTTTTCTTTTCTGCCCAATTTATATAAATTGCAATCCAATTTTATCTCTAAATTCTTTTCCTAAGTAGATTGAAACAAATCACATTATAAGTAAGTTGTCTACTCGTTTGCCAATTGGATTGAGTTTTTTTTTCTAATCCAATTGACAATTGAATTTTTTTCTTTCCCTTTTGTAAAAGAACTTGGATTGAGTTGTTTGATTCCCAATGGATTTCACAATTCCTACTTCAACCAGGAATCCTATTCTAACTATGACTCCTAGTTAACCCTCCAATGTCCTACTTCAACTACAACTCCTACTCTAATCAGAATCCTACTCTGACTAGCAATTCTAATTGAATTAAAATTCCTACCCTCCCCTCCACCATCTTACTCTAAGTATGACCCCTACTCCAATCCAAACTCCTACTCTGTCTAGGAATCCTACTCCGACTAGGATTAGAAATCCTAATCCGACTTGGATTTGGAAATACTTTCTTTACTTGAAATCTCTTCTCATCCAAGTCATTTTTTTGCTTTTGTTCTTTTGTTTCCTTGTTCCTTTACTTGTTTTAATTTCTTCTTTGTGTCTCAAGTGTAACGCATTAACAACGTTGGTGTGCTTTTGAAAGTTCAATTAAGAATTTTAAATTGTGAATTGAGAAGTAAAAGGCTTGAGTGATTTTCATCAAAAGTATAAAAGCCAAATAAAAGAGAGAAACATTCAGGTTGTGCATAGTATAGGTTTTTTTGGGTAGGAGAAAAAAGGGTTTGTGAGGATATTTCCCATATCTTTTTTCCACACTTAAACCAACCATAGCAGAAATACCAAAGGAAACCATAGATCAAAAGGCCTTAAGGGAAACATCTAGCAAGATTAACCCTTATGATAGAAACAATAAATGAAAGGCTATTAGCCTTGGAATCTAGCAACAAAGAAGGAACTAAGGGAACTTCTCACTCTCAACGAACACACCAAAATCTCGTGTTTGAAGATGAGGAGGCTTATGGAAAAGATGAATCGGAGGCATCCCAAGCACCCAAAAGAGAGGGGATATTCCAAAAGTTGATAAAGACCCTGGAAGCATTAAGTTGAAAATTCCACCATTCCAAGGCAGGAGTGATCTGGGAAGCCCATCTTGAATGGAAAAAGAAGGTAGAGCTTGTTTTTGATGTTCATAACTACTCGGAAGAGAAAAAAGGTAAACTAACTGCATGCAGTCGAGTTCACAGATTATGCCATTGTTTGGTGAGACCAATTAGCTATTTCTAGGAGAAGAAACCAAGAAAAACACATCAACACCTAGGAAGAAATGAAAGCAGTTATGTGCAAAAGATTTGTGACACCTCATTACTACCGAGAGTTGTAGAAGCGACTTCAAGAAATCATTTAAGGGTCCAAAACTGTTGATGAATATTACAAAGATATAGAGGTAGCCATGATTAGGGATAATGTGAAAGAAGATCCTAAGGTGACCATGGCTCGGTTCCTAGAAGGATTGAATCAAGAAATTACCAATATAGTAGAATTGCATCATTACTTGACCATTGAAGAGATGGTGCACACAGCTGAAAAGTTGAAAGGCATACCAAGCTATATCCTCATGGAGATGGACCATTCCAGGTCATTGCTTGAATTAACGATAATGCATATAAGTTTAATCTACCTGGATAGTATGGCGTAACTACAACTTTTAATGTAGCAAATCTTTCCCCATTTGAGTTTGATACCAACCCACTAGATTCGAGGACGAATCATTTCGAGGAGAGGGGGAATGATGAAGAGCAAGGAATAAAAGTCGTGCTTAGATATCCACTTATGGGAACTCATGGGCCAATGACAAGGGTTAGAGTTAAAAGACTTAAAGAGGCTTTTAATGGGCTTATTCAACAAGCTCAACTTGAAGAAGAGTCAAAGATTGGTGATTACAAGCCCAAGATCATTAATATTTTAAAATGTAATTACCAATGGGCCTCGCAAATAAGCCGTTAATTATTTAGATTAGAAAATTTGAAGCCCAAAGATGGCTTATAACTGAAATTACTCCCATTAGAATGCTTAGGGACGAATTTAAACTAGGGTTTAACCCTAATTTAGCTTGTCATAGGTTTTCTAGTCTAATCCAACTAGTTGTGGCCGAATTTTTAGAAGTCTTACTAGAAGATTTTCAAGTTGTATTAAGACCAAATTTCTCATTTAGAATTAGTTTATGATTAGGATTAATGGTTGGATTCTTATAGAACATCTAATCCAACAAATCATAGGATACATTTAGGATTCGATTATTGTAAGGATTAGACCAACTCTTGCCTTATCAAAATGACAAAAGAGGCAGCCATTATAGATCCAATTTTGAGAGAATAAAATTTTTATTTTGTGAGGAATTCACAATTCAAGTTCTTTTGATAATTTTTTGAGTGCATCAAGATTGTTCTTGTGCTACTCTTGCGACTTATCAAGTTAAAATTTGTTCCCTTAACTTGTGGTGTTGTTTCGATCCATAGTTATGCCAAGGTTCCAATCCACGTTGTTGGGTTGGAGTCAAGGTTTTTCCCACATTGAAATAAAGTTCAATTCTTCGACATGTTGTTTTTGGGGTCATCTATTCAAGTTGTGAGTTTTTAGGACAAATTCCTTAAGGCTTCACATCAACATGCAAGTAGGCCTTGTCGGTTCTACACTCAGCACCTGTTTTAGTAAATTTTTTTGTTTGTCATAAATTTCAATTCTAATTATCCAAAACAAGAAATAAACAACTAAAATGTATGAAATTAATTAAAATAATAAGAAAAAAAATTAAATATTAGAGATAAAAGTAGTTCTGAGTTTATAAGTCTTGGTTTGGCTTTTTTCCTTTTCTTCACCTCTCAAGCCATGCATATTATTTGTTAGAGTAGACATCCCTAAATTACAAGAAAGGAGGCCCAAACCAATTTAAAGGATTGGACAAGTGTTTGATCTCATAATCCTATAAGTCTATTTCATTGATAAATTTCAACTTTCTACCACTCTTGTTTCTCAAAATAGTCCACTTCTATCACTTTAATGAGATCTTACTTCTAAAGGTATTGGTGTATTAAGATAAGAGGCATATGTAGGAAACCAAATCAAAGAACGCAGCGGAAATTAAAATTTTGGTTCCCTCCAAGGATCCATACGAAGTGAAATCAAATTAGTAGTGAAGATTATTACCTTACTGGTAGTGTAGCCTTGTTGATTGTTGGAGATTGTTGATTGTCGAATCACAAGCAAAACCAATCTAGCTTTGCCTCTATGGTATCCACACGATCGTCTCCAAGCCTCAAGTTAATTGTCAAACAATTAACTAAAGAAAGAAATAACAAAATTCTTTTAGTGCTAGCTAAGATTTTGTTACTTGGGTATTCCCTCAAGTTCTCAACTTAAGGATTGGTTTCTATTTTGAGTTCTCAACTCAAATTTCGGTTTTGTTCTTATTTCTCAAATAAGGAGTGGTGTCTATATTGAACAAGAGAAGAATAATGAATAAAATTCGTGCACCAAGAATAGCTTTTTGGTTTTCTTCAACAAAGAAAGCTTAAAAGGAAAACTATCTCAATGAAAATGTCCCTTCGGTTTCTTCATTACATCCAACGGTTTTTCTTCATTTGTATCCAAGTGAACAGCTGCCTTTTCACATTTCATATACCAGAAATTGAATTGCAATATGTTGCACATGGTTGTCTTTTCATTTTCCAACAAATGGCTGCCTTTTCATTTTAATAAAATGAGTTACAATGTATTACATATACATTCATGGCTGCCTTTTCATTTTCTAATAACCATTTTGATTATTATTTAATTAATAAATCTAAAACTCATTTTGGATTTATTAATATTAATAGAACCAAAATCTTTGGCCTTAAATCCAAAACCATTTTAAAACGAAAACCCGATAGATTCCTATTCTCAATAGGATTCTTAAATTAACCAAAATTTCATCACATGAATTTTGCACTTCTTTTGGATACGATCTAATTGTGCGACCCAATAGGTTCTCATAACGTTGGTATTGATATAAAATATATTTTATGCCAAAAGTAATGAGCGGTGTCTAGCAACACATCAATACTACCCAAGTTATGAGAATATTAGTAATTCGACATTACTTTTCTTGTGATAGATATTACCGTGTAATTAAATCCCTTTGCCCTAGATATCATGATTGAACACAAGCCATGGAGCGTGTCATGCTTGTATAGTTCAATCTTTGCATTTCTTGATTCCCGAGTAGACACATCTATACAAATGAGCCAGATATCGCATATCGACTTATTTGAGCACGGCCATGCATTTTATGGTCTTACTCAATCAAGGGGCCCAAAGATATCACTCCCATTATATAGGAGGGGCAAATCCTTTCATGATCACTCAACATCCCACTACATGATTTATTACATATCCAATTACTACTTTTATAATTCACCCTTTTACGGGTAGCGTTTAGTAGTATCAAAACATGTAACTCCTCATGTTGGGATCTCTGACGATCTCAAGTCTAAGGATTATTTACACCATCATCACTATGAGAAATATTTATGACACTTCATATAATAATCCATGTAATATTTCTCATGGCGGGTCAATCCAGTACATTGTTCTCTAACATGTACCCATGTGTTGACTTGATATCTCATATCATGAACAATTTCATCAGTCACTACACATACTAGTCTTAATGCATTATCATTGTCCCATTTTATGATAATACTCGACTAGGGATAATTTTAGAATAATTAAATTCTTGGAACATTACTATTATATTTATTTCATAAAATGCAGATACAGAAATAAACATAATAGTCATTGCCATTAATTATAAACATTATGATACAATATATGCCTAAAGTATCATCATATGATTGGTCTTTAGGGCATAATCCAACAGCACAAGACTTAAGGCACCCTTAGTAGGCATGTTTTAAACTAAAAACTCCTCAAGCTCTTGTTTAATCCTTACTTGATTTTCTAGCTCATCCTCAACTTGTTGCATTAGCCACGACCCTAAAGCAATATTTTACATGATAATTTTAGCCAAATTCTCAATTTGTTCGTACAAGAAATGGAGATTATCGACTCCTACTTGAATTTTGTCTTTGGTCTAGTGAATTGACTACTAAATCTCTACTAATTTTTATTGTTGTAATGCTTGTTAGAGTGAATCATTGGTTTGGTAAATTGACTCCTCACTATCGATGTTCCTTGTTGTAATACCAATTGAGATGGGAAAAGGCTCTCTTTATGTTTACTCCAAAAATATGGAGATTGATCATTTAACTTGGACTAGCAAAAGTTGGATTGGAAATATGAGTGATCTTGGTTCCTATAAAAATCTATAATCTTTTTTGTTGACCAATTACGCATAGGGCACAAGTCATTCAAATAATCTTCACCACACATAATGCAAATGCCTATCCTGTTATAGAAAAAATGAATCCTAAAGATATCATCATTCTTGTGATGCCAAATTTCTCCATGTGTTTTCCTAATAAATTTCAATCATTCTAGATATCCCATCTCCATCTATCAGTTATAACTATAGGGTGTCATATTGAAGTTTGGATTATCTAGCGTCAGAAAATGAAACTTGAGTGTTGATTCCAAGTACCAACTAGTCAAGAAAAAAGGTAAGCAACTAACACGTACGAAAATGAATACCAAATATATACAAGTAAAAACTAAGTTAGTAAACAATCCCTAACAATGGTGGCAAAAAACTTGATAGAATAAAACTGCAAGTGCACAATATCATCATAAATAGTAATTGTGGGTGAGAATGGGTTGAATCCATAGGGAATTTATCTAATTGAGTTCATACTCAAGCCACTAGATTCTAATCTAAGTCCAAAGAAAGTAGAGAAAAAAAAACCGAAAAAAAAGAAGCAATCTTGCAAATTATCAAACACCTATTAGACAATAAGACTATAATATTCATCTTTTTGAATTCATTATCCCCTTTAATGTCCTTAAGTTAAAATGAATAATTGGTTTGGACTTCTAATGTATCTAATGGCCTTTTCTAAAATTCATTAGGTATCTCCTTAGTCTTGCACACACCTATATTCTTATGGTATCTAAAATAAGAGTCTTTGTGTATAACAATCTTTATTTTCACCTATTTCTAAAGAGTATGTTCTCATCCCGAAAAAATTATGGACTACTCCATTTAAAGTTAAATTTTAACTCTCTATTCCAAGTTCAATGAAATTTTCATTGGTAATGAAGCAATCAAAGAAAATTAAATCACAAATGGAATAGACAATTTAATATATTAACAACCTATAGCACATTAAAAAAGTTAAAAGATTCAAACTACATAAAAAGTTGAATTACAACCCAACTAAAACAAAGGAAGTATTAATAAATTTAAAAACACAGGAGAGAGTTTTGAATTTTTTTTCCCAAAATTAATTTTGACGTTATAATCTATTTATGCTAGTAGAAAGCAATAAAAGTAAACAATTTAATCAAAATACAAAAAAAAAACTACTTTAAAAGAAATCCAAAGTTGACTCAAGATGCAGCAAATCACCATCCAACTGGCCTAGCAAATTTATATAAAAGGAATTTATATTTTATTTTGCAACAAAATTATAAATATAAAATGAAGATAAAATGAAAGTATAACTTAACGAGAGTCAAATAATGGAATATTGCTTTTTTAAAAAAAAGAATAAATAAATATTACTTTTTTTTAAGGGAGTTCCAATTTTACTAAAGTAGACAATGGGATTGTCGACTTTAGCCAAAATTTAAAAAAAAAAAGTTAGTTCTCCCAACTCCTCCCGTACTCTTCTTCTCCTCTTCCCATTCCTCACCACCGCACTTCCCTTCTTCTCCCTTTCCCATTCCACTTCTTCTTGCACATCAAAAACCCCAAAATTCTCTAACAAAAACTGATAAAAGGGTCAAGGAACTATGGTACTGGTAAGTTTTTAAGGACTCGTCCCATACAATTGATTCAGCCGACATATGTCCACAAGAATTTCGCCTTGCAAATTATTTCCTGCCAGCAGGAGAACCCTTAACTCTGTAAGACTTCCAATATCATGCAAGATACCACGAGACAAATGATTATGCCTTAAATCAAGAGTCATCAATCCCAAGTTCTACCACAGTACATTCGGTGTTAGTCTTGTAATTTAATTCTTTTGTTGGTGGATGAACCTTAATGATGACAGGCTAGAACATGATGGTATGGATCCATTTAACTGATTCTCAGGGAGGTCTAAATGAGTAAACTGAAGACTAAAAGCGAAAGAAGGGGGAGGGGAGAATAGGAAGGGAAGAAGTAGGGGGTGCGGGAAAAAAGGGAATGGGAGATAGAGAGAAGAATGCGGGAGGAGTGGGAACTAGCTTTTTTTTTTTTATCTGAAGTCAACAATGGTTGACTTCAGTAAAATTGGAACTCCTTTAAATAAAGCAATATTTATTTAATTTATATTAAAATAATAAATATTTTTGGAAAAAAACTCAACCTAATGAAGTTAAGGGTAAAATTGCTAAAAACTTTTAAGTTATTAACTGGGGAAATTTACAAATATGACAGGGTTGACCGTTGACTTTACAAAAATACCACCATCCTCTTTTTCTTTTGTGTTATAATACTTTCATGAAGAAAATATCTACAACACTCTTCTCTGTTGTACGCGAGCGGGAAACCAAAAGACATTGAGAAACCGTGCTTTTTCTATCACATAAGCCTTCATTTCAATCAATATCATAAACCGTTCTTCACTCCTTCAAACAACCGTGCTTCTTCCATTACATAAGCCTTTAAACCGTTTTCTTTTTCATTTCCTTCCAAAACCTTCGTTGTTTTCCACCTCAAACACCATTTCAAAACTAGAGTGTTAACCCATTCCAAACATATTCAATGGCACGCACAAAGGGAGAATGCCCATCTTCCATCGCTAAGAAGACACTCGCGACGGAGAAGAAGGAAGTACAGTATCACGCGGTAAGTATCATCAAATTTTGTGTTTAAATTGATCATTTTATTCTTCCTACATAGTGTGTGTTGATATTGTATGTATGTATTTGAACTGGGTTCTATAAATTTGGTCAAGAAAATGGTCTGGTGAGGGTTGATGATAAGTCGAGCCCTAGGTCGAGCGGCACTCAATATTTTAAAAAGTCGAGCGATAAGTCGATTTTTTAGTCGAGTTAGCGGTTTTTCAACGGTCCAGTTTTTAATTTTTTAAAAAACTTTATGTTTTATGTCGAGCAAATAGTCGGGTCAAGGGTTGAGCCAGATTATTAAACTTTTGTTTTCAGAACTTTTTGTTTTTCGTCGAGCTATTAGTCGGGTAAAGGGTTGAGCATAACACAGAAAATTTTTTGTTCTCAGAATTTTATATTTTTTGTCAAGCTATTAGTCGGATAAATAGTTGACCATAAAACAGAAATGTTTGTTTCAGAACTGTTATATTTTGGTCAAGTTGTTAGTCGGGAAAAAAGTCGAGCCAGCGTATTAATTTTTGTTTTCACACCAACTTTATGTCGGGTAAAGTCGAGCATGAAACAAAATTTGTTGTTTTCAAAACTTTTGTTCTTTTTGTCGAGCTATTAATCTAGTAAAGGGTCGAGCTAGTACCAATTTGCTTTAATTTTGCAAATTTTGTTAATCAGGACCCTCTGAAGGAGCAAATGGTGGTGCAGTGTGATTTCTTCAATGCTAAGGTTTCGCAATACTGCTACTATGAGGCTAATATGTAGAGAATAAGGCTGAAATTAACCGAAACACAAAAGAACATATTAAGAAAGGAGAGTAGCCTTGCTGGAATTGCGCTGGACCATGAGCATACATTTTGGTGCAAACAGATGATTCACAGCATCCTACTGAGGCAACTTAAAGAAGACGAGGAGTCCCAAAAGAACGGAAGCCTATACTTTAATTTCGCCGGTAAGAAGGTTAAATTTGGGTGGAGAGAGTTTGCACTAATAACTGATTTGAAGATGGGTGACTTTACGTGTGAATATGCGAAATTCCAGGCACCCGATAGCTCGAGTTTGATTAGTAAGTATTTAACTAGAGAAGGTCGGCATAATGAAACAACATATGCCGATGTTTTTAAAGCTTATGATCAAATAAATGCAAGCTATTCGGATGAGGTTGTTGTGTCCTTTACCTTGCTATTCCTATACACATCTATCATTGGGGAGCAAAAGAGGAACCATATAGATGACAAGGTGGTCCATTTGGCCTGTAATTGGAGAAAGTTTGATGAAATCCCTTGGGGCGAAGAGTCTTTTCGGGTAACTATGATAGTGCTAGAAAGGTTTTGACCAACGCTTTGAAGCAGTCTAGGGATCAAGACAACAGGACGTACACCGTTAGTGGATTTCCTATTGTGCTAGGGGTAAGAAATTAAAAGTCACAACCTGTTTTCTTTAATTTTGTTCTTAAGTCTAAATAATTTATTTTTCCCATTTTATGTTTATGAATCGCAGGTGTTCACCTATGAATTGATGCCGCATTTGACCGATTCACTTTAGTGCAAAGGTCGAAACCTCTGGATGTATGCCAAGGATTTTCAGATGAAAGACAGTTAAGAGCCATAGATTTGCCCAAGAAAAGAATGCAATATGGGCCAAAAAGCTACTTAGCGGAGAGGTATGAGTTGATAATTATAGATAAAACAGTATGTTTGAGTTTTAAATATTGTTATATCATGACTTTACATTCAATGTGTTGCAGAGAGTTAAAGTCACACCAATAACTCCAACTCCGGAAGAAGCTGCGAATTTTTTGAGTTGGGATGAAGAAGAAATAGGAGAGGCCACCAATGATTTGGAGTTTGGCGAAAAAGAAAAAGAAGAAGAAGATGTTCAAATTCCCAAAGAGGCACGTGAGGCACGACGGATTTCAGTGAGTCAGATGATCGAACGGCATAAAAGGTCAAAGGCTGGAATAGCCGAATTGGAATCTGCAGTTAACCGGCTAACAGCAACTGTCGAACATCTGACTCGTACTCTCCAACAAGTGATGGTGGGAAAAAAAGGAAAAGCCGATGGTGGGACAACTTCAGAGTCTGATTTGAAAGCGTTGGTACTTGTTGATCCACCTAGTGTAAAACATAAGACTCCATCCGTTCCCATCATAGTTGAAATCGAGACTCTTTCCCAACCCCGATTACGGACAAAGGCAATAAGGATCGTGGAGTTTGTGAAAAGGTTATTTTCGCTGGTATCAACTTGGGGCCCGTTCTTAGCATTGAATATCCCACTCTTTCTCATCCACGACCCCATTATTGGTTCCGGCGCGATTCAATTTCCAAGATTTCCAACCAGCGCCAGAAAATATTCAAGACATGCTAAAGTGGTTGAAGACAATCAAGAGGCAGTTCTTGTGGACTCCTATTTTTGAGCTTGATTCGGATTTGCTGAAGAATGTTCTTATTAAAAATGAGTGGCTTTCCAATGAGGTAATACTTTATTGTTTTTCCATTCATCTGTTAGGCAGTGAAATTATAGTTGTCCTAATCCACACAGTTTGGATTTTTTTCAGCATTTGGACTTGTACACATCCATGTTTCAAAAAAGGATCTTGATAATAGGCCGCAACGATGTTTCCATTATGGAAATGCATTTTGATGTAAGTTATTCGTCATATTCTGTATTTTTATAGCTGGCTGATGTACTTGAATTGAAATATTGACGTGTTTACTTGTGGGCACGGATTGGAATGAAAACATTATACACGGCTAAGTAGGATCCCACGCACGGAAATTTGGCCATGAAACAATTCGTTGGTTCCGTTCCACATGAGATTGACTGTTGGACAGTGGACCAAGTGTTGTTCTCAGTCAATGTAGATGGGAATTACTGGATATTGGTGAGGATGGATAGCATCAACACACATTCCACGTGTATAACTCACTGGACCAAGAGGGGATAGGGCCAAAATTGGAGCATCTTGTGCAAACCATACCGAAGATACTCAAGGCATGTGAACATCCGAGCATGGATACTTGGCAAGTTGTCATTGAGCAAGGTTTGCCACGTCAAGAAGTAAAGTTAGAAATTCCGACACCTGTACAATGTTTGCGGCACTTCATTGTTTTAAATTTTGTTATAACTAACACCAAATGCGCATTGTTTCTTGTAACGGCAGAGCCTGTGGCATATTTATCTTGAAATGGGCTGAATTCCTCATTCACGGGGTCCTACTCGAGACATTTAATTCCAATCGTAAGTCTGTCATGGATGCACGTACTGAGATAGCTACCACACTATTCGTCCATGTAAGACAAAAGGACCAAAAAAAATCCAAGCAGCCCAAAAAAACACGTCGAAAGTAAAGATGTGTTGTGCAGAAGAAAAGAAATTGTAAATTAATTCCATTGAGACCGAAAGGAGATGTGGAGTGAAAATTAGGTGGCTTTCTTGGATTAAATACTTAAACTAGGAAATGTGAAGTAGTTGGCTAAAACATCTAGGGCTAGAATTATGCATTAGAGTTGTGTGGAAGCCATAGGCGCTAATGTGCTCTAGGTGGGGATGAGACCGAAATGAGATTCCTCATTCTATAATTCCGATGAGACCGAAAGGAGATTTGGAGTGAACGGATGTAGCCACTTAGTTAAGATGCCCTACACTCGGTTACCCTTAGGAGTCAAAGTAGCCGACCCTTGCATTTAACCCAAGGATCACCCTCCTTCCTCATTTGTGTGTTTCTCTCTTTGTTTAAGTTGAGTTCTTCAACTTAACATTTAGATTTTGGTATTCTCTTTTATGTGCATACTTTTATTCGTGCTTCTTAACTAAATATCACTCTTTACATCAATCTTTAGCAAATAATTAGTCGCACTTAAATTTGTATTTTGTCCCCTTCCCTGTGGAAAATGATCCCTATGCTTTACTACAATTGATTAAGTGAGGTTTAGGTGTAAATTTGTTTGAGTTTAAGCTATATTTTGACGCACTTTTGCACACACCGATTCCGCTCACCACTTAGCTTGAAGGGTAACACATATTGGAATCCTTGCATCTTTGGACCGTTTAATAATCTCATTCAAAAAGCATTTGACATGGTAATCAGCCTTGATAGCGATAGGGGATATTCTTGACAAGTATTTGGGTACATATTCGAGGACCATTCTGTCTTCGATCTCCATATCTAATTGCAGAATAAAAATGATGAGATTCACTAGTTCCTTGGAGCTTGTGTCTTCTTTCAACAAAAGAGTTTCGATTCTCTTGTAATTAATGAAGCTTTGTTCATTTGTACTGGGATCAACGTTCCATTTTCCGTCATAAAAAACATGTACAGACCACGTAATGCCATGTGACATCCCTACATTGAAAACCAAAACAATCAATAAACAACGGATCATTGTAGGGCTGTAAATAAATGACAAATTCATTCCATCCACATTGCTCGACCTTAAACTCGACCTATTATATTGCTGGACACTTTATCTAGCCCTATCAGAGTCTCAACTAAAATATCGACTAAATACTCGACTTCCCATGTTGCTTGACCTAATGCTAGACCTCACGCTCGACTCAATTACAAGCGCAACATTTTGCTCGACCTATTGATGGACGTATTGCTCGACCATTTTATCTGTACGATTCACAAACCCAGTTAAAAAGATAATAAATCAAACTAATTTGCAATTATAGACGACTTTAAATGTGATTGATTGCAGACGATTTCAAATGCGATTGCTTGCAATACGACCAATGGCGTGTGAGAGAACAAACTTTGCTAGGTGCGTGACAATAGAAGTGCTATACTCTGTGTGATTGGGCTCTAAATCCTTGAAGTGAAGAGTAGTTTATAACTGAGCAATCGACCAAACAGTCCTAAACCGTTGAAGTGAAGAGTAGCAAAGGAATAGAGGTGCTAGAATCTGTATTCTACGAGAGAAATCTATATTCTATAATAGAAGAGAAGGGTGTTGTAGTCATTTTCTTGATAAAAGTGCTATAACACAAAAGAAAAAAAGGAGGGTGATATTTTTATAAAATCGACGATCAACCCTGTCTTATTTGTAAATTTCCTTAATAACTGAGGATGGCAAATTGCCTATAAAATGAATCAAGTGTAGAATACCCCATCTCGATGTCATCAAACCTTAAAAAATCGAGAATTAATCCTCAAGCAATGACATCAAAAAGTAAAAGCAAAGCTTCAAAGTCATTATTACACAAGTTATTTTTCCCCCTCAGGTACAATAAATTATTTTATTATATTACTAGAAATTGTGAAGGTCCATCATCGTTTCTCTCTGTTTAAACCAAGGAAGAAAAGCGTGCAAAAAAATTCTTCCAATTTGCCCGTGTCTCCCCATAAATTCCTTCATATTGTACCTACATTTTACCCCTACATTTCACGATCCAAGCATACCAAATCAAATCAAATCAAATCCTTTCCATTTCAATTTTGCTAGTATTACACAATTACCTCACAGGCTGAAGTTCAGACATCATTCCCCAAAATTTCCCACCAAAGAAGAAACAGAAAAGAACAGAACAAAAATAAGCGTCAATTTTTTATTTTTATTTTTTTGTGTTTTCATGTATGGCTGTTCCCGTCGAGGAAGCAATTGCTGCATTGTCCACATTCTCGTTAGAGGTAATTAATAAATTTATTTAGTGGCTTATAAATTTCCTCTATTTACCAATTTATTTATCACATTCTACGATTCATACTTCACTTCTTCGTTTAATACTGTAATTTTACTTGTTCTTATTATTTTAGGATGATCAGCCAGAAGTTCAAGGTCCAGGCTTCTGGGTTTCCACTGAAAGAGCTTTCTGTACTAGCCCGATTGGTAAAAAGGCATTTGTTTTCATTTGTTTGTGTTTTCATATTTTGTAACCTTGAACTCAGTCAAGATTTATTTGTTCTTATTGAATTTTTTTTTTGAATTTTTCAGAATACAGTGATGTTTCTGCCTATCGGCTTTCGCTGTCAGAAGATACTAAAGCTATTAATCAGCTGGTATATCTTTGTTCTTGTTTTATTTTATGCATGTGTGCATGTGTGTCCCATCTCTCCCCCGAAAGTAATTTTAATTGGTTTCGTATATAAAACTTTTCAATGTTTATTATATCTGTGTTATATTGATGAATGTTTGGGTTGTGGCAGAATTTGTTAATACAAGAGGGAAAGGAAATGGGCTCAGTGCTGTATACTTACCGAAGCTGTGTTAAAGCACTTCCCCAGGTCGATTTTAGTATCTGAATTTGTAGCTTTCATTTTAAGCTTGTTTTGGTTTTGTATGTCATGTTTTAATATGTGATATTCTGCAATGTAAGTTGTTCCTAAATGCTAATTTGATGTTTAAGATAAGAAAAAGCAAGGTTGCATGGAAAAAGGAAGAAAAACACCAACCTGGATGGCTAAAGCAAAGAAGAATGCTAAGCATATATTGTTTCCAATTTCATTACTATGTGGAAGGGTGCATCATAAGACTTGAATGCTGCTATATTGTTGTAGAAAGCTTGTTGAGTTCTATATGTGTAGTTTCTTGAAGCTCAATGGTTTCTTTTCATTCTCGTAAGCTGCTTAAATGGTCATGAAATGATATGCGGAATCCACTTTGCTACTATTTATTGGATGTACGTGGTATATAAGTTGTGGACTTGTTTGTGACAGCTTCCAGATTCAATGAAGCAAAGCCAGGCTGACTTGTATTTAGAAACTTATCAAGTTCTTGACTTGGAAATGAGTCGTCTGCGAGAAATCCAGCGCTGGCAAGCATCAGCATCGTCAAAGGCATGATTTCTTGTTTATTTTAGTGTTATTAATATTAGAGATCCAAAAAATAAGTCACTAAAACTAATGGATACTCTATTTGATGCAGCTAGCTGCAGATATGCAGCGATTTTCTAGGCCTGAGCGACGTATTAATGGTCCTAGTATAACCCATCTCTGGTGCGTCAACATCTTTGATTGGTAGTTTTCTCCATTATATTATATGAGTTCAGATATTTGAACTAGTCAAATTGCTTTAATTTTGTTAGACGTGATACCAAATGTTAGTGTATGGAAAACTCCCTGTATATCATAATAATGTGCAATTCCTTGAAGTTTATAATTTGAATTGCCTTGATGTAGTTCGATTGACTGATCTTCATCCATCACCTTTCTTGCACTTGCATGTAATTTGTTAGATTTATTAATAGAATGGCTGTCTGATTGACAACATGCTAAGACTGATATCTGCTGGAATTTCTGGAGATTGGCTTGCCAATGGGCAGTATAAATTCTGAAATCTTGTTCATTGGGTTATGTATATTATTATTTTCAATTGTGGCTTTCAGTTTGTGATTTGTTGTAAATTATTGGTTGCTCTTGTGAAACAAGTTTTGCTAAACCTGGTCCCTTTCTCTAGGGGACAGTTGGACAAGTTCATGTGTTATTTGGCATTTTTCCAAGTGCTTTGCTTCAAGCAGAATTTATTTTTGGTTGATGTGTATGATTCACTCTTATCTGCATCCTTAAACCCTTGGAGTTGTGCAATAAAAAAACTTGTTTGATATATTTCTTTAATTAGCTTTCTTTTTCACAAATCCCTCTTGGATAAGGTTTCATCAACAAACTTCATTTACTTTCCTCCAGTTGATCATTTTGTGTTCTTCACTTCTGTCTATTTTGGTTATCTTATTTGTAACATATGAACATGTTTTATTGGTCCAAAAAATTTTCCTTATTCTTACTTGATTTGGCTCTGTAGTTATTAATAATGATGGGTATCTTAATAGTTTCATATTGTCATAATTACTGCAGGTCTATGTTAAAGTTGCTTGATGTTTTAGTTCAACTTGATCATCTTAAAAATGCAAAGGCTAGTATACCGAATGACTTTTCTTGGTATAAGAGGTATGGTTTGATATTTAGCATGCAGAATGTGATAATATTTGTAATTTCAAGCTTTTTGTTGCATGGGCAACTTTCTTAAACACGTGGGGATAAGCTTTTGCATTCTTTATAGTATTTTCTTTGGGTAGGTGGTCGGAAGGATGAGGGGCACAAGAGTATTATTCAATCTCCATATACTGATCAAGTTTCCAAGGGCACTAATTCAGCTGATAAGTGATGGATGCATGGCTCTTTAAAAGATTGATAAACTTATGATCAAATGGATTCTAGAAAAGACATTTTAATATGATGCAGAAACTAGATAGTATTTCGTTGTGTTAATTCATTAATTTGTTTTTTGTATGTAGATCTACATGTAATACTTTTTTTGCCTTTAAGTAAAAGAAGAAGTATCATTAAGTATGCTAAAATGCCTTAATCCAACCTCTGAGCCCATTGCTGTTGTTGAAATTTAGTTTGAACGTGCTAAAGTCTAACTCGAATATTGTTGTACTATTTCCAGTTTATTTTCATGCACTTTCTGGATCATTCATGTGAATTCCCGCAGAAGTTGACATTGACTTATTACATTGATATGAGGCCCTCTTGGTTTTGGATCACTTTTATTCTTAGGACATTTACGCAAGTCAGTGTACAGTGGCAGGAAACTGATTCTATGAGGGAAGAATTGGATGACTTACAGGTCTGTAAATTTAGGTTAAGTTTAAAAAGTGCAAAGAAGAAGGAATTATCCTTTTCCATTTTTTTTTTCCTGTTGGTCATATTGAATGTTCTGGAGACAATGCATAAGATTGCTTTTCTTATCTTTATCTTCATTATAGCTTGATTTTGGCCATTCTACTTTGCAGATTTTTTTGAGCACAAGGTGGGCGATTCTACTCAACCTGCATGTTGAAATGTTCCGTGTAAATAAGTATCCTTTGTCTGGTGAATGTTCCAGTATATTTGCAGTGGTGACCGAATTTTGTAAATAAGTGGCCTTGTGTGTCAAGGAAATGAGTTTCTGTCATTTTGCTGTAAAAATTAGCTACTTGCATATCATGTATAGAATACCTAAATAACTGGCATGCATTAGCACAATTTCAGTGTGTTCACAGACTTTATTATTAGAGCTTCGTCTCCTAAATGGGGAAAGGAGTTACAATTTCTTTGAGGCATTGCTTAATTCCCCCTTGTTCAACCGTGAATTTTTTTTGGTGGGAAGGTTGAAAATAATAGGTTTGTCAGCTATCGAAACTATCCAAAAGAAAACAAAAAGGCTACAAAATGCCTGGAGTGATGTTGTCTATGTCCAAACTGTTATATCAACACTTCTCACTCAATTTGTAGAAGTGTGATGTCAACTTTTTAGATAAGACTTCTGATGTTATTTTTATTCCAAGAGTTTGCCTAAACTACTAATATGATTTAGTCGGATTGAAGCATAATTTTCTTTTCTATTCAGCAAAAAATCTTGCCCCATTTAATTTAATATGTACATCTATTTTATCTGCTCAGTCAGTTATATTAAATTGTTAAACTTATTGGATTTGCTGGTTCTGCTGGTCTGTGGTATCATACACATTAGCAGGATCCATTTCTTCCCTTTGAAATGAATATGACAAAATAAATATAATAACTAGGTAAATTATATTCTATTTGTAGTTTTCTGTTTTCGAATGCTTGTTTTGACCATCACAGTCAGTTTCTTGAAGCACCTTATACTTAACCAATTCCACTGTGGGTCTGTCTTGTTAACAATAGTAACTCTTAATAAACCAAATGCAGTTGGAGCGAAGTTCATATATCACCTGGTATATCTTGTTATTTGTTCTCCAACATTGAGTTGAACTTCTTTAACATCCGGTAGCGTTGAAGATATTCTCCAGGTTCTTATAGTTTTTGTGGTTGAATCACTGGAGTTGGACTTTGCTCTTCTGTTCCATGAGCGGCACATTCTTCTCCGCGTTTTGCCTGTTCTTGTTGTCTTAGCAGCATCATCAGAGAAAGATAGTGAGTCATTGTACAAGAGGGTGAAAATCAACAGATTGATCAATATATTTAAGGTATATTGGCTTATTTCTATCATAGAACTGTTAGTTTAGCTGCCAGAGTTTCAGGAAATACTTTTTCTTTGGAGAGAGAGAAGTGTTTCAAGAGTCACTGGTGACTAATTGTGCTCTTCCTCTTCTTCTTCTTCCTCTCTCATCCACCCCCTCTTGGCTTTGCTTGTGCATGAGCAGAATGATCCAGTTATTCCTGCATTTCCAGATCTTCACCTTTCTCCAGCTGCAATTCTAAAAGAGTTGTCAGTGTACTTTCCAAAATTTTCATCCCAAACTCGTCTTCTCAGTCTTCCGGCAACTCATGAGCTTCCACCACGTGAGGCACAAGAATATCCTTTCATTATTTAGCTTCTGGAAGTTGTTACATTTCATGCCATTATAATTCTTCTAGAATTAATAGTTTCATCATTCCTACTGTTTTTGTTGTTTGTTTTGTGCCTTTTGAAGAATGTGACCATGTGAAATTGATCTGAGAAAAATTGGAGGATGCATGGATCCAAAATAATGTTTCAGCAACATAAATGTTTGAAAGTGTAACATACCTTTTGAAATTAAAAATAAATTTGGAATGATGATACAGCTTGTCAGAGCTAATGCATCCTTCTCTTTCTCTCTCTGATCAATCTCAGAACACAGAAGAACCATTTCTCTGAAGAATTTTAAGCATTCTGCATGTCTCAATCTTTGTTCCTTTTTCCATCATAAGAGCATCAATGGTATTTCTATTTAAAGTGTCTGTAACAAGTTTTTATGTTATGTACATTTGAAGCATAGTAGTTGCCAGATTTTACTGCTGCAGCACCTACCACAACCTCCATTTTTGTTGAGCCTGCAAATTCTTGTGTATTCTCTATAATGAGTGGTGGTCAGGATGAGTGGTGATGCGTACTGTACTGTTTTGAAGTTGGTGGACATGTCACACTCCTGATTTCATTGACCTTTCAGCATACAATAAGCGTATGGACTATTCTTATAAGATTTAATGTTAGGTTACAAATCTTTATATGATTAATTTAATAGCAGTGGGGTGATAGATTATATTAATATTTTTCATGTTATATGCCATTTGACTGTGCGGTGACAGGTTCAAGTAATGGAAAGAGCCTCTTATAGGAATATAAGGTAAGGTCGCGTACAAAAGAGCCTTAATGGTGAGACCCTTCCCCAGACTCCATACATACGGGAGCTTCTATGCACCAGATTGCCCTTCTGATTACTACCTGGGTTTTATCTTCTTAATGATTTCATGTTTTTCAAAACCAAAATAACCTGCTGATTGACTATTACTCTTGCATAAGTATTTGCCTTTCATTGGTACCTTGACTGAGTTTACTTATCAGCGACACTATTTGATCATCAACCACATTGGGACCATACGTGCTGAGCATGATGACTTCTCTACACGTTTTGCTTTGGCTATGAATCAGGTTTTTCTTGCTATGTCTATGTCTATTTCTACACTTTTAATTTTTGCATACACATCAATGAACATCAAAGGATAAACAATAATGATGCTTGCTTTCGCTAACATGCACAAATATTCACTGCAATATTCATCATAATTACTCAAATTGTGTATGTTGACATGTAAGAGTCATGTGGAAAAATTCTATTGTGGATGTTGCAAAATTTTATTGTGGACATTAACTTACCATTATTTGACCTAGTCAACATATCATAGTTACTGAAATATGCCACTAATAAAGTGCTCCTTGTGCAGCTTTTGTTACTAAGATCTGTAGATGGCACAGATGTTGAGTGGGTGAAGGAAGTCAAGGGGAATGTATATGA
The DNA here is from genome assembly GCA_020080225.1 of Gynochthodes officinalis. NCBI lineage: Eukaryota > Viridiplantae > Streptophyta > Magnoliopsida > Gentianales > Rubiaceae > Gynochthodes > Gynochthodes officinalis. The sequence goes on from CM034620.1 coordinate 6,954,172, forward strand.
CATTATTGTAGAAGGTTTTCAACTCTTAAGTAGATGGACTTCGCGTGTCTGGGAACAATGCGCATGGAAATTTTCTCGTCCATGTAAGGATCCTATTCTAGTGGAGCCTAAGGGGACACCAACATCATTTTCTGACTATGAAAAGGTTTGGTTGCCTTCATCAACCTAGATTTCCATCTTAGACTTGTATTGTTCATTTCATTATGTATCTGCCAAAGTTACTGTCTGCAACATGATATATGCTGTCTTCTTTTTGTCTCTTTCTTTGAATTTTTGAATGCAAGCTTCTTCAGTACTGCTTCACACACACACACGTGTGCATTAAGTTAGCTACTACCTTTACCAGTTTATCCCTCAGTAATTGTCTTGAAACACTTGCAATACGACTTTACCACTTTTTGGCTTATTAGGTTGGAGTATTAGAGAGATTACCTTTTTTTGGTAATAAACTACATCTAGAAATCGAATAACATAAGCTTTCTCAATATCTCATAGGTGGTACGATATAACTATAGTTCTGAGGAAAGAAAAGCATTAACTGAACTTGTTAGCTACATCAAAAGCATTGGATCATTGCTGCAGAAGGTTGATACTTTGGTGGCTGATGCATTATGGGAGACTATCCACGCAGAAGTCCAGGATTTTGTTCAGAATGTGCTAGCCACTATGTTGCGCACTACGTTTCGGAAGAAAAAGGATCTTTCCAGGTTGGAACTTGGTTTATCTTTCCTTTTTGTGATTAAGTTAATGCTTTGAAGTCAATGCCAAACAGCATGTTTGCTTTCACATATTAACTTTTAGTCTGCTAGATTAGTCTTACTCCCTTATGAATTCCGGGAGACAAGGCTTTTATTATGATGCTTGTGTGCTACTTGAAGCTAGGGATGGGCTGAATCATGGATAATAGCGTTAATTTTGATTGCCTTAGCATTTTACAAAAGTCTGGTAGATATTTTTTTTTAACTTAACTCTTTTAGATCTTAACCAATTGGTCTTATAACATCGTGTTCATCTGTGGGAACAGTTAAGTAATATCCCTAATACTGAGGATTTATGGGCTTTGGGTAGTAACAAGAATTGGTCATCAGAAAAACAAATTTTTGTCAGCAGAAAACTTTAAAAAGTTGCAAAACATTGACCAAATCTTGAAATAATCTATTTTGGAATGACAGGATATGATGTGTATTTCAGTGATTTCTATTGATAGCATACCATTTCCAGCTGCTCTGCTTTAGCTTGAATTATTATTGTAGGAAATAGTCTTGTGTCATTTGTACAGAACTTTTGTAGTACTCAAGTGCCTTTGTACAGAACTGTAATCTGTTCACAACCATGGCTAGATTCTAACATGAACAAGCCCATTCATCCACAAATCATCAAGCTGGTAGGAAACTCAATTTAAACCCATGCAATAGACTTGAAAAGCCCATAAATGAACATAAATCTAAGATTTAATGTGACAAATCAAGATTACATGGGGTTCACATTGTATAACTTCAAGGAAAGAGGCTTAGCTGTCCATAAAAAGCAAGAAACTGAAGAACACTCAAAAACATAATTATGGGATCAAAGAGGGGAAAAGGATTAATGGACTCCTGGTTTGGATCTTCAAGGAATTTTACCAATCCTCTCCTTGCTTCTCCACCACGGTTAGGGTGTCAAATTCCTTCTTCACAAAGCTAACCACTTCCTTGCTTCCTCTTCTTCTTCTTCTTTTCCTTTTTTTTTTTTTTTAAATCTTATTTTATATATATATATATATAATTTTAATTTTAATTTTTTTTAAAAATTTGATCTCCCCCAGTTTTCCAAGTGAACTAAAGTATGACCAAAGTTGTCTAAGTTCTAAGCTTTGAGCCCCTAGGAACTATTTACACTAAGCAAGGCTCAAAGGTATTGGTCAAGCAAAAGCATTATTTTTTCCCCTGACACAGTAATCCTGCATGGCTGAGTGTCACCATGCCTGGTGTGAAGGCAGTTTCTATTTTTTCTGCATGGTAGCTACACAGCAGCATGGTTTTGCCTTTAGCTCTTTCTACGTTCAGGTGCTTCTTGCTGCAGCTTGACAAGCCATGCTGCATCCTGGACTTTTCTCCTTGCTAAATTGGGTAATTATTCATGTAGAAAAGCTGTGAACTATCTCTTTAGCCACCTGCCTTCTTTTCATGACACAAATGGGAATAATTCTATTATCTTTTCTCCAGTACTACTCATTTTCCCTTTCTTTTCTGGTGTTGAAAGGGATGACTAGAAGCAGTATCTGTGGAGTTTTTCAGTTTGGGCTCCATAACGTGTCATAGTATTATTTGGGTCCTGCTTCCTCTAATGCTTTCTACACTATTGGAAATTTCCTGTAATGCTTTCTAATGCATCCTTGTTAATTTCAGGATACTTTCTGATATGCGAACACTTTCAGCTGACTGGATGGCAAATACAAGTAAACCTGAGTCAGATTTACAATCATTTCCACATGGTGGCGAAGAAAGCAAAGTGAACTTTTTCTATCCAAGGCCTGTTGCACCAACTGCTGCACAGGTCAGCCTGCAATTCATTTCATGTTCTATTGCTGGTTCTGTGTTGTACATTGTTTCAGAATGAGACTTAAGCTCATTACAAATGGGCTGGACATAGGGTCTGCCCGACTTCTGTTGGTTGGGTGGAAACTACAGCAGTTTCAATAAATTGTTAGTTCTGTTAAAAATGTAGCAACTTCCATAATTGTGAAGGAAAGACAAAAATAACACATGATTAGAAGTTTCAGGGACGAATGAAAAATAAAATTTTGTTAGAAGTTCCCAGAACTATTTAATGGAAAGAAAAAATTTAAAAATCTTTTTCCAATCTTTTTGCATGTCCATTAAACACAAAATATGGAGATGCACCATGGAACCTACAAAAATGGATATAATCTTACAGCACTCCGTTTACCTTGGTTTGGTTCAAATATAGGTTGCAAAGAAACCATTCACTAATCGTCTTGTTTTCATACCAGAGATAAGCATTGGTGTATGAAGAAATTATTTATTTTCTTATCTTAGTAATGTTTATATTTACTTTATTATCTTAACCTTTCTATTACCCTCCCCCTTCTCAGGTTCATTGCCTGCAGTTTCTGATATATGAGGTGGTGTCAGGTGGTAACATGAGGAAGCCTGGTGGTCTATTTGGAAACTCTGGCTCTGATATTCCTGTTAATGATTTGAAACAGCTGGAAACGTTCTTCTACAAGCTTGGCTTTTTCTTGCATGTACTCGATTACACAGGTCTTTTACATTAAATTATTGGCTTTTTCTTGCATGTACTCGATTATACACGTCTTTTACATTAAATTATCCTGACATTCTTTTTCAATCTTCAATAGATCTCATCAGATGAACATACTTTATAGTGGTGCATTAATTTTTTTACCGGTGAGAACAGATTCAGTAATAGAAACAGACTTAAGCTATGTCATTATGTTGGTGAGATTTAAGTCTTGAATAAATTGAAGATGAATAACCTTATATAAATCAATAATGAAGCTAAATTTGGCATTTGCACTGCCAGAAAAGATTTTATATAGATAAAAATCCTCTTGATAGTGGAAAATTGATGGGAAGGGTCTTGCATAAATTGAGACATCTGATAAATGTTCCTGAGGTTCAAAAGTTAGAGCTTCTGTGTACTTTTACAATTGTTTTCCAAAATTTGTGTGTCTCCATGAATGGAGGCACGGTGTATTATAGCAGTATAGGAAGGTTTTAGTTGCTCCTGAACCATTTTATCCTAAAAGCAGTCAGCTCTTGGAAGCTTCCTTCCTGGAGAATATAGGAATCTAGGAAATAAAGTATATTTTTTGTTTAGGAATAATCTTTGTATTTGGCAAGTAATTTCGTATGGATGATTATGGGTAGAGCTTTGTATGTATTCTGTTTCAACTTCTATTTTTCCTTGTGCTATTAAATTTTCCATGTTTGTTTTGATTGGCTACATATGCTGCTCATGATTTTTCCATAAACTTGATATATTGCAGAAAGTTATCCTATTTCATGTAGATCCGCTCAATACCGTTTTTATGCTCTATCCAAAGTTGTATCTATCCCTATCCTAAGCCAAAAATACTCTTTTTTGTAACTAGTTTTTTCATGCTAACTTTAATACTTCTCCATCTCTATGGTTAATCTATTTTTATCTATTCTTTTGGGATGCTTTTTACACAAATCAAAGGAAGGCTGTCAAAACAATTATTTGGCATAATTGAGACTTAGTGAAAGAGCACCTCTATAATATCAGGATGGTCAAAAGTATGACACAAAGGTTTTAATTTCTGGTGTTTGTACTTATTCCAAGCTGAGATACAAAAACCAATGTACAGCTTATCATTTTGAGGTTCTTACTTCTAGAGACAAACATAATAATATCCTCATTTTCTTTTGAATTGATGAAAATTTGGAGATGTTATTGTAAAGAGGACCAGTTGATGCAGCAGAAGTGTGGGTTCATACTGAATGGACCTTCTTATTAAACTCTTCTATGCTTTAGAAAGGCAGAAACCTGTGGCCTTAAAAACAAGGAAAATGAAATCTGTAAATAGATTTCAGGAAAAAAAAAAAAATCTAGGTACCACTCCTAGAACCCTTTGGTATCACATCTAGGGACCTTTAGGTGTCACACCCAAGACAAAGTTGCGTTTCACAACCCTTGAAGAAGACAAACTATCTGCAGGAATTTTTTTATTGAACTAAGCTCCATCTGATCTCCTCTTGAAGAGGTATGTTATTTATAGACTACAAAACTGGAAACAACTTAGTTTTCTCAATTAAATCCAACTCAGATCAGGATTCAGATTCCTGTCTCGACAAATCCTTTGCCTGACTAGACAGAACTTTCCAAAACAAAGACTCAAATAGAAAAGACTGAAGTCAGTAAATTCCTGCAACGCAGCAAATTTACAGAAATACTCTTGACAACTAAATACAAAACACCCAAATAAAATACCTGCATCTAAATACTGATCAAGGGTGTATTCAGTTATAAATACAAATTCCTGCATCTAATACAAATAGAGCTGTTACCAGAGCGTGAGTTATTCTTTTTGCTACATAGATTTATAAATCTCATTGATACTTGATTGGCTAACATGTTTAGGTACTCTACATTGCTCAATTCTTGCCATTTTGTTTTTAATTTATTTTCTTTTAGTATTATGTTATCAGTCCTTATGGTAACAACACATTCCTTTGACATTAGTTTTTGAGGTAAATTAACTTTGAGCTTTTGCTTAATGCAGCTACAGTTGCTACTTTGACAGATCTTGGCTTTTTGTGGTTTAGAGAATTTTATTTGGAATCTTCTCGTGTTATTCAGGTAACTAAACTCGCCTGTAATTTGGGAATTTCTGTCGTGTCTTAATTACTTTCACGTAATGTGGGTTTGTTTTGGAAATGAGAAATTGTCAGAATTGATAGATATTTACAACTATTCAAAATGAATGCACGACTCTGGTGCAAGTCAGTTGTGTGCTTTCCCTGAAAATTCTGCCTTTAAAGCAACTTTAAGATCTAACAATATCAGCAATTCAAATACCAAACTTGTCAAAACTTCAGATCATGACTTCTAGACTGAAGCAATGGGCATATTTTTGCCACCCTTTCCCTGCCCTTTTGTTCTTAAACTTCATCTCACCCTTTTTCCTTTATTTATTCTATTGTTATTTTTTTTTTCACAAAGATTGCACATTGACCAATTTGCAGTTTCCCATTGAATGCTCCCTTCCTTGGATGCTTGTGGATCACGTGATGGAGTCTCAAGCTGTGGGACTTCTTGAGAGTATTTTGATTCCATTTGACATCTACAATGATGCTGCTCATCAAGCACTGCTTATCCTCAAGCAGCGGTTCCTCTATGATGAAATTGAAGCTGAGGTAATTGACTTCGAATCTAAACTTGTAATACATATCCACTTGTAATATGATCAAGATTTCTACTTAGTTCTTATACATATCCACCTTCATAATGAAGCATCAAAAGGACTAAGCTATCATGATAAGCAAATCCTTTTACACTCTTATTGGGCATTCTTACTTTGGACTATCATTTTCGACCTCACAAGATATTGGACAGTAAACTGCCTTTTGTTTTTTATCAGGTGGACAATTGCTTTGATATATTTGTGTCAAAGTTGTGCGATTCTATTTTTACGTACTATAAGAGCTGGGCAGCTAGGTAGCTATGGCTGTTTTGATTTACTTACCTGTATTTCATCAATTTGGACTACCATAACTATGCTTGTTGTCAAAAAAAAAAAAATACTGCAGAGGACTACTAGATCCTTCTTTCCTGTTTGCCTTGGACATTGGTGAGAAGTTTTCAGTTCAACCAATGAGATTTAATGCACTTCTAAAAATGACAAGGGTGAAGGTCAGTATTATCTGGTTGCATACATATTGAGGAATAGTGGTTGACTGTTCTCCAGTATTCTATCTCTAAAGTATTGCTTATTTCCAGTATGTTAATTTTATCTCGATTTATTTTACTTTGTCACGAAAATCTGAGTTTCCAGCAAGTCTGCACCTAAATTCAATAATCTAGTGTGGGTTTTGCTGTCCTTAATATGTTAGTGGCGATGTTAAAGAAAGAAATATTTGGAGCTCTTTTGCAACATGTATGTTATATTGTCTTTAATCTTTGTAGAAAGGAAATATATCATCCACAAAGAAAATATCTCATTTGCCTGGGGTTCACAGAATATGAGTGTCACATTTTGTTTCCTGAGAGATGAAGTGGAAGTTTGTTTCATCACATGAATGCAGATGATTTTAGTACCTTGGGTAGCAGGTTGGCCATATAGCTTTTTTGGCCTAAGTTGTAGCTTAACCTAAACGTTTAGTAACAACAACTAAGCTTTTGTTCTACTATGAGGGGTCAACTATGTATCTCACCATTGTGTTCTATCAAAATACATATTTTATTCTGGGGTTCACAGAATATGAGTGTCACATTTTGTTTCCTGAGAGATGAAGTGGAAGTTTGTTTCATCACATGAATGCAGATGATTTTAGTACCTTGGGTAGCAGGTTGGCCATATAGCTTTTTTGGCCTAAGTTGTAGCTTAACCTAAACGTTTAGTAACAACAACAACTAAGCTTTTGTTCTACTATGAGGGGTCAACTATGTATCTCACCATTGTGTTCTATCAAAATACATATTTTATTTGAGTTTAGATATGTCATGTCCTTTTTTTTTTTTTAAAGTTTCTTTCCAAGTGTTTTGGGTCTTCTCCTCCTTTTAAATTAAGTTAATAATTCTTTATTTTTTACACGATGTACTGGTACATCTAAATGTCTAGGCACATATGTAAAGTTTAGGCTATGTTTGGATTGATACTGAAATGCAAAAAGTCGATCTTTTCTCACAAAACATATAAAACATCCAAACATCTTTTTATTTCAAAATTTAAAATTTAAAATTCAAAATTTCCTTTCCAAATTCTTCTCACATAATTTTAAAATTTTTTCCCTCCAATACAAATTTTATTCTCCCTCTAAAATACGTTTTCTTACAAAAAATTCCCACCAAAATTTTCACACATTCCAATACAAAATTTCTCAAATAAATCACAATCCAAACATAGCCTTAATAGCTTAAATGTTCAAGCCAATTTTTTAGTATTGCAATAGCAAAGAAATTCTACCCATCAAAACACTCCTCACAACTCTGATGTGGGATCCAGGAATCACAATTTCCCCACTTTGGACCTTAGCATCCTTGCAAAGCCCAAGCACCACTGGTACAGTCTCAGCTGGTGCAGAGTCCACTCCAGATATTCTCTTATACCAACTATAACACCATGTAGAGCAGGTTGGCCTGTGAGCTTATGTAGCGCATATCTTCACTTTTGCCAAAATGTTTAAGACAAGTTGTAGCCCACAAACCCAAGTATTGCACACCCATCAGAAACAACCCACAAACCTAATGTGGGATCAGGGCATCACAATGATACTCCTTAACTTACTACTGCACTCGTACCTGTTAATGAGTAGGAAATTCATGAAAGCGCAGCATTGATGATTTTTGCGCTCAAAATGAAATTGTTTAACCTATAAACTTGAACAAATTTGCAAAGAAAACAATGTCTAAGTTGGTTACATGAATTAGAGTGATGTTTGTTATGTAGTCAATTCAAGAACAAGTTAAAATATTATGGTAACTTTTACTGAGACACGAAAATGTTTAATTTATGTAACCACAGGCAATGTAGTTACCTGCCATTGCAGGATTACTGTTATTGTAAGAAACTTATTCAAACTGGTATTAGTCGTATTAATGATGGTTGCAGTGAAAAATTAAGTTGTTCAACCCATTAGTTTAAAAAAGTTTGCAATGGAAAGAATGTTTAAGTTGGCTACTAAAGTCCAATGATGTTTGCCATCATTAGAACCGTACATGGTATGTAGCTAATTATAGAACAATATTATGTTAAACAACATGAACTAAGGGGAGTGCTTGGTTGAGGGGTTTGGAGGAGAATGGAATGGGAATGAAATGAAATCTGATACTTGGTTGAGGAGTATCATTTCGTGAACAGTAACTCCAAATACCAAAATTGGAGTATCCTCCATTTCCCCCCATTTTGGGGGATATGAAAGTGATTATCCACAAATTTTTTTTTCGTGAACCAAGGTTGTAGAAGCAATGCTTTGCATATTTAGATTATTATTATTATTATTATTATCATCATTCCCCAGTACAAACCAACCAACACAATTATAATGAAAGAACCCATTATCATTCTCCACTATTATCATTCCCTTTATCTTTCCCATTCCCCTTCCTGAACCAAGTGCCCCCTGAAACTTGAAAAGATTTAATTCCCATGACCACAGGCTACAACTTAATATCCTGCCTCTGCAGGATGACTGTTCTTGTAATTAACAAATTCAAACTGGGTCTCACTACCATGAGCCTCAACTCTTATTTGCTTGCAAAGAATTCAATAATTTTGAGGTTTCTCTTTGCTGAAGGATGAGTATAAGGGAGACCTCTATCTTTCAGTTACTATTTGATAACTTGAACTCATTTAGATTTTTAAGCTAATTTATTTGATGAAAATGCTTCTCAAAGATAATTTTGGCAGCTTCATAATTTGGTGGTACAATTGGATTATATTCACTTTTGTAATTCAGTTTCTCTATATTTATTTTCGTCCTGCTCTTCCTTCCTTGTGATTGGTTTTCTTTCTCTCATGGTTGTGTATAGTTGCTTGGAAGGACCATTGACCTGAGAAGCTTGATTTCTGTGAGAATGAACAAAATATTCAGAGACAACATCGAGTTTTTGTTTGACCGTTTTGAGTCTCAGGATCTATGTGCTATTGTGGTAAGAAAGGCTTTCTCCTGTATATTAGCTCTCAAGCATCTTGGTGTTCATCTTCTCAGAATCAGTGCTTTGTTTTCAGGAATTGGAAAAGCTTCTCAGCGTCTTACAACTTGCTCATGATTTACTATCCAATGATCTCACAATAGATTCATTTAATCTTATGCTGAATGAAATGCAAGAGAATGTGTCCCTTGTTTCATACTCTAGTCGACTTGCTTCTCAGGTTTGGATTTACATGTTTTGTCTTTCTTTTCATTATAAACTTCTCTCTGCCACTCATGAGCGAGCACGTATAACTCTGCTCTCCCCCTGCTCTGTAATTTTTGTTCTCTCTCATGCCAACTGATCAACTCCACTAAACCCTGCACCATCTTTTTAAGCTCAAGTTTGAGATATGGGTTCTTGATCAGTTCCTCTTCATGTATTAATGCCATGCATTGTACTTCTACTGATGAAGCTTCAGATATAGCTAATATTGAAAATGAAAATGGACAAACTTGTTAACGTTGACAGATGCTACATAAAGATGTCTCAGAGCCGGGGATCTTGGTATACACACCTGTCTTATGTCGATAAGCATATATGTAAATAAATGATAGCTAAAATTAAAGGAAATGCAAGCGAATATATCAGGGGAAACTTTTGTACTTCATTCAGCATAAAGTGTCGAAATGTTTCAACTTTGACTATGGCCAATGACTACCAAATAGAATTTCCTGGAAACAAACAAATTTAGGCTGAGAGCAAAAGTCCAGAATGTCTGATTGATGGATAATTATAGAGCAATATAAACCTTGAGCAAAAATCCCTATAAAGATTAAAGGTTGATAGACAACGATAACTTCTGTTCATTCCTGAAACCTCTGTACCTTTTTAGTTGACTGAGTTTCAGTTAAATCTATTGACTTAACAGAGATTTTGTCTGTTTCCAGATTTGGACTGAAATGCAAAATGATTTCTTGCCAAACTTCATGCTCTGCAACACAACTCAGCGTTTCGTTCGATCATCAAGAGTTCCCTTGGTTCCTGTTCAGAAGCCATCAGTCCCCTATGCAAAGCCAAACTTCTATTGTGGTACTCAAGTAAGAAACCATCAATTAAATGGTATTCAAAGTTGATTGAGCACATGAAGTGTAATTTAGAATACCTTTCACGGGACTTATATGCTATAAGAAATCAATTTGGTACCAAACACCCAGAAAGGACTGCATGGCAAGTTTCATTACATCATTCTAGATTTCTTCTGTTTCTTCATCATGTCTCATTGTAGGCAAAGTTCTTTGGCTTAAATACCATTGAAAACATGGAGACCTTCACCAAATATTTTTAGATGTTAGTTCAATTTGCCCTGACGCTGAGCTGAGTTTTTATTACATAAAACAAATTTGTCTTCATTTGATATTCAAGGCTGCAATTTGGTGTTTAATGTACATTTGATTTGTAACAAACCTAACTATTGGATTTTAATAACTTTTATGTTGAGTTGCTGTTTTGATGGTTTAGATTTTAAATGCTGTCTGCTAACTTAATTTTGAGGTTGTCATGCTTCTATGGAAAAGCTCATGAAAGGTGACACAACAATCACCATTCTTATAGAATATAGTCAATAATCATGCAAAGAAAAGCTAAATATCATCAATAAAGAACTTTCAAGCTGAAAGATGGGTCCTTCATTACCAGTATTTACCATCATGCTATAAAATTGTGACTGATGTAAATTGCCAAAATTCTAAAAATAATAGGTCAATGATAACCATACAGCCAGCTTTGGTTCTTGTCGAGTGATCTGTCTTTGTGTGATCATTTTGTTTTTAGAATGTCTTTAAAAAGCACATGCAGGTCAGAGGTAGTATATGATAGAGAGAAAGGGAGAGAGAGAGAGAAAGCAGGAACATTGATTTCTTGTGCTTAGGTTTTGTACTGTATCTACAGTTGCTGTCTTATTTACGGGCTATGTTACATAGATTTTTGAGAAGTTATTGTGTCAATGATGATGTCTGCATAATTGATTTAAGACCAATGCTTTTGTTGACGACTATATCCATTTTACAGAAGTTATTGACTTTTTCCTTCATTTTTGTTGCAGGATCTGAATTCAGCATTCCAGAGTTTCGCTCGATTACATAGTGGATTTTTCGGGATGCCTCACATGTATTCCACTGTTAGACTTCTGGGTTCTAGGTCGTTGCCTTGGCTTATAAGAGCTTTATTAGATCATGTATCAAATAAGGTACATTCAGTGTGAGAGAATGACTACTTGAAATTTAATTTCTTTATTACATAATCTGAAGTTACATGCTATGCTGATGCACTTTTATAACCTTTTCATTGTTGAGACACTTCCTTTGCTGCATGCAAATGCAGTTTCTTCCCCTGTTTATTTAAAGAACACAAATTTAGAAGTACCTGATTGTTTGTTGGTGTTCAGCAATACATGCAAATCTAAATATTCTTATGTCAGTTCTGTGTGCTTGGTTTAGCTCTTAAGTTTAATACTTGTGCTGTAGGTTGTTTATTGATTTTGGAGACAATTTTCATAAGCGTCTGTGACAGAGAGCTATGAACTGCACTTTTCTTTTCAGTGCTCAAGTAATTGTGTCCAAGAGAGGAATGAAAGGAGTCAACTGAGTCAAATTTTGGTTGTGGAATTAGTTGTTTCCATCAAATTTTGCTTTATTTGTCCTTGTATTCTTATTTATTTATTATTTTCTTTCTGCATGATGGCTGTTAGCTTTGCCTTCAAAGCTTCATACATGGAACCTTTTTGGTTTGACATTTCCAATGCCTCCATGGATTTTACAAATAGTACCAAGTCTTCAGTCATCTGTGTTTTAATAGTTGCGATATTGAATTTGAACCTAAAGATGTAGGATTTTTATCCTTCATTGTTTTGTAAATGTTCAGCACCAGAACATGCATTTTATTGGATGCTATTTTGAGTTCTATATGAATAATTTTTTCCTATTATTTCAGATAACTACTCTAGAGCCAATGGTTACAGGGCTGCAAGAAGCTTTACCAAAGTCCATTGGACTACTTCCTTTTGATGGTGGTGTAACAGGTATATATGCACTGAGGAAGTTTTGTTGCTCTTAATTTAGCAAGTGGTGCTTTTAGAGTGTCATTTCTTTTGCCTTCTCTGTTACTGGTTGCTTGTTACTAAATAAAAGATTGCATGGTAGCTTAAGCCAATAAAAGAGAGCATATAATTAAAACTGATCTCATTTCCCATACTGGCCTCCTTGTTTGTTAATTGCTCTCAATTGATAGCAATAAATTGCTGATTCTGTAACCTTAAGGCTTGTTCTTCTGGGCTTAAAACAATCTGATTCCTTTTTTTCTTTTTGCTCTTTTCATTCTTTGTGTATAAAAGAATTTTTATATGATTTCTGTCCTTTGAGGCATTCTTTTAGCTTATTTCAAGTTGATAGCAGCAGATTATGTTTCCACGTCAATGTTTTTGTCTGGCCAAGTGTTTTTCCAAATGAGTGTTGGTTGACAAATTGTAGTTTCTTAGTTTCTTTATTGATTAATGCCAATGAACTGGAGTATGTTATTCATGAGGCTTCCCCTGTTGGGGTTGGCTGGTTGAATGAAAACATGGATCAATTTTCTTTTGCAATGGCATACGAAGTGATTGTGAATTGTTGTTAAACTAGAGAAAAGAAGGCAAAAGGAAGAGAGAAAAGAAGAAGAGAGATGTTTTTGATGGCAGAAAAAAAAATTCTGGTTTTATGATCCTACCTCTTCTTTAAATAACTTATTAGGGTTATAAATATTACAATAGTACCCTTATTGAAGGATATTAAATAATCACACCCTTACACATAATTTACTACACTCAACCTCAAGCGAGCAAAGGTATCAATCACGCTCAGCTTGCATAGTAACTCTTGAAACCTCATCTTAGATAGACCTTTGATAAATATATCAGCAAGTTTTTTTGTGGACTCAACATATTGCATGCACAATTCCTTAGATATAAGCCTCTCATGAATGAAATGCCTATCCAACTCAATATGCTTACTCTTGTCACAATGTGCTTGGTTGTTTGCAATATTAACGGCTGCTTTGTTGTCACAATAAAGCACTAATGGTTGTTCAAACTTCAAATCAAGTTCCTTGAGTAGAATTCTTATCCATAATAACTCAGCAACACCTTTATACATAGCCCTATATTCCACCTCTGCACTAGAATGTGCACAAATAGATTGCTTTTTTACTTCTCCATGTTACTAGATTTCCCCCAACAAAAGTACAATATTCGGTATTGATCTTCTATCCACAACTGAACTTGCCCAATCAGCATCTTGGTAAGCTTCAATGTTCAGCTACCCATGCTTACTAAACAATAATCCTTTTCCTGGACAAGTTTTTAGATACCTAAGTATATGTTCAACAGCATGAGGAACTCTAGGCTGATGCATGAATTGGTTCACTACGCTGGCTGGATATGATATATTTGGTCTTGTTAGAGAAAGATACAAGAGCTTCTTAACTAGACACTGATACTTCCCAACATCTTCATACAGTTCACCATCAAACTGGTTTAATTGATGATTCAGATCAATTGGAGTATCATTAGGCTGACATCCTAACTTTCTTGTCTCCTTAAAGAGGTCATGTGTATGCTTCCTTTGACAAATCTCCAAAAAATATGCACTTTACTTAAGTCTTTAATTTCAAACTCAGCAGCAAGTTCAGCCTTTAGTCGCTCTATTTCACTAGGACAATTTCTTGGGAGAATGATATCATCAACATAAACAATTAATATTGTCAACTCTTCTTGATTCCTCTTTATAAAAAGAGCATACTCCGCCACAAGACTAACTATATTTTTTCATTGTGGTAAATAGTAATTCAAATCATGCTCTAGGAGATTGTTTTAGTCCATATAAGGACTTCTTAAGTTTACACACTTTGCCAATAACTTTGTATCCTGGAGGAGGATCCATCATGTAGACATTTACTTTCAACTCACCATTAAAAAATTCATTTTTTACATCTAGTACCAGAGCAACTTCCAATCAGAAATAACTGCCAAAGATAGAAGAATCTGAATTGTATTCAGTTTTGCTACTGGAGCAAATGTCTCAACAAGTTATCACCTTGCTTTTGAGTAAACTCTTTTGTCACCAATCGTCTCTTATATCTCTCAATAGACCCATCCCTTCCATGCTCAATGGTGAAAACTCACTTACTTCCAGTAGTTTTCTTCCATGGTGGTAGATCAACCCACTCCCAAGTGTCATTTATCCCTAAAGGCTTCATTTTGCTCTTCCATTGCTTCACGCCATTTAGGATGAACAACTGTAGGAGGTTAAATAGAGGAAAGGGAAAATACGAAAACATGATATGGGGATGATAATTGAGAATAACTAACAAACTTGGAAAAAGACGTTGAGTACATTGTCTAATTGGTTCACAAATAGCAATTGAAATGTCAAGATCATTAAGAGAGTTATCAGGACAATGTAATGAATCAACTTTAACATTACCTTGACTTTGTAAGGTTTGTGATTGGATGTTATCAATGGCTAAAGAATTTCTACCTTTGTGTCTGTGATAAACCAACAAATCCTTGGATTTTACTTGAGGAGTATGTGACATTAAATGATTAGAATGAATAGAATCATTGACTGTCTCCTCTTGTGCAGTACCCAAAGAATTAGGATCAGTTGAAGGAAGTAAAATATCTTGATCATTTGAAAAAAGGATTAGAGTTCTCTGGAAAGAGAGACTCTGAGAAATGCTCTTCTACCCCACTATTGTACCCCCCAAGGACGATTTCCTTGAGAATCAAAACAAGATTTAGATTAAAAAAATGTGACATCTTACGTAACATACCCTCGCCAACTATTAGGGTGAAGACATTTATAACCATTTTGAGTAGGTGAATAACCAAGAAAATTACCTTTAACAGCTCTAGGATTAAGCTTTTTTTGAGTCAACTCTTTGACATGAATAAAACACAAACAACCAAAGACTTTCAGTGGAAGAGAAAAGGTTTTCAGGACACAACATGGACACAGAAGTTCACATTCCCAACACCCTTGATGGCATCCGATTAATGACATTAGCTATATTCATAATAGCTCTAGACCAAAAATGTTTTGATAGCTTATGATGAAATAAGAGTGCTCTAGCTGTTTTTAACAAATGTCTATTCTTTCTTTCTGCAATTTCATTTTGTTTAGGAGTTCGTGGCTAGGAAGATTGATGTAAACTCCCAACATCTTCTAGGAAAATATTTTGAGTGTGACTAAAATATTCCATAGCATTATCTGTTCTAGGAGCTTTTATTTTTTTTCGCTCCATGTTGAATCTCCACCATATTATGATAAACCATTGTAATAAGTGGAGCTTCCTCTCTAGTTTTCATCAAGTAAATCCATGTACAATGAGAAAAATGATCAATAAAGCTAATGAAGTAATGGTGGCCATACATAGAAGGAATTGGAGATGGACACCAAACATCAGAATAAACTAAATCAAAGCAACCTGAAACTAGTTTATTGATGGGAGTAACTTGTTTTTCATTGTTTTGACAATTGACAACCATAATAATGAAGACTCTCTAGGGAGATTGATGAAAAAAGTCCTGGAAATAGAACACTCAAATGTTTATTGACATGGAAGTTGCAGCAATGTAATTGCAGAAGGTGTGAACAAGTTGGGATTGAAAACTGAACCTCATCTTAATCCTTACAAGGTTGTTTAGATAAATAATACTCATGTTAGCTAACAAGAAGTGTTTGGTTACTTTTTCCATTGGAGGTTCTGTTCAACATGTTGAATGTGATGTATTGCCAATGAAGGTATGCCATTTGTTATTGGGTCATCACTGGCTTTATGATAACTGGGTGCAATATTGTGGTCGTGCAAATACTTCTTCCTTCAGTCATGATGACATACATGTAAAGTTTGTTCTTGCTAGGCACGTTTGACCCCTGAAACTCAAAAGGTTTTTCCTCTTGAAATGACTTCCTCTTGGAGATGGACTGCTCAGCCCATACCCAACAATTCCAGTTTTTACACACATCAGTTAATCAAAGAAAACGGTGTCAGTTTACTTATTTGTTTCCTCTTTAGCTTTTATTAACTTTCTGTATCTTTCTCCTTATTTTCCCTAATTTCCCCCTATTTTACTATTCACTGGTACTGTTCAAGGATTCTAAACTGCTATTCTACCCTTCTTAATGCTTCTGCTAGAAAGTGTAGACCCTCCTTGTCCAACATTTTGGTGGCTGTTCTACATTTGGTGAAACCTCTGATACCTTTTCAACAACATATCCTAAAGATGATTGTGGGCCTTTTCCTTTCTTTAATGCTGCAGGCATGAAATGGGGGTTTTTTCTTTCAGCAAGTATGCTCTAAATATCTCTTTGCCTTGCAGAAAGAACAAAAAGGATCATCTTTATTAACTGGTCCTGCAGCAGATTTCATTTCTTCACTTGGGTTTTCCATTTTTTTGATGATCGGAATAAGAGCCAAGTGATTAGTTACACCCACCAACTGCTCAATATTCATTTCTTTCTGTCTACTTTCTTCATTTCAAACTCATTAAAACACATTGTCAAAGTTTGACAATTCTTTCTTACTTAAAACTTGAGCACAAGTGTTCTCAAAACTTGTGTTCAGTCCTACCAGGAACTCAAAAATCCTTCCCTCTTCAACTTGATTATGATAAAGAGGCCCATCTTTTGGATCTTTCTACTTAATAAATCGATGATGATTGAGCTCCTTCCACAATCCTCTGAGACTAGCATAATATGTTGAAACTAACATCTCTTCTTGGCATAAGCTGCTGTTTCTTGCTTCGAATGATAAATTCGAGTTCCTTCCATATGCTCTTTCTAGATAGGCTACCATCTTGTGAATCTTGGGGGTTATTGACTGGAGAAGCCATGCTAAAACTTTTGCATTATCCATAGGGATAATATATTAAAATGTCCCGAACTTAGGCGCTTGTAACTGTTTTGACCCGACCTTTCAATTTTAATAACACAACACCTGAACTTTACAATTTGTAACAATAATGTCCTCTGTCAATGCGCCGTCTTTGAGCCCGTTACGGTTAAATTGATGATGTGGCAGCCAGCTAGTCTACACGTGGATAGCCCAGTCAGCCATTAAGTTGGTGACTCACCTTCTCCTTCGCACACAGTTCCATACCCTTTCCGTCGCATCTGAAAATTTTTGGCCACCTCTACCTTGAGCAAATTTCAGCCTCTCTGTCATGCATTGCCACCGGGTGTCCTGCTACTTTTTTTTTTTTAATTTTTGTTAGCCTCCATTTTGGCGTTTTGGTTGGTTGTAAGCCCCCCCATTTCAGTTCCATTCCGCCCCAAACCCCCACTGCAGTTCCTGGATTTTTTGGATTTTTTGTGCAATTTTTTTTTGCATTTTTTTGGCTTCTCCCTGGACTGAAATTTTTGCTTTTTCAGCTGTGGAGACTTAAAGGGTCTTTGCAATTTGCTAGTTTTTCTTTGCAATTAGCAATTAGCAATTTTTTGGCATGGAATGAGCCAAAGGGTCACGTTTGCCTTCATTCTGTGGCATTGTTGCTTCTCTGGGAATTCTTGCAAAAGAGCTTATTGATGGAGGACTGCTGTTTCTTCATAGTTCCATAGCTTCTCTGCCTGGAACTTTTCTGTTTCTAAATTTAGTTGAAGTTACAATGGAGGGTCTTCTTGTGGAGTTAATGTAGTAGTGGCTGTAATTTTGTGCTTGGGAATGTTTGTTGATGGAAATTCAGGTACTGCTGCTGTTTACATTGTGACTCTCAAACAAGCCCCAACTTCACGTTATGGAGTTTCCTGTAGTGTATGTTTGCAATTAGATGTAATCTGTGTTGGGTTTCATGGTTTCCTTCTTAGGTTTTGCTGATTTCCAATTGGTTTCTATTCATTGAATATTTTTAGCTAAAAAATAGAAGTCCCATCTTTCCTTGCTCTTGTATTTGACCGGAGAGCTTACAGTTTCTGCAGTGAAGTATGCTTTCGAACTTGCGTCGGAAGGAGAAGAAGATTTCGGACTGATTTGCTTCAGAAGAAGGAGAATGCGTTTTCAGCCCTACAATTTTTCTTTCCCTATAATTAAATTAGAAACAACTATTTTTTTTAGGGGTGGGTCACCAACTTAATGGCTGACTGGGCTGTCCACGTGTAGACTAGCTGGTTGCCACATCATCAATTTAACGGGCTCGAAGATGGCACGCATTGACGGGGGACACTATTGTTACAAATTGTAAAGTTCAGGTGTCATGTTGTTAAAATTGAAAGGTAGGGTCAAAACGGTTATAAGTGCCTAAGTTCGGGATATTTTAAAATATTATCCCTTATCCATATCCCATTTCATAACAGTGGTATCCGAATCACTCTTATCAATCCTAGATAGCCTCGTCCAATTATACATTATCGAGAAGCAAGACTCCATTCTAGGTATTTATTCTCATCAAGTTTAACTAGAGTAATTTGAGATCCTAATTGATGTATTGTACTTCCTACATCCAGGAGCTCTTTGGTTAATGAACTTTCTTCTTGACTAGTCATCATTGTGATGTTTTAGTC
Source organism: Gynochthodes officinalis (assembly GCA_020080225.1). Lineage (NCBI taxonomy): Eukaryota > Viridiplantae > Streptophyta > Magnoliopsida > Gentianales > Rubiaceae > Gynochthodes > Gynochthodes officinalis. Next base: position 6,973,101 of record CM034620.1, read on the forward strand.
TTGAGAATGTTTGGTCTTCCAATTTGTCTACCAACCTCCTTGAGTCTAGATCTCAATCTTTAGGTCTGGCTTATTTCTTGTCTAGGTTCTATATGTCCGTAAGAACATCAACAACATCAACATTAACATCACCTTTATCTCAAACTAGTTGGGGTTGGTGTCGATGAACCCAAAATGAATAAATAAATAAATAAATAAGGAGATATAACAAAAAAAAAAAAAGGGAAAATGGCTAGGACTAAAAAGGGCAGTCTGGAACAAAGGAATTTTACTCTTTTACCACACTAATAGCTTTCCTCCACTCTATCCTAAGACAATATGTTAATCTATTTCCCACTCCTCTAAATCTTGTTTTATTACTTTCCCCCACGTAAGATTCGGCCGACCTCTCACTTTTTTCGTGTCATGCTCTCTGTAACAAATTTCTGTTCTTACTGGAGCATCTAGGGGTCTTAGAAGGATATGCCCAAACTATCTCAATCTATATTCTCTCATCTTTTCTTCCACCGCTGCTGCTCCAACTTTTCAACGAATATTCTCATTTCTTATCTTATCCATCCTTGTTTTACCACATGTCCACCTTAACACCCTCATTTTCGCTACTCCTAACTTATCCTCATGTTGTCTTTGTGCTGGCCAACCTTCAGCTCCATATAGCATTGCCGGTCTTATCACTATTTTATAGAATTTTCCTTTTAACCTAAGTGGGATTTTGCGGTAACACAAAAAACCTAGATGTACTATACCATTTCATCCAACCTGCTCTAATTCTATGGCTTACATATTTATCAATCTCTCTCTCTTGTTGCAGTATTGATCTCAAATATCTAAAAGCATCTTTCCTGGGTACCTCCTGTCCGCTCATACTCAAGGAATCTTCGTCTCCTCGTCTCTCCGTGTCAAACTCACACTTCATGTATTCGGTCTTACTTCGACTTAACGTAAATCCTTTTGACTTCAACGTGTTTCTCCATAATGCTAATTTAGCCTCTATCCCTGCCTTGGTCTCATCAATAAGCACAATATCATTTGCAAATAGCATACACCACGGCACCTTATCTTGGATATTCTCTGTTATCTCGTCCATAACTAGGACAAAAAGATAAGGACTCAAAGCAGATCCTTGGTGTAGGCCCACTGTGATTGGAAAATAGCTTGATCTTCCATTACAAGCGATCACACATGTAGTAACACCCTCGTACATATCCTTGATTGTCTCTACATACTTTGAGGGTATTTTTTTCTTCTCAAGAACTCACCATAGAACCTTTCTTGGAACCTTATCATACGCCTTCTCAAGATCAACAAATACCATATGTAGATCCTTCTTCTTTTCTTGATATCTTTCCATTAGCTGTCGTAGCAAGAAAATAGCCTCCATGGTAGATCTTCTTGGCATAGATCCAAATTGATTTACAGAGACCTTGGTCTCTATTCTCAAACGACATTCAATAACTCTCTCCCCCAGCTTCATTGTATGGCTCATAAGCTTAATGCCCTTATAGTTGGAACAATTCTGGATATCCCCCTTATTCTTGTAGATAGGCACAAGCATGCTTTCTCTTCATCCATCAGGCATCTTATTTGTTTGGAGAATTTTGTTAAAAAAGTTAGTCAACCAACTATCTCCACACTTCAATAGGGATACCATCGGGTCCCAAGGCTTTACCGGTCTTCATCTTCTTCAACGCCTCTTTAACTTCATGCTCTCTAATTCTACGCACAAACCTTATGTTTGAATAATCCGAAAAAGCCTCCAAATCCATCTTGCTTCTATTCCTCTCTCTATTAAAAAGCTTGCTAAAATAGCTCATCCTCCTTTCCTCAACTTCTGCATCTCCTACTAAAAGCTTTTGATTTTCATCCTTGATGCATCTAACCTGTGTCAAGTCTTTACTTTTCTTGTCCCTTATCTTTGCAAGCCTATAGATACCTTTTTCTCCTTCTTTGCTCCCAAGTTGTTTGTACATTTCTGAAAAAACCTTGCCTCTAGTCTCTTGCACAACTTTCTTTGCATTTTTTCTTGACAATCTAAACTTTTGTAGATTCTCTTCACTAGGACATTTATGCAAACTACTAAACACTCCTTATGTTTAATTGCCTCTTGCACCTCTTCTTTCCACCAACAAGTTTCTTTAGTTTGATTTCCGGTCCCTTTACTTTCCCCTAAAACCCTTCTTGCCACTCTCTGAATGCAGCTAGTCATCTTGTTCCACACCATATTTACTTCACCCTCTAGTAGCCACAGTCTTTCCTGAAGTATTCTTTCCTTGAAAGCTATTTGTTTTTCCTCCTTTTGAGCACCTCTTTGCATTTTGCGTACTTTGTTATACAAAACCTCTAAGACAACCAACTTATGTTGCATGGCTACGCATTCTCCTGGGTAGACTTTACAATCTAGATACATATGAGGCCCTATCCTCTCTTCTAGCAAGAAAAAAGTCAATCTGGCTACAATTTTGACCGCTGCAAAAAGTGATTACATGTGACTCTTTTCATGAAGAAGGTATTTGCCAACATTAAATCATAGGCTAGAGCAACACTCAGGATATCTTGACCAGCCTCATTTCAAGTCCCATGACCAAAACCTTCATGAACTCTATCAAAACCTACACTATGTTGACCGACATGTCCATTTAAATCCTCTCCTATGAATACCTTCTCCTCGCGTGGTATCCCCCTTAGAATCTCCTTTAGATTTTCCCAAAATTTGTATATGTCCATAAGAACCTTTGAAAAAAATTCATAGGAGTTTACATGATAATAGAACCCATAACACTGCTTTGATACCATCAAGTGATTGTGGATTTTTGTTAAAATGAAAATAAAAGGAGGAAAAATGAAGAGAGAATAGAAGGAAAGAGAGATGTTTTTGACAGCATAAAGGAAAATCCTCATTCTGTGATCTTGCCTCATCTTTAAATAAGGTATTAGGACTATAAATATTACAATAATATCCTTATGAAAAAGATATTACATAATCACACGCTTATACTTAATTTACTATAGCATAGTTGCTAATCGAGTTACAGACACTGTATTTGCTAGTTTTTTAGGTTTTTTTTTCCAATAATAAACATGCAGCTTGATTTCTTGAATCTGCAGAAGAAACATCCATTGATTTTTTTCTGGAGATTGATTCTTTCTTCTTCCTTTTGAGTTATCAAGTGGAGGAAATATTGGTCTTATACTGCTTTTCATATTGCTCTTAAGGCTGTATGAGGACCATTAAGGAACATCTCAGTTGCTGGCAGTCAAAGATGGAGGTCAAAGCAGAGGTTCTTCATGGAGTCAAGGAGATTGGAAGTATACTGTACTGGATGAGGCTTCTTGACATTGTGCTGGTGAGTTCATGAGTTCTCTTACAACAATGATGCTAAATGGAGTGCAGGAAGAAAATTTAGTGCAAGATTAGAGGATGTGGCTAGTGGACCTGGCCATAAAAAAAATGGTGCTCTGAAACATCCATACTTTATTCATTTTTTAACTGTTGGATTATGATTAGGTTATGATCATTTCCTTTCTTACGCAATTTCCTCATCTTTTCCTCTACAGAAATTTATCCAGTCTGTGTTATTTTTTACCTGTAATAGCAAGTAATAATTTCTTACAATGATATTCCTACTACTATGTCAACGCACTAAATCTTTGCATACTGGAAAAGTCAACGTCAACTGCAACTAATGTTTTAAAGAAATGATCACCTGAAAAGCAAAACTCAGAGAGCATACTGGTTCAAAATGTATTCATGGTTTCTAAGCATAAAAATTATTCTGTTCCTTGACATTTTATTTGATGCCTGATTACCAAGCTTGTTACTAGTATGTAAACAAAACATTCTCTCACATGTAAATGTTACACACAGAAGAAATACCAAGGGAATAATTAAATGAAAGAAGGGCTCTACTTTGTTGAATCTAAGGTGTATAATTTGAGGAAAAATTTTCTTGTCAAAACTTTTGTGTGGAATATAAAACTCTATTGGTTTGTGTATATATATCAGTTAGACTTGTACATGCACATACGGCGAAGAAAGCACTAGCTTTGAACAGCTTTGGATTGCCATCTTTTGGATAGATCACAGAAATGTGTGTCTATATGTATGTGATATATATACACACACTTATGTGAGTTACTGACTTATACATACACATATGATGAAGAAAGCACTAGCTTTTATTAGCTTTGATTCCATTTTTTAGATAAACAAACAAATGGGTAGGGATCTGTGAAACTATCACCACTATGAGGTGCATTTTCACTTGGCGCCCCCCTGCCCCCCCACACACACACAAAAACAAAAATGAAAGAAAAAAAAATTAAAGGAAATTAAAGAATATGAAACAATATATGAGTTGGTGAGCTGGCTTCCTCTCATCAAGACAATGGTCCCCCTGTTTTTGCTCTTTTTGTTATTTTCTTTTTGCCCCTTCTTCCTCTTGAAATTAAAATCGCTTTCGATAGGTGTTAAATTTGACCTGTTAATTCATTATTCCCTGCGAATTGATCTGTGCTATATTTCATTTGGATCTTTAAAAAAAGTTCACAAAACTTTTTGATTGAAAAATACTCCCAGATCTTTTATTCAAAGTTTTGCATGAATGCCTTTTCTTGATATTGTTCTATGTCCAACTATAATGATGTTGAAGTTGTACTTTTCTTTAGACCCGACTTGCCAGTTTCTTTGAATTGCATAACTTCGTGAAACTACTCCAGGTTCAAATCATTTCTGGGGAGACTAGGCTCCAAAAGGGGAGATTGGGCTCCAAATTATTGAGATTTGTCCTAACTTTTCACCTTTTCAAACAGTTTGCATCTCACTAATATCTGGATCAACCAAAAAGATAATTGCTTCTGCTGAATTTCGTTGGAATGAAAGAAAGCTGTAGACCCAAAAGATGGAGTTTCTCTGGATTCCTGCATTTCTTTTGGTGGAACCTTCAGTCGGAGCTCTAACTACTTATTGACTTCCAACAACCTAGTCACCCTGACCATTTTAAAAGTTGCCTTAAATATTAATTTGTGAGGTTAAAATACTTCCAAGGAACACCAGCATTTCTGAAGATCACATTAGAACCTTTGAAGTTGATGAAGGTAGGAAAACAACTGCTTTATATCATGAACCAAGGAACTGATCCAACAACTGCATTCAAAAAGTAGGTATCAAAGTTATGTTTAGTTATGGATTGTTGGTTTAAAGCCTGGTCTATGCAGTGTGCTGCAGAACCTGCTATCTTCTTTTCAAAAGATAACCCTACTAATTCACTAATTGCACTCTTAACATTCATATGGACCTACATAATTTTTTTAACCCCATGGGTTTATCAGTTTCAAACATGATGTACATAAACATTCTTTTCGCTCCCCTCTTGGATAGATACAGCCAGTTGCATGTAACCACAATCAAAAGTGCAGATAAGCAAATATATACTGTTTTTAATAACTATTTCTGAGACACTAATGTGGTCCTGCACCCAATTTGCTTATTCAATACAATAATGGTGTCAATAAGCATCTAAGCTGACTTCTTTACTTTCTTTTGTGTTCCACTGCTCTCATGTTTGCGTGTTTTTGTTGTCCAATTATGTTATGAGCTTCTCCACAGACTACCTTACTTGAAGAGAAAACATGTTAACCAGCTGTATAAAATAACTGTGACTGGACATTTCTAACTGCTCTAGTTTGTCATCTTTTACAGAGGGAAGTGGATACCACTAATTTCATGCAGACTGCCCCTTGGTTGGGCTTGATACCTGGTACAGATGGACAGATCTTGCAGTCTGAAGAAGCAGGTGAAAGCCCTGTTGTTACTTTGTTTAAATCCTCGACTGCTGCAATTGTGTCAGACCCTGGCTGTCGAAATCCAAAATCATTTCAGACTATGTCAAGACAAGCAGAAGCTGCTGGTACATTACTTCTATAATCCAATTTTGCCATTATTTTATGCATTATAATATGATTTCTTGTAGCCCTACAATGCGATGTTATTCTGTTTTATGTTGTGGAAATATTAAATAATGACGGCATATAAATTTGAAGTTTATACACAATTATGGGCATGTTTACCTGCCATCTCTTCTTACTCCAGTTGTAATATAATTTAACCAATCAAATTCTTCTTATTGACCAAAGGACATACAAGCTCCCATGCTAGCTTAGGGATGGCAATTTCATCTGCCACTCGTGGGCTTTTGCCTCGTTTGACCCTCGCGGGGTGGGGGTGGGGGGAGGGGGGTGGTGGGATTTGTTACTGGAACAGGTGGCAGGTGCTAGTGCGGGGGGAGTTTTTCTCCCCCCGCATTCTAAACAGGGCGGGCAACAGGGGACATTTCCCCCTGCTTACCACCCGCCTTGTTAACCCTTTTAACTTCTCTTTATTTATATAAGTATTTAAATTTTAATATACATATAACATATATTAGCAATATATTATTATATGTATGTATATATTATTTTACTAATATTAGTTAGAATATTAATTTATTATTAAGTTATTTTTTAATTATCATTTGACTCTATTTATACTAAAATTATACAAATAGAATTTTTGGTTATTATATTTCAATATCAGTTAGTAATTACTATTAATTTACTATTTTTTGTCTATTAATTATGAATTATTAGTTATTCACTCATAACTTTTTCATCATAGTATATTATTAGTATTTATATGCCATTGTTAATTTGATATACATAGTATCTTATATATTTTAAAATTTAATATGTGAGAAAATAGGAATTAAAACATCATAGTTTATGTTTATTATAATTATGTGTATACTCATTATAAAATGTGCTACGCTAAACATTATTTATATTTATAAAATTACAAATAAAATAAATTTTATTCAAAACAGTGCCCCGTTGGGCATCCGTAGGGGAGGCAGCGCAGGGGCCGGTAGAAGGGACGTGGGTGGTGGGGGAGACTTCCACCGCCCCAAACTTACCCCCACTGCCATCCCTGTGCTAGCTTGTGCAATTTATTTTGGAATGCACTTGGATCCTACATTTGAACTGTGGGAAAGCTTAATTATCTATACAATCAGAAGAAGAATAGGAAGAAAACTCTTAGTCGGTCTTCTCAACTAACTCAATAAAACAGGGTCCTACAAGTCCTTGTTAGGCTGATTATGGTAGAGATTATGAAAATCTAAACTAGATTATATGTGTGGGGTCGCTTATTGCAGCACAATAGATTTATCAGGACTAATTAATCCTTCTTGCAATTTATTAGCTTTTTGGTTTTCTTTGCTATGTGTTGTCTGCTGAATAACCTTAACTGCAATAAGCATTTGAATAAGCAAAAAATTTTCTATTATGTCGTTCATAGTTTACGGTAACATGTTGCCATCACAATCATAAAGGTGCTTATAGTTATGTTGTTTCAGTTATTTTCATTTGAAATCTGATGATGAATTCTTTGAAACTTAGCTGCTTAGTTCTTCTGGAATTTGTTGACCATTGCAAATATGTGGCTGTTTTAAAGCCAATGGCTTTCAGGTGCATGCAGAATGTTGCTATACTGAAACTATTGTTGTTTGAAAATATTAGTTGAATTTATCTGGTCTTCCTACTATAAAATCTTTAGCATTAAATCACTGGGCTTATGCAAGTGGCCACTGGTAGAGTGATTAAGCTTCTTCACACTGGATAGAAAGGATTCAAATCCTAATATTACAAAGAGTTCAAGGAAAAGAAAAGTATAAACTTCTTGCACATTCAAAGACAAGCAGTCTACATGTGTTTTAGTCAAGAAGCTCAAGTTTCATGTGTTTTAAGTACTTTTTTAATTTATTATAGTAAAGGGTATTTAGGCAATTTAGCTTAATGATTCATGCTAGGAAACGGTAGAAAAGAATAATACAATGATGGTTGAGAAAAGTGACTATTAGAAAATCAATTTGGTTTCATGCCAGGAAGGTCTACAATGTAAGTTATACATCTAATAAGAAGATTATGTTAGCATTATAAAGAGGAAAAAAAAAGATTTACATATATTGTGTATTGATTTTGAAAAGACGTATGCTAGAGTTAATTGCAATATAATGTGGCAGGTAGTAGAAAAGAAAGGGTTAGGAGTAGCTTATATCAATGTTATAATATATTCTATATATATATATATATATAGCAACCTGTGTAAGGACGTCAGTAGGGAAATTAGATGAATTTCCAAATACTATAGTTTTGTATTAGGGATTTTCTTTGAGCCATACCTTTTTGTCTTAGTAATAGACAAGTTTACTAAGCATCTATAGAAACCAATTTTTGAATGCATGTTATTTACAAATGATATAGTTTTAATTAATGGTGAAAGAATAAATGAATGCCAAGTTAAAAGTTTGGATAAAGGCATTAGAATTGAAAGGTTTTAAAATAATTAGAGATAAAATGGAATATATGGATTGTTACTACTTCAGTAATTATAGGAGAAACAATGGGGTAGGTGTGAAAATTGGTGGGTATGAATTAGATGTATTTGGATGTTCTAAATATTTAGGATCTATCCTCCAAAAAAGTGAAGGAATTGATAAAGATGTTATGCATAGAATTAGGCAAGTTAGAACAAATATAGAAGTGCATACTCTATACTTTGTTATCATAAAATATTATTGAAAAAGAAAGGAATTTTTTTATAAAATAGCCAAAAGACTTGCCATGCTCTATGAATCATAATGTTGGGTAACTAACTATAAAAATGAATAAAAAATGAGGATAGCAGAAATGAAAATGTTAAAATGAATGTGCGAACACACTTGACTAGATAAAAATAGGTAATAAATGTATTGGGAAAAAAAGTGAGGGGTAGTGCTAATTGATGAAAAAATGAGATAAATACACTTAAGGTGGTTTGGACGTGTAAGAGGCCTTTAGATGCATTAGTACGACTTTTAGAAAATAGAGAATTATTAACTCAACTAAAATGAGGAAGGGGAAATCTGAAAAAGATTTGGAAAAAAATATAAAAGGACTTGACATATCTAAACTTAAATGAAAATATGTAATTTGATAAAACACGAGGGAAGATACGATCCATATAGCTAACCCCTCCATAGTGGAAGAAATGCTTAGTTGTTTTTAGTAGATGTTTTCGTAATAGATTTAATGAACTATGAAAATAAAACCAAAGATAGCGAACAAATAGGAAGCTGTTTAAAGTCTATAAATATCTAGTTCTCTTCAAAGAGAGAACAAAGACAGAGCATAACAGAATTCCTGCAACATTATTCTCTTCTTTTGACGGTTGTTTGATGCAACTTGTCTTCTGGTGTGATGCCTTAAGGTTCCTCAGTGTCATGACTATGGTTTACTAGTAATGGTTCTCAGCATTTACAGAACGGTTTCTCCATTTTCATCTAATTTCTGCGATTGTATTCCACAAGTCATTTTTTTATTCTCTTATTATTTTAGTTTATTGTGTTTATAAGCCTTAAGAACCCATTGGAAGATCTGTTCAACTTAACCCACACTTTTGGTACATCAAATCCCCTCCCACACTTTCTCCCTGTCCTTTCTTTAGCAGCGAATATTTATGATCTCCAGATTGCCATTCAGACTGATGGGATTAACAGAATTTACGTTGTGGGATATAAAAATTCTTATTGGTTTCATCCTAAATTCCTCTTCCCAACACTTCTCTTCTCACTTCCTGCTAAAGGGAAAAGAAGAAGAAAACAATAATATGATAAACTATGATTAGATTTTATAATGCTAAGGATTGATTCTGGTAAGCCAATGAAAATATTCTGTCAAAAAATGTCTCAATTGGGCAAAGCTTTTCCTATATGTTAGTCATTTAACTTTGCTTCTCCTTAATTTGACAGTTACTAACTGTTGGATTGTTCACAGATCTATTGTACAAGGCCAATATCAATACTGGAAGTGTACTGGAATACGCTCTTGCCTTCATGAGTGCAACTTTAGATAAATATTGTAGTAAATGGAGTGCAGCTCCAAAGACAGGGTTCATTGATATTACAACTTCCAAGGACTTCTATCGTTTGTTTAGTGGCCTCCAAATTGTAAGTGGCACTTGTTTGGCGGTCATTTTTCTTCAATATCCCACTGTTTATGAATCTGAAAAGATTACATGTTTTATTCTTTCTACATGCCAGTTAATTTTTTCTTCCTTTTTTTCGGTTCTCTGCAATTATTCCATTCTTACATCAGTTATTTGAGGAATTAATGATGCTTGTATGCATTAACTAAAGGAACTGGTTTTTTTTGAGAGCGGTCTGAAATTTCCTCTTTGATGACAGAATTTGAATCCATCAACGATGGTTTAAATTTGTTTTAAAGTTCAGTTTGAGCAAATATAATTATTAGATATTTCTGCTTGAATTTCTTGGGAGCATCCCCACAAATCAGATATTGGTAATGGTAGGTATATAAAAGATTTGAAATGTCCAATATTAAAGTGTTTGGAATTTTGATGTGTCATCTGAGAGAGAGAGAGAGAGAGAGAGAGAGAGAGAGAGAGAGAGATTCTGCCAGGTTAATTTTGGCCACTAATAAATTGGAGTTATCCTTGAAACTGTATTTTATTTGGGTTCAATTTTAAATAAATTAATAGTTTTCTGATTCAAAACTCCACACGAGGAGTATAACTGGGTATCAAGCTTTTGGTTGTAAGAATGTATGTAATAATTTTTATAACTTCCAGTTGTTGGAACATATCACCATTAAATCATCTCTGAGTGGTTAATCATCTTTGGAAGTTGAGCTATTTCGTCCCAGATTATGGCAAGCTACTCAGAGCATAGTTAGATACTAAAAGCTTGTCCATAGGCACACTTTTCATTAGCATGCCAAATTGAAGTATTAAAGGTTTTATTTCTTTTCTCTTTGACGTTAGCTTCTCACAGCAAAATTGGTGCTGGGTGTATAGTATTGCCTGCATTTCCTCTTAAAAGATGCTCCTTTCTGGATTTGATTGATTGTTTCATTGGTTTAATTAATCGCAGGAATACTTGGAGGACACTGTACAGATGCAGCCAAACAACCAAGATATGTTGGGTGATTCTGTTGCTTGGGGTGGTTGTACTATAATCTATTTACTTGGTCAACAACTCCATTTTGAACTTTTTGATTTTTCCCATCAAATCCTCAATGTTGCTGAGGTGGAGGCAGCCATACCAACCCACAAGAGTCCTCACCCTATCCAGGTATTCTGCTGTTATCCCTCCTTTCCAACACTAGCATCATTGAAATCTAATAATTGAACATTAGGTGTTTTCCTGGTTGTTTGTCCTCTGCCTTACATTTCATGATATAATCTTTAATGTAAGCTAGCATACAATTTTGATTGCTTTGTTCTCCAATATTAGTTTGTTCAGAAATGGGCAATATATTTCCGGCACTAAGGCTATGTTTGGATTGCAATTTTTTTGAGAAAATTTTTATTGGAAAGTGTGAAAGTTTTGATGCGAATTTCTTGTAAGAAAAAATCTATTGGAAGGAAAATAAAGTGTGTTGGAGAGAAAACTTTTAAAAATAATGTGAAAAGAATTTTGGAAAAAATTAACTTTTTCTAATGTGAAAATTTTATTTTCTTTGAGAAAAAATTCACTTTTCCTAAATAGGATTTAAAACAAACAGGCCTTAGTGTAACATTCACTGAATATGGACAACATTAAATACAACAGAATTTGAAAGTTGTCAAAGTATTTGAATGTATATTTAATTGACGAGATTATTGTTGTTTTCTTAACATTCCTCAATAAGGAGAACATATATCATAAACTCCTAAATTGTTACGGTTATATTTCACTGTAAACCCCTATAATCTAGTAAAGTAATCAGCCAAGTGAACTACAAATTTCACATGGGATTTCCCCGTTGATTTTTCTAGTAGTTTCTCTTGAACAAAATAAGACTTCAATATACTATGTTCTTTCATGGAAAGCTGAACTGGATGCAATGTGTCCACTGTATGGTTTTTACTTATTCAATCTTTAGGATGATTAAGCTCAAAACCAAGCTAACGTAACTTGTTCTTTAACCATATGAACTCATGCATTGTATGGCATGGAGTGATATTCAGATTGAGCACAAGGTCGAGCAACCCTTTTTTTTTTTTTTTTTTTCAGCAGCAACAATTTATTTTTACTCTTCCAATACACCTAATTGCAACCAACAAGAACATTCTATGCTAGATGATGGGAATAGCAAATTATGTTTCATTAGTTCTCTTTGCTGTTATAGAATTACAACTCACTAAATGGTTCTAACGATGAGATTTCATGTCCAGACATGATTGCAGAAAACTTGAAGCTCATTTTTAGTCTACCCTTGTTTTTGTCATTTTGGAAAGAAAACTGAAACTGAAACTATACATTGATATTCTTCCATTTGGTAGATCCAATTTGGTTTTCTTACCAAAATCCTCTGTCGTAATTAGGTATTTGACGGTCTCTTAGAAGCTATGAAAAAGGCAAGGCGGTTGAATAGCCATGTTTTTTCAATGTTGAAAGCTCGCTGTCCACTGGAAGATAAGCAAGCTTGTGCCATTAAGCAAAGTGGTGCACCACTTCATCGGATTAAATTTGAGAACACAGTGTCGGCCTTTGAAACACTACCACAAAGAGGTGCCTAGAGTAAGCTTCTTCCCCCATTGCCGAAGTGTTGGCTGTTATGTAGATAAAATATATGATCCCTATGTATCTTGAACTCCTTTATATCCTTCCAGTCTTTCATGTCCCACCTCCTAAAAAGAATACAGCTAAAATAATCTTGAATCCCTTTGTTTGTTGAGCGGCTGGAAGCCACGATGACGACTAAAGATGATAAGGTGGTAGCATTCAGTTTTTCCCCGCGCAGCATGTTTCCTATTCTACTGTCTTTTTTTTTTTGAAAAAAATAAAAAAATAAAAAATTAATCCTTCATATTCTTAGTATCTTTCCATTTTCCCAAAAAGAACAATCGACCTCGTCTTGTCATTCATTTTTTCTACCTGTGTGAATGATAAATAAAATTGATACTTTAGATCCAGTATCTCAACATATTCATTGGAAAAAGGAATTATTTTTGTCCCAATTCAGGCAATCAAAATCCTCTGGTGTAAAACATCAAAGAGAATTTAATCTAACGGTAATTTGCACTAAGAATCTGACAATTGAAGGGGAAGAGTTGAGAGAAAATTCTTGATGTAATTCATCAAATTCATTAAGTTGAGTTTTACAATGATTCTGGAACCTATCTATAGAAGACTTTGTATAACAAGACAAATTGAACATAACTGAAACAAAAAATGTGAGAAACAATGACCAGCTTTTCTGAGTCAATTTGCTTGACAATGGATTCAACTTGGACTTGGCACTTCTGGGTAATGTTTGTATGGATTCTCCGTCATTCTACTCTTTAAAAACTATCATTGGAAAAGTTCAAATGAACACACGATAAGATTAATTAAAAAAATTAATTAATTGTTTTGGGTGTCGTTAATGAACGTGTCTTGAGCTCAGCTGAAACTGAGAAACTAGCCTTCATGTTGCGGTCGAAACTTGGACTTACTGACGATGAGTAAAATTGCAGAATATTGTTTTTTTTTTAAATAATTAAATAAATATTGATAAATCATGGAGTGTTCCAATTTTATAGAAGTCGATTTCCGAGATATTGACTCTGAAGTCGTTTTTTTAGATACTAACTTTAAAGTCAATATCAGATATATCAACTTTAAAGTTAATATTTTGGATATCGACTTTAATGTAATTTTTTTTAAAATTTTTTTTATTGTTTTTCTAAATGAAATTTTGATCAATAATTTGTTGTGTATATATGTGGAATAATTTCAATAATTTATATATTTGGACATAAGAAAATTTTAATTTCAAAAAAATAATTATATATTTTTATTTCGTAATAAAAAAGTTATTGTTTTTCTAAATGAAATTTTGATCAATAATTTGTTGTGTATAACTATATTTGAAATAATTGCAATAATTTTGCAGTAATTTATAAATTTGGACATAAGAAAATTTTTATTTCAAAAAATATAATTATATATTTTTATCTCGTAATAAGACATAGTAATTTTTCGTACATGCTTTTTACAATTTTGTTATTTAATATTATTTAGGGTCAGGGTTGAGGGATACTTCAAAAGATGTATATTTGAATATTGATCGAGTTATATAGTTGCATTTAATCAGTCCTATTATGGGAACTTATTGGATCATATTGTTGCAAGTGCTATAGTAGAAATTTGAAATCTTCCATTGCATTGTTATTATTTATTACTAATATCTCTTTTAGTTTTGGTAGTAATAGAATCAGACCTAATAAAGCTAGTTTTGCTAGTTAGTTAAGTTTTATTTAATTTTTTAGGATGCTATTTATGTGAAAAATGTAATCCCTTGAATAACAATTTTTTTTCTTTCATTATCGTATAGTTATTATTAAATTTGTTGTAAAAAAATAATTTAGTTTTATAATACTACGTTACTAAAACAATGTCATGTTACAAATTTAAGATACTAAAACAACATCATGTTACAAGTATAAGATAGTGAAATATAATCTATTATGAATTCCCATATTTAGGAAATCGACTTCTATAATTGACTAAAAAGTTAAATGTACGAATGTTGTAGGAAAAGAAGCTGAATAGAAAAAAGTTTTAAGTTTCTACAAGTTATAAAGGAAAAAAAACTTATTCAAATTCCACAGCGAGGCTATCTAATATTCCTACGTGGTTGTCGCCTAAGGGACTAGGGTTGGGGTTATGGTTTTTATTGGATTGGCCTTGAGTCTCCGATGAGTCTAGATCAAAAGGAATGGATTGATCCATACGTGATTGTGGACGAGGACGCTTTCGCCGCTCATAGACCAAATTATACGGAGGCATTTGAGATGTCGTGTTAGTGTCTAACTCCGATGAATGTTCAATCTCAGGTGTCTCTTAATATGGCTTATCGGATTGATGAAGAAACATACCAGTATGAAAAATTTGATCATCATCATCAACATTACGACGTCGGGAAGTAGATGGATGACCAGAAACAAATGGACGCTCGGAGGTAGATGGGCGACCAGAAGTAGATTGAGGACCAGATGTAGATGGGCGACTAGACATAGATGGTTGACCATGCGATTGTTCAAATTCACCTTGGTCTTGAAAGCTCTGCATCTGACGACTCTCCCCAACCATCGTTAATGCACAAGAAGAAATGTCAAGTACGTTTGATAACTGAGCTCTTGGATCTATTTCTAAATTGGTCAAAGCATCGCGTGTCAAATCATACACTTGCTCCCAATATTTATTCTGCAAATAAAAAAGTTAACCCTAAAAACTTGAATACTATGCTAAATATTGATAATTTTAGAATCATGTACATACCCAATACTCGACAATCGATGCAGTTGGGCGAATACCCTAAGTAGGACAATGCGCGGGATTACCTATCAGAATCTGAGTAATCGGACGATACCAAACCATTTATTCTGAGAAAAACTACATTGGGCCACTTGAAGGCAAGCCATTTACAATTCTCTCCCTTCAGCTATTCCACTTGTCAATATAAGGTGCACGCCTTGTTATCCAATTTACTCCCTTCTTGCCCCGCCGATCTAGTCAATGTAACCTCAAATCCGTGTCAATAGCAGCAGGAATCGTCTGAATATAGCCAAACTACTGCATAACTCGCTCAGGTAAATGTAGTTTAACAACATCAAAGTTGAGCAGAAGCACGGCTGCACATCGAATATCATGGCCTCGTAAGCAATAATCTAGCAACTGGTACAAATTTTGCTTTATATACGGTTGCCAGATAAACTGTGAAATAAAGAAAGTTAACAATCATTAGTATTTCAACTAAACTTAGTTTTAACGACCCAAAAGTTACGAAACATTAAGAAACATATTACTTACATCATCATCGGACATATAGTCTAAACGATCCCAATACACACTCAACACATGACGATCGACATTTGCGAATCTCAAACTCATGTTCCACCTGCGATGATTATAATAAGACAATCAAGAAGATTAGACACAATTTAGGACAAACCAAATGTGCCATTGAAAAGAAAAGTGGGAAACACATACATACATGCTCGAGGCCCGATTGGCATACCCGGGTAGCCCTAGATAGGTTCTTCTCTCACATTTTGGTGTTACGAACTAATTCTCGGTAGTCTCTCCTATGCCCACACCTGCAATAAACTTAGTGGTCCACATATGTCGGCCGTATCTTCCATTGTTGCCCAATATAGCGCCCTATAAAACGCGTTACCCCAACTATATCTCAATATCGTTGCTACATCTCTCAGTATAAGTAGATACATCAATTTGATTTTTGTATCTGACTTTTCCTCCATAATAGACCCTATAAGTTACATAATCCGACATCTGGCATGCTGTAACACCTCATCATCGATAGACTCAAGAAGTAGAGGATGCGTCTACAGATGCATAGAGATACTCATTAATTTCAAGTGATCTCCATCAAAATAATTGGGCGCCGGCATGTAACCCAACATCTCTTGACATATATTCTACCACTCCTCAACCGTATGGCTCGGATCTAGACCAACCACTGCATCTTTGTCGACCGGTAAACCCCAAAGTACCTTGACATCTTGTAATGTCACAGTGGCTTCACCGACTGGAAGGTGGAATGTGTGCGTCTCCAGTCATCATCTCTTAACTAGTGCCGTAATCAAAGGATGATCTACTTGTATACATTCTGCTATGTATACACCATAAAAACCCATTTGGAAAAGTACATGTTAAACCCTAATATCAAGTGGGGTAGCCTTTCAGAAGTTGACATTTGACCAATGCACTTTCAATACCAATTTCATGGTCATCCCAAACAAGTTCCGATTGATGACTAGACTATAATGTCAGTACATCCGACTGCATTGGACATGGAGTTAAATTTGCAAACCTTGATGTTGTATCTTTTGACTCCACAACCTGAATATATTGATTACAAATTTACTATATTATTTTCAAATACAATTTCGACTGCATAAAGTACTAGCCAAAACAAACGTTGGGGCTCTTTTGCACATGAAAAATCACAATTCAATAGGCACACGTGATATCAAATATTACATAAACTAATTACGAATACCAAGATACAAATATTACAACTAACCTCAGAATGTTATATTACATAAAACATTAGTATATAAGACTACTATCTATTTATCTCTCCAAACTTGCCTTCACGGATGCATGGTTACCCTATCTCTAAGTCGCCCATGTTAGGGCATGATTTCCTATTGTGGCCAATTGCTCCACATGCCTTGCACTTTTCTTTGTTGCGCTTGATCTATTTCGTTCCTTATAGGGTAGATCTTGGCCATCCCGGCTGATCATTGACCCGCGCATTATTGGTCACTAAGTGAAAAGGTGCAGTGGGGTAGGGGACAAAAATGATTTGAATATGTTTCTACCATTTTTTTTAACATTGTACGCCCCATCTACTAGAGTCAAAGCGACCCGTCCCATTTGTGCGCAGACCTTTTGAGTGTGGGAGTAAGAAATCTTATAAATTTCAAACTTCCCACAAGTGCATGTATAGTTGTTAAGATGCACGGTTTGCACGTTGCCTCATTTATCAACATGAATCCTTGTGGTGACTTGATATAATCCTTCTTCCTGCACAAATGCCGTGACGTGGTGATATTTAGACTTGTGCTCAATCCTAAGGAATTTTTCAAGCACATTAGGCGGCTATGGATTTCGATCAGCAACGTGTTTGTGGGTTTCGGTGAGGTGCGAATCAAAGTATTTCATTAGCCGATAAAAAGTCGCACGCACACATGTTGTTATCGGCAACTTCCTCGCACCTTTCAACACCCTGTTGAATGATTCTGAACGATTCGTTGTCATTATATCATATCGAACCCCACCATCACAGCACAATGCCTATTTTTCGAGAGGGATATCCATCAACCATTTATGGGCTTCTTCATCCATTTCTCAGATTTTTTCCATTATTTGAGCAAATTTACGCTGTTGATGTGAGCAAGCAACGTGGTGCGTTAATTCTGTCAAGACATTATTTTTGAAGCGCCCACTAAAATTAGCTTTGATATGGAGCACACAATATCTGTGGTGAACAAACAGTGGTTGTAATGCAGGGTTGTTCTCAACCGCTCGCAATATTCCTTTTGCTCGATCAGAAATCAAACAAACGCCTTGCCGGCCACAAATCACATAACGAGATAAGTTATACAAAAACTAGGACCAATTAGCCAAACTTTCCTCGTCAACAATAGCAAAAGCCAGGGGAAGAATATGCCTAGTAGCATCAGCACCGACTGCAATAAGGATTTTTTCTTTGTATTTCCCGTATTGAAACGTTCCATCAATACTAATTACGGGATGACAGTGTTGAAAACCATCAAAACAAGGCTTAAATACCCAGAATACGGAATTGAAGATGTTGTAATCTCCAATACTATCTTTGGTGTGTTGCCATTTAACAATTGTGCCGGGATTACAAAATTGAAGGGCAAATAAGAACTTCGGTAATATGGTGTGCGACGAGTCCCAATTACCATACACCATTTGAATACCTTTTCTTCTGCCCAACCATGCCTTCTTGTATGATATATTCACTCCAAAAGCGCGGACATCTTTAATTATATCAAGGACTTTGTATGAAGCATTTTCCTTAATATTGTTTCAAACTATCTGTTCGACCATCCCATGATCTAAATTCGAATGGTCCTCTGGCTGTATCACAGGGAAGCATGTGTGTTTAAGGTGCATTTTTGTGATCTCCCAAAAGTTATGTTTCTTCCTCAACTTCACTCAAACCCTCCAAAAACAATTCTTGTCCGCATAATAAAGACAGTGAACAAACCAGCTAGTAGGAGTACTTTCGTGCACTTTGAAGTACCTATGCGCACGAATGGACCAACATTTAACTGGATGTTGCGCCCCTTCTTTCGTTTGAAATACCATTCCAACTTCTAACTCCGAAGTTCGATCATTAACCCAAATGGGTCGTTTATAATCATTGAACTTGTCTATCACAGAATACTTTGCATCACCAATGTCCGAATAAAATGGAATATCAGCGATAACGTTATCCATATTAGCATCAACCGGTGGATTCGAAGTCTCCCCTTCATACTGGCCACCACCCACGTCCTCCTCCTCTTCACTACTCTCAGATAATTCTTCTCCACCATTGTCTACCCATGCATCTAGGGGATCACCGCGAATGCTTACATCTTGACTTGTGCTCCCAAGTGTCAACCTATTTACTACTTGGCCGCTTGGCTGGAGTGAGAAGTTGCTCGCCTAGGTGGTATGACTTGGTCCTTCATTAAAAGGGCCACGACTTGGTCCCTCAAACAAATTGCCACGACTTGGTCCCTCAGTAAAAGAGCCACGACTTGGTCCCTCATTAAAATTGCCATTACTTGGTCCCTCAGTAAAAGGACTATGACTTGGACTATTGTGGACAAACCTAGGGTCCGATACGACCATAGGTTGTTGCAACGACACATCATTCGATATGAAAGCACCATAAGAAAACCACTGATCATTAAGAAGCCCATCTCCCTCTCTACTATGTAGAAGTTGTGTGAATGACCCAACACTGGTTTGAGGAACAAATAACATATTGTCCTCAGAACGAAAGTAATCTGAAACGGATTCGTGACTTATGTACAATTCAACAGCATTAAGAGATGGACATGTCGTTGGAATACACAACATCTCCTCATCAGAGCATCATCATCCACTGGAACATGTATGTATGTGATTGAATTACCAGCGATGCTAATAGGATAACGGTACATTAGCTTTAAAGTAAATTGACTTCCATCCATTCCAGTCACCCGATGCAAAATTCCCCAAAGTTCTGCCAAGGTAATATTTTGATCAAAAAAAAAAATCGTTTTGGACTATTAATTTATTGGGAGCCGTTCAGACCATTAATTATTTCTCCATCCTAGTATAAAACGAGCCTCACTTGATCCTTTTCCATTTCTATATTGTCTATGCCATCAATAATAACATAAAGTAGGCATTATTATTGGCATCAAAGTTATTAAAGTGATGGGGATTTCAAAGTTTATGGAATCCATCTTTCAAATAACAAAAGGAATTTATTAACTTTTGGAACACTAAAATTGATGATACAATTGATGCATATAATAGTGAAATATTTTTTTTTTCATAAGGATGACATAAGAAATGAAGGACATAAACATTCACAAATCAATGAAGGACATAAACATTCACATAAACTTTCGTGCACTTACTAATTAATTAATATTAGTTATTATAATTAATACTAATTAATTAACTAATAATAATATTAATTATTATAATTAATATAAATTAACTTATTAAGCCACTTATTATTATTTTGTAATAATAAATTAACTAATTAAGATTAAATTGTATTTAAACTATAATTAACTTAGTAGCTAAATTCTTTTTTTTTGTATGGTAAAATAAATAAATAAATATAATTCTAACCCTTATTCACTTATAAAATTACACTTTAACCCTCTCGATAGAGTTATTGTACTTAATATCCTTTTGTGTAGTTGACCACTACACAAAAGTAAACAACTAACATTTTCCCATATATTTATAACCAAACATTTTCCCAACAACATTTACAATTATAGTCATCAAATCCAACCACAATTCTTTAATCATCATCAACAATACCATTATTCACAGCTTATTATTCCAATGATCGCAAACTCAGTGAATAAAATTAGTAATCAATCCAAATCAATCCAAATCAATCCCAATCAATCCAATCCAATCAGCATACTTTATTCATAACGAAATGCCCAACATCAATTCAAATCATTCTATCAATAATATAATATTTACAACGTACTTTCAAATTAAAATAATGTCAATTCACAAATCAAATTATACATACCTTCGTGTCTTGCGGTTTTTTTTGCTCCTCCAAAATATAGAATTTCTTTGCTCAACGTATTCCCCTTTTCGCTGTAAAATAAAATTTTTATCATTATAGGATAACTAATTCACAAATTTTAATAAATTAAAATTAAAAAACAAATTTTATCAGTATAAAAATTAACAAACAAATGTTATCAATATAAAAATTAACAAATTAAAAAATTCAAAAATTAAAAATTAATTCCCCTTTGAAACAATCAAAAATCTACACTCAATTGGGAGAGGGGTGGGGTTGGGGGGTGGTGCAGCAAAGGGGGGGTTGGTTATTCCATAAAAAGAAATAATTTTTTTTTTGGCATAGGGTGGAGGGTATGGGGGTAGCAAGGGGGTTGAAGGACGACAGGAGTGTAGGAAGGGGAGAGGCAACATGTGGGTTGGGGAGGAATTGGGCTGGAAATCGCGAAAGGGTGGGGAAGAGAGAGAGGAGGTGGAGGTAGCAAAGTGGGGAAAGAGAGGGAGGAGGCGGCGGCAGCAAGGAGGATGTTGCCGAGAGGAAAAATTCGAAGGTTGGTAGGGCTGAAATGGCAAGGAAAGAAGCAAAAACGGGAATAAGAGTGAAGTTTTTTTTTCTTTACATTTGAACTGAAGTCAAAATCACGAATATCGACTTCAAAGTTGCTATTCCGAATAGTGACTTTGAAGTCGATATTCGTGATATCGATTTCCATAAAAATGTAACAAAAATTTTAACATCAATATTGATTTAAATTCTTTTTTTTTAAACAATTTTTGTGGAAAAAACTTGAAGGACCAGTAATTTTTTAACAAATTTTAACATCAATTTTTATAAATTCTTTTTTTTTTTTTTATAATCTAACAATTATAGATTGAGTCTCCACATACCTTAATAAGGTGTGAGATATTTTATATTGAAAACAAAACCTTCTTATCGAAACACAAATTACGCAAATAAACATTAAATCAAACTTTACAAAAATGAATCTGACTTTACAAAATGACTTAAGGACCAGTAAGACAAAAATATAATTTCTTAAATAAAGTGCCAGTTGGCATTTAGGTTGAATACACACCATAATTTGATCACTTTCAATGAAATCAAATACCTATGATGTGCGCATCATCAGTAAATTTATAATTTTCATTATTTAAAGTAATCTGTTATGTACTATTAGAATTGATAGTTAATGAGTGCTCGATTCCGACTCACGAAATGAGGCATAGAAAGTCTAACTCATAAAAAATTCTGTGAATAACAAATATGATTAACTTTAAACTCTTTCTAAAGTATGTTTGATTTTCGATACATCAAA
Source organism: Gynochthodes officinalis (assembly GCA_020080225.1). NCBI lineage: Eukaryota > Viridiplantae > Streptophyta > Magnoliopsida > Gentianales > Rubiaceae > Gynochthodes > Gynochthodes officinalis. The sequence continues at coordinate 6,995,293 of CM034620.1, forward strand.
ATTTCAACATCCGAAAGAAATATTATAGCCTCTCCCTATAAAAAGAGTAGTGAAAGTGGAAACAATTTAGTTAATATAGAGGATATCTAATGGAATGTCAATAGTACATCCATTCTTCTATTTTCTGCCCAAGATTCTTTATTTTCTGCCCTCTCTTATTAATTTTTTTCCATCCATTCTTCTATTTATTTTTCTTGTTGCTACATTCGGATTTTCTCTTTTTCTTTGTTTCTTGTAATCCAAATTTTTGTGGTAAGCTTTTCTTGACCTTCTTTTGTTTTTTTCTTTTTGCTTAAGATTTCTACTTGGACTAATTTTGTGAAGTTTTAAATAGGTTCTATTTAGAACTCTTACAAAGTGAAGGAATGTGCAGAAAAAGGCTAGAGTGACACATCAAGTTAAAGCCGTCCAAGAGAAACACACACAAGGTGAGTATAGATAGGTAGTTTTAAAACATCTTTGGAGTTTAACGGTTGTGAGGTCACATTCACATTCTTTCTTTTCAAAAACACTTTTTAGATAAAAGTCACACTGTTGAGTGGTAGAGAACCACAAAAAGAATTCGAAAGCTTTCCACTAACACATGACTAGGTTAACTAGGATGATGGAAGACCTAACGAAAAGATTCAACAATTGGGAAGCTTCTAGTACAAGTAAGGGTTCAAGTAAGGGAAAAGGTAGGTTAAATCCTACTTTTGAGAAGCTTGGGTCTGATATAGATGAAGAGAATGAGGATGATTTTGTGTTTTCTTATAGTTCTAAAAAAAAAGGGTTCAAAGAAGGTAGATAGTAACTTGGGTAGAATAAAGATGAAAATTTTACCTTTTAAGGGTAGAAGTAATCCTGAAGCCTATCTTGAATGGGAGAAAAAGGTTGAATTAATTTTTGCAATTCATAACTACTCTGAAGAAAAGAAGGTGAAATTGGTTGTTGTAGAATTTTGTGAATATGCAATTGTTTGGTGGGACTAACTTTGTAGGAAAGGCGCAATGGAGAAAAACTCATCAACACATATAGAGAGATAAAGGTTGTGATGCGAAAAAGATTCATGCCATCTCATTTCCATCGAGAGTTGTACAAAAGGCTTCAAAAGGCTTCAAAATATTATCCAAGGGACTTGTAATGTTGCTGAATACTTCTAAGAGATGGAGATTGCTATGATTTGGACCAATATTGAGGAGGACCTTGAAGCCACCATGGCTAGATTCTTGAGAAGACTCAATAAAGACATAACTAACATTGTGGAGCTACAACACTACATTGAGTTGGAGAACATGGTCCATATAGCTAAAAAGGTGGATCACCAACAAGGAACTCTGGCACCACTCAGTAATTTTCAAATGCCACTCCATCTTGGGCCAAAAAGAAAGGTAAAGGTAATGGTTAGAAAGAATCAAGTAACTCCAAAACCCTTTTTTCTAAAAATTCTGATTCCAAGTCAAGTGGTTCATCTTCTAAAGTTACTTTTTTTAAATGTCTTCAAAAAAGGACAAATTGCATCACAATATCCTAATAAAAAGATTATAATTGTATTAGATGATGGCATAGTTAGCGATGAAAATGGTAGTGATTGTGAAGGGATGCCACCCTTAAATACCATGCTAAAGGCGAGGAAAACTAGTACCAAAGGATAAGGTATGTGTGCTCATTAGTGATGGAGGTTCTTGTACTAATTGTGTTTCTTCTTATCTTATAGAAAAGTTGAACTTGCCAGTTATTAAGCACCTATAGCGTTATAGATTACAATGGTTGAGTGATTTTGGAAAAGTTTGAGTTAATAAGTAAGTGCTGATCAATTTCTCCGTTGGAAGGTATAACGATGAGGTACATGTGATGTAGTGCCCATGCAAGCTGGGCATATCTTGCTTGGAAGACCTAAGGGTTTGATTGCCATGCTTTGGTATGATGGTTATTCCAACAAGTATCACTTTGTATTAAATAAAGTACCAATAACTCTTGTACCATTATCCCCTTCTCAAGTGTACAATGAACAACTTGGGATGAAAAGTGAGAGAGACAAAAGGCTAAAAGAAAGTGAACAAAAGCCAAAAAAGAGAGAAAAGAAGAGTGCAATTTGAGTTGAAAGAATTAGAGGGTGGAAAAGAAGTAAAACCTGGGAGCATAGAAGATTTGAGTTGAGTGAGGTTGGAAAATTTGGAAAAAGCTTAGTGAAAAGCCATAGGAAAGAATGAAAAAAAAGGCAATTTCCTTGCAAGTTTTAGAGAGGTAGATAGTGCCTTGAATTTCAATTGGCTTCTTATTGTACTTTTGTACCAAGAAACCTATTTTTCTTTTGATGACCTAACATTTGATTTCCCAAGTGAAGTTGTGCAGCTCTTGTAGGAATTTGAGGACATGTTTCTGGAAGAGATTTCCTAATGGATTGTCACCAATATGTGGGATTGAGTATCAAATTGACTTTCTCCCTAGTGCAGTGATCCCAAATCATCTAGCTTAGAGCCAATCCCAAGAAGATGAAGGAATTATTACAAAGGCAAGTGGACGAGTTGCTTTCTAAGGGCCATGTTTCACTTTCACCATATGTGGTACTGGTAATTTTAGTTCTTGAAAAAGATAGTTCATGGTGAATGTTGTTGATTGTAGAGCAATTAATAAGATTACCATTAAATATCGCCACTCCATCCCTATGCTAGATGATATACTTGAAGAATTATATGGTGCGTGTGTGTTCACTAAAATAGATATTAAGTTTGGATATCGTCAAAGAATTATATGGTGCGCGTGTGTTCATTAAAATAGATACTAAGTCTGGATATCATCAAATTTACATGAAAGAAGGTGACGAAAAGAAAATAGCTTTTAACACAAAGTTTGGTCTTTATGAATGGTTGGTACTTGGTAATGCCTTTTTAATTAACTAATGCACTTGGCATATTCATGAGATCAATTAACCATGTTTTAAGATGTTTTATTGGTAAATTTGTTGCGATTCATTTTGATGATATTTGATTTATAGTAAAGACTTACATGGCATATTTTGATCTATAATCAAGTGTACATCCTGTATAGAAGAAGTTATATTTTTAGGTTTTGTAGTTAATAAAAATGGAATTTAAGCTGACCATTCCAAGGTCGAGGCCATCACCAATTAGCCAACCCCTACAAACATCTTTGAGGTAAAGATCTTTCATAGTCTTGCTAGTTTCTAACAGAGGTTTGTGAAATATTTTTCAACTAAAATTGCTTCATTGATTGAATTGGTTAAAACCAATGTAACTTTTAAATGGAAAATTGAACAAGAAACAACTTTTAAACAGTTTAAGTATGATTTGACTAATGCTCCATTACTTGCTTTGCTTGATTTTGAGAAAACTTTTGAACTTTAATGTAATGTAAGTGGTGTGGGTATAGGAGCAGTATTGATGCAACATGGGTGACTTCTTGTATATTTTAGTGAAAAATTGAATGGTGCTTATCTTAATTATCCAACTTATGTTATAGATTTGTATGCTATTAACCTTAACTTTGCTAGTATTTTTGCAACTTGTGAATAGTCAGTGTTCAATAAGTACTATAGGTATGATGGTTATTTATTTTATGAAAATAAACTTTGTGTGCCTACTAGTTCTTTAAGTAGAATTACTTATACGTAAGGCTTATAGTGGGGGTCTAATGGGATGCTTGCCATTCTTAAAATTTTGAATGTCCTAGTAGAACATTTTTATTAGCCCAATATGAGAAGAGATGTAAAGAGAGTGTGTGAAAGATGTATTACCTACAAACAAGCCAAATCTAAGTCCCATCCTCACTACTTGTATTCTCCCCTATCAATACCTAGTTCACCTAGGATCAATATATCCATGGACTTTGTGCTTGGTTTGCCATGGTTTGCAAGAGGTATAGATTCTATTTTTGTTATAGTAGATCACTTTTCTAAGATGCCTCACGTTATTGCTTGTACAAAATCTGATGATTCTAAGCATGTTGCTAACTTATTCTTTTGAGAGATGGTTTGATTGCATGGCATTCCTAGAAGCATCATGAGTGACTGAGATGTAAATTTCTTGACTTATATTTAGAAAACCTTGTGGGGGTAAGTTGGGTACCAAATTGATGTTTTCAATTGCTAGTCATCCTCAAAAGGATGGCCAAACTGAGGTAACAAATTGAACTATTGGTACTTTGTTATGAGCCTTAATTAAAAAGAACTTGAAAGGTTGGGAAGAATGCCTTTCAATAGTTGAGTTTGCATATAATAGACTATACATTCTTCCACTGTTTTCTCATCTTATGAAACTGTCTATGGATTTTTATAGAGATTCAATAGCATGAGCTCAAGGAAATTCAAGCCAAGTAGAGAAAGGCGTGGACTTGAAACTTGGAGACATGAAGCAAGGAGTTCAAGGCATGATTCCCACGTCTCAAGGTCAATTGGATCCACTAACACATATACATGAGCCTATAACACGGGTTAGAGTTAAAAAGATGAAAGCGGCACTTAATGGGTTTATTAAAGAAGTTCAAATTCAAGAAGAGTCTAAAATTGGAGAGATCAAGCCAAATTAATTAATGTGTTGAGTGTTATAGCTAATGAGCTCAACAACCAAGTTTTTGAGATTAATTCCAGCCAAAATTAAGCTATTTGGCCACCCCATATGTTTCCTAAAAGAAATAGATGGCTACCCTTTTAGTTTGTTACCTATTTTCACTTGTTTTGAAAATTAGGTAATGATTTTTTGTGTCTTTCATGGGTTGGCTGAATTTTTTATTTTGTTTCCTAAAAATTTGAGTGTTGTTTAGTTTAGGAATGTTGGTTGAAGGTTCTAAAAGAATTGCCTAAAACCAACAATAGGCTTTTAAGAATTAGTTATGTTTTCTAATTATCTTGTTTCCTTGTAAGGCCAAATTTCACCCTATAAATAGAGGGTCTTGACCCCCACTTCCATCAAGCTTTTCATCAATAAATTGTGAGGTTTTTCTTCACTTTTGAGAAAATTTTTGAACTTTGCATAGTTTATTTTGTAGAGTTCTTTTTGCATTATCAACTAAGCGTAGATCCCCTTAGTTGTGGTTGCATTCTCAACCTTGTTGCTGGTCTAACTTGTCCTTCAAGTTATGGCCAAAAGAGGAGTTATTCTTAGGGATTCTTTTAGTTCAATTTGTGGAAAAGTCTTGGAGAAAAGTCTTGATGGATTTAAAGGTGTTTGTTGCCTTTAAGTTCATATCAGTTTAATCCATTGAGACTATTAGATCTAACCCATTGCCTGTAAAGGAACAAACTAGCTTAGATAGTACCAAGAAAGCCAAATTGGTAAAAAAGCTTCATGAAAAGGTTTGGCTACACATAGAGAAGAAAACTGAGCAGTTTGTCAAAAGTGCAAAGAAAGGGCCATTAAGTGATCTTCGAACCTCAAGTCTGGGTTTGGATTGAAATGTGCAAAGAGAGATTTTCAGAATCTAGGAAGACCAAATTACATCCTCAAGGTAATAGACTTTTTCCAAGTAGTGGCTCACGTGAACGACAACACTTTCAAACTTGACTTACCTGGTGAGTACCGAGTTAGTGCTACATTTGACATTGCTGATCTTTTTCCCTTTTAATTTGATACAGATTTTGCTGATTCGAGGGCAAATCCTTTTTAAGAGAAGGAGAATGATAGAGAGTCAATACCATGAGCTTAAGAAGATCCAAGCAAAGAAGAGAAAGGCATGAACTTGATGCTTGGAGGCATATAGCAAGGAATTAACAGTGTGATTTCTAAGTCCCAAATTCAATTGGATCCACTTTCAAGCATACATGGGCCTATGACACGAGTTAGAACTAAGAAGATGAATGAGGCTCTCAATGGACTTATTAAAGAAATTCAAATTGAAGAAGAGTTCAAGATTGGAGAGATCAAGCCCAATTTAATTAATGAATTAAGTGTTTCAGTCAATAAGCTCAATAGTTAAGTCTTTATTATGATTTAGCCAATGTATTTGGCCATCCCTTTATTTCCTAAAATTATAGAGTCGCCATTTAATTAGTTGCCTATTCTCTATTGTATTAGAAATTAGGTAATATTTCTTATTTGTTTTCAGGGTTGGCCAAATTCTTCAAATTGTTTCCTAAAAGTTTGAGTCTAGTTTTTAGTACTATTTTTAGTATAGGAACATTGGTTGAAGGTGTAGAAACCAAATACAGCATGTAGTGGAATTTAAAATATTTTGGTTTCCTCCAAGGATTCATACGAAGTGAGATCAAATCAGAGTTTAGAACTTTTACCTTGTTGGTATTGGTAGAACCGGTAGAGTTGTTTTGCGAAGACTGTTGCTTGTCAAAATACTAGTAAAACCAAAGCAGCTCTGCCTCTATGGTATCCACACGATCAATTCAAGCCTCTAGTTATTATCTCACAAATAACTAGAAAAGGAGCAGAAAAAATTCGTGAGTGCTAGCTTGGAATTTTTTTCTATCGATTTTTCAAGAATCTTGTTTCAAGAACTTTCGGTTTTTCTTTTGTTTTTCTAACAAAATTAGCGGTTATTTTTCTTCTAAACCCAGCCAAATGGTATCTTGGTTCTCAAGAAGAAGGGACGATTTTTGTCTTTAAGGTTGGCTATTGGCCAAAATTCTAATCCCACAATATATATAGATGTTGGTAGTATTTTAGGGTAAAACTTCTTCTAAGAGTTTTACTTGAACTACCAAATTCTAATCTATTTGGGATTGGTTGCCAAAACAAGAATCCCATTTTAGTTTGGCTTTCTAATTTCAGTTATTTCAAGAATTCATAAATCCAAAACTTTTTCAAATTTATTAACAAAAAACCAAAACCGATTAGACTCAAATCCGAATATCGTCGTAAAGCGGAAAACCCTATAGAATCCTATTCATATTAGGATTCTTTAATTTAACCAAAATTCATGACATGAATTTTATACTCCTTTTGGATACGATCTAAGTGTGCTACCCAATAGATTCTTATAACGTTGGCAATAACATAAAATCTATTTTATATCATAAGCATTGACCAGTCTCTAGCAGCACATCAAAGCTACCCAAGTTATAAGAATGTTAGTAATTTGACATTACTTATCGTGTGATAAATATTACCATGTAATTCAATTCTCTTGCCTTAGATATCTTGGTTGAACACGAGCCATGGAATGTGTCATGCTCGCATAGTTCAATCTTTCTTTTCTTGATTCCCTAGTAAACTCATCTAAACAAACGAACCCGATATCACATATCGACTCATTTGAGCACGGCTATGCCTTTTATGGTCTCACTCATTCAAGGGGCCCAAAGATATCACTCCCATTATATAAGAGGGGCAAATCCTATCTTGATTACTCAACATCTCACTACATGATTCGTTGCATATCTAATTGCTACCTTTATAGTTCACCCATTACGGGTAACGTTTGATAGTATCAAAATATGCAACTCCTCATATTAGGATCTCTAATGACCTCAAGTCTAAGGATCACATACATCATTACCACTATGAGATATGCTTATGACACTTTATATAATAATCCATATAGCTTTTTTTATGACGGGTCGATCTAGTACATGGTTTTCTTATATGTACCCATGTGTTGACTGATATCTCATATCATGACACATGTCATCAGTCACTACACATACTAGTTTTAATGCATTATTATTGTCCCATTAATCATAATACTTGACTAGGGATGATTTTAGAATATTTAAATTCTTGGGACATTATTATATTTATTCATAAGATGCAAATATGGAATAAAACATAATAATAACAAATTGTCATACATTAAAAGCATAATGATACAATGTATGCCAATTATGCCCTAAGGACCAATTAGATTGGTCCTTAGGGCATAATCCAACACATTCTGATAGTCTAGGCGGGTTTAAAGGTGTTCGTTGTCTTCAAGTTCATATGACTAGCTCGTAATCGTAAAAGCTAACTTTAACATCAGATCTATTCTAGGAACAATCTTAGGATTTGTTTTATAGGCTTAATTGTGGTGGAAGTGGTCAATGACATTTCCTTGGATTGGGTGGCCAATTGATGTGATCCAATCCAAATGATTAGGAACACTTAGAAAATTTGGCCAAGATATGTTTAAGGGAATGCTAGTTTGGATTGGTGTAAACCTTGACCCACTATTTATAAAGAGATAAGAGCCTTGGTATGAAACGCCACAACCAACTACACCAAAATTGGTTGATAAGTTTAGTTTGAATGCCACAAGTTTGGAAGAAAACTTGATAAGTTCTAAAGTTCTCAAAGAACCCAAAGATGAGATAAAACTCACAATTTTTAATTGTTCAAAGGCTTGAGAAAGCACTACAAAAGAGGCCTATTTATAGGCTACAAAGAAGTCTAGAAAAGTCCTAAATAACCTTTTCTTGAAACTAGAAGAAATAAAGATTAATTTTGACTAACTAACTCCTAGACTAGACCTTGACAAGACCAATATTTTGGCTGAAAAATTTACACATTGGAATGGTGTTTTGACCAAGAGTTGGAAGTTTTGAATTCAAGTAGTTGCATGCACTTTGAGCTAGCTTCCAAGATTTCAATAAATACTTTTTTTGACTGAATTTTGGGCCATAAATTTTTGTCATCCTTATGCCCCAAAATGGATGATTGAACCTTGAATTGGAAGACTTGAATTTGGCCCAAAACTTGACCAATTGATGGGCTAAAATTTGGACCAACTTGGACTAAATTGATGAGAATTCAGGAGTTGTTCAACCTACTTGATGGGAATCAAGGAGCCGTGCAACCTACTCGCCAAGCATTCACTCGTTATGACATATTGTGGGGGCCAATGACGAAAGCTAGGTCCAAACGGCTTCAAGATACTATTGAGTGGTTTAATCTTTGACATTCAAGCTCATCAAGCATGCTACTAAGACTTGCAAATCATTAATTTATTGCAAGTTCATTTTTGAAGAACACTAGTCTTGTCTTGGCCAAATTCTAGTGTGATAATAGAACAAGTTATTTAATTAATTTTTGTAGTTTTATTTTTAATTCTTGAAGGCCAAAATTAGGTAATTATGGCTGAATTTTGCAGAATAATTTTAGGTATTATTGGCCAAAATTATCCTTATTTTTAGTAGCCAAATTTGTGAGTTTGAAGGAAGCCTTAAAGGGCCAAACTTCCAAGTCCAATTGGCTTTAGGATTTTTATTTCCTTTTTGCTTTAAGTATACTTGGCCATCCCTTAAGTATTAGAGTAAGATTAGGATTTTTAATTGTTACCTCTTTAGGACATTCTTGTATTCTATTTAAAGGCCATTCAGCCATGAGAATCAATACACATGATAAGAAGATTTTTGTGACATTACGTCATTGAGAGTTTGAGTGAATCAATCTCTTCATTCTTATAAAGAACAGTGGGCTTATCAAACTTGACTAGTTTGTGGAGCATTTGAGTTTTATTTAGTAGAATCCTAGGTTGTGATGACGTCTCATCCAACGGTCTCAATTCCACTGGTTCTAATGATTTCGCAAGTTAAGTCTTGGATCCTGTTTCACTTGTTGCGTATCGCTGGCACCCTATAGCCATGAATGCACATCACAAATGCACACTTGAACTTGGACAATCATTTTGGCCTAATATGGTTTGAGCAAAACATTCTTCAATAAAGTCCAGAAATGGCCTCCTTAAATAATTTAGCCCATGCCCTTGTCATTGGACCAACACTCCTTTATATTGGACTTGAAGTTTGGCCTGAGTTCACATCATTCCCCTCATCTTGAGAAGGATTTGTCCTCAAATCTTCAACACCTGTATGATAAGGATTTAAATCAGAAACATTGAAGACATCATGAGCATTGTACTAAATCGGCAAATCAAGTTTGTAGGCATTGTCATAGATGTGCTCCAAAACTTGAAATGCTCAATCTCCTCTTGGTTGCAACTTAGATTTTCTTTGTGTTGGAAACATTTCTTTCCTCAAATGCAGCCAGACCCAATCTCCAGGTTCAAAAATGAGCTTATGACGCCCCTTGTTGGCTTGTTGTTCATATTTTCGTGTCTTCTCCTCAATGTTAAGTCTTGCCTTCTCATGGATTTGCGTCACAAATTCAGCCTTCTTTTTGCCATCTAAATTCAATCTCTCACTCACAGGCAAAGGTGTTAGATCCATTGGAGATAATGGATTAAAACCATAAACAATCTCAAAAGGAGAAAATTTAGTGGCAGAATGCACATTCCTATTATATGCAAATTCAATATGAGGTAAACAATCTTCTCAAGTCTTAATGTTCTTACTAATGACTGGCCTCAACAAAGCAGATAAAGTGTGATTAACAACTTCAGTTTGGCCATCAGTCTGGGGATGACAAGTAGTAGAAAACAAGAGTTTTGTGCCCAATTTTCCCCCCAAAGTTTTTCAAAAATAACTCAAAAATTTGGTGACTTGATCGGACACAATGGTTCTTCGCATGCCACGAAAATGAACAATTTCTTTAAAGAATAAATCAGCAATGTGTTATGAATCATTCGTTTTGTTGCATGCAATGAAATGAGCCATTTTTGAAAACCTGTTGACAACCACAAAAATTGAATCTTTTCCATGTTTAGTTCTTGGCAAACCCAAAGCAAAATCCATTGAAAGATCAACCCATGGCTCTTTTGGAATTGGCAAAGGTGTGTATAAGCTATGAGGTTGGACTTTTGATTTGGCCTTTTTGCAAATGATGCAATTTTCACAAATTTTCATAACATTATTTTTCATTTTTTGTCCAAAAGAAATGCTTTTGCAAAAAGAAACCTTTTCACAAGCTTGGAACACTTGACCAAAATCAAAATCATCATGATACAACTCTTTAATTTGTTCAAAGCCAAGTATCTTAGATTCAAGAGAAGAAAGCAAGGCATATCTCCTAGAGAGTGCATTAGCTACAACATTTTCTTTACCTTTCTTATATCGAATGACATATGGAAAGGTTTCAATGAACTCCATCCATCTTGCATTCCTTTTGTTGAGCTAATGTTGGCCTTTCAAAAACTTCAATGATTCATGATCAGTGTGGATCATGAACTTCTTAGCCCATAAGTAGTACTGCCATGTCTTCAAAGCTCGGACTAAGGCATACAACTCTTTGTCATGGGTAGGGTAGTTGAGAGTTGCCCCGCTTAGCTTTTCGCTAAAGTATGCCACGGGCCTTCCTTCTTGCATCAAGATAGCACTATCCCAATACCTAAGGCATCACATTCAATTTCAAATGTTTTGTCAAAATTTGGCAAAGAAAGCAAAGAGCATTAGTTAAATGAAATTTAAACTTTTGAAAAGCTTGCTAAAATGCTAAATGGTGCAGCCAAAGTGCTAAAGTTCTTGACAAATCACCTATAAAAGTTTGCAAGACCATGAAAATTTCGCACTTCACTAACACTTTTGGGAGTTGGCCATTCTTGAATTGCTTTCACATTTTCCATGTCAATTGAAATACCATTGGAACTTACAATGTAACCAATAAAATTAACTTCATTAGTGCAAAAGGTGCTGATGAAAATCCAAGAGCCAAGGATGGAAGAATCAACAATCTAGCCAAGACAACTCAACCAAATTCAAGAGAGACAAATCTAAGAACACAAGTTGGATGTTTAGTTGAGAATTCACCTAAAAAGAGACGTCCACACATTGATCTGTTGAAAGGCATTGGAAGGCCTATGACTAGGTAACAAATTAAGAGAATGCAAGCTGCTTTAGCAACACTTATAACCAAGTTAATTGAAGCTCAAGAAGCTAAGGCAGCCGATCCAAGTTCATCATAAACAAATTCACTATTTGTCATTCTAGTCGTCCATGAAGAATCAAGAATGAAGGATTGACTGTGGCTGATTTTCACTTGTGTAATCAAGATCCTTAGGCTACTCTCATCACAATCCAAGTTTGAATTTGGATGGTTCTAATTCGGCAAGAAGCAAAACAAGTTCAAGCTCGGGTGAAGAATCCAATTCGGCCTTGGAAGATTTCAGCTAGCATCGGCCTTGGAAGGTTCCAGTTTTTGGCCCAGTTTTAGAAGCTCAAATGGGTGTTTTTGGCAGCTCAAGACTAGCTTAATTCCATCCCTATTCAGCTCCATTCCATTCAGCGCTTGGATGATGATTTAGGAAGCTCAATTCAGCTCAAATTCCATTCATCACTTGGAGCTGTAATTTAGGGAATTCCAGTCCACAAATGGATTTCTAAATTTGGCTAGCACACAAATCCAATCCACATTTGGAGAGCCAATTCAAGTAACATTCAGCCAGCAATCAAATGCAAGTAACATTCGGCCAGAAATCAAATCCAAGCCACACTTGGATTCTAGTTTAGGCAATGTTTTTCATCTTTGTCTTAGAGTAGGAGTTTTTAGTAATAGTTTCTTAAAGTAGTTTCCTAAAGAAGCTAATCCTTCTAGGAGATGGCTTTCTTAATTTTTACACATTGTAATATATAAATAGAGGCCATTCAGCCTTAAGAAAGGATAGACTTTTGATTAATACAAACTTGAGATCTTTTAACTTTTCTTTGAGTTCTAGTTTAGAACTTGCTTTGAGCCTTTGAGGATAGCCTCTTAGGTTCATATTTAAACTATCTTGTTGAGTCTCTTTTCCTCAACAATTTGAACGTGCTTCTTGGTTCCAAGGAAACAGTCCAACTCAAATCCAGGAGCTGGAACTGATCCTTCGGGTGTCAGGTGGACAAAAGTAGGGTCCTTCTTCAGATTTTGGAGTTGGTGTCTTGCTAAAGGAAGAATCAGTTCAACCTAGAGGACGATACTAGGACCAACACTCTGGTATATATTCGAATTTTATTCTTTGGATTAAGATTCGTATCAATTTGGTATCAGAGCTGCATTTGGGTTGCTCCTTGAAGTTGTTCATATCTTTGTTTATGTTTCGTGTTCTGTTTTTGTCTTTAATCTTCTACGTGATTCTTTCTTAATTCTGTGTTGAAACACTGAAAAATAGAAAAGTTCCCAGCCACAAAAATTCTGACAAGTTTTTGCTGTTTTCCCGTCACTGTTTCAGTCTTTTTCTCGTCATCTATTTTCTTGTATTTAAAATCCTGGTTTTGTGTTGTGAATAATACTTGATCAAGAAGAATTTGGTTCTTGAGTTGTTGCTGCTAGAAGTGTGAAGAAAACTGAGAATTGACAGCTACAACATCCTGAAACCCATAGCTAAGAAGGAAAATTCAGAGAAAACCGACTTTTCTATTTTGATTTCTTGGTGCGAATTTTGCTCAGATTTTTGCATTGATATTTGTGTGAATATTACCTGAGTAAGAAGCCTTTTTCTTCTTGAAGATTTCTATCAAATTGTGCTGCAAAAATCTAGAAGACAACCAACAATTCTTTCTGAAAACCGAGAGTAGCAAAACCCTAGTTTTCTGAATTCTGCCCAAACCTTCTTGATCCTTGATCAAGTTGTTTTTGTGAATATATTCTTATCACACAGGCTTCAAATTGTTTTCAAAAGTGTGTTGCAAAGATATAAAACCCCAACCGAAATTGAGCAACTCCTTATGAAAGAAAAATAGTCTAGAAAAGCTGAAAATTCTGAAACCTGAAATCCGAACTGGTTGTTTCTTGCTTTTGACTTCGGCTTGCATAATTCTTGGCTAAAAGGTTGCGAATTTTTGTTGAATTTTTTTGCCAAGATTTTGATCTAAGTTGTGAATTAGCTGCTAGAAATTTTGAAAAGCCGTAGTTGAAGAGTTGTTGCCAAAGCCAAAGACAAATCTTGATTGGAATTGGTTTTTGTCAAGAACTTGAGTTGCTGTCTGAATTTGGTTTGATATATTGAGCAAGAAAATTCATATTCACAAATTTTACTCTATCACAAGCATAGAAAGAACCATCTAGTGTCAAGCTTTCGGCTAGGAATTCTGACTTTTGTTCCTTTCTTGCAGTTTGCAGCTGAGAGCTACCTTCTTGTTCAATTCCTTGTTTCCCCTTGTTGATCTTAAATTTGTCTTCTTGTTTTTAGAGTTTTGTTCTTGAACTAATTTGTGTCTTGTCTTCTTAACCTCTAAATAATTTATTCTTGCTTTTACTTGGATTTAATTGTCTATTTTTGTGAGACGTTTGAGGCTTGTTTTTTATTATAACGCTTAGAAAAGTAATTGAGTGTGAGTGATCCTACTCATCAATCCCATTACTATAAAAAGAGAGTTTAGCCTTACATTGGTGAGAGTCTCATACATTGGGAAATTGGTTAGAGGAAAGTGAGGTAGGAAAAATTTTATTACTAATATTGCTTATGCAGAGATGGTCTCAAATCCAGAAGAACAAGACAAAGACATAAAGGAGTACTTTAAGAGCATAGCTTTGACTCCAGAATTAGCCCATAAAAAATTGGATAAAATGGAAGTACCAATGGCTCAAGTTGCATCCGCAAAGGGAGCATCCAATTCAGCAAATGGGAAGAAGTTTACACCACAAACTTCTTCAAAGGTAAGTAACTCTAAACCTTTGTATAGTTCAAGTAGTTCTAACATTAGTTCTTCTATCCAATGTTTTAGGTGCTTAGGTCGAGAACATCTGACTTCTCAATGTCCAAACTCTCGAACCATGACTATCTTAGATGATGGAATCTATAAAAGTGAGAGTAAGGTGGCCGCAAGTAATGTTAATAAACATTGGAGGCATGAAGAGGATCAAACAACTAGAGAATGTTTGGTTACAATGAAAGCTTTGAGTGCTCCACCCGAGGTAGACATCGAGGATCAATGGATAAATCTTTTCCACTCTAAATGTTTAATTAAGGAACAAATTTGTATGTTGATTATTGATGGAGGATCTTGTACTAACCTTGCTTCTACTTACCTTGTAGATAAATTGAAGCTCAAATGTTCCTTGCATCCAAAACCATACAAATTACAATGGACGAATCAAAGTGGATCACTCTGTGTCACAAAGCAAACCTTGGTAAGTTTAAATATTGGAAATTTTATTGACCAAATTTTTTGTGATGTTGTTCCTATGTAGGCTACTCACCTACTATTAGGACGACCTTGGGAGAATGATTGCAATGCAATTCATTGCGGGAGGACTAATAAGCATCGTCTTAATAAGGATGGAGAAGCCTTCATACTAGCACCATTGCCACCTTCGGAAATTAGTAAGTTTCATCAACAACAAAAGGTGAAGCACATGGAGTGGATAAAAGAACAAAAGAAGGTTGAAGAAGGTCCAAATTCTGCTCAAACCATGAGTAAACAAATTCCTTCAAATTCTAAAGGTAAGACTTCGGTTCTCATGAGTGGAACTGAAGATGTACAACTGTCCATTGAAAATTTTAAAGGTAGTTTCTATACTTGCATAAATGATGTTGATAGAAGTTTAAATGCAAGTAAAGATTTTGTGCTAAATAATTTTCAGGAAGTTTTATTTACTACTAATGAAGGACTACCAAGTGGCTTGCCTTCGCAAGTCAAAGTTGTTTTGCAAGAAGATGAAGATGATTTTCCAAAAGATCTCCCTAAAGGACTACCACCTTTAAGGGGAATTGAGTATCAAATTGACTTCATTCTTGGCGCAGTAATTCCCAACCAAGCCAACCCTAAAGAGACCAAAGAGCTCCAACGGCAAGTTGAGGAATTGCGAGATAAAAGTCATGAACAAGAAAGTCTTAGCCCATGCGCAGTTCCAGTCAACCTTGTTCCAAAGAAGGAAGGTACGTAGAGAATGTGTATCGTTAAGTATAGACATCCAATACCTCGCTTTGATGACATGTTTGAAGAGTTGCATGGGTCTAAAATTTGTATTGAAATTGACCTTAAGAGTATATATCATCAAGTATGCATTAACAATGGAGATGAAAAGAAAACTGCTTTTAAAACTAAGCTTGGTTTGTATGAATGGTTAGTCAAGCCTTTTGGATTAACTAATACACTTGGCACATTCATGCTGCTCATGAATCATGTACTTAGGCTGTTTATAGGAAAATTTGTTGTGTATTTTGATGACATTCTCATTTATAGCAAGAGCTTAGAAGAGCATGTGAAGCATTAAAATTTTTTTTTTCAACTATCTTGTGTAAAATTAGGATGCTTGGTTTTAAACCACTAGCCTCTCTTGACTTAGTGCCATTGCCTAGCAATGAGCAAATAAATCTTAATGGTGCAGCAAAGGCTAAGTTTGTTCAAGACTCGTATGAGAAAGTATACCTTTACATCTTCAAGAAGAATGAACGTTATACACAAGTTGCCAATCAAGGGAGAAAGCAAGTAAGGACTAAGCTTCATCCTCGAGAAGATGGTCCTTTCCAAGTTATTACTCGTATGGGTGAGAATGCATACCAACTTGTTTTTCCAAGTGATTATGGTGGTAGTTCTACATTTAATGTTTCTAATCTTTCTTTTTTTGAGTTGGATGACAAGTTTATGGACTCAAGGGCAAGTCCTTTTAAAGAAAGGGGGACTGATGAAAATCTAAGAGCCAAGGATGGAATAATCAACAATCTAGCCAAGACAACTCAACTAAATTCAAGAGAGACAAATCTAAGAGCACAAGTTGGATGTTTAGTTGAGAATTCACGTAAAAAGAGTCGTCCACACATTGATCTGTTGAAAGGCATTGGAGGGCCTATGACTGGGTCACAAATTAAGAGAATTCAAGCCACTTTAGCAACACTTATAACCAAGTTAATTGATGCTCAAAAAGCTAAGGCAGCCGTTCCAAGTTCATCATATCCAAATTCATTATTTGTCATTCTAGTCATCCATAAAGAATCAAGAATGAGGGATTGACTGTAGCTGATTTTCACTTGTGTAATCAAGATCCTTAGGCCACTCTCATCACAATCCGAGTTTGAATTTGGATGGTTCTAATTTGGCAAGAAGCAAAACAAGTTCCAGCTTGGGTGAAGAATCCAATTCGGCCTTTGAAGATTTCAGCTAGCATCGGCCTTGGAAGGTTCCAGTTTTTGGCCAATTTTTAGAAGCTCAAATGGACGTTTTTTGCAGCTCAAGATCAGTTTAATTCCATCCCTATTCAGCTCCATTCCATTCAGCACTTGGATGATGATTCAGGAAGCTCAATTCCGCTCAAATTCCATTCAGCACTTGGAGTTGTAATTTCGGGAATTCCAGTCCACAAATGGATTTCTAAATTCAACTAGCACACAAATCCAATCCACATTTGGAGAGCCAATTCAAGTAACATTAGGCCAACAATCAAATGCAAGTAACATTTGGCCAAAAATCAAATCCAAGCCACACTTGGATTCTAGTTTAGGCAATGTTTTTCATCTTTGTCTTAGAATAGGAGTTTTTAGCAATAGTTTCTTAAAGTAGTTTCTTAAAGAAGCTAATCCTTCTAGGAGATGGCTTTCTTAATTTTTACACATTGTAATATATAAATAGAGGCCATTCAGCCTTAAGAAAGGATAGACTTTTAATTAATACAAACTTGAGAGCTTTTAACTTTTCTTTGAGTTCTAGTTTGGAACTTGCTTTGAGTGTTTGAAGATAGCCTCTTAGGTTCATGTTTAAGCTATCTTGTTGAGTCTCTTTCCCTCAACAATTTGAGTGTGCTTCTTGGTTCCAAGGAAACAGTCCAACTCACATTCAGGAGCTGGAACTAATCCTTCGGGTGTCAAATGGACAAAAGTAGGGTCATTCTTCAGATCTTGGAGTTGGTGTCTTGCTAAAGGAATAATCAGTTCAACCTAGAGGACGATACTAGGACCAACACTCTAGTATATGTTCGAATTTTATTCTTTGGATTAAGATTCATATTAGGTGCACTTCTTCAACTTGGCATAAAGTCTCTCTTTCCCGAGCACACTTAAAACACGCGTTAGATGTTCAAGATGGTCATCCAAACTTCTTGAGCACAACAAAATATCATCAAAATAGACAACCACAAAATTTCCAATGAATTCATGCAAAACATGATTCATTAACGCATGAAAGTGCTAGGAGCGTTAGTTAGGCCAAAAGGCATCACTAACCATTCATACAAACCATGTTTTGTTTTAAAAGCAGTTTTTCATTTGTCACCCTTTTTCATTCTAATTGGATGGTAACCACTTTTCAAATCAAATTTTGGAAAAGATAATTGTTCCATATAACTCATCAAGCAAATCATCTAATCGAGGAATAGGATGGCGATATTTTACCGTTATGTTGTTAACAGTACAACAATCTATGCACATCCTCCATGATCCATCTTTCTTGGGCACAAACAAAATTGGCATAGCATATGGGCTCACACTCTCTCGAACCCATCCCTTGTCCAACTATTGTTCAACTTGCCTTTGAAGCTCTTTGGTTTCTTCGGGACTTGTTCTATACGCAAGTTTGTTTGGGATTGCTGCTCCCTAACAAAGTCGATTTGATGCTCAATACCACGAAGTGGTGGTAATCCTTTTGGAACTTTTTTAGGAAACACATCTTCAAATTCTTGCAAAATAGAAACAATGTTGCTTGGTAATTCACCGGCCAAATCATTAGTGGTCAAATGAGCTTCTTTATACAAAAGAAGCACAAAAGGTGATTGAGAATTTGGAGCACTCCTGATCTCAATTTTTTTTGGCAAATACATAAAAGTTTTCTTCGTTCTCACTCAAGATAAGTGCTTCTTTTCTCTCTTTTTTGCTATTTTCTTTTCACTCTTTTTTTTCACTCAAACTCTCTTCATTCTCTTTTTTCTCACCCACTTTCTTTTGCTCACTTATTTTTATTGCATCTTCTTGTAACCTCACTTGATCTTCGTAAGTTTGACTAGGAGTCATAGTTACAAGAGTTACATTTCTTTGATTATGAACAAAAGAGTACTTGTTGGTATAACCATCATGACTAGCACATCTATCATACTGCCATGGCATCCTTGACAACAACTGCTTGCTTGCATAGGAACCACATCACAAATCACCACATCTTTGTATTTCCTAATGCAAAATGGCACCTTTACTTGCTTGAAAATGCGAACTTCTCCACAATCACTAAGCCATTGGAGCTTGTATGGCATTGGATGCTTTGTTGTAGGCAATCCTAACTTTTTAACCACAGAGACACTAGCCACATTAGTACAACTTCCACCATCAAATATAACACTATATACCTTCCCATTAACGTAGCATCTTGTGTGGAAAATGTTCTCCCATTGTGCCTCATCGTACTCTTTGACTTGCATATTAAGGAATCACCTAGTGACCAACAATTCACCATGGACTGGTAACTTCTCCTCATCTGATTCTACAAGAGATGGCATGGAATCCGATTCTTTCTTGTCCTCTGCCTCCTATTCTCTATCATCCCTTATCACCATTGCAAGCTTATTTGGAAATTGGCTTGCAATATGACCCTTGTCTTGATACTTGAAACATTTAATGTCGCGAGTTCGAGAGGTAGAGGATTCATTGTTACCTATTGATTTCCCTTCTTTTGGGGTTGTTTTAGCTGGTTTTGAGGAAGTTGTAGGATTCTCCTTACTTTTTTGAAGTACTTTTCTTCCAAGTACTTTGACGTGTACTTTTACAACCTTGTTGCTCCACTTTTACAACCTTGTGTACCATATCTTGCAACTCCATATAATGGTACATTTCAACTCGATCTTGGATGTGACAGTTCAAACCATTAAAAAATCTAGCCATGGTTGCTTTCAGATCCTCCTCCACATTGGCTCTTATCATAGAAACCTCTATTTCCTTGAAATAATTTTCCACACTTTTGCTTCCATGCCTAAGCCATTGAAGCTTGTTGTAGAGATCTCGATAGTAATGGCTAGGCACAAATCTCTATCTCATGATTGCTTTCATTTCTTCTCAAGTCTTCAAGAGTCTTTCACCATTTCTTCTCCTACTTTTCACAGGCTGATCCCACCATGTTAATGCATAATTGGAAAACTTAGTGACGACAAGTTTACCTTTTTGAGATCAAAGTAATGGTGGCAATCAAACACAAATTCCATCTTTTTCTCCCATTCAATATAGGCCTCTGGATCGGACCTTCCTTGAAAAGGAGGGATTTCATCTTGATGGCGCTATGATTGTTATCTTCATTTTGTCTCCTCCAAGTAGGTCTTCTATTGCGCCCAAAAGATTCCCTATCAAACTCATCATCAACTTCATCAAGCTTTTCATCTTCCACCCTTTGTGTTCTACACCTTCTTTGGGTGTTGTTGGTGGTGTGTGAACGAGCCATTTGAGATTCCACCTCCAATTGATCAATTCTTTCATGCAAGGGTCTAATCTATTGTCGTAGCAATCTTCTCATTTCTCCCATCAAGGCTTGGATTGTAAGTTTTGTTGATGATCCTCCTCATTGGAATGGTGAGACATTCTAGAATTCCTACAATCAAATGGTTAAAAAAAAATCCTAACAAATAGTAATCACTCCCTTACATGTTTTTACTCTCAAGATTTTTTTTTGTGGTCACTCGCACTCAAATTTTCTCACAAATGAGGTTTACACTCCTTACCCCTCTTAAGGTTCTTATTGAACTTACTTGAAAATTATCAAGTGAGAATGTGACTTTCACAACTAAAATTCATCAAACAATTTTTTTGTTGTTTTAAGTTGTGAAATTTAATGCACCAAGGAATAAGAGAAGATAACAACTTGAAAGATAGACAAAGATAAAAAGAATAGTGAACTGGATGGACAATGGAATTTTATCCAAGGTTGATTGATAAGAACTTTGTTTTCGAATCTTTTGGCAACCTGGATCACAAGAGAAAAGAATATTAGATCTCCAAGGAATCACAACTTCAAGAAATGAAATTTTTTTGTGTCCACTTCTTTTTTTTTTAATATTCGGCCACCATTTTTTTTTTTTGGCCTCTTTTCTTCTTCTTTTTTTGTCATGTTTTTTTTGAAAAAAATAAAGTAAAAAAAAAAGTGGAGATGAGAAGGTGACTTCCTAAATTCCAAACACACTGCTAGGAACCTTGCCAACCTGTAACAAAACCCACTAACAAAAATGTGAATCTTGATTTTGAAGAAAGTCAAGAATAAGAAAGGATAAAATCAAAAGAGGAAAAGAAAATGATATGCAACCCTTAGAAATGGCTCTGATACCAAATGATGTGATCCAATCCAAATGGTTAGGAGCACTTAGAAAATTTGCCCAAGATATGTCTAAGGGAATGCTAGTTTGGATTGGTGTAAACCTTGACCCACTACCTCTAAAGAGATAGGAACCTTGGTATGAAACGCCGCAACCAACTACACCAAAATTGGTTGATAAGTTTAGTTTGAACGCCACAAGTTTGGAAGAAAACTTGATAAGTTCTAAAGTTCTCAAAGAACCCAAAGATGAGATAAACTTCACAAATTTTAATTGTTCAAAGGCTTGAGAAAGCAGTACAATGGAGGCTGAATATAGGCTACAAAGAAGTCTAGAAAATTCCTAAATAACCTTGTTTTGAAGCTAGAAGAAATAAAGATTAATTTTGACTCACTAACTCCTAGACTAGACTTTGACAAGACCAATATTTTGGCTGAAAAATTTGCACATTGGAATGGTGCTTTGACCAAGAGTTGGAAGTTTTGAATTCAAGTAGTTGCATGCACCTTGAGCTAGATTCCAAGACTTCAATAAATACTTCTTTGACTGAATTTTGGGCCATGAATTTTCGTTCTCCTTATGCCCCAAAATGGATGATTGAATCTTGAATTTGAAGACTTGAATTTGGACCAAAACTTGACCAATTGATGGGCTGAAATTTGGACCAACATTTGGACTAGAATTGGGCTTCAACTTGGACCAAATGCACACTTGAATTTGGACAATCATTTTGGCCTAATATGGCTTGAATAAAATATTCTTGAATTAGTCCAGAAATGG
This sequence comes from Gynochthodes officinalis, assembly GCA_020080225.1. Classification (NCBI taxonomy): domain Eukaryota; kingdom Viridiplantae; phylum Streptophyta; class Magnoliopsida; order Gentianales; family Rubiaceae; genus Gynochthodes; species Gynochthodes officinalis. The sequence continues at coordinate 7,017,027 of CM034620.1, forward strand.
TTTCTTTAAATAATTTATCCCATTCCCTTGTAATTGGACCAACACTCCATTGAATTGGACTTGAAGCTTGGGCTGAGTTCAGATCACCGATATCCACTTAATCAGTAGCTATACATTGAACAAATTTGACATAGCCATGTGTTCCTCAAGTTTGTCATCAAAACAAAATGTTTTAAAGGTTTAGCTAATATTATTCATCTCATTGCTCAATTTATGGCATGTTATACCCAATAGTTATTGCAACATTTTGATGAGGGCAATAGGTAGTTATCTGACCTATAAGGTGGCAAATACAACACTCAATATGTGGCCATGTTGATTATTGCAAAATATCGTAGACTCATTCTATATTAGGACATTGATTAATCCTAAAGCTGCTACTATTACAACTAAAGTAGTCACTAATCTTTTGAGACCATAGGAGTAGGGACATTGATATGAACCTCAAGGATGGCCTTAAGATTTGTTGTTTGTCAGAGATCAAGTCCCAAGAACTACATTCTTGAATTGAGCTAAGAACTCTAAATTGAACCAAAACCGTTACCCAAGAAATTGGAATAAGAACTTTGATTATAAGATGCCACAACTAAGAGGATCAAACTTAGTTAATAGGTCAAAAAGAGTTTCACAAAGAAAAATTTGCAACGCTCAAAGAAATTCACAAAAGAACTCTCAAGTCAAGGAAGAACCTCACAAAAATTTTACTCTTGATAAGCTTCCCTAGAAGTGGTGGCCATGACTGATGTGCACCTCATGGCTATAAAGAGCCAGCAATACACAACAAGTGAACAGGACCCAAGACTTAACTTGCGAAATCACTAGAACCTCTGGAATTGAGACCGATGGATGAAGTGTCGCCACAACCTAGGATTCTACTAGATTGATAAGACTCCAAGGCGCCACAAACTAGCCAAGTTTGATAAGCCCGTTGTTCTTTACAAGAATGAAAAGATTGATTCACTCAAACTCTCAAGGACGTAATGTCAAAATTCTCAAAATTCATGTATATTCATGCTTATGGCCGAATGGCCTATTTATAGAGTACAAGGATGTCTTAAAAAGGTAACAACTAAAATCCTAATCCTACTCTATAACTAAAGGGGCGACCAAGATTCCGTAAAATAAAGAGGAAATAAAAACCCTAAAGCCAATTGGACTTAGAAGTTTGGCCCTTTAAGGCTTCCTTCAAACTTACAAATTTGTCTACTAAAATTGAAGACAAAATTTGGCCATAATGATGGGATCCTGTGAGCCGCTCAACTTACTCACTAAACATTCGACCCATCATGACATATTATGGGGCTTAATGACAAGAGATAGGTCTAAACAATTTCAAAACATCTTAAGTGATTTAATCCATGACATCCAAGCTCACAAGCATGCGGCTCAAAACATGAATAGTACGCAAACAAAGACGATGAATAGTGACGAATAGAGTTTTCTTGTTTTTATTTCCTTTTATTTGTAAGGCTACCCTTTAATTAATTAAAGGAAATCAGCCACCCTCCTTAGAAGTCGATTAGGGTTAGGATTTTAGTTGTTACCTTTTTAAGATATCTTTGTACTCTATAAATAGAGGCCATCGGTCATGAGTAATAATAGACAAGTTGAAGAATTTGTGACATTACGTCCTTGAGAGTTGAGCGAATCAATTTGTTTGTTCTTTTAATTAAAGAACAATGGGCTTATCAAATTTTACCAATTTGTGGTGCCTTTGAGTCTTATCAATCTAGTAGAACCCTAGGTTGTGGCAACGCTTCATCCATCAGTCCAAAATTCCACCGGTTCTAGTGATTTCGCAAGTTAAGTCTTGGGTCATGTTCGCTTGTTGTGTATCGATGGCTCTTTATAGCGATGAGGTGTGCATCAGTTTGGAATCAGAGCTCTAGGTAACTTTAAAATTTTGTTCATAATTTTGTTTGTAATTTTCCTTTAGCCAAAATTCTATTTATATCAATCTTCTTTGTAGTTGAATTTTACTTTCTTGTGGTAGTCAAAATTAGTTGTTTAGCCCTAGTTTTCGAGACTTGGTTAAACCTTTTCTTGCTGCCCACTTTTTGTGTAGGTAATTTGGATTTTGTTATTCTATATATATATAAAAAAAGGATTCGTTCCCTACTATTTTCTTTAAAAAAATAAATATGAACTCCTTGAAGTTATTCATCTTGAAAATTTCTGAACTTCTTACTTGTCTAGCCATAATCTTTGTGTTGATTATTTTTCATGAATTCTTATGTTTTTTGTTGATATTTCTGCTATAAATTGGTGTTGATTCCTGAAAGAAAAGAAGAAAAAACGGAGACAAAAAGAAAAGAAAAGAAAGAAAATTGGTGCTGATTCCTGAAATTTTTGAACCGAATTGCTGCATACTATTTTTTTCTCTTTGTGTTGTTATTTTACAGAATTGTTCTTTTTCTGGTGAAAAAAAAATGAAGAAGAAGAAGAAAGAGCCAAAAAAAAAAAAGGACAGAGAAAAAGAGAAAGATCAAACCGGAAGAAAGAAAGAAAGAAAGAAAGAAAGAAAGAAGAGGAGAAGAACAATTTTTGATTCTTGAATTCTTGATTCTTGAATCCTTGTTTCTTGATCCTTGATCATTAAAATCTTGTTCTTGAATTATTTGGCTGAATTTGCTACAAGAACTTATTGCTGAATTTTGTTAAAATCGTGCTACCCTCTTTACTTTTGTTCTTGAAATTTGTTGTGAATTGTGCCAAGGAACTGTGCTACTTGTAATTCTTGCATCATAGCAGAATTTTTCTTGCCAAAGAAATGTGTGTTTTGAAAAAAAAAAAAAAAGAAAAAGAATCCAAGTGCGATTAAATTTCCTCATCTCAATTGGATTTAGAATTGGCAACTTAATTGTGACTGAAATTCTACACTTTGGCAACTCCTTGTGCTGTCCAAAATTGTACTCTCTTGGTAGTTTCTTTCGCACCAATATTTGTTCCTTCTTGGGAATTTTTCTTGGCCAAAATTTCGGCAGTTTGGTAACCCAACTTGGCCAAAATTACTATACAAAAAGGGCTGCAAGAATTGTTTCCTAATTTGATTTTACTTGCAAGAATTGATTCCTAGTTGTATTGGCTTCCTAGTTAGAGTTACCTCCCTTTAGTAGTCTTTCCTATTTGTTTCCTTTTAAATTCCAAATTTGTTTTCCTTTTTGATTCCGTTTTGCTTTCCTTTTAGGTTCCATATTCATATTTATTTAGTTTCCTTTTTATAGCTTTCCTTATTCAATTCCACTTTGTAGTTGGATTTGTCTTGTTTCCTATTCATTTTAGTTTCCGTATTTGCTTCCAATTCCAAGTTGATTTCCATTTTTCTAGTTTCCTAATATTTAGTTTTCCTTAATTCTTTATTTCCTAAATTTATACATTCTTATTTGAGATACCTTTTGACCAAAAATTCCTAAAGGTTTGATAAAGTGTGTTGTTATAAGCAAGAACTTAGAGAGAGATTGTTGAGTGAGGGGGGAGACATAGAAAATAACCGAGAGCTTACTCATACGCACCCTTACTACAAATCTTTCCATATTATTGTTTTTGTTGTTGTTTGTTCTAACCTTTTGCAGGAATCATATCAAAATAAAAATTCCAACCTTCGAAAGTGGGGTAGACCCCGAAGCATACTTGGACTGGGAAAAGAAGGTCGAAAGAATATTTGACTGCCACCATTACTCTGAAGAAAAGAAGGTTAAGCTAGCAGTTGCAGCATTCATTGACTTTGCAATATTTTCGTGGGATTACCTCAAGAGAAATAGAGAGCGCCCTATTTGCTCTTGGGCAGAGATGAAGACAACTATGAGAAAGAGATTCGTTTCATCTTACGATAGAGAATTGTACAAAAAGCTACGAAATTTGCAACAACATTCGAAAAATGTCACTGAATACTACCAAGATATCATTTGCCTTAAATGTCAAGGCAAAGATCATATAGCTACCCAACGTCGTAATCAACGAGTGATGATGACCTTAGATGATGGGAATGAGATTTCTGACAGTGAATCCAACGATTCTATGCCTTATCTAGCTGAAACTAACTGAGAAGAAGGTACCGTCGTGGAAGAAAAAGTTACTATTTTGAAGTCTATGCATTCAATGGTAAGTGATGAAGAGTCTTCAAGTGGTTAAGAAGCATTAGTGACCATGAGATCACTTAGTGCTCTAGCCATGGAAAATAATGAGCAAAGGGAGACCATCTGCCATGTAAAGTTTATGAAGATCAACTCCAGATTAGCAATGAGAAGAAAAAGGTTGAGGAGGAATAAGAGTCTGAGGCCTCCAATAAAGCAATTCCAATGAGTGGGATCATTAAAACCAAGAATCTGAGCCAGTTAGTAATGTTTTGACTATTCAAGCCATAAATATGCATGCTAAAGATAATGATTTTCCACACCTTGATTTTGTGTTTGGTGAAAGGAAATTTTGCCACACTCTGATACAAACTTGGAGCCTTCAAAGATTTGTGGTAAAACGCTATTACAAGAGTGGTTCAAGAAAAGCTAAAAAGAGAAGACATTATTTCCCTCGGCCAAACTATTTCTTCTACTCCCTAAGGTGGTCAAAGTATATTGATTTCCTCCCAAGTGTGTTGTTGAAGATTCGAGGATGAATCCTTTCTAGGAGAGGGGGAATGATGGGATGCCTAAGAGCCGTTCAACTTACTCGCCAAACATTTGCTTTGCCGTGACATATTATAGGGCCTGATGACAAGAGATAGGTCTAAACGACTTAAAACTCATCTTAAGTGGTTTAATCCATGACATCCAAATCCGTCAAGCATGTGGCTCAAAATGTGAATAGTACATGCACAGCATGAATAGTATTTGATGAACATTGCCATGAATAATCGTGAACATCGACGAATAGGAAATAAAAACCTTAAAGCCAATTGGATTTGGATGTTTAGCCTTTTAAGGCTTCCTTCAAGCTTACAAATTTGGTTATTAAAATTGAAGACAAAATTCGGCTATAATTACCTAAAACTAATACTACAAAATTCGGTCATAATTACCTAAACATAATACTACAAAATTAAATAAACAACTTGCCTATTTACTGTTCATGGACTGTTCACGCACTATTCATGGTACTATTCACAGGTACTATGCACGTTTTGAGTGGTATGCTTGACGGTCTTGGATGTCATGGATTAAACCATTTAATGTTTCTTGAAGTCGTTTAGACTTAACTCTTGTCATCGGGCCTCGTAATATGTCACGGTGGGTCGAATGCATGGTGAGTAGATTGAACAGCTCCTGGGTTCCTATCATTCTCCCTCTTCTCGAAAGGATTCATCCTTGAATCTTCAACAATACCTTTGGGATGAAATCAATATACTGTGACCACCTTATGGAGTAGAAGGAACAATTTGTCAGGGAAAATGATGTCTTTTATTTTTAGCTCTTCTTGAGCCACTCTCGCAATAGCATTTTACCACAAATCTTTGAAGGCTCCAAGTTTGTATCAAAATGTGGTAAAATTGTCTTTGTCCAAACACAAAGTGAAGGTGTGAAAAGTTGTCATCTTTGGCGTGCATGTTTATGGCTCGAACAGTGGTCGGGTTGTCGAAGCCCCAAAAATTAATTCAGATCTTAACTAACTACAATTGATTTGTAGTAGTAGTGGACCAGTTCGAATCCCACGAGGAGCTATGTGTGAGGGGGGTTTTTAGCACTTGAGATGAAAAGAAATAAAAGAAGAAGGTTAATGCCAATTCTAATAGTAATAAATAAAGGAAAATTATTAAAGAATTTACTAGCAATATGTAAAAGAAATATTTCAATTTTACTAAACTCCGATCCAAGGAAGTGTAGTTGTACCGAATATATCTAGATCATAGGATTCTAAAAACACTTTTTCATTCAAGCATTTAACCGAAAATTTCGCAGGATAGCCATGACAAAATTTTGAGTTTTCCTATTCTATTTGTTTGAACCTAGCATTCACAACAAACCTTACTAACAAATGACTGGGGGCGATAACGTTCCATATCATTTGATAGTAGCATTAAAAGCATTGAAAACAGTTAAAACAAAAACCAACAATTGAGATAGCTACATTTGAAAATCTTTGTATCATTAATTCCCTTTAAATCATAAATGCATGATTACTGTCACTTTACACACGCAAAAAGATTTAAGTGCTACTTGTACTAAATGTTCCGGACAATTACGGATCAAGAACAAATAGATAGCTATAGGAAGAAAAATGAAAATAAGTTGTCAATTTATTTATCATTCAAAATCCATAAAAATAGAATGCAAGAAATAATGATTACTTGAATGCAAAAGATTATGAAACTATGAACAAAACCTCACTAAATATATTGGCATCAACACCCCTTGGAACGGAATGGAAATAGTTTAGCCACTCATGGTAGCAAAACTGTTCTAACTTTATTCTAAAAAGGAAAAGAAATACAAAAGAAAGGGAAAATTCTGCAGAAAATTAAAGGAAAGACTTATGTCTTCCAAGTTCCCTAACCCTCTTATTTATAGCCTTCTTCTCTAACAACCTTCCTAAAATCTCTCCAACAAATCCTAAGTCTTTAAACTTTAAATTCCTAACCAACCATCCTATCTTATTTAATCCTATCTAATCCTATCAATTGTCTTCAAATCCATTCTAACTTGAATTACAAAAGTTGAAATCAAAAGACAAATTCAAATCTTGAAATTCAAGTTATTAGCTCATCGGTTCTTTATCTCAGCTCAAGACGTGGTCACGTGCATTTTCTTGACTTTCACCTCCAAGACTTCATCCTTTAAGGCGTGGGCAAGCTTAAAACAAAAGAGTCTTCTGTTTTGGCTCAAGAAGTGCTTCTCCAAAAATCTTCTAAATCTCCATTAAATTCCATCTTTTTGCCTTAGTCCTTCAACTTTACTTCCTGGGACAAAAACACTTTAAATTAGCCAATTTCATACCAAATAAAGCATTAACATCATAGTTTAGCTCCGATTAAATGGTAACAAATTAAATCCTATCAAACAGTCAAAACATTATCAACCGGCTTGGGCTTTTGGTTTTGATAACCCCTACTTATTGGATTTGCTCTATTTGAGGCATCATGCTCTTCTTCCTCCTTAGGGGTATAAGTGAACTAGTACGTTCGGTGAATAGTTTGTGAATAAGCTTGATTACGTTTGTTTATGTTCGTTTGATAAGCTAAACGAACAATAAACGAACACGAACACGAATAGATGTGTTCGATTCATTTATGTTCGCGAACAAATTCGTTTAGTGTTCATTAACAAGTTCATTTAATGTTCGTTTAAAGATCGGTTAATGCTCATTTAAAACTTGTTTATATTAAAAAAATATATAAATGTAATATATAATATTATTGTTTGTTTATTAATAACAAATGTGTTTGTTGTAGCATAATGGTAAGTGTCCATCTCTTTCACTCAAGAAAACCTGAGTTTGATTTTTGCAAGGTGATTTTTTTTTCTTTTCCCTTGGGATTTTCATATCCCACATCGGTTGCTGATGGAGGAGAAAGGGAAGCATGCAAGTATAAAAAAGCCATTTGGTTGAGGAGAAATTTAGTGTAAGAGTATGTATTTTTTTTTCAGTTTTTTGGCGAAAATCATTTGTTCTTATTAGTTAAAATTTATTACTTTTTATTTATATTAAAATAATAATATTTATATAATATATATAAATATATATAATAATATTAATTTATTTATTATTTTTGAATATGTTTATTTATTTGTTTGCGAACATATGTTAACGAACTGTTTATGAACATGTTCGTTTAATATGTTAACGAACATATTCACGAACATTAATCGAACACTAATAAACAAACATAAACGAGTTCGAACACAAATATGAAAAGTTAAACGAATACGAGCCGATCTCGAATAGCTTTAAAAATAAACGAACTGATCTCGAACGAACGTCATTCGAGATCGTTCGGTTCATTTACAGCTTTATTCCTCCTCAACCTTTTTCTTTTCGTTGCTAATCTGGAGTTGATCTTCATAAGCTTGTACATGGTAGATGTTCTCCCTTTGCTCATCATTTTCCACCACTGGAGCACTAAGTGATCTTATGCTCACTAATGCTTCTTCTCCACTTGAAGACTCTTCATCACTTACCATTGAATGCATAGACTTCAAAGTAGTAACTATTTCTCCCACGACGGTATCTTTTTCACCATTAGTTTTAGTTAGAAGAGGCATAGATTCGTTGGATTTACTGTTAGAAATCACATCCCCATAATCTAGGTGATCATTACTCGTTTATTAGGACATTGGGTAGCTAGATGATCTTTGCATTGACAGTTAAGGCAAATGATATCTCGGCAATATTTGGTGACATTCTTTGGACATTGTTACAAACTTGGCAGCTTTTTGTATAGTTTTCTATCTTAAAAAGATGGAAAAAATATCTTTCTCATGGTTGTCTTCATCTCTGCCCAAGGGTGGATAGGGCACTCTCTGTTTCTCTTGAGGTAATCCTACCAAGATATTGTATAGTCAGTGAATGCTACAGTTGCTAGCTTAACCTTATTTTCTTCAGAGTAATAGTGACAGTCAAATATTCTTTCAACATTCTTTTCTTAGTCCAAGTATACTTTGGGGTCTACCCCACCTTCAAAGGCTAGAATTTTCATTTTAAAATGATTCCTGCAAAAGGTTAGTACAAACAAAAAGCAAAAATAATAATATGGAAAGATTTGTAGTAAGGGTGTATATGAGTAAGCTCTCGGTTATTTTCTATGTCTCACCCCTCACTCAACAATCTATCTCTAAGTTCTTGCTTAGGAAAACACATTTTATCAAACCTTTAAGAATTTTTTGTCAAGAGATAGCTCAAATAAGAATGTATAAATTTAGGAAATAAAGAATTAAGGAGGACTAAAAATTAGGAAACTAGAAAAATTGAAATCAACTTTGAATTGGAAGCAAATATGAAAACTAAAGGGAATAGGAAACTAAATAAATCCAACTACAAAGTGGAATTGAAATAAGGAAAACTATTAATTAGGACACTAGACAAATATGAAATTAAATAGGAAGTGGAAACAAATATGGACTCTAAAAAGGAAAAAATAGTATGGAATCCTAAAAGGAAACAAATAGGAAAGCTTACCAAAGGAAGGTAACTTTCAAGAAAGGAAGTATAGTCAAAATAGAAATTAATTCTTGCAAGTAAAATCAAATTAGGAAACAATTATTGTAGCCCTTTTTGTATAAAAATTTTGGTCAAGAAGGGTTGCAGAAATTTCATCCACATAAGTTGCCAAGAGGTGCAGAATTTCAATTAAAAGAAATTGCCAAAAAATGGAGAATTTTAGCCTAGGGGTACTAGCCAATTCTAAATCCAATTGTGATGAGGAAAGTTATTTGCACTTGGATTCTTTTATAGTAAGGAATATGTTTATTTCGAGTAGAATTTGGCTGTGATTCTTGAAGCACTACGCACCTTCTTCAACAAGAATTCAAGACGATATCTCAAGGATGGCAGTACGGTTGAAGATCAAAAATTGAGGAAGGCACTAAAAATTCAGTACGGTTCAAGAATTTAGAATCTTGGAGCTACTTCTTGCAGCAATTTTGTCCAAAATAATTTAAGAAACAAGGATTCAAGAACAAGAATTCAAGAAACAAGGATGCAAGAATTCAAGAACAGAATTTAAAAAATTCAAGAAACAAGAATTGTTCTTCTCTTCTTCTTCTTTCTTTCTTTCTTTCTTTTCTTTTGATTTTGTTCTTGATGTTTTTTTTTTTCACAGTTCTTTCTTCTTCATCTTCTTATTTTTTTTCACCAGAAAAGAACAACTCACAAAAAAAAAAGTCTACTTGAAGAGGAAAAAAACATTAGGTAGCAAGGGCTCGGAAATTTCAGGAATCACCAATTATGCTGTTTTTTTTTTCAGCAGTAGAAGAAAATTTAACAGTAGAAATATCAACAAAAAATCAGAACAATTCACTAAAAATCAACAACACAAAAATTATGGATAGACAAGTAAGGAGTGCGGATTTTTCAGGATGGACAACTTCAAGGAGTTCAGTTTTTTTTTTCAAGGCAAATAGTTGGCCAATTTTTATTGTCTTTGAATAAAAAGACCCAAATTATCTACACAAAAAGTGGGCGGCAAGAAAAGGTTCAACCGAGTCTTGAAAACTAGGGTTAAACAACTAATTTGACTATCACAAGAGAATAGAATTTCGGCTACTACAAAAAAAGCGATATAAATAGAATTTTGAATATATATAAATAAAAATATCTATAAAATTTCAAAGTTATCTAGAGCTCTGATACCAAATTGATGTGCACCTAATGACTATAAAGAGCTAGCAATACATAATAAGCGAACAGGATCCAAGACTTAAGTTGCGAAATCACTAGAACCGGTGAAATTGAGACCGATGGATGAAGTGTCACCACAACCTAGGGTTCTACTAGATTGATAAGACTCGAAGGTGCCACAAACTAGTCAAGTTTCATAAGCCCATTGTTCTTTACAAGAATGAAGAGATTGATTCACTCAAACTCTCAAGGACATAATGTCAAAATTCTCAAAAGTCATGTATATTCTTGCTTATGGCCAAATGGCCTATTTATAGAGTAAAAGGATGTCTTAAAAAGGTAACAACTAAAATCCTAATCTAACTCTATAAATAAAGGGGGGGGCCAAGATACCTTAAAATATAGAGGAAATAAAAACCCTAAAACCAATTGGACTTGGAAGTTTGGCCCTTTAAGGCTTCCTTCAAGCTTACAAATTTGGCTACTAAAATTGAAGACAAAATTCGGCCATAATTACCAAAAAATAATGCTACAAAATTAAATAAACAATGTGTCTATTTGCTGTACATGCACCATTGACGGTACTATTTATGGATACTATTCATGTTTTGAGCCGTATGCTTGATGGGCTTGTATGTCATGGATTAAACCATTTAAGGTTTCTTAAAGTCATTTATGTTGGATTATGCCCTGAGGACCCATCATGTGATGATGGTTTAGGCATATATTGTATCATGACGCTTTAATTTATGGCAATTTATTATTATTGTGCTTAATTCTATATCTGTGTATTATGAGTAAATATAATAATCTTCCAAGAAATTATTCTAAAATTATCCCCAATCAAATATTATCATTAATGGGACAATGGTAATGGATTAAGACTAGTATGTGTAGTGACTAATGACATGTGTCATGATATGAGATATCAAGTCAACACATGTGTACATGTTAGAGAACTATGTACTAGATCGACCTACCATGACAAATGCTACGTGGATTATTATACAAAGTGTCATAAGTATATCTCATAATGATGATGATGTACGTGATCCTTAGACTTGAGGTTATAAGCGATCCCAACATGAGGAGTTGCGTGTTTTGATACTACCAAACATTGCTCGTGACATGGTGAACTATAAAAGTAGTAATTGGATTTACAATAAATCATGTAGTGGGGGGTTGAGTGATCAAGATAGGATTTGCCTCTCCTATATAATGGGAGTAATATCTTTGGGACCCTTGATTGAGTGAGATCATAAAATGCATGGTCGTGCTTAAATGAGTCGATATGTGATATCGAGCTCATTTGCTTAGATGAGTCAGCTCAGGAATCAAGAAATGCAAAGATTGAATTGTAGGAAATCAAATACCGCACGCAACGGAAATTTAAATTTTTTGATTTCCTCCAAGGATCCTTCCGAAGTGATTTCAAACTGGTCGTGAAGAATTTTACCTCTATCAGTAGCAGTTGAACTTTCTTGTGAAGAGTTTTGCTTGTCGAATTACAGCAACACCCAGTAGAGCCTTGCTTCTATGGTATCCACACAATCGTCTCCAAGTTCCAGTTTAATTGTCACACAATCAACTCATGAAAAGAAGTAGTAAAATCTAAAGGTGCTAGCCAAGAATTCTACTTTCGGTTTTTCAGGTTTGAAGATTCTCTAAGCTTTGATTTTTTTTTGTTTCTTTAACACAGAAGAAGTGGCTTCTTTTCTTCCAAAGAACAGCTAAAACACTCCTTTTGTTCTTACAAATTTGGCTGCTGTTTCTTCAGAAGAAAAAGGCCGAAACAAATTTTGTTGAAACAAGAAACAATGGTTTGGTTTTTGGATTTTTGCTTTGCTGCAGAATTTTTCTTCTCCAAGAAAAATTAGTTTTGGATTTTTGTAGCAAGAAGAAGGTGTGTTTTTTTGCCCAAATATAGGTTATGGTTTTGTGTTGTGGCTGCTGAAAATTATAAGTCCAATTATATAGAAAATAGATTAGGGTAAAACTTCTTCTAAAGAGTTTTACTTGAACTACAAGTTCTAATCTATTTTGGAACTTTCTAAATTTCATCTTTCTAAATTTCAGAGCTGCCAAAACAAGAATCCCTTTCTTATTTGGCTTTCTAATTTTGGTTTTTACATGAATTAATAAATCCAAAGCTGTTTTGAATTTATTAATACAAAACCAAAATGATTTAGTCACAAATCCAAATACTGCCTTAAACCGGAAAACCTTCTAGAGTCCTATTCGCAATAGAATTCTTAAATTAACCAAAATTCATCACATGAATTTTACACTTCTTTTGGATACAATCTAAGTGTGTGACCCAATAGGTTCTTATAACGTTGGCAATGACATAAAATCTATTTTATGCCATAAGCATTGAGCGATGTCTAGCAACACATCAAAACTACCCAAGTTATAAGAATGTTAATAATTTGACATTACTTTTATTGTGATAGATGTTACCATGTAATTTAATCCATTTGCCCTAGATATCTTTATTGAACACGACCCATGGAGTGTGTCACACTCGCATGGTTCAATCTTTTCATTTCTTGATTCCCAAGCAGACACATCTAAGCAAATGAGCTCAATATTACATATCGACTCATTTGATCACAGCCTTGCATTTTATGGTCTCACTTGATCAAGGGGCCCACAGATATCACTCCTATTATATAGGAGGGGAAAACCCTATCTTGATCACTAAACATCCCACTACATGATTCATTACATTTCCAATTGCCACTTTTATAGTTGGGATCTCTGGTGACCTCAAGTATAAGGATCACTGACACCATCATCACTATGAGAAATGGTTATGACACTTCATATAATAACCCATGTAGCATTTCTCAATGGGGGTCGATCCAGTACATAGTTCTCTAACATGTATTTACGTATTGACTTGATATCTCATATCATGAAACATTTCATCAGTCACTACACATACTAGTCTTGATGCATTATCATTGTCCCATTTAGTGATAATACTTGACTAGGGATAATTTTAGATAATTAAATTCTTCGAACATTATTATATTTATTCATAAAGTGCAAATATGGAAATAAACATAATAATCATTGTCGTTAATTATAAACATTATGATACAATATATGCCTAAACCATCATCACATGATTGGTCCTTAGAGCATAATCTAACATGAACTATGCGAGCATGACATGTTCCATGGCTCGTGTTCAATCAAGATATCTTGGGAAAAAGGATTGAATTACATGGTAATATCTATCACAGATAAGTAATGTCGAATTACTATAATTCTCATAACTTGGGTAGCTTTGATGTGTTGCTAGATATTTCTCACTACTTGTGGTATAAAATAGATTTTATGTCATGGCCAATGTTATGAGAACCTATTGGGTCGCACACTTAGATCGTATCCAGAAGGAGTGTAAAATTCATATGATGTATTTTGGTGAATTTTATTAATCTCAAGAATCCTAATACGAATAAGATTCTATAAGGTTTTCCAATTCAAGATGGTATTCGGATAAAAGACTAAAATGGTTCGGATTTAGTATTAATGAATCTGAAACATTTTTGGATTTATTAATTAATTAAAATCTGAATTTAGAAGTCCAATTTCGAATGGGATTCTTGTATTTGGCAGCAAATAGATTTATGTAATCTATAAATTGCAAACAGATTAGAATTTGGTAAAGAGGTTTTACCCTAATTTACATCTATATATATTGGGATTTTGTGCAGCCACCAAAAATGTGTGAGACGCAATAAACCCCAGAAAAACCATCCCTTCTTGTTCTTGAAGAAAAGAAATTCTTTGCTTATTCTTTCAAAGAAAATAAGAAAGAAAAACTGAAACTTAAAGCAGCTAAATTCTTGAGAAACTGAAAATAGAATTTTGAAGCTAGCAGTTTAGGATTTTGCTACTTCTTTTTCTAGTTATTCGCATGACAATAAATAGAGGCTTGGAACAATCGTGTTGATACCATAGAGGCAAGGCTGAATTGGTTTTGCTATTGATTCAACAAACAACCATCTTCGCAAAACAGCTCTATTGGTTCTACCAATACTAATAAGGTACAAGTCTAAACTCCGATTTGATCTCACTTCATATGGATCCTAGAAGAAACCAAAATTTTAAAATTCTAATGCATGATGTACTTGGTTTCCAATAGTGGTATCAGAGCCACTTAGGAAAACTCAAATCGGTTTTTATGTAAAAGCATGTTTATTTGATTAAGTTGTTTATGAACTAGCATGTTGAAATTAGATTATATGAATATGTTCATTAAATATGAATTTAGAATTAAACATATATGATATGTTTATATTTATTAAATCAATTTAGGGTTTGCTTTAATGAGTTATTGCTGGATTCAAATAATACAAGATATATATATATATATATATATATATATATATATATATATATATATATATATATATATGCATGAAACCCTAGCTTTAGATTTTTTATGAATTTTACTAAGCTTTACGTTTTTGCAATTTTGGTTAGTTACGGAATTTTAATTTATTTATTTTTATTATTTTTATTATTTTTATGAGTTGAGGGCTAAACATGTATATGTTAGATCACATCAGGCCAAATATATATTTGTGAAATATAATGTTTCGAAATTTTGATGATTTAACCAAAACTTAGTTTTGAACATATACATGTGTTTCGAATTTTGTGTGTTGGGCGAATTGATATATTTGATGTATCGAGTTGAAGCCTAAAATATATATGATATATTATTCACAAATTCCTCATGATCAAGGGTTGGCCGAATCGAGATATGTGTTGCACTTGAAACATCGTTTTGAACATAACACGTGTTCGTTTTCTTGTGTTTGGCTGAATTGTACAAGTGTTTGGATTTTGTTTTGGCTGAAATTGGATATATAAGATATATCATGGAGGCAAAAAATATATAAGATATATTTTTCACAAATTTCGGGATGGCCGAAAGATGTACTTTGACCCCTGATTCTTCCATGTATAGGGTATTATTCGAAACCCTAATATTTGATTTGATAATAATTTTCATAAATTAATTAGATTAATAAATTTAAATGTTAAATATGGATGACAATTATATGTGATGTTTGAGCATGGTGCATAGTTATAGCCCATAACCCAATGTGATTGGATATGGCTTTGTATTGGTTGAAAGTAAATCTGTGTGTCATGCCTTGCTCTATTTTCTAGTTATACATTCTTTTCTCATCTAACTCCCCTCTAATGTAACTTGAGGTTCTTCAAAACTTGTAATAATTAGATATGAAATAGGATTAGACAAGGAATCATGGAGGCAAGGAGTTCGTGGCCAAATAAGAAAAACCAAGAAGGCCCTTGGAGAAGATGCTGTTACCCTTAGGTTGACCTTATGGTTCTCTCATTGGCGTGAGAGAACTTATGTAGTTTGGGCTATAACTATGTCGTGTTTTAATTTTATTGTTGATGTATGAGATGCATGCTATGTATGTCTGTTGGTTAATTACATGATAAGATCATGAAAGTAATAATTAGTTAGTAAATCACATGATTAATTGAACTAATTATTACATTAACCAATGCGAATAAAATGGTTAGATTCTATCAAATCCCTCTAACAAATATTAAGTCTAAGATGTTTTCCAATACCTAGCACTCGTCAAGGCTTCGATTGATCATGTGTTGGTTTGCCAAAGCAAGGTGCCATGATCCATCTTGGTGAGACGTGACAGGATAATAATAATATCCTACTACTAATCATTGGGTTTTACTTAACTAGGTAGACTCAATAGGATTGAAACCTAGAGGCATAGAGTTGGGCCTTGGCTTATTAGATAAGTTAGAACAAGAGTTGTTCACACAACTATCCAAGAGTTGTATGGGATACAATTGACAAGTGTTGTCTACCTAAATAGCCGAGTTTTGGGTGATTAGCCAAAGTTAACTCAAAATTAGGTCAAATATGGATTTTGGCCCACTAGAAAGATATTAGATTAATATTTCCAAATTAATATTAAGGGTTATTAATTTGAGAAAAATAATGGGAGTAACATTTAATAAAAGTCCATATTCAATGTTCGCATTCATGATACTTATTTTGCATTATTCTGTTGTAGATAACCATGGCATCAAACACTAACACTTGATGAAAACCTAAGGAGGGCCGAGACATCCATCCAACCAAGTTCACCAACAACTTCACAACAAGATCCATTGCAAGGCATTGGAGGACCTATGACTAGGTCAAGGACTAAGAGAATGCAAGCTGCTCTAGTAATACTAATAAATGAGTTAATGGAAGCTCAAGCAACAGCTAAGATGGCCAAATTTCAGTCACAAAACATCACTCTACTTAGTATTTAAAATGAGGGAACAAATGCCAAGTCCATATTGGAATTCTGTTAGTCGAATCCAAGGTGGAGGAGTACAATCCTGCTTAGCCAAAACAAAAAGGCAACACAAGAAGTTCCAAATCCATTGCCAAGATAAATTGAAGAAGCTTCTAAAGTCTGCATGAAGAAGTTAAGGAAGCTACCAAATACAAGACACCGAATAGAAGCTGCCAAAACAAGCAACATTTGGCCAAGCACAAATCCAAGTAGTCTTTGGATTAGTTTTAGGCAGTTTTAGATTAGTTATTTCCTTTTCTTAGATTAGTTGTTCTTTTAAGTAATTGTTCTTTAGTTAGTTTCCTAAAAGGTTATGAGTTCTAGTCCTTTTAGAGAATAGATTTTAGTTGCTTAAATCAGCCTTGTAACAAGTATAAATAGAGGCCATCGGTCTCCATGAAATTCAGAATTTGATCAATTACAAACTTGAGAGCTTTTAGCCTTTCTTTGAGTTCTAGTTTAGAACTTGCTTTGGGTCTTTGAGGATAGCCTTTTAGGTTCATGTTTAAGCTATCTTGTTGAGTCTCTTTTCCTCAACAATTTGAGCGTGCTTCTTAGTTCCAAGTATAGTTCAATTCTCAACTTTGAGTTTGGATAATTACTTCAGATGTCAAGTGGACAAAAGCATGGTCCTTTTTCAATCTTGGAGTTGGTGTCTTGCTAAAGGAAAACTTAGTTCAGCCTAGAGGACGATACTAGGACCAACACTCTGATATAGGTTCGGATTCTTATTCTTTGGTTTAAGATTCGTATCAATTTGGTATCAGAGCTGCCTTTGGGTTGCTCCTTGAAGTTGTTCATATCCTTTGTGTTTTCTGTTCGTGTCTCTGTGTTTCTTGTTCTTTTCCGTATTTTTGCTTCATATATATGAGTCTTGTTTCTGTCCATAATCTCTTCGTGATGGTTTTCTTAATTCTGTGTTGAAGAAAATTCAGTTCAAAAAAATCATCCAGATTTTCTGTTTACATCCATAATTTCTTTAGCGTCTTTCTGGTTGTTAAAAATTGTGGTTCTTGTGATAAATTTCTTTGTGAATATTTGCTTGATAAAGAGGAAACCTTGGTTGATGATTTTTGCTGCTAGAAGTGTGTTGAGAAATTGAAAACCGTAGCTAAGAAAGAAGAGTTCAGAAAACCCCGACCTTGCATCTTGTTTCTTGAATTGGTTTACGCTTGATTTTATGGTTGTATCTTCTTGTGGTTATTACCTGAGTAAGAAGGTTTCTTCTTCTTGAAACTTACTATCAATTGGTGCTGCAAAACACGAAGCAAACTGCTACAAAAATCCTGAAAAAAACCATAGTTAAGAAAGACAACTTGAGAAAGAAACCGAAACCCCAACTTTTCTGTCGAATTCTGTCCAAGTTCACCTTGACCTCTGATCGGGTTGATGGTGTGAGTATTTTCCTCTTCCAAGGGCTTCAAATTGTTTCCAAAAGTGTGTTGCCAAATTATAGAACCCTGCTGCAAATTTAGAAACTTCTGTTGAAGGAAAACAGTTGAAAGTGAAGAAAAACTTGAACCAACTGCCTACTTTGGGTTCTTATTTTCGATTTGTATAATTCTTGTCTAAAAGGCTACAAATTTTGTTTGAATTTTGCTGCCAAGATTGTGATCTAAGTTGTGAATTAGTTGCTGGAATTTTGGAACCTTCTTGTAAAAGATTTACGCGAAACTTGAAGATAAATCCTGTTTGGAATTGGTTTGATCCAGTGGAAGTTGTTGTATTGTTGCATATGGTTTGATATAATGAGCAAAGAAAATTCATATTCACAAATTCCACTCATCTACAAGCACATAAAGAACCATCTTGCGTAATTCTTTCGGCCACAGAAAACCCATTTTTTCTCTTTTTGGCAAATATCCAGCCGAAAATTTGTTTTCATGTTCTAGTACTTTGCTTATCGTTTTCTTGTCTTTCTTGACCTCTAAAAATTTTATTCTTTCTTTAACTTGAATTTAATTGTCTATTCTTTGAGACTTTTGAGGCTTGTTTTGGTTAGAACTTTTAGAAACATGATACAGTGTGAGTGAACCTACTCAACAACCCATCACTACATAAAGAGAGTTCAGCCTTATATTGGTGAGTGTTTCAAACCTTGGGCAATTGGTTAGAGGGAAGTGAGGTAGGAAAATTTTTATTACTAACCTTGTTTGTGCAGAGATGGCCGAAAATCCAGATATTCAAGACTTGCAGGAATACTTTAAGAGTGTATCTACAGCTCTTGAATTAATTCATAGAAGGATGGATATCAAATAGATATTACAAGGGCTCAAGTTGCATCCAATTCAGAAGCAGCCAAGGCCAAGGAGCCTCAGGAAGTTACTCAAACAAATCCTAAGAATAAATGAAATCCCAAAAGGATGAAACAAGTAGCTCGTCTGAGGAGGAGGAATCCGAAAATTCTAGTTCGGATGATGATCATTCTTCTACAAGGAGTCAAAGGAAATCCAAGAAGGATGACAATCTTGCTAGTATTAAGTTGCAAATTCCAGAATTTGAAGGCAAGAATGATTCGGAAGCATACATGGAATGGGGGAAAAAGTTGATAAAATTTTTAATATCCGTGAATTTTCGGAAAGAAAGAAAGTTAAGTTGGCTGTAGTTGAGTTTTCTAGACATGCATCTACTTGGTGGCGAAAAACTTGTCGCCAAAGAGAGGAGAAGTTAAAGCAGCCATTTTCAACTCGGAAAGCCTTGAAAAGGGTTATAGGAAAGAGGTATGTTCCCCCGCACCACAAAAGAGAGTTGTTACAAAAGTTTCAAAGCTTAACTCAAGGGAACAAAAGTGAAGATGAGTACTACAAAGAGATGGATCTAGCCATGCCACATGCTAATATAGAAAAAGATGAAGAATCTACAATGGCAAGGTTCATGAATGGGCTTTAATAGAAATATTGCTCATCTAGTTGAGTTGCACCACTATAAGAATTTTGAGCAGCTATTACAAATGGCTGAGAAGGTTGAGAAGCAACTCTAGAAGTGCCACAAAATGTGAGGAGCTCAAACACGAGCAATAATTGACGAAACAACAACAATAATCACCAAGGTGGAATGTTTAATTCTTCAAGTACCGGAAGCACTTAGTGGAGAGGAGGTTCGGCTTCCAATCCAACAAATGCGAAGAAATTCGCACCACAAAATGCTCCAAAGGTAAGTAATTCTAAACCCGCTTCTAGTTCCAATAATACTAACACTAGTTCCTCTATTCAATGTTTTAGGTGTTTAGGCCGAGGACATATAGCCTCTCAATACCCAAACTCACGAAACATGACCATCCTAGATGATGGAACCTATCAAAGTGAGAGTGAAGAGGAGCTAAGTATTCAAGACGATGACATGGCCGCATTTCATGCTGATGAACAGTGGGGGGATGAAATGGATCAACCGAATGGAGATTGTTTGGTGACAATAAGAGCTTTGAGTGCCCAACTTGAAGAAGACACCGAGGATCAAAAGGCCAATATTTTTCATTCTATGTGTCTTATTAAAGATCAAATTTGCATGTTAATTATTGATGGAGGATCTTGTACTATTCTTGCTTCCACTTATCTTGAAGATAAATTGAAGCTCAAATGTTCCTTGCATCCAAAACCATACAAATTGCAATGGATGAATCAAAGTGGATCACTCCGAGTCAGAAAGCAAACTTTGGCCTCAGGCACAAGTTTTGAATACTTAACTCCTCTACAAGGTAAGTAGAAGCAAGGTTATAAAAAAGTAAGGAAAATGTTGTTGCAGATGCACTTTCGCAAAGGTCTGTTCTCTTAAGCTCATTAGATACTAAAATTTTGGAATTTAAATATATTAAAGATCTTTATTGTACTGATCTTGATTTTTCTAGTGTTTATGCAGCTACTGAACAAGGAGCGTTTAATAAATTTTATAGGCACAATGGGTTCTTGTTCCACGACAAACAATTTTGCATTGTATTTGGTACCAGGAAGCACGCTCACTTCTAGTAACTCTCAAAGTGAGCAATTTGGCACACACAATTGTTTGTCACGGAACAAGAACCTATTGTGCCTATAAAATTTATTAAAGGCTCCTTGTTCAGTAGTTGCATAAACACTAGAAAAATTAGGATAAGTAGAATAAAGATCTTTAATATATTCAAATCCCAAAACTTTAGTATCTAATGAGCTTAAGAGAACAGACCTTCGCGAAAGTGCATCTGCGACAACATTCTCTTTAACTTTTTTATACCTAATAACATAGGGAAATGTTTCAAGAAATGAACTCCACTTGGCATGTCTCTTATTCAACTTACCTTGCCCATGCAAGTACTTTAGAGACTAATGATTAGCCCCATTCAATTTTTCAGAAAAATAGGCTAAAGGTCAGCCCTCTTGTTTCAAAACTGCTCCAATATCTTCCTTCTTTGGAACAAAGATGACTAGAATTGTGTATGGACTAAGACTTTCCCATACATGACCTTTGTCTAGCAATTCCTCAACTTGCCGTTGGAGTTCTTTGGTTTCTTCAGGGTTGGCTTGGTAGGCTGGTCGGTTGGGAATTATTGCCTCAGGAGCGAAGTCAATCTAATGCTCAATTCCCCTTAAAGGTGGTAGTCCTTTAGGAAGATCTTCTGGAAAGACATCTTCGTATTCTTGCAAAACAACTTTGACTTGCAAAGGCAAGTCACTCGGTAGCTCATCATTCGAAAATAATACTTCTTGAAAACTAATTAGCACAAATTTCTTCAACTTCTAAAGGTAAGACTTTGGTTCTCATGAGTGAAACCAAAGCAGCACAGCCATCAATTGAAAATTTGAAAGGTAGTTTCTATGCTTGCATGAGAGATGTTGAAAGGCTATGAAAAGTTAAAGCAAGAATAAAATTTTTAGAGGTCAAGAAAGACAAGAAAACAACAAGCAAAGTACTAGAACAAGAAAACAAATTTTTAGCTGGATTGTTTTTTTTTTGCCAAGAAGAAAAAAAAAAGGTTTTCTATGGCCAAAAGAATTATGCAAGATGGTTCTTTATGTGCTTGTAGATGAGTGGAATTTGTGACTATGAATTTGCTTTGCTCAGTATATCAAACCATATGCAACCGTACAGCAACTTCCAATTCTGGATCAAACCAATTCCAAACAGGATTTATCTTCAAGTTTCTGGCAGAAATCTTGTACAAGAAGGTTCCGAAAATTCCAGCAACTAATTCACAACTTAGATCACAATCTTGGCAACAAAATTCAACAAAAATTCTAGCCTTTTAGCCAAGAATTATGCAAATCGAAATTCAGAACCCAAAGCAGGCAGTCGGTTCAGGTTTTTCTTTAGCTTTCAGGACTGTTTTCCTTCAACAGGAAATTTCTAAATTTGCAGCAGGGTTCTATAATTTGGCAACACACTTTCAGTAACAATGTGAAGCCCTTGGAAGGGGAAAATACTCACACCATCAACCCGATCACAGGTCAAGGTGAACTTGGACAGAATTCAGACAGAAAAAATTGGGGTTTCAGTTTCTTTCTGAAGTTGTCTTTCTGAGCTACGGTTCTCTTTCACAGGATTTTTGTAGCAGTTTGTTTCATGTTTTGCAGCACCAATTGATAGTAAATTTCAAGAAGAAGAAGCCTTCTTACTCAGGTAATAACCACAAGAAGATACAACCATAAAATGTGGGCAAAAACTGATTCAAGAAACAAGATGCAAAGTCGGGGTTTTCTGAACTCTTCTTTCTTAGCTACGGGTTTCAGTTTCTCAACACACTTCTAGCAGCAAAAATCAGCAAAAAAGGTTTCCTCTTTATCAAGAAATATTCACAAAGAAATTTAGCACAAGAACCAAGATTTTTAACAACCAGAAAGACGCTAAAGAAATTATGGACAGAAACGGGAAAACTGGACAGATTCTGGATAGATTTTTTTTTTCCAACTGAATTTTCTTCAACACAGAATTAAGAAAACCATCACGAAGAGATTATGGAGAGAAACAGGACTCAGATATATGAAACAAAAATGTGGAAAAGAACAAGAAACATAGAGACACGAACAGAAAACACAAAGGATACGAACAACTTCACGGAGCAACCCAAAGGCAGCTCTGATACCAAATTGATACGAATATTAAACCAAAGAATAAGAATCCGAACCTATATCAGAGTGTTGGTCCTAGTATCATCCTCTAGGCTGAACTAAGTCTTCCTTTAGCAAGACACCAACTCCAAGATTGAAGAAGAACCGTGCTTTTGTCCACTTGACACCCGAAGGAATTATCCAAACTCAAAGTTGAGAATTGAACTATCCTTGGAACCAACCGGCATACCCAAATTATCAAGGGAAAGAAACTCAATAAAATAGCTTAAACATGAAGCTAAGATGATATCCTGAAAGACCCAAAGCAAGTTCTAAACTAGAACTCAAAGAAAAGTTAAAAGCTCTCAAGTTTGTAATTGATCAAATTCTGAATTTCATGGAGACTGATGGCCTCTATTTATACTTGTTACAAGGCTGATTTAGGCAACTAAAATCTATTCTCTAAAAAGATTAGAACTCATAACCTTTTAGGAAACTAACTAAAAAACAATTACTTAAAAGAACAACTAATCTAAGAAAAGGAAATAACTAATCTAAAACTGCCAAAAACTAATCCCCGACTTTGCATCTTGTTATTTCCCTCCTTTTAGAGAATAGATTTTGGTTGCTTAAATCAGTCTTGTAACAAGTATAAATAGAGGCATCGGTCTCCATGAAATTCAGAATTTGATCAATTACAAACTTGAGAGCTTTTAGCTTTTCTTTGAGTTCTAGTTTAGAACTTGCTTTGGGTCTTTGAGGATAGCCTCTTAGGTTCATGTTTAAGCTATCTTGTTGAGTCTCCCTCAACAATTTGAGCTAACTACAAGGAACAACTTCAAGTGGTCTTTGGATTCTTATTCTTTGGTTTAAGATTTGTATCAATTTGGTATCAGAGCTGCCTTTGGGTTGCTCTTTGAAGTTGTTCATATCCTTTGTGTTTTATGTTCGTGTCTCTGTGTTTCTTGTTCTTTTCCGTGTTGTTGTTTCAGATATCCGAGTCTTGTTCTGTCCATAATCTCTTGTTTCTCTCCATAGTCTAGTTGAAGAAAATTCAGTTCCAAAAAAAAAAAAAATCTGTCCAGAATCTGTCCAGTTTTCTCGTTTCTGTCCATAATTTCTTTAGCGTCTTTCTGGTTGTTAAAAATCTTGGTTTTTGTGCTAAATTGCTTTGTGAATATTTCTTGATAAAGAGGAAACCTTGGTTGCTGATTTTTGCTGCTAGAAGTGTGTTGAGAAACTGAAACCCGTAGCTAAGAAAGAAGAGTTCAGAAAACCCCAACTTCGCATCTTGTTTCTTGAATCGGTTTCTGCCCAGATTTTATGGTTGTATCTTCTTGTGGTTGTTACCTGAGTAAGAAGGCTTCTTCTTCTTGAAATGTACTATCAATTGGTGCTGCAAAACGTGAAGCAAACTTCTACAAAAATCCTGATAAAAAAAACCGTAGCTCAGAAAGACAACTTCAGAAAGAAACCAAAACCCCAATTTTTCTGTCTGATTTCTGTCCAAGTTCACCTTGACCTATGATCAGGTTGATGGTGTGAGTATTTTCCCCTTCCAAGGGCTTCACATTGTTACCAAAAGTGTGTTGCCAAATTATAGAACCCTGCTGCAAATTTAGAAATTTCCTGTTGAAGGAAAACAGTCCTGAAAGCTGAAGAAAAACCTGAACCCACTGCCTGCTTTGGGTTCTGAATTTCGATTTGCCTAATTCTTGGCTAAAAGGCTACGAAGTTTTGTTGAATTTTGTTGCAAAGATTGTGATCTAAGTTGTGAATTAGTTGCTGGAATTTTCGGAACCTTCTTGTACAAGATTTCTGCCAGAAACTTGAAGATAAATCCTGTTTGGAATTGGTTTGATCCAGAATTGGAAGTTGCTGTATTGTTGCATATGGTTTGATATACTGAGCAAAACAAATTCATATTCACAAATTCCACTCATCCACAAGCACATAAAGAACCATCTTGCATAATTTTTTCGGCCATAGAAAACCTTTTTTTTTTCTTCTTGGCAAAAAAAAAAAAAAAATCCAGCCAAAAATTTGTTTTCTTGTTCTAGTACTTTGCTTATTGTTTTCTTGTCTTTCTTGACCTCTAAAATTTTATTCTTGCTTTAACTTGAATTTAATTGTCTATTTTTTGAGACTTTTGAGGCTTATTTTCGTTAGAACTTTTAGAAAAGTGATAGAGTGTGAGGGAACCTACTGAACAACCCATCACTACATAAAGAGAGTTCAGCCTTATATTGGTGAGAGTTTCAAACCTTGGGCAATTGGTTAGAGGGAAGTGAGGTAGGAAAATTTTTATTACTAACCTTGTTTGTGCAGAGATGGCCGAAAATCCAGATATTCAAGACTTGAAGGAATACTTTAAGAGTGTATCTGCAGCTCTTGAATTAATTCATAGAAGGATGGATCAAATAGATATTACAAGGGCTCAAGTTGCATCCAATTCGGAAGCAACCAAGGCCGAGGAGCCTCATGGGTATTAGATACCTGATGTGGTTCACACATTTGTGTTAAGGTGCAGGAACTAAAAAGAAGTAGGATTTTAGGTAAAGGCGAAGTCGTCCTACGAGTAGGAAATGGAGCAACGGTTGCTGCATTAGCTGTATAGACTTGTGTCGTGAACTTGCCCATTGGGCTTCTTTTAGAACTAGATAATTGTTATTATGTGCCTTCCATTACTAAGAATATTATTTCAATTTCATGCTTAGATAAGATTGGATATTCATTTATAATAAAGAACAATTGT
Organism: Gynochthodes officinalis; assembly: GCA_020080225.1. Taxonomy (NCBI): domain Eukaryota; kingdom Viridiplantae; phylum Streptophyta; class Magnoliopsida; order Gentianales; family Rubiaceae; genus Gynochthodes; species Gynochthodes officinalis. The sequence goes on from CM034620.1 coordinate 7,042,433, forward strand.
TGCTTCTTCTATTTAAATGAAATTTTTTATGGTAGTGCACAAATGGCCGATGTCCTTTATGTTCTAAATCTTGACATGCCTATGTATAACATAAATACCAAAAGGATTAAATTAGATAATTTTATTCCAACTTATCTCTGGCATTGTTGTCTGGGTCACATAAATGAGAATCACATTTTCAAACTAAATAAAGATGGACTGAAGGATGGATCAAATAGATATTACAAGGGCTCAAGTTGCATCCAATTCGGAAGCAACCAAGGCCGAGGAGCCTCATGGGTATTAGATACCTGATGTGGTTCACACATTTGTGTTAAGGTGCAGGAACTAAAAAGAAGTAGGATTTTAGGTAAAGGCGAAGTCGTCCTACGAGTAGGAAATGGAGCAACGGTTGCTGCATTAGCTGTATAGACTTGTGTCGTGAACTTGCCCATTGGGCTTCTTTTAGAACTAGATAATTGTTATTATGTGCCTTCCATTACTAAGAATATTATTTCAATTTCATGCTTAGATAAGATTGGATATTCATTTATAATAAAGAACAATTGTTGCTTCTTCTATTTAAATGAAATTTTTTATGGTAGTGCACAAATGGCCGATGTCCTTTATGTTCTAAATCTTGACATGCCTATGTATAACATAAATACCAAAAGGATTAAATTAGATAATTTTATTCCAACTTATCTCTGGCATTGTTGTCTGGGTCACATAAATGAGAATCACATTTCAAACTAAATAAAGATGGACTGAAGGATGGATCAAATAGATATTACAAGGGCTCAAGTTGCATCCAATTCGGAAGCAACCAAGGCCGAGGAGCCTCATGGGTATTAGATACCTGATGTGGTTCACACATTTGTGTTAAGGTGCAGGAACTAAAAAGAAGTAGGATTTTAGGTAAAGGCGAAGTCGTCCTACGAGTAGGAAATGGAGCAACGGTTGCTGCATTAGCTGTATAGACTTGTGTCGTGAACTTGCCCATTGGGCTTCTTTTAGAACTAGATAATTGTTATTATGTGCCTTCCATTACTAAGAATATTATTTCAATTTCATGCTTAGATAAGATTGGATATTCATTTATAATAAAGAACAATTGTTGCTCCTTCTATTTAAATGAAATTTTTTATGGTAGTGCACAAATGGCCGATGTCCTTTATGTTCTAAATCTTGACATGCCTATGTATAACATAAATACCAAAAGGATTAAATTAGATAATTTTATTCCAACTTATCTCTGGCATTGTTGTCTGGGTCACATAAATGAGAATCACATTTTCAAACTAAATAAAGATGGACTGTTGGACTCATTCGATTTTGAAATATATGAGACATATGAATCGTGTTTATTGAGCAAGATGACTAAAGCCCCTTTCACAAAGGTTTAATAATGGACGATTGGTTGCTAAAGGTTTCAACAAGTTCATGGTATAGACTATGATGAAACTTTTTCACTAGTTGCTATGTTTAAATCAATCAGGATCTTGCTTGCAATAGCTGCATTCCATGATTATGAAATCTGGCAAATGGGTGTCAAAATTGCTTTCCTTAATGGAAATCTTCTTGAGGATGTGTACATGACACAGCCTGAAGGTTTTGTTGACCTAGAAAATGCTGGAAAGGTTTGTAAACTACAATTATCCATTTATGAGTTGAAGCAAGCTTCTTGAAGTTGGAATATACGATTCGATGATGTAATCAAAAAGTTTGGTTTCATCAAGAAGATTAGTGAGAGCACTATTGTCTTCCTAGTATTGTATGTAGATGACATACTACTTATTGGGAATGACGTTCCTTTTTTACAATCTGTAAAGACCTGGTTAGGAAGTTGTTTTTTGATGAAAGACTTAGGTGAAGCAACTTATATATTAGGTGTCAATATCTATAGAGATAAATCAAGGAAATTGATTGGCCTAAGTCAAAGAACATACATAGATAAAGTGCTAAAACAGTTTAGCATGCAAGAATCTAAGAAAGAGTTCTTCTCTATGGGACATGGAATTAGTCTGTCAAAAGAACATTGTCCTTTAACACAAGAAGAGACAATACATGAGTAAGATTCCATATGCATCGGCTATTGGATTAATCATGTATGCCATGCTTAGTACTTGTCCCCATGTCTCGTACGCTTTGAGCATGATGAACAAATATCAAGTAGATCCCGATGAACGTAACTAGATCGCTGTCAAAAATATCCTTAAATACTTGAGAAAGACTAAGGATACATTCTTAATATATGGAGGTGAGGAAGAGCTCAATGTAATTGGTTACACTGATGCAAACTTCCAAACTGACAAGGATGACTATCGATCACAGTCAGGTTATATGTTTTGCCTAAATGGTTATGCTGTGAGTTGGAAAAATTTATAGCAGCAAAAGAGTACGTTGCTGCTTCTGACACAGTAAAAGAGGCCATTTGGATCAAAAAGTTCATACCTAAACTTGGGGTTGTACCTAGCATTGCCGATCCAATTGAGCTCTATTGTGACAACAATGGGGCCATTGTGTAGGCTAAAGAACCTAGATCTCACCAGCGATCCAAACATATACTTGACTCTTCTATCTCATTCGAGAGATCATTGAGAGAGGGTATGTGAAGATATATGCAAAGTACCAACTGTTGATAACATCACTGACCCACTAACAAAGCCTCCGACGCAGTAAAGACATGATCATCACACTAGATAATTAGGCATTAGACATATGACTGATCTTAGTTCAAGTGGGAGTTTGTTAGATTATGCCCTAAGGACCAATCATGTGATGATGGTTTAGGCATCTATTGTATCATTACGCTTTTAATTTATGGCAATTTATTATTATGTTGTTTAATTCTACATCTGCATATTATGAATAAATATAATAATGTCATAATAATTTAATTATTCTAAAATTATCCCCAATCAAGTATTACCATTAATGGGACAATGATAATGCATTAAGACTAGTATGTGTAGTGACTAATGACATGTGTCTTGATATGAGATATCAAGTCAACACATGGGTACGTGTTAGAGAACTATGTACTGGATCGACCCACCATGAGAAATGCTACATGGATTGTTAAGTGTCATAAGCATTTCTCATGGTGATGATGATGTATATGATCCATAGACTTGAGATCATCAGAGATCCCAACATGAGGAGTTGTAAGTTTCGATGTTGCCAAACGTACTTGTAATAGGGTGAACTATAAAAGTAATAATTGGATATGCAATGAATCATGCAGTGGAATGTTGAGTGATCAAGATAGGATTTTCCCCTCCTATATAATGGGAGTGATATATTTGGGCCCCTTGATTGAGTGAGACCATAAAATGCATGGCCGTGCTCAAATGAGTCGATATGTGATATTGGGCTCATTTACTTAGATGAATCTAGTAGGGAATCAAGAAATGCAAAGATTGAACTATGCGAGTATGACACATTCCATGGCTTGTGTTCAATCAACATATCTAGGACAAAAGGATTGAATTACATGGTAACATCTATCACACGATAAGTAATGTCGAATTACTAACATTCTCACAACTTCGGTAGCTTTGATGTGTTGCTAGACATCGCTCACTGGTTGTGGGATAAAATAGATTTTATGTCATGGCCAACGTTATGAGAACCTATTGGGTCACACACTTAGATCATATCCAAAAGGAGTGTAAAATTCGTATGATGTATTTTGGTGAATTTTATTAATCTCAAGAATCGTAATATGAATAAGATTCTATAGGGTTTTCCGATTCAAGACGGTGTTCAGATTAAAGACTTAAAGGGTTTGGATTTTAGTATTAATGAATCCAAAACCTTTTTGGATTTATTAATTAATTAAAATCTGAATTTAGAAATCCAATTTTGAATGGGATTCTTGTATTTGGCATCAAATAGATTTATGGAATCTATAAATCCCAAACATATTAGAATTTGGTAAGAGGTTTTACCCTAATCTACATCTATATATATTGGGATTTTGTGCAGCCACTAAAAACGTGTGAGACACAAGAAAAACCCAGAAAAACCTTCCCTTATTTTCTTGAAGAAAAGAAGAAAACAAGAAAGAAAAACCGAAGTTTAGAGATGCTAAATTCTTGAAAAATCAAAAGCAGAATTTTGAAGCTAGCAGTTCAGGATTTTGCTACTCATTTTTCTAGTAATTTGTGTGACAATAACAAGAGGCTTGGAACAATCATGTGGATACCATAGAGGCAAGGCTGAATTGGTTTTGCTGTTGATTCGACAAACAACCGTCTTCGTAAAACAATTCTGCCGGTTATACCGATACTAACAAAGTACAAGCCCAAACTTCAATGTGATCTCACTTCGTATGGATCCTAGAGAAAACTTATATTTTAAAATTCCACTACAAGATGTACTTGGTTTCCAACAATTTAGACCTAACTCTCGTTATCGGGCCCCATAATATGTCACTGCGAGTCAAATGCATAGCAAGTAGGTTGAACAACTCCTAGGTTGTTATCAATGAGCCTCTAATTTATATGGTAAAATTTGGCCTTACAAGGAAATAAGACAAATAGGAAACTTAACTAATTCCTAAAAGACTCTTATTGGTTTTAGGTAATTCTTCTAAAACCTTCAACTGACATACCTAAACTAAAATAGTACTTAATACAAGACTCTATTATTAGAAAATTCCTAAAGATTTTTGTCTAGCCCTCAGGAACAATCAAGAACATTACCTAATTTAAGAAAATAGGCAACAACTAATGTAGAAGGTAGCCCTATAATTTTAGGCAACTTGAGGGGTGGTCAATATAAGCTTATTTGGGCTGGAATTAATAACAAAAACTTGGTTATTGGACTCATTTATTATAACATTTGACTCATTTATTATAACATTTGACACATTAATTAACTATAACATTTCACGAAACCTTTAAGGAAACAATACTAATTACGTGAGGTTTAAACAAATTGGAAACCATCTAAACCATAATGTTGGATTATGCCCTAAGGACCAATTATATGATAATGGTATGGGCATATATTGTATCATAATGTTTATAATTAATGGCACTGATTATTATGTTTATCCCATATCTGCGTTTTATGAAATAAATACAATAATGTCCCAAAAATTTAATTATTCTAAAATTATCCCTAGTCGAGTATTATCATTAAATGGGACAATGATAATGCATTAAAACTAGTATGTGTAGTGACTGATGAAGTAGTTCATGATATAAGATATCAACAGTCAACACATAGCTACATGTTATAAAACTATGTACTGGATCAACCCGCAATGACAAATATTACATGGATTATTATATCAAGTGTCATAATATTTCTCATAGTGATGATGGTGTAAATAATCTTTAGACTTGAGATATTCAGAGATCCCAACATGAGGAGTTACATGTTTTGATACTACTAAATGTTACCCGTAATAGGCTGAACTATAAAAGTAGTAATTGGATATGTAATAAATCATTTAGTGGGATGTTGAGTGGTCAAGATAGGATTTACCCCTCCTATATAATGAGAGTGATGTCTTTGAGCCCCTTGATTGAGTAAGACCATAAAATGCATGGCCGTGCTCAAATGAGTCGATATGTGATATTGAGCTCATTTGTTTAGATGTGCTACTCGGGAAATCAAGAAACGAAAAGATTGAACTATACGAGCATGACACGCTCCATGGCTCATGTTCAATTAAGATATCTAGGGCAAAAGGATTTAATTACACGGTAATATCTATCACAAGAAAAGTAATGTCGAATTACTAATATTCTCATGACTTGGGTAGTATTGATGTGTTGCTAGACATTGCTCATTACTTTTGGCATAAAATAAATTTTATGTCAATGCCAACATTATGAGAACCTATTGAGTTGCACAATTAGATCGTATCCAAAAGAAGTGTAAAATTTATGTGATGAATTTTGGTTAATTTAAGAATCCTATTGAAAATAGGAATCTATCGGGTCTTCATTAATTGGAGATAGTGGGTTAACCGAAAAGCCAAGAGTCTTTATTAATTTGAGATAGTGGGTTAGCCGAAAAGTCAAGAGTCCATTAATTGGAGATAGTGGGTAACCGACAAGCCAAGAGTCTTCATTAATTGAAGATAATGAGTTACCCAAAAAGTCAAGAGTTTTTGCTTTCTTCTTTAAAAGAAAATTCTACTATCAAACTGGGATTTTTTTTTGATTCAAGAATTTGTCTTCCTTATTCTTCTCTTGTCCAAAAATAGCTGCCACTTCTTACTTGAGAAACAAGAACAAAACAACCTTTAAGCTAATAGCTTAAAAGAAAACCAATCCTTGAGTTGTGAACTTGAGAGAAACTCAAGTAATAGAATCTTAGCTAGCACCAAAGGATTTTGTTAATTCTTTCTTTGGTTAATTGTGTGGCAATTAACTTGAGGCTTGGTGACGATCGTGGGGATACCATAGAGGCAAGGCTAGACTAGTTTTGCTCATGATTCGACAATCTACGATCTTCTTTCACTACCAAAAAGGTATAATTTATCACCACCAATTTGATTTCACTTCATATGGATCCTTGGAGAAAACCAAAAATATTAAATTTCCGCTGCATTCTTTGATTTGGTTTCCAACAGTGGCATCAGAGCCACTTACAAAGTCTCAAATTGGTTTTATGTGGAAACATGCTTGTTTCATTAAATTGTTTATGAACTTGTATGCTAACAATTTGGATTTTGTGAAATTGTTCACTTAATCTGAATTTTAATTAAACATATATTGTATGATTATGTTATTAAATCAATATAGGGTATGCTTTAAAGTGTTATTGCTGTATATAAATAATATAAGATATATATATAAACGACAATTATATATGACTTGCACATTATGTGATATTTGAGCATGGTGCATAGTTATAGCCCTTAGCCCAATGTGATTGGAAATGTTTTTGAAATGGTTGTAACTAAATATGACCTACGTGTCATGCCTTGCTAAATTTCTGGTTGTACATTCTTTTCTCATCTAACTTGCCTCGAATGTAAATCGAGGTTTCTCTAAAGAAGTAATAGTTAGATTAAAGATAGGATTAGACTAGGAACCAAAGGAGGCACTTAGAGAAGATGCTATTAACCTTAGGTTGACCTTATGATTCTCTCATTGGCTTGAGAGAACCAACTTAGTTTGGGCTATAACTATGTCACGTTTATGTATGAGATGCTTGTTGTGTATGGTTATTGGTTAAATATATGATGAGATCATGTATGTAATGATTAGTTAGAAAAATTATGCGATTAATTAGACTAATAATTACAATAACCAATTCAAACAAAATGGTGAGATTTTAACAAATTCCTTGAACAAATATTAAGTCTAAAATGCCTTCCAATGCCTAGCACTCGTCAAGGCTCCGATTGATCATGTGTAGGTTTGCCAAAGCAAAGTACTATGATCCATCTTAGTGAGACGTGACATGTTAATTGTAATATCCGATTGCTAATCATTGGGTTAGACTTAACTAGGTGGACTTAATAGGATTGAACCACATTTTCCAAACTCCATAAAGATGGACATTTGGACTCATTTGATTTTGAATCATATGAGACATGTGAATCATGTTTATTGGGAAAGATGACCAAAGCCCTCTTCACAAAACATAGTGAAAGGGCAATTAATGTATTGGAATTAATACATACTGATATATGTGGACCATTCAATGCACAACCTAGAAGTGGTTTTCAATACTTCATCACATTCACTGACAACTGCAGTAGATATGACTATGTGTATCTCATGAGACACAAGTCAAAATCATTTGAAAAGTTCAAATAATTCAAGAATGGAGTACAAAACCAACTTGGCAAGAGTATTAAAATAGTTCGATCTGATCGAGAAGGTGAATACCTAAGCCAAGAATTCGATGACTATCTAAAAGAGTGTGGGAAAGTCTCACAAATCACTTCTTCTGGAACATCACAATGGAATGGTGTGTCTGAGAGGAGAAATCAAACTTCATTAGACATGGTTCGGTCCATGATGAGTCATGCAGATTTTCCAAATTCCTTCTGGGGACATGCTTTACTTACAGCTATTTTCACACTAAACCGAGTTCTATCTAAATCGGTTCAAAGGACACCATATGAGATATGGACTAGGAAGCGTCCTAGTATGTCTTTTATGAAAATTTGGAGATGTGAGGCTTACGTCAAACGTCAAGTTTATGAAAAACTTGGACCCAAATCTAATAAATGTAAATTTGTGGGGTATCGTAAAGAAACAAAAGGATACTATTTCTATAATCCAAATGAGAACAAAGTGTTTGTTTCTCGGACTGGTATTTTCCCAGAAAAGAAATTTATTTCAAGAAAATACAGTGGAAGAAATATAGTACTTGAAGAAGTTCGAGAACCACAAAATATTACTGAACTTAATGAGATGGAAATTGAGCAAACACCACAAAAGGTTGTGGAACAAGTACCAGCTCAAGAGACACAAGCCCCGCGTAGGTCTACTAGGATTCATCGTGAGCCACAGAGATATGGATTTCTTGTGACTCAAAGTGGTGACATCTTGCTAATAGATCAAGATGAACCTACGACCTATCAAGAAGCTATATCGGGACCAAACTTTGAGAAATGGCTTGAAGCCATGAGATTTGAGATAGAATCCATGTATACAAACCAAGTATGAACTTTGGTTGATCCACCTGATGAAGTAAAACCTATAGGGTGCAAATGGGTCTTCAAAAAGAAGACTAACATGGATGGTGAAGTACATACCTTTAAGGGACGATTGATTGCTAAAGGTTTCAAGCAAGTTCATGGTATAGACTATGATGAAACTTTTTCACAAGTCGCTATGCTTAAATCCATTAGATCTTGCTAGCGATAGCTGCATTCCATGATTATGAAATATGGCAAATGGATGTCAAAACTACTTTCCTTAATGGAAATCTTCTTGAGGATGTGTACATGACAAAGCCAGATGATTTTGTCGATCTGAAAAATACTGGAAAGGTTTGTAAGCTACAGCGATCCATTTGTGGGTTGAAATAAGCTTCTCGAAGTTGGAATCTTTGGTTCGATGATGCAATCAAAGAGTTTGGTTTCATCAAGAATGAAGATGAACCTTGTGTCTACAAAAGGTTAGTGGGAGCACTATTATCTTTCTAGTATTGTATGTAGATGACATACTGCTTATTGGGAATGACATTCCTTCTTTACAGTTCGTAAAGATCTGAATTGGAAGTTGTTTTTCAATGAAATACTTTGGTGAGGCAATCTATATATTAGGTGTTAAAATCTATAGAGATAGATCAAAGAGATTGATTAGCCTAAGTCAAAGTACATACATAGAAAAAGTGCTAAAGCAGTTTAGCATGCAAGAATCTAAGAAAGGATTCTTACCTATGGGGCATGGATTACTCTCTCAAAGAAATGTTGTCCTTCGACACAAGAAGATAGACAATGCATGAGAAGAATTCTATATGCATCAGCTATTGGATCTATCATGTACGCCATGCTATGTACTCGTCCCGATGTCTCATACGCTTTGAGCTTTACGAGTAGATATCAAGTAGATCCCGGTAAACATTACTTGATCACTGTCAAAAATATCCTTAAGTGCTTGAAAAGGACTAAGGATACATTCTTGATATATGAAGGTGAGAAAGAGCTTAATGTAACTAGTTACACTGACGCAAGCTTCCAAACTGACAAGGATGACTATCGATCGCAGTCAGGTTATGTGTTTTGCCTAAATGGTGGTGTTGTGAGTTGGAAGAGTTAAAACAGGTGACAGTAGCCCACTCTACAACAGAGGCCGAGTATATTGCTGCTTTTGATGCAGCAAAAGAGGTAGTTTGGATCAAGAAGTTCATTATAGAACTTGGGGTTGTACCTAGCATTACCGATCCAATTGAGCTCTATTGTGACAATAATGAAGCCATTGTGCAGGCTAAGGAACCCAGATCTCACAAACGATCCAAACATATACTTCGACGCTTCCATCTTATCCGAGAGATAATTGAGAGAGGGGATGTGAAGATATGCAAAGTACCAACTAATAATAACATAGCTGACCCACTAACAAAGCCTCTAGCATAGCAGAAGCATGATCGTCATACTAGATCATTAGGCAATAGAGAAATGTCTGATGGGTTTTAGTTCAAGTGGGAGTTTGCTGGATTATACCCTAAGGACAAATCATTTGATGATAGTATAGGCCTATATTGTATCATAATGTTTATAATTAATGGCACTAATTATTACGTTTATCTCATATATTTGTTTTATGAAATAAATATAATAATGTTCCAAGAATTTAATTATTCTAAAATTATCCCTTGTCGATTATTATCAATTAATGGGACAATGATAATCCATTAAAACTGGTATGTGTAGTGACTGATGAAGTAGTTCATGATATAAGATATCAAGTCAACACATAGGTACATGTTATAAACCTATGTACTGGATCGACCTGCCATGACAAATACTACATGGATTATTATATGAAGTGTCATAATATTTCTCATAGTGATGATGGTGTAAATAATCCTTAGACTTGAGATATTCAGAGATCCCAACATGAGGAGTTACATGTTTTGATACTACTAAACGTTACCCGTAACAGGGTGAACTATAAAAGTAGTAATTGGATATGTAATAAATCATGTAGTGGAATGTTGAGTGGTCAAGATAGGATTTCCCCTCCTATATAATGGGAGTGATGTCTTTGGGCCCCTTGATTGAGTAAGACCATAAAATGCATGGTCGTGCTCAAATTAGTCGATATGTGATATTTGGCTCATTTGCTTAGATGTATCTACTCGGGAAATCAAGAAACGAAAAGATTGAACTATACGAGCATGACACGCTCCATGGCTCATGTTCAATCAAGATATCTAAGGCAAAGGGATTTAATTACATGGTAAAATCTATCACAAGAAAAGTAATGTCGAATTACTAATATTCTCATTACTTGGATAGTATTGATGTGTTGTTAGACACTACTCATTACTTTTGGCATAAAATAGATTTTATGTCAACGACAATGTTATGAGAACCTATTGGGTTGCACAATTTGAACGTATCCAAAAGAAGTGTAAAATTTATGTGATGAATTTTGGTTAATTTAAGAATCCTATTGAGAATAGGAATCTATCGGGTCTTCATTAATTGAAGATAGTGAGTTAGCTGAAAAGCCAAGAGTTTATTAATTGGACATAGTGGGTTAGCCGAAAAGCCAAGAGTTTTCATTAATTGGAGATAGTGGGTTAACCAAAAAGCCAAGAGTCTTCATTAATTGAAGATAATGGGTTACTCGAAAAGTCAAGAGTCTTTGTTTTCTTCTTTAAAAAAAATTCTGATGTCAAACTAGGAATTTTTTTTTTAGATTCAAGAATTTATCTTCCTTAGTCTTCTCTTGTCCAAAAATAGCTGCCACTTCTTGCTTGAGAAACAAGAACAAAACAACCTTTAAGCAAAGAGCTTGAAAGAAAACCAACCCTTGAGTTGTGAACTTGAGAGAGAACCTGAGTAACAGAATCTTAGCTAGCACCAAAGGATTTTGTTACTTCTTTCTTTGGTTAATTGTGTGACAATGAGCATGAGGCTTGGAGACGATTATGTGGATACCATAGAGGCAAGGCTATACTAGTTTTGCTCATGATTCGACAATCTACGATCTTCTACTACTACCTAAAAGGTATAATTTATCACTACGAATTTGATTTCACTTCGTATGGATCCTTGGAGGAAACCAAAAATATTATATTTCTGCTGCATTTTTTGATTTGGTTTCCAACACATAAAGGCTTGTCAAGCAATCTACTAAACAAATAGGAAACTAACTTCTAAAAATCACTCAAAAGGAAATTACAGATCACAAAACCCTAGAAAGCAATGGCTAGCAGACATACAAGCTTCCCAATTTGGTCAACCCAAAAAAAGTTAAAATAAGTGAGCTTTTACACATTAACAGTTTAAGTACAAAACCCATTGGTAATTACATTTAAGATATTAATTAATTTGGGCTTGTAATCACCAATCTTGGACTCTTCTTTGGTATGAACTTCTTTAATAAGTCCATTAACTAATTCCTTGATATTTTTAGTTGTAGCTCTTGTAATTGACCCTTGAATATTGCTAAGGGAGTCTTGAATATGATTTCAGCCTTAGAATCAGCTTGAGTCTCATGTTCACTTGAGTTTCTTTGAGATGCTTGAGATGGTGCTCCTTGATTCCTATCATTCCCCCTTTTCTCAAAAGGATTCTTCCTCAAAAGGAGATAGGTTAGAAACATTGAAATAGCACTAACAACATACTCACTGGGAAGGTCAAGCATGTAGGCATTATCATTGTGTGATCTATCACTCAAAAAGGTCCATCACCTATACGATGCAAATTTTTATGTCTTTGAGATAGAAACCTTTCTTTCTTCATGTGTACCCAAACCAAATCACAAGGTTCAAATACAACTTGCTTTCTATGCTTATTGGCACTGGATGCATATTGATCATTCTTCTTTTCAATTTGCATGCGGACTTTCTCACGCAACTTCTTCACCACTTCAGCTTTCTTGGCTTCATTGAAGCTTAATTTCTTTTTAACAAGTAAAAGAGTGAAATCCATTGGAGTTAAAGGATTAAAATCATAAACAATTTCAAAAGGTGAAAAGCTAGAGAACGTGTGAATGGTACGATTATAAGCAAATTCAGCAATAGGCAAACAATCCTCCAAGCTTTTCAAATTCTTTTTAATTAGAACTCATATCAAGGTACCAAGTGTACAGTTTGTTACCTCAGTTTGATCATCTATTTGTGGATGAATAGTTGTTGAAAATAACAACTTTGTCCCCAACTTACCCCAGAGTCTTTCAAATATAACTCAAAAATCTAACATTTCTATCAGACATGATGCTCTTCTGAACTCCATGCAAATGTATGACCTCCTTGAAGAACAAGTCGGTTACATGTTTGGCGTCGTTGGATTTACTACAAGCAATAAAATGAGCCATTTTACAAACTCTATCCACCAAAACATAAATAGAATCCATACCTCTTGAAAACTGTGACAACCCAAGTATGAAATCCATAAATATATCTGTCTAAGGTGAACTTGGTATGGGAAGTAGAGTATATAGTCCATGAAGAAGGGATTTAGATTTAGCTTGTTTACATTCAATACACCTATTAAAATATTCTTCTTGGGTAAGCCCACTAGCTTATTTTATTATTATTTGCATTATTTATGTTCTAAACTTTTGGGCCTTTTTATAATGTGTGATTGTACCTTATTAGTTATTTCATGGTCTGACCTTGTGTTTTGGTTATTAAAGTTTTTAGGGTTTAAATTTGTTTTTTTTTTCTTAGAATAGTTCTTTTTTCTAGTTATTTCCTTTTCATAGATGATTTGAAGTAGGGTTTGTTAATTATATAAGGAGATTGTGCCTTATACCTTTCTAAATGGGAGATTGAGAATTTAATTAATAAAATATATAAGGATTGTCTTTACTTTTGTTCTCTTTTAAGGATTTGAACTTATCAAGATTTGTTCTTGTGGCGTTTTTGACTTATCAATCTAGTCTGAACCACTGGATTGTGGTGTTATTCTTCCATTGATCATACCAATGTTCCTAGTTCCTTGTTGAGCTAGGAGTTAAGGTTTTCCATCGGCCATCGAAATTGTGCATATTGTTAATACCGTATAAATATTTTCTCTTCTCATAATTTTTGTTCTAAAAAATTATTTTTCGATTTACAGTACTATTCAAGGGTATTGTTCATCGACAGTGTTCACAGTTATAGTTTACGAATACTGTTTATCACAACTGTTTACACCAATATTCATAATTTTTCTTTTGTTTCTTAATTTGCTGTAAATTTTTGTTTCCTTTTTTCTTTTCTTCCTTTATTGCCAACCCTTTATTTCCTTTCCTTCGCTTGTTTCTTAATTTCTTGAACACTTGAGTTTGAGGTTTTTTCCTTTTCTTGTTGATTTAAGATTCCAAATTTGAGTATACTCAAGAGATAAAATCCTAATCTTGTTAAAATTTGGAATTGCTAATCCTATTTTTTTTTTCTTGGCTTGTGTTCTTATTCTTATTTAGAAAAAAATTCTTGAAATTTTATTCTTACATGGACTTGGATTTGTTGGGGTAGTAGAATATTGTTTCCAATTTATGAAAAGGCTTTGAATGATGACATTAAATATTGGTAAATGTTTTAATATTTTATTGATGCATGGATCAAGCGAATATAATTCAAAACTCAAGTAGGTTTAAAGGAATGTAATTAATTTAATTAGGGCCAAATATATTTATATTTATGTTAAGTTATAATTTCGGCTACTTGTAAGCCCATTTGCTTATTTTATTATTATTTAAATTATTTATGTACTAGACTTTTGGGCCCTTCTAAAATGTATGATTGGGCCTTATTAGTTATGTTATGGTCCAACTTTGTGTTTGGGCTATTAAAGTTTTGAGAGTTTAAATTTGTTTCTTTTTCTTAAAATAGTTCTTTTTTGTAGTTATTTCCTTTTTGTAGATAAAATACGCAAGCATTGATTAATAAAATACGCAAGGATTGTCCTCACTTTTGTTTTCTCTTGAGAACTTAAACTTATCAAGGTTTGTCCTTTTGGTATTCTTGACTTGTCAATCTAGCTTGAACTACTAGATTGTGGCATCATTCTTCCATTGATCATACCAAGGTTCCTAGTTCCTTGCTAAGCTAGCGGTTGAGGTTGTCCATTGGTTCATTTTGTTACTTTTGTTTGGGGCTCTTTTGGGCCATGTCCACCTTGTTCATGGGTTTCTAGGGTTTCTTCCCTATGGGGTTCACATCATGTGAGTTTCTAGGGTTTCTTCCTTACGGAGTTCACATCACATTGCAATTACTATAACTCTCAATAAGCAAAAAGGGGCCATATTTGCCAAGAACTATCTATGTAAGTAGCTTCTCGTATTGTTGTTTTCTCCTAAATTCATGTCAAGATTATAAAAATTGAAGGAAGTGTATGGATGAAATCTTACAAGCAATTCATTTTTAATGTATTCTCTTAGACTACTAATGATCCTAGACTCCAATGACAACCATTGCTCTCACATTTCTACCTAAAGTCTATAAAATCTTATGAAATTATGATCAATCGTTAAAACTTTTCAAAGTTACACCATTCATCCATCAAGTCACGTTTGTGAAAGGCATGGATATAGTTTATCTCAAGCTTATGTTTTCATTATAGGCAATTATATAATGGGGGTTGGTTTGTTGTCATTGGATGTTAGACAAAAACTGATGGGAATCTAGGAGCTGTTCAACCAACTCACCAAGCATTCAATCCGTCGTGACACATTACCGGGCCCGTCAAGTATGTGGCCAAGACTTGCAACTTGTTAATCTATTGCAAGTTCAAATTGAAGAACACTAGTTTTGCCTTGGCCAAATTCTAGTGTATTAGTAGGTCAAGTTCTTTAGTTACTTTATTAGCATTAAATTTTATTAGATTAATTATTTTGTTAGAAGGCCGAAATTGTCTTAAAGAGTTGTCCCTTAATTCTATTTTGGTCAAATTATTTAGTTATTTTAATTACCAAATTTGTAAGCTTGAAGGAGCCTTAAAGGGCCAAACCTCCAACCCCAATTGGCATTAGGGTTTTTTTTTTGTTTCCTATTTGTCTAAAGGCTGCCCTTTAATTCTTGAAGGAGTGGCTACCCCTTAGAATTAAATTAGGGTTAGGATTTTAGTTATTACCTTTTCAAGACAAATTGTACTCTATAAATATAGGCCATTCGGCCATGAAATGACTAGACAAGTTGAGAATTATTTTGTGACATTATGTCCTTGAGAGTTTGAGTGAATCAATCTCTTCATTCTTTGACGAACAATGGGCTTATCAAACTTGACCAGTTTGTGGTGCATTTGAGTCTTATCAATCTAGTAGATCTCTAGGTTGTGGTGATGCTTCATCCATTGGTCTCAATTTCGCCGGTTCTAGTGATTTAGCAACTTAAGTCTTGGGTCTTGTTCGCTTGTTGTGTATTGCTAGCTCTTTATAGCCGTGAGGTGCACATCAATTTGGTATCAGAGCTCTAGGTAACTTCAAAATTTTGTAGCTTCAAATTCTGTTTGTGATCGCTAAAATTCTGTTTATAATTTTCTTCCTTATAGCCGAAAGTTTTGTTTTCTTGTGGTAGTCAAATTAGTTGTTTAACCCTAGTATTCGACACTTTGTTAAACCTTTTCTTGCTGCCCAATTTTTTTGTAGATAATTTGGATTTTGTTATTCTGTGAAAAGAAAAGGAGAAGAAAAAAATTGTTGATTGTTGTTTCTTGCTGGAAAAAAAAATCCGAACCCTTGAATTGTCCATCCATAATTTTTGTGTTGATTTTTCGTGAATACTTCAGCTTTGTGTTGATACTTGTACAATAAATTGATCTTTTTTCTAGTGAAAAATAAATAAACATTGCCAACTGGTTTTTTCTAAATACCCGAATCCCTTGAATTGTCCTTTCCATAATTGTCGTTCTTGTTCTTTTTTTGTATTCCTCTTCATGTTGAAATTTCTCTTGCTGTGAATTTTTCTTTTCTAGTGATAAAAAAAAAGACAAGAAGAGAGAGCCGAAAAAAATCCAGAAAGATCAACAAAACGGAAAAGAAAGAAGAAGGAGAGAAGAACAATTCTTGTTTCTTGAATTCTTGTTCTTGAATCCTTGTTTCCTGAATTCTTGTTCTTGAATCCTTGTTTCTGAATTCTTGTGGACAAAATTGCTTGAAGAAGTTGCTCCAAGATTCTGAATTGTTGAACCATATTGAATTTCAATGCCTTCCTAAATTTTTGACTTCCTCAATTTTTGATCTTGAACAAGATCTTGCCATACTTGAAATTTTGTCTTAAATTGTTGTTAAAAAAGTGTTATAGTGCTTCAAGAAATCATAACATAATTCTAATTGAAAGAAACGTGTGTTATCTTGTCAAAAGAATCCAAGTGTGATTAACTTTCCTCATCACAATTGGAATTAGAATTGGCTAGCACTATTTGACTAAAATTCTCCACTTTTTGGCAATTTACTTGGACGAAATTATGCAAATTTTTGGCAATTTCTTTTGGCCAAAATTATGCATTCTTTGGCAATTTCTTGTGATTGAAATTCTACAATCTTTGGCAACTATTTGGACGAAAATTCTGCAACCTTTTGGCAATTTCTTTTAATCAAAATTCTGCAATCTTTTGGCAATTTCTCGTGACTGAAATTTTGTTGCTTTTGGCAATTTATCTTGACAAAAAATTCTGCAATTTGGTAACCTTTCTTAACTAAAATCTCTATACAAAAAGGGCTGTAAGAATTGTTTCCTAATTTGATTTTACTTGGCTGCAAGAATTGATTCCTTGTTGCATTTGTTTTCCCCTTGGAGTTACCTTCCTTAGTAAGCTTTCATATTTATTTCCTTTTAGGCTTCCTATTTAGTTTCAGATTTGTGTAGTGTTTTACTTATTAGCTTTCCTTAAATTAAAATCCGCTTTGTAGTTGGATTTGTTTAGTTTCCTAAATTGTATCCTACTTCCAATTTAATTTCATATTTTTTTAGTTTCTTAATTTTTTGTCTTCCTTAAGTCTTTATTTCCTAAATTCATAAATCCTTATTTGAGCTATCTCTTGCTCAAAATTTCCTAAATGTTTGGTGAAGTGTGCTGTTCTAAGCAAAAACTTAAAGAGAGATTGTTTGAGTGAGGGGTGAGACATAAAAAAGAAATAACCGAGAGCATACTCATGTACACCCTTACTACAAATCTTCCCATATTATTGTTTTTTGCTTTTGTACTAACTTTTTTGCAGGAATAATGTCAAAAGAAGGAGTAGCTCCAATAGACCAAAAAACCCTTAAAGATTGGATGAAACACATGAACCTAAGATGAAAATTTGGGTGATCAATTGGAGGCTTTGCAATTAAGGGTTCAATCCAATGACGATAAGATGGAGCAATTGGCCGACATTTTGTGTGAAGGTTTGAAGTCCATCACTGAATTATTGTCAAAGAAGTCAAAATCTAGAAAGAAAAGTCCATCTCCAATGGGGCTTCTACTTCCCATAGAGGTCGAAACCAAGTTGATACAATTGACAAAATTTTGGGAAGTATAAAAATGAACATTCCAACCTTCCAAGGTATGGGGAAGCACTTACTACCTTGAGGCCTATGCAATCAGTGGTAAGTAATGAAAGATTGTCGAATGGAGAAGAAGCATTAGTTAGTGTTCAAACCGTTGAAAATGATGAGCAAAGGGAGAATATCTGCCATGTACAAGTTTATGAAGCTCAACTCTAGATTAGTAATGAAAAAGAAAATGTTGAGGAGGAAGAAAAGCATGATAGCTCAAAGAGGGCAAATCCAATGAGTGGGGGTTATCAAAACTAAGAGCTCGAGCTGGTTGATAATGTTTTTGACTGTTCAAGCTGTAAATATGCATGCCAAAGATGACAATTTTCCACACCTTGATTTTATGTTTATCGAAAGAGAATTTTATCACACTCCGATACCAACTTGGAGCCTTCAAAGATTTGTGGTAAATGCTAATGCAAGAGTGGCTCAAGAAGAGTTAAAAAGAAAAGACATCGTTTTCCCTAGCCAAACTATTTCTTCTACTCCCTAAGGTGGTCACAGTATGTTGATTTCATCCCAAGGGTGTTGTTGAAGATTCAAGGATGAATCATTTCGAGGAGAGGGGGAATGATGGGAATCTAGGAGTTGTTCAACCTACTCACCAAACATTCGATCCGCCGTGACATATTACAGGGCCCATCAAGCATTCGGCCTAGACTTGCAACTCGTTAATCTATTGCAAGTCCAAATTGAAGAACACTAATTTTGCCTTGTCCAAATTATAGTGTATTAGTAGGCCAAGTTGTTTAGTTATTTTATTAGCATTAAATTTTATTAGATTAGTTATTTTGTTAGAAGGCTGAAATTGTCTTCAAGGGTTGTCTCTTAAATATGTTTTGGCCAAATTATTTAGTTTTTTTAATTCCCAAATTTGTAAGCTTGAAAAACCCTTAAAGGGCCAAACCTCCAAGCCCAATTGGCATTAGGGCTTTTTTTGTTTCCTATTTGTTTAAAGGCTGCCCTCTAATTCTTGAAGGAGTGATTGCCCCTTAGAATTATATTAGGGTTAGGATTTTAGTTGTTACCTTTTTAAGACAAACTGAACTCTATAAATATAGGCCATTCAGCCATGAGATGAATAGACAAATTGAGAATTATTTTGTGACATTATGTCTTTGAGAGTTTGAGTGAATCAATCTCTTCGTTCTTTCAAATAACAGTGGGTTTATCAAATTTGACCAGTTTGTGGCACCTTTGAGTCTTATCAATCTAGTAAAACCCAAGATTGTGGCGACGTTTCATCCATCGGTCTCAATTCTGCCGGTTCCAGTGATTTCGTAAATTAAGTCTTGGGTCCTGTTCGCTTGTTGTGTATTGCTGTTTCTTTATAGCCTTGAAACACACATCAAAAACAATGGAGAGATCTCTAATAAATTTAATCCAAGCATAACAAGCATAGTGTACGTCAAACATTTAATAGAAATTAAATTGCTTAGGAAACATATCAAAATTTTTTATTATCAAAATGAGTTGACTATTTGAAAATCCAACAAGCATTTTTTTTTCTTTTGCATTGGGCTCTTTCATTACTGATGAAAATATCATCTTGTTTCCCATATGTTTTCTTTTGGTATAAAAATAAAACAAGAAGATGGACATAGGTACTTTGAATTCTTATTTTGCATTTTGATCCAAGAACACTACCAAAGTCATTCACAACTAGGATTTTCTTGACATAGGTTTGCCTCTGGTCTATAACCAACTTAAGTTAAATAAGTCTCTATGGTTTTGCATGTAAAATGAAATATGAAATTTCATACATTTTAAAGTTCATACGATGAAAAGAGATTGATTTTTTTTTTTATACTCATAAGGCCTAGTATTGTCTAGACTAAATATTCATCGTATCAATATTTCAAATCTAGGATAGGGTCTATTTGTCTCCTTTAACAATCGAACTAATCCTTTTATCAGGCTATTGTTTCCTTAAACTTATAGGGAAAGACATAAATTCTCAAAACACATTGAAAACTATGCATCCATAAGCGAAGTGAGGGCGCGGAGTGTGGGAGGAAGGAAATACTTAACCAATTTAGTTACTTATTTCTAGCCACTTTGTGTGAAGTTGAGATGCCATATTGGTGGTGAAGAATTACTCCAATTAGGATAGACTAGTTATTGATTGTTATTTAGAGAAAGCCATATTTCATGTTTAAAAAATATTTTTTGGATTAATTTACCTCCTACAAACTCAAACAATCCTTAAACTCAACTCGACTCTAGGAAAAGGTGCAAGTTGTTATGTATAATGATTAACATAGGGTAGTTGAAGTGTGACATATAACTATTTTTTATGGCTAGTGACACATATGAAGTTAAATGACACTAATTTTACAAGTCAATTACCTAAATGCTCATCAATTTGCTTAGCAATTACATACATCAAGTCATCATCTAAGGCTCTCAAACCATCCTTTGCAAAGTTTCAGTTAGAATTGACCATAATTTTGGTTTGAACTAGAATCTAGTTACAACCAAATTAGCAATTCTAGTTGAACTAAAGTTGCAATAGATAGTACCGTGAACTGTGACTAGAGTTAGACCAAATGATTTAGTTCTAGTTCATGATTTTTCAAAACAAAAATCAAAATCAATGATTCAGCTTTAGTTATTTATCATAAAAAGGTTTGAAAAGAAAAGAAAAAGATGGAACTATTGATCACTAGTCTTCTAGTGAATGTCTAGGAGGCTATTTGCCATTTCTCACCTTAAAGAAAAAGGGTTCTTTATATAGCCTCTAACCATTTTCAACACTAAATGTTCTTCTAATTCTCTAATATCTATTCTTCTCCATCAATTTGTATTTGATCTCTCTATTTATAATCTCAACTCTTAATAATTCTGCTAATTATATTTTTACAATTATTAGATATAATTTCTTAAATTTATTTCTATTAGTTATAATCTAATGCAAACCCTAGTCCATAGTGGTCATCATTTTTGGTTTATCATTTTGTAACTAAAGGGATGACCAAACTACAAAAAGGCCTTGGTTTCAATTGAATTCTTTTAAAAAAATCAACCAGGTGAATGTCCAAGTCTGACTTTGTCTGATGGGCTTGATTAACTTTAATTAAATCTTTAATTTTAGTGTAAATACGCATGAGCCTTGTACTTAAGCTATTTACTTTATTAAAATCCCAAATGTCATAAAAATAAAGGGTATAGCTGAAATTAGCTAAGTGTAGGTTAGCCAAATGGGTTCAACCCTAATTAGGGCCCTAATTTGTTAGTTCCCATTTTGTTTTACTGTCTTTTTTTATCAATATTTTTAAGGGACCTTTATATGGTTTCCTAATTCTAATACTGGTCAATTAATTAATTTGGGTTGTATCTTAGGCTAGATTCATTAGTTGAAAGAATTAAAATGTTTCCTAAAAATTTAAAGGCAAAACTCATCCAACCAATAGAATTTTTTCTTGTCCTAGATGTTAGGAAAGTCTTGTAATTAGGTAATGTTTTGGCTGCCCCTTAACCCAATAAATAGGATATGAGTGGCCAAAATTTCATATGCAATATTCATCAATAAGCTTTTCTTGTGAGGTTTTTTACAAATTTAAATTCTTTTGTAAACTTTTGAGTACATTAAGATTGTCCTTGTATTACTCTTACGACTTATCAAGTTAAGTCTTGTTCCTTTAACTTGTGGCGTTGATTTAATTCACATTGATACTAAGGTTTTAATTTGTTTGAATAGATTGGGGTCAACGTCTTTTTTGACCTTGGAGTAAGTAGATCAATTCACTGTTGGGTTGTTTTTGGGGCCATCTATATGTTTGAAGGATTTTAGGATGAGTTCCCTATGGGTTCACATCATAATCTTTTGTGATCTCCTCAAATTACAAATGGATAGACATGGTTCATCACATTATAATATTTTTTCTATTATTGATGAGTAAAATATTCATGAAAAGAAGGAACAACACAATGATGAGAGGCATAGGAGTTGTCGATCAAAGACTCAAAGTCTAAAATCTAATATGTTTAAAAGCACTTGAATACAGAATTAATGTAAGATTGAATATACTAGTAAATGAGGGAGTGGGTAAAAAATGTTGACCAAGCATTTGGAAGAAAAATTGTTTCGAGAATTTGGCATAGACACAAAGGTGTGACTTATTTGATACTCTTTATTTAATCTTGTTCTTTATTTAAATAATTTAATCAAAATAATTGAACTAAATTTAGCTAAAATGATACCTACAAAACAGTTATCATTTAGTTTTGTTGAGAAAATCATATTTGTAAACTATTGGTGAAGAGTTTGGTGTGTGCAAAAGTGTGTCAAAATATAGCTCAAACTCACACAAATTTATACCTAAACCTCACTTAATCAATTGTAATAAAGTTTAGGGATCATTTTCCATAGGGAATGGGACAAAACAAGAATTTAAGTGCAATTAACTATTTGCCATCTATGTTACCTAATGCCATGACATAAAGAGTGATATTTAACTAAGAAGCATGAAGAAAAGTATGCAAATAAATGGGAATACTAGAATCTAAATACTAAGTTAAACAACTCAACTAAAACAAGGAGAGAAACACACAATTGAGGAAGGAGGGTGATCCTTAGGCTCAATGCAAGAGTAGGCTACTTCGACTCCCAAGGGCAACCGAGTTTAGGGCAACATAACTAAGTGACTACATCCGTTCGCTCCGAATCTCCTTTCGCTCATCGAATTGTAGAATGGGAATCTCCTTTCGCCTCATCCCCACCTAGTGCACATTAGCGCCTATGGCTTCTACACAACTCTAATGCACAATTTTAGCTCTAGATGTTTTAGCCAACTACTTCACATTCCCTAGTTTAAATATTTAATCTAAGAAAGCCACCTATTTTTCACTCCATATCTTCTTTCGGTCTTAATGGAATTAAAGGATAGAAGATCTTCTTTCGATCTCACTTCTACCTTGTGCACACTAAAACCTATGGCTTCCACACAATTTTAATGCACAATTAAGCTCATGTGGTGGTTATTTCTTGTCTCAAACACCTAAATTTAGTGAATGCTAGGTAGTTCTTCCTACTTTTGGCCTAAATTCATGCATGTCCTAAAACACACACTAAATGTGGCCACATTCAATGCATGCCATTCATCTAATACAAGTAGGAAGACTTTAATTAATGCAAGCCCACCACTCTCCAACCCACAAGGAATCAAAATAAACCTAACCCTTACATCAAGCACCAAGAATCACCCAAGACAATTTAGCCACTCATGGCTTCAAGCAAACAACATCCACAAGGAGATATAACTATTTAGAGCACAAGGAATTGAAAGAAATACTCCCCTTAATCAAGAGAACGGTGATTCCAACCAAATCCTACACTTAACAAGCAAGGCTAGCTCCAACGATTGAAGTTTCTCAGCCACAAGAGCCAAACCCTAGCCCCTAATGAACTCACGTTCTTGAGTTGGGTAAAATATGAAAAATCTCTAAAACTAACCCTAACTCTCTCCTTCTCCCGTTTTTCTACACAAAATGGGGTATTTATACAAGTAGGGAAATTGGGGAGCAATTGTGAAGCTTCAAAAACATGCGGGGACTCGAAATGAAATCTTCACATTTTGCAGTCGCAGGCTGATCGCCGCGGCGGTCAGCAATTTCTGTCCCCTCAGAATTTTGTTCGCGCCTTGTTCTGCTTTTGTCCAGTTTTGGTCCCTTTGCTTCCGAAATTTGAGAAAATTTTATTCATGAAAGTTTTTGCTCTCTCTTTCAACTTTCCATATCATCTTCAATCATCTCATTTGGTCGTTTGCATCAAGAGTTATGAACTCCGGAAGATGGCTGATTTTTCTCCCCTTTTTCCTACAAAAAGAGCAAAATATGAGAATCAACAAGTATACTGTGATTTCTCTCATAAACATAGCATATCTCAATGAAATCTGTGCAAAAGCATGAAAAACACATAGTTAAGTTTATGAATATTTGATTCTCATCAACTATTGTGAAAATGCTTTGAATCTTGAAGCTAGAAATATGTCTAGTACAACTATCATATGTGAAATGGAAAAAAAAATGATTGATATTTTTTTTTTTCAAAACTAAATGGTCATGTTTTAGTATGTTTGAATATTTGGAGTGATTGTCAATGAATGAATCATTTTATGGGCATAACTTATTTTTAGATTGATAATGATTGGTTCATAAACATAAGAGTAATTGTTTTTCATTTTTTTAATGGAAAAAACATAGCCAATAATAATATTTAGATTGATTAATATTATTTTAGACAAATGGCTTGTTTCAAAAATATTTCAATTGGTTTGAAGATGTTTATGTAGGAAAACAAATACGAGATGTGGTGGAATTTAAAAATTTTTTATTTCCTCCAAGGATCCTTACGAAGTGATTTCAAACTGATCGTGAAGAGATTTACGTTTACCGGTAGCAGTTGTTCTTTCTTGTGAAGACTTTGCTCATCGAATCAAAGAAAAACACAGTAGAGCTGTGCCTCTATAGTATCCACGTAATTGTCTCTAAGTCCCAAATTAATTGTCACACAATTAATCAAGGAAGAAGCGGCAACAGAACCGTTGGTGCCAGCTGGAGCTTTGCTTTCATGGTGGGTCGATCTAGTACATAGTTCTCTAACATGTACCCATATATTGACTTGATATCTATATCATGACACATGTGATTAATCACTACACATACTAGTCTTAATGTATTATCATAATCCCATTAATGAAAATACTTGACTAGGGATAATTTTAGAATCATTAATTCTATGGACATTATTATATTTATTCATAATTAAATTATAAGCACAATAATACAATATATGCCTAAACAATCATCATATGATTGGTCTTTAGGGCATAATTAAACACATTTCATGGCCGAATGGCCTATAAATAGGTTACAAATTGTCTTGAAAAGGAAACTACTACTCTTAACCCTTATCTAACACTCAAGGGTAGCCAAGCTCCATTAATACAAACAAAACCCAAGCTTAAAGCCTAGCTCCGGCCACAAGTAAATAATAGTAAGGGGTGGCCTTGTTAAGGCTGAATTTCGGCCCTCTTAATAAAATAAAATAATAAAATTTAATGCTAACAAAATAACTAAACAACTTGGCGTACTAATACACTAGAATTTGACCAAGGCAAGACTAGTGTTCTTCAAATTGACTCGCAATAGATTAATGATTTGCATGTCTTGGCTGCATGTGCAAGTCTTGGCCACATGCCTAATGGGCTTAGATGTCATAGATTAAACCACTTATGGTTTCTTGAATTCATTTAGACCTAACTCGCCATCAGCCCCTTGATATGCCTTAACAGATCAAATGCTTGGCGAGTGGCTGGAATGGTCCTCGGTTCCCATCATTCCCCCTCTCCTTCAAAGGATTCGTCCTCGAATTGAACTTATCACCTACATCAAAAAGGGAATGATTAGTCACAATAAAAGTATCACTAACTTGATACTTACCAAGCAAGTCCAGCTTGTAGGCATTGTTGTTGATGTGTTCAACTACTTGAAATGGACCATTGCCTATGGAATGAAGTTTAGTCCACCGTCAAAGAGGAAAATGCTCCTTCCGCATGTACCTGCACTCCAATCACTAGGCTAAAAAATAAAACGTTTTCAACCCTTGTTGGCTTGAGTAACATAAAAGTTGCTCATGACTTTCCTCTTTGCTATCTTGTTGAGCACAACGATGGGTTGATTTTTCTCATTTGCAATCACTTGCTCCCTTTTGTTTTTCTCCTCAACCTTTTTCTTCTCATTGACAATCTTAAGTTGATCTTCATAAACTTGTTGAGGTGACATAAGGTTCAGCATGACAAGTCTTCCCTTCATCATAAATGAATATTTATTAGTTTTACTATGATGTCAACTATCCCTATCAAATTGCCATGGTCATCCCAAAAGTATGTGACCAGCTTCCATCGGGACTATGTCACACAGGATTTTATCTTTATACCTTCCGATCGAGAAGGCTACAAACACTTGTTTAGTTACCTTTAATTCAGTACTATAACTTACCATCTCAATCTATAAGGCAGTGGGTGCTTAAGTGCAGGAAGTGACAACTTCTCTACTAAGGTTTTACTTGTCACATTGGTGCAGCTTATTCCGTCAATGATCAAGTGACAAACTTTACCTTGTACATGGCACTTGGTATGAAAGATGTTTTCCATTTGCTTCTCATTTTCCATGGCTTGAGCACTAAGTGATCTCATGGTCACCAACGCTTCTTCTCGATTTGATGATTCTTCATCACTCACCATTTGAAGACTCTTCAAAGTAGTAAGTGCTTCTCACACTACAGCATCTTCTTTGCCGTCAGTCCCAGTCAAATGAGGCATAGAGTCAAAAATCACATCCCCGTCATCCTAGGTGATCATCACTCTTTTATTAGGACATTGCGTAGCTATGTGACATTTGCCTTGACATTTAAAGCAAGTGATATCTTAGCTTCTAATAGGATGTGTGGGTTACTCTTCCTTCTTGACTTCTTTTCTCTTGGACAAGTCAGCCCATGGTTTAGATTCACTCTTATTGTTACCTTTTTTTATCCCAATTATTCTTCCAATGAGACTTACTAGGCATGTACCTTGGTTTTGAACTTTTTTTTCTTTAGTTGCCTTTCCATATTCATAGCCATATGGACCATCTCTTCAATTTCCAAATAATGGTGAAGCTCGATGACATTTGCTATTTTGGAGTTCAATCCTTGCAAAAACCTAGTGATGAGAACAAAGAAGTCAACAAGCCAACTCACCAAGAATTTGATCCATTAAGGCATCTTATGGGGCCAATGACGAGAGTTTGAGCTAAACGCGTTCAAGAAACCTTAAGTGGTTTAATTCATGACCTCCAAGCTCGTCAAGCATCTGGCCAAGACTTGCAAAATCATTAATTTATTGTAAATCCATTTTTTAAGATCACTAGTCTTGCCTTGGCCGAATTCTAGTGTAATAATAGGCCAAGTTGTTTAGTTTATTTTTAGCATTATTTTAGAATTATGTGTGGCCGAATTTAGGTAATTAAAAGGCCAACCTTTTTGGATTTTTAATTGTTATGGCCGAAATTTATGTCTTTATTTAGATGCCAAACTTGTAAGTTTGAAAGAAGCCTTAAAGGGCCAAACTTCCAAAGTCCAATTAGCTTTAGGGTTTTTATTTTGTTTTTGTCTTAAGGCTCTTTTGGCCACCCCTCCCCCCTAGAATTACATTAGGATTAGAATTTTAGTTGTTGCCTTTTAGCACATTTTTGCACTCTATAAATATTGGCCATCAGTCATGAATAATAGAAGACATGAATTTTGGGAATTTTGACATTACGTCCTTGAGAGTTTGAGTGAATCAATCGCTTTGTTCTTGTTAAGAACAATGGGCTTATCACAACTGAACAATTTGTGATGCCTTTGAATCTTATCAATCTAGTAGAACCCTAGGTTGTGGCGAGGCTTCATCCATTGGTTCAATTCCTCCAGTTCTAGTGATTTAGCAAGTTAAGTCTTGGGTCCTGTTTCGCTTATTGCGTATTGCC
Organism: Gynochthodes officinalis; assembly: GCA_020080225.1. Classification (NCBI taxonomy): domain Eukaryota; kingdom Viridiplantae; phylum Streptophyta; class Magnoliopsida; order Gentianales; family Rubiaceae; genus Gynochthodes; species Gynochthodes officinalis. The sequence goes on from CM034620.1 coordinate 7,070,045, forward strand.
GGCTCCCTATAACCGTGAGGTACGCATTAGTTTGGTATTAGAGCTCTTGGTAATTTCAAAATTTTGTTCATAATTCTGTTTATATACCAAACATATTATTTATAGTTTCCTAGTAGCTGAAATTCTGTTTTTCTTGTGGTAGTCAAATTAGTTATTTAACCCTAGTCTTCGAGACTTTATTAAACCTTTTCTTGCTGTCCAATTTTCATGTAGATAATTTGGGATTTATTATTCTATTTATTCCTTGAGAAAAAAAATTTTGTCGATTGTTGTTTCTTGCTAAAATAGAAAGATTATTTACTGTTTTTCCGAATATCTGACTCCTTGAATTTTTCTCTTCATAACCGTGCCTTGTTCTGTTTTTTGTGTCCCTCTTCATGTGATATTTTTTTTTCTTTAATTGTTCTTTTCTAGTGAAAAAAAAAACAAAAGAAGAAAGAGCTGAGGGAAAAAGACAGAAAAAACAGAGAAAGATCAAACCAGAAGAAAGAAAGAAAGAAAGAAGAAGAGAAGAAGAACAATTCTTGATTCTTAATTCTTAAATCCTTGTTCCTTACAATCTTGTTTCTTGAATTTTTGAAACCTTTTTTTTTCTTGAATATTTTTGGCTGAAGTTGCTTCAAGAAATTGTGACTTGAATTCTGCCCAAAGACACCCATATTTGTTTTTCTTTCTTGTTCCTAAATTTTTGCTGATTTGCTATTGCAAACCCGTGCGACCTTTGTCTTGATTCATAATAGAATTTTGCACATTTGTCTTGACTGAAAATTGGATTCTCTTGGATGAAATTGTTGGACAAAAACAAAATTCTGCCTTCCTGAATTTTGATGAACCCGTGCAACAGTCTTGATTTGTTTTCTATTTTGAAGTTCTTGTTGCCGTACTGCCTTCCTAAAATTTATTGCCTTGAATTTGTTTTAGTGCTTCAAGAATTGTGACAAAAGTCTACATATTTGGCAGCCAAAATTCTAGACTTTTGGAGCTGAAATTGTTGACTGAAAATTTAGTTTGGCCGAAGTCTTGATTGAATTTGTTCTTAGGTAGTTTCTTGTAACCGAATTCTTGTTCCTTTTTGCCATCATTGTTGACCAAAAAAATTCTGCACCTTTGTGACCTTCCTTGACTGAAATTTCTATATAAAAATGACTACAAGAATTGTTTCCTAATTTGATTTTACTTGCAAGAATTGATTCCTAGTTGTATTTGTTTTCCTAGTTAGAGTTACCTTCCTTCAGTAGTCTTTCCTATTTGTTTCCTTTTAGTTTCCAAATTTGTTTTGCTTTTTGATTCCATTTTTCATTTCATTTTAGAGTCCATATTCAGATCTATTTAGTTTCCTTTTAATAGCTTTCCTTATTCCATTCCACTTTGTAGTAGGATTTGTCTTGTTTCCTATTCCTTGTAATTTCTGTATTTGCTTCCAATTCCAAGTTGATTTCAAATTTTCTAGTTTCCTAATTTTTAGTAGTCCTTAATTATTTATTTCCTAAATATATACATTCTTATTTGAGCTATCTCTTGACCAAAATTTCTAAATGTTTGATAAAGTATGTTGTTCTAAGCAAGAACTTAGAGAGAGATTGTTGAGTGAGGGGTGAGACATAGAAAATATGGAGAGCTTACTCATATGCACCCTTACTACAAATCTTTCCATATTATTGTTTTTGCTTTTGTTTGTACTAACCTTTTTCAAGAACCATGTCAAAAGAAAACCTACCTTCAATTGACCAAAAGGCCCTTAAAGATTGGACGAACATATATACCGAAGACAGTCCACCGCTGATCAACTTGAGTTCTTGCAATCAAAACTTCAATCTAATGACAACATGATTGAGCAATTGACCAACACTTTGCCCCAAAGTATGAGAGCCTTCATTGAGTCCTTCTCCAAAAAGTCAAAATCTAGGAGAAAAAGCTCTTCAAATTCTGATGAAAGTGAAAATTCTGATGGGGCTTCTATTTTCCATAGAGGCCAAAACCGAGTTGATAAAATTGATAGAAATTTAGGAAGCATCAAAATGAAAATTCCAGCTTTCCAAGGTAGAGGAGATCCCAAGGCCTATTTAGAATGGGAAAAAAAGGTTGAAAGGATCTTTGATTGTCACCATTATTCTGAAGAAAAGAAGGTGAAGCTAGCAGCGGTTGAATTTACCGACTATGCTATAATTTGGTGGGATCAACTTGTAATCTCTAGGAAAAGAAATGGAGAGTGTCCTATTTGCTCTTGGGAGGAAATGAAAACAATTATGACAAAGATGTTCATTCCATCCTATTATCATAGGGAATTATAAAAGAGTTTACAAAGCTTACAACAAGGTTCAAAGAGTGTAACTAAATATTTCATTGAGTTAGAAGCTGCACTCATCCAAGCCAATATAGAAAAAGACAAAGAGACTACAATGGCTATATTTTTGCAAGGGTTGAATCCAGAAATAGCCAATGTCATCAAACTCCACCATTACTTGGTAATTGAAGGGATGGTTCACATGGCTGAGAAGGTGGAAAGGAAACTAAAGAAGAAAAGTTCAAAACCAAGCTACATGCCTAGTAAGTCCCCATAGAAGAGTAATTGGGATAAAAATGGTGACAAAAAGAGTGAATCTAAACCATGGGCCAACTCATCGAAGAAAAAGAAGTTAAGAAAGCCTACCCGTCCTGTTAGAAGCAGAGACATCACTTGCTTTAAATGTCAAGGCAAAGGTCACCTAGCTGCCCAATGCCTTAATTGATGAGTGATGGTCACCTTGGATTATGGGGAAGTGATTTCCGATAGTGAGTCTGATAACTCTATGCCTCCGTTGACTAAGACTGACGGTGAAGAAGATGTCGTAGTAGGAGAAGCACTTACTACTTTAAAGAGTCTTCAAATGGTAAGTGATAAATTGTTAAATGGAGAAGAAGCATTAGTGACCATGAAATCACTTAGTGCTCAAGCTGTGGAAAATGAAGAACAAAGAGAAAATATCTTTCATACTAGGTGCTATGTGCAAGGTAAGGTTTGTCATTTGATCATTGATGAAGGAAGTTGCACAAATGTGGAAAGTACGACCTTGGTAGAGAAGTTGTCATTACCTACACTTAAGCACCCTCGACCCTATAGATTAAGATGGTTAAATGATGGTGCTAAACTTAGGGCAAATAAACAAGTGTTGGTGGTTTTCTTGATTAGAAGATATGAAGATAAGGTCCTATGTGACATAGTCCCGATGGAAGCCAGTCACATACTTTTGGGATGACCGTGGCAATTTGATAGGGATACCCGACAACATGGGAAAATGAACAAGTATTCATTTATGACAAAGGGAAAACCTATCACTCTCAACCCGATGTCACCTCAACAAGTTTATGAAGATCAACTAAAGATCATCAATGATAAGAAAAGGGTTGAGGAGAAGAATGAAAAAGGGCAAGTGACTGCAAACAAGAAATCCACTGTTGTGCCCAACAAGACAACAAAGGTGAAAGTCAAGAGCAACTTCTATGCTAGTGAAAGGGACATTAAGAAAGCATACTTTTTAGGTGAAATTTTTCTAATTATTTTAAAGAATATTATTTTTCTACTAACGACTTTGACCCTGACTTGCCTAATGCGATGACTTATCTTTTGAAGGAATTTAGTGATCTTTTTCCCAAGGAGTTACCAAGTGGATTACCACCAATTCGGAGAATTGAACATCAAATTGACTTCATTCCTAGAGCAGTAATTCCAAATCGCTCTTCTTATAGAGCCAACCCCAAAGAAATCAAAGAACTCCAATGATAAGTGGAGGGGTTATTGGCTAAGAAACATGTATGAGAAAGTTTAAGTCGCTGTGTCATTCAACATTGTTGGTACCAAAGAAGGATGGATCAGGGTGTGTGTGCGTGGACTGCCGAGCGGTCAACAAAGTCATTGTAAAGTATTTTCATCCTATTTCTTGTTTAGATGATATGTTGGATGAATTACATGGGGCTAAGTTCTATACAAAGATAGACTAAAAATCTGGATATCAACAAATTAGGATGAAAGAAAGAGATGAATGGAAAACTGTATTCAAAACGAAATATAGTTTATATGAATGGTTATTCATGCCTTTTGGTTTAACCAATGCACCTAGTATTTTCATGAGACTTATGAACCATGTTTTGAGCATATATTTGAGACTTATGCACCTAGTACCTTCATTGGAAAATTTGTTGTGGTATATTTTGATGATATCCTTATTTATAGTCAATCTTTAGATGATCATATTATACATGTTAGGCTTGTTCTTGTTTCTGTACACCCTAAAAAATTACATGCTAACCTTAAGGAGTGTACGTTCTATGCAAATCAAGTCATATTGATACGAATTCTTACACCAAAGGATAAGAAACCGAACCTATATCAGAGTGTTGGTTCTAGTATCGTCCTCTAGGCTGAACTAAGTCTTCCTTTAGCAAGACACCAACTCCAACTTGTGAAGAAGGACCTTGCTTTTGTCCACTTGACAACTGAAGGAATTATCAAAGACCCAAGATGTGAACTTTGACTATCCTTGGAACCAAGAAGCACACTCAAATTGTTGAGGGAAAGAAACTCAACAAGATAGCTTAAACATGAACCTAAGAGGCTATCCTCAAAGACTCAAAGCAAGTTCTAAGCTAGAACTCAAAGAAAAGCTACAAAGCTCTCAAGTTTGTATTGTCAAAATTCTTCCTCTTTCATTGTGGCTGAATGCCTCTATTTATAGTTTACAAGTTCTAAGAATTAAGAAAGCCATTCCCTAGTTGGATTAGCTTTTTAGGAAACTAACTAAAGAAGCTATTACTTAAAAGAAACAACTAATCTAAGAAAAGGAAATAACTAATTCTAAAACTACCTAAAAATAATCCAAAGACTAATTGGATTTGTGCTGGCCGAATGTTGCTTGTTTTGGTAGCTTCTAGTTGTTGTCTTGTATTTGGTAGCTTTCTTAACTTCTTCATGCAGACTTTAGAAGCTTCTTCAAGTTATCTTGGCAATGGATTTGGAACTTCTTATGTTGCCTTTTTTTTCAGCTAAGCAAAAATTATTCTTCTCCTTGGATTCAGCTAGCTTCTTTCCAAATTGGACTTGGCATTTGATCCCTCATTTTCAATACTAAGTAGAGTGAAATTTTTGTGAGTAGAATTCGGCCATCTTAGCTGCAGTTTGAGCTTCCATTTGAGCTTCTAAAAATCAGCCAAAAGCTGGTACCTTCCAAGGCCAAATGCTGAAATCTTCCAAGCCTAGATTGGATTCTTCACCAGAGCTGGATTCGTATTTTGCTCCTTGCTAAATTAGAACCTTCCAAAGTTAAATTTGGATTGTGATGAGAAGTGGTCTAAGGATCTTAATTACACAAGTGAAAATCAACCACACTTGATCCTTCATTCTTGATTCTTCATGGATGACTAGAATGACAAATGATGAGCTAAGTTCGGAAGTCTTCCTTGCTACCTTAGTTTCGGATTCCATGGGTTCATTTATGAAAGAGATTGAGGCAGCTTGTATTCTCGTAGTCCTTGACCTTGTAATAGGACCACCAATCCCTAGCAAAGAATCTAAGTGTGGATGCCTAGCTTCATGGTCGGCTTCATGTGGAGTTGTAGTTGTCTCGGCCCTTAGGATTTCATCACATATTCCTTGGGTAAGTGCCGAAGGGATAAAGGTTAAGGCTATATGTGAATGGCTAACCCCTTCCAACGTTACTGAGGTACGTAGCTTCCATGATTTAGCAGGCTTTTATAGAAGGTTTGTTAAAGATTTTAACACTAAGACTGCTCCTCTAATCAACTTGTTAAGAAGTCCCCAAGTTTTCAATGGGGAGAAGAGCAAGATCAAGCATTCAATGTGCTTAAGCAAGAGCAAAGCTCGACACCTTTATTATCCTTACCTTACTTTACTAAAACTTTTGAAATTGAATGTGATGCTTTAGGTATAGGAATTGAAGCCGTGCTAATGCAAGAAGGCTGACCTCTCACTTACTTTAGTGAGAAGTTGAATGGTGGTGCGTTGAGATACCCAACATACGACAAAGTTCTATGCAGTTGTCCAAGCTCACAGACATGGCAGACTATCTTTGGCCTATAGAGTTTATCATTCATACCGACCACGAATCCCTTAAACATTTAAAAGGACAAAGTAAGTTCAATAGGAGACATGCCAGGTAGGTTGAATTTATTGAGACATTCTAGTAAACTGAGTGTATCAAGCAGTGGAATTTAAAATTTGGTTTCCTTCCAGAGTCCATATGAAGTGAGAGCAAATCAGGGTTTAGAGTTTATACCTTGATGGAAACCTAAGAACCGAGACAACCACACAAGCCGAGACAACTCCACACTTGAGACATCCACACTTGATCCATTGCAATGCATTGGAGGTCCTATGACTAGATCAAGAACTAAGAGAATGCAAAATGCCTTAGCAACTCTTATAACCACATTTCAAGCTAAGGAAACAATGAAGGATGTGGCAACAAAGACTGGCTCTCAATATGTCACTATGATCACTATGCTTAGAGTTGTAAATGATGAGCCAAGTGTTTCTAAGACTTCTTCATGATCAATAGGACAGCCAAGGGTTTAGAGAAGCTTCTAAATTCATAGCCATGATGATTAGAGAAGCTTCCAAGTCCAATTCAAAAGTGGGGAGCTCCATTTGGCCAACACACAAATCCAATCCACAATTGGATTATAGTTTAGGAAATATTTTCTTTTCTTAGAATAGTAGTTCCTTTTAGTAATTGTTTCTTTAGGTAGTCAGTTTCCTAAAGGGGCAAGGAGTTCTAATCCTTCTAGAGAATGGAATTCTCCTTGGACAAATCTATAAATAAGGCCATTGGCCACACAAAGAAGACACAACTTTTATCAATACAAACTTTAGGGCTTTTAGCTTTTCTTTGAGTTCTAATTTCAGAACTTGATTTGAGTTTTTGAGGATAGCCTCTTATGTTCATGTTTAAGCTATTTTGTTGAGTCTCTTTCCCTCAACAAATTAAGCATGCTTCTTGGTTCCAAGGAAACAGTCCAACTCACAACTGAGTTTGGATTGATCCTTTGAGTGTCAAGTAAAAAAAAAGCAAGGTCCTTCTTCAAACTTGGAGTTGGTGTCTTGCTAAAGAAAGAACTAGTTCAACCTAGAGGATTATACTAAGACCTACACTCTGGTATTTGTTTCGAATTTTATACTTCGATAAAAAATTCGTATTAGCTTGGTATCAAAGCTGCCTTTGGGTTGCTCCTTTATCTGTTCATATCTTTTTTGGTGTTATTTGGGTAACTTCGAAATTTTGTAGATATTTTGTTTATAATCCCTTAACCAAAATTCTGTTCATGCTTCTTCTTGTGTAGCTGAAAATTCTGTTTTCTTGTTGTAGTCAAATTAGTTGGTTAGCCCTAGTTTTCGAGACTCATTAAACCTTTTATTGCTACCCACTTTTTGTGTGGATAATTTTGGTTTTTTTTTAATTCTGTATATATATAAAAAAAATTTCCTTTCTTTTTTTGAAAAAAAAAATCCAAAGTGTTTGAGATTGTTCATCTTGAATTTCTGAACTCTTTACTCGTCAATCCATAATATTTGTATTTTTTGTTTGTGAATTCTTATACCTTTTGATTGATATTGTTGCTGCTTAAAAATTTTCTTCTACTGTGAAAAAAAAAGTAGAAAAAAAATGAAAAAAAGGAGAAAAAGAAAGAAAGAAAGAAGATCAAACCGGAAGAAAGAAAGAAAGGAGAAGAAGGAGAAGAACAATTCTTGATTCTTGAATTTTTTATTCTTGATTCCTGAATCCTTGCACTTTAATTTGTGAAACTCTTGTTTCTTGCTCCTTGAAACCTTGTTTCTTGATTTCTTGAATTCCTGTCTTGAATTCCTGGAACCTTGTTCTTGAATTAGTTTGGCTGAATTTGCAACAAAAAGTGTAACCAGAATTTTGCTGTCTGAAATTTTCAGCCGTACTGTTTGTGTTGTTTGTCCAGAATTCTTGTGATATTTTTCTGCTGGAAAACCCGTACTGCACTCTTGGGTCTTGTCTCTTGAACCTTTGTTACAATTGCTTAAGAATTGTGATAGAATTTGCATTGTTAGCCACCGAAAGTTTCAAACTTGTGGCTGAAAATTGTTGACCAGAAATTTGGTTCTTTGAGCAGCCCTCCTTGCACGAAATTTTTGCTCTTTTTTTGGCCTTTGTTTTTTACCGAAACTCTGCACCTTGTGGCCTTCCTTAACTGAAATTACTATAGAAAAAGTATTGCAAGAATTGTTTACTATTTTGACTATATTTCCTTTCTTGAAAGTAATCTTCCTTTACATAGCTTTCCTATTTGTTTTCTTTCTAGGTTTCATAGTTGTTTTCTTTTGATTTCAAATTTGCTTCCTTTTTGGGTTCCATATTCAGCTTCATTTAGTTTCCATTTATTATCTTTCCTTTTTCAAGTCCACTTTGGAGTTGGTTTTGCTTAGTTTCCTAATCTCTTAGTTTTCTAAGTAGTTTCCTAATTCCAATTTATTTTCAGATTTTGTAGTTTCCTAATTTATTCACTTTCCTTGAGTCTTATTTCTTAAATTCATACATCCTTATTTGAGCTATCTCGTGGCTGAAAATTCCTTAAGGTTTGATAGAGAAAGTTGTTCTAAGCAAGAACAAAATTCTTTTCGGCTATTGAAAACCTGTTTTCCCTTCTTTGCAACACTCCGCCTAAATTGTTTTCTTTTTCTAAGAACTTGTTCTCATTTCTCTTGTTTTCTTGACCTCTAAATTTTGGCTTGCTTAATTTGAATTTAATTACCTATTCTTTGAGACTCTTGAAGCTTGTTTGGGTTAGAACTTTTAGAAAAGTGATAGAGTGTAAGTGAATCTACTCAACAAACCCATCACTATAAAAAGAGAATTCACCCTTACATTGGTAAGAGATTCATACATTGGGCTTTTGGTTAGACGGAAGTGAGGTAGGAAAGTTTTATTACTAACACTACTTGTGCAGAGATGGCCGAAAATCCAAAAGAACAAGAAAAAGACATTTAATGTCTCAGCCCTTTCATTGTTTGAGTTGGATAATGAGTTTATGGACTTGAGGGTGAGTCCTTTCAAAGAAGGAAGGACTGATGGAAACCTAAGGACCATGACAACCACACAAGCCGAGACAACTTCACACATTTTGATCCATTGCAAAGCATTGGAGGTCCTATGAATAGATCAAGAACTAAGAGAATGAAAGCTGCCTTAGCAACTCTTATAACCACATTTAAAGCTAAGGAAACAATGAAGGATGAGGCAATGAAGACTGGCTCTCAATATGTCACTCTGATCACTATGCTTAGAGTTGTAAATGATGAGCCAAGTGTTTCTAATACTTCTCCATGATCAATAGGACAGCCAAGGGTTTAGAGAAGCTTCTAAATTCATAGCCATGATGATTAGAGAAGCTTCCAAGTCTAATTCAAAAGTGGGGAGCTCCATTTGGCCAACACACAAATCCAATCCACACTTGGATTATAGTTTAGGAAGTATTTCCTTTCTTAGAATAGTAGTTCTTTCTAGTAATTGTTTCTTTAGGTTGTTAGTTTCCTAAAGGGTGAAGGAGTTCTTATCCTTCTATAGAATGGAATTCTCCTTGGCCAAATCTATAAATAAGGCCATTGGCCACACAAAGAAGACACAACTTTTATCAATACAGACTTGAGAGCTTTTAGCTTTTCTTTGAGTTCTAATTTTAGAACTTGCTTTGAGTCTTTGAGGATAGCCTCTTAGGTTCATGTTTAAGCTATTTTATCGAGTCTCTTTTCCTCAACAAATTGAACATGCTTCTTGGTTCCAAGGAAACAGTCCAACTCACAACCGGGTTTTGGATTGATCTTTTGAGTGTCAAATAGACAAAAGCAAGGTCCTTCTTCAAACTTGGAATTGGTGTCTTGCTAAAGAAAGAACTAGTTCAAACTAGAGGATGATACTAGGACCTACACTCTGTTATTTGTTTTGAATTTTATACTTTGATAAATAATTCATATCAGACCTCTGTAGGAAACCAAATCAAAGTTTGCAGTGGAAATTAAAAAAAAATGGTTTCCTCCAAGGATCCAAACGAAGTGAAATCAAATTGGTTGTCAAGAAAGTTTACCTTCAAACCAATGGAACCTCCTTGTGAAGTTTTCTTTGTTGAATTACCAGCAAAAACCAAAAGATCCTTGTCTCTATGGTATCCACACAATCGCCTCCAATTCTCTTAGTTAATTGTCAAACAATTAACCAAAAGGAGATTAACAAAATTCGTTGGTGCTAGCCAAGAACTTTGTTCTTTGGGTTCTTCCTCTAGTTCTCAACTTGAGGACTGTTTTTCTTTTCTTTTGTTACTCTAACAAGAAATATGGGGTGGCTATTTTTGGATAGAAGAAGGCTAAGAAGAAAGACCAAAAACCTTGGCTCTCAAGAAGAAAAATTTGGCCAACAAGCAAGCATGGAAAACAAAATCGAAGTGCAGAATTTTATTCAAGCCAAAATTCGGCCAACACAAGGTCACTTTTCTTTGATAAAATCAATTGCCATGTGTTGTACATGCATTGGACGAACACTCTTCCCTTTTTCAGAAAACAAAGCCATGTGTTGTACATGCATTGGGCCGACACTCTTTTCATGTGTTGAACATGCATTAGACCAATACTCTTTCCTTTGCATGCCATGTGTTGTACAGCTAATGCAGCAACCCTTGCCCCATTTCCCACTTGTAGGTCAACTTCACCTTTAGCCAAAGTTCTACTTCTTCTCAGTTCCGGCACATTTACACAAATGTGAGAACCACATCCAGTATCTAATACCCATGAAGAAGAAGTAGATAAATTAACTTCTATAACATGAATACCTGAAGTGGAACTTTCATTCCTCTTCTTCTTAAGATCTTCTAGGTAAACCTTGCAGTTTCTCTTCCAATGTCTAGTCCCACAGCAATGGAAGCAGTTCCCTTCCTAGCAACCTTTCTTTTAGGTTTTAGTGCAATTGCGAATGACTTGGACTTGACTTTCTTGCCCTTTCCTTTTGCTTTGGTCTTACCCTTCTTATTGCCCTTGTTAATCATGAGGACATATAGGGTTTAGACTTCTTCATGTTAGCTTCGGCAGTTCTCAACATGCCCAATAACTGTGGCAGAGTTTTGTCAATTTCATTTATATTGTAATTAAGAATGAATTGACCATAGCTATTTGGCAACGATTGAAAGATAACGTTAGTGGCCAACTCTCAGCCTAATGGAAAACCTAATCTTTCAAGGCTTTCTATGTACCCAATCATTTTGAGTACATAAGCTCCAACAGGAGCTCTCTCTGCCATTCTACACCGGAACAACACCCTAGAGATATCAAATCTCTCTTGACGAGCTTGCTTCTCATATAGTTGCTTGAGGTGTTGGATCATATCATATGCCTCCATGTTCTCATGTTGCTTTTGAATCTCAGAGTTCATGGTAGCAAGCATGAGGCATGCGACATACAGAGCATCATTTTGATGCTTCCTATAAGCATCTCTTTCAGCTCTCGTAGCGCCATTTTCTGGTTCCTAAGGTAAGGGTTCTTCTAGGACATATAGCTTTTTCTCATGCTTGGGGACTATCCTCAAGTTCCTGTACCAATCCAGGAAATTTGTCCCATTCAATTTGTCATTCTCAATGACAGATCGCAGTGATAGCGTGTTATTGTTAGTGTTATTTGCCATGGTTATCTACAATAGAAATATGCAAAATAAGTATCATGAATGCGAACACTTAATATGGACTTCTATTAAATGTTACTCTCACTATTTTTGTTCAAATTAATAACCCTCAATATTAATTTGGAAAGTTTAATTTAATTAACTTTCTAGTGGGCCAAGATCCATATTTGACCTAATTTTGAGTTAGCTTTGGCCAATCGTCCAAAACTCGGCTACTTAGGTAGACAACATTTGCCAATTGTATCCTATACAACTCTTGGATAGTTGGGTGAACAACTCTTTGTTCTAGCTTATCTAATAAGCTAAAGCCCAACTCTATGCCTCTAGGTCTCAATCCTATTGAGTCTACCTAGTTAAGTCTAACCCAATGGTTAGCAGTCGGATATTACTATTATCTCGTCGCATCTCACTAAGATGGACCATTGCACCTTGCTTTGGCAAGCGTACACATGATCAATCGAAGCCTTGATGAGTGCTAGGCATGGAAGGCATCTTAGACTTAATATTTGTTCGAGGGATTTGTTAAAGTCTCACCATTTTGTTTGTATTGGTTATTGTAATTATTAGTCCTATTAATCACATAATTGTCTAACTAATTATTACGTATATGATCTCATCATATATGTAACCAATAAACATACACAACATGCATCTCATACATGAACAAGAAAATAAACGTGACATAGTTATAGCCCAAACTAAGTTGATTCTCTCAAGCCAATGAGAGAACCAAAAGGTCAACCTAAGGGTATTAGCATGTTCTCCAAGTGCCTCCTTTGGTTGTCTTCATATGGTCACGAACTCCTTGATTTCTAGTCTAATACTATCTCTAATCTAACTTTTACATCTTTAGAGAAACCTTCATTTACATTCGAGGGGAGTTAGATGAGAAAAGAATGTACAACTAGAAATTTAGCAAGGCATGACACATAGGTCATATTTAGTTACAACCATCACAAAACCATTTCCAATCACATTGGGCCAAGAGCTATAACTATGCACCATGCTCAAATATCACATAATTCACATGTCATATACAATTGTCATTCATAATGAACAGTTAAATACATTAATCTAATTAATTAGTAGCAATTAACATTAAATCAAATATTAGGGTTTTGAATAATATATTATGCATGGAAGGTTTGGGTTTAATATGCAAATTTTCTAGGAAAAATCCGAAGCCAATATTATGTATCATATACATATTTGGACTCATTACGATTCAAAATATATTATTCTGAATTTTAATAAATTTTATCAAAACCAAAACTCAAGAAAATTGAGGAAACCCGAAGCTCAACATTAAAATTCCAAAAAAGTTCAACTTTGTTTCTTCCATGCATATTCACATATATATCACATATATATATCTCATATTATTCATATCCAGCAATAACACTTTAAAGCATACCCTAAACTGATTCAATAGACATAAACATATCATATATGTTTAATGAAAAGCTTCACAAAAATAGATATAATGAACAACTTCATATAACCAGAATTTTCAGCATGCTTATTCATAAACATTTTAAGAAAATAAACATTTTTTCACATAAAACCAATTTGAGCCTTTGTAAGTGGCTCTAATACCACTGTAGGAAATCAAATCAGAGTTTACAGTGGAAATTAAAAAAAAAAAAAAAAGTTTCCTCCAAGGATCCAAACGAAGAGAAATCAAATTGGTTGTCAAGAAAGTTTACCTTCAAATCGGTGGAACCTCCTTTTGAAGTTTTCTTTGTTGAATTACTAGCAAAAACCAAAAGATCCTTGCCTCTATGGTATATACACAATCGCCTCCAAGTCTCCTTGTTAATTGTCAAACAATTAACCAGAAGGAGATTAGCAAAATTCGTTGGTGCTAGCCAAGAACTTTGTTCTTTGGGTTCTTCCTCTAGTTCTCAACTTGAGGACTGTTTTTCTTTTCATTTGTTACTCTAACAAGAAATATGTGGTGGCTGTTTTTGGACAGAAGAAGGCTAAGAAGAAAGACCAAAAATCTTGGTCTCAAGAAGAAAAATTCGCCCAACAAGCAAGCATGCAAAACAAAATCAAAGTGCAGAATTTTCTTCAAGCCAAAATTCGGCCAGCACAAGGTGCCACTTTTCTTTGATAAAATCAATTGCCATGTGTTGTACATGCATTGGACCAACACTCTTCCCTTTTGTAGAGAACAAAGACATGTGTTGTACATGCATTGGGCCAACACTCTTTTCTTGCCATGTGTTGAACATGCATTAGACCAACACTCTTTCCTTTGCATGCCAAGTGTTGTAACACTCTTTCTTTGCCATGTGTTGCACATGCATTGGGCCAACACTCTTCCTCCCTTTTATTTATTAATTAATAAATATAAAACCATTTTGGATTTATTAAAACAATAGAACCAAAATTTTTTAGCCTTAAATCCAAAACTGCTTTAAAACAAAACCCCGATAGATTCTCAATAGGATTCTTAAATTAACCAAAATTCATCACATGAATTTTGGCACTTCTTTTGGATACGATTTAAGTGTATGACCCAATAGGATCTCATAACGTTGGCATTGACATAAAATACATCTTATGCCAAAAGTAATGAGCGGTGTCTAGCAGCACATCATTACCACCCAAGTTATGAGAATATTAGTAATTCAACATTACTTTTCTTGTGATAGAAGTTACCGTGTAATTAAATCCCTGTGCCCTAGATATTTTGATTGAACACGAGCCATGGAGTGTGTCATGCTTGCATAGTTCAATATTTGCGCTTCTTGATTCTAGAGAAGACATCTATACAAATGAGCCTGATATCACATATCGACTCATTTGAGCATGGCCATGCATTTTATGGTTTCACCCAATCAATGGGCCCTAAGATATGACTCCCAATATATAAGAAAGGAAAATCCTATCTTGATCACTCAATATCCCACTACATGATTCATTACATATCTAATTACTACTTTTATAGTTCACCCTGTTATGGGTAACGTTTAGTAGTATCAAAATATGCAACTCCTCATATTGGGATCTCTAAAGATCTCAAGTCTAAGGATTATTTACACCATCATCACTATGAGAAATATTTATGACACTTCACATAATAATCTATGTGATATTTTTCATGGTAGGTCAATCTAGTACATTGTTCTCCAACATGTACCTATGTGTTGACTTGATATATCATATCATGAACTATTTCATCAGTTACAACAAATACTAGTCTTAATGAATTATCATTGTCCTATTTTAATGATAATAATCGAATAGGGATAATTCTAGAATAATTAAATTCTTGGGACATTATTATATTTATTTTATAAAACACAGATATAAGAATAAACATAATAATCATTACCATTCATTATAAACATTATGATATAATATATGCCTAAACCATCATCATATGATTGGCCCTTAAGGCATAATCCAACAACCTTGTTGGTACCGATAGACTTGGCTTAAGAAAATCGTTGTTTGTCGAATCACTAGCGAAATCAATTCAGCTCCACCTTTATGGTATCCACATGATCGATCCAAACCTCTAGTTATTACACGCAAATAAATAGAAAAAGGGAACAAAAAAATCTAAACTGCTAGCTTCAAATTTTGTGTTCGGTTTCTCAAGGAATTTGGTTCTAAAAACTTCGGATTTTCTTCTTGTTTTTCTACAAAAGAATGGTGGCTGTTTTCTTCAAATGAATAGCCAAAGAATTTATTTTCTCTCAACAAGAAGAAGCTATGGTTTGTCCCGTGTTTCATGTGTAGGATGGCTGGCCAGACAAACCGCAATATATATAAATGTAGATAATAGTACTGGAGTAAAACTCTTACCAAATTCTAATCTATTTGGGACTTATAGATTCAATAAATCTATTAGCTGCCAAGCACAAGAATCCTATTTGAAATTGGAATTCTTAATTTCAAATTTTAATTAATAAATCCAAAACTGTTTTGGATTCATTAATACTTAAATTCAAACCTATTTAGTCTTAAATCCGAATACCGTCTTAAACCAGAAAACCCTACAGAGTCCTATTTACAGTAGGTATTTTTGAGATTAATAAAAATTCACCACATGAATTTTACACTCTTTTTGGATACGATCTAACTATGTGACCCAATAGGTTCTCATCACGTTGGCCATGACATAAAATCTATTTTATGCCATAAGTAGTGAGTGGTGTCTAGCAACACATCGAAGCTACCCAAGTTAAGAGAATGTCAGTAATTCGACATAACTTTATCTTGTGATAAATGTTACCATGTAATTCAATCCTTTTGCCCTACATACCTTGATTGAACATGAGCCATGGAATGTGTCACACTCACATGATATAATCTTTGTGTTTCTTGATTTCCAAGTAGACTCATCTAAACAAATGAGCCTGGTATCACATATCGACTCATTTGAGCACAGCCATCCATTTTATGGTCTTACTCAATCAAGGGGGCCAAAGATATCACTTCCATTATTAGGAGAGACAAATCCTATCTTGATCGCTTAACATCCCACTGCATGATTCATTGCGTATCCAATTACCGCATTTATAGTTCACCCTGTTACAGGTAAGGTTTAGCAGCATCAAAACATGCAACTCCTTATGTTGGGATCTCTGATGACCTCAAGTCTAAGGATCACATACATTATCATCACTATGAGACATGTTTATGACACTTATACAATAATCCATGTAGAACTTCTCATGGTGGGTCGATTCAGTACATAGTTCTCTAAGATGTACCTATGTGTTGACTTAATATCTCATATTATTACACATGTCATCAGTCACTACACATACTAGTGTCAATGCATTATCATTGTCCCATTTGATGATAATACTTGACTAGGGATAATTTTAGAATAATTAAATTATAGGGACATTATTATATTCATTCATGATACACAGATATAAAAGTGAATAAAATAATAATAATAAAATGCCATAAGTTAGAAGCATAATGATACAATATATGCCTACACAATCATCTTATGATTGGTCTTTAGGGTATAATCCAAAAGACATTTTCTTATGTGCTCAAATATAAACAAGGTAAGGAAAATGTTGTGGCTGATGCACTATCTCGTTGTAAACCTACTTTCCTTTTTACATACGTGTGGAAACCAAGTATAGCACACAGCAGAATTTAAAATTTTTGGCTTCCTCTAAAGATCCATACGAAGTGAAATCAAATTGGAATTTAGGGCTTGTACCTTAGTACCTTAGTAATACCAGTAGAGCTATTTTGTGAAAACCATTGATTGTTGAATCACGAGCAAAACCAATTCAGTCTTGCCCCTATGGTATCCACACAATCGATCCAAGCCTCTAGTTTATTGTCACACAATCAACTAGACAAAAAGCAAGCAAAATTCTGAATTGCTAGCTTCAAAATTCTGCTTTCTGATTCTCAAGGATTTAAGCTCTGTGGCTTCGAATTTTTCCTTCTTGTTTTCTTCAAAAGAATTGCTATAGAATTTTCTTCCCCAGCAAGAAAGAAGGTATGGTTTTCTGGTTTTCTTTGAAAAGAATGGCTACTATTTCTTCAAAAGAAAAGCTAAAGAAATTATTTTCTTCAACAAAAACAAGGTATGGTTTTCTTGTTCTTTCAAGTGGGTTGACTTTCTTCAAGAAGATCGCGGCTTTGTTTTCCACAAAAACTAGCGGCTGTTTTATCTTCTAAAACCAATGCTTCCTCAAGAAGATTATGGCTTTCTTTTTCACAAAAACTGGTGGCTGGTTTTTCTTCTAAATACCAGCCGTTCTCTAGAAGATTGTGGCTTTGTTTTTCACAAAGACTTGCGGCTGTTTTTTCTTCTAAAAACCAGCTGTTCTTCAAGAAGATTGTAGCTTTGTTTTCACAAAAACTAGCGGCTGTTTTTTCTTCCAATAACCAGCCGATCAATATTGCAGCTTTGTTTTTCACAAAAACTGGCGGCTATTTTTCCTTCTAAAAACCAACCAAGGGATTTCTTGAGTTTCATGTTAAAATGTGTACAGCTGAAAGTCCCAACAAGTATATATATAGATAGATAGTAGTATTAGGGTAAAACTTCTTCTAAGAGTTTTACTTGAACTATCAAATTCTAATCTATTTGGATTTGGCTACCAAAACTAGAATCCCATTGGAATTTGGCTTTCTAATTTTGGTTTTCTCATAAATTAATAAATCTAAAACTGTTTCAGATTTATTGACACAAGACCGAAACCATTGTTGAGATTAATAAAAAATTCATCACAAGAATTTTACACTCCTTTTGGATACGATCTTAGTGTGTGACCCAATTGTTTCTCATAACGTTGGCCATTATATAAAATCTATTTTATGCCATAAGCAATGAGAGATGTCTAGCAATACATCAAAGCTACCCAAGTTATGAGAATGTTAGAAACTCGACATTCTTATCGTATGGTAGATGTTACTATGCAATTCAATCATTTCACCCTAGATATCTTGATTGAACACAAGCCATGGAATGTGTCAAGCTTGCATAGTTCAATTTTTGCATTTTCTGATTCCCGAGTAAACTCATCTAAGAAAATGAACCCAATATCACATATCAACTCATTTGAGTACGGCCATACATTTTATGGTCTCACTCAATCAAGGGGCCCAAAGATATCATTCCCATTATATAAGAGGGGCAAATCCTATCTTGATCACTAAACATCCCACTACATGATTCATTGCATAGCCAATTGCTACCTTTATAACCTATTACGGGTAACATTTGGTAGTATCAAAATATGGAGCTCCTCATGTTGAGAGCTCTGATAATTTCAAGTCTAGGGATCATTTGCATCATCATCACTATGAGATATGCGTATGATACTTTATATAATAATCCATAGAGCATTACTCATGGTAGGTCAATCCAATACATAGTTTTCTAACATGTACCTATGTGTTGCTTGATATCTCATATCATGACACATTTCATCAGTCACTACACATACTAGTCTTAATGCATTATCATTGTCCTATTTAATGATAATACTTGACTAGGGATAATTTTATAATAATTAAATTCTTGGGACATTATTATATTTATTCATAAAATACAGATATAGAATAACCATAATAATACAAAATAAGCATAAATTAAAAGCATTATGATCCAATATATGCCTAAACTATCATCACAGGATTGGACCTTTGGGAATAATCCAACAAACACTCACTTGAACTAAGGACAATCAGTCATATCTCTAATGTCTAATGATCTAGTGTGACGATCATGTCTTTGTTATGTCAAAGGCTTTGTTAGTGGGTCAACGATGTTATCATCAGTTGGTACTTTGCATATCTTCACATCCCCTGTCTCAATGTTCTCTCAAATGAGATGGAAGCACCGCAGTATATGTTTGGATTGTTAGTGAGATATGGGTTCTTTAACTTGCGTAATGGCTTCATTGTTGTCATAATATAACTCAATTGGATTGGCAATGCCAGGTACAACCCCAAGTTTGGTTATGAACTTTTTGATCCAATAGCCTTTTTTGCTGTGTCAGAAGTAGCAATATACTTAGCCTTTGTCATAGAATTGTCTATTGTTGCCTGCTTTGAACTTTTCAAGCTAATAGCACCATCATTTAGGTAAAACACATAACCAGACTGCGATGGAAACTTGCATCGTTGTAACCAATTACATTGAGCTCTTCATCACCTCCATACATCAAGAAAGTATCCTTAGTCCTTCTCAAGTACTTAAGGATATTTTTAACAGTGATCTAGTGACGCTCACCAGAATCTACTTGATATCTGCTCGTCATGCTCAAAGTGTACGAGACATCGGAACGAGTAATAACATGGCATACATGATAGATCCAATAGCTGATGCATATGGAATCTTATTCATGCATTGTCTCCTTCTTTCGAAGGACAATGTCCTTTGAGAGACTAATTCCATGTCCCATAGGCAAGAACCCTTTCTTAGATTCTTGCATGCTAAACCATTTTAGCACTTTATCTATGTATGTACTTTGACTTAGGCCAATCAATTTCCTTGATCTATCTCTATAGATCTTGACACTTAAGTCTTTCACTGAAAAATTACTTCCTAACCAAGTCTTTATAGATTGTAAAGAAGGACTGTCATTCACAATAAGTAGTATGTCATCTACATACAATACTAGGAAGACAACAGTGTTCCCACTAACCTTCTTGTACACACAAGGTTCATCTTCATTCTTGATGAAACCAAACTGTTTGATTGCATCATTGAATCATAGATTCCAACTTCTAGAAGCTTGCTTCAACCCATAAATGGATTGTTGTAGCTTCTTGATAAGTCGTAGGCTCATCTTGATCAATTAGCAAGGCATCACCATTTTGAGTCATCAAAAATCCATATCTCTACGGCTCACAATGAATCCTAGTGAACTTACGTGGGACTTGTGTCTCTTGAGTAGGTGCTTGATCCACAACCGTTTGTGGTGTTTGCTCAGTTTTCATCTCATCAAGTTCAGCGCTATTTTATGATTGTCGAACTTCTTCAAGTTCTATTTGTCTTCCACTGGATTTTCTAGAAATAAATTACTTTTCTAGAAAGACACTCCTTTCGTTGGGATTATAGAAGTAGTATCCTTTTGTTTCTTTAGGATACCCTACAAAATTACACTTATCAGATTTGGCTCCAAGTTTGTCGGAGACTTGACATTTGACGAAAGCCTCTCATCCCCATATATTTATAAAAAACATACTAGGACATTTCCCAATCCATATCTCATATGGTGTCTTTTGAACTGATTTAGATGGAACATGGTTTAGTGTAAAACCGACTGAAGTAAAGCATGTCCCTAGAAGGAATTTCAAAGATCTGCATGGCTCATCATGGATAGAACCATGTCTAACAAAGTTTGATTTCTCCTCTCGAATACAGTTTTCCATTGTGGTGTTTTGGAAGGAGTGAGTTGTGAGACTATTCCACACTCATTTTCATAGTCATCGAATTCCTGGCTTAAGTATTCACCTTCTCAATCAGATCGAAGTGCTTTGATACTCTTGCTAAGTTGGTTTTGTACTTTATTCTTGAACTCTTTGAACTTTTCAAATGATTCAGGCTTATGTCTCATAAGATACACATGGCCTTTTCTACTATAGACATCAGTAAATGTGATGAAGTATTGAAAACTACCTCTAGCCTGTGTATTTAATGGTCCACATACATTAGTATGTATTAGTTCAATAAATCACTTGCCTTTTCATTATGTTTTGTGAAAAAGGCTTCAGTCATCTTGCATAATAAGCATGATTCGCATGTCTCATATGATTTAAAATCAAATAAGTCCAAAAGTCCATCTTTATGGAGTTTGGAAACACGATCCTCGTTAATATGGCCCAAACGACAATTCCAGAGAAAAGTTAGATTAAATTTGTCTAATTTAATCCTTTTGGTATTTATGTTATAGATAAGTGTGTCAAGATTTAGAACATAAAGTCCTTGAACTAATTGTGCACTGCCATTTCATTTAAATAAAATGAGCAACCATTGTCCTTTATTATAAATGATTATCCAATCTTGTCTAAACAAGAAATAGAAATAATATTCTTAGTAATGAAGGGCACTTAATAACAATTATCTAGTTCTAAAAAAAGCCCTGAGGGCAAGTCCAAGACATATGTCCCTACAGTTAATGCAACAACCCTTGATCCATTTCCCACTCGTAGGTCAATTTCGCATTTAGCTAAAATCCTACTTTCTTTCAATTCATACACATTCACACAAATGTGTGAACCACAACCAGTATCTACTAACCATATGAAGAAGTATATGAATTAACTTCTATAACATGAATACCCAAAGTGGAAGTTTCATTTTGCTTCATCTTCTTCTTAAGATACTCTAGGTAAACTTTACAGTTCCTCTTCCAATGTCCGGTCTCACCACAATGAAAGCAATTCCCTTTCTTAGTTACCTTTCCTTTAGGTTCTTGAGGTAAGAATTCATCTAGGACATACAACTATTTCTCTTGCTTGAGGACTATCCTCAAATTCCTGTACCTATCTAGGAAGTTTGTCCCATTCAACTTGTCCTTCTCAAGGACAGATCGTAGTGATAATGTGTTAGTGTTCGTGTTTGCAACCATGGTTATCTACAACAAAAATATGCAAAATAATATCATGAATACAAACATTTAATATGGACTTTTATTAAATGATTTTTTTCCCCAAAAGATCGAACTTTTATTAAATGTTACTCCCACTATTTTTCTCAAATTAATAACCCTCAATATTAACTTGGAAAGATTAATCTAATTAACTTTCTAGTGGGCCAAGATCCATATTTCACCTAATTTTGAGTTAGTTGGCTAATCACCCAAAACTGGGCTATTTAGGTAGACAACACTTGTCAATTATATCCCATACAAATTTTGGATAGTTGGGTAAACAACACTTGTTCTAGCTTATCTAATAAG
Organism: Gynochthodes officinalis; assembly: GCA_020080225.1. Taxonomy (NCBI): domain Eukaryota; kingdom Viridiplantae; phylum Streptophyta; class Magnoliopsida; order Gentianales; family Rubiaceae; genus Gynochthodes; species Gynochthodes officinalis. The sequence continues at coordinate 7,092,132 of CM034620.1, forward strand.
CCAAGGCCCAACTCTATGCCTCTAGGTCTCAATCCTATTGAGTCCGCCTAGTTAAGTCAAACCCAATGATTAGTAGTCAGATATTACTATTATCTTGTGGCGTCTCAGTAAGATTGACCATGGCACATTGCTTTGGCAAACCTACACATGATTAATCAAAGCCTTGACGAGTGTTAGCCATTGGATGGCATCTTAGACTTAATAATTGTTTTAGGGATTCGTTAAATTCTCACCATTTTATTTGAATTGGTTATTGTAATTATTAGTTCAATTAATCAGATAATTTTATAACTAATTATTACAATCATGATCTCATCATGCATTTAACCAATAAACACATATTGCATGCATGTCACACAGTAACAATTAAATAAATGTGACCTATCTCTAATCTAACTATTACATCTTTAGAGAAACCTCAATTTATATTCGAGGGGAGTTAGATGAGAAAAGAATGTACAACCAGAAATAAAGCAAGGCATGACTCACAGGTCATATTTAGTTAAAACTAATACCAAAATATAAATCCAGTCACATTAGGCTAAGAGCTATAACTATGCACCATGCTTAAATATCACATAATGTGCATGTCAAAAATAATTGTCCTTCATATTTAACATTTAAATTTTTTAATATAATTAATTTATGACAATTAGTATTAAATCAACTTTTAGGGTTTTGAACAATATGCTACACATGAAAGGTTCGGGTCAAGTTACGATTTTCAGCCATACTTTGATCATGAACTATTTTGCAAATAATATATCATATATATTATTGGCCTCAACTTAATATATCATATGTATTGGCTTTCAGCCATTCAGAAAAAAATCTAGAACTTATGTGCAATTCGGCCGGTCCCTAAAACCGAATCATGTATATCATACAATAGTGCTCCCACTAATCTTCTTATGGACATACAGTTCGTCTTCATTCTTGAAGAAACCAAACTCTTTGATTGCATCATTGAATCGAATATTCCAAATTCGAGAAGCTTGCTTCAACCCATAAGTGGATCGTTGCAGCTTACAAACCTTTTCAGCATTTTCTGGATCGACAAAACCCTCAGGTTGTGTTATGTACACATCCTTGAGAAGATTTCTATTAAGGAAAGCAATTTTGACATCCATTTGCAAGATTTCATAATCATGGAATGCAGTTATTGCAAGTAAGATCCTGATGGATTTAAGCATATCAACTGGTGAAAAGGTTTCATCATAGTCTATACCATTAACTTACTTGAAAACTTTAAGGACCAATCACCCCTTAAAAGTGTGTACTTCACCATCCATGTCGGTCTTCTTTTGAAGACCCATTTGTTAGATTATGCCCTAAGGACCAATCATGTGATGATGGCTTAGGCATATATTGTATCATAATGCTTATAATTATTGGCAATGATTATTATGCTTATTTCTATATCTGCGTTTAATAAATAAATATAAAAATGTCCCAAGAATTTAATTATTGTAAAATTATCCCTAATCAATTATTATCATTAAATGGGACAATGATAATGTAATAAGACTAGTATGTGTAGTGACTGATGAAATATGTCATGATATGAGATATCAAGTCAACACATAGGTACATGTTCGAGAACAATGTACTAAAATCGACCCGTAATGAGAAATGCTACATGGTTTATTATATGAAATGTCATAAGCATATCTCATAGTGATGATGGTGTAAGTGATCCTTAGACTTGAGATCATCAGAGATCCCAAAATGAGGAGTTGCATTTTTTTATGCTACTAAACATTACCTGTAACAAGGTGAACTATAAAAGTGTCAATTGGATATCTAATGAATCATGTAAAGGGAAGTTGAATGATCAAGATAAAATTTGCCCCTCCTATATAATGGAAGTGATATCTTTAGGCCCCTTGATCAACTGAGACCATAAAATGCAGGGCCGTGCTCCAATGAGTCAATATGTGATATCGATCTCATTTGCTTAGATGTGTCTATTTGAGAATCAAGAAATGCAAAGATTGAACTGTGCGAGTGTGACACACTCCATGGCTCATATTCAATCAAGATATTGAGGGAAAAAAGATTAAATTACATAGTAACATTTATCACAAGAAAAGTAATGTCGAATTTCTAACATTCTTATAACTTAGATAGCATTGATGTGTTGCTAAACACCACTCAATGCTTATGGCGTAAAATAGATTTTATGTCATTGCCAATGTTATAAGAACTTATTGGGTCACACACTTAGATTGTATCCAAATGAAGTGTAAAATTCATGTGATGAATTTTTGGTTAATTTAAAAATCCTATTATGAATAAGACTCTATACGGTTCGGTTTAAATCGGTATTTGGTTTTGGATTCTAAATATTTTTTATTTTGTGTTAATAAATTTGAAACATTTTTGGATTTATTAATTCATTAGAGGGCTGAAAATTACAAAGAAAAATAAGAATGGGATTCTTGTTTTGGCAGCCAATAAAATTTAGAAAGCTTCAAAAAAAGATTAGAACTTGAAGTTCAAGTAAAACTCTTTAGAAGAAGTTTTACCCTATTTTCTATATATTTGGACTTATAATTTTAGTAGCATTTCAACCCTAACGTGAGCAACAATACATGTTATTCTTGCTGTATCAAAAGTGATGAAATTAATTTTTCTTGTGACGAAATATTCTGCAGCAAAACAGAAAACCAAAAAGCTGATCCTTCTCTTGCTTGTTCTGAAAATTATTTAAGCTATTTCTTGTGAAGAAATAGCAGCCATTTTTCAAGAACAACATAAGCAGAAATTCAGCTATTCTTACAGAAAAATAGCATTTGCTTCCTTGTCAATGAAACAATGAGAAAGACCAAAGCTTAGAGAAGCTTCAAACCTGAAAAAACTGCTCGCAAAATTCTTTGCTAGCACATTCGGATTTTGCTGCTTTTTTTCTTGGGTTAATTGTGTGAAAATTAACTTGGAACTTGAAAACAATCATGTGGATACCATAGAGATAAGGCTCTGCTAGGTGTTGCTGTAATTCGACAAGCAAAGTTTTCACGAAAGTTCAACCACTACCGATAAGGTAAAACACTTCACTACCAGTTTGAAATCACTTCGTAAAGATCCTTGGAGGAAATAAAAAATTTTAAAATTTTGATGCATGCCATATTTGATTTCTTACAGTGGTATCAGAGCCACTTAAAAAGGCTCAAATTAGTTTTTTCTGAAAACATGTTTATTTTCTTAAATTGTTTATGAATAAGCATGCTGAAAATTTGGATTATGTGAAGTTGTTCATTAAACATATATGATATGTTTATGTCTATTAAATAAATTTAGGGCATGCTTTAATTTGTTATTGCTGGATTTGAATAATATAAGTTATATATATATATATGAATATGCATGGAAGAACCAAAATTCCGCTTTTATGGAATTTTATGTTAGTTTCGGTTTTTATCAAGAAAATTTTATCAAGTCCAGACTACTAGTTTTGTGCTAGTTTCAGTTTTTCAAAAAAACCTTGTTTCAATTTTTGCAATTTCTCATGGGGCCAATTCGGGTTCAATTTTAACTTTGAAGCTGAAATTACTATGTGATATATATATATATATATATATATATATATATATATAATATTAAGGTTAAATTATCAATGTGATATATAATAGTTCCAATTGAAAGTTCAGATTTGCTGAAATTTTGGAAGGCTTGAATTTCTGAATTTTGAATGGTTCAATTTTCTGAATTCTTTTGGCCGAATTGCACATAATTTTGAATTTGTTTATGAATGGCCAAAATTTAATATATATGATATATTAAGTTGTGGCCTAAAATATAGATGATATATTATTCACAAATTGTTCACGATCATGTTTGGCCGAAAAAGGAACATATATGATGTGTTTCATCTTTGGCCAAATTAAACATAGTTTTGAAGTTTGTGTATGGCTGAAATTGATATATGTATCATATTATGGCTGAAATATATGAGATATATTTTTTCACAAATTTCTAATGAGCTAGAATGATCGAAATTTGCATTTTAAACCCGAACCTTCCATGCATAATGTATTATTCGAAACCATAAATTTTGATTTAATAACAATTGTCATAAATTAATTAGATTAATATATGTAAGTGTTAAATATAAATGAAAATTATTTGTGACATGCACATTATGTGATATTTGAGCATGGTGCATAGTTATAGCTCATAGCCCAATGTGATTGGATATTTAATTTTTTATTGGTTTTGACTAAATATAACCTACATGCCATGCCTTGCTCTATTTTCTGGTTGTAAATTCTCTTCTCATCTAACTCCCCTCGAATGTAACTCAAGGTTTTTCTAAAGATATAATAGCTAGATTAGAGATAGGACTAGACTAGAAATCAAGGAGGCAAGGAGTTTGTGACCATACAAGAGCGACCAAGGAGTCACTTGGAGAAGATGTCAATACCCTTAGGTTGACCTTTTGGTTCTCTCATTGGATTGAGAGAATCAACTTAGTTTGGGCTATAATTATGTCACGTTTATTTTATTTTTCATGTATGAGATGCATGCAATGTATTTTTATTGGTTAAATGCATAATGTGACTATGATTGTAATAATTAGTTAGAAAATTATGTGATTAATTGGAATAATAATTACAATAACCAATTCAAATAAAATGGTGAGAATTTAACAAATCCCTCAGACGAATATTAAGTCTAAGATGCCTTCCAATTCTTAGCACTTGTCAAGGCTTCGATTGATCATGTGTAGGCTTGCCAAAGCAAGGTGCAATGGTTAATCTTAGTGAGACGTGACAGGATAATAGTAATATCTGACTGCTAGCCATTGAATTTGACTTAACTAGGTGGACTCAGTAAGATTGAGACCTAGAGGCATAAAGTTGGTCCTTGGCTTATTAGATAAGCTAGAACAAAGAGTTGTTCACCCTACTATACAGGAGTTGTATGGGATACAATTGACAAAGTGTTGTCTACCTAAATAGTCAAGTTTTGGGCGATTAGCGAAAGCTAACTGAAAATTAGGTCAAATAAGGATCTTGGCCCACTAGAAACATACTTAGATAAAACTTTCCAAATTAATATCGAGGGTTATTAATTTGAGTAAAATAGTGGGAGTAACATTTAATAAAAGTCCATATTAAATGTGTGCATTTATGATACTATTTTGCATATTTCTACTATAGATAATGATGGCATCAAACACTAACACTAATATACTATTATTGGGATCTATCCTTAAGAAGGATAAGTTGAATGGGACGAACTTCCTAGTTTGTACAAGAGCTTGAGGATAGTCCTCAGACAAGAGAAAAGCGATATGTCCTAAAGGAACCCTTACCTGCGGAACCGAAAGAAATGTAACTAAGGAAGGGAACTGCTTCCATTGTGGTGAGACCAATCATTGGAAGAGAAACTATTAAGTTTACCTGGAGGATCTTAAGAAGAAAAGAAAGGAAAATGAAACTTCTGCTCCAAGTATTCGCATTATAGAAGTTAATTTATCTACTTCTTCATCATGGGTATTAGCTACCAGATGTGGTTTATACATTTGTGTAAATGTGCACAAACTAAAAGAAGTAGGACTTTAGCTAAGGGCATAGTCGACCTCACAGTGAGGAATGGAGCAAGGGTTGATGCATTAGCTGTAGGGACTTATATCTTGAATTTTCCCTCAGGGCTTCTATTAGAACTAGATAATTGTTATTACATGCCTTCCATTACAAGCAATATCATTTCCATTTCTTGTTTAGACAAGATTGGATATTCATTTATAATAAAGGACAATTGTTGCTTCTTTTATTTAAATGAAATCTTTTATGGCAGTGCACAAATGGCTAATGGCCTTTATGTTGTAAATCTTGACATGTCTATCTATAACGTAAGTACCAAAAGGATTAAATTAGATAATTTTAATCCAACTTATCTTTGGCATTGTCTTCTGGGCCATATAAACAACAATTGCAATTCCAAACTTCATAATGACGGACTTTTGGACTCATTCAATTTTGAATCATATGAGAACATGTGAATCATGTTTATTGGGCAAGATGACTAAAGCCCCTTTCACGAAACATAGTGAAAGGGCAAGTGGCTTATTGGAACTAATGCATACTGATGTATGTGGACTATTAAATACACATGCTAGAGGTGGTTTTAATACTTCATTACATTTACTGATGACTTCAATAGATATGGCTGTGTGTATCTTGTGAGACACAAGTTGGAATCATTTGAAAAGTTCAAAGAATTCAAGAATAAAGTACAAAACCAACTTGGCAAGAGTATTAAAGTACTTCGATCTAATTGAGGAGGTAAATACTTAAGCCAAGAGTTCGATCACTCTCTGAATGAGTGTGGGATAGTCTCACAACTCACTCCTCCTAGAACACCACAATGGAATAGTGTATCCGAGCAGAGAAATCGAACTTTGTTAGACATGGTTTGGTCCATGATGAGTCATGCAGATCTTCCAAATTCCTTCTGTTGACATACTTTACTTATAGTCGCTTTCGCACTAAACCACGTTCCATCTAAATCAGTTCAAAAGATACCATATGAAATATGGACTGGGAAGTGTCCTAGTGTGTCTTTTATGAAGGTTTGGGGATGTGAGGCTTATGTTAAATGTCAAGTCTTCAACAAACTTGGATCCAAATCTAATAAGTGTATTTTTGTGGGATATCCTACAGACACAAAAGGATATTATTTTTATAATTCCAATGAGAACAAAGTGTTTGTTGCTTAGATTGGTGTTTTCTAGAGAAAGAGTTTATTTCTAGAAAATCTAGTGGAAGACAAATAGAACTTGAAGAAGTTCGAGAATCACAAAATAGCGCTGAACTTGATGAGATGGAAATTGAGCAAACACCACAAGCCATTATGGAACAAGCACCTGCACAAGAGATACAGGCCCCACGTAGGTCCACTAGGATTTATTGTAAGTTGCAGAGATATGGGTTTCTAGTGACTCAAAACGGTGACATCTTGTTAATGGATCAAGATGAGCTTACAACCTATCAAGAAGCTATGTCGGGGCCAGACTTTGAGAAATGGCTTGAAACTATGAGATTTGAGATGGAATCCATGTATACAAACCAAGTATGGACTTTGGTTGATCCACCTGAAGGGGTAAAACCTATAGGGTGCAAATGGGTCTTCAAAAAGAAGACTGACATGGATGGTGAAGTACACACTTTCAAGGGGTGATTTTTTGCTAAAGGTTTCAAGCAAGTTCATGGTATAGATTATGACGACACCTTTTTGCCAGTTGCTATGCTTAAATCCATCATAATCTTACTTGTAATAGCAACATTCCATGATTATAAAATCTGGCAAATTTATGTAAAAATTGCTTTCCTTAAATGGAAGTCTTCTCGAGGATGTGTACTTGACACAACCTGAGGGTTTTGTCGCTCCAGAGAATGCTGGAAAAATGTGTAAGCTACAACAATCCATTTATGGATTGAAGCAAGCTTCTCTAAGTTGGAATATTTGATTTGATGATGTAATCAAAGTGTTTGGTTTCAACAAGAGTGAATATGAGGCTCGTGTCTACAAGAAGGTTAGTGGGAGCACTGTAATGTTCTTGGTATTGTATGTGGATGACATATTGCATATTGAGAATGACATCCCTTCTTTACAATCTATAAAGACTTGGTTGAGAAGTTACTTTTCAATGAAATACTTGGTGAAGCAACCTATATATTAGGTGTGAAAATCTATAGAGATAGATGAAAGAGATTGACTGGCCGTCAAAGTATATACATAGATAAAGTGCTAAAACAATTTAGCATGCAAAAATCTAAGAAAGGATTCTTGGCTGTGGGGCATGGAATTACTCTCTTGAAGGAACAGTGTCCTTCGACCCAATAAGAGAGACAACGCATGAGTAAAGTTCCATACACGTCCGCTATTGGATCTATCATTTATGCCATGCTATGTACTCGTCCTGATGTTTCGTATGCTTTAAGCATAACAAGCAGATATCAAGTAGATCCCGGTGAACGTCACTGGATTGCTATCAAAAATATCCTTAAGTACTTGAGAAGACTAAGGTTACATTCTTGATATATGGAGGTGAGGAAGAGCTCAATATAACTAGTTACACTGATGCAAGCTTGCAAGCCGACAAGAATGACTATCGATCGTAGTCAAGTTATGTGTTTTGCCTAAATGTTAGTGATGCGAGCTGAAAAGTTCAAAGCAAGCTATAGTAGTCGATTCTACAATAGAGACCGAGTATATCATTTCTTCAGATGAAGCAAAAGAAACTGTTTGGATCAAAAGTTCGTAACCGAACTTGGGGTTGTACCTAATATTGCCGATCCAATTGAGCTCTATTGTGACAACAATAGAGACATTGAACAGGTTAGAGAACCTAGATCTCAACAACGATCTAAACATATACTTCAGCATTTCCATCTCATCTAAAAGATGATTGAGAGAGAAGATGTGAAGATATACAAATACCAACAAATGAAAACACCACTGACCCACTGACGAAGCCTCTAACGTAGCAGAGGCATGATCGTCACACTAGATCATTAGGCATTAGAGAAATGACTAATTGGTCTTAGTTCAAGTGGGAGTTTGTTGGATTATAACCTAAGGACCAATCATGTGATGATGGTTTAGGCATATATTGTATCATAATGTTTATAATTAATGGCAATGATTATTATCCCTAGTCAAGTATTATCATTAAATGTGACAATGATAATGCATTAAGACTAGTATGTGTAGTGATTGATGAAATTTTTCATGATATAAGATATCAAGTCAACACATAGGTACATGTTAGAAAACTAAGTACTAGATCGACCGGTCATAAGAAATGCTACATGGGTTATTATATGGAGGGTTATAAGCATATCTCATAGTGATGATGGTGTAAGTGATCCTTAGACTTGAGATGATCAGAGATCCCAACATAAGGAGTTGCATTTTTTTTATGCTACTAAATGTTACCCGCAACAAGGTGAACAATAAAAGTGGTAATTGGATATGTAATGAACCATGTAGAGGGATGTTGAGTGATCAAGATAGAATTTACCCCTCCTATCTAATGGGAGTGATATCTTTGGGTCCCTTGATCAAGTGAGACCATAAAATGCAGAGCCGTACTCAAATGAGTCGATATGTGATATTGATCTCATTTGCTTAGATGCGTCTACTTAGGAATCAAGAAATGCAAAGATTGAACTATAATAGTGTGACATGTTCCATGGCTCATGTTCAACCAAGATATCTAGGGCAAAAGGATTGAATTAAATGGTAACATTTATCAAAAGAAAAGTAATGTCAAATTACTAACATTCTTCTAACTTGGGTAGCATTGATGTGTTGCTAGACACCGCTCAATGCTTAAGGCATAAAATAGATTTTATGTCATTGCCAATGTTATAAGAACCTATTGGGTTGCACACTTAGATCGTATCCAAAAAAAGTGTAAAATGCATGTGATGAATTTTTTGTTAATTTAAGAATCCTATTACGAATAGGACTCTATATGGTTTTGTGTTTAAATCGGTATTTGGTTTTGGATTCTAAATAGTTTTTGTTTTGTGTCAAGAAATTCGAAACAGTTTTGGATTTATTAATTCATAAGAGGGCTGAAAATTAGAACGCAAAATAAGAATGGGATTCTTGTTTTGGCAGCCAATAAAATTTAGAAAGCTGAAATTTAGAAAGTTCCAAAAATAGATTAGAACTTGGAGTTCAATTAAAACTCTTTAGAAGATGTTTTACCCTAATCTATTTTTGATATATTTGGACTTATAATTTCAACAACCTTTCAACCCTAATGTGAGCAACAATACATGTTATTCTTGCTGCATCAAAAGCCACAAAATTAATTTTTCTTGTGAAGAAAAATTCTACAGCAAAACAGAAAACCAAAATGCAGATCCTTCTCTTGCTTGTTCGGAAATTATTTTGGCTATTTCTTGTGAAGAAACAGCAGCCTTTTTTCAAAAACAACATAAGTAGCACTTCAGCTATTCTTAGAGAAAAATAGCAACTGCTTCCTTCTCAAAAAAACAAGGAGAAAGATAAAGCTGAGAGAAGCTTCAAACCTGAAAAAACCGCAAGCAGAATTCTTGGCTAGCACCTTCGGATTTTGCTGCTTCTTTTCTTTGGTTAATTTTGTGAAAATTAACTTGGAACTTGGAGATGATCGTGTGGATTCTGTAGAGGTAAGTCTATATTAGTTGTTGCTGTAATTTGACAAGTAAAGTCTTCACTGAAGTTCAATCGCTACCGATAAGGTAAAACACTTCACTACCGATTTGAAATCACTTCGTAAGGATCCTTGGAGGAAATAAAAAATTTTTAAAGTCCGCTACAAGCTGTATTTGATTTCCTACACCATTTGTACCCCATGGGTTTTACCCCTTCAGGCGGATCAACCAAAGTCCATACTTGGTTTGTATACATAGATTCCATCTTAGATCTCATGGCTGCAAGCCATTTCTCAGAGTCTTGCCCCAATATAGCTTCTTGGTAGGTTGTAGGCTCATCTTGATCGATTATCAAGACATCACCACTTTGAGTCACCAAAAATCCATATCTCTACAGCTCACGATGAATCCTAGTAGACTTACACGGGGCTTGTGTCTCTTGAGTAGGTACTTGTTCCACATCGGCTTGTAGTGTTTGCTCAATTTCCATCTTATCAAAGTTTAGCATTGTTTTGTGGTTCTTGAACTTCTTCAAGTTCCATTTGTCTCCCACTGGATTTTTTGGAAACAAACTCCTTTTCTAGAAAAACACAAGTCCGAGCAACAAACACTTTGTTCACATTGGGGTTATAGAGATAGTATCCTTTTATTTCATTAGGATACCCCACAAAATTGCATTTATCATATTTGGATCCAAGTTTATCAAAGATTTGATGTTTGACGTCAACCTCACGCCCCCAAACCTTCATGAAAGACATATTGGGATGCTTCCCAGTCCATATCTCATATGGTGTCTTTCGAACTTATTTAGATGGAACTCAGTTCAGTGTGAAAGCGGCTGTAAGTAAAGCATGTCCCCAGAAAGAATTTGGAAGTTCTACATGACTCATCATGGACCGAACCATGTCAACAAAGTTCAATTTCCCCTCTCGGATACACCATTCCATTATGGTGTTCCAGGAGGAGTGGGTTGTGAGACTATCCCACACTCCTTCAGATAGTCATCGAACTCTTGGCTTAAGTATTCACCTCCTCGATTAGATCAAAGTACTTTAATACTCTTGCCAAGTTGGTTTTGTACTTTATTCTTCAACTCTTTGAACTTTTCAAATGATTCTGACTTGTGTCTTATAAGATACAAATAGCCGTATCTACTGCAGTCATCAGTAAATGTAATGAAATATTGAAAACCACCTCTAGCTTGTGTATTTAATGGTCCACATACATCAGTCTGTATTAGTTCCAATAAATTACATGCCTTTTCACTATTGTTTTGTGAAGGAGGCTTTAGTCATCTTGACTAATAAACATGATTCACATGTCTCATATGATTCAAAATCGAATGAGTAAAAAATTCCATCTTTATGAAGTCTAGAAATGTGATTTTCGTTTATATAGCCAAGACAACAATGCCAGAGATAAGTCGGCTTAAATTTATCTAATTTAATCTTTTTGGTATTTATTTTATACAAAGACATGCCAATATTTAGGACATAAAGTCCTTGAACTAGTTGTGCACTACCATAAAAGATTTCATTTAAATAAAAAGAGCAACAATTGTCTTTTTTCATAAATGGATATCCAATCTTGTTTAAACAAGAAATAGATATAATATTCTTAGTAATGGAAGGCACATAATAACAATTATCTATTTCTAAAATAAACCCAAAGGGAAAATTCTGGACATAAGTCCCAACAACTAATGCAACAACCCTTGCTCCATTTCCACTCATAAGTCCTGCTACTTTTCAGTTCATTCACGTTTACACAAATGTATGAACCACATCTAGTATCTAATACCCATGATGAAGAACTACATCCAGTATCAAATACCCATGATGAAGAACTAGATAAATTAATTTCTATAACATGAATACCTAAAGTGGAAGTTTCATTCCTCTTCTTCTTAAGATCCTCCAAGTAAACTTTACACTTTCTCTTCCAATGTCCGATCTCACCGCAAAGGAAGTAGTTCCCTTCCTTAGTTACCTTTCTTTTAGGTTCCTTAGGTAAGGGTTCCTCTAGGACATATCACATTTTCTCTTACTTGAGGACTATCCTCAAGCTCTTGTACCAATCTAGGAAGTTTGTCTCATTTAACTTGTCTTTCTCAAGGACAGATCGTAATAATAGTATATTAGTGTAAGTGTTTGATGCCATGGTTATCTACAATCGAAATATGCAAAATAGTATCATAAATGCAAACATTTAATATGAGATATTTCATGATGTGGCTGCAAAAATAAATATGATATATTTTTCATAAATTTCTCATGATCAAGGAATGGCCAAAAAATTGTAACTTGATCTGAACCTTCCATGCTTAGTTTATTATTCAAAAACATAAAACTTGATTTAATAATAATTGGCATAAATTAATTAGATTAATATATTGAAGTGTTGAATATCAATGACAATTATATGCAACATGCACATTATGTGATATTTGAGCATGGTGCATAGTTATAGCCCTAAGCCCAATGTGATTGGATAGATTTTTGTGGTGGTTTTAAATGTTCTGGTTATAAATTATTTTCTCGTCTAACTCCCCTCGAATGTAATAGTTAGATTAGAGATAGGAATAGACTAGGAATCAAGGAGGCAAGGAGTTGATGACCATACAAGAAGAACCAACGAGGCACTTTGAGAATATGCCAATACCCTTAGGTTGACCTTATAGTTCTCTTATTGGCTTAAGAGAACTTTTAGTTTAGGTTTTAACTATATCACGTTTACTTTATTGTTAATGCATGAGATGCATGCAATTTACGTTTATTTGTTAAATGCATGATGTTATCATGATTGTAATGATTAGTTAAGCAAATTATGTGATTAATTGAACAAATAATTACAATAACCAATTTAAATAAAATGGTGAGAATTTTACAAATCCCTCATACGAATATTAAGTCTAAGATGCCTTCCAATGTCTAGCACTCGTCAAGGCTTTGACTATGTGTAGTTTTGCCAAACCAAGGTGCTGTGGTCAATCTTAGTGAGACGCGACAGGATAATAGTAATATATGATTACTAAGCATTGGGTTTGACTTAACTATGTAGACTCAATTGAATTGAGACCTAGAGGCATAGAGTTGGGCCTGGCTTATTAGATAAGCTAGAAGAAAGAGTTGGTCACCCAACTATCCAATAGTTGTATGAGATACAATTGACAAGTGTTGTCTACCTAAATAGCCGAGTTTTGGGTGATTAGCTAAAGCTAACTGAAAACTAGGTCAAATATGGATCTTGACCCACTAGGAAGTTAATTAGATTAAACTTTCCAAATTAATATCGAGGGTTATTAATTTGAGTAAAATAGTGGGAGCAACATTTAATAAAAGCCCATATTAAATGTTTACATTTATGATACTATTTTGCATATTTCTATTTTAGATAACCATGGCATCAAACGCTAACACTAATATACTATTATTGCAATCTATTCTTGAGAAGGACAAGTTAAATGAGACGAGCTTCCTGGATTGGTGCAGGAGCTTAACGATAGTCCTCAGGCAAGAGAAAAGGCAATATGTCCTAGAGAAACCCTTACCTAAGGAACCTAAAAGAAATTTGCTTAGATGTGTCTACTTGGGAATCAAGAAATTCAAAGATTGAACTATGCGAGTGTGACACGCTCCATGGCTTGTGTTCAATCAAGATATCTAGGGCAAAGGGATTTAATTACATGGTAACATCTATCACAAGAAAAGTAATGTTGAATTACTAACATTCATATAACTTGGGTAGTATTGATGTGTTGCTAGACACCACTCAATGCTTATGGCATGAAATAGATTGTATGTCATTACCAATGTTATAAGAACCTATTGGGTTGCACACTAAGATTGTATCCAAAAGCATTGTAAAATTCATATGATGAATTTTTGGTTAAATTTGCTTAGATGTGTCTACTTAACCAAGAAATGCAAAGATTGAACTATGCAAGTATGACACACTCCATGGCTTGTGTTCAATGAAGATATCTAGGGCAGAGGGATTTTATTACATGGTAACATCTATCACAAAAAAAGTAATGTTGAATTACTAACATTCATATAACTTGAGTAGCATTGATGTGTTGCTAGGCACCGCTCAAAGCTTATGGCATGAAATAGATTTTGTCATTGCCAACGTTATAAGAACCTATTGGGTCGCACACTTAGATTGTATCCAAAAGAAGTGTTAAATTCATATGATGAATTTTGGTTAGTTTAAGAATCCTATTGCGAATAGGACTCTATAAGGTTTTCGGTCTAAAATGGTATTCGGTTTTGGATTCTAAATGTTTTGGTTTTGTGTTAATAAATCCGAAACATTTTTGGATTTATTAATTCATGAGAGAGCTGAAAATTAGAAAGAAAAAATAAGAATGGGATTCTTGTTTTGGCAACTATCAAAATTTGGAAAGTTTCAAAATAGAATAGAACTTGTAGTTCAAGTAAAATTCTTTAGAAGAAATTTTACCCTAATGCATAATCTGTTCCTATATATTTGGACTTATAATTTTGTAGCAGTCAACCCTAACGTGAGAAACAAGAGGCCACATTCTTTTGCTACATCAAACAAGCAAAAACCAATTTTTCTTTCAGAAGAAAAATTCTGCAGCAAAAATTAAAACCTAAAAGCATGCTTGTATGTAAGTCAAAGTACATACATAGATAAAGTGCTAAAATGGTTTAGCATGCAAGAATCTAAGAAAGGGTTTTGCCTATGGGACATGGAGTTTGCCTCTCAAAGGAACAGTGTCCTTTGAAACAAGAAGAGAGACAATGCATGAATAAGATTCCATACGCATCAGCTATTGGATCTATTATGTATACCATGTTATTATCATTGTCCCATTTAATGATAACACTTGACTAAGGATAATTTTAGAATAATTAAATTCTTGGGGTATTATTATATTTATTCCTAAAACGTAGATATAGAATAACCATAATAATACCAAATAGCCATAAATTAAAAGCGTTATGATACAATATATGCCTAAATCATCATCACATGATTGGTCCTTAGGGCATAATCCAACAATACAAAGTTGTTAGGATTTGAATATATTAAAGAGTTATATACTAATGATCCTAACTTTGGTACAATCTATGCAGCCTGTGAAGAAGCCACATTTGTAGGTTCTATAGGCATGAAGGGATTTTTAAAGAGAGAAAATCGACTTTGTGTGCCTAATAGTTCTTTGTGTAAATTACTAGTATGTGAGGTGCATAGTGGGGAATTAATGGGACACTTTGGGGTTAGAAAGACTTTGTATGTGTTAGTTGATCATTTCTTCTGCCCTCATATGAAAAGAGATGTAGAAAGGGTTTGTGACAAGTGCGTTACTTGTAGACAAGCCAAGTCTAAAGTTCAATCACATGGCATGTACACTCGTTTGCCTATTCCTCAATAGCCCTGGATTGACATTTCCATGGATTTTGTGTTAAAGCTACCAAGATCCGTGCGAGGCCTGGATTCCGTCTTTTTTGTCATCGATTTTTTTCTAAAATGTCTCATTTCATTGCGTGATGTAAACTCGGCCCAAGTTTCAATTCCAATTCAATGGAGTGTTGGTCCAATTACAAGGGCACGGGCTAAATTATTTAAGGAGGCCATTTATAAACTTATTCAAGAATGTTTTACTCAAGCCATATTAGGCTAAAATGATTGTCGAAGTTCAAGTGTGCATTTGATGCAAATTGAAGCCCAATTGTAGTCTTAAAGTTGGTCCAAATTTCAGCCCATCAATTGGTCAAGTTTTGGTCCAAATTCAAGGTTCAATCATCCATTTTGGGGCATAAGGAGGACGAAAAATCATGGCCCAAAATTTAGTCAAAGAAGTATTTATTGAACTTTTGGAAGCTAGCTCAAGGTGCATGCAACTCCTTGAATTCAAGACTTCCAACTCTTGGTCAAAACACCATTTCAATGTGCAAATTTTTCAACCAAAATATTGGTCTTGTCATAGTCTAGTCTAGGAGTTAGTGAGTCAAAGTTAATGTTTATTTATTCTAGTTTCAAGACAAGGTTATTTAGGACTTTTCAAGACCTGTTTGTAACATATAAATAGGCTCTTTTGTACTGCTTTCTCAAGCATTTGAACAATTAAAAATTGTGAGTTTTATCTCATATTTGGGTTTTTTGAGAACTTTAGAACTTATCAAGTTTTTTCCCAAACTTGTGGCATTCAAACTAAACTTATCAACCAAATTTTATATAGTTGGTTGTGGCATTTCATACCAAGGTTCATATCTCTTTATAGATAGTGAGTCAAGGTTTACACCAATTCAAACTAGCATTCCCTTATACATATCTTGGGCAAATTTTCTAAGTGTTCCTAATCATTTGGATTGGATCACATCGTTTGGTATCAAAGCCACTTCTAAGGATTGCATATCATTTTGTTTTCCCCTTCTGATTTTATCCTTTCTTATTCTTGACTTTCTTGAAAATCAAGATTCATATTTTTGTTAGTGGGTTTTGTCGCAGGTTGGCAAGGTTCCTAGTAGTGGGTTTGGAATTTAGGAAGTCACCTTTTCATCTCCAGTTCTTCTTTTCTTACTTTATTCTTTTGAAAAAAAAAATGTGAAAAAAAAAAGAAAAGAGGCCGAACCAAAAAAAAAATGTGGTGGCTAAATATTATTTTTTAAAAAAAAGAAGAAGAAGAAGAAGTGAACAAAAAAAAAATAAATTCAATTATTGAAGTTGTGATTCATTTGGGATCTAATATTCTTTTCCTTTCTAATCCAGGTTGCCAAAAGATTCATCAACAAAGTTCCGCTCAATCAACTTTGGATAAAATTCCATTGTTCATCTAGTTCACTATTCTTTTTGTCTTTTTCTATCTTTCAAGTTGTGATCTTCTCTTATTCCTTGGTGCATTCAATTTCACAATTTAAAAGAACACAAAAATTGTTTGATGAGTTTTAGTTGTGAAAGTCACACTCTCACTTGATAATTGTTCAAGTAAGTTCAATAAGAACCTTAAAAGTGAGAAAATTTGAGTGTGAGTGACCACCAAAAAAAAATCTTGAGAGTAAAAACCCGTAAGGGAGTGATTACTATTTGTGTGGATTTTTTTTTAACCATTTGATTGTAGGATTTCCGGAATGTCTCACCATTCCATTGGGAAGGATTATCAACAAAACTTACAAATCCAAGCCTTGATGGGAGAAATGAAAACATTGCTACAACAAGAAATCGAACCCTTGCATGAAAGAATTGATCAATTGGAGGCGGAATCTCAATGGCTTGTTAACACACAACCAACAACACCTAAAGAAGACAAAGAACACAAAGGGTGGAAGATGAAGAGCTTGATGAAGTTGATGATTAGTTTGATAAGGAATCTTTTGAGCACAATAGAAAACCAACTTGGAGGAGACAAAATGAAGAAAACAACCTTAGCACCATCAAGATGAAAATCCCTCCTTTTCAAGGAAGTTCGATCTGGAGGCCTATATTAAATGGGAGAAAAAGATGGAATTTGTGTTTGATTGCCACCACTACTCTGATCTCAAAAAGGTAAAACTCGCCGTTACTGAGTTTTCTAATTATGCATTAACATGGTGGGATCAACTTGTGATGAGTAGCAGAAGAAATGGAGAAAGACTAGTGGAGACTTGGGAAGAAATGAAAGCAATCATGAGAAAGAGATTTTTACCTATCCATTACTATTGAGATCTCTACAACAAGCTTCAAGGGCTTAGGCAAGGAAGCAAAAGTGTGGAAGATTATTTCAAGAAAATGGATGTTGCTATTATAAGAGCCAATGTGGATGAGGATCGAGAAGCAACCATGGCTAGATTTTTGAATGGTTTGAACTGTGACATCCAAGATCGAGTTGAAATGTACCATTATGTCAAGTTGCAAGATATGGTACACATGACTGTCAAAGTGGAGCAACAACTCAAGAGGAGGGAGGGGGGGTTTAGTATACGCCAAAGTACTTGGAAAAAAAGTACTTCAAAGAAGGAGAAGAAGCCTACAACTTCCTCAAAACCACTCAAAACAACCCCAAAAGAAGGGACATCAGAAGGTAATAATAAATCCTCTACCTCTCAAACTCATGACATTAAATGTTTCAAGTGTCAAGGCAAGGGTCATATTGCAAGCCAATGTCCAAATAAGCTTGCAATGGTGATAAGGGATGATGGAGAATATGAGATAGAGAATGAGCATGAATCGGATTCCATGCCATCTCTTGTAGAATCTGATGAGGAGGAGTTACCAGTCCATGGGGAATTGTTGGTCACTAAGTGAATCCTTAATATGCAAGTCAAGGAGGACGACGAGGCACAAAGGGAGAACATTTTCCACACAAGATGCTATGTTAATGGGAAGGTATGTAGTTTTATAATTGATTGTGGAAGTTGTACAACGTGGCTAGTGTCTTTATGGTTGAAAAGTTACGATTGGCTTCAACAAAACATCTAAGGTCATACAACTAAAGACAGAACTATGTGCTGGATTGACTCGTCATGAGAAATGATGCATGGATTATTAGATGAAGTGTCATAAATATATCTCATAGTGATGATGGTGTAAGTGATCCTTAGACTTGAGGTCACCAAAGATTCCAACATAAGGAGTTGCATATTTTGATACTACTAAACGTTACCGGTAACAGGGTGAACTATAGAAGTAGCAATTGGATATATAATAAATCATGTAGTGGGATGTTGCATGATCAAGATAGGATATGCCCTTTCTATATAATGGGAGTAATATCTTTAAACCCCTTGATTGAGTGAGACCATAAAATTTATGGTCGTACTCAAATGAGTCGATATGTGATATTGGACTCATTTGTTTAGATGTGTATGCTTAGGAATCAAGAAATGCAAAGATTGAACTATACAAGCATAAAACATTCCATGCCTCATGTTCAATCAAGATAGCTGGGGCAAAAGGATTGAATTACATGATAACATCTATCACAAGAAAAGTAATGTAGAATTACTAACATTTTCATAACTTGGGTAGTTTTGATGTGTTGCTAGACACGTCTCATTGCTTTTGGTATAAAATAAATTTTATGTCATGACCAATGTTATGAGAACCTATTAGGTTGTACGCTTAGATCGTGTCCAAAGGCAATGTAAAATTCATGTGATGAATTTTTGGTTAATCTAAAAAATCCTATTGCGAATAGGACTCTATAAGGTTTTCCGATTTAAGGCGGTATTTCAATTTAAGGCTAAATGATTTTGGTTTTAATATTAATAAATATGAAACAATTTATAACTATTTATTTAATAATAAATAAATAAAATTTAGAATGCCAAATTCAAATGGGGATTGGTTTCTGGTAGCTATCGAAATTTGGAAAGTTCCAAAATAGATTAGAACTTGTAGTTCAAGTAAATTCTTTAAAAGAAATTTTACCATAATACTACAATCTATATCTATATATATAGGATTATAATTTCATCAGCCACACCCTAATGTGAACAAAAAATTTCATGTTTTTCTTGCTACGAAAGAAAGCCGAACTCAGCTTTCTTTGAGAGAAAAATTATGCAATTTTTCTTTTGAAGAAAATTGCCCTAAAACTGAACCTTGTTTTTCTTGTTTAGCAAAAGAAATTCCTTTTCTTTTTCTTTTGAAGAATTAGCCTTCATTCTTTTCAACAAAATAAGAAGCTCTTCAGTTATTCTTCAGAAAAGAAAAAACATTCGCTGCTTCTTTGTTAGAAAATAAGAAGAAAACCAATCCTTGAGATGAACGCTTAAGAGAAATCCGAAGGCAAAAATCCAGGCTAGTACCATTAGATTTTTGTTGCTCCTTTATTGGTTATTTTTTGAAAATAATTAGAGGCTTGGAATGATCACGTGGATACTGTAGAGGCAAGGTTGTGCTGATTTTGCTAATAATTCGACAAGCAACGATCTTTGTAAGAAACTCTACCCTTACCGATAAGGTAAAATCCTTCACTACCGATTTGATATCACTTCATATAGATCCTTGAAGGAAATCAAAATTTTTAAATTTCCACTGCATGTTGTACTTGGTTTCCTACAGGTATCTCCCAACAAAGAAGATAATCCTAACTCTAATTCATGCTGCTTGGAGGTAGCAACTTTACTTCCAAATGCATCCTATATGCATTCTTATTGACCAACCCAATAAGCAGATACTCTCCAAGATGGAGGCTTCTGGGAGATTGGCAAAATGGGCCATAGAATTGGGGAAACACGATATACATTATCAACCTCGGATAGCGATAAAGGCTTATGCTCTTGTGGATTTCAGAGTAGAGATGCTCACTACAAAGACTCCGGACATCAACCTTTCACTGTCACCTGAGTCCACAGGAAATGAAATGGAGGGTTCAAGGGTCTATAATTTATACGTAAATGGTGCTTCGAACAAAGATGGCAGTGGTGCAGGCCTGTTACTTCAAAGTCCCGAAGGCACAAAGATTACATATGCTTTGCACTTTGACTTCAAAACAACTAACAATAAAGCTGAATATGAAGCCTTGATCAAGGGGCTAAAGCTAGCTCAAAGAATGAAAGCAAAAGAAGTGCATGCATACAGCGACTCCCAGATAGTCGTCAATCAGGTACAAAGTTCCTACAAAGCCAAAGAACATCAGATGAGGAACTATCTTGACAAGAAGCATTGAAGTAAAAGTCACGATGACCATCGAAGAGGCGGGAGATAATTGGATGACTCCAATATGGAGATATTTGCAAAATAGGGAACTTCTTGATGACAAGAATGAAGTGAAATTAAAGTTAAAGGTGCCCTAATATGTAATACAAGACGACATCATTTACAAACGATCTTATTTTCAACCCTTCCTCAAATATATTGGGCCTCAGTAAGTAGATTATATACTCCAAAAAGTGCACCTCAGATCTTGTGGAAGTCATGTAGTACCCTACATGCTTGCTAAGAAGATCATTCGTTGCGGTTACTACTGGCCGACCATGTTTAAAGATGCTTATTACTTTGTGTAGAAGTGTGGTTAGTGCTAGCTTTATGCTCTCATAATTAGGCGACCTCAAATTGAGTTGATCAATATCCAGAGTTCGTAGCCTTTCACACATTGGGGAATTGATATTCTAGGACTTTTTCCTAAAGCACCGAGATGTTTGAAGTTCTTAATAGTTGCTATTGACTACTTCACTAAGTGGGTAGAGGCCGAACCATTAGCTATTATCACTAGAAAAAATGTTCTAAAGTTTGCGTGGAGAAAAATCATTTACAAATTTGGTATCCCTCATGTGATTATTTTAGACAATGGGAAACATTTTGCAGATGGTCTTTTTTGCTCCTGGTGCGAAGAACTTCATATTAAACAAAACTTCACTTCTGTTATGCACCCACAAGCCAAAGGTCAAGTTGAAGTCATAAATGGCATGATACTGCAAGGACTCAAGACTTGGCTAGATAAAGAAAAAGGGGATTGGGTGGAAAACCTCCCAAATGTTCTGTGGGCTTATTGCATCACATCTTGGACAACGACAGAAGAAACCCCTATAGCCTAACATATGGCTCAAAAGCTGTCATTCCCGTAGAGATTGGAGTTCCAAGTCTTAGGGTGCTGGATTATGCCCTAAAAACCAATCATGTGATGATGGTTTAGGCATATATTGTATCATAATGTTTATAATTTATGGCAATTTATTATTATGTTTATTTCCATATCTACACTTTATGAATAAATATAATAATGTCCCAAGAATTTAATTATTCTAAAATTATCCCTAGTCAAATATTATCATTAAATGGGACAATGATAATACATTAAGACTAGTATTATAGTGACTGATGAAAAGTGTCATAATATAAGATATCAAGTCAACATACAAGTACATGTTAGAGAACTATGTACTAGATTGACCTATCATGAGAAAAGCTACATGGGTTATCATATGAAGTGTCATAAGCATTTCTCATAGTGATGATGGTGTAAGTGATCTTTAACCTTGAGGTCACTAGAGATTCCAACATAAGTAGTTGCATGTTTTGATATATAATGAATCATGTAGTGGGATGTTAAGTGATCAAGATATAATTTGTCCCTCCTATATAATGGGAGTGATATCTTTGGGCCCCTTGATCAAGTGAGACCATAAAATGCATGGTTGTGCTCAAATGAGTCGATATGTGATATCGAGCTCATTTGCTTAAATGCGACTAATTGGGAATCAAGAAATGCCAATATTGAACTATACGAGTGTGACACTCCATAGCTCATGTTCAATTAAGATATCTAGGGTAAAGGGATTGAATTACATGGTAACATTTATCACAAAAAAAAAAGTAATGTCAAATTACTAATATTCTTATAACTCGGGTAGCATTGATATGTTGCTAGACACTGCTCAATGTTTATGGCATAAAATAGATGTTATATCATTGCCAACATTATAAGAACCTATTGGGTCACACACTTAGATCATATCCAAAAGAATTTTAAAATTCATATGATGAATTTTGGTTAATTTAAGAATCCTATTACGAATAGGACTCTATATGGGTTATGGTATAAATCGGTATTTGGTTTTGGTTTCTAAATAGTTTTGTTTTGTGTTAATAAATCCAAAAAATTTTTGGATTTATTAATTCATGTAATGGCCAAAAATTAGAAGTAAAATAAGAATGAGATTCTTGTTTTAGCAACAAATGAAATTTGCAAAGCTAAAATTTTGAAAGTTCTAAAATAGATTAGTACTTGGGGTTCAAGTAAAACTCTTTAGAATAAGTTTTGCCCTAATCTTTTTCTATATATTTGGGTATGAACTTCAGCAGCCTCCAACCAAGACGTGATCAACATAGCTGCACATTCTCTTGCTGAATTAAATGACCAAAATAATTTTTCTTGATGAAGAAAATTTTTTGCAGCAAAACAGAAAACCAAAACCCGAATCTATCTTCTTGCTTTCAGCAAATCAATTTCGGCCCTTTTATTGGGAAGATTTGCAGCCAAATTTTCTACAACATAATAAGCCTTACTGCTTCTCTTCAGAAGAAGAACTAGCTGCTTCTTGTGTGGAAAGAGAAAGAAAAACCAGAGCTTAGAGCAGCTTCAAAAACTGAAACCGGAAGCAAAGTTCCAACGCTAGCACCAACGGTTCTTTGCTGCTTCTTCCTTAGTTAATTGTGTGACAATTAACTTGGGACTTGGAGATGATTGTGTGTATACCATAGAGGCAAGGCTCTTTTGGGTGTCGCTGTGATTCAACAAGAAAACAACTCCAAAAAAGAAAGATCATTCACTACCTGTAAAAAGTAAAACTCTTCATGACCGGTTTGAAATCACTTCATAAGAATCCTTGAAGGAAATAAAAAATTTTGAAATTCTGCTACGTGCCATGTTTTATTTCCAACATAGGGTTGTAGCCTTTAATGCTTTTAGCTAACAAAGAATATGTCCGGTTGAACTTGGACTTATTGGAAGAGCGCCGAGATCTAGCCTCAGTAAAAGAAGCACAATACAAACAAGCAATGGCCAAATATTATAATGAATGGGTGGAAATCAATAAATTTTCCCCAGGAGATTTGGTCTTATGTAAAAATGAAACAAGCCGAGCTTAAAAGCATGGCAAGCTATAAGCTAATTGGGAAGGCCCTTACAAGGTCATTAATGCATATGAAAGTTATCACTTCGCCACGATGGAGGGGAACTTATTACCCTGAGTTTGGCTTGTTAGCAATTTGAAACATTTTTGTGTTTAAAGTTTTGTTTGATGAAGAAAATATCATTTCTATATTCACTCTTTTTAAATCGAGTAGGGGAATGATTACAACTGGGAATGATCACTACCCTGAACTCAATTCAAGGCTGGTGAAACTACCTTGCTAAATCTTAAGTCAAGGAAATCACATGTAACCCCAATTCAGCTGAGTGTAGCTGCAAACTCCATAATATCCCAAGTAGATGAGGAGAATATGAACATCCATAAGGGTGACAAAATGGAACGTCATAAGGGGTGAGAAAATGTTAACATTTATCAAATCCAAACATCTTAAGGGTTGGGGATCTCAGATCAGTCAAAGTTCCCAAACATCCCAAGGGGTTGGGAATCTTGGATTACTCAAAGTTCCCAAACACCCTAAGAGGTGGGGACTCAATGAAAAAAGAAAATTACTTTATTTAATAATAATGTTACATATATGAAGGGCTTATAATTTCCCTTTTCCTTTTATCTTTTCCTCCTTATACTTAACTCTATCTTGAAGATACATATTAAACACTACCTCTTTTCTCTTGTACGCAGCAGTGTCTTGCTAGCCTTGTTGGGCCAAGAGTTCTAATTCTTCCATCATCACCTCAACAGAGTCCCTGTCAACAGGCGCCACCTTCAGACCTGCTCCTTCAGGTGAGCCTCCATCTTTTCAATCTTCGATCTCCAAGTCTTGCACTCAAACTGCAAGTCGAATATTTACTTCTTATATGTCCCAAGGACACCTTGGAGACCTTGAACCTCTCACTGCTTACTGCTAAGCTCATCAGCCATGGTACAGACTACTTCATTCTTACCTTTCAACTAAGAGGTAACACCTTTAATCTCAAAGGAGAGCGTGGAAATCCTCTCCTTATTCTTTTTGTTCTCCACACTAACTGATCTCTCCCTAGGGATCAAATCTCCCATTGCCCATTGCTATTTCACGTTGTCTTCATTAAGACCGCGGTTTAAATGTTCAAAATGAGCAACTTGATTCTTGATATCTTTATTTTCATTCCCTAGTCTAACTATAGTATCTTGATGCTCAGCATTCATAGCTTCGAATGTTCTAGCTTTCTCATACAATTGATTAAATATAGCCCTTGGACACAACAAATGGTCCTGATATGGTAAAAATTGGAGAAGAATCAAAACGTCATTAACTAAAGGAAAGAAAAAACAATTGTCCTTACAAAAAATTAAAATAAAAACGAAAATGGCTTGAGAGCTAGCCTTTCTATGAGCTCCTTCACCTTGAGCTGAGGTCCTAGCTTCAACTTGGCCTCTGGGGGCTTCACCTTGTGGAGTTATGAGGTCTGGATCTTCATCAACTGTATAGGTGTTGAGCTCCTCCAAGGTCATAGGAGAGCTCTGAGATGCCACATGTTGTAATAATGTGAAAGAACCATCAAATCCCTTCATAGTATCCTCATAGGCCTCAGGTTCATAGCCAGGCAGCTTTTCCAACTTAAGAGTTGAAAATTTCCATTGAATCTTGACGGCTGCTTCATGCTGTCTTATCTCCTTGGCCACCTGGGACAGATTCACGGTAAAGTTGCCAAAGTTTTGTGTATGGAAGACTTTCTTCACCAACAACTTCACGAATTCTCCTTGCTCGATGCCAATGAGCTTTTGCACCTCAGCTTCCCTTTCCTTTATCTGTTGGCGAAGAGAGGACACATCTTTCTCCAATTTCTTCCTCGCCTCAAGAGTCGCCGACACCTCTTCCTCTAATTTCCTCACCACCTAAAAAGATGTTGCCTCGGTGTCCCTGAGCTGAGCAACCTCAACTTGATGTTTGGTGGCCTTAGTGGCTTGCTCTAAAGATGATTTTCGTCCACGCAATTATGACTGCAATTCCAACAATCTGTCAAATACAACACTTTCAATGTATGTTCCTAATGAAACACAACTTGACTAGGGCCCTTTACCCATGGCACTGCATAAGCAAAATTATTGTTAAGATTAGCTATTGACATTTCGGCCAACCTTCTTTGATAGTTCTCCATGCCCTGGACCGTCACCCCTAGTGAGTCCCCTATGGGTATAGAGAAATGCAACACTGTGTCTGAGGGTGAAACCTCAGCTTCTCTTTGACCAGCTTTTTTCTTATTGGCAGGGACTTTTATTCTTTTCCTTTGGCCGAGGTTCCATCCCCAGCCATCCCTTCATTGGCCTTCCTCTTCGAAGGCTCCCTTATCCCCACCTTCTTGACAGAAGTGATCTCCTCAATGCCATAATGCTCTTTCTTCGTGGGGCCAGTCTTGATGAAGTGCTGAACTTCACCACTGCAGAACAAAAAACAACCACAAAAGGTTAGCAAACACAACAACAACAACAACAAAATTTTGTTCTCAAATATAAAAGCCCTACCCTTTGGCTTTTTTTTTCTAATTGGTTGAATACTCAAAGATTTGGTGTTGCGGATTTTACACGCAAGTGCACGTGATCGTTAACAAGTAATATAGAGTTAATATAATTTATCGTTCCCACAGAGACTAATGAATTATTAAATACCGAAATTAAAATAGTTCTAACTTTATTTGAAAAAAAAATATTTTATGAATAAGCTAAATTAAAAGTAATTTTAAAACTTAATTAAAACTAAAATTAAAAACTAAACAAAGCAAGTTAATGGATTAAGTTGACGAAAAATCTAGGGTTTTCGATTTCACCTTAACTAATCCATCCTAATATTAATCTATTTCTATAATCTAATTTAATTTCCTGGTTGATAGTCGAGACTCCCTAATTTATTTATTAGTCCCTCCCGAGATCTAATAAAAATCCTCCTAATTGCTAATTCATCATATTCCTATGTGAATTACAACAATTATGAAGTCATTAATTTCTATGGATTCTCATGTAGCGACTACACAAACCATGCAGGTATATTCCTATCCTACATGCAATTCATGGCATTTATCTCAATGAACTTGACACATAACTCCCCTTCCAGTTCGTTAGGATTAACAAATCATCTAATTAGTGATCAAGTAATTAGAAGCATTAAGCACAAACATAAATACTCAACCATAGAAAATTAAATCAAATTATATTAATAGAAAAATATTAAGACTTCATAGTTAGGCTACATCGAAACCCTAGAAAAAGAATTTAGTTCATATTAATATAAAAGAATATCACAAAAAATTTAAACATGATTGAAAAGAAAAATAAAAGATAAAATCCAACAAAAGCCGTAGATGATTGGTACTTAAAAATAATACTTAGCCAAAAATTTCATGACAAAATACAAAACTTAAATTACTAAAATTGCTAAATAAAACTAAAAACTAAAACAATAAAAGAAAGCTAAAATTGATAACTAAAATAAACTAAAGAAAACAAGAAGAAGACAAAGACAGCATAAAATATGTGAGGGAAGAAATTGCTCCTACTTTGTTTGCTTCACCCGAAGCTTCTAAAGAAAAGAAAAAATTTCTGCTGCTTGCTTTGCAAGTCAAGCTTGGCGGCTGTTTCTATTTGCTAAACTACTGCAACCAACAAGAACAAAACAACGAAGAAAGACTGAAGAAAACAACAAAAGGATGGCTGAAAATTTGCTGCAGAAAAACCGAGGAAAGCTGCTACTCCTAACTAATGAAAGAAAGAAAAACAAGACAAAGGACCGAAGAATGGGTTCCATCTTGTTGTTCTCGGTTGTCTTCTTTATATAGAGCCAAAGGTTGGTTGTTTCTTTCTAAATCTTGCAAACCCGATTCCTTCTTTGCTTTGCTCTTTGTCTTCAACTTTAACTTGGTCTCTTTTATTTCCAAATTCCAACCATATGTTGTTTCCAAATTAGTTTGCAGCTTAAGTCTTTCTTTCTTGCCCGAAGTGTAGCAGACTTTTGTTTCTTATTTGCGCTAAGCTTTCCTTTCTGTGGTTGTCTTCTACTTCCACTTTGCTGCAGCTTAATGTTAAGAAAGTCTCCTTTTTGTTTTCCGTTGTGCAGCTTGCAACTTTGTTCCCAAATTCAGCTTTCGGTCTTGTTTTCTTCGGCCTTTTCTTTTTCTTCAGCCTTTGTTTCCCAATTCAGTTGCTAGCTTCCCTTTTGTCTTTGGCGTTCGTTTCCTGTTTGTTGTCCAGCACTGTTTCTTGTCTTCTTCAAATTTTTGCCCGAAATCAATCTCTCAATCTTGTTTCCTTTTTCTGTCTTTTCTGTTTTCTATGGCCGCTCGGCTTTGCTTTCCATTTTT
The DNA here is from genome assembly GCA_020080225.1 of Gynochthodes officinalis. Lineage (NCBI taxonomy): Eukaryota > Viridiplantae > Streptophyta > Magnoliopsida > Gentianales > Rubiaceae > Gynochthodes > Gynochthodes officinalis. The sequence continues at coordinate 7,120,164 of CM034620.1, forward strand.
CTTTGTTTGCACGGTTCTTGTTTGCTTACATGCTGCTGACTTTTCTTTCATGTGCAGCTGTCGGTTCTTGAGGCTACAGAAGTTATCTTCGGCTGCAGCAATTCAATTGGAATTCTTTCTTCCTTTGTTGTTCCTGCCTTGTGCAGCCGCCAGAATTGACTATCAAAGTGCAAAGATTGCAAATTGCTTTCCTTTGATTTTGTCTTGCTCTTGTTTTGTCCTTTCTTGCTTCTTTGTTTGTTTGTGGCTTTAGAATTCTTCAACTCCAAAATGCAGCCGTGACTTTGTCTTGTGTTGTAGCCGAACAAGGCTGAAGCAATTCAAGTGCTGCACAATGACTAAGTGCTGCAAAGTTTCTTTGCTTCATAAGAACGTTTAGAGCTCCGGCCTTGAAATGATGAGGGTGAGATGGCTTGCATTGGTGCTTGTATTTTCTTTAATCCATTTCACACGTTCCTTGAACATCTCATATTGTTTCTGCAACTTTTGTTTGTATCTCAACTATCTACTTACTTTAAACATCAAACAAGAAGAATGTAAGATTAGTCGGCAAACCTTGATTCTTTCATTGTCGGATATGAATTCAACATTGCTTTTGCTAAGAAAGATAATATTTCTCTTTATTTATTAAATTTTTCCTAAAAAACTCCAATCTAGCCATCAATAATAAAAACACTTAATATTCATATAAATAAGCATTTTAATCATTTAAGCACAAGGAAATTGACCTAATAAATATGCAATTATACATCTTATCATTTGGGATCTACGATGATGAGACTTAACTTGTACTTAACCAACTCCTCCTCAATATAACTATCAATGCTTTCTTCCCAAAACTGTATGTAACCACGGCTTGGAGGGTTTTTCTTCATGCAATTTGGATACACATCATTCGCAACCCCATAGAACCACTCTGTATGTAGCCCACAAACTTTAAATTTTATAAAGAAAAATCTCTTTATCTACTCATGGTGAGCTGAAAGCTTTACAACCTTACTCCGGAATCTTGAAAAAAATGCAAACTATCCCCATCGAGTTCATGAATTTCTTCATACAGCAAAAGTACCTAAATAGGTCCACCGAACTCTTTTTTTTCCCTTCTCAGCACAACACCTCAAACCCAATGATGGTTCTTGCCGGATTGGGGGTGGTCAGTTGGGTTTATCCCATAATAATTTAGAATGACAACAAGAAGTTGACATATGAGAAACCTTATCCCCACTTTCAAGTGTTCTTCATACACTGCTAAATATCTTACAAGGGGGCAACATGCTCTACCAGCACAACTTGCAGACCTGACCCCATATTCTTTAGGAATATGGAACCTCTTTTTTAGTTCCCTAACATCGATTTCTCTAAAAACCATTGAAAGGGCTTTGGGAATAGGCGTGAATTTTTCAGGTACGCCATTGCTGGCTGACCAACAAATTCTTCCATTTCCTTTGAGAATGAACTCCCCCAAGATGAAACCAACCTATCCTTAGACACACTACCCTTTTTCTCAGAACTAGACACAACAAAAACTCCCTTCTTCCTAGTTACCCTTCTCTTACTAGAGCCCCCACATTATAATCAGAAAAATTCCCTTGGCTGGATGAGCTAGAAGAACTAAGCTCTTCGCTGGCCAGGGACACAAAATTTTCATCCCATCTAGAAGATCCAACATACATAGATTGAACAGAAGACATACTTACTTTTTCTCGAAATCTCTTTGACGGAACAAGGACAAAAATCTCACTAGGTAGAGATTGCCTCCCTTCGTTCAACTCTCGTCGAAAGAAAAAGCTACAAAGTTTGTGAACGTGAAAAGGCAATGAAAGCAGCAACACACGATGGAAGCCCTAAAGGCAAGAAATGACAACTTTTTATACGGAACCCTATAGGAGAACAAACATTCATTATCTAGAAGAACGAAGAATCTTGAGTTAGAACTATCTTATTGGATCTTAGCCGGGTTGCAGATTTAGCTTCCATTAGCATCCAATCTCTTTTACCACCTAAGATAAATGCACTGCAAAGTGCCCAAAGTCTTGCGTGTTAAAGACCTTCTTCACTGGCAACTTTACAAATTCACCTTGATTGATGCTTCTAAGTTTCTGGACCTCTGCTTCCCTCTCCTCAAGCTGTTGGTGAAGGAAAGTGACCTCTCCTTCCAACTTCCTCCTTGTCTCTAGAGACGCCGCCTCAGCTTCTCTTAGCTGAGTAACCTCAACTTGATGCCTGGAGGGCTCCACTGCCAGATGATTAGCCCTATGGAGGAATTTAACAATCTATTAATAACAACATCTTTAACATATGTTCATAAAAAAAATGACTTTACTAGTACTTTTGTACCTGTGGCATTATTGAAGCCAAATTATTGTTGAGGTTGGCCATTGGCATCTAGACCAACCTCTTTTAATGGTCCTCCATGCCTTGGACTATAACCCCTGGTGCATCCCTCATGGGCATGGAGAAATTGAACACTGTGTCGAAGGTCCAACCTTGGCTTCTCCCTGGGCAGGTGTTCCCTTGCTGCTAGGGTGATGTGAATCCAATCCGAAAAGGATAGGATCACTTCAAAATTTGCCCAGGATATGTCTAAAGGATTGCTAGTTTGGATTGATGTAAATCATGACCCACTATCTATAAAGGAGATAGGAACTTTGGTATAAAAACTCCACAACAAACTACACCAAAATTGGTTGATAAGTTTAGTTTGAACGCCACAAGTTTTGATGAAAACTTGATAAGTTCATTGAACGCCACAACATTTGAAGAAAACTTGATAAGTTGTAGAGCTTTATGGAAAAGAGGCCAAATAACATTGAGGATTGAAAATAAGCAAAGATTTACTAGAAAGTGAAAAGGTAGTGTCAAATTTTAAAGATCTCTTAGACAAAAGAATTCAAAAAGTAAAGAAGAAACTCCATTTCATTGGTAGGTTGATGGTAATGAAGAACAAAAAAACCAATAAAAAAACTGTCAGTTTATAGTTAATTTGGAATTACAGTTGGAAATAATTTTATGTGCTAAGTAATTACCCCTAAAAATAATTTCATTAGGCTCTACTTATTTGAGTTTACCAATTAGATAAGTTGAAGCCAATCCAAAATTGAAAAGTTATTTTTATAAAAGTTGGAGACTAAAGAATTTATTTTTAGAAATAAATAACAAAAAAATTATTCGGTCAAATGCAAAGGAATAAAAATGTGATTTACTAAAAAAAAAATGTTCATGGTCGATGAAGCCAACATGCAAACCAATGCCAGCAAAAAGTTACTTACTAGAATATTCATCAATGGAATCAGGCAAGTGACAATAAGCAAACATGAATCTTACAAGTTCCACTCATCCACTGATCATTTGATAGTAAGAAAATTTCAGAATCACCAGTCCACCAAGCACCCAAACATAGTTAGGATTTATTTGACTGGTACATTTTCATCAAACCTAAAACTCATGTAGCACAGACGCAACATTCAGTAAACAAGAATCGACATAAGTAAATTAATAGATAGAAAGAGTAAATTGAGTAAATATTGTTTATATTTTTTTAAATTAAAAAAATATTATGAATTTAAAAATTGTTCAAATATTATTGAAATCTATTTTGGGAAAATCGACTTCAAAATCCTCCTCCATATGTCCCATAAAGCACCACTATATGTTCGCAAACTCTTCTATAGTGCATGCTATTTCTTGAACAACTTTCTTCCTCTTAATTTGATCCAATATTCCATTTACACTTGTTTTATTTATTTCAAATGTACTTTGCAGATCAATCTCTGTTGTCTGAGCATTATTAGTTCCATCCACTTCCACAGAAATGAAAAAATCTCATATTTCCTGATTAAAACTCTCAGCAACAAAGTGTCAGATCAAGTTCGATAGCGGGAGAAAGGGGGAGAGTGGGGCTAGGGAGGGAAGGAGGTGTGAGTGTGGGTGGGTATGGTGGGGGGGTAGGAGGGGGCTAGGGAGGTAAAGGGGTGTGGGTACGGGGAGAGGAGGGGCGCTGGGGAGGGAAGGGGGTGTGGGGGTGGGGGTGGGGGTACGAGGGGAGAGGGGGGCACTAGGAGAGAGGATGAGAGTGGGGAGAGAGGTGGGGATGAGGCAGGCAATTTTTATTTTTTTTTTGAAACAAAGTTGAAGTTGATAATCCCATTGTTGATTTTAGCATTTTTATCACTCCAATTAAAAATACAACATTTCTTTATGAGGAAACACTCAAAATCGTCCTCCACATTTCAGCAAATAATCTTTTTCATCCTCCACTTTTAAAACGGGAACAAATAGTCCTTCAAATTTCATAAATTGGAACTTTTTGTACTATTTGTGAAATAAACAGAAACTTTTAGTCTTTCAAATTTCATAAACGGGAACGTTTAGTCTTGAAATTTTCCTTCAAATTTTGGTCCTTGAAATTTGAAGGACTATTTGTTCCCGTTTTAAAAGTGGAGGATGAAAAAGATTATTCGGTGAAATGTGGATGACGATTTTGGGTGTTTCCTCTTTATTTAATTTGTGTTAAAATAGTAAATATTTTTAGAAAAAACTCCAGATAGAAATATCTTTAACTTTCCCATGAGATTACAAGTTAAATTTCTACATTGAAATACTTGTCAAAAGCACTCACATGCTCCACTTGTAGGCGTAATGGAATGAGGAAGGATCCATCTCCATTTTGACTAGGAATAAGGAAAACTCTACCATTGTAACCCACATATCTAGGCCCCAAGTAAACCTCATCTCCCCACCCAAACTTATCACCTTCTAGAGGTAGCACTACTCAGCTTGTGATTATCAAATTTGGATTCCAGTAGAAAGACCCTTCTGAGCAACCAATAGTGTGAAAATGTCGCTTCCTAGAAATATTTGGGATGTTCTTGGTGCAATGCAGATATGATCTCACATATGTTGATGAAAATTGGAATAGAAAATAGAGAAGGAAAAAAGAATCCAAGATTTGAAGTGATAAGAATTTTAACAGAGAGTGGGGGGAAGAAAGTGATGAATTTCAGGCGTGATTTCACTTTCCTTGAGGTGTTATTGCCCTTTCTATGCTTGCTAACAGAATTTTCAGGCAACATACCTCTAGGATACAACAAATTTAATAGAAACTCTACAAAATAGCAAAATTTTGTGGTTTTTATAGAAAGTATTGTTTTTATGTATTTGTTTGGTTTTCCACTCATATCTTTATATACAAAGATATTTACAAACCGTTGTACAACAATTACAAACGGTTAGATATCTTTGAATGATAAGACACCAAATTTGGTCACAACTTCTTAGACTTTGTTGACTGATAGGATACTGAATTGGGTCAGAACTCTTCAGACTTTGACACTCTTTCACGTTGCAAACTACAATACTAACATTGCCCCACTTAGTTTGTAACTTGAAAGCCAAACTAACACAGATTATTATCATGCATAAAAACAAGTAACATGAGTTTTAAATTGTCCTTAGTGTAATCATTTCACAAATCCTAATTAAGTCATAGGTTGCTAAATTGCTTAAACCTAGACTTAGAATTAGGATAGAAATGATACACACATGAACCAATCAAATCACAATACTTTCACATAACGATTTAACACTTTTACCGGCCATGTGCTCATCCTAGTTCATGATCATTTACAAGAGATCATCCTAAACTCTTGTTGGAAGCAAAACCACTTCCTATGATCATATAGGTGAACTAAAATTCAAGACTTGAACACAGACGAAGGCTTGATCCGAAACCCAACACAATCCACAACTGCTCCGTTTCTCTAATTCACACACTTAGTGTAGTTTTGACATATTTCTTCACCCAGCTTAAAGACTGAGGTTCCACTAAGAAACATGCCAATTGCTGAGATCCGGACCTTTGGTCTGTTGAGATCAGAGTTTGGAGGGAAGGTCCCGAACATCTAGCCTAAACGTTGAGGTCCCACTACGAAACATGTCAATTGCTGAGATCCGGACCTTTGGTCTGTCAATTTTAGAGTCTGGTGCGAAGGTCCCACACATCTCCGAGTTTCCAATGATCAAACACCAAGTAACTTAGAATTTTTTTATTCAGAGAATATCTCAACCTGTTCACTTAAGAGTTCCTTTTAGCACTATACTTTGGAATGGTATACATAACAATATTGTAGTGAACACAATCACTTATTAGCAATTTGTTTTTATCCTTTAAACCTTGCAATCTAGGGGTAGTACTAGAAGAAGGTTGGGTTCCCATTGCTAGTGATTCTAGTTGAAGGATTTTATTCCCATTCCAGACGTTGTCATATTCACCAAGTCTCTTACTAGAGGCTTTGTTAATGGATCCGGCAAGTTGTTGTATGTTATTATGAATACAACCGTGACAATGCCATCATTCAACATTTGCCTAATGTAAGTATGTCTTAAGTTTCTATGTCTAGATTTCCCATTGTAAATTTTATTCAATGCTCTAGACATAGCAGCTTCACTATCACAATGCAAGGCAATTGCTGGCATAGGTCTAGGCCATAGAGATATATCAAGTAATAAATCCCTTAGCCACTCCGCCTCCTTGCAAGTTGAAGAAAGAGCTATAAACTTGACTTTCATGGTGGAGTGAGATATTATGGTTTGTTTCTTTGAGGCCCAAGAAACTGCTCCATCACCAAGCATAAAGATCCAACCGCTTATAGGCACTTGATCACTTATGCTAGTAACCCCACTAGCATCTAAGAAGCCTTCAAGCACACTAGGGAAACTATTGTAAAAGAGTCACAATCCTTAGTTCGTTAAAGGTAACCAAGGATTCTAGTTATAGCCTTCCAATAATCTTGTCCTGGATTTTTAGCGTACCTAGCTAGCCTACATACCGCATATGATATATCTGGCCTTGTACAGCTCGTTACATACATTAAACTTCCAATTACACTAGCATATTTCAATTGAGCAATTGGTTTTCCAACATTCTCACATAACTTGAAGTTAGGATTGAAGGGAGTACTAACCTTTTTCACATTCAAATGTTGATACTTCTTTAGGATTTTATCAACATAATGTGACTGAGACAAGGCATAACACCCACTATGCTTCCTAACTTTAATGCCTAAGATAGTAGCTACTTCACGAAAATCTTTCATCTTGAATTGAGAAGAAAGATACTTTTTAGTTTCAAATATGCCTTTATAGTTGGTACTAACAATGAGCATGTCATCCACATAGAGACAAATTATTACCCCATACTCTTCACTAAATTTAGAATAAATCTGCATTATTGTATCTAAAACCATGTGAGAGTAAGGCATAATCAAACTTTTCATGCCACTATTTTGGGGCTTGTTTTAGGCCATACAATGATTTAATTAACTAATTTGCACACCTTGTGTTTATTTCCGGGCAACATAAACCTCTCGGGTTGCTCCATATACACCTCTTCATCAAGATCACAATTGAGAAAAGCTATTTTTACATCCATTTGATGCACAAATAGCTTATATATAGAGGCAAATGCTAACAACAATCTAACTGAGGTGATACGAGTTACTAGTGCATATGTGTCAAAGTAATTGATTCTTTTATTTTGTCTAAAGCCTTTAACTACCAACCTAAATTTGTAGGTTAAAATGTTTCCATCGACAGCATATTTTTCCTAAATACCCACTTACAACCAATTGGTTTAGAGCCATGAAGTAAGTCTACTAGGACCCAAGTATTATTTGCTAATATTGAGTCCATTTTGTCATTTATCGTTTCTTTCCAAAAAGCCACGTCCTTGGACTTCATTGCTTCACTAAAGTTATTGGGATCTTCTTCAATACTAAATAAAATAGGAATTTTATTTAGCACGAAATCCCTATTGCCTTCAACGAAGAAGACAATGGCTTGTGAAGAAACAAAGTCGGAAGGTAATTGTTTTTCTTTCCTTTGCCTTTGACTTCTCCTTGGTTCACTAAGTACTTCATTAGGAGAGTCAAATTCCTTCCTTTTTGGAACATTTCTTTTTGGGCCTAGAGATTTTTTTTCCCACTGGATAGGCTTCACCCTAGGGTTCCAAAGTGTGACCTTAGAATTTCCCGCATCTGTTTGATTCCGAGGTGTGACCTTAGAATTTCCAACATCTCTGAGGTTCTAAGGTGTGACATCAAAATTTTCAACATCTCTAGAGTTTCGAGGTGTGACATCAGAATTTCCAAAGAATTTATCCTCAAAGAACTCAACGTCCCTTGATTCCACAATCACATCGGAATCAAATCAAGCAATCTTTAGGGTTTAGAATTTTTAGCATAGTCCACAAACACACTTTTATGTGCTCTAGGTCCCAACTTGGTTTTTTTAAGATCCGAGACTCTATAATAGGCAATGCACCCGAAACTTTTAAGTAATTTTAGTTTGGTTTTCTTCCTTTCCATAACTCATATGGGGACACTTTAGTCCTTAAGGATGGAATTCGATTGTGAAGATGGCATGCGGCCAATAATGCCTCACCCCACAAATTCTTTGGCAAACCCGAACTCACAATCATGGCATTTACCATATCATGAAGAGTTCTATTTTTTATTTTTGCCAAACCATTTTGTGGGGGAGTATAAGTTGCACTAGTTTGATGCACTATACCATTTTCTTCACAAATTTTTGAGAATTCATTAGAGAAGTATTCACCTCCTCTATCAGTTCTCAAAATTTTGATTTTCTTATTCAATTGATTTTCAACTAGAGATTTATAAGCTTTAAATAAACCAAAAGTTTCATCTTTTGCTTTCATTAGATATACATGCACATACTTAGACCAGTCATCAATGAAAGTAATAAAATATCTATTTCCACCTCTAGTAAGAAAACCAATAATTCACACACATAGGAATGAACAAGACCAAGTAAATTTGTGCTTCTTCCTATTTTAGGAAAAGGTAATCTAGTCATTTTCGATTGTGTGCAAATTTCACATTTTTTATTTACATCACCAAGATTTGAGATTAATTCATGTTTTGACATGTATGGCAATACTTTATAATTCACATGTCCTAATCTACCGTGCAATAAAGTATAAGAATTGCCAACCAAATAAATAGAACTCTCAACTTTATTAATGCTCAACTTAAAGATGCCATTACATGAATATCCCTTTTCTACAAAGATACTATTTTTGGACAAGATAACATTGTTACTTTCAAGAACAGCCTTCAATTCTTTCATGTTGAGAATATCCGCCAATGCAAGATTTTTTACCACATTTGGAACATGAAGCACATTGGTAAGAACTACCTTCTTGCTGGAAGTGAAATGTAACTCAACATTTCCCCTGCAAGCACTTTAACTCTTTGTCCATTGGCCATTACCACTTCATGTCCCTCAAGCACTTCATAGTACTTGAACTGTGTTCTATCATTGCAAACATGCACGGCTGCCCCTAAATCATACCACCAATCTTTAGAAGAACAAGGTATAGCCATATGAAGTTCTGTGATCGTCCCAACCGACACCATGGCTATGATTTCGGGGCCTTCCTCAATATGATTAGCATTGGGTGCACCATTGGTCTTTTGCCTTTTAGCAACCCTGCACTCGGATTTATAGTGGCCATTTTTCCACAATTATAACATATCCTATTCTTTTTCTTGTCCTTAGAATCACATTTTTTAGTCTTTTTCCTCTTAGAATTTTTAGGATGCTTTTCCTCAACAAGATTCACTTTAGTATCTTGTTTAGTTTCTTTCATTTGTAGCATTCTAGCATCCTCTTCAATCCTAAGATGTTGTAAGACACTATTAATAGTCAAACTTCATATGTATGTAAGAGTTTTTTCTGATAATCATTCCAAGACAAAGGAAGCTTAGCAATTATTGCACCAACTTGGAAAGATTCAGAAATGTCAACCCCCAAATCTTTAAGTTTTGGCACTATAACTTGCAAATTATATATTTGATCCATCAAAGAAGTATTATCAAGAAATTTGAACTCAAAATACTTCTTAATAAGGAACTTATCTGAGCCTTGCTTTTGATTAGCATATTGCTTCTCCAAAGTGTTCCAAATCTCCCTTGGCGATTTAATGGCCGTGAAGAGGTTGTAGAGGCTATCCGACAAAGTATTCAATATGTGCCCCTTACAAAGCACTTCATCTTCAATCTGTTTCTCCCTTTTTGCCTTGATTTCTTCAGAATCATTCTCCTTTGGTGCTAGAATTTCGGGCAAATCAAGATTGAGCACATAAGCAATCTTCAAGGCGGTAAGGAAGAACATGAGTTTGTCTTTCCACCGGTTGAAATTGGTTTCGGTACCATCAAGCCTATCCAACTTCACAAAGTCTTGGTTCATCACTTTCATGGCTGTCTCCTTCGTGATCTCCATCATAATAAACACCTTAAGATTGTTGATGAAAACTGGGACAGAAAACAAAGAAGGGAAGGAGAATCCAAGATTTGAAGTGATAAGAATTTTAACAAAGAGTGGGGGAAGAAAGTGATGAATTTCAGGTGTGATTTCACTTTCATTAAGGTGTTTATTGCCTTCTCTATGCTTGTTAACAAAATCTTCAGGTAATATACCTCTAGGATACAAGAAATTCAATAGAAACTCTACAAAATAGCAAGTTTTTGTGGTTTCTATAGAAAGTATTGTTGTTCTGTATTTGTTTGGTTTTCAGTCGTATCTTTATATACAAAGACATCTACAAATCGTTGTACAACAGTTACAAACGGTTAGATATCTTTGAATGATAAGACACCAAATTTGGTCACAACTCTTCAGACTTTGTTGACTAATAGGATACCAAGTTGGGTTACAACTTTTCAAACTTTGACACTCTTTCATGTTGCAAACTATATTACCAACAACATACTCATCAGTAACAGTGTGAAAATTGCTTCACTAATCTTTCTTGCAGCATAAGTCAATGGTTTTGATAAAAGTTCACCTACTGTGGTTGGTACTGGTAAAGGCATAATGGCGTTTCCAAAGCATCTTTTGGGCAATGGTGGCTTGAAAGGCTTGCGAAAATCCACGGTAACATATAATATTGTTTCTTGCTCTGGTTTCAGGCCGCGTGCCATTGATGCACACTTCCATATATGTGTACTTATCACCGCAAAGTGGCTGAATGGATATAGGTTGGCCTTGTTCCTGAGGGCCTCAATTTGTTCTTTGCTAGCTTCAGCATGATTCCTGTGGTCTCCTTTTTTCGCCCTTCCAAGTTATCAAACTGCCCTAATAGGAGGGGTACGGGAAAGAAATCTGAATATTTCAAATTTGGCAAAGCTAGAGGTTGATGCTCGTTTGGTTGTAGAATCTTTCGATCCAAAAATAGAGGATCATCAGATTTTTCACCGCGAGCAATTTTGGCCCACTCATTCAGAAATAGAGCGGCACCTTGTCCGTCTGCCGTGACATGGGACACGCCAAGTCCGACACTAATGCCGCCACTGCTGAACTTATTGACTTGAAAAAGAAGTAGTGGCACTTCATGGATTGGAGTAGTGGTGAAATCTATTGATGAGATTAGCGAACTGATTTCTGTGGTTGGATGAAAGTCTCCGAAATCATCAATCTTTAGACCAGATTCAGCTTCAAACAGGACAACGCCCATGGAGTTACAATGGAGCTCAACCCTGCCTCCATTGGTCCAGTGTAAACGTCCCGCAAGGGGGTAAAATGTCTCCATTGCTTTGCTCAGTGAATCCTTCAAATTCTGAACTGCCTCCCTCAGACATATAAGAGTGGTTGGCCTACGGAAGTAGACGGTCGGTGCATGTGTTAAGGGCTTAATTTGATCACACTCTGATAGATACATGACTTCTACTGGTATTTCTTCATCTGGTTTAACAATATGGGAAGCCTTCAAGGTCCCCATGGTCGAAAGCAAAGGAAAGAGAGGATGATATTAACTGTACTTGCAGCAATGAACATTTCTATTCATATTTATAGGACCCTCAATAATTAATGAGATTTGGATCTTCTATACCACTTTTGCTGTACCACTTCCTCTCCCACTCATTAAATTGTGTCATATGTCATTTTTATTAATGCCGACACACAATCCATTGAAACACTACCTTATTAATTCAATCAAAGAATATATGACATAGTTTAATAAATAAGATAATTAGTGGTAGACTAAAAAAGGTATAGAATTAATTACTATTTAGAAGTTGGTACAAAATATTGGACTATTGTATTTCTAAGGCAAATAAGCTCCATATCAAACAAATTAACTAATCTCAACTCTCAACTAGAGATAAACAAGACTTGTCAATAAACGAATCAAGTCTGACAAATCATGCAATCTGATGTAAAGTGGCCAAACCCGACTAATATGGCAAGGAATCTTTCCCTAAGAAGAACTTTGTTGCACCTTTATTGCAATCCAGCATGACCAACCGGCTCAGGATTTTGCAAGTTGAATACGAAAGGAGGCATTGAATTGTGGATGGAAGAATGCTGTTGCCATGAGAAAGAAGAGGCAGACCATCAGGCCAAAGTAGCAATCTTGGTACAAAAAAGCACCAACAAATTTCATAATGCTACAAGACTGATTTTTGCAAAATTTACCAACTTCAGAAGGCCTACTTACCTCTTTCAAATGCTTCATTATTGAGGCTAAACTTCAAACTTCATTCAAAAATCGTACAAAAACTTCTGGAAGAGGGGCATGTGATCAGCGTCTAAGCACACAGCTAATGACAATGTCCTATCTTTGGTTGGACTTGGCAATATGTAGACTGTACCCTCATAAAGAATATTTGCAGGGCCCATATGAATTGGCCTTCCCCAACCAAAATCTGCATCATGAACAGGAAGTCTGGTCCAACTATTGATGTTAAGATTAGGACTAGCAAAATACTGGGCCCCCCTAACCAATTCTGATAAATCAGGCTGGATTTCAAGATAGTCTAGAGCTGATCTTAAGTACTCATCATCCATTGTTGCCAATGCATTGTGAATTCTTTTTGCTGAATTTGTCAATGGTTCTGACTGAAGATCCCTTGATTCAGCAATAGGAGTAGCAGTGAAAACCACATTGCCTAAGTAGCCTGGAGGCAAGGGAGGGCTCAACCTGGATCTTCCGTCAGTGGCAATGTATAACTTTGTAGATTGATTGTCTGTGAGGGCCCGTGCTTTGCACGCGGTACGCCATATGTGTGCGGCTAAGACCTCATAAGTACTGCCCTCATTGTTAGACTTGGATTTCAAGTGGCTAAGCTGCTCAGGGGTGATTTTTAGTATTGCTGTAGTACTTGCCTTGGAGCCTGATTTCAGTGCTTGAGTTCTCGAATCTGTTTTCAGTGTTGGAGGTGGATGGTACTCTATGTGCTCGAATATGGGCGTTGGAGGGTGTCGAGCACGGAGAAGAGTCCGATCAATAAATGGAGGAACGGCAATGGAGAGGCCATGAGCCATGTCTGACCATGTATTGATGAAGTGAAGAGATGAAACTCCATCTGATAAATTGTGCTGCACACCAGCTCCAAGAGCTACTCCACCACACCTGAATCGTGTTACCTTTTGACATGTTTGACATAAACGATTAGGAAAACCAGTTACCAGTTAAAATTGATAGATAAACAAGAATGTTGAACCGTTGTTTGAACTTGATGTGGTTCTAAATCAACCAATTAATCAAAGTTAATCTTAATTCTTTATTTATGATTGGATTGCATTTTAAAATATATTTTACATCTTTTGAGGTAATATTATAAAGTGAAAGTTACTTTGATAAAAATGTAAAATATCATTTTTAAAAAAATTTAAAAAATACATTTTGAAAGACTAATGATATGCACACTTAATGCTAGAAAATTAGGTTATCTGAATTTAATATTAAAGAAAGTGTTCGCATAAATATACTCGATAGTTCTACCCCAAAATTATTCTTCTCTTTTTTCTAAATAGTCTATTCTAACTTACAAAATTTGTGGGGAAAAAAAAACTCAACTGAAGAGTTAAAAACTTAATAATTAGGTCAAAAAATATGTACTTTCTCTTGATCTCCAAATACGTTCACTTTTATTTTAGTATAATTCTTTTTAATTATAAATATAATGTAATTTTTAAATTTAAATTTTAGTTTTTACTTTTAATTTATACCTTTACATTATTAATAAAATGAATATGAAAAAAAATGTTCGAAAAGCAAATCTTTGTTTTATTATAGTGACTAATCTTTAACAAGTGACGGAATTATGTTTGAACTTTGATTTCATTTAACCCATTTTATAGGTCGTATCTATTTACTTATTTTTAGGTACACGGACTTGCGTTTAAAGTGCAAAATCAGTAAATCAATTCTATCATTTTGCATACACTGAACGAAATTAATGTGAGGGTTTTGGAGAAAATAAAAAATATTTTATATATTCGATATTTAGTATACTAAGTTAATTATATAAATTTTTGTATTTTATTCTTTTATATATAGATCGGTATTCTTCCTAAATTATGAACGATTTTTAAGTTTCTACCTGTATCATTTTATGTAATATAGTAAATATATAAAATGTTTTCTTTCAAGAAAGCTATCAAAGTTTTTGGTCGCAAATGTTGTAAGAATTTGACACGGAACAACAAATATCAAATCATAATTGAATTGTAGAAAGAAAGTCGAGGAAGAAAATGTTAAGAAATTTCCTTTTGTCTAACCAATCCTACTTTCTACAGGAAGATTTTGTCCAATTAATTGTACACGAGGATTATAGTCTAGGTCATAGTTGTCATGATCGTGATTCGGATCGTAGGATCATACAATCTTATGATTCGAATAATCAGAATTGATCCCAAATCGCATGGGATCATTTGACCCATAGGATCGGCCATGGGATCGGGTGGAATAATCATACAATTCCACCGATATTACACGATCTTCCTAAAATTATTGTTTTAAGGAAATTGGGCTATTTTTAAACATTTGCCAATTATAAATTATTCAAAAAAAAATGCCCCATGTATTATTTTGGTCATTTCAAGTTTTTTTAAAAATATTTTACAGTGAATTAATTTTTTAAACAAATTACTATTGACTGCTCACTTTTCAATCCTTAAATCTCTCTATTTTTTCCTTTTTTCCTACAAAAAGAAAATCATGACACAATTGTCTTCCAAAAAAAGATCCAAACCTAACATAAACTATAGTTTTTAGGATCTTTTAGCTCATGAGACTTTATAATTGAAGGTATTAATGCCTACTAGCAATAAAGTGTTTGATTTTTTTTTTTCAAAACGTTAGAAAAGAGATAATTAAAAATATGATTAATTTTGTTACTAAATTAATTTTTAAACTATTAGTCTTTAATGATTATAAATAAGGAGATTTTGAAAAAAATATGGATGACTCTAGCTTTAGATATAATGAATGCAATAAGCATGATATATAATTTGGTTTAATATTCATATTTTTAAAATTTGTATTGGACTTTATTTTCTTATGAAATTTAGTATTATTAATTGAGATTTTGACTATTTTATTTACTTTGCCTATTAAAGTGTGGAATTATTTATGTTTTGGTAATTTAAATCATAAAAATGCATCTATACTTTATTTGGTAGTATTATTATTTATTGTAGAGTGTTACTAAACATTAGATAAAATATTAAATGTTTACTATTAATTAGGTATTGACAAAATACCGAATGATTATATATGATATCTTTTATGATGTGGGACATATTATAATAGTCGTAATAATTTTAAAATTTAATAGATTTTAATAAAATAAACTACTAGAGTTTTAGAATTATAATAAATATGATATTTTTGGCCATTAAGTTTGCTTTAGATTTAGTAATTATTAGTATAATTAGATTCAAATTTCTTTAGAAAAATAGTTTTCATATAGGATCTGACTATCCAATTGTGGTTAGTTTTAATTAGTATGGGTTTCTATATAAATGTTTTAATGTAAAAGATTTTAGAGGGAGACTATTAATAATATTTTTACAATAAAGGTTTTTGTTGAAATTGAATTTAATTACTTTTCTCCATGAGTGCGCTCATAGTGTTTTTCTAATTTCTATGAAACTAGATGGGTAGGTATTGTTTGTATTACCTTTTCGTTGTCTTCTGTTGTGTTATTTTATGATGTTAATCATAATATAACACACGTACACAACTTATTTTTATGAAAAAATTAATATATGTAATAAAATATCAATTATTATATAAAATCTTACGATTTTACGATCCGATCTCATCGATCCGATATTACTACCTCAAATCGATCTTTAAAATCCCGATCCTAAAAACTATGGTCTAGGTGTACTTGAAATATTGTTATTCCCGGTATGAGAATGTGCAATTAATAATTATATAACACACACACACATATATATATATATATATTTTACGCTACACAGTAAATCACGCATTTAATATTGAATCCATTAAAATTAACTTATTAAATCCACAAAAGCTAATATTAGTGTAACCTTGGAAAAAGTTTTCTCTATTGAACAATTTTTTTTGGAAGGAACATTTATTGGTGGGATGAAAAACTGTTTATTACAATTAATGAGAATTAAACTTAACCAGAGGCAAAGAATTTCATAATTATGAGAATCTTGGTCAAGGAAATACAGTCTTTTCATTTTTTTTCTTTAATTTTTTTTTTTTTTTTGCACGAAATGCATCTCATTTTGTACTTTTATATTTACTAAATAAAAATTACAACATAAAAATTGTTTTTGATAATGTTAAAAAGAAAAAAAAAACATGATTGTCCATATAATACTCACCTTTTTGTGATAGTACTGTTTAAACGGTGACAAACCCACATAATTTTTGTATTTTTTCCCTTTTTAGGGAAAATCACACTTTCAGTCCCTAATACTTTATCCAATATTACTTTTAGTCTCAAATGTTTTAAATCTGACAAATTTAGTTCTTAAACTTTCATATTTTGACGCATTTGGTACAGTTGATAACTATTAAAAATATTTTGACGCATTTGGTACAGTTGATAACTATTAAAATAAGAGATGACAACACTGTCACGTAAAACAGTAAAGGCTATTACTCATATTTTTTATCAAATTTTTATTTCACAAATTGAATTAGTTCTTTTTATTTTTTCGCTCAAAATCCATATCTTTTAATGTCCAAATATTAAAAGTTTGTGAGATAAATTAATTAAAGAATGAGGGTTTGGAATGAAAAATAAAAACAAAAGAAAGTAATTTTCAAAATTTGTAAATTAAAAAATTTGATAACGAGATTGATTAACAGCCACATGACACTTACGTAACAAATTGTGTCATTTCTTATCTTAATAACCATCAATTATACCAAATGAGTCAAAATATGAAAATTTGAGGATTAAATGTGTTTGATTTAAAATATTATGGACTAAAAGTGATAATGGATAAAACATTGGGGACTAAAAGTGTGATTTTTCCTATTTTTTATTTTTTATTTTTTGTGAATCCAACCGTGCATTCAACTCGATCACTGAGGACAAGCAGCAAATCAACCCACAACAGAAATATAAAATCCAGAGAAAGTACCTGGAAAATGATGAGGGGATAAGAAGAAATGTCTCCAGAATAATCAATGGTAGGGACAAGCCTCCTGAGCTCTGAACTTGGGGTGAAATCACCAAAATCATCAATGCAAGAATCAGTTTCAGCCTCAACAAAAAGTACACCTTCACCATTACAATCTATCTCAATCCTCCCTTCTTCATCCCTCGTCAATCTCCCAGCCATGGGATAAAAAGACACAAGGACATTGCTCAGTGTTTGCTTCAGCAGATGCCCATCAAAGAAATTTGCAGAACCATTAGGGTTGTAGAAGTACACAGTCAAGATGTGAAATCTCGCCACCAAGAGATCCAAGTTCGAGTTCCATAACCTCTTTCTTGGCGTTGATTGAGATGGACGAACCATTGTTGTTTCCTTCACAATAATCTTCATTTTCTGATCACTTCCTATGTATGCTGGTGAAAACAGAGGATAGAAGTACAAATTTATGACAGAAGATTGAGTTTTATTTCTTCTTATTAATGATATGGGAAGAGATAACGCTACACTATAAATACAAAATCCAAATGCTAATCAAAATGCATGCACAGTTTTATACCATATTAAACAGGGAAACACATGCTAGATGTGAACCGAGACGTCAAGTAATAAATAAACGTGATTCATACCTCTTCTAAGAATTCAGAAGCAAATTGTAAGATGTGTTACTGCAAATTACGCAACAAGGAAAGAAAGGGAGAGAAGTAGAACACAATTGGAGATCCCTCGTTGTGATTTGTGGGCGATAATGCAATAAAATTTGTATTCGGTATAAAGCAGGTTGCTACTTATAGGGCGCAACCGCGAGTTAGGTTACGTTACGATCGGGGAAATTGAAAAAATAAAAGAAACCACAAAAAGGGAAGTTCAGCTAGATTGAATACACCATTCAGCTTTGAGCACATCACCCTTTCTTTACTTTTTTTTTTTTTTTAAAGGAAAAATGTTTAAGAAGAGGAGAAGCTTCCAAGGAGCACTAGAGTGCGCAACATTTTAGTTTTGGTGTATTAAATACAAATTTTGAATGAGATATTCAATTTTAGGGATGAATTGTAAAAGAAATTTTTGTTGGTTCTACCTTTATTTTTTATAAAGAGGATGAACCATTTTCTTGAAGGATTAAAAAAAATGGGTCTGAATCTTTTTGTGGGAATGATTTGGAAGATTCACAACAAAAAATAATGATATTTGCTAGCAAATATATAATGGAGTTAGTCAATCAATATAAATTGATCTATAATTTGATTTAAATCCAATATAGTACCTATGAGTACATAAGCAATGTATTTTCAAAAATATTATTTCATATTTTTAAACATAATTTTTTATATTTTTATATAATTTTAATTTCATATATTTTATTTTAAAAAGCATATCAATAAGTTTTGTAACCCAATTTATATGTACTTTTACACCATTCAGTTTAGTGCAACACAATCCATGACAAAACCAAAAATCGCATTCAACGGTATGTTTTTTTGGCCTCAATTTTGCGATGTGTACTTGCAAACTTAATTTTTCTTTCAAAATCAATAAGGATACGCAATATATAACATAACTATATACTCCCACCATTCCAAAAAAAAATTAAAAAAATTTCTTTGTTCTCAAAAAAAGAGTCTACATTTGGTATAAAATTCTTGTATTACCCTTACTAATAATAATAATGCATATTTCAAATTAAAAAATAAGGATAAAAGTGTAAAAGTATATATTTAATAATGCATTAAATATATTGTATTTTATAACTTAAGAAAAAGTTGTATCATATTAAAAGTAATTTTTTTTTATATGGAGGTAATAATTTTTAACTTAAATACTTAATTTAGTCTGAGTGAAATCCGTAATAATAAAATGTAAGAGGAATTGTAATTAGGAGACAGTTACCAAAAAGGCGTTTATTAGCCAACTTCTTAGATAAGTGTTTGGGTGAAAATAAAAGGTAGAAATAAAGCTCAGCATATATCAAAATCCATATAACCCTCCATGACTATATTTTGGCTCCTCTTTTTTGTTTTTAAATCCTTTTCTATTTGGTGGTTTTTTTTTTTTAATGCTTCCTATTTCGTACAATTAATGTCGGCCGCTCGTGGTACGTGGCTTGTGTATGAACACATGTTAAAATTATTGAATATTCATAGGAACGTTTTAGAATGGTAGAAAATATTATATTTAAAATTTTAGAAAAGCAAGTTATTGGGTAGAAAATCATATGCATATCTTATCCCACATAAAATATATAACTTGCAAATTAAAAAAAAAAAGAAAAAAAGAAGTCCCTCTTCGTACGAGGACATTCTCTCTGCCCTTGGGACACTATATTGTGAGACCTCTTGCATGTATGACGTGTTCCAACTCTCGCCATGAGAGAACGAACAGTATCACGAAAAGTAAGAGCCAAAAGCTTGGAGGAAATTCGTGTCTTTTAAGTTGTGCGAAAAGACTTGGCTGGGCCACCTGCCCATTTTTCTCTCAAGCAGAAATTGTAAGGGCGATAAGGCCATAAAAGCAGCCCTAAAAAAGGTTAATATAAAATTATGCCATATTAGCGTCACATCAGTATTATATTAGTTTTGAACGTTCTTTACTATTCAAACAACCATCATAAAAAAAAATATCCACGTTCATGAATGGCATTTACTATTCACGCAACAAATTTCTCTCTCCTCTATTTTCTTTTATACCATTTATTTAATATATTTAATACTTTTTATTTAAATTAATAATTCTAAAATATTATCTATTGCTCATTTATCAAATTCAATACATATTACTAATACAACTTATAATTTTAATTATTACACATTTAATACTTAAATAATTAATGAAAAATAATTTTCATTACATTTAAATTAAATTTTAATAATACATTTAAAATATGAAAATCAATACTCTAAATTAATGAAATACTTAAAACAATTAATAGAAAATAAATTTACATTACATTAAATTTGAAATTTAATAATATACTTAAAACATTCGGATAAATACGATAAATTAAACATAAAAAAAGTTAATTGTATTAGTTAAAAATTATTTATTTTTCATTTATCAAATTCAATATATATTAATAATACAACTTATAATTTGTTCTTATCATATATTAAATAATTGAGAACATGAAAATGGAAAATAATTTTACATGATGTTAAAATTAAAATTTAATAATATACTTAAAACATGAAAGCAAATACTTGTAATTAAACATAAAATACTTAAACATTAAACATTCAACTCTAAAACATAATAAACATCAGTTTAAATTAATACACTTGAAGCATAAAACGTAGGATATGACAATTACTACTACATTTCTAAAAATTCGCTAAGCTTATTAAAACATTAATTGTTTCTTTAATTCTTATATAAAATTCAAAATTATAAATTTAGCATATTTATCAATTAATTACAAAAAAATTCTTTTTCATTTAGACAAATCTGATTATTTCTTTAATTTTGTAATTATTTATGTTGTTTAACTATGAATACATATAATTTTTAATAATCACATTCAATAATTTTATACAATATTATAGTTAAATTAATTGTTTTAAAATTTTTGTAATTATTAAATATGTATAAATAATTTTACATAATATTAAAATAAAAATTTAATATTATTAGACTTAAACTTAATATTAATAGAAATATTAATAATTTTATATTAAAATTTATAATATATTAATAAGTACATTGTAATTTAATATTATTTTATATTTAAAAAAATCAGGTATAGCACCAAAAATAGTCAAAGTGCATGTCATTTTATAGAGAAAAATATTTTCTACGTAATGGTAATTTTTAAAAAAAAATAAAAAAAAAAAGAGGTGAAATGGGCGTTGCAAACCAATGGGTGGTTTGCAACACCCATTTGACATGGCGCGCGCCCAATCAGTGAGTAGGCGTGTCAGCGCCTGTCTGCTGACCAATTTTTTTTTTTTTAAAAAAAAAAGGCAAAAACGACGTTGTTTGGCGTCAATTTGACGCCAAACGACGTCGTTTGCTGAAGCCAAAAAGCAGAAAAAAACGACCGTGGTTGTGGCCGTGATTCACGGAAAGAACGGTCAGACGACCGTTCGTTCCTTCAGGACTTCCACATCAGCATAAAATGCTGATGTGGTGGTCGTGGCAAGCACGACCAGCCCCAAAACAGGGCTGGTGTGCTTGCTCTAAGGTGCAGTCCGATTTTACTTTTTTTTTTTTAAGTTCAGTGGTCAGTTTTTGTGTCCCTAGTATGGGAGACAGTGCTGAGGTGTATTGTGGACGTCCGTTTGTTGAACTTCGAAACCAGTGGCGATTTCATATGGTTCTTGGCAAGGTTTCACTCTCATCAAGGGTTTTGGAGTTCTAGCTTGGAAGGAGGAGCATTCACAATGATCCATAGTGTAAGACTTTGATCTGAGGGACCAACGGACGCTGTGCACGCAAAGGCCGCCAAGCTAGGGTTATGTTTTCTTAACTTTTTAGCTAGAAAAGGTTATTACGTCCATCATAGGTGGACAAGTTTCTTTTGACGCTAGGCGTCAATTAAGTCTTAGCCGAGTTTTGAGTTAAGAAGAGTCTTTTTTGGAACATTTGCCTGTATAGTTTAACTGTTAACAGTTAATAATATTATTGATCTTTTGATTTAAAAAAAAGTTATGTGAGAAATAATTGGCGCAAGCCTCCTTAGGAGTGTGAGTTCCTCTCTCTATGTAAGAAGAAGTTAGGTGCCTTTGTAGAGACAAATGTTGAGTTTCTTAATCATAAATAAATAACTAAACTAAACTAAACTAATGACTTTATTACATAATTATCTTCTAGTCATTAGGGGTATCTATCCAATGATTACAAATGATTAGTATTAATGGCTTCTTATTCCTAATCTTAAGAATCTCATTACAGCTGCGTTTTTCTTCCATTAAATTTCCTTTCTTCTTAGATCTTTCTCCTAGTCGATGAATCTCTAGAAAACTCATGCTTCTTCTGAATCTACAAAGGCAAGCTCCTCCAGTCGGCCCCTTCTCAGATCCAGTGGTGTCCAAGAGTTTTTCCCCGACTAGTTTTTGGTTAGCTTCGAATCTTCTCTATTCGATGCTAAATCTGCTTCCTCTGATAAACTGCCACAGCTTCTCTAGCAGCACTTATTTTTCAAGATCTCCCACAAAGACAATTGCTTTGGGCTTCTGCTCTTATAATTCCCTCTGTCTGAGTTTATAGCTACTTTCTGGTTTTTTTTTGCCAAACTCTCACCCATGTTGCTTTCTGGTTCCTACAGGTAGGCGACACCTCGTTGGTTCAGCTAGCTAGGGATGGACAGTGGGAACCTCTCAGATTCGACAGTGGCACTCTCAGATCTGCTGCAGTGCTTAGAGCTCACCTGAGAAAAAGAAGTGGAAGTGGTGATTCAAGAATAAAATGTGATGAGTAGTACGGAGGAGTGTTCCTGCAGCTTAATTGGCAAAGTCTATGGGAAGAAGAAGGTGAATTTTATTGGGCTTAAGAACACTTTAGTAGGGGTCTGGCCAACCAAAGAACCATTCAAGGTGAGGGAGTTGGGGCCAAACATGTAGTAATTTGTTTTCAGCAATAACGAAGACAAATTAAGGGTGCAGCAAGATAAGGGATGGATGTTCGACCAGCAGTACATTATCCTTAGAGATTAGATGGACAATTTGTAGTTCAAGGAGGCAAATTTCAATATGGTGAAACTATGGGTTCAAGTATGGAACCTACTGCCCCAGTGGATGACAAGAGAGACAGGCTTAAGGTTGAAGCAAATCTTCCCAAGAATTCTAGATGTACTCATACTAGAACATGGCAGCAGCTCAGGATGATGTATGAAGGTCTTAGCTTCAATTGATTTGGGTAACCCTTTAATGAGAGGAACCAGGTTGAAACTGAAAGACAAAGAATGCTAGATAACCTTCAAGTATGAAAACTTGGTAGGCTTTTGTCACTATTGTGGGAAAGTTGGTCATTTGGAGAGTTTGTGCTTGGTTAGGAGGGCTATTTTTGAACATAATGAACTAAAAGAAGGACAATTTGGAGAGTGGTTGAGGATTGCAGGGGGTAAGCCAAATGTATGGGAAAGAGGCCACAAAATCAGTTTAGCAAATCGACAGCAAAACGAAGTGAGTGTTTCAGAAAAATAGGAGGGATGGAACCAATCTCCACAAGCTGCAAGAAGAGAGACACCTTGCTGAAAGTGAACCTGGACTAGCAGGGCAAAGCAGATCTAAAGCACTATTAGGTCCAAATAAGATGTCCAAGGACGAAAATTCAGAATTGGAACCACTCGATGATGATAGTCACGCAATGGTAGGAGGTGTTACCAACAGAGAGCAAGAATTGGTGGCTAAGTCCAGACCCGATCATAAGTTGAGGTCAGACAAAATGCAATGTTCCCAAGGAAAACTAGAAAGCAATGTCCTACAGACGGATAGGGAGATTATACCGATTGGCGAAAGAACTTTAGACAAAGCAACCTGGATGCAAGCAAATGGGTTAGGGGCAACTAGTAGCTATGGTCAGTAGTCTGATGAGATGGAGCTAGATAGTAAAACGGTAGGTGCGGCAGCAGGAAAATCACATGCAGAATGGGAATTGGTTAATGTATCAGTGAGAGGTGAGCTTGCCTTACAAATAAGGTCGGAGAATACTCTCAAGCCTGCTAAAAATGCGGTCTCAAGTAGCAATGAAAAGGAATGAGCTCAAGGAAAAAGATTCAGACAAAAAGGGAACAAACCAGAAAGGAAAGTTGAACCAAGACAAGGAATATAATGGATGCAAGAGACCTTGGCCAATCCAAGATGAGGATTCCGAGTTAGAGGATAGAAGAGACTTGTGCATGAAAAAATTGAAAAATGAACTCCTATAAGTAGGCAACACGTCGCAAGTGGTGGAGACCAACCTCAAGTGGTCCCAATCTGAAAAATGAAGGTTTGTGTGTGAAATTGTAGTGGTTTGGAAGGACCCTCTATAGTTTCCCAACTGAGGGAGATAATTCAATCCCACCTTCAGAAATTGGTTTTCTTGTCTGAAACAAAAAAATAAAAATAAAACGTTTGTGTCAACGGTATGTAGGAGATTAAGATGCCACGATAGATGGAGAGTTATGGAGCCTCAGGGCACAAAAGGAGGCTTGTTGTATGCTGGAATGATAATATAGAGGTTAGCACGGTAATATCTACCAGCTTTTGCATGCAACTGGAATGCAAGTCAAAAGGGGAGCAAAAGACCTTTTGGGCTGTTTTCTTGTATGTTAGCACAGATAAGAAGCTTAGACAAGAACAATGGGCTTACCTAGAGCAAACAAAATAGGTTTAGGGAGATATGTGGTTCTTGGGAGGTGATTTTAATGGCATTTTAAATCCCAAAGAGAAGAAAAGTGGGAAGAGGAGAGTAGAAGCCAGTTGTCAACCGTTTAAATCATTTGTAACCAATGTGGAGATGGGAGAAGTAAGTTTTGTAGAAAGAAGCTACACATGGGCAAACAATAGAGAGGGGGAAGGTTTTGTGGAAAAAAAACTTGATAGATTTTTTGGCTCGCCTCATTGGTTACTTAGCTTTCCTAACGTAAAGGTTTATCATGTGGAGAGGCATTCATCAGATCATTCACATATCTTGATGGATATTGACCCAAAATACAAAGAGCCAAAAAAAAAAAACAAGAAGATTCATTTTTGATAAAAAAAAAAAAAGGTTAAAAAAGAGAAGGTAGGTCGACTAGTGGAATATACATGGGCAAGAGAGTAGCGAGGAACTCCGATGTACCGACTATGTGCAAAAATTAAACAAAGCAGGGTGGAGCTGTTAAAATGGAGCCAGGAGACCATGCACAACTCAACCAAGCAAATAGCAAGGATCAAAACTCAAATAGAGCTCACCTCTAGTTAGGAGGGAAATAGGAATTGGCAGGAATGGAGACAACTAAAAAGAGCACTCCATATTTTTTATAGAGATGAGGAGATATATTAGAGACAAAAATCAAGAGTTCAATGGCTTCAAGAAGAGGACAAAAATACGAAGTTCTTTCATGCCTCAATCATCAATCGGAGGAAGCAAAACACCATTGAAAGATTGGTGAAGGAAAATGGACATCCATGTGCTAGCATACAAGAAGTGAAGGAATAAATCATAAGTTTCTACGACAAACTCTTCTCAACTTCTAGATCGAGTATCCATTATGAAGATCTAAATGGTATCCCACTATCGATCACTGAAGCAATGAATCAGAGGTTGACGCGACCTGTGGAAGAATTAGAAATCACGGATGCTTTGCTCAAAATGAATCCCAACAAGGCCCCTAGGCCCAATGTCCTGGAACAAGCAAAAGGGATCAAAACTCTTATATCAAACTATAGTCGTTAGCTTGGTTAGCTAGTCAACTGGAACAAATCTTCCATATTTTTCAGTAAGAATATTCCCAAGCTACAAAAAGAAGCCATATGTTTGATACTAGATGGCATCAAGGAGAAGCAGAAGGCAAGATACCTCAGACTCCTCATGACAATAGGAAGGTCAAAAAAGCAGGTATTCAAATATGTAAGCGAGAAAGTGCAACAATGAGTCGTGGGATGAAAACACAGATTTCTCAACCTAGCTAGAAAGGAGGTACTCATTAAGGCGATAATAAATGCATTTTCCACTTATGTGATGGCATGCTTCAAATTTCCGAAATGAGAATGCCAAAACATTATCAGAACGACCTCAAGTTTCTGGTGGGGTACTAGAGAAGATGGTAGATCCAAAATCCATTGGAAGGCTTGGCAAGATTTAACACGACCGAATGAGGAAGGGGGCTTAGGTTTAAAAAATCTACAGTTGTTTAATGATGCACTTATAGCAAAACAACTCTGGAGGATCATTACATAGCCGAACCTTCTCATGAGCAAAGTAATGAAAGCCAAGTATTTCCCATAAGGAGGTCTACTCAAAGCCCCGCTTAAAAATAATGCATCATGGCTATGAAAGTGTTAGATGTGAACCAGATATATTCTCAAAAGAGGGGCAATATTCCAAATCGGGGATGGAAAAATAGTTAGAATATGGGAGAGTCCTTGGATTCCAGGAAAACCACACTTCATCCCACCAACTTGTCCCAGTCAACGACAGAAGGCTACATGGGTGAGTGAGATACTAAATGACGAAGGAGATAGCTGGAATAGAGAACTTGTGCAGCAAATCTTTAACCAACTAGATGCTGAAGCTGTAGTAGGCATCCCCCGCTCAAATGCTGGCCATTGAGACAATAGAGATAAACTTTTGTGGCACTTGACAACATCTGGTAATTACACAGTAAAGTCAACCTATCAAGATGCTCTTAAGGGACAAAATGTGGTGCATCCCCAACTCGAAAGTAGCTCAGCCAAGGAAGCGATGAGAATGGTTTGGAAGAATAGTTGGAAGTTCAGAATTAAAAGGAAGCTCAAGCATTTCATGTTGAGATGTTGGTATGGCATTCTTCCAACACAAGATCAGCTATTGAAGAGAGGTATCGATGTAGATCTTATATGCAGCATGTGTGGAGAAAGTGACGAGAATATAAAGCATGTCATGCTACGTTGCTCAAGGGCAAAAAAGGTTTGGAAATGGGCTCCAGTGAGGTGGGAAGACCCGGAAAACAATGAGTTAAGCCTTAAACATTGATGGCTTAAAATACGTTGCAAAAGGATAGGGGATAATTGGCAAGATAGAGCTGGACTAACAGTTACATATTCTGAATGCTCTGGAAAACAAGAAATCTATGGATATTTCAAAAAAGAATGGTGAGATGAAAAAGTAGTAGTTGATCTTGCCTAGGAGGAATGGATGGAATTTCTAAATATTAGCAAGCTGGGAAGAGTATCAAGTTAAGAGTAAGGACTAGGAATGCCTAATCGAGTTTAGTGGTCTTTACTATGTCAAGCATGTAAGTAAATCATAGGATATAGAAATGACTATAATGGAATAATATCCATACATCATGAGGTTTAGATATTCTATCCACTATAGTTAACGGAGAAGTAACTAGACCAAGCATGATGTATAGTTTTTTGTCCTTGTTTGATGAAGACGTTAATATTTCATTCTTTTGTGGACTCTTAGATTAGCATTTTTAGTAAGAGGTTTGGAAACTAGACTTATCATAGGATGGGAAAAATCCATACTTGTCACACTTAGCCTCACTGCGAGAGCTAAGGATCTCATAGCCAGTTGGCGAAATTGTAAATGTGATAATATTGTAAGTCAATATAGCTACCATTTCTTTGGAAAAAAATAATAATAATAAGGTTTTAGGTATTTTTTTTGGGGTGTGTACTCGAATCTCACTAAATAAAAAATATAATAACTTTTCTTCTTCTTCTTCAAAAAAAAAAAAAGAAAATTCTTGGCATGATGATTTAGGGTGTGTATTTGAATCTCGCCAAATGCAAAATGTAATAATTTTTTTTAAAAAAAAAAAAGAAGAAAAAACTCTTATTATGTGATATAGAATGTGTATAAATTGTAATTTTAAAATGTATTTTTACATTTTTAATATATTTTTGTACTTTCTTACATATCTTATATCCTCACAACTATCATTTGAAAAAATAAAAAATATATGTTTTAAAATGCAATCTATATATGCCCAATAAAGAAGTTCTTTTAAAAAAATAATGTGAAAATAATTTTGATAACAATTTTAAATTTTAAAATAAGATAAAAAATTATTTAAATATTTTATTTTCTCTTAATTTTTTTTCGTATAATAATTAGTATCAAAACATAGACCTAATTCGCAAACTCAAGAATCTGTTGGGATTGCATCTCAAATGTATTTTTATGTTTTTTAAATATCATTTTTTATGTTGTTACTATATTTTTATCTTATAATCACTATATCAAAATATGCAAAAATGCATTTTAAAAAGTAATTTATGCTTATCTAAAATCAATAACATCTTGGTGCCATGATTGACGGTTTTGGCCAAAATTATATGAAAGTTTCCAGTTGGCAAAATAGACATTGTGTCCCTTTACGAATTACATACTCCGCCAAAATGTATTAATAGAGGATATACAATAATACAAGTATTTCAATAAGATATTTAAAATTTGAGAGAACAAAATAGTGAATTGAGTAGTCTTATGAGGTTTATTTGGAGTTACAAAATTCAAATCTCATTAATTACCACATGAGAAGGGATTATGTTAATTACTTTGAGATTATCCATTTCAAGTTATTTTAAAAAGAAATTAATCACTAAGTATATAAAACCACCGAAAAATAAAATTAATTTGTAGTACCAAATAATTTCTTCCTCATATTGTTATTGTTATTGTCATTTTCACTTTTTAAATATTACTACCTTTGTCTTCAAAAAATAGTCTACTTTTAATTTGATATAATTTTTTAAAAAAATTATAAGGTACAACATACTTAATATATAATTAAATGTATAATTTTATATTTTTACCCTTACTTTTTAATTTGGATTATACATTGTAATTATTAGTAAGAGTAATACAAAAATTTCACACAAAACTGGATTTTTTTTTTGGGACGGAGGGAGTATAACTTTTAATTTTTAATAAAGTGCTTTTTCATCATTATTTGAAAAGAAATGAAAATTTATAAATTTCAAGGTATTTATAATTAATAAATATTTTTGTATAATAACAATTGCAGGGGCCACCTGGCCGTTTTTTAGTTTATTGCGGGCGATCAGTGGTGCGACTTCGGTGCGATCTGATTTTTTTTTTTTTAAAGCAACGTAGGTGCCGGTGTTAGTCAGCTTTTGGGTCCCTCGTATGGGAGAATGAGTTGAGACGTATCATGGATGTTTCTTTATTGCTGGACTTCGAAGCCAGTGGCATTTCGTGGTACCATCGCCGAGGCTTCCCTACTGCAAGGTTTTGGTGTCCTAACTTGGGAGGAAGGTCAAACACGGTAATACGTAGTGTAAGGCTGCGCAAGGATATAAGAGATCGACCAATGCAGAGCCACACTACACGTATTTCTGCAGTCCGTTTCTCATGTTCAGCTGAGGGGTGCTGTGTAAGTAGAGGCCGATAAGTTAAGATTTTTGTTCTCTTAGCTAGTCAGTAACTAGGAGGTACAGGTCTTATTGTATTAGGGTATGCTGGTCTCGTTTTAGCGGGGTTAGACCTTAATTGAAACCTACTAGTTTTAGATTTGCCGAGTTAGGGCAAGTCTTTAACTAGACATCTCATGTACTGGTTAACTTTTTTTTTAAAAGTTAATACAATGGACTCTTTTTGGCAAAAAAAATAAAAATAAAATAAAATATTTTTGTATTATTAAAAAATTAAAGACAAATAGGATGATAATACTTTTTTGGACAAAATCATTTAATTTAGAAGTGACTCAAGGTGTGTATAAATTATATTTTAAAAAATATTTAAATACTTTTTAAAATAATTTTTTATAGGGCTGTCCTTATTGACAAATATTTCGTTTTTCATAAAACAAATAAAACATCCAAATACATTTTTATTTAAAATTTTAAAATTTAAATTTCCTTTGCAAATTCTCCTCACATAATTTTAAAACTTTTTCCTTCTAATACACTTTTTATTTTCCTTCTAAGATACTTTATTTCTCCCAAATTTTTACACGTACCAATATAAATTGTTTTAAATAAACCAAAATCCAAACATAGCCAAAGAGTACATATTTGTTGGGTTAGAAAAGTAATTATAGTGTTAAAGTTGAATTACTCTTCCGGCTAGCCTAAGCAAGAAAGTAAAAGCGTGGTATTAATTGAGAGAAGAAGTGTACAAAAGAAACCAATCAATGTTATCTTGAGTGTTGGTACAAATAAATGTGGTAGGTACTAATAAATTTGATACAAACAAATCATTAGTAGTAGGAAGGAATGGACAAAATATTATAGAGATAACTTACAAAATGATTCCTCAAAAATTAATGAATAATCTTTTTATCTCTCACATTTAAAATGATGAAAAAATATTCCTAACATTTTATTATTGTACTTTTTTAGTCCTCCGTTATAGTTTCATCCAATTTTTAGTCAAAATGACACTATTATTATGACCAAAATTTGATGGAATTGTGACGAATGACTAAAAAAATACAAGTGTTGGATATGGCTACGGCAGAATAGATGGAATTTGGGCAATCAAGAAAAATTACAGCACCTTTAACCAGAGCAGGAATGTAGGTTAGAGTACCAAATAGAGACTAGGGGCAAAGTGGTTGGCTCAGTAGTTTCTATTGTATAGCGAGAAAAGGACAATTAGAAACCAAAGTGGGCAGGGTACCTAGTCATAGTAAGGATTGGGGAAGCTACCCACTTGCATATGATCATGGACCTTTTGGTGCGATCCGATTTTGTCACTTAGGTAAGTACTATGGATCCTAGGAGTTAGAGAAATAGGATGGAGGAAATTACTCCTTTTGAGCCTTAGACTCTACATGAGTACTAAGGAATCTTTGAGCCAGTGGGCTTTGTGTACATGATCATAAAATATAATTATAGTTTTTAGTCAAACAAAAAAAAAAGACTAATAAAATACACTAATAAAATTTTAGGGATCTTTTTTCATTGTTTTAAATATGAAGAATAAAAAAGATTATTTACCAATTTATAAAGGATCATTTTGTCAGTTACCACAATATTATATCAATCAATTTGGGCAATCAACCTCATACTTTTCCTAAGCGGGCATGAGATTCAATTCATAATTCAATAATCAATATCAATCAATTTAACAATCATACCCAATCAATCTTCAAGATTACAAAGATAGTCATGATATAAAACGTAGCCTAAGAGTACATATTTGTTCGGTTAGAAAATCAATTATAGTGTTAAAGTTGAATTACGTACTCTTCTAACTAGTCTAAGCCAGAAAGTAAAAGAGTGGTATTGATTGACAGAAAAAGTGTAAAAACCAAAAACGAATAATATTACCTTGAGTGTTGGTACAAATAAACGTGGTAGGTAGTAATAAATTTGATACAAACAAATCATCAGTAGGAAGGAATGGACAAAATATTATAGAGATAATTGACAAAATAGTCCCTCATAAATTGGCGAATAATTTTTTTTTATCTTTCACATTTAAAACTATGGAAAAAGGTTCCTAATATTTTATTATTGTACTTTTTTAGTCCTCCATCATAATTTCATCTAATTTTCCGTCAAAATGACATTGTTATTGTGACCAAAATTTGACAGAAAATTGGATGGAATTATGACGGAGGACTAAAAAAGTACACTAATAAAATGTTAAGGATATTTTGTCATTGTTTTAAATGTGAGGGATAAAAAAGATTGTTCACCAATTTGTGAGAGATCATTTTGTCAGTTACCTCAATATTTTATCAATCAATTTGGGCAATGACCTCATACTTTTCCTAGGCGGACATGAGATTGAATTCATAATTCAATAATCAATTTCAATCAATTTGATAATCGCACCCAATCAATCTTCAAGATTACAAAGATAGTCATGATATGAAACATAGCCAAAGAGTACATATTTGTTGGGTTAGAAAAGTAATTATAGTGTTAAAGTTAAACTAATCTTCCGACTAGCCTAAACCAGAAAGTAAAAGCATGGTATTAATTGACAGAAGAAGTGTAAAAACCAGAAACCAATCAATATTATCTTGAGTGTTGGTACAAATAAATGTGGTAGGTAGTAATAAATTTGATACAAACAAATCATTATCAGTAAGAAGGAATGGACAAATTATTATAGAGATAATTGATGAAATGGTTCCTCATAAATTGGTGAATAATTTTTTTATCTCTCATATTTAAAATGATGAAAAAATGTCATTAACATTTTATTATTCTACTTTTTTAGTTCTCTGTCATAATTTCATCTAATTTTTCGTCAAAATAACACTGCTACTGTGATCAACATTTGACAAAAAATTCAATGAAATTAGGACAAATAACTAAAGAAGTATACTAATAAAATGTAAAAGACATTTTTTCATTGTTCTAAATGTGAAAAATAAAAAAAAATTATTTATTAATTTATAAGGGATCATTTTGTCGGTTACCTCAATATTATATCAATCAATTTGGGCAATGAACCGCAAACTTTTCCTGCGGGCATGAGATTCAATTCATAATTCAATAATCAATATTAATCAATTTGACAATCACACCCAATCAATCTTCAAGATTACAAAGATAGTCATGATATGAAACATAGCCTAAGAGTACGTATTTGTTAGGTTAGAAAAGCAATTATAGTGTTAAAGTTGAATTATTCTTCCAACTAGCCTAAGCCAAAAAGTGGAAGAGTGGTATTGATTGACAGAAGAAGTGTAAAAATCAGAAACTAATCAATATTACCTTGAGTGCTGGTACAAATAAACGTGGTAGGTAGTAATAAATTTGATACAAACAAATCAGCAGTAGGAAGGAATGGACAAAATATTATATCAATCAATTTGGGCAATGAACCTCATACTTTTCCTAGGCGGGCATGAGATTGAATTCATAATTCAATAATCAACATCAATCAATTTGACAATTACACCCAATCAATCTTCAAGATTACAAAGATAGTCATGATATGATTTGAGAGACAATTCATTGAATATTTACTGTGAAAGGTTTTAGCTACATTTAAATTATATTTCAAAATAGATTTTTTATATTATTATAAAATAATTTTTTGTATTTTTTATATATATATTATATTTGATAATTACTATATTAAAAAGTGTAAAAATATATTTTGAAATACAATCTATACTCACCTAATGGTGTATTGCAAAATGCATTGCTAATTGAGGAATAATGATATGAAATCATACAAATGTTAAAAGAGACTTTTTGCTTTTATCATCGTAGTGAGAGAAGTAAATTTACTAATCAAATCATTACTTTCTATGGTAAAATTACTAAAAGATATTGGATTTTATTTTGGAAATTATTGAATATAGTAATCGTAGTTATGAATGAGGTTTGTTATATGTAATTTTTTTGAGACACAAAATTATATTTCTTTTAAATATAATCAATTAATTTGAACAAATGACCTAAATGAATTCAGTTGATTAAAAAATCAATGAATTTAAAATAATTGAAATAATACAAATATTGTGCAAGTGTCCAAACATATACGGTCAAAGGGATGCCACATTGTCACAGTTCTGACTACCGGAAGTAGAGATGGTAAGAGTAACCGTTAATTGTAGATACCTACCCCGTTTAATTATCATATTTTAATGTTAGTTACTACTTAGTATTAGTTTATTATTATTTTTTTATTAGTTATGAATTATTATATATTGAGTTTCATTTTTTTCTTTATAACATATTATTAATGCCACTAGTTTACTGTTTAGTATCTATACTTTTAAATTAGTGTTAATTACATATATATAAATAGAGAGAGAGAGTATCATATGTGTTTTAAATTTCATTATGCAAAACAAATAATAAAGAAGTAAAAGAACTTTCAATTAAACAAATACAGAAAATGGTTTTGATGAATATAATGCATTATAGAGTTTTAAAGAAAGTAATGACTATGATTTTTTATTTTAATCCAAACTATATTTGACATTTGTATATTATAATTTTTAAAACTTTTTTGTTATATTTCATTCGTTTATTTAAATTTGAACTTTATAATTTGTTAATTATTATACTAAAATTATGTTAATTTTTTATTAGGGTTTTGAATTGATTTTAATTATTATTATAGAATTTAAAATACTAAAATTTTAATTTATATTTTTTATTTAAAATGAATCCCGTTAAACACTTGCAGAAAATGGTACAGAGCGAATAACAGGACAGGATGGGGTGGTATCAACTATCAAATGTGACGGTGACGGGTGCGACTTCTGCCGCTCCCTAGGCTCCCGTTGCCATCCACAAACTGAAGATGATCAATATGGTATATATAACCAGTTTTTAAGTTTTAATTTGCCATCGTTTTCTATAGGAAGCCTCGGAAAGGTCAATGGCTACAGCAAGGCCTACACTAAACTTTTGGCTTTGTTTGGATTGTGATTTATTTGAAAAAAAATTATAGTAGAATGTGTGAAATTTTTAATGAGTATTTTTTTATTAAAAAAAATATTTTGAAGGAAAAAATAAGAGATTTTTTTTAAAATTATTTGAAAAAAATTTGAGTGGGAAATTTTAAGTTTTAAATTTTGAAATAAAAATATATTTAAATGTTTTATTTTTGTTTTAAAAAAAATTAACTTTTTATAAATAAAAAACTTGTCCAAACGAAGCCAAAATAAAGGGTATAGAGGTTTTGGGGCCACATAACTTCTTGGGCAAAATACATATACCCCTTGAGCTTTCTTTTTATTACCAATCGAATCCTATAGTTTATCAAAACTACCAATATTCCTTATTTCTGTTATGAACTGTAACTTTTCTTTCATGAACAGTAATGAACAGTCATAACAGTAAAAAAATTTAATATTTAGATAAAATTACTTCTCATACTCTAGTTATTAATTTGTATAAAAAAATACTTATAACTGACATTTACCTTAAAAATAAAAACAAAAATTATACATATTTATTTGTATCAAAGAAAGAAAATAAAAGTAAAAAGTTTACTTGTATAAAAAAAATTGAATTAATCAAAGATAAAAAGTATGGTATAAAAAATTTTAAAATTCATTTCATGGTCAAATCCATTAAACCAACAAAATAAAAATACATACATACATACATACATACATACATACATACATATATATATATATATATATATATATACACATTATATACTTTTTCTTCGTTGAAAGATTTTTTTTTTACTCTGTTTACATATTTTTTCATACATACCAATCTTTTAATTTTATTTTCTTTTTGTGTACTCTACATTTGATATAATGAATATGTATAATTTTTGTTTTTTATTTATATGATAAATGTTAGTTCTAAGTATTTTTTAATACAAATTAATAATTGAAGTATTAAAAGTAATTTTATCAAAATATTAAAATTGTTACTGTTATGCACTGTTCATTACTGTTCATGATGAAAATAGGGGTTAGCGGATAAATATTAAATGTTTTTAAACTTTAGAGGTATATTGATAATTTTAATAAATTATATGATTCGATTGGTAATAAACAGAAGTATTAGAAGTGTATATAATTTGCCCTAATTTGTTCCCACTTGTATGGTTTGACTGGCAATTGTGATACGCCGTTTTACATCGAAGAAAAAGTTAAGACATAAATATATGTACGACTTTAGCTAAAAAATATACGTGCTTGGTTCAGGAGGGCTGAAAACAAGCGATGAACGCAGAGAGGGTCCACTAGGCTAAAAAGGAGTGATGCAGTATATACGACCAATAAAGAAGTTCTTTTAAAAAAATAATGCGAAAATAATTTTGATAACAATTTTAAATTTTAAAATAAGATAAAAAATTATTTAAATATTTTATTTATTTTTTTGTATAATAATTGGTATCAAAACATAGACCTAATTTGCAAAATCAAGAATGTGTTAGGATTGCATCTCAAATGTATTTTTATGTTTTTTTTAATATTATTTTTTAGATTGTTACTATATTTTTATCTTATAATCATCATATCAAAATACGTAAAAATGCATTTTAAAAAGTAATTCATACTTATCTAAAATCAATAACATCTTGGTGCCATGATTGACGGTTTTGGCCAAAATTATATGAAAGTTTCCAGTTGGCAAAATAGACATTGTGTCCCTTTACGAATTACATACTCCGCCAAAGTGTATTAATAGAGGATATACAATAATACAAGTGTTTCAATAAGATATTTAAAATTTGAGAGAACAAAATATTGAATTGAGTAGTCTTATGAGGTTTATTTGAAGTAACAAAATTCAAATCTCATTAATTACCACTTGAGTAGGGATTATGTTAATTACTCTGTGATTATCGATTTCAAGTTATTTTAAAAAGAAGTTAATCACTAAGTATATAAAACCACTGGAAAATAAATTTAATTTGTAGTACCAAATAATTTATTCTTTATATTGTTATTGTTATTGTCATTTTCACTTTTTAGATATTACTACCTCTGTCTTCAAAAAAATAGTCTACTTTAATTTGATATAATTTTTTTAAATTATGAGGTACAACATACTTAATATATAATTAAATATATAATTTTATATTTTTACCCTTATTTTTTAATTTGGATTATACATTGTAATTAATAGTAAGAGTAATACAACAATTTCACACAAAACTGAACTTTTTTTTTGGGACGGAGAGAGTATAACTTTTAACTTTTAATAAAGCGCTTTTTCATCATTATTTGAAAAGAAATCGAATTTTATAAATTTCAAGGTATTTCTAATTAATAAATATTTTTGTATTATTAAAAATTTAAAGACAAATAGGATGATAATACTTTTTTGGACAAAATAATTCAATTTAGAATTGACTCAAGGTGTGTATAAATTATATTTTAAAAAATATTTGTATTCTTTTTCAAATAATTTTTTATAGGGCTGTACTTATTGACAAAAATTTTTTTTTCATAAAACAAATAAAACATCCAAACACATTTTTATTTAAAAATTTAAATTTCCTTTACGAATTCTCCTCACATAATTTAAAATTTTTTCCTTCTAATACACTTTTTATTTTCCTTTTAAAATACTTTATTTCTATTAAAATTTTTACACGTTTCAATATAAATTATTTTAAATAAACCAAAATCCAAACATAGCCAAAGAGTACATATTTGTCGGGTTAGAAAAGTAATTATAGTGTTAAAGTTGAATTACTCTTCCGACTAGCCTATACTAGAAAGTAAATAAATATGTATAATTTTTGCTTTAATTTATATGGTAAATACCAGTTATAAGTATTTTTTAATACAAACTAATAACTAGAGTATTAGAGGTAATTTTGTTCAAATATTAAAATTATTTACTGTTACATATTGTTCATTATTGTTAATGACAAAAAACTTATTGTTCCTGTTGGAAATAAGGGTCAGGGGGTAAATATTAAACGTTTTTAAATCTCAAGAATGTATTGATAATTTTGATAAACTATATAATTTGATTGGTAATAAATAGAAATAGCAAGAGTATATATAATTTGCCCTAATTGGTGCCCACTTGTATGGATGGACTGGCAATTGTGATAAGCCGTTTCACATCGAAGAAAAAGTTGAGAAAAGACATAAATATATGTACGACTTTAGCTAATGAATAAACTTTTTTGACACAAGAAATGACTTTTTTCCTTTAATTTATATGGATTGAGTTAAGTCCATTTGTTCGGTCACTTCTTTTTGACATATCAACCATTTGTGTTGTATTGTATTGCTGGCTTTGAGTAGTCTTGATTGTTTTCAAACTTGGAACACAACTAGATTTATTAAGATCAAAAAATTAAATATGAAAGAAATTCAGTAGTGAAAAACTTTTACATTCAAACAAAACTCTAGACAGTATTTACCTATAAAGCAACAATCACGACGGATTGCATAGCCTATGACGTAAAACATTTGATAAAACCAGGGAATATTAATTAACTGGACTAAAACAAAATATAGAACTGGTGGATAAATTGAACAAATTCTCTAGTCCATTTCCTATCTCTTACTAATAGGCAAATAGGCAGAATTGCCTTTCTAAAATTCAAAAACCTTGGGGCCTATAACAAGACCAATCTTCTGTCTTTTTCATTTCCTCACCTGCCAATTCTGTATGGCATCTTCACACCCACCTCACTCACTCACTCCCTTATTTCTCACCCACTTAAAACCATACAACTTTTTCTTTATCTCTTTTTTTTTTTGGGTAAAAAATTAGGTTTTAGTCTGTCATATCCTACGCGATGAGGGTTAAAGGAAAAAAACCCACCCCTAAACGAATTAGGCAACTGACATTTACTAAATATATAAGCTTAAAATAGGCATAACAATGGGACGGATTTTGGGCGGGGGAAACTTCACTCGCCACCCACCCTGTTTGATGCCACCCAGTCCCACCTTGCTTTCTTTTCTCCCGCGGGTGTCTAATAAGGCTCCGTTTTAAATAAAAAAATATATAAAAATTGAAATTTTAAGATGTTTAATTATGAATAATAATTAAAATCAATCTAAAATTTAAGGAAAAAATTAACATAATTCTGATGTAATAACTAACAAATTATGGAGTCCAAATTGAAGTATACGAATAAAATATGATAAAAAGTTCATAAACATTACAACATACAAATATTAAATATAGTATATATTTGGATTAACATAATAATTCATAATTATCATTTTTTAAAAACTCTACAATACATCACATTCATAACAGGTTATTCTCTCTCTCTCTATATATATAATTAACATTAATTTATAAATATATATATTTAACAATAAACCAGTGGTACTAATAATATGTTATAATGAAAAATATAAGAGTCAATATATAATAATTCAAACTAATACATAAATAATAATAAACAAATAGTAAATAATAACTAATACTAAAATATTATATTTAAAATTTTAATTCATATAATTTTAATATAAACATAATATACAAATAATTAATAATAATTAATAATAAATTAAAATTCTAACTAATGTTAATAACATAATATATATAATTCTATAAATAATATATTTATTAATATACATAAATAATATATTTATTAAAATTCAAATATAATATATATAGATATATTAATATTTTTTTAAAAAAAAGTGTATAAACACCGATCCTGTCCCACCCCTTGCCACATTTAGAAGTGGGGGGAATTTTTTTCCCCCCACCCACTCCACTCCACCCCCGCTCCACCAGCCCTACCCAGGGGTAAAATGGGGTGAGTACCTATTACTATTCTTAGCCTAAAATACTAACGTCAATGATTAATTTTTGGGATAATATATTAAAATATTTTGAACTTAGGCGCTTGTAACCATTTTGATCCGACCTTTCAATTTTAACAACACAATACCTGAACTTTAATATTTTCGTCTTTTTTTTCATTC
This sequence comes from Gynochthodes officinalis, assembly GCA_020080225.1. Taxonomy (NCBI): domain Eukaryota; kingdom Viridiplantae; phylum Streptophyta; class Magnoliopsida; order Gentianales; family Rubiaceae; genus Gynochthodes; species Gynochthodes officinalis. Next base: position 7,159,555 of record CM034620.1, read on the forward strand.
AGAGGTCACTATTGTTATAAATTGTAAAGTTCAGGTATTGTATTGTTAAAATTAAAAGGTCGAGTCAAAACGGTTACAAACGCTTAAGTTCCGGACATTTTAATATATTATCCCTTAATTTTTAGTCATAACGTGGGTATTTGTGCCATTTCTAGCCTAAAATATTGACTTCAAGGATTAATATTCTTTAGTCATAAAGCCAAAATGCTTTGATTGTAAGAGTGGGTGACCGTTGGAATAAGGGTTAATTACCAAAAGCCCCTTTAGGTTTAAGTTTATTACTAATCGAATCCCATCATTTGTAAAAGCTACCAATACCCCCTTGAGATTTAAAAATGTTTAACATTTATCCCCTAGCCACTATTTCTGTCATGAATAGTAATTTTTCTGTTATTGTTCATAAATAGTAACGTGAACAGTACATAACAATAAAAAAATTAAAATTTGGATAAAATTACCCTTAATAATCCAATTATTAATTTGTATAAAAAATATTTATAACTAACATTTACCTTATAAATAAAAATAGAAATTATACATATTTATTTATATCAAATGCAGAGTATGCAAAAAGTAGAAAATATTTTAATATTTAGACAAAATTACCTTTAATACTCTAGTTATTAATTTGTATAAAAAATACTTATGACTGATATTTACCCTATAAATAAAAAAAATTATACATATTCATTTATATCAAATGCAAAGTACGCAAAAAGGAAATAAAAATAGAAACTTAACTTATATAAAAAAATTCAAATTATTTGAAGAGTAAAAAGATTTGCTTTTAAATATACGTATTTTTATTTTGTTAGTTTGGTGGATTTGACTATAAAATGAATTTTAAAATTTTTTATACCATACTTTTTTTTTTGTTGATAGATTTGCTTTTTACTTTTCAATTAATTCAATTTTTTTGATATAAGTCAATTTTTTTACTTCTAATTTCTTCGTACGTACTCTGTATTTGATATAAATAAATGTATATAATTTTTGTTTTTATTTATAAGGTCAATGATATTTATAAGTATTTTTTTATACAAATTAATAACTGGATTATTAAGGGTAATTTTGTCTAATTTTTTTTACTGTTTTCTACTGTTCATAAACAGTAACGGAAAAGTTACTGTTCATGACGGAAATAGTGGCAAGGGGAGTAAATGTTAAACATTTTTAAAACTCAGGAGAATACTGGTAGTTTTGACAAATTATGAAGTTCGATTGATAATAAACCTAAACCTCATGAGGGTTTTGGTAATTAACCCTTGGAATAATCATAAACAGTTCCACGGCTTTCTCATCCACACACCACACATCAGACTTTATACAAACGTATTTATTGTCCACGGGAGCCAACTTGAAACGAGACGTCGGCCAAAATCAACCGACTCGAGCATACAACAGCCGTTGAAATTTGGAAGAAGGGAAAAATAACATTTTTGGTTCTCAAACTTTGGAGATTCAATATTTTCCAAATTTGAAATTTAATATTTTTAAAAAATATGTACATTTAACAGAAAGTCAATAACTACTAAAAGTCATATGTGTTAACTATTTGTCAAAATCAAATATTCTAAATTTTAAAAATTAAAATGTAATTTTAATATATTGTTTTATTATGTTTCCCTTAGTGTTTCTATGAACCATAAAGAATTCTTAGTTTTTCTCTGAACCATAAAGCATTTCCTTATTTAATCTTCATTATGTAATCCTAAATATTTTTCTACTAAGTTCTCTTAATTTAATATTGATTTATTGAAATTTAATAATCATTCTTTTAATCTAATAATAATTAATAGAAATTTAGTAGACAATTCTCTTAATTTAGAAAACACAATTCCAAATATTTTCTACACTGTCAACCATTCTCTTAATTTATAGTAATTGATACAATTGAATCAAGTATAAACAATATACTGAATTACATTTTAATTAGCCTCTAAATTTTTTGATATTTGACTTGACTCCGATCGACACAATTGACATTAGTAGTCATTGTCACTTCATTAAATATATTAAAATGTGTTGTATTTTTAAAGATTACAGACTCACAACTAAAATGGTCCTGTTTTATTCTTTTTTCTTGATTAAGGAATCCACAGCCGTTACCTGTGTAATGGCCCGTAAATCACACAGGAGATGTAAACCGTACTAGGCAAGGCCTGTGCGACTGTAAACCGCACTAAGTAAGTCCTGTGCCCCGCCCCTGTGTAATGGCCCATAAACTACACAGGAGATGTAAACCGCACTAGGAAAGCTCTGTACGACTGTAAACCGCACTAGGCAAACCCTGTGCGACGGGCTCAATCAAAAAGGCTGTGCGACTGTAAACCGCACTAAGTAAGCCCTGTGCCCCGCCCCTGTGTAATGGCCCGTAAACTACACAGGAGATATAAACCGCACTAGGCAAGCCCTGTACGACTGTAAACCGCACTAGGCAAATACGACTGTAAACCGCACTAGGCAAATACGACTGTAAACCGCAGGGGGATTTGAACTCGCGGCCTTACGGTTACGTGCTCGCCCACCACACCGGCTTGGCTACCTCCAAGGGGGCATCATGTTTCATTCTTTAAAGAATAGAAGTGTGGAATCCTAAGGTTTAGTAACAAAAAATGCCATTTTCTCCGTGGAAAGAGAGTATGCACCAACCCTCTCTTTTTTTTTTTGGGGGGGGGGGGGGGGGCGGTGGAAGGGAGGTGATGGTGTGGGGTGGAGTGGTTGGTTCCCTTTGTACTTTAAACGGATCATGTGTTTTCACTTCCGGCAAGAATTTTCCTACCAGAATTTAGTTCCGAGCAAAACTAGCTGAGACATCAATAAATGTACCGAATCAAAGAAGACACACAAACAGATAAGGGTTCTTTGAAGAGTAAAAGTGTGGAACCCTGAAGTTTAGGGACCAAAAATATCAGTTTTTCCTTGGAAAGAAAGTACGCACTCACAGTCTCTTCTCCTTTATTTATTTGTTTTTTTTTTCGGTTCTCTCAAACTGATCATGAGTTTTCACATCCGGGTTCACAACGGCAAGAATATCGAGTGTTTGTTGATGGCAAACTTGCCTACCACAATTTCGGGGTTCACAGCAGCAAGAACATAACGTGTTTGTTTATGGCGAACTCTCCTACCACAATTTAGTTTCGAACAAAACTGACTGAGACATCAATAAATGCAGTGGAACAAAAATGACACACAAAAGATCAAGGGTTCTTTCCAGCATAACCAAATGCCATGAAAAGCATATCAAATTTAGGGTAATTGGTTCAACTATGTAAATCAATAGCTCAAATCTCATTACCAGGTAAGGTACTTGAAACAATGGTATCCAGAAATCCAGTATTTATTCAACTGGTACATTTTCATCAAACCAAAAACTCAAGCAGCACTGATTTAGCATTCAGTAAACAAGCACTCGATATAAAAATCAGCAATCTTTTTTATGAGATTTCACAGCAAGATTTCTTCATTGAAATACTTCTCAAAAGCAGTCACATGGTCCACCTGTAGGCGCAAGGGAATAAAGAAGGATCCATCTCCATTTTGACCAGGCGTCACGAAAACTTTTCCATCATAACCCAACGATCCGGGCCCAAAGAAAACTTCAATTCCCCAACCAAAGTTAGCACCACATAAAGATAGCCCTCCCCAGCTTGTGATTATCAAATTGGGATTCCCATAAAAAAATCCTTGTGAGCATCCAACAGTGAGGAAATCACGCATAATAGAAATATCTGGGATGTTCTTGATGCAAAGTAGACATGATCTCACATACTCATCGGTAACATTCTCAATTGCGTCCCTAATCTTTCTTGCAGCATAACTCAATGGTTTTGATAGAAGTTCGCCAGCAGTGGATGATACTGGTAAAGGAATAGCAGCATTTCCAAAGTAATTTTTGGGCAATGGAGGTTTCATCCTTTTGCGAAAGTTCACCGCGACAAACAATACTGTTTCTTGCTGAGGTTTTAGCCTGCGTGCCATTGATGCACACTTCCATATATGTGCACATACAACCACAAAGAGGCTGAATGGATATTGGTTGGCCTTGTTCTTAGGTGCCTCATCAACTTGGTTATGGCCGAGAAGATCCAGGTAGGCCTTGTTTCTGAGGGCCTCAATTTGTTCTTTGCTTAGCCTCAGCATGATTGCTGTGGTCTCCTTTTTCCGCTCTTCCAGGTTATCAGACTTGCCTATTAGGAGAGGTAAGGGAAAGAAATCTGAATATTTCAAATTTGGCAAAGCCAAAAGTTGATGCTCATGTGGCTGTAGAATTTTTCGATCGAAAAAATGGAGGATCATCAGATTTTTCACCACGAGCAATTTTTGCCCACTCGGTCAGAAACAGAGCAGCACCTTGCCCGTCTGCCAGACTATGTGATGTGCCTAGTCCCAGACAAATGCCACCGCAACTGAACTTAGTGACTTGCACAAGAAGCAGTGGCACTTCATGGATTGGAGTAGTGGTGTAATCCACTGATGGAATGAGAGATCTGATTTCTGGAGTTGGACGAAAGTCTCCAAAATCATCAATCTCGAGATCAGATTCAGCTTCAATGAGCAAAGCACCCATGGAGTTAGAATGGAGCTCGACACGGCCACCAGTGGTCCAGTGTAAACGCCCGGCTAGAGGGTAAAATATTACCAACGCCTTGCTCAGTGAATCCTGCAAAATCTGAACTGCCTCTGCCAGCAAGGATTTATTATCAGTGGTTGGCCTGTAGAAGTGGACCGTATGTGTATGTGTTGAAGTCTTAATTTGATCGCAATCTGATGTATACATGACTTCATCTGGTTTTGGTTCAGTTGGTCTGACAATGTGAGAGGCCTTTAAGGTCACCATTGTTGAAAGGAGGGCAAAGACATGATACGATGCGATTGATATTGTGCTTACGTTTAAGAACTTTTTCTCCATATTTATAGGACCATGCCCCCTATCTAACGCTAATTGTAAGACGCTGAATTGAGTTTTTGTTAACGTATCTACCACTTGGCTAAACCAAAGCCATAAATCTGGTTCGATTTTCATGTCAAGTTTTTTTAAAAAAAGAGGCAGCTAGTAATAGTATGACTGTAAAAAAAGAATGCGTTTTTACTTCCAAGTTTACCGACTCTATTTCTGTAGGCATATGCATGTGTGCAACCTTTATTTCATAAGAGATAGGCTAGTATAAGAAGCCATGCGGCTTTAGTGGTGAGAAAAAAAAACACAGAGAGTGGTCTTATAATTAGTTACGGAATTTGTTGAAGTGTGTTGTTTGTAGATTGAAGGCCATTTGTCCCAAAATATAAGGCAATACTGGCTTTGTTATTTTGTAAGACTAGCTTCCTAGATCATAAAAGTCAAACGACTTTGTTTTGTATAAAAGGACATAAAATCTGTTTTACAAACAAAAATATTTTGAATTATGTTCTCAAGTTAAAAATTCTTCGACCATCAAATTTCTTCCATATTTAAATTTTTTGATCCTAACAAATGGTATGAGATTCAATAATATCAAATTATCGAATATCAAATGTGGAGTATTTTGCTTTTTTATTACTTTATGATAGAATGTGTGATTGTATATTGGGTCAATTTTAGTTGATTAAAATATTTGTTTATATGGATATTAAGTGTTTTTATGACTGATGACTAGGGTGGATTATTTTTAGGAAAAAGTGAACAAAAAAAAGAGAAAAAAGATTAGCTGCACAAATGCTACAAGCTGAGTTGCACAAGGAAACAAAAGACGGTTGCAATTTGGAAACAATAAACGGTTGCAATTTGGAAACAAAAGACGACTGCAATTGGAAGACCAAAAAAAAAAAAAAACACATAGCCGCAAACAAAAAAAAATAAAAAGAAAGAAAGGGCAGCCACCATTGGGAAAACAACATTTGGAAAAAGAAACATAAAAAGGCAGGGCACAAAAGAACAATTTGGGGGGGGGGGGGGGGTTGAGTTAGCCGCGTAAAGAAAAAGAAGAAAACGGCCATTTGGGAAAGATACAAGGGAGCAGCCGCTCCTTTTATTTTTCTTAGGCTTTTCTTCTACCATATCTAGCTAAATTCTTTATTTTCCAATCAAGATTAATTGAGGTTTGATTCCAACAATTGTGAGGTTCTGGTAATTCTATGATTTTCTTTTATTCTTGAGTATTTATATATTTTCTATGCTTCGTTATATTATTGGATTAAATTATTAGATAAGAAGCCTATTATTTGATAGTTGAATTTGGTAGATAGTCATTTAGAACAATTAATAATTGGTTGTTTATTCTAATTCAAGTGACAAATAATAGCATCGAAAGGTAATCAACACCCTAGATTGTATGTTATGAAAATATATATTCTAACTTAAATAAATAAGGTGTTTCCGAATTTACTAGTTAGTAATTGGGACTTTTTGAATTTTAATGCGATTAATAGACATAATTCATGGGAATAATTCGAAGCTTGTATTTGTCAATTAGAGAAATAACTCATAGGACGGATCTGAAAGTTATCGAGAAAGTAAGAAAATATTAGTTATTAAAGGACGGATCTTCAACAACTATAACCAATTTATTCAAGATAAAAGAACTTATCTTTTGAATCAATGATCAATTTAAGGAATCAATACCAAAATTATTTCTTTGTTGGAAGTTTCTCCATATTAATTTTTCCTCATATTTTTAGTTAGCTATTTAATTTGTTTAGTTTGTCTCAATTAGTTTTGCTTAGTTTCATAATACCAAAAAAAAAAAACACTCTTTTATTTTATTTTGTTTAAAGAATAAATCTAACAAATGTTTGTAAATTCGACTCTCTCACTGTTATCTACAGAACTTAATTCAAAGAATGATTATTTTTGGTGGTTTCAACACCTATCACTTTACGTCAATATTTGACGTGGTTTTACATCAAGGGAGGTTCAAAGGCATGTGAATTAAAATTTTAAAATGGATAAAAATTCGATCAATGGTGAAAAGTTTGAAATTTTATATCTAGCAACAACTTTGGATCAAGATGAATGAAGGAGGTGCTGGCTAAGGAGGTGTCGGGAAGAGAGGAGCATGTGTCCTACCATACGCAGCATATTGGGAAGTGGGATGACCTAGTGGAGCATCTAAATAGCTGCTTCAAAGGTACATGACTCTAACGAGATAAGAGCTGATTATCTGGGTTTTGGTTCTTAATGGTGCGAGTTTTTTTATATCTTTAAGAGGTTTACATGTCTATGAAAGCTGCACTATAATTTGATATCGTTTAGAAATATTTTTGGATTAAATGCGTAACAAGTGAATAAGATAACTAAAGTATTTGGATAATATTGTTTTGTCTTGTTCCAACTAGGATGTTGGTCTATTATTTTTCGTATTTTGTGGTAAATTAAGATGTTGTCTCTTGAATTGATGAACTTAAATTTTGTTTCTTTTATTTCAATATTTTTGAATATTCAATGATTAATTGTGTGATTGTCTTTATTATATTTTCGACTTGGATGATATATGTATTGTAATGATGAACAGTATTATGATCAATGCAGTCATGTTGTTAGCTACAAGACATCAAAATAAAGCATGTCACTGTTTTGGTAAAAAATTGTCACTATGCACACTATTTTGTGACAATTTTTTTTCGTCATTAATTGAATTAGACAAGGTAATTTTCATTGATGAACTTTTCTTGTCACTAAAGAATGGACCAAATCCAATTTTTCCTGACAACTTCTTTCGTCAACAAATGTTGTCACTAAGTGCCGTTGACCGTTGTACTTTCATTGACGAGATTTTGTCGTCACCAATAGTTATTAGTGACAAAATTTCTCACCCTTTGGTAATGCAATTTTTTCATCACTAATTTTGGAGACAACCTGATTTCGTCACCAAATGGTAGAATTTGGTGACGACTTTGATCTTTTGTTACTAAAGACCTTTAGTGACAGAGCTAGTGATGAGTTGTGAAGAACCACTTTTTCATCACTAAATGCTATTGGTGACAAAAAAACTGCCTTTTGGTGATGAAATTTCGGTTGTTTCTAAAGCCCATTTTTTTTGTAGTGAGACAATGTGATTTGATAGGTCAAATTGATTGGACAATTGCTTTACCATTGTCTAAGGTGGACCAGAAAAACAAATATAGCTTGTTTTCAAAATTATGAGAAAATCCATGGTTTTAGAGTTATACAAGAAATATTTTGTTCTCAAATCTCCTCCTGATTTTTTGTCAAATATTTGTCTTTTGTTTTTGGGATATGGACCTAATATGCAAGCCATTATCTAGGTGACATTGATTGTTATGATTTTTAGTTCTTTTGTTTGATTATTTTTTGATATTACACAATTCAATGGTTTGAAGTCTGATGATATGATAACATCCCCAAGTATTTGCAAGTTCTGGAAGTTTTTGCTAAGAAGATGCATTAGGTTTTGAGTGTGCCGAAACGGCACCGATCAAGGGCAGTCGTGATTTTTTTGTTGGAAAACATTAGTGAGTGTAAAAGTTTTGTTTTTATTGGGTTTGATTTGGTGGCCTTACCCGATTTCTCATTCACTGCATTGTTTCTTTTAATTATATATTAAATTATACTAGTACCAAAGATTAGAAGATAATCAAAGTTCTAAATAATTTCATGCATTATAGTATAGAGTTAAAATTTAATAAATCTCTTGTAATTATGATGGACGACGAGGTCATATGATCTTTGATACGTTAATGTTTTTTCCTTTAACAAAAATGCTTGAATACTATAGTCTACGTTAATTTTTTTAAATAAAAAATATGGAAAATAAATTTTAAAAATATATGCTTCAAACTTATCCAGTTGGGTACAATAGTCATTGAGTAGTTGATGCACTTTCTAAATTTGATAGGCCAAATCAGAAGTAGAAACTATAATTTACATTTATAAGATTACATGTGTGCATATGGGTAAAGATACACATAATAACTTTTTATAATGACTTTTTATAGAGACTGATGTAATAAGCATGAAAAATTAAAATTCAGCTATCACATTCCTTAAAACATGCAATATATTAAGGGATAATTTTATCTTTTTATATTTGCCACATAAGTTTCTATTATTTTTCACTATGAAAAGTCTTTATAAATGTCATTACTATATATATTGAGCATTGCCATATTTAGTATACACACAAAAATATTCTATACATCTCCTATATCTTTATTTTTAATGTAATAAATTAATCTCATAATTTTTTTTTATCTCCTCTGTATAAATCCTTCAACTATTTTGACTGCATTATTTTACATAATGCAGTGGATGTAAGATTATGTTCTTTATAATATACATATATAGGACTATGGGAAAAATTAAGGCGTAATATCAAGAGTTAATTAGTTTTAAAATCGATGTTGAACTATAATCTATTTCTCATATTCTTCCTTCATAGATCAATTGGATCCATCACTAATAATTTGTTTCTCAATTTGGTATACAATTAGCCCATAAATCCCAAATTAAATATTATTTTCTAAATATGTCATAGCAAAAAACTATTCATAATTACATCATTAAGAGTAGTGTGCACTTTGTTATTAAAGTACTTATTTATTTGACATACATATATAAGAGTACTTATTAATCCTCTGTTCTAATTATTATATGCCAATCATGTCTCATTAACAAAACGATGTAATTTTATTAAAATTTTTATAAATTTTATGTAAGAATTTAATATTTATTTTTAAATTTACATCGTTGTATTAATGTAATACGATTTGTAAACAACAATTGAGATAGAGAACCTCAACTTATTAAGTACTTATTTCATTAAGGTACTTATTTAAAGTACTTGATAAAAAATGGACTGATTAATCCTTATTTTAAAAAAGGTTGAATCCCCAACTTTAAGTGTCCCTCACCCTTCGGTTCCACAGTTGGTTCGACCATGAGATCTTGAGGTTACAATACAGGGCTTATAACACGCCCTTACCACTAGGGTACTCAAGCGGGGATGATTGAAGTTCCTGAGTTGACTATATCACATTGAGAAAGAAAATTTGATCAATTGAAATTACTCATTGCTTTGAATCCGTAAAGAACGAATTTTAAGATGGGATTGCTTGGTTCAATCGATTAAACTAGATATTTGAAACTCGGTCAAAATCGATTGACACTCTGGATGAATCCTGGAATCAGTATAATCGAGACTGTCCTGTTATATTTATTTTTGGGATGCATTAAACCAAAAAAAAATAAAAAATTGATGATTTTTCTTGCCAACATGTGTAGATTTGTTGAGTCTATGTTATGGATTCTTCAATCTGTATGTATGTTTGCATTAAGCTTTATTATAATTTGTCATTTCATCCTTTCTAATTATTATTGACATGTGAATATTCATAATTTATCCATCTATTTCAAGAAAAAAAATCTAGTATAATATTTTTTAATTATAAAGTACAATCAATTTTATAGATTATTAAATGTATAATTTTTCAATTTTATTTTTATTTTTAAAATTCAAATTATACTTCTTTTTTTTTTCTAGAAAAAATGTGTATTAACTTTTATAGAAAAGTTAATGAATATATAAAGGGTCCATTTAAGGACTCGCCCTAACATATCTAACCTAAACCCAATAGGTTTTGGCTAAGGCATTCCAACCTCGATTAAATGGGACCGGGACCTTCTAGCAAACGTAATTAAGAGGAACAAAATCCATAACTTGTCGGGCTCTATTTGCCCAGCGTAATCGGCATACAACAGGAAAGGCACGTCCTAACTCCTGTCCATGTGCAACTTGACGCTGCTTTTCATCGTGCTTGACCCTCCTCCCAAGTTAGACCGCAAAACCTTTTTAACGGAGGACAAAACTGGACGAAAGCAGGATTGAAATCTGACTAACGCCAGGCCCATACGCTAAAAAAAAAAACTGTACACTAAATCACACTGAAATTCGCCCCTGGCTACAATAATTGTTGGGGAGAAAAAGCCAACCGGCATTGTTGAAGTTAATTTCAAATTATACTTTAACATTATTAATAAGGATAATATAAAAACACTTTAAAAATGATTTTAAAAAATTCTAGAAAAGAAGTATAAAGATAACTTTTTAAAAAATGAAAAAGATGTATATTTATCATCGGAGTTGCTAGTTTTGGTTTGACCGGTTAAATCGATTAAACCCTAACTCTTTCATTTGTTAGAGTGGCATTCCGACCCTACAAAAAAATTGGCCTTTAGTGACAAGTCAAAAGTGGTCCCTAAATATATAATAATCGTCACAAATGAGATTTAATAACCAAAATCCTATGGTCACATGGTGGTTTGCAAAGCTCAATTAGTAAAACACATGGGTGATATGGTGGTCACTAATTGGTACAGCTAGTGACAAAAAAAAGTGGTCACGCTCTTAGTGACGACATAAAGTGGTCACCAAAATATAATTTTTTTGGTTACTGATAATACAAGATGGTCACAAAAAAATAGTAATTGGTGACCACTTTTGGTCACCACATATGGTGGTCAAGAAATATAAGAAAGTCAACACCATTTGTGACCACTTAAAGTCGTCAGTAAATTGTAAACAAATAATAATAATTAGTGACGAAATATTGTTGTCACGTATTGTCATATAGACAACCATTAGTGATCACATTATTTTCTCACCAATTTGCCATTAAATTTATTATTTGGAATTAATTTACATAAAGTATTGAACAATAGATAAAACTAACATATCTCTACAAAATATGACCGTTATATCATTTACACGACAAAAGAGTTAGGACAATATCAACCTAATGATGTACAAAAAGAAAAGCACAAGCATCCAAAGTTAATGCACCAAAACAAAAACAACATTTCTTATTCTACAAAAGTACACAACTAAAGTTTCCAAGCTATCCATTTATCTAAGGCACCATATACAACCACTATCTCCTTTTCCTCAAAATTCTTAGAGCTTTAGCTACAGCAATCGATGGAAATTCAATCCCTCAAGCTATCCATTTATCTAAGGCACCATATACAGCCTCTTTTTCATTTGGAAGACCAAAAATCTGCAAAGTGAAAGATTTTCCTTAAACAACACAATGTTATGAGAAAGCCAAGTGATTAAATCCAATAAAGCCACTATATATGTGAGGAAATTATCTAATTAAAACACCATCAAAAGCATTCATCCTTTAGTTGTCAAAACTAGAGAATGGACTCTTTAGGAGAAAACAAGACATACATGTGACAATAACACATTCACTACAAATAAAGAAAACAAAATATACGTTGCGAACAAGATTTAATGCTTTCTGTCCAGACCTAGAAGAATATCTTTTCTGCCACAAGTGGTGTTCTTTCATTCCCTTTTTCTTAATCACCATTCCAGACTTCTTGTTAAAAAAGATAGAAAGATATAGAATTTCAATTAATTATTGAAAAAGAAAACAAAACATACGTTGCAAACAACAATTCAAAAAAAACCAGGAAAAAAACTAGAAAAAAACCAAAAATTCAGTCTTCATCTACGCCAATTCATTTCAGTCCATCAAAATAGTCTAGAAACAATTCAATTCAGTCCAGAAAAAAAGTCCAGAAACAATTCAGCAAAACAATTCAGAAAAAAACTAGAAAAAACCAGAAAAAGAAACAAAAATTTAGTTTTCATCTACGCCAATTCATTTTAGTCCATCAAAATAGTCCAGAAACAATTCAATTCAGTCCAATTCAGTCTAGAAAAAATAGAAAAAAATAGTCCTGAAACAGTTTAGAAAAAACCAGGAAAAAAACTAGAAAAAAACCAAAAATCAGTCTTCATCTACGCCAATTCATTTCAGTCCAGAACAACTAGAAACAGTCCAGCAAAATAGTCCAGAAACAATTCAATTCAGTCCAATTCAATCCAGCAAAAACCAAAAAACTAGTGGCATTGTACTTCAATCCAGAAAAGTGCATAAAAAATTAGACTAAAAAATCCAAAAATTAGTCGCATTACGCTTCAACCCAGAAAAATTCATAAAAAAAACACCCAAAAAACAACAAAAGATGCAATGATTTCAGCAGATAAGTTATAGTGACAATTCGACAGCAATTCCACACACTAATTCAAGAATTTCTTTAGAAGGTTCCTAGCAGACATCATAGACTTTATGGCCAAATGCAATAATGTTGTCCAAACCTAGCCTGTCTTCCATTTTTGATTCGTAAACATAAAAACAACCACGGACAAAACCCGTTTTCTAAATTTTAGAAGCTTCTTTTAGTAGTCCATAGAATGGAAGACTCGCAGATTTGATCAGACATTTTAAGTCCAGGAGATATACATAGTGGATGATAATATTTACTTATAAAATAACCATTAATTACCCCATCCATCTGGCAATGCAACTAAAAAAATGGCAACCCCTCCAGGAATAAAAAAAAAAAAAGGAAAGGGGGCCAGAATATATCCTTACCATGATCAACATGTGCAATAACAAACATGTTACTGATATTGTGCTTGTAGTCCATAATCTTTCGGAGCTCGTCAGCTGTAAACTTCACCTGTAAGTTTGGCATAAAACAACATAATTAAACAACTTATAAAGGATATAGAAGCTACAAAAATTTAACCAAAATAATGAAGACACAAGCTTACCATGTTGGCAGGCTGTTAATGATTACACCAAAAGACAAATTATAAAAAATTCAACTTTGAGAACCTGCTATAACCCACAAAATTGAGTTCAAATATATGGAAATATTATAAGGAAATAAAAGACAGAAAATGTCAAGATAAGTCTACAGGTATAATGGAGACTCAATTCTCATGAAAACCAAAAACTATATTAAAACTCTAGCATCACTGCAATCAACAAAGCAATGCAAGAAACAAATCCATTAACTTTTTACCAAAGAATTAATCACAACATACTAAGATTGTGAATAAAAGAAAAGACCCGTACAGGATGTTACAAGTGAATGTGATTGTGACAATATGTAGGCATAGATGTGCACAATACACACTCAAGGGGTAGCACTTGCTCATAAGAACAATAACAGTAAACAACTTTTTCCCTAAAAAAAAAAAATTTATTCTCCTTTAAATTTTTACAACAATTCACAAACCATCCCATAATCTTATACTACCATATGATAGTCTAATGAAAATTCCCACTGACAATTAAACTCCATGGTTAAACACATCACATGGAACCTTATTTAGAGAGGAAAAAGAGGGTGTTGCAGACAAAAAAAAAAATAAAAAAAAATCCAATACAAAAACTGGAGGGATGAAAAACAATAGCCTTATCCATGAATACAACCAACTAGCACGGTACGATTCGACATACATATTTTTCTGACAAAAATAACTTTCAAGTTAATAAAAAATCGCAGGACAGTAAAGCAAATAATAAAAATAGCTAACTAATTAATTAAAGGTTTTTCGAAGAAACCACCGTGAATCAAACAAAGGTCATATCTTTTCTCTCCCTACTCAATCAAACTTCATAAAACAAACCGAGCTGATTACAAATTCTCCACAAAAATATGATAATCCAAAACAAAACCCAGATATGATCCAGATTGAAACCAAAATACACACTCAAGTTTCCCACAATCAGAACATTATTTACACAATTGAAACAAAAAATATAAGCACAGATCAGCAAATTTGGAATGAAAAAAATGTCACCACATCAATTGCAACAGAAAATGCCCAAAAACCAACAAATAATTACAAAGAATGAAATTTAAAAAAAAAAAACCAACTTTCTTTGTTGGTCGGGTGGCTGAGGGACTGGCGGGGAGGGGAGGGGAAGCCGAGGAACTATGGCAACCGATGAAGGGGTGGAGAGGCGGCCGAGGAGGGGAGGGATAGGTGGGGAGAAGGCGGTCGAGAAGAGGGGAGGGAGAGGCGGGTAACATCGGTCAACCGAGAAGGGGAGGTAGCGGTGGTGAGAAGATGGCTGAGAAGAAGGGAAAGGGTTGAAGATTGGAGTTTTGAGTGGGAATTTTTCTAAGTGTTGAAGATGAATAATACAAAAGTAAACACAAAGTGCTTTTTTTTTTTTTCAGTTTTCTGCTTCTTCGCCCATACTTTAATGCGCCTTTTTTTTTCACTCAATATTTTATATTTTTTTTACCTTTTTTAAGACCTTGTCAATTATTAATTGTAAAAACCTTTAAACTTAATTTTGTATATCTACTCTTCTACCATTGAAATTCATTAATTTATAGTGGTAGTGAAAGGAATTTTTTTTTTTGAAAATGAAATTATTTAAATTTTGAAAACTATAATTCTAATTAATTATTTAATGAAAAATTAATAATTTTTTTTCAAGTAAATCAAAGGAAAAAATAAAGTCCAAATTTTAATAATGAAATAAAAAATTATGTATATTGGACATTTAAGTCCTATATAAATAATTTATGAAAAATTTTAATTATAGTAGTTATTCAATTTAAAAGTCTATAAAAAATTTTAAATGATAAAATACAATAAATTTCACCTAACTGAAACTATGACATTCCTTATAGAATAGGGACCAACTTTCGCTCATGAGTCAACAACATTAGAGTCTCAATCTTATATAAATTGTAGGTATGTCATTTGACTTTAGAACTAACACAATCTTCATCAATAAATCGATATTTTGTCAATGACTTTTTACATCTTTTAGTTTGGATTCACCTTTGATATTGTACAAGAATATGTTGAGCTCAACAAATCTAGAAGCACTATAATACAAATCAATACTGTATTCTAATACTAAAAAGATTGTGTGATTAAAGTACAATTATATGGACAAATAAAATGTTAGGGTGTCCTAGTACAATTACTAGAAATTAAGAGTAATAATATAAGTAAGCTAAGTTTGGCATAAGGAAGAATGTGTTTAGTCCAATCATTATTCTTAGCCAAAGAAATTCAATCATAATTATTGAATGTATCTAAAAAATACTCAATTCTTGAAGTAAAATAATGTAGGCAAATTCATATATTAGGGTGTCTTAGTACAATTATTAAAAATTAAGAGTTATAAATTTAAAAAGTTAAGTTTGGCCCAATTGATAAATTACATAATCTAATCATTATTTTCAACCTAATAAGTCCAACCATTATATAAGTTGTGGGCAATCAATGTGGGCCAAAAAATTTATTTCATCAAATCCCTACTTATATGGCCCAATACATATCTTGTTATTAAAATTTATAATTTCTAATATCATCACACACCAAAACAAATATTTTATATATCTATATTTAATAATATTATACATTAAAAATTTATATATAAAGATATGAATTAAAAGATTATAACTCCTAGTACAATTATTAAAAATTAAAAGCTTAATATAAGTAACCTAAGTTGGGTATAAGGAAGGATATGCTTAGTCCAATCATTATTCTTAGCCAAAGAAATCCAATCATAATTAATTGACTGTGTATCTAAAAAGACTCTATGCTTCAAGTAAACTAATACATTCAAATTCATATACATTAGGTGTCTTAGTGTAATTAAAAAAAAATTAAGAGGCATAAATTTAAAAAGTTAAGTTTGGCCCAATGGATAAATTACATAATCCAATCATTATTTTTAGCCCAATAAGTCTAACCATTATATAATTTGTGGGCAATCAATGTGGGCCAAAATATTTTATTTCATCAAATCCCTACTTATATGGCCCAATACATATCTTGTTATTAAAATTTATAATGTCTAATTTCATCACACACTAAAACAAATATTTTATATATCTATATTTAATAATATTATATACTAATACTTTATATATAGAGATATGAATAAAAAGATTATAAGTATTTTTATTTTTGTTCCGAATATTTTCTTAATTAATTTTTTTTTAAACTAGAAAATTCAATTTTATAATACACCAAAAATTCAAATTTATGTATTTGAATTAATGATATTTTACATATATTCAGATTTCCCACATCTTAGGATGACAAATCACGAGCTTTAAATAATGTAAGCAAATTCAGATATATTAGGGTGTATTTGTGCAATTATTAGAAATTAAGAGCCATAAATTTAAACAGTTAAGTTTGGCTCAATGAATAAATTACATAGCCCAATTATTATCTTTAGCCAAACAATTCTGATAATTATATATGTGGTGGCAATCAAAGAAGGGTTTTTTTTTTTTTTGGTTAGTGTAAAATTATGTGGACAAATTCATAAGTATTATGTTCCTTAGTACAATTATTAAAAATTAAGAGTTATAATACAAATTAGCTAACTTCGGTCTAATGAATAAATTGTTTAACCCAATCATAATTCTTGGTCAAAGAAGGCTATTAATCAATAGTGTATTTTAAGGCTAAATGATTATGTGCTTTAAGTAAAATTATAGAGCAAATGCATAAATATTAGGGTGTCAACATACAATTAATGAAAATTAAGTGTCATACTACAAATTAGTTAAGTTCGACCCAATAAAAAATTGTTTAGCCTAAACCTTATTTCTTATAATATAAGCCCAATTAGTATAAAGTTAGGCCCAATCATACTAATTTGTTAGCCCAATCATAGGTCCATTTGTAAGCCCAATTAATTTGTAAGCCAAACCAACGCAAGTCAAATGATAGGTTTATTATTAACCCAATCATAGCCTTATTGTGACTACAAAACATTGTCACTAAAACTCATAAATTTAGTGTCGATTTTTTTGGTCACCAAAGCACATTTTGTAACTTTTTCGTGACAAATGAAATTGTCGTCACCAATACTGGTCATTAAATATAGTCAACTTTTGGTTATCTTTTTCACATTATAACAATTAGTGACCCTTTTTTCTTTTTCGTCATTAAAGAATATCATTTAGTGATCACTTAGTGACCACTTTTTCGTGTGGTCAATAATGAATACATTTGTGATCAACTTTTTGTGACTACATTTTTCTCATTGCTATAGACTACTTTTGGTGACAAAAAATGTTGTTGTCACTACCTTTTTGATCACTAAAGACCAATTTTCTTGTAGTGCGACTGAATTTTTAAACAATTACCTTATGAAATGAATGAGACAAACAACGAGTCCTATTCGTAAAAAAAATAAAGAGTGAGATGTGTGATAGTAATTTAATTAATGCCATATTTGGAATAAAATCAAGTTTGGTTCTTAAAAGGGACAGCAAAACTTATATTTTTGAATTTAGTTATGTGATTATGGAATAATTAGTTATATAATACATATAAAAAGCTCTGCATTTTCAAAATTTCCCGATTATTCACTTTTTGTATATACTTCAATCATTTGATACTATTGTTTCCCCCTTAAAAAGTGGGCTATTAATCAACTATAATTTTCGAATCAATTATTTGGTTTTTGCAATTGTTTACTACTTTCTATTTCTTTTTCTAAAAGTGTTCATTTTGATTCGTGGATCAAATCAGATCAGATAAGATCAGCTTCATATTTCGGATCAAATCGGTTTTAATCGGACCTAATCCGATTTTATCTAAATTGATCTAAATGAAAATTTTTAAAAAATTATAGCTCTTTTCTTCCTCTGAAAATAGATAAAATTAGCTACAAAATGGGTATTAGTATTTATTTTATAATTCAAATAATTTTTTAATTCAAGTTAGTCAATTTTGTGATAAAAGAAATTAAAATATTTACATGATAATACACACATTAATTTTCATGAAAATACACAAATTAATACAAAAACTAAAATATTTACATGACAATTATTTATTACCTTTACATAAAAAATTAGATAATTTTTTTGCATGAAAAATATTAATTTCAAATTAATATTGTGTCTAAAAAGGAAAACAAGAGCAAAAAAAAAAAAAAGAGTTCAGATCAAATCGGATAAAAAACCGATTTGATTCGAAATTTGATCTCATCCAATCACATTAGAAATGCTTGAATCAGTTTCGGTTTGCGATCTAAAATTTCAGATCTGATTAAATCGGGTTGGATTCGGATCAAATCGGGCATTTTGCAGCCCTATCTTTTTCGCTGAGTATTTAAAAAATCCATTATTTTAAGTGTTTTAATGCATTATTTGGACAATCTTTATATATCTCCATGAATGTTATTTTAATAATAATTTGCTCTTTAAAAAAGTTATACCAAATTAAAAATCAGACTTTATATAATAAATTAATTGTAATAGAATAGGTTATTTAAAAAAACACTCATTTTGTCCTAAAAAGAAAAGTTTACTTTTGATTTAGTACGACCTTTTTTAAGTTATAAGATATAATTTAATTTTTAATTTTTAATTTGGGTGATGCATTGTTATTATTAATAATAGTAATATAAAATTCTTCACAAAAAATTAACTCTCTTTTTTGGGACCAAAAGAAAATTTGAAACTAAACTCTATTTGGGACGAAAGAAAGTAATATAATATTTATGACCCAATTGAATTATTTTAAGTTATGTCAAAGAGATTCTTCTACCTATAATATCTTTTTTGGCTATTAATTATTTGATGGGGGTAGGTACATATAAATAATTGAGTATTATTAGACATTTTTTTTATAAAAATTTTTATAATATAATAACCGCTTATTGGTTGTAATCATCACCTTATCATAGTCAACAACAATGAACCAACTAAAACCTCAATAAAAATATAAGCATAAAGGCTAGCTACATTTTCCTTCCACCCGTTTGGAATAATTAATATCTTGCAATCTTATACTTTATTTACATACATTTTGCCTTTAGCATTAATATTTTTATTTATATAAAATTATTTATTTAATACCAAAAATATCCCCACTGATATTTTTTCCTTAAAATATTCTTTTTTCTATATTTGCTTAATTTATATTATTTTAAAATATGAGTTGACCATTATCGATGTCTGATTTAAAAGAAAATATGCTAACTAATGAATTATAACCAAAAATTCATAACACTCTTA
The DNA here is from genome assembly GCA_020080225.1 of Gynochthodes officinalis. Taxonomy (NCBI): domain Eukaryota; kingdom Viridiplantae; phylum Streptophyta; class Magnoliopsida; order Gentianales; family Rubiaceae; genus Gynochthodes; species Gynochthodes officinalis. The sequence continues at coordinate 7,179,374 of CM034620.1, forward strand.
TATCTATTTTCATGATTTACAGATTTTTTGGGAAAAAATAATGTAATTTTTAAAATATAGTTGATTTGTAACTTTAATGATTTATATTCTGTTCTAAATTTTAATAGGAAATATTTGAACTATTATATTATAACAAAGATTACAATTTTTTTTTAAATATCTACAAATTTATGGGTTATAGCTTTATTTAAAAAAAAAAAATTAAACAAGGATAACAATACGGGACTGAAATTGCAGCTAATAATCAGCAAGCCCAACAACGTGCTCTTGTGTACAATAAAAATGGGTTCTCATTAAAAAAATTGTTACACATAATCAACTAATTTCAACTTTGATTTAAAAAAACCTATCTCATTACTATTTCCTCAAGAAACTGATAGAGTTTAAATTGTACATGGTTCTTGTGCATATTTCTCAAATTTTGGTTGATTTTAAGGGTTAATTGATTAAACTAATTATACTTTTTGTTTTAAATATGGAAATTGGAGAATTGGAGGAAAAGATGACAAAAGAAGGAAATTTGGTGAAAAAAAAAGTGTAATTAGAAGACTTTTAGTTGTGTGCTATGGACTATGCCTAAGTCACTGACGGGTTGAACAAGATTTGCATCAAGAAGGAGAGTCTTTGGGTGACTAAAAGGAAATTAGAGAAGGAGAATATTGCGGCAAAATTTTAAGTAACAAATCGTTTATTTTGATTAGAAGTATTTTCCTATTCTCATATATTTCCCTTTTAGAATAGAATTTAGTTTTTAGTATTTCTTTAGAATTGATATTCTTACCATACTGTAGGAGTTATCTTTTGTAATAAAAGGAGAATCCTAGAGGTGCCAAAAACATACGCTCAAGCAGCCAACTCTTTTCTTAAAACTCTCGTTCTTCTCTTTTTCCTTTACATTAGCAATTTCTTAGAAAAATTGAAGGATTCATGTGTGCCACCATGAGTGGTTAAACACTTATTTTCTAATTCAAGGGAAATATTGATTTCAATGGCAATTACTATGAGGTTTTGTTCTCAAATTTATATTTCTTACTTTTAATTCAAGTACTGGTTGATTTTTGATCTAAATTCTATGAATAATTGATGTTGGTTAATCTAACAAATTAATTCTTCATCTATTATTTTATTGTTATCCATGAGTTCACTGATCCATAATTGTCATGAATGAGTGGTACAAGTAGCAATTAGGTTAATTATATTTATGGCTTGAAATATACATGTTTAACCTAGGGAAATCAATCGGACAAAAATAATTTACTACAGCTATCTCGGTTCTTTAATATTGGTTTAACTGTTTTCATAGATTTTAATGCAATCATTAATTTGATATAGAATACTATTGCTCCCAGTCAATTAATGATAAGTTTTGATTTGGGTGCTGGGTTTGCCCAATTATATTAGCAAAACAGAAATTTATTACAATTACCCTAATAAATTTCAAGTTAAATATTTAAATTTGTAAAATAATTTTTCGTGACCTATGATTAGTGATACAATTGAATGAGATCAACCATTGGATTAGAAGTTTGGTAAATTTGGTAATTTTTCTCTATTCTCTATTTGAGTATTTATTTAATTACTTGTTAGAATTTTGTCAAGTGGCTATTTCTTCAAAAACCTTACCTTTTTGTTTTATTTATTTATCATTATTGTTCAAAACTTAGAACTACACTTTCGTTTTCTTTGGGATTTGACCTGGTTTGCTATTGCTATAAATTAATCTTAAAATCACTTGAGAACCAATGATTAATTTTGTAGATTTCAAAAAACTAGTTAGAAACAAGAAAGGCGACTACAACCTATACATATTTATTTGAAAAAATGCTATACAAAAAGAACCAAAAATAAAACTTATTATTTTGTTCATTGATATTGTCCCACATATGAAAATTAAGAAGAATTGAAACATCTAATAAATGACAAGAACCAAAACCCACTAATTTAAACTTTTATATTCAAATAGACTCCTACTGTTTATTGGACCGCTTTAGCTGGGTTCCCCATGTTGTAATCTCCTTACCACCTATACTATATAAACTATTCCATGTATATTGAATTAAGAATTAAAAATTAAAAAATTAGATAAAGTATATTATAGAAGTAGTCTATTTTTTTTCAAAAAATAAAGGTTACAACCAAAAAATAATGGAGATATTTTAATTTTTATTTGTAATTTTTTTGTCATAATTTGTTGGTTTACATATTTCCAATTGAATATTTTAGAAATTGCTTTTTCCCAATATAATTGAGAAAATTTTCTTGCTTTTTATTTTATTTCAATATAAGTTTAGAAATTCATATGAGATTGCTTTGATGGGAATCTTAAGTTCCTTGAAAGAACTTAGTGTAAGAATTTGATTAGTAAAAGATAGAGAGTTATATTAAAAGTTAAAAACTAAATTTTCAAGTAAAACATTTAATGAGTGAAAATTCATTAGGTGACACATGGGGGAAGGGAACTTGTGAAGTTTCTTTTCATTTTGTACAAACTTTGCAAGAAATCCAATAGCTAAAAATCCTACGACCTATCAAGAAGCTATATCGGGGCCAGACTCTGAGAAATGGCTTGAAGCCATGAGATCTGAGATGGAATCCATGTATACAAACCAAGTATGGACTTTGGTTGATCCACCTGAAGGAGTAAAACCCATAGGGTGCAAATGGGTCTTCAAAAAGAAGACTGACATGGATGGTGAAGTACATACCTTTAAGGGACGTTTGGTTGCAAAAGGTTTTAAACAAGTTCATGGTATAGACTATGACGAGACCTTTTCACCAGTCGCAATGCTTAAATCTATCAGGATCTTGCTTGCGATAGCTGCATTCCATGATTATGAAATCTGGCAAATGGATGTCAAAACTGCTTTCCTTAATGGAAATCTTCTCGAGGATGTGTACATGACACAACCTGAGGGTTTTGTCGATCCAAAAAATGCTAGAAAGGTTTGTAAGCTACAACGATCCATTTATGGGTTGAAACAAGCTTCTTGAAGTTGGAATCTTCGGTTCGATGATGCAATTAAAGAGTTTGGTTTCATCAAGAATGAAGATGAACCTTGTGTCTACAAGAAGGTTAGTGGGAGCACTGTTGTCTTCCTAGTATTGTATGTAGATGACATATTACTTATTGGGAATGACATTCCATCTTTACAGTCTGTAAAGAAATGGCTTGGAAGTTGTTTTTCAATGAAAGACTTAGGTGAGGTAACCTATATATTAGGTATCAAAATCTATAGAGATAGATCAAAGAGATTGATTGGCCTAAGCCAAAGTACATACATAGATAAAGTGCTGAAGCGGTTTAGCATGCAAGAATCTAAGAAAGGATTCTTACCTATGGGGCATGGAATTACTCTTTCGAAGGAACATTGTCCTTTGACACAAGAAGAGAGACAACGCATGAGTAGGATTCCATATGCATCAGCTATTGGATCTATCATGTACGCTATGCTATGTACTCGTCCCGATGTCTCATATGCTTTGAGCTTAACGAGTAGATATCAAGTAGATCCCAGTGAACGTCACTGGATCACTGTCAAAAATATCCTTAAGTACTTGAGAAGGACTAAGGATACATTCTTGATATATGGAGGTGAGGAAGAGCTCAATGTAACTGGTTACACTGACGCAAGCTTCCAAACTGACAAGGATGACTACCGATCGCAATCGGGTTATGTGTTTTGCTTAAATGGTGGTCTTTGTGGTGGAAGAGTTCAGCGACAAGCGATGGCCGACTCTACTACGAGGCCGAGTATATTGCTGCTTACGATGCGAAAAGAGGCGATTTGGATCAAGAAGTTCATTACAGAACTTGGGGTTGTACCTAGCATTGCCAATCCAATTGTGCTCTATTGTGACAATAATGGAGCCATTGCGCAAGCTAAAGAACCCAGATCTCACCAACGTTCCAAACATATACTTCAACGTTTCCATCTTATCCGAGAGATAATTGAGAGAGGATGTGAAAATATGCAAAGTACCAACGATGATAATATAGTGACCCATCGACAAAGCCTGCAGCGCGTGAAGCATGATCGTCATACTAGATCATTAGGCATTAGGGAGATGTCTGATTGGTCTTAGTTCAAGTGGGAGTTTGTTGGATTATGCCCTAAGAACCAATCATATGATGATGGTATATGCATATATTGTATCATAATGTTAATAATTAATGGCACTAATTATTATGTTTATCTTATATCTGCGTTTTATGAAATAAACATAATAATGTCCCAAGAATTTAATTATTCTAAAATTATCCCTAGTCGAGTATTATCATTAAATGGGACAATGATAATGCATTAAGACTAGTATGTGTAGTGATTGATGAAATTGTTCATGATATGAGATATCAAGTCAACACATGGGTACATGTTAGAGAACAATGTCATGAATTGCCCCGCCATCAGAAATATTACGTGGATTATTATATGAAGTGTCATAAATATTTCTCATAGTGATGATGGTGTAAATAATCCTTAGACTTGAGATCCTCGAGATCCCAACATGATGAGTTGCATGTTTTGATACTACCAAGCGTTACCGTAATGGGGTGAACTATAAAAGTAGTAATTGGATATGTAATAAATCATGCGATTGGGATGTTGCGATCAAGAAAGGATTTGCCCTCTTATATAATGAGAGTGATATCTTTGGGCCGCTTGATTGAGTAAGACCATAAAATGCATGGCGTGCTCAAATGAGTCGATATGTGATATCGGACTCATTTGCTTAGATGTGTCTACTCGGGAATCAAGAAATGAAAAGATTGAACTATACGAGCATGACACGATCCATGGCTTGTGTTCGATCAAGATATCTAGGGCAAAGGGATTTAATTACACAATAATATCTATCACAAGAAAAGTAATGTCGAATTACTAATATTCTCATGACTTGGGTAGTATTGATGTGTTGCTAGACACCGCTCATTACTTTTGGCATAAAATATATTTTATGTCAATGCCAACGTTATGAGAACCTATTGGGTCGCAAAATTAGATCGTATCCAAAAGAAGTGCAAAATTCATGTGATGAAATTTTGGTTAATTTAAGAATCCTATTGAGAATAGGAATCTATCGGGTTTTCGTTTTAAAACGGTTTTGGATTTAAGGCGAAAAGATTTTGGTTCTATTAATATTAATAAATCCAAAATGAGTTTTAGATTTATTAATAATAATCAAAATGGATTTTATTATTGGAAGATGAAAAGGTAACCATTTATTGGAAAATAAAAAGACAACCATTCATTGGAAAATGAAAAGGCAACATATTGCAATTCATTTTAGGAAAATGAAAAGCCAGCCATTCATTGGAAAATGGAAAGGCAACCATATGCAACATGTTGCAATTCAATTTCTAGAATATGAAATGTGAAAGGGCAGCTGTTTCACATAGATGAATTATTGAATTCAGATCAAGGAAACCGAATGTACACTTTCATTGAGAGAGTTTTCTTTTTAAGCTTTCTTTGTTGAAGAAAACTTTGTGCTATTATTGGTGCACAAAATTTCTTTCTTTTCTTCTTCTCTTGTTCAATATAGACACCACTCCTTATTTGAAAAATAAGAACAGAAACCGAAATTTGAGTTGAGAACTCAAAATAGAAAACCAATCCTTAAGTTGAGAACTTGAGGGAATACCCAAGTAACAAAATCTTTGCTAGCACTAAAAGAATTTTGTTATTTCTTTCTTTATTTAATTGTTTGAAAATTAACTTGAGGTATGGAGACGATCGTGTGGATACCATAGAGGCAAGGCTAGATTGGTCTTGCTTGTGATTCGATAATCAACAATCTCCCACAATCAACAAGGCTACACTACCGGTAAGGTAACAATCTTCACTACCAATTTGATTTCACTTCGTATGGATCCTTGGAGGAAACCAAAAATTTTAAATTTCCGCTGCGTTCTTTGATTTGGTTTCCTACATCCCAGTCGATAAATTGTAAATGTTTCTCCTTTTGGAGTGTCGTTGTTATCTTCCCGTGATTGTGGATTTTGTTTATGTCTTTATGGATAAACACGATTCTGTTATTATTGTGTACTTATTATGGAAATGGGATTCCGCAGTAAAGTAAGAATCGTTTACTACTGTAAATATTTGGGTATCTCTTAGATACTCTTTTGAGGGTCCAGAGTCGTAACTGTTAGGATTCGTTAGGGACTTGCAGTCCCGAACTGTATTGAACTTACAGGTCCCGAACTGCATTAGATGCACAGGTCCCAAACTGTATTAGATGCACAGGTTCCGAACTATATTGAACTCACAGGTCCTGAACTGCATTAGATGCACAGGTCCCGAACTGTATTGAACCCATGTATTGAGCCCATGTCCATCAACTGTGTTAGCTAATTAGCTTAGATAGGGTACATTCAAAATGTTAGACTATAGCAAAATTTTTTAACGTTCTTATTTATTGTTTGATTTCTCTCTTGAGTGAAGTTTCTTTTCTTCTACTATACGAACTTCACCTTTAGGTCAATATTCAACTTATGAGTCACAACATTAGGGATATTCGAAGCATATCATCTACACTACAAGCAAACACCTCTTAGGATTTTTAGAACAAGTCAATTATCTTGTAAGTCACCTTATTTAGGAGTGAGGCACCTACCTAGAAAGCTCAGTCATGATGACTTTCATAAATATTGATTTGTTGAATCATGTTAGATATCTTATATGGCTATTATGGTTCTTCTAATTGTTGGATGTCTACATGTGCCGAAGGTGTAACATGAGGATTAACAATATCAAACACCTTCAACTGCTCCTAGGTGTTCTCTTGTCCAGGGTTTAACTCCCTAATTAGTTGTCACCTCACTCACCACTTGAATAGAATGTACCATAGAAGTCTCAGCTTTTTTTCCTTTTAATGTGAAACTTGTGTGCCATATGCTAATCATAAAGACAAACCCATGATTTTTTTTTTTGGAAATTTTAGAACCAAGTGATAAAGAGACCATATTGCTTTGACTTTATTCATCCAAGGTTTTCCAATTATAGTGTTAAAAGGTGATGGAGTGGCTACCAAATAAAAGACTATCAAAATTGTCTTGTTTTAGAAATATTCTCCTATTGTGACTGCTAGTGTGATGATTGCAATGGGATTCACCACCTCATGGGTAAATGTTGCTAATGGCATACTAGAAGGCTTCAAAACTCCAAAATCAATCTCCAATTTCTAGAAGTAATCTATTACATGACATCAACAGTACTTCCATTATCAACATACATCCAATGCATCTCTTTGTTTTCGATGATGACCTTAATTAGCAAGGAGTTACTACGTGGAGAAATATAAGGTACTACATTGTCCTCAAAAAGATTATGACCTTGGATAGTTTGAACCTCTTTTACACAAGCTCCTTGGGGGGAATTTTCCTAGCTTTAGCCTTAATAGATATTTGTGATTGTCCCCTTCGGTATCCCCAAAAAATGGTATGAATTATTCCAATCATGTTTCTCTTATCTTGGGGGTTGCTTCGAGGATTATGCTGATGTGGCTGACTCAGCTCTTGTTGTATTTTGGATGGGTTCTCCCTGATATTGACCCCCTATGTCATCTAGCATGATGGAAACCTCTTTCTCGGTTTCCTTACTAAGGTTGGAATCATCATTTTGAGTATGCCACTGCTAAACATATTATGTAGCATACAATTCTTGATATAGTCTTCAATCTCCTTTTTCAAGTGATTACAATCATTAATTTCACGTCATGATCATTGTGACAGTCACACTACAAATATTGATGTTGCTTATGTGGCACCATAGTTAATGGTAGTGGAGGTCTTAGGATGTTTTTGTGAGCCGTTAAGATTTTTGTGCAACTTTTATTTAGAGGTGTCCAATTCCTATCTTGGATATGGGGTTCTAATTGACACTAATTAAAGTTCAATTTCTCAAGCAACACCCATCAGCAGATATAGAGAAAAATCATATAGAAATGGATAAGACTATAGATTTTGTCTATTCCAAGTTCCCAAAAGCAACTTCTTTATAGATGATAAAAAGATGAATTGGAAACCATGGAGAAAAAGTATAATATTGAAAATTCTTGGAGAATCTATAAGTTATAGAATCCTTAATTTGAAATCAAATAAAGCTTGGAATCTCCAAAACGAATTTGGACTTTTAGATCTAGGATAGGACTTTTGTATAGCTTAATTTCAGATAGAGGAGGATTATCACAAGGTGCTTGATGAAGGTCTGTGGGTGGTACATGGGCATTATCTTATAATTACCAAGTGGTCTTTAGTTTAACCATTTAAAGCTTCATTTAGTTTTGAGCTCTAGCCTTCATAATGTGGATCACATGTCAATTTTCGTGCACTTTGGATCTCATCTTTCATCTTTGAATCTTGATCGTGTTGTTGATGGCTTGACAAATCCCATATGTTTTCCAATATGCGATGATAATTTTGCTGCAAAAGTTAGTACAAAGAAACAAAAGAGTAGGTGTACATATGTTGGTGGTTTTACCTTTTAACTAGGTGTTTCACTCAGCTCACTTGTACTCACTCAATCCCAAGCCATTCAACGAATCAAACAACTAAGCTCAACCAATCAAGCAAACTTATATGCAAATTAGTCAAGAAAAGGAAAGTATATGGACAAATAAGGGAATGAAGAATTAAGAAATGCATGCAAATAAGGAAAGTACTACCTTGGCCTCAAAAAAAAAAAAGGTCTAGTTTTAAAGATTTTATTTGTCCCAGAAAAAGAGTCATTTTTAGTGTGAACTTTTGTATTACCCTTACTAATAATAATAATGTATAATCAAATTAAAAAGTAAGGATAAAATTATAAAACTATATGTTTAATTGTACTTTAAGTATGTTGTACCTTGCAACTTAAAAACAGTTGTACCAAATCAAAACTAAACTTTGCTTTTGGAATGGAGGGATTATAATTTAAGTAAAGTATGAATTATAAGGAAAATAATAATAAAAAAAAAGAAGTAAAGTAAGGAAATAAAGAATTGGAACATTAAAAAAAATGAAAGAAAATATTTGAAGCAAAAATTTTGGAAAGAAAGAACATTGGTACGAGCCCATGAACAATATCAGCGAATAGTAAGAGTGACAAGTTTTGATGAATTGTGCGAATTTCTTTTTTCTTTTAACAATGCGAACACAAGATAGGTAGCAAGGAGTAGATCAACTTGGTTTTAGATGGTTAAAGTTGAGTTGATTACTAAACTGCCAAAAAAAAAAACAAAGGATTATGAAAAACACAAGGCTGAAAATGTGAACAACAACGACAATAAAAGGATGTAATCTTGGATTTTGGTCCATGAGTTTACTAGAAGCTTTGATACTAGATGATATGCGCCTCAAGACTATGAAGCCAAACAATACTCGAACAATCAAGATAGGAACCAAGGATCACTACCTTAAATATAGACCAATGGAAAAAGACCAAGATGGATGAAGTGTTATTACAACCTAAGGATCTAGTTAGGTTGATAAGACCAATGGCACCACGAAGTAGTCAATCTTGATAAGTCCAAAACTATTCTCACAAGAACAAAGGTTGATATCACACTCAAAACTCACAAAAGCGTGAATGAATTCTCACATACTTTGATGTCAATCTTGATAAGACCAATGACCCATGTTTATAGGGTTACAAGTCAGCAAACCCTACAAAAAATTACCTAAAACTTGCTTGAAAAATATTTACCTAAAAGTGCCCTTAATCAATCGCCATACATTATGTGCAAATCAAGTTAGCCTAGCCCAACATAAAACTTAATTTCCTTTCTATTTTCAACCTACTTTTGGCTGCCCTTACACATGGGTTTGGACCAACCTTTAACCCTAATAAAAGACTATTAAATAAACCCAAATATCGATGTCTTTATGGCCCAACATAAAATACTAATATATGAAATTAATTATTACAAAAATCGTGCTGATTTGAAGTGCCACAAAGTTATAACTTAGACTTCTTAACATGAAAACAAGTTCATTATAATGCCCTTTACTTGAGATCAGACTTCCTGAATTGAACCATTTAAAGCTTCCTTCAGTCCTGATCTCTAAGCCTCATCATAGGTCTATCCATCAACAATAAGTACTGGATAACATGCTAAATTTTCATGCACTTTGGAACTCATCACATGGCATCTATTTGGCTATTCTATATGTAGTAAAAACCTATGCACAAAATGGAAATTGGACCTGGTGTTCATGTAGACACGTCTAAGTCAACATGGCATTCTTGTGTTTTGGTGTGTTTGCTTCTCCCGCGTTCTTATTGTCAATAGTTTTTCATCATGTTCTAGGTTGTTGCTATCCTTTGCTATTATTAGTGTTTTATTTTGCTGGAATTGTGGTTATGCTTTTATTGGTTTGTTTTTGTTGGAGTTATCTAGGTTGTAGATCACTAGCCATGACTATTTCAGTAGTTTGCTAGTTTGTGGTGTTTACTGTTTTGCTTCTTGATGTTTGTGGAGCTTTCATTTAATTGGATTCATTTGCTTGGGTTGATTCATTGGTTTTATCTAGAATTTTGTTGGTCTGTAGCTTGATATTGCTGTTTTCGTGGCATTTGATGCACATTAGCTACCCCATGATGAAAGGAAGACATTTGGTTAGATATTAATAGGTTCTCATGCAAATAATGTTTCAATGTCTAATGATGCAATAATTACTACTACTACATCAATTAATGACTCGAAAATAGGGCTTCATAGAGGCAAACTTCTAGTTTTCTTTTCTAATTTGCAAGCTTTTGCTTATTCTTTGCCTTTAAGTGGGTTTTGGTTGTTAAATTTTCACAAGGCTGTTCAATAATGGACATAATTCAGAAGTTCTTTATATCACTTGATTTAGCAGATGGATTTAAAGTAGGATTGCTTGTTTCACATAATTTCCTCATTCATTATAAGGATGAGTCCAACTTTCTTTGAATATTTTCTTGCATGATTTTGTACACTGGAAAGCATCCAATGCATTTATTTAAGTGGACCCCCACCTTTCATGTTACCATGGAATCTTCAATTGTTCTAGTGTGGGTTGAGAGGCATAAGCTTCCTATTTTATTCTTCAATAAGGAAGCTCCTTTTGCGATTTTAGCATTGATTGGTCAACCTTTGAGATTAGACGTAGCTAATATAGATCTTAAGCATCCTAGTGTGGCAAGGATTCAAATAGAAGTAGATTAGCTAAAGCCACTACTAGAGACTGTATGGATTGGGATAGGTGTTGGTTTTGTTCTAAAGCCAATTAAATCTAAGATAATAATTTGTTATTTATTGCCAAGTGATTAAGAACCTAAAGGGTCACACACATAAAGAATTTGTTCTTGGGTTAAAATGATTAAATAATTATGTGATAATTATGGGGGTTAATTTGTAAAATAATTAACCTAAAAGATCTCTTATAAGATAAGTTGTGATAAGATAAAATTGTTTTATCTTAATAGAATTAAAATTAATTTTAATTTTATTAAAAGAATTCTATCACAATAGAATATCTAATCAGTCTGTTAGACTGTCTAACAGATAGATAGAACTTACCTTTTAATAGGAGACAGACGCCAAGTTCCAAATAGAGCGTACGTACATAATTTTTTGACGTACCAAAGTTTACTGCAAGATGAGAGAAAAGTTCTTCTTTTGTTTTGTTAGAGTTCTCTTGAACTCTAAAATTTTGTAGCGCTCATTGAAGGAATTAGCATATTGGCTTGGTGTCAATCAATCCTAGGAGGATCCTAAGAACAAGTTCGTGTGGATACCTTAGAGGTCGGACGTCTGTGCGGCTGTGGTTGACAAAACTTCCTTCGACGACACAATCTTCAGTCATCAAAACAGGTTTTTTATTTATACGTATATTGAAATTGATCCTAGTGAAAATCATGTTTTAATTCCGCTGCCTATAAATTTGTTTATGGCATACATGATTTCTTAACAATAGGGAGAATGATGCTGCCAATTAAATACAACAATTTCCCATCATATTGTTTTTTTTTTGTTTTTTTGCTAGTATCTAGGTCATAATGAGGAAAGTTTTCAAGTTAAACATCTTCAACTCAAGGTGATTGATGTGAACCCTGTAGGAGACTTGCCCTAAAAACCCATGAACACTTGGTCCAAAAAACCCCAAAGTGATATGAAGATAAATGAACTAGTGGAAGACCGCAACTTCTAGTTGGGCAAGGAACTAAGAACTTTGATATAAACAATGGATGAATGGCACCATAATATTGAGTTTGGCGCTAGATTTATATGTCAAAAAAACACAATAAGAAGAAACTTTAATGAGTCTAATTTTTTCAAAAAAGAACCAATAGAAGAGAAACCTCACAAACAATTTTATTGACTAAAATTTTGAATTCGTTACAAAAGTATGAGACATAGCCTTCTTATATGATTACAAACCATACTTCGAATCAACTTTGGAAAAGGAAATTAAATCGGATAAATAAACAACTTAAACCCTAGAAATTTTAGGAATTCAAACACAAAACTAGACCATAACATGCATCACGAAGCCCAATCATGCATTTTAAAAGTCCCAAAAGATTAGATTATAAATAATCAAATAATAATAAATTAAGCTAGTGGGTTAGATCAAATTACAAGTACTTCAAAATACAACTTCAAATAAACATAAATATATTTGGACTTAATTAAATTAAGTTTGCCCATTAGCCCCACTTGAAATTTGAATTAAATTGGTCCATCCATCAACGACGAGCAGTAGAACTATGTGAACCCTTATGCATCTTGGATCTTATCATTCTCCATTTCCTCAAGAAGATTCGTCTTTGAATTTTGACCATTGTAATGTTGTTGATAATTCTACAAACAACATACCTGATCCAAGATTCATTCTCTTCAGGAATGAACAACATGGGTATAGGATGGGGGCATTTTCTTTCCATCACAAGTATTTTACGCAAGACTCCTCAACTTGCATTAGAAGTACTTTTGTCTATTCAAGAACATCAACTAGAAAGACAATTTTGTTCTCTTACAATGAAAATTTGGAAGTAATTGGAAAATAAATATTATGGTCAGAAGGACAACATTTTTTTTTTCTTTTGATTTCAATCTCAATCTGATTTTTTACTCCATTCTCTATTTAATATTGCTCTCAATATCTTTCTTCTCACTCATACTCATGAGCTCATTGTATATTTCAATCTCACTTTTTTTTTTCACTCTTTTTGTCCTCACTTTTTTTGCACTCACATTCAATGGCAGCTCTTAGGAAATTTTCATATATTTGTTCAACTAAAAAAGATGTCTAATAATTCTTTGTGATGTTGATACACAAAGCATGCTAAGTGCTACACTTAACTAGATACTCTTGCTGACCTCCTTTATATTGTAAAATCTATTATTAGAAACTCTATCATCATAATTATTATGATAATGTTGCTTTATGGGGGTCGAGGATTGTTCTCAAACCCTTTATTCTTCAAGTCTATTGGGGTGGTTTTGCACCTTTCCATTTAGTTGTTGATTTCTCCCATATAAACCTCCATTCTTTCAAAACTTTCTCATATTGCCTATAGTTCAATATTCTTTAGTGGCTTACCATTTCACCTAATTAAAGCCATTGGTTATTTCAAGTTGTATTTGACCAACCTACCAAAGGAATTTGACCAACCAATGTGTCCATTTTAGGTTTCTCCACAAGCACTGTGTGAAAATGTAAATAGTCAAGTGCTAAAAGAGACATTATTGAGCGGCAGAGAAGAAGAATTGAGGCTAGATTAAGGCTTGAAGATCTAGAGACTCTCAAAGAGCTTGAGGCTAGATTAGAGATATTGATGAACTCACAATATGCCTCAATTATCTTACCTTTTGGATGAGTTTGAAGGTAAAGAGGAATGTAAAGAGAAGCTAGAGCCAAAGGAGAATTTCCTAGAAAATAAACCTATGAAAAGTGACTCTAGTAATTTGCTTCCAACCTTAGTTACTCAACAACTCCAAGAGGAAAGGCCAATAGAATTGAATGATAGAGAAATGGGGAACAAGAGAATTCAAGTACTTCTCATGATTCTCTCATTTGTGATAGTGATGAGAGTATAGACTTACCACTAGTTTGTATGAGGGAAAGTGAGAGACCTTGTGTAGACTTCTTTGTCAAACAATATCAAATGACACTTTGAAGAAATCAAAGAAAAAAGTGTAGAGGATGAATGGTACAATTGGAAGTTCATAATTGACAGTGTTACTTGCGTGCAAGAGGGCAAGTACAATTTGGGCCCTTCCAAAGATTATTATAAAATACTCCTCATCATTGTGGAGATCATTTTCTTATAGTATAGAGATGGCTACTCCGATAACTCTTGTATGCTATTTGAGGTGTGGAGAAGAGTAAAGTCTAATTGGGGACTTTAAATCTAGAACTATTTCTTATATCCTTTTTCATGTCTCTTATTGTTGTCTATTTTATTTTATTATTCTTGTTGGTTCGAATAGTTCGAGGAGTGAGATCTTTGTAGCTTTATACATGTGGTTTGCTTAGCTTAGTATATGTTTTTTTTTCCTTATGCACTTTTCCTCCCAATATGTAAATTATGCTATATTTTAAATTTGTGAGAGAGGCAATGTGCACAATAAAGTTATCAACTAATTCCCTTTTAGAATTTTAGTGGTGCATTATTTAATTTTGTTGGGGAGAACTAGGTGATATAAGATTTTTTAATGGATTTTCTAATATAATTTTTGACTTATTTTGTCATGGGATGTTTAGGACCTTAGTATTTGCTCTTGTTTGTATTCTTTGCTCTTTTTAGTGTTCATTTTACTTTTATTTATTGTAAGATAAGTGACACTCTATTTTTTCTATTTTTGTTTTCATTTTTTATGAGGATAAATACTTTGGATGGCAATGAAACTCATTGGCACATGGATAGTCAATGAAAAAGGGGAGCCTAGTTCTCAAACCCTAATAATCTTTTTAATGTTTTTGCTCTTTCATTGAATTTTAAGACAAATCTGAGTGAATGTGTCATTTGTGCTAGTAGTACAAAGTATTAGTTACTACTAAAGGAAAAAAGAAATTCTTATGATTTTTTTTTCTTTTGTACTAAGCGAGTAAGGCAATAGATAACAATTTCCATGAAAATGATAAGATAGTTATTTTTAGGTCTGAGATAAACTAATGAAATGAAATAAATCATGAAACCAATGAAATGAATTACCATTTTCTCAACTTAGTGGTGCAAAAAGTGAGATAATGATCTCTTAGAGAAAAACATTACTTAGATGGAAGGCTTGTTACTTAAAACAAATTGTTTTGAGCACCTAAATTGGGAAGAACTAACAAAAGTAAACTTTAGAGGAGAATGTGTTTCCTCTGTGTGAATTTTAATGCTTTGAGGGAAAATAACCTGTGATTCAACCTATCTTTGTGACAATTATTAGCAATACACCATAATTCTTGGTCTTGTGTCTTTAGCTAATTGAACCCATATGAGTAACAAAAGGAAGAAAGAGACACAAAACCTAAGAATGGTGAATAAAGTGAAAGAGTACTCCAATGAGTGAGACTCATTAAGTAATCAAATGCCAACACAAAAAACGTGTTGCTTGTCTCTGTGAGTCAAAGTGACATCTTGGGATAAGATCACTAATATAACGGAGAATAAAAGGCTTGATAATCTTAAAGATTGTGTAATGCTCTTTTTTGGTCAATGAGATTGTTGTTGAAAACAGGGCTTGATTCTAGACATTAAAATTCTAGGGATGAGTATTAGCACTAAAGCATACTTGATTTAAGTGGTAACCACACTGATGAGAATCAAATATTCATAAACTTAGATATGTGTTTTTCACGCTTTTGCATAGATTTCATTGAGATATGCCATGTTTATTAGAGAAATCACATTATATTTGTGATTCTCATCTTTTATTTGTTTTGTAGGAAAAAGGGGATAAAGATGACTCATCTTCCGAAATTCATAACTTTTGATGCAAATGTCCAAATGATATGATTGAAGATGCTATGGAAATATGAGAAAGAGATCAAAAACTTTTATGAACAAAGTTTTCTCAAATTCCGAAAGAAAATGGACCAAAACTGGACAAAAAGCAGAACAAGGCATGAACCAAAGAAGAGAAAAAAAGGGAGAAAAAGCAGTCATCTTCCGGAGTCCATAACTCTTGATTCAGACGTCCAAATGAGATGATTCAAGATGATATGGAAATCTGAGAAAGAGAGGAAAAACTTTTATGAAGAAAGTTTTCTCAAATTCGGGACGAAAAGGGACTAAAAATGGACAAGATCAGAACAAGGCAGTCAGCCTTCGCCTGAAATCCTGGAATTTGCAAGTCACGTCCCTAATGTTTTGGAAGCTTTACATTTTCTCCCCAACGTCCCTATGTCTATAAATACCCCATTTTCTGCAGAAACAGGGCAAGTAGGATAGGGTTAGGGTTAGTTTTTGTTTATTTGCACATTTTCCCCAATCTTGAGGGGATTTTCCAAGAGGCTAGGGTTTGGCATTTTGTGGCTTTTCAACACTTCAATCTTTGGATTTGCTTTGGCTTGCTAAGTGTGGAATTTGTTGGATTCACCAATCTTTTGATTAAGGGAAGTATTTCTTACAAATTTCTTATGCTTTCAATGGTTAATTCTCTTTGTGATTGTTGGTTGTTTGAAGCCATGAGAGGCTAAATTATATTGGGTGATTCTTGGTGTTTGATGTATGGATTAGGTTTATTTTGATTCCTTGTGGGTTGTAGAGTGATGGGCTTGCATTAATTGAAGTTTTCCTACTTGTATTTAATGATTAGCATGCATTGAATTGTGGCCACATTTAGTGTGTGTTCTTGGTGTTCGTGTGTGTTTTAGAATATACATGAATTTGGACCAAAAGTAGGAAAAACTACCTAACATTCTTTATATTTAGGTGTTTGAGAAAAGAAACAACTACCATATAAGCTTAATTGTGCACTAAAATTGTGTGGAAGCCATAGGTTTTAGTGTGCAAAGGTAGAAGTGAGACCGAAAGGAGATCTTCTATTCTTTAATTCCATTGAGACCGAAAGGAGATGTGGAGTGAAAAATAGGTGGCTTTCTTAGATTAAACACTTGAATTAGGGAATGTGAAGTAGTTGGCTAAAACATCTAGGGCTAGAATTGTGCATTAGAGTTGTGTGGAAGCCATAGGCGCTAATGTGCTCTAGGTGGGGATGAGACCGAAAGGAGATTCCTCATTCTATAATTCCGATGAGACCGAAAGGAGATTTGGAGTGAATGGATGTAGCCACTTAGTTAAGATGCCCTACACTCGGTTGCCCTTAGGAGTCAAAGTAGCCGACCTCTTGCATTGAACCCAAGGATCACCCTCCTTCCTCGATTGTGTGTTTCTTTTATGTGCATACTTTTATTTATGATTCTTAGCTAAATATCACTCTTTTTATCACTCTTTAGCAAATAATTAGTTGCACTTAGATTTTGGTTTTGTCCCCTTCCCTGTGGAAAATGATCCCTATACTTTACTACAATTGATTAAGTGAGGTTTAGGTGTAATTTGTGTGAGTTTAAGCTATATTTTGATGCACTTTTGCACACACCGATCCCGCTCACCACACACAACACATGGAGCAAATTCTTCGAAGGAAACAAATGAATACTTTTGAGTAATGGTGAATTGAGGAGGTTGGTAGAAAATGAATAAGCATTGCATGAGTTGAATGTTCTTTGAGGTACCCATGTATGAGAAGCTTCTAAGTAATTGGAAAGCTTATAAGCTAAAATGGAACTATGGTTTGAATAACCACCTAAGAAATTGAATGCTATTTTCTCTACTCTAATTTTCTCTGTCATAAGTTTTGTTAATAGGTTTTCAATGTAATGATTTAGTTCTATTTACTTGAGGATGATTAAAATTTTATGTTTGGGAGAATTTGATGAAAGTGCAAAAGCACTACTTAAATAAAACCTAAAACAAGGAGTTTTAAAATGTTTATTGAGATAAATAGGCACTAATCTTGTGTTTTCATGTGTTTTTTAAGTAAAAAAAATTCTAGAGGCATAAAAAAGTTAGAAAAAGTACCAAACTAGAAACTCTAATAAAGGTGTAACTTGAAGGGAGATAGTGCTTGAATAGGCAAACGGGTAGCAAGAGGCTAGACTTCAACAAGTACTATCTCATCTTGTACATGGCCAAATGAGGAAATATTTGATGGTATGGAAAACTCTCAAGGTTCACCATGATGTTGATAGTTTAAGTTTCTTCTAAATTAGTTGGTATCTAGGTTAAAATGAAGGACAAAGTGACAATGCAACTCAATTGGCTGACAGTTGACACATTTTAGAAAAATGGCCATATCTAGAGATACACAAATCCAAATTTAATGATTCTTGAACCATTGGAAATACAAGAGGAAACAATACAATTTTTGTGAAAATTCAAAGCCTTATTCCATATAAAGAGCCTAAAAATATGATGGAAATAAATGTGTAAAAAACGTCCATAGAGATCCACTCAAAAAAATCATAGGCCAATGACAAGGGCTAGAGCTAAAAGACTTAAAGAGGCTATTAATGGACTCATTCAACAAGTTCAAATTAAAGAAGAGTCAAACATTAGTGATTACGAGTCCAAGATTGGTGATTACAATTTCAAGATAATTAGTATTTTAAATGTAATTACCAATGAGCCCTGCATTTTAACCCTTCAGTTAATTAGAAGCTCAAACAAGAGGCCCGATAATGGATATGGCTGAAAATTACAGGGCCATAAACCCTAGATGGCCAAACTCTTTAGGGTTTAATAATTTTATTATTTTACTTTATGTTGTCCTAATCTAAAAAAACTAGTTATGGTAGAATTTGGAGGTGTCTTACTAGAAGATTTCCAAGTTCTATCGAGGCTAAACATTTTAATTTAGAATTAGGTTCAAAGTTTCGTTCTTACAGAACATCTACTCCAACCAATTATAGGATATCTTTAGCTACAAATTAGGAGTTCAATTTTGCAAGGAGTAGACCACCCTTGCTATATAAAATGGAAATTAGGCCAACCACCATAAATAGAATTTTGGAGCATAAATTTTTTGTTTTGTTACTACCCAATTTATTTTTTGTTGATTTGTTGTTCAGTTTCTAGAACATAATTTTCTTTGGAAGTCTTTCTTGTTGTTTCAGTTTCTTGTACTTCAAGAAACTACATACTACCATGAGTAAAAAAAATAAAATAGAAAGCATATTTTTTTCTTTAAAAAAGAAAAAAGAAAAGTTGGCTAAACCAAGAAAGAAGAAGGAAGAAGGAAGAAAAAAGAAAGAAAAGGAAGAAGAGAAAAGGAAGAAAAGTGCACATCTATTGATTGTTCTAGTTGATTCTTGATCCTCTTGTTTGATCAATTTTGATTCTTGAATTTTTTGTTGAAGAATCTTCAATTCTTCAACTATTTTTGAACAAAATTCTTGAAGAAATCCAATTGTGCAGCCACCACATTGATTAAAAATTTTCCCTAAAATTTTGCTTCAATCCTTCTTCAAGACTAATTTGGTTCTCAAAGCCAAATTCCAGTAACCACCTTGCTCCCTTTTTGCCCAATTTGCTGTAAATTGCAATGTTCTTCTAATTCTAAATTGTTTTTAAAGTGGATTGAATCATAAAAACCATTTCCAATTGTAAAGAGGTTGTGTATTCTAGCTGGAATTCCTTTTTTTTTTTAACAGCATTGGACTATTAGAGGAAATTTGCAAAATAGCACCTTTTGGACACAAGTTTGCAAATATAGTAGCTTCCAAAATTTATTTAGGCGTATAGCAGGTGAAGGCAGTGTGGCCTAGTGAAAATACCCAAATGCCCTACTATTTGAAAACGCCAAGAAACATCGCGCCTAAATCAAAATGTAAAAGACTATTCATTCTCCCTACTCATTCGCCTTCACTTCATTGTGCAAGAACGAATTTCCTAGCCCATTCCTCTTCCTTCTTCATTGATTCAACACCATAGTTCACACAACATGATTCGTCTTCAAGCATAAACAACATCAATGGCACGTAAGCGAGGTGGACCGGCATCATTGAGCACAAAGGCTGCAGCCATAGACAAGAAATTGTTGGATTATGCCCTAAAGACCAATAATGTGATGATTGTTTGGGCATATATATGTATCAAAAAGTTTATAATTAATGGAAATTTATTATTATGTTCAATTTCATATCTGAATATTATGAATAAATATAATAGTGCCCCTAGAATTTAATTATTCTAAAACAATCCCTAGTCAAGTATTATCATTAAAGGGAAAATGATAATGCATTAAGACTAGCATGTGTAGTGACCGAAGAAATGTCATGATATGAAATATCAAGTCAACACATAGGTACATGTTAGAGAACTATTTACTGGATCAACCTGCCATGACAAATGCTACATGGATTATTATATGAAGTGTCTAAGCATTTGTCATAGTAATTATGGTATAAGTAATCCTTAGACTTGAGGTCACCAAAGATCCCAACATGAGGAGATGTTTTGATACTACTAAACGTTACCCATAACAGGGTGAACTATAAAAGTGGCAATGGGATATGTAATGAATCATGTAGTGGGATGTTAATTGATCAAGATAGGATTTGCTCCACCTATATAATAGGAGTGATATCTTTAGGCCGCTTGATTGAGTGAGACCATAAAATGCATGGCCATTCTCAAATGAGTCAATATGTGATATCAGACTCATTTGCTTAGATGTGTCTACTCAGGAATCAAGAAACATAAAGATTGAACTATACGGGCATGACACATTCCATGGATCGTGTTCAATCAAGATATAGGGGGAAAAGGGATTGAATTACATGGTAACATCTATCACAAGAAAAGTAATGTCAAATTACTAATATTCTTATAACTTGGGTAGCATTGATGTGTTGCTGGACACCGCTCAATGCTTACAGTATAAAATAGATTTTATGTCGTTGCCAATGTTATAAGAACCTATTGGGTCACACACTTAGATCGTATATAAAATAAGTGTAAAATTCATTTGATGAATTTTTGGTTAATTTAAGAATTCTATTGCGAATAGGACTCCAGAAGGTTTTCTGGTTTAAGGCGGTATTTGGATTTGTGACTAAAATCACTTTGGTTTTGTGTTAATAAATTTGAAATGGTTTTGGATTTATTAATTCATGTAAAAACCAAAATTAGAAAGCCAAATAAGAATGGGATTCTTATTTTGGCAACCACTGAAATTTAGAGAGTGCCAAAATAGATTAGAACTTGTAGTTCAAGTAAAACTCTTTAGAAGAAGTTTTACCCTAATCTATTTTCTATATATTTGGACTTATAATTTCAGCATCCTTTCAACCCTAACGTAAACAACAAAAAAATGTTATTATTGCTGCATTAAAAAGCCATGAAATAATTTTTCTTGTAAAGAAAAATTCTGCAGCAAAAGTAAACCTACAACTGATCCTTGTTTGCTACTTTTGAAAAATTCTTTTCGGCTCTTTCTTGTGTAGAAACCGCAGCCATTTTTCATGAACACAATAAGCATCACTTTAGCTATTCTTGAGAGAAAAATAGCAATTGCTTCCTTGTGAAAAAAACAAGGAGAAAACCGAAGCTTAAGAAGCTTGAAATCTAGAAAAATCGAGAAGCAAAAATTATGTGACAATTAACCCAGCAGAGCCTTGCCTTTATGGTATCCACATGATATCTCTGAGTCCCAAGTTAATTGTCACACAATCAACCCAAGAGAGAAGTAGCAAAACCGGATGGTGCAAGCCTTCACGCTTTCAATAAGGGAAAATACTTCATTGCCAGTTTGATATCACTTCGTAAGGATCTTTGGAGGAAATCAAAAATTTTAAATTTCTGCTGCATGCTATATTTGATTTCCTATAGTGGTATCAGAGTCACTTACAAACGCTCAAATTGGTTTTATATGGAAGCATGCTTGTTTGATTAAAATATTTATGAACTTGGTTGCTGAAATTTGGATTACATGAAATTGTTGATTAAATCTGAATTTTAATTAAACATATATGATATGTTTATGTTTACTAAATCAATTTAGGGTATGCTCTAAGGTGTTATTACTGTATTTGAATAATATAAGTTATATATATATATATATATAGATATAGATATATATGAATATGCATGGAAGAACCAAGATTCAGCTTTTCTGGATTTTGCTTAACCTAGTTTCGGGTTCTTCAATTTTTTTAGGCTTTTCAGTTTTAATAAATTTTATTAAAGCCGAAAATAATATGTATTGAATCATATTGAGGCCAAATTATATATGTGATATATAATTGTTCTAAATCATGAAGTGATAAATCCTGAAAAACATAAGATGGCTTTTCAGATTTTTTGGCTTTAGGCAAGCTTCGGGTTTTTCAATATTTTGGCCAATTCGGTACTGTTTTTTATTTTATTTTATTTTGTGCAAGAAATTGAAGCTTGTATATGTTAAATTACATTGAGGCCAAAATATATTTGTGAAATATACTGTTTTGGAATTTTGATTTAATATCTGAAAATTAGTTTTGGACATATACATAATTTGGGTTTTGGGCTTTGTCTGAATTGCACATTTGTTCAAAATTTTGTGATTGGAAAATATATATGATATATTAATTTGAGGCTGAAAATATATATGATATGTTATTCACAAAATTTTTCATGATCATGGTTGGCCAAAAAGAATATACATAAGATATATTTCAGCTTTGGCTGAATGCTACATAGCTTTGGAATTTTGTGTCTAGCCAAAATTGATGTATGTGATGTATCAAGTTATGGCCGAAAATATATGAGTTATATTTTTCACAAATTTCTAATGAGCAAGTAAGGCCGAAATATATTTGTGAAATATAATTTTGTAATTTTGATGTAACAACGGAAAATTTGTTCGGATGTATACATAAGTTCGGCTTCAAGTTTGATCCAAAACATATATGATATATTTTTCACAAATTAATCATGATCAAGAGTTGGCCAAATGGAATATGTGATATTTCATGATGTGGTTGGAAAAATATATATGATATATTTTTCATAAAAAAATTCGTAACCTGACCCGAACCTTCCATGCATAGCATTTTATTCGAACTAAAATTTGAATTAATAATAATTGTCATAAATTAATTAGATTAATATATTTAAGTGTTAAATATGAATGGCAATTATATGTGACATGCACATTATGTGATATTTGAGCATGGTGCATAGTTATAGCCCTTAGCCCAATGTGATTGGATATGATTTTGTATTGGTTTTAACTAAATATGACCTATGTGTCATGCCTTGCTCTATTTTTCTAGTTGTAAATTCTTTTCTCATTTAACTCCCCTTGAATGTAACTTGATGTTTCTCTAAAAGATGTGATAATTAGATTAGAGATAGGACTAGACTAGGAATCAAGGAGCCAAGGAGTTGATGACTATACAAGAAGAACCAAGGAGACACTTGAAGAAGATGCCGATACTCTTAGGTTGACCTTATAGTTCTCTTATTGGCTTGAGAGAACTTTTAGTTTGAGCTATGACTATGCCACGTTTACTTTATTGTTAATGTATGAGATGCATGCAATTTATGTTTATTGCTTAAATGCATGATGTGATCATGATTGTAATAATTAGTTAGAAAATTATGTGATTAATTGAACTAGTAATTACAATAACCAATTCGAATAAAATGGTGACAATTTAACAAATCACTCAAATGAATATTAAGTCTAAGATGCCTTCTACTACCTAGCACTTGTCAAGGCTTTGATTGATCATGCGTAGGTTTGCCAAAGCAAGGCGCCGTGGTCAACCTTAGTGAGATGCGATAGGATAATAGTAATATTCGATTGCTAATCATTGGGTTTGACTTAACTAGGTAGACTCAATAGGATTGAGACCTAGAGGCATAGAGTTGGGCTTTGGCTTATTAGATAAGCTAAAACAAGAGTTGCTCACCCAACTATCCAAGAGTTGCATGAGATACAATTGACAAGTGTTGTCTACCTAAATAACCGAGTTTTGGGTGATTAGCAAAAGGTAACTCAAAATTAGGTCAAATATGGATCTGGGCCTACTAGAAAGTTAATGATTAATCTTTTCAAATTAATATCGAGGGTTATTAATTTGAGTAAAATAGTGGGAGTAACATTTAATAAAGGACCATATTAAATGTTTGCATTCATGATACTATTTTGCATATTTCTGTTGTAGATAACCATGTCATCAAACACTAACACTAATATACAATTAGTGCGATTTGTCCTTGAGAATAACAAGTTGAATGGGACGAACTTCCTAGATTGGTATAGGAGCTTGAGGATAGTCCTCAAGCGAGAGAAAAAGTGATATGTCCAAGAGGAACCCTTGCCTAAGGAAACTAAAGGAAAGGTAACTAAGGACGAGAATTGCTTCCATTGCAGTGAGACCAAACATTGGAAGAGAAACTGTAAAATTTACCTAGAGAATCTTAGGAAGAAGAGGAAGGAAACTTCCACTTTAGGTATTCATGTTATAGAAGTTAATTTATCTACTTTTTCATCAACGGGCTGGATGTGGTTCACGCATTTGTGTAAATGTGCATGAACTAAAACGAAGTAAGACTTTAGCTAAAGGCGAAGTTGACCTACGTGTGGGAATTGGAGTAAGGGTTGCTACATTAGTTGTAGGGAATTATGTCTTGAATGTGCCATTAGGGCTTATATTAGAACTAAATAATTGTTATTATGTGTCTTCTATTACAAAGAATATTATTTCCATTTCTTGTTTAGACAAGATTGGATTTTCATTTATAATAAAAGACAATTGTTATTCATTTTATTTAAATAAAACCTTCTATAGGAGTGCACAAATGGCTGATGGCCTTTATGTTCTAAATCTTGACATGCCTATCTATAACATACATACCAAAAGGATTAAATTAGATAATTTTAATCCAACTTATCTCTAGCACTGTCTTCTGGGCTACATAAATAAGAATCGCAATTCCAAACTCCATAAGGATGGACTTTTGGACTCATTCAATTTTGAATCATATGAGAACAAACAAATCATGTTTACTAGGCAAGATGACTAAAGCCCTTTTCACAAAACATAGTGAAAGGGCAAGTGATTTATTGGAACTAATACATAGTGATGTGTGTGGACCATTAAATACACAAGCTAGAGGTGGTTTTCAATACTTCATTACATTTACTAATGACTTCAATAGTTATGGCCGTTTGTATCTTATAAGACACAAGTTTGAATCATTTGAAAATTTCAAAGAGTTCAAGAATGAAGTGCAAAACCAACTTGGTAAAAGTATCAAAGTACTTCGATCTGATCGAGGAGGTGAATACTTAAGCTAGGAATTCGATGACTGTCTAAAGGAGTGTGGGATAGTCTCACAACTCACTCCTTCTGGAATACCACAATGGAATGGTGTATCCAAGAGGAGAAATCCAACTTTGTTAGATATGGTTCAGTCCATAATGAGTCTTGCAGATCTTCTAAATTTCTTTTGGGGGCATCCTTTACTTACAACCGCTTTCACACTGAATCGAGTTCCATCTAAATAGTTCAAAAGACACCATATGAGATATGGACTAGGAAGTGTCCTAGCATGTCTTTCATGAATGTTTTGGGATGTGAGGCTTACCTCAAATGTCAAGTCTCCGATAAACTTGGACCCAAATCTGAGAAATGTAATTTTGTAGGCTATCCTAAAGAAACAAAAGGATACTATTTCTATAATCCCAATGAGAAAAAAAGTTTTTGTTGCTTGGATTGGTGTTTTTCTAGAAAATGAGTTTATTGCCAGAAAATCCAGGGAGAGACAAAATGGAACTTGAAGAAGTTCAAGAACCACAAAACAACACTGAACTTGATAAGATGGAAATTGAGCGAATACCACAAGCCATTGTGGAACAAGTACCTGCTCAAGATACACAACGTAGGAAACCAAATCGGAGTTTCCAGCAGAAATTTTAAAAATTGGTTTCCTCCAAGGATCCAAAAGAAGTGAAATCAAATTGGTTGCCAAGAAAGTTTACCTTCAAACCGGTGGAACCTCCTTGGGAAGTTTTTCCTTGTTGAATTACCAGTAAAAACCAAAAGATCCTTGCCTCTATGATATCCACACAATTGCCTCCAAGTCTTTAAGTTAATTGTCAAACAATTAACCAAAAGGAGATTAACAAAATTTGTTGGTGCTAGCCGAGAACTTTGTTCTTTGGGTTCTTCCTCACGTTCTCAACTTGAGGACTGTTTTCTTTTGTTTTGTTACCCTAACAAGAAATATGTGGTGGCTGTTTAGGGTAGAAGAAGGCTAAGAATAAAGACCAAACACTTGGCTCTCAAGCAGGGAAAAAAAAATCGTCCAACACAAGCAAGCCAAAAAAACACTCTTTTCTTACCATGTGTTGAACATGCATTGGACCAACACTCTTTCCTTTGCATGCCATGTGTTGTACATGCATTGGACCAACACTCTTCCTCCCTTTTATTTATTAATTAATAAATCTAAAACCATTTTCGATTTATTAAAACAATAGAACCAAAATCTTTTAGCCTTAAATCCAAAACCGCTTTAAAACAAAAACCCGATAGATTCCTATTCTCAATGAAAAACTTAGGTGAGGCAACCTACATATTAGTTGTCAAGATCTATAGAGATAGATCAAAGAGATTGGTTGCCCTAAGTCAAAGTACATGCGCAGATAAAGTGCTAAAGCAGTTTAGTATGCAAGAATCTAAGAAATGATTGTTGTTTATGGGGCATGGAGTTACTCTCTCGAAGGAACATTGTCCTTTAACACAAGAAGAGAGACAATGAATGAGTAAAGTTCCATATGCATAAGCTATTGGATCTATCATGTACGCCATGCTATGAACTCGTCCTAATTTCCCGTATGCTTTGAGCGTAATGAGCAGATCTCAAGTATATCCCGGTGAACATCACTGGATCCACTGGATCATTGTCAAAAATATCCTTAAGTACTTGACAAGAACTAAGAATACATTCTTGACATATGGAGGTGAGAAAGAGCTCAATGTAACTAGTTACGCTGATGCAAGCTTACAAACTGACAAAGAAGACTATCGATCACAGTCAAGTTATATGTTTTGCCTAAATGGTAGTGATGTGAGTTGAAAAAGTTCAAAGCAAGCTAGAGTAGCTGATTCTACAATAGAGAACGAGTATATCATTGCTTCAGATGAAGCGAAAAAGGCTGTTTGGATCAAAAGTTCATAACCAAACTTGGAATTGTTCCTAATATTGCCGATGCAATTGAGCTCTATTGTGATGACAATAGAGCCATTGCACAGGCTAGAGAACCCAGATCTCACCAAAGATCCAAACATAAAATTTAGCACTTCTATCTCATCCAAAAGATGATTGAGAGAGAAGATGTGAAGATATACAAAATACAAACTGATAACAACATCACTAACCCACAAACAAAGCCTCTGATGCAGCAGAGACATGATTGCCACACTAGATCATTAGGCATTAGTAATATGATTGATTGGTCTTAGTGCAAGTGGGATTTTGTTGGATTATGCCCTAAAGACCAATTATGTGATGATTATTTGTGCATATGTGTATCAAAATATTCCTAATTTATGGAATTTATTATTATGTTTAATTTCATATCTGCGTATTATGAACAAATATAATAGTGTCCCTAGAATTTAATTATTCTAAAACAATCCCTAGTCAAGTATTATCATTAAAGGGAAAATGATAATGCATTAGGACTAGCATGTGTAGTGACTGATGAAATGTGTCATGATATGAGATATCAAGTCAACACATGGGTACATGTTAGAGAACTATGTATTGGATCGACCCACCATGAGAAATGGTACATGGAGTATTATATGAAGTGTCATAAGCATTTCTCATAGTAATGATGGTGTAATTAATCCTTAGACTTGAGGTCACCAAATATCCTAGCATGAGAAGTTGTATGTTTTGATACTACTAAATTTTACTTGTAACAGTGTGAACTATAAAAAACGGCAATTGGATATGTAATGAATCGTGTAGTGGGATGTTGAGCGATCAAAATAGGATTTGCCCTCATATATAATATGAGTGATATCTTTCTTTGGGCCCCTTGGTTGAGTGAAACCAAAAAAAGGCATGGCCATGCTCAAATGAGTCGATATGTGATATGGAACTCATTTGCTTAGATGTGTCTACTCGGGAATCTAGAAAATCATAGATTGAACTATACGGGCGTGATACGTTCGTGGCTCGTGTTCAATCAAGATATCTAAGACAAAAGGATTGAATTACATGGTAAGATCTATCACAAGAAAAGTAATGTTGAATTACTAATATTCTTATAACTTGGGTAGCATTGATGTGTTATTAGACACCAGTCAATGCTTATGATATAAAATAGATTTTATGTTATTGCCAAGTTATAAGAACCTATTGAGTCACACACTTAGATTGTGTCAAAAAGAAGTGTAAAATTCATGTGATGAATTTTTGGTTAATTTAAGAATCCTATTGCAAATAGGACTCTAGAAGGTTTTCCAATTTATGGCGGTATTTGGATTTGTTAGTAAATCATTTTAGTTTTGTATTAATAAATTTGAAATAATTTTGGATTTATAAATTCATGTAAAAACCGAAATAGAAAGCCAAAAAAGAATGGGATTCTTCTTTTGGCAGCCATAGAAATTTAGAAAGCTGAAATTTAGAGAGTGCCAAAATAGATTAGAACTTGTAGTTCAAGTAAAATTCTTTAGAAAAAGTTTTACCTTAATCTATTTTCAATTTATTTGGACTTATAATTTTAGTATCCTTTCAACCCTAATGTAAGCAACCAATATATATATATATATTCTTGCTGCATCAAAAAGCCACGCAATGAATTTTTCTTGTGAATAAAAATTCTATAGCAAAAGTAAACCTAAAATTGATCCTTGTTTGTTGGTTTTGAAAAATTATTTTCAGCTTTTTCTTTTGAAGAAACATCAGCCATTTTTCAAGAACACAATAAGTAGCACTTCAACTGTTCTTTAAGGAAAAATAGCAGCCACATCCTTGTCAAAGAAACAAGGAGAAAATCAAAGCTTAAGAAGCTTGAAATTTGGAAAGATCGATGGTAGAAACTAAATGCTAGCACTATCGGGTTTTGCAAGTTTTTTATTGGGTTGATTGTGTGACAATTAACTTGGGACCTGGAGACAATCTTGTGGATATCGTAGAGGCAAGGCTTTGCTAGGTTTTGCTATAATTTGACAAGCAAAAATTATTCGCAAGGAAGTTCTACCACTTACAATAAGGTAAAATACTTTACCAACGGTTTCATATCACTTCGTAAAGATCCCTGAAGGAAATAAAAAATTTAAAATTTTTGCTTTGTGCCATGTTTGATTTCCTACAGAAATCTCAAAAGCCAATGGACTAGAATAAGGCTAGCTAAAATTTGCCTAGAAATGGTCATTTTAATCTTCGTATTTGCTATATCTGGCATATACTTGACAAAATTGTAGATTTTTTGCTAATTATCACTCATTCGATTGTGGAATTTATATGAAATATGAGTAGTTAAGGTTTTGTGTGAATTTATATGTAAGCGCGATTGCTGTTGGTTCGAACACATTAAAATTGTGCATATCCTATCACATATAGTGCTTTTTGTTTAAATTTGAGTTGGGTTTGCATGAGTGGTTTGTCGTGCATATGTCAAAAAAGACTAGAGTAATTTTCAACTTGTGTCGAGCACTATGTCAAGCAAGAGTCGAGCACTTAGTTGTGATAGAATACTTGGTCGAGCACGAATTGATCACTTAATCAAGCATGTGATCGAGCACGTAGTCGAGCATATGTCGAGC
Source organism: Gynochthodes officinalis (assembly GCA_020080225.1). NCBI lineage: Eukaryota > Viridiplantae > Streptophyta > Magnoliopsida > Gentianales > Rubiaceae > Gynochthodes > Gynochthodes officinalis. The sequence goes on from CM034620.1 coordinate 7,209,156, forward strand.
ATTGGGATCGAGTATGTGTAGAGCACTTGGTCGAGCATGTGTCGACCACTATGTCAAACATGTGATCAATCATGTAGTCGATCATGTGTCGAGCACTAGATCGAGTATGTGTTGAGTTTCTGTCAAGTACTAGGCTGTGATCACTAAATCGATCGATCATGCAGTTGATCATGTGTTGAGCACGAGTCGATCACTTAGAGCACAATACTTTGCTTTATTTCATGCAGGATCATCTCAAAGATTAAATGGTCATTCATGGGGATTTTTTCAATGCCCAGCTGTCACAGTACTGGTACTACGAAGCAAATGTAAAGAGGCTCAAGACCAAACTAACAGAGACCCATAAGCAAATACTCCGAATAGAGAGTTGCTTTGCTGAATTGTTCTTGACCATGAGCATACATTTTGGTTCAAACAGATCATCCATAACGTGTTGTTGAGGCAACTTAAGCCAGACAAGGAGTCCAAGATGGATAATAGCATCTTCTTCAACTTTGCGGGTAAGAAGGTGAAATTTGGCAAGAGAGAATTTGCACTCATCATGGGTCTCAAGATAGGAGACTATGATGGTGAATATGCCAAACTTAAGACAACTGATGGTCATTGTGCCATAACAAAAGTACCTGAAGTCTCAAGGTGCTGAAGAGGAAGCCACATACGATGATGTTTTCAAGGCATATAACCATATAGGCACAAGTTTTTTTGATGATGATATTGTGTCCTTGGCACTGTTGCTACTGTACACATCCATAAATAGTTTACAAAAGATGAACAGGATAGACGAGAAGGTGGTCCACTTGGCATGTAATTGGAGGTAGTTTCTAGTTTGATGAAATGCATTGGGGTCAATTGTCTTACAGAGCCACTATTGATAGTGTTAGAAAGGCTATGATCAATGCCTTGAAGCAGTCCAGAGACCCAAATCACAAGACATGCATAGTTGGTGGATTTCCAGTTGCTTTAGTTTAAGGATTTCAAACACGTCAACAATTTTAATTTTGTTTGTGATTTAAGTTCATAGAATTAATTATGCTCTTTTCTTTTTTATGAATATTAGGAGTTTGCATATGAGCTAATGCTACATCTCTAGCATTTCTCGTTAGTGTATAAAGTCAAAAACATCTGGATCCAAGCCCAGGATGTTCAGATGGAAAGAAGTGCAAACACAAAGAGCTGACCAGGAAGGAAAGTAGGCATGAGGAAAAAAGAACAATCAATGGGGAGGTATGAAATAGTTAATTACCTAATGTTTGCTAATTAGTCTAGCATTATGTACAACATATTAGTATGGACCCATGTCAAGCAAGCATTAAGCAATTAGTTGATGATGTGTCGAGCACGAGTCAAGCACTAAGTATGAGACATTGCATGAAGCATGTGTCGAGAACGAGTCGAGTACTTGGTCGAGCACTTGAAGGCGCATTTGTGAAGCATGAGTCGAGAACTTGGTTGACTACTTAGTCAGGCACGGGTTGAGCCTTTAGTCAATCATGTATCTTATGATTTACCTTTTCTTTTCATGTGTTGCAAAAACTGAAAGTGACACCAATTAAGCCAACTCCAAAAGAAAGAGCAAAATTTTTGCAATGGGAGGAAGAAGAAGAAGAGGCTGAGTTTGATGGAGAAGAAGAAGCACCCGTTTTAGCTGGAAGATACTGGTTATTTTGAGTCGACCAGGAGAGACAGAGAAAAAGATAATAAATAACCTGCAAAAAGACCAAGGTTTAGCAGGGAAGAGAAATGGGCCAAAATGGAGGGTTTTTTGAGGTAGATGCTTGAACGCTTAGAAAAAGTGTGAGGTGGAATTAAAAGAGATAAATAGAAACCCACACAAAGCGATGAACATGTAGCCGAATTGGAGAATATTGTCAATCATCTGTTGAAAACAAATAATAAAGAAGAAGATGTCAGTGAGGATGAAGAATCAACTGAAGATCAAGAAGAAGACGGTGAATATGAAGTATCTTCTGATTCAGATAATGATAACAACCAGTCGGAATGTGGTAGCAATGAGAAAGGTGGTGTGATACACGCAGGAGATCGAATGGAGGGGCTTGGCGACAACAATGATGGTGATGATACTGATAACAAGGCCAAGGATGAAGAAAAACAAGAAAGGGACACTGATGATAACAACCAGCAGGACAAAAAGGACGAAGAAGCTAAGGGAAGACATGATGGGAAGGACGAGGATGAGTAATATTAGCAAAAAGAAAATGAAACGGTTAGTGTGGTTGATATTGTTTATCAAGTCACTAAAGAACACATTACTCTGTTCGATCCCATCAAACCATTTGCGAGTCCTCCACCACCACCTATCAAAGAAAATGATCAAAAATCTGCCAAGGTCGAACTAACTGGGGGTCTCAACTTAGGGCGTAGTCTTGACCTTTAAAAAATCAACTAGGTGGGAAATCAGATTGTTGGCCCTTATTTGAGTATATAGGATTTTAAGTTAGGGCTTGAAAATGTTAAAGAGATGAATAAGTGGGCAAGAAAGGAAACAATTCCAGATTTGCAAACTCCACTTGTTTCATTAGATTCAGAGTTGGTCAAGTCAATGTTAAAGAAAAATTATTAGCTCACAAATCAAGTAATACATTCATGGTTTTTTCCCTTGAATCAAGTGACACTCTTGTCATTAGAAGGCATTTTCTCATAACCAAACATGTTTTATTTTGTGCAGCACTTTGATTTATACATGTCCATGCTATGAAAGAGGATCCTAACAATGGGACTCAAAGATATATCTATTATGGAGATATATTTCGATGTGAGTTATGTTGAATTTTACTTTCAATGTCAAGTTTCTATTTGTCATACACTTAGTTGTTTTGTGCAATTTAGTCATGCATTTACCAAAGTATGTGTCGAGTATGTATTATACCTACACATCTCAAGTGAACTTAATGTTGATCATGTGTCGAACATGAGTAGGACATGAGTTGTAATTTGTTTAGCATGTGTTTAGCATGTGTCAAACATGTATCACGCATGTGTCGAGAAGTACTCGAGCATGTGTTGAGCATGAGTCAAGTATATGTCGAGCATGAGTTGAGTATGTGTCGATCATGCTACATTATTGTTACTTGTTTTGTTTACAATTTGGTATAAAGCAGATAAATGGAGCTAGGGGGGAGCCAACATATGATGATCTGGCCATGAAGCAATTTGTTGGTTCCTACCCATTTGAAGTTGACTACCAGAGAGTAAAATTTGTTTTGTTCCCTTGTCTTGCGGATGGAAACCATTGGATATTGGTCAAGATGGATATTTATAATAAAAAATTTCATGTGTATAATCCAATGGACCAAGGGAGGATAAGGGCAAAATTAGACTACATTTTGAGAACAATGCCCAAGATACTTGATGCATGCGAAATTTACAATGTGTTTGCCAAAGAAAAATGAAGAAGGGACAAATATTTTAATGAAATATTTTAATTGTAATGCTCGACCAATTAGTGCACGAAAATATTTTCTTTGTTGTAATGCTCGAAGTATGCTCAAGCCTTTCTCGACATATGTGCTCGACTAATTAGCACAATAATGATATATAGTAATTGTAATATTCACTGTATGATCGACCCTTTCTAGACATATGTGCTCAACCAAATAACACACTGACATATTGTATTTGTAATGCTCGACGTATGCTCGACCCTTTATCGGCCTACGTGCTCGACCAAGTAGCGACTGAAATATTGTAAACATACACTCTTCGATTATGGTCAACATACTCGAAAATTTCTCGATCCATGCACTCGATGAAATACCAGGTGTACTTTTGTGATGTATGCTCAACCCTTTCTCGACATATGTGATCAACCAAATATCAAATGAGGCTCAAGTTGATCTTGATTTGAGCTCGCACCATATATTCGATCCACGCACTTGATCCAGATACTCGAGTTTTTTTCCCTTAGTATATCAATTCCCCCAAATTACTAATTGCCTTTAATGTTGGATTATGCTATAAAGACCAATTATATGATGATTGTTTAGGCATATATTGCATTATTGTGCTTATAATTTATGGCAATTTATTATTATTATGTTTAATTCTATATTTGCATATTATGAATAAATATAATAATGTCCCTAAAATTTAATTATTCTAAAATTATCCCTAGTCAAGTATTATCATTAATGGGACTATGATAATACAGTAAGACTAGGATGTCTAGTGACTGATGACATGTGTTATGATATGAGATATCAAGTCAACACATGGATACATGTTAGAGAACTATGTACTGGATCAACCCGCCATGAGAACTGATACATGGATTATTATAGAAAGTGTCATAAGCATATCTCATAGTGATGATGATGTACGTGATCCTTAGACTTCAGGTCATCAGAGATCCCAACATGTGGAGTTGCATACTTTGATACTACCAAACGTTACCCGTAATAGGGTGAATTATAAAAGTAGTAATTGGATATGCAATGAATCATGTAGTGGGATGTTGAGTGATCAAGATAGGATTTTTCCCTCCTATATAATGGGAGTGATATCTTTGGGTGCCTTGATTGAGTGAAACCATAAAATATATGGCTATACGCAAATGAGTCGATATGTGATATCGGGCTCATTTGTTTAGATGAGTCTACTCAAGAATTAAAAAATGTGAAGATTGAATCATGCGAGCATGACACATTCCATGGCTCGTGTTCAATCAAGGTATCTAGGGCAAAAGGATTGAATTACATGGTAACATCTATCTCATGATAAGTAATGTCGAGTTACTAAAATTCTCATAATTTGGGTAGCTTTGATGTGTTGTAAGACACCACTCACTGTGTATGGCGTAAAATAGATTTTATATGATGGCTAATGTTATGAGAACCTATTGGGTCACACACTCAGATCGTATCCAAAAGGAGTGTAAAATTTATTTGATGAATTTTGATTAATCTCAAGAATCCTAATGTGAATAGGACTCTATAGGATTTTCCAGTTTAAGACGGTATTCATATTAAAGACTAAAAGGGTTTGGATTTTGGTATTAATGAATTTGAAACAATTTTGGATTTAATAATTAATTAAAATCTAATTTTGGAAGTCCAATTTTGAATGGGATTCTTGTATTTGGCAGCAAATAGATTTATGGGGTCTATAAATCCCAAACAGATTGGAATTTGGTAAGAAGTTTTACCATAATCTACATCTATATGTATTGGGATTTGTGCAGCCACAAAAGATGTGCGAAACAAAAGAAAAACCTGAAGTCTACTTTAACTTTTGAAGAAAAAACAGCCACCATATCTTGAAGAAATTCAAGAAGAAAAACCAAAGTCTTGAGAACAAAGTTCTTGTGAAAAACCGAACACAAGCTTTGAAGCTAGCACTTTAGGATTTGTGTGCTTCTTTTTATAGTTATTTGTGTGACAATAACTAGAAGCTTCATTTGGATACCAAAGAGGCAAAGCTAAATTGGTTTTGCTGGTGATTTGACAAACAACAATCATCGCAAAACAACTCTATCGGTTCTACCACTACTAACAAGTTACAAGCCTAAACTCTGATTTGATGTCACTTTGTATGGATCTTGAATGAAACAAAAATTTTAAATTCCACTACATAATGTACTTGGTTTCCTTCACTTAATCCCTTCGTTATTAACATCCGAGCAACCATCTATATATTACGTTAAATAGCGCCAAATTAGACGTCAATTTTGTGTGAGTTTTCTTATCTCTGGCACACAAAATAAAAAACATGATCAAGGCCCTGGGAGTTGAGATTGACCATCATGTACACTATGTGGTAACAACCACAAGCTTCATAATAGAAACATCATTGTGCTCCAGGTACCAGGTTTATATTTTGGTTTATTCTTGGACTTACGTTCCCATGGGCAACATTCCCATAGGTGAGACGGGTTTATTTCATTGTTTATATATGGGTAACTTACATTCTGATTGCTCATTCAAAAAAAAAGACATAAAAATTGGGTAAGTAATCGTTAAATATCGTTGTTTATTTGTGGCGCGTATCACATTGAGCACCCGAGCACTGTATGGAGTCAGTTGAGTGCAATTTCATGCTTTGGTCTGACTTCTTTACATTTTCCTGATGTTTTTTTTTAAATTTCTCTTTAGGAATGACAAACACTAATATTTGGCCTGCACATGTTCTCTATGGGGAAGAATAGATCGTTGATCCCATAACAAATGATTGAAGATTCATGAATTATAAGAGGATTGAAACTCTTTTGTTAAGAGAAGACACAAGCTTCACAAAGTTAGTGAATCGCATCATCAATATCATGGACTTACCCAAGTACTCATCAATATTTGGTTTGGGCAAGCTTCACAAACTGCTTATCGAATACCTACCCACGTACTTATCAAAAATCTCAACCCTTCCCATCAAGAATGATTACCATGTTCAATGCTTTTTGAATGAGATTATAAAATGTTCTGAATATGCTAAGATCCCAATATGTGTTGCCGTTCGAGAGATTGAAAACAAACATGATGGAGATGGTGTTAGCAATTTACCAATAAAGTAATTGAGTTCTGATAGTCCGATAAGGACTAACGGTGTCATTCATTCAAGAGATTTAGATGAGAACATATTAAGTGATAAGGATGATGATCATGGAAAAAGTGATGAGAATGGTGATTTGGTTAAAGAAAACATAATTGTGGAAAATGTAAATATAGCTTCCGAACAACCATGAGTTGGAGTGACTATCGATTCGACTGAAGAAAACATATTGACGGATGACCAAACTGAAAGAGCAATAGTTCAATGCAATACAATGACAGAGTCATCGCATGCAAAATGTGGTACTTCTTCTGATTAATTATCCACTGTTCAAGATGTTGTGGTAAAGGATGTTTTTGAAAGTAGAGATAATTTATTTAGAAGGATGAGTATACTGGTCGTGAAGCATTTATTTGAGTAGAAGGTTGTTCGGGCAAATAGCAAGTTTTAGTACTTTAGATGTAAGGATAAAACTTGCAAATAAAAACTGAATGTATTTGCCATTGGGGACTCGGTTGTTTGGAAGATCACTAACTTTGAAAACACACATGCATGTCAGTCATCATTGATTCAATATGATAATAGATAGGCAAGTAGCAGAGTAATTGTTACGTGGATCAAGTGGAAGTACCAGGATGTATGTCGGCCTTATAAACTTGGGGAAATCATGTCAGATATTCGTCAGGAGTTTGGTGTAAACATCACATACAACAAGGCTTGGCGATCAAGGGAATTTGCCTTGCACAAAGTGAGAGGTAAATTTGAGGATGCATATAGAATACTTCCTTTTTATTTACACGTGCTGAAGGCATTAAACTTGGGAACCGTTACTAAACTCAAAATTGAAGAAGATGGAGGATTCAACTATCTTTTTTTCTTATTTGGGGCATCGTTGCATGGATTTCGCATCCATATGTGACCAGTTATTGTTGTTGATGCTTGTTTCTTGAAAGGCAAATATCCTAGGTCATTACTTGTTGCTACTTGCTTGGTTGGTAACAAGTAAGTCTACCCTATCAGATGGGGAATGGTCGATTCAGAAAATGATGCATCATGAGAGTGGTTTTTTCATAAGCTAAAGGATGCAATAGGGGATGATATTGACGACTTGGTGTTTGATTCTGACAGACACATGAGCATTGCAAAAGGTATAGAAAATGTTTTCCCAAATTCATTCCATGGAGTGTGTATTTATCATCTAAGCAACAATGTGAGAGCAAAATTCAAACACGAAGACATGCTCCCAATGTACTTTAAGGTTGCAAAGGTCTACACTCTTGCTGAATTCAATTAGATGTTTGCAATTCTCTCACTACAAAATCCAAAGGCAAATGAGTATTTACGCGAAGTCAGGATTGAACGTTAGTCAAGGGTACACTCTGATGGGAGACAGTACACTATAATGACCACCAACATTGCAGAGTGTCTCAATGCATTGTTGAAGGATGCAAGCAAATTACCAATCCATTTTTTGGTCGATCACATTCGGAACACACTCTAGAGATGGTTTTACGAAAAATGTACCGCTACAAGCGAAATGAAGACAGTAGCAACCACATGGATTGAAGGAATAATTTCATCCAGGATGAGAGAATCACAATCCTATGTTGAGCCAATCGATATACACTGATGGTATGTATGAGACATTGCACACAGTAAATCTATAGTAGATTGCATCAAAAAACGTGCACGTGTCGAGTGTTTGATATGGATCAACTGCCTTGTGTTCATGTATTAGTTATACCCCGTCACTGACAAATTGACAATTATACCTTATGCTAGCCATTTTATTGCACCGATGCACTTTTATGTGCTTGCGGAGCCTATTATGCTCGTTGATGAACCTAAGGACTGGATTGTGCCTAAGAAAGTTTTATCTATGCTAGTATCACCACAAGAACCAAGGTCTAAGAATGATAGGTGTAAGAAAAGAGAATCCCTACAACAGGTGAGGAAAAGGTTGCAAAGAAATATGGTTGTTACGGACAGAGCAGACATAACCGTCAAGCTTGCTCTAATCCATTTGTTGCTAGAGAGAAGAAGTTATGTCAATTTGTATTTTTTTGAATTTTATATTTTAATTTTTTCAATTTCATTTGAACATTGTATTATTCGAGATGCTTGTTGGTATATGTGAAAAATTAACAAATTATGTAATCGGGTGTAACAACAATACATGAGGTTTTATAAATACAATACAACACATTACAAAATAAAAAAAATACAATATTTAATTACTTTTTATCTGTAATCATGAAAGGTTTTCAAACAACTCATTAAATTCAGAAATAATGTAAGCCTTTGCTGCCTTAGAATATAATGGATGAACGTCCGCATTAAGTAATAAGGATTCTGCAGGTGGGAACTTGCAGACTTTCATAAATTTGTCTACACAATCAAGAGTTGGGTTTGCCTACTAATCACACACATCTTCCTTACTAATCCCATAAACCACAATTCAACTAACAAGAGTGGCAATATTTTACCATTTCTTTAGAAGTTTGTCTTGGTACTTTGCAATTTCCACTTCCAATGCATGTCCAAAAACACTTATGAGAGTTGCACTATCCCTTCTGAGTATGGCTTTATGATTCTATGTTAGTTTGGCCCTAATCCTCTTCATATTGGATTTCTAGTAGCATAATTGAGAAACTTAAGCGTTGCAAAAATCACACGAGCATTTGATCCTTGAGAGGGTCCTACACGAAATGAAGCAAATCAGCATAGTGCTAGATGTAATAATGAAATGCCATACTAAGTGCTCGACTCATGCTCAACACATGCTCGTCTCGTTCTTGACAAATGCTCTAGAAGTGCTCGACACAACTAGGTTTTTACATCTAAGTGCTCGACTCATCGTTGAGAATGTGGTCGACAAGTGTTCATCATTCAATTTTGCTCAACACGTGCTCGACATGGTGCTCAACCAATTTTTTAGGCGAACCCAATTCAAATATAAAGAAAAACATATGAACACTTTTGATGTGTTCGCACCAATAACAATCGTGATTACAGCAAAACCCTAGGCAAACTTTAATTGACCTTATTCTGGTTCATCGGTTTTTGAGATTTCTTCTTATTTGAAGATGTTGGTCCTCCTTGCGTATGTGTCATTGATGTAGAAGAACCGTGTTGTGTGAATTGGGGTGTTGAATTAATGACGAAGGAAGAGGAATGGGCTGGGAAATTTGTTTTTGAGCAATGAAGTGAAGGCGAATGTGTAGGGAGAATGAACAATCTCTTATATTTGATTCAAGTGCAATGATTCAGTTTGTGATGGGCATTGGATCTTTTCACTAGGTCAAACTGCCTTGACCTGCTATATGGGCAAACAAATTTTGGGAGCTACTATATTTGCAAACTTGTGTCCAAAAGGTGCTATTTTTACAAATTTCTGGTACTATTGGTGGGTTTAGCTACTCATTTATTAAAATACTAATAAAAATTTGTTATGAATGCTGTGAATAGGTTTTGTATTCTTGGCCAAATGCTACGAATGGACACGACTACAATTGAGGTGTGTTAGCCTAGGGTGGCTAGAATTCAAGTTGAAGTAGACTTATTGAAACTTTTGCCAAATAAGGTGTGGATTGGATGCCGTTCATCCAAAAGCCCCACTTGATGCTTACATTTTAAGGCCAATGAAGCAAAGCATTTGTTAATAGTTTCCACATCAAGGCATCCCTGAGAAAATTTGCCAACCAGCATCCAAGCATAGGGTTGCACCTACTCCATAATCATTGCAGATGAAAGGACTACTGATGGCTCTCCCTTATGAGTCCATAGTAATAGAGAGTCCACCTTGTTAGGAGATTTAGATTTTTCCCCAGTTGGAGAAAGGCCTGCCAAGGCCTAGGCAAAGGATTTAATAGGTCTCGATGGCTGCATAGACTCGAATGCCCTCCCATCCCCTATGCAAGCCCTAATTGAACCTTGACCTATTCCCACAAATCAACCCTCCAAAAAATGCAAATAATATACAAAACAAAACAAACTAACAATGGAAAATGGTAAAATTAAATTACATTTGAAGAAAAAAAATCCAAAAAACTAGAAATCAAACTCAGGCCACACTAGGTTTTGAAGCACAAACTTTGGCTTGCACTTTGAGAAAGAGCCAAACTTTGACCAATCTCTAAAAATCCCTTATTAGAATTATTTTTTTACAAATTAGTTTGGGGTTGTGTCTTCTAATCTAGGTAACAATTGAATTTGTTCTTTCTCTTTCATAAAAGAACTTGGATTGAGTTGTTTTATTCCTAATTAGATTTGGAAATCCTACTTTAATTAGGATTTGTTTTCCTAATCCCACTAGGATTGGAATCCTATTTCAACTAAGATTCGTTGCCCAACCTTAAAAAGGATTTGGAATCCTACTTCAATTAAGAGTCCTACTCCAAATAGAAGTCTTAGTCCAACTAGAAGTCCTGCTCCATCTAGGACTGAGAATCCTTATCCGACTAGGATTGTTAATTATTTTTCTACTTAAAAACCTCTTGTTGCCCAAATAATCTTTTGCTCTTGTTATGAATATGTCCTTGTTTTTCTTTTCCTTGTTTCTTTTAGTTTTTCTTTCTTTCCATCTCAAGTGTTACACATTGACACCTTTGGTTTGCTTCTGAGAGTTCAATTAAGAATGATAAATTGTGAATTGAGATATTAAAGGCTGAGTGATTTCATCAAAAATATAAAAGCCAAATGAAAGAGTGAAATACTTGGGTTATGTTTAGTTTAGTGTAGTGGTAGACCCTAATTAAATTATGCCAAATAAAAGCCAAATAACATGTCACATTAAATTATGGCAATGGTAATAATAGTGCTTCACTTCTAAACCCTAATCCCACCTTCACTATTGCAACATTAATATTACAATAATGGTGGTAGCATTGGTGGGGGATTTAAAGTTTAGGGTGGAGGTACTGCTACTACTATTACCATCATTTGACATACTAAGATGGATGATTGAGGATGATGAGTAAAGATGATAATTATGTTTACACATTATTTTCAGCCATATGATTTTTTTTAAAAAAAATTAAATTGATGCCCTAAAAAGACAAAAACCAACAAAAAATGAAAAATGAAAAATGAAAAATGAAAAAATAAGGTAAAACAATGTCTTCACTAGAGGAAAGTTATAGAAAAATTAAATGAAAAGGAAAAACAATATAAAAGATAAAGGTTATGAGAGTTTTTAAAAGTAGATTGAGGGAAAATAAATAAATAAAAGATTATAGAAAAAGAGCAAGAGAGAATAAAACAAAAAATATTGGTTTAAAAATAACGAGGGAAAAAGTAATAGTAAAAAAACAACCAAAAAAAAACATAGATTAAAGGGGAAAAATAAAATATAGATTAAGGGAAAAAATTAGTAAATAAAAAGAAAAAACAATAATAAAAATAAAAGAGCAATACAAATAAAAATATATTGTATGTTTTTGTCCCCCCTGTGTTTGGCCAATTCTTTTACTAATTAAAAAAATTAATATAACTATTGACCACTTATTTCATCAACAAAAAACTACAATTATAGGTGAAGGTTCTACTATTCTCAATTTTAATAAACTTATGGAACTAGGAGTGCGATGGAACAAACTTTTAGGACCAAAAGTGTTACAGGGCCATACTTGAGGAAGTAAAAATGCCATTTTCCCAAAGTATATGGTCTTCACAATAATCACCCAATTTGAAATTATGTAACTCAAGATATGGCCTAAAAAATGACTTGTTCAATAAGTTTCAAATTTGGACCAATTTCTTTGCAAGTAACATTTAACTACGATAAAGGCTGAATTGGGTAAAGTGCTTAGCATAAAATTTGAAACCACTTCACTTGGCTTTATAAAATCACTTCATGTTCAAGGTTGTAGCTTGAAATACAATTATACGTAAAAGGTTCTACTGTTGCCATTTTAACAAACTTAGGGGACTAAGAGTGCCATGGAACAAGATTCTCGTTTTTCTCCCATTTTCGATTTAGGTGCGATTTAAATTTTAACGCTCATGATTTTTTTTTTTCACGTATTGCACTATCTCCGTAGTTGCATCGTCTCGCTATTCAACGCTCGGTGTTGCTATTCAACGTCTATTGGCTTTCACGCAGATAGACATTAAGTTGTAGTTTTTACCATGGGTCATGTGTTGTGGGCCACTTGAGTGTAGTGTAATATCATTTTGTATAGTACTAATGTCCCGATATAAGATTTGTTGTATTTGGGTAGTTCCTAGGTTGTCCAAGTCCTCAACCATTCCGTGGTTCAATGCGGTTGAACTTAGGTCGTCTAGGTTGTCTTTTAGGTTTATTTTATTTTGTTTTTCTTGCCCTCGTGGGCTTTTTGCCCTTGGGCCTTTGTTTTCGTGGGTTATACATTGGCCTTTGTGCCACTCTATTAATCTACTTTCTATCGTTTCGAGAAAAAAAAAAGAGTGCCATGGAACAAACTTCTAGAACCAAAAGTGTTACAGGGCTAAACTCGAGGAATTAAAAATGTCATTTTCCCAAAGTATATGGCCTTCACAAGAATCACCCAATTTGGAATTATGTAACTCGAGATATGGCCTGACAAGATGACTTGTTCATCAACTTGTAATTTGGACTAGTTTCTTTGCAACTAACATTTAATTGCGTAAAGGCTAAATTGGGTAAAGTACTCAACATAAAAGTTAAAACCACTTTGCTTGGATTTTTAGAATCACTTCATGTTCAATGTTGTAGCTTGAAATATTTCTTCCATAAGTTAGACCATTCTATCAACTATTTTCTACAAATTTGGTTTTTGCACTTTAAACTATTATTTAGTTGTTTCTCATCATTTTCAACTCCCATACAAATAAAGTCATAAAAAAATATAGGAAACATAAAAACACAAATCCAAGCTATTAAAATATAGAAAGCACAATAAAACAAAGTTAATTTTGAAAGAATGAAGACGTAAATTTGACTTTTATCAAACCCCTCTGAACTTAACTTCTCGCTTATTCTTGAGTAAATTATTCTTGACCACACTATCTATTTAACAATATGCAATTTTCATAGTTGTTTTGAAAATAATCTTTTTCACTTAAAAATTTGTCAACTACTAGGAAACATCTTGTGCATTAGCTTAAAGACCACTCAAAACTTATGTGTTGATTACTTATTTAATGTTATCCTCTTTATTTCACTTGTGCAAATAACTATTCATTTTCTACTTTAAACCTTGTTTTGTATGTGTGTGCATTGGATACTCCCTAGTTCATGCAAGCACACTTATGCCCAATGCAAGACTTTGGGAATTTCAATGACTTTGTACTAACTGCCCCTTATCAACAGCAATCTCATTAATAGAAGGAGAACTACTGCACCATTTTTAAGAACATTTGGGGCTTTTATTTTCTTGTATTTTACCACTCTTTTCCCTAACTTGTCACATTGCTTTTTAGATGCAAAGTCACATTTTGTCACTTATTGTGTTGCGCAAGCATTCAACTAACTAACAAAGAAACATTTTACTTGGAGTACTCTCTAACGTTATTTGCTTGCCATGGGTTTTGTGGCTCTTTTTCCCCATTTCGACTCATATGAATTCACTTAGACTAGTGTCGTAAAAGGGTATATAACTAAGAGAAATGTGACAGAGAACAGCAACATATTTACCTAAATATAAAATAAATGCCTAAATCATGTCAACAATATGATGAAGCACTAACAATCTATGTAAAGATAGGTTGGATCATGGATCAAATTGCATCAAAGTATCAAACTTCACAAGAAAGATTCACATTATATATAAAAGCTACCATTGCTAGTGTGCACCACAAAAGTACTTAAAACAACTAGTTTAGGGCATCAAATTTTCCTTGTATGAAACATTTACTTAAGGAACCTAAAATCTCATTTTTATCTAAGTTGAGATTAATACCAATTATTTTATTGGTTATATAAATTTCTTCCTTTAATTGCCTCTAAGCAAAGAAGGACTATCTCATCATTTTTGTGGAAATTGTTATCTATTTCTTTGCTTATTTCGCACAAAAGATAGAGCAATATTTTAAAAATTTTAGCAAATTTTAAATTAATAAAGTAAATAAAAACTAAAGCATAAAGCACAATGAAAGAAAAAAATAAAAGAAGACAAACATGTTTATTCAACCAATTCAACCAATTAACTCAAACAACTCATCAAATTCCAATTTCACATAAAAGCCCTAAGACAAGGCCACTTCCCAAAACTTACGTTGTGCATTGTTCTCAATACATAAGAATAAAAATTTCAAAGTTTAGAGACTCCCTTATTTCACGGTTCATCTTCAAACACTTTGCATGACATGATAACCATATTATTTTCACTTCTCTCATTGGCACTCATTTTCAGTTGTATGAACTGTGTTAGCCTTTGTATTCTCCAACATGTTTGTTTGCTCATTTCAAAGTTCATCCTACCATTACAACACAAAAAAGAAATTAAATGTTAAAAATGATATCAATGAGCTTTCCTTTAAAATGAGAATAGGGTATGTAGTCAATATAGATGGCTATGTGTTATGATAGTAGTGAAAGATGTATATAGGCCTGAATGATAATTTAATCTCCAATATAGGCCAATATCATGCTAGTACATGATTATAGTATAAAAGCTACTATATATCATTAATCATTATTCAAGCCTCAAAACTAATATAGACAATTCAATTATCAAGATATAGCAGGAGCATAATATATACATTGCTTTTCCAAGCAAAACGAATCCTGTTTACCAATTTTTTTTTCTAAGATATTTTCACAAATAACTTAACTACAATTTTGTGTAAGTTTAATTCTTATAATAATTCATTCTAAAATGTTTCCCATATCAAATATCTAACAAATATATCACAAAGAGCATCTTAGATGAATGAGAACATGAAAAAAAGACAATTAAGTCACAAGAATACATTCAAGACATATAATCTTAAATTGAAAGTCAACATCATTCTTGTGTCATTAAACTTGTATTCTCATTTAGACAGCCAGAATTTAAAATAAGAATAAATCTTGCAACAAATGAAAACTATAGTGCTTGAAGAATTTTAAAAATAATGTGCTAATTTGGTTTACAAAGTAAATTGGTCAAGGAAATTTTCAAGTGTAATTCACATTCAAAGTTGAAGATTTGGAATTCAATAAAAAGAAAAATGTAAATCAATTACATTGAATAAAATTATTTAAAGTGAAACATCATGTCCAGTTCAAGGATACTATTACTGGCTTTTCATTCATCTATAAAATATTTCCTATTCTTTGGCATTTATCATAATGGGTCATCCATTCCTTTGCATTAAAAAGGGTAGGCCAATAGAACCTCAATTAAAGGACTTTGAACACAGTTTGTCCTCCACCAAAGTGCCCATTATAGGGTAATTTTTGGCATTTCTCTAGAATGACAGGTTGCTCATCGTCTAATACACATCTTCTAAAAATTTGGTTAGCACAAATTTTAAATAGGTAAGGTTCATCCCATATTAAT
Organism: Gynochthodes officinalis; assembly: GCA_020080225.1. NCBI lineage: Eukaryota > Viridiplantae > Streptophyta > Magnoliopsida > Gentianales > Rubiaceae > Gynochthodes > Gynochthodes officinalis. The sequence goes on from CM034620.1 coordinate 7,225,139, forward strand.
AAGTCTCATCATTAATAAACTACTTTTATTGGAATGAGAGATCAAGGGGCACAATTTCTGTAATAAGATAGTTGGCAAAATCTGCATACAATGGCCTTATTGTTAGCTCCTTTACTCCAAAGACATGCTTGTCTAAAAAGGTTTCCTTAATCACTAATGAGATTTTATGATCACAATAAAGGTCACCCTCTAACCTTAATATATGATTTTTCACTTGATTTTTGGTTGCCTTTCTACATTTGATCTCTAGTCAAACTCTTGAAGTAGCAATACCCATCTAATAAATCTTGGCCTTACCTCCTTTTTTATCATAAGATATTTGATGGAAACTTATCAAATGCAAAGACCACATCTAGCATCTTTTTTTCCATGGTGTTGTTGCCTAGGACTTCATTTAGGACCTTGCTAGTTTGATAAATAGCATGAAAAACCTAATTCATCCTTTGACCAAGCACTACCCCAATACTATAGTTAATTACATCACACATAATTTCAAAGAAGAGCTCAAATTTAGAGTGACAATGATCAGTGCACTAACTAGCTTTTCCTTCAAGGTGCCAAAGGCTTTCAAGCATTAATCATTGAAATCATAAAGGGCTTCTTTCCCCATTAAGTTGCAAAAAGGGTTGGCAATCTTAGAGAGGTCCCGAATGAATCTCCTATATAACCCTGCATATCCAATAAAACTCTTCACCCCTTTGACAATGGAGGAGAGGTGGAACCTTGTAATAACATCCACTTTAGCCTGATCTGCCTCTATGCCCCTAGAATAAATGAAATATCTAAAAATAGTCCCTCTCTTGTACCATGAAATGGCATTTTTTCCAATTAAACACCAAGTTGGTTCCTGCACATCTTTGAATAACTTTAGAAAAATCGGCTAAGCAATGATAAAATTGAGAAATCATCCGTGAAGTCTTCCACTATATCATTAAGAATGTCCATCATACATCTTTGACAAGCTACTACACATTGCATAGATCAAATGGCATTTTTTAAAGGCAAAAATTTTAAAAGGAAATATGATGGTGGTTTTTCTCTTCATCTTCTAGTGCAATACCAATTTGATTATATCCCAAATAATCATCTAAGAAACAAGAGAATAATTAATTGACTATTTGATCGAGGAGTTGATCCAAAGAAGGGAGAGAAAAATCTTTTCAAGTGGCCTTGTTGAGCTTTTTGTAGTCCATGCGAACATTCCATGCATTAACAATCCTTGTTAGCAATCAACCTTTCACTTTCATCCTTCAGAATCATCATTCCCCCTTTCTTTGGCATGCATTAAACTGGGCTTTCCATTCACCTAAATAGGAAATGTCATTACAAAATCAAGGAGTTTGATTACTTTCTTTTTGACCACTTCCATTATCATGGAGTTCAATCTCTTTTCATGATACCTCACTAGTTTGGCATTTTCCTCTAACAAAATTTTGCGTATGCATATTGAAGGACTTAAGCTCTTGATATTCAAAATAGTTCATCCAATGGTCTCCTTCAACTTCTTCAAGATATCAAGAAGTTTCTCTTGCAAAGGGTCAAATGATTAAGAGATACAAGAAAAATATTATTCTTCCCTAAGAAGGTATATTTCAAATAAGAGGGCACCAATTTCAACTCAAGTTGGGGTAGCTCCATAATGGATGTGATGCCAACCCTAGCCTTTGGTGGTTATCATTTTTGGTACATCATTACAAGTTTGGATTTAGACTAAAAAATCCACTTCAAAGTGCTCATAGGCAATTACAAGGGGTTAGGGCTAAAATAGTTAAAGAGATTCTTAATGGGCTTTAGAAGAGTTCAAAGTTCAAGCTAAAGAAGAGTCCAAAATTGATGATTATAAGTCAAATTGAATAATATTTTAAATGTAATTACCAATGGATAATCTATTTAAGCCCTTTAAATTATTAGAAGGCCAATTGTTTAGTAAAATTAGGGTGTGGCCAAAAATTAGTGTTGTAGTTGGCCAGGGGTTTACCTAAACGTAATTGTGTTTATTTTTTTAAATACTAGAGTAGTTGAACTACAGTTTATGGCCGAATTTTAGAAGTCTTTTTAGAAGATTTCCATTTTTTTTTATTAAGGCTAAACTTCTTAATTTTCTTTTAGTTTAGGATTAATTCATGGTTTGGTTCTTATGAAACATCTAGCCCAACCATTATAAGATTTATTTAGCTACAAGTTAGCAATCAATTCTTGTGAAGATTAGACTAACCCTTGCCATATAAATAGGGCATTAGAAAGTATAATTTGAGTAATAAAATTTCTTTTGTGAGGCTTTCACAATTTTAATTTCTTTTGGGAACTTTTGAGAGCATTAAAGTTGTCTTTTTGCTACTCTTGTGACTTATCAAGTTAAAATTTGTTCCCTTAGCTTATGGCATTACTTCAATCCATATAGGTACCGAGGTTTCAATCCACATTGTTGGGTTAGGATTGAGTTTTTTTCTTCCTCGGAATAATAGTTCAATTCTTTAGCAAGTTGTACTTGGGCCCATCCATACGAGTTGTGTGTTTTTAGGACTTCTTCCCTAAGCGTTCACGTCAAAATGGTTTAAATTTTTGGTCCCTATAAGAAGACTCAACCAATTGTTTCACATCCACAACTGCAACCTCATTATTATTGATCTCAAATAAGGACTCGTCAATTAAATAATGTTCAACTTGATTAGCTATTTCTTTGCAAATAAACACATGTTGATCATCAAGACTATCATATCAGCTAATGTCAAGCTTTCTACCATTAAGCACGGATTCAAGACAAAGAACATTTAATGAAGGACCATGAAACACACATTAATCTAAAACATCAACAAATCAGTAAGAATCCATATCCTGCGGCATTTCATATCATGGTTTACATCAAAAGTAACTTCCTAGCTATTTACTCTTAAGATAACAATCTTACTTTTTACCCTAAAACTGGCATCTCCAATTGCTTTAATAGGTATTCTATAGATGATATGCACCTCCTTAATTATCTTCCTTCATGTCTAAAATAATGAAGTCCATTGGAAGGATAAAGTGATCTGCTACCTTCATTGTCACGTTCTCCATAATTCCTGTTGGATGCAAAATAGATCAATCTGCAAGTTGAAGAGAGATGTGCATTGACTTAATTTTATCACCAAGTCTTACAGTTAGAGAAATAGGCATAAGATTTATGCTTACCCCAAAGACACACAATACTTTAACAAAATGTTTAGAGCCGATGTCATAAGGAATAGTGCAACTATTAGGATCCTTGACCTTGGGAAGGATATCCTTTTGAATAAGGTAACTACATTTCTTACTCAAAAACAATGACCCACTCATCCCGGATTCTTTTCTTGTTGGAAATGAGTTCATTGCGGAATTTTGAGTACTTGGAAATATTAGTAATGAGATCAACCAAGGAGATATTCACATGGATCTTTCTCACCAAATCCAAGAATGTTTCAAATTATTGATTCTCTCTCAATTTCTAGCTTTGCTTCAAAGGGAATGAAGGGTTTAGTACCATCCCTTCAAAATTAAAAGGGCTAAGGGGGTCTTTTTCTAGCTTTTTAGGCTCATTCCTATCCACCTTCTCCCCTATGGGCAATTGCACTATTTTCTCTTTATTATCACTATGGAGTCTTTTTTGCTTGCCTTCCCAGTCCATAATTTTTTTTGTTAATTTCTGCCTTGTCCTCTTTAATTTTTGAAACCAATCTCTTTCCAATCCTCAAAATAATGGCCTTACACTATTCCTATCCTTTGAAGGTGTAATCTACAAACGATCCAGCAAACACAAGTCGCAAAACTACAAACGGATCAATCTACGAACACCTACAAAACAAATCCTAGAGTGATTCTCTAGAGTAGAAGTTTTAATGCCTAAGTCAGTGATTGGCCTCTGGAAACTAGAAATTCAAAGTATCAAAGTAGTGGAATTATGGTTTTTACACTTTATCTAGCGGCTCAACTCTGGAAATATATCTTACCTTTGGAATCCACGGGACTCTGACGTTGTTCAGAGTCAGGAACTACATCTTCCAAGAGATGCTACTCAACTAGCAAACTGGACAATTCCTCAACAAAGAATAGAAACCATTTATCGAATAGGATTTTGTGATTTCAAAACAACTTACTCTGTTAAAACTCATGCGGAGACAAAATCTATTGATAACGAATTTCAAACTATTCCTTTTTGGAATTCAGTTTCTATTAACAAGTATATTGAAAATGGTTTTCGATACATGCATTAGGGCATGATTCAAGTAGCAGTAAAACCTCTTGTCCATCGAGGTGTTAATGCTCCTATTTATCTCGCTTTGCGAAATAAAAGACTTAAGATGTATAAATCTTCTATACGTTCTATCATTCAAACTAATATTGTCCAATCTATTTCAATTGTGCTCCAAATTTTGCAGTAGATATGAAATATCCACTAATATTAGATTCATTAATTTTAGATATTCATCTTCAGAATAATGAATTTCATCAATTTTGTAAAAACTTTCTATTATTTATAAAGTTTATTTTAGATGTTAAAATCTCAAATAGATTCAAGATTTAAATTAAATTTGCCTTCAACTGATGAAATAGTATTATTGCAAGTTCAAGCAGACAACCCTCAAGTATTTATTCTGAGAACTTTAAAATGGAATAAAATTTCAGTTCCGGAAGACTTTTTCATTAATGAAGTTCAACCAGTAAGAATCTGGCTAGAACTGAATTAGAAGACATAATTGAACAAGATAGTGGACAAATCTTAGTTAGATTCAATTCTACTAGATCTCAATCTATGAGATTTTCAAATATTCCAAGTTTTTCCAGAGGTATTCAACCCCCTAGAAGATCTACATTTGAAATTCCTTCATCGGCCCTGTCAGAAGGAACAGCGAGGTATATATTTCAATCACCTCTTCCTGAAGCAGTTACTTCACCTATTGTGTCTCCTACAAGAACAGAAATGCGAGTAAATGCTATTACTCATGATATTGAATATACAATTAACATGACATATTTACAAGAATTATTTCATAATGATAATTCAACTAATAAACAATGATTTTTATCTTTGGATACAGATATTCAAGAAAAACTAACAAATGAATGGATATCTTATATGAAAGTAATTCATTGTGATATACCTTTACTATCATGGAGACCATATAATTTTTCCAAAAATGAAGGTATTTTTAATATTTTTGAAACTAATGTGATCAATGTACAAACTAGTTTATTTAAAAAATGGAAACTTTAGGATAATATGGTTGTCACTTTAGTCCATCCTCCATTACAGCCTTTTAAAATTCCTCTTGGCAATTCTGAAATAGAAGAGAAGATGGTAATAATACAGTTAAACTTGAAGATATTAAAAAGATTTATCAATAGAATAATTATTCAAATTAGATTTAACATACAATTGCTAATCAGATAGGATATCTGTCGGTAAAAACAGATTCATACATAAAACAAGAATCAATATCTTCTATATCTTTTCCCAAAGAATTAAGTGCTCCTCAGTTTAACCCAAGAAGTCTTCAAGTAAAAGCAGAAGAACAAATTATTCAAGGTATGAGTCAAAATGTTTTGATTGATAAAATTACTAAAAAAATTATCCGAGTTTAATATTTCGAACACACCAAGTACTTCAAAAATAAATGCTATTGAAAAAACAGGAAACAATGTAGAAAGTCAAAATGAAGAATCAAAAGATAAGATTTCAAGTGTAAATTATGAAATTGAAGCTATTAATGTAGTAGAACAAGAGTTCATAAATCATAATCCTGAAGAAGATGTCTACAACAATAAAATTAAGAAAAAATTCCATAAAAAAATGATAAAGGACTTAATTGGAATATTCGTGGAACTAGAAATTATTATTCCAGACCCAAACCCCTAGATATTCAATTTGAAGAAAGAGGTCAATTTCATGCAACTCAATATGATGGTAATTCTGTTTATGAATGGAACATAGATGGAATGTCTAAATACGAAACATTAAATCTATTTCAATGCATGGGTATGGCTAAAACAACATACCAAGCTAAAGGTATCGATCAACAGAATGCTTGTGGTGAAATTATTTCTAGATTTTCAAGACAATTAAAAAATTGGTGGGATAATTGTTTCGGCCAAGACTACTGAGATAAAATTCTATTTCATAGAACTGGAAGAGTGGTTACTCTGGCAGATCCACCTACTGGGCAGATAATTAATCCAGCACAACCACCTGCAGCTCCTCAACCTATTGTTGAGTAGGTGTCGATGCTGTAGACTTTTTTATTGTTACTCTGTCTAACAATTTTACAGGAAATCCTAAAGAGAATTTAACTAGTTCAAAAATTCAATTATCTAATTTAAGATGTCCTACCCTATCTGATTTTAGATCATATCAAGATGTCTTCCTTACTCAAGTAATGAAATGACCTGATGCTAACTCTCCTTGCTGGAAAGAAAAGTTTATTGGAGGTCTCCCTCGATTGTTTTCTCATAGAATTATTTCAAAATTGCAAAAAAAATTAGGTAGTAATTTTTTTTTGGTCCAAAAGAAACTGATCATATTAACGTGGGAATTCCCAGATTAATACAGTACAAGTAGTGACTCGAAAAGGCATAGCCTTCACTGGACAGGCCCTAACACAACTATCCTAAACCCAATAGGGGTTGGTTAAGTCTATTTTCCCCAAATTAAACGAGACCGGCATAACCCCACCCAAACACAGTGGATCGGTACCTCCTAGCCACTACCTAGCTAAGAGATCAAAAGAACACCCTAACTTGTCGGCCTTTGCGTACACAACTCCACTCAGTAGGATCAAAAGAAACGGACCGTAAAAATCCGTGTAGTGCGGTTCTGCATTGGTCGATCCCTCCTATCCGCTTGCAGCCTTACGCTGCGTTACATCGTGCTTGACCCTCCTCCCAAGTTAAGACTCCATAACCCTTAGTAGGGAAAACTCACCAAGACGACTCAACACTGTCTCTCCTACCAAGAACCACTATCCCTCTGTAAGAAAGTCGCGCCAATACCATCACGAACTAACCAATCGTTAACGTCTGACTACAGCAACAGCCATATTTGAAACTACAAAGCTCGGCCTTCCATATGAGGAACCCAAAAACTGACTAACACCGGCCACTAAAAAAGAAAAGTTATGGTCAAATATTTGCTTTTATTAAAAAAGAAGGTTTAGAGTTATGTATGGAACTCAAACTTCAAAAAAAAAAAAAATGGTCGACGAAAATAAGAAGTTGAAAACTTCTATGAAGCTTTTGGTATTAAAGGAATAAAAGCACCTTCAAGTCATAAAAAAATGAGTAAGGGAAAGAAGGATAAAAAATCCGTAAAAATCAGAAAGAAACCTATTCTAAGAAAAGGAAATTTAAAAAACATAAATCTAATAAAACAATTACTTGTTTTAAATGTGGTAAAGTTGATCATAAAGTTGATCAATGCAAAATGAAGAAAAGGATTAGTGAAATATTTTAAGATAATGATATGAGAGATAAAATGATTAATTTACTCATAGAAAACACGGATGTTGATAAAGAGAACTATGAAAATAGTTCAATAGTTCAAGTTCATATTCTGAAAAGTCTTGTCATTGTATTAATGTTATTTCAAGAGAACATAAAGAAATCTTATTTGATATGATTGACAAAATCCAAGATGTAGATAGTAAAAATAATATTTAATTAAATTAAGAAACTTAATCTTAGAAGAAGAAAAACCTAAAGAATTTCAAGCACCTTTTGGTATAACTAAGTTGCTAGAAAAATATCCTCAACAAAGTGTATTTAATATTCGTAAACCAGATGAAATAAAAGAAGAAATTCAAATTATAAAAATTCAAATTAGAAATATGCAACAAGATATTATAGAATTAAAAACTAAAGATCTAGAGTTAGAAACTAAATTAACTTTAAAGCAAGAAGCTTCTACTTCCAAAGGAAAAGAAATTCTAGAAGGTATTACTGATTTAGATTGAATTCATTTGATAAAAGGTAGTAGTGAAATTTTTTATGCTTTGCATATTCATACAATAAATAGTATTTCAATACAAAAATGGTATTGTTTTATTACTGTTAAAATTCATGATTTAAAATTAACTTTGCATGCAAGGATTAATAGTGGTGTAGATGCTAATTGTATTAAAACTAGTTTAATTCCTACTAAATATTGCCAAAAAACTAATGAACATTTTCTTGCTGCTAATGGTAGTAGATTAAATGTTCAATACAAAGTTATATTAGATATTTGTAATAATGATTACTACCTTAAGAATTTATGTTATGTTGTTCACGACATGGCACAAGAATTTTAGGATTACCATTTTTAAACCAAATTACTCCTATGAAAATTGGTACTGAAGGTATTCATATAAAGATTTTAGGAAAAAAGCGTTCTTTTCTTTTTATATCACCTAGGCAACAAAAAGAGTTAAATCTTTTGCAACAAAATTCAATATTTAAACAAATAAATCAAATATTTCATGATAAGCAACAAATAGTTCATTTAAAGGATGAATATTCATATTCTAGAATAGAAGAACGATTGAAAAATAATATTATTCAATCTAGGATTAAAAAATTAGAGTCTTTATTTCAAAAAGAAATTTGCTCAGATCTTCCCAACACTTGTTGGGAAAGAAAGCGTCATCAGGTAACTTTACCTTATGAAGAAGGATTCTCTGAAACAGAAATTAAAACTAAGGCTAGGCCTATTCAAGTGAATCATGAATTAGTTGAAACTTGTAAATGAGAAATTCAAACATTACTAGATAAAAAACTTATTTGCCATTCCAAGTCTCCTAGTCTTGTCTTGCTTTTTATGTCATGAATCAAACAGAAAAAGAGCGTGGAGTTCCTAATGAAATCCTAAGGGCCGAGACAACTACAACTCCACATGAAGCCGACCATGAAGCTAGGCATCCACACTTAGATTCTTTGCAAGGGATTGGTGGTCCTATTACAAGGTCAAGGACTAAGAGAATGCAAGCTGCCTCAATCTCTTTCATAAATGAACCCATGGAATCCGAACTTAGCAAGGAAGAGTTCCGAACTTAGCTCATCATTTGTCATTCTAGTCATCCATGAAAAATCAAGAATGAAGGATCAAGTGTGGTTGATTTTCACTTGTGTAATTAAGATCCTTAGACCACTTCTCATCACAATCCAAGTTCGAATTTGGAAGGTTGGCAATTCTAGTTCAACACTTGTCATTTTACTTAGTATTGTAAATGATGAGCCAAGTGTTGTTCATTCTTCATGATCAAGTTAAAGAAGCTTCCAAATTGGAGTAAAGAAGCTCCAAATTCGGCCAAGGCCATGGTGATTAAAAGAATTACCAAATCCACAAAGCTGAATAGGAAATTCCGCTCAAGCAGAATTCAGCCAACACACTTGGATTAGTTTTAGGCAACTACTTGTTGTTTTATTTCCTTTTCTTATATTAATTGTTTCTTTTAAGTAATAGTTTCTTTAGTTAGTTTCCTAAAAGGCTAATCCAACTAGGGAATGGCTTTCTTAATTCTTACAACTTGTAAACTATAAATAGAGGCATTCAGCTTTGAGGATAGCCTCTTAGGTTCATGTTTAAACTATCTTGTTGAGTTTCTTTCCCTCAACAATTTGAGTGTGCTTCTTGGTTCCAAGGATAGTCAAAGTTCACATCTTGGGTCTTTGATAATTCCTTCGGTTGTCAAGTGGACAAAAGCAAGGTCCTTCTTCACAAGTTGGACTTGGTGTCTTGCTAAAGGAAGACTTAGTTCAGCCTAAAGGACGATACTAGGACCAACACTCTGATATAGGTTCGATTTCTTATCCTTTGGTGTAAAAATTCGTATCAGTTCCCAGGTTAGTTATTAATTACAAATCTTTAAATAAGGCTTTAAAATGGATACGATATCCAATTCCTAATAAACGAGATCAATTAAATAGACTTGTATATGGTAAAGTATTTTCCAAATTTGATCTCAAATATGGATATTGGCAGTTTCAAATTGCTGAATCTAATAGATATAAAATGGCATTTACAGTTCCCTTTGGTCATTATGAATGGAATGTTATTCCTTTTGGATTAAAAAATGCTCCGTCTAAATTTTAAAATATTATGAATGACATTTTTAATCCTTATTCACGCTGTATGATTGTATATATAGATGATGTGTTAGTTTATTCTGACAATATATATAAACATTTTAAACATCTTGATCTATTCTTCAAAGTGGTGAAGATGGATTAGTAGTCTCCGCACCGAAAATGAAATTATTTCAAACTAAAGTATGATTTCTACGACATAATATTCATTTTGGAACTATTATTCCTATTAATAGAAATCTAGAATTTGTTGATAAATTTCCAAATGAAATTAAAGATAAAACTCAATTACAAAGATTTCTTGGATGCCTTAATTATGTGTCTGACTTTTTTCCAAAGTTATGACAAATTTGCAATCCTTTTTTTCAAAGATTGCAAAAGGATCCACCTACTTGGACAGATCACCATACTCAAGTAGTTAGATTAATTAAAGAAAAAGTAAAGTCTCTTCCTTGTCTAGTCATTCCGCATCCTAAGGTTTTTATGATTGTAGAAACCGATGCATCTGACTTAGGTTATGAAGGTACACTTAAGCAGAAAATAGAATCATCTAGTCCAGAACAATTAGTAAGATTTCATAGTGGAGTTTCGTCAGGGGTTAGAAAAAATTATTCAACTATAAAAAAAGGAAATTTTGTCTATTGTTTTATGTATTTCTAAATTCCAAGATGATTTATACTATATTAAATTTCTTTTAAAAATTGATTGCAAATCAACAAAAGATGTTTTGACAAAAGATGTTCAGAACATAGTTTCAAAACAAGTATTTGCAAGATGTTAGGTTATCCTATCTGTATTCGACTTTGATATTGAATACATTAAAGGTGAGGAGAATTGTCTACCAGATTTTTTAATTAGATAATTTCTTACAAGTATTTCAAAATGAGTTATCCAAAGAAAGAAGATCAAAAGCTTTCTTGAATTCAATCTATTCAAGATTTGGTAAAACCAAACAAATTTCAAGCTCTTGCGAATTTTCCTCCCTTAACCTATATTCAAGCTTTAGATACTCCATTCCTAAAAACTCAAACCCAAAAGCCAATACCTCAAACACAAGCATAAGCATCTTCAAGCAAAACAACTTCTTATTTCACTAAGAATGTTGTTGAACCAATTCTATTAACACAATACACTCAAGCTATTGACTTTCAAGCCTTTTCTCAATACTTGGATAAAACCCTTTATTCTGATATTCATTGGATTCCTTTTGATACAGAAAAGGATATTAAGTTTTATATGCTTATATTAATTGATTCTAGTTCAGTTGAGGTATGACATACATTAGACGATAATGATGTCAATCGTATAGCCTATTCAAAAACCATCATTAGAAAGATTTGTTCTTTCAATGAATGGGGATGTCACTCAATGATCAAACCTTTTTTTACAGACAACCATCCTTCTGGGTATACCTATCAAGATTACTTGGTTGCCTAGTATAAAGCATTTTTCTTTAGACTTTTCAATCATTCATGGCTTTTTATCTTACACACAAATTTCAACAATCAAACACCATCTATACCTATTTGGTTTTATGTTTGGTGGATATATTTTTATCCTACTGAAGATATCTACACTCCAGATGCAAAGATGGTAGTAAAATTATTTCAAAGAAAGATAGAAATCGTATTCAAGATTACTTGTAGCCATCCCAATTCCATATCACTTTCAAAGTTCCTTGGATCTTTTGTTTGAGCTATAAACTCCAATATCATCCAAACCCTCTTCCTTTAACTTTGGTTCGGGAATTCAAGACTAAATGGAGGGACAAATGTTCAATTACTCAAACTGACGTTGCTCAACATTTTCATGGATTTCAAAGTGTCCCACAGACCAATCCAACTTAGACAAGTCAGAAGATTCTTTTTCTAGTAAAGTAATCGGATCCTGCAACCCCTGTGAAAAAGAAAAAGGAAAAGCCACCAAAGTTGAAAAGCAAAAAGATAAGGTCACAAAAAGTTAAATTCCTTCGGTACATGAACTATTGCAAAGAGACAAAGAATTGGCAACCGCTTATGCAGAATATCAACAATTTATGAAATTTCTAGAATTCAAGGCTCAAGCCAAATCTATGAGGATAAATAGCAAAGCCTCTTCAGATGGATCCTCATCAGATCCGTTCAAAGGACAGTTGGCTCAAGATCCAAATGATTTTTAAAACTAACCACATTCTGTTGTGGGTTTTACAACTTTTTCCCTAAGGGTTCATATCAAAATGATTTAACTTTTTGGTCCCTATAAGAAGACTCAACCAATTGTTTCACATCAACAACTGCAACCTCATTATTACTGATCTCAAATAATGACTTGTCAATTAAATAACATTCAACTTGATTAGCTATTTCTTTGCAAATAAACACATGTTGATCATCACGACTATCATATCAGCTAATGTCAAGCTTTCTACCATTAAGCATGGATTCAAGACAAAGAACATTTAATGAAGGACCATGAAACACACATTAATCTAAAACTTCAAGAAATCAATAAGAATCTATATCCTTGGGGCATTTCATATCATGGTTTACATCAAAAGTAACTTCCTAGCTATTTACTCCTAAGATAACAGCCTTACTTTTTACCCTAAAAATGGCATCTCCAATTGCTATAATAGGTATTCTAGAGATGATTTGTACCCCCCTTAATTATCTTTCTTCATCTCTAAAATAATGAAGTCCACTGGAAGGATAAAGTGGTCTGCTACCTTCATTGTCACATTCTCCATAGTTCTCGTCGAATGCAAATAGATCAATCTGCAAGTTGAAGAGTGATGTGCATTGACTTAATTTTATCACCAAGTCTTATAGTTAGAGCAATAGAAATAGGCATGAGATTTGTGCTTACCCCAAAGTCACACAATACTTTAACAAAATGTTTAGAGCCAATGTCATAAGGAATAGTGCAACTACTAGGGTCCTTGACCTTAGGAGGGATATCCTTTCGAATAAGGTAACTACAATTCTTACTCAAAAATAATGACCCGCTTACCCTGGATTCTTTTCTTGTTGGAAATGAGTTCATTGCAGAATTTTGAGTGCTTGGAAATATTAGTAATGAGATCAACCAATGAGATATTCACATGGATCTTTCTCACCAACTCCAAGAATTTTTCAAATTATTGGTTCTCGCTCAATTTCTAACTTTGCTTCAACGGGAATGAAGGGTTCAATACCATCCCTTCAAAATTAAAAGGGCTAGGGGGGTCTTTTTCTAGCTTTTTAGCCTCATTCCTATCCACCTTCTCCCTCATGGGCAGTTGCACTCTTTTCTCATTATTATCACTATGGAGTCCTTTTTGCATGAATTCCCAGTCCATAACTTTTTTTTTCAACTTCTTCCTTGTACTCTTCAATTTTTGAAATAGATTGCTTTCCAATCCTCAAAATAATGGCCTTACACTATTCCTTTCCGTTGAAGATGTAATCTACAAACACAACTCACAAAGCTACTAATGAATCAATCTACGACCACTTACAAAACAAATCCTAGAGTGGTTCTCTAGAGTGGAAGCTTCGATGCCTAAGTTAGTGATTGGCCTCTGGAAACTAGAAATTCAGAGTATCAAAGTAGTGGAATTATGGTTTCTCCACTTTATCTGGCAACTCAACTATGCAAATATATCTTACCTCTAGAATTCACGGGACATGTTGTAACGGTCGGCATGACCAAGCCTATCCATAAACAGTTAACGACATGTGACATTTGAAGAGAACTATTACAATGTGACCGACTGTTAGAATGTGTCTCGTGGATCTTGGACATAAGATATATATGCACAGTTGAGTAACAAAGTAAAAGGGAAAAATCCTAATTCTGCTGCTTTGATACTTTGAATTTCCAATTTCCAGAGGAATCACTGATTTGATACTTTGACGATCATGAGTGGCTAAATAATTTCTTTCTAGTTCGAGGGATAAGTTGATTCAATTACTATCATTGTGAGGTTTTGAGTTTAATTCCTCTTCCTTGCTTTCAATTCAAGTACTTATTGATTCTTATTTTTCCTTTCTGTCGATGAAGTATGTCGGTTAATCTGAAATTTTGATTTAACACTCTTCATTTTATTACTATCCATGAGTCCAATGATCTGTAATTGTCATGGATAAATGGACCAAGTAGCAACTAGATTGATTGAGTTGTGCATAATTGATCTAGGGGAATCAACAATATAAGGTTGTATAATTGTAGCTATCTCAATTATACAATTTTGGTTTAACTATTTTCACTTATTCTAATGCTATCATTAATTTGATATGGAACACTATTGTGCCCAATCAATTAATGGTAAGTTTTGATTTGGGTGGTGGGCTCAGTCAATTATTTAGGAAAACAAAAAATTTATTACGCTCATTGTAATAAGTTTTCGAGTTAAATACTTGAATTTACATGATAATTATTTGTGGCAATTGAACGAAATCACCCCATGGATCGAAAACTCAATAAATTTGACTTTGTTCTCTATTTCTCTGCTTGATTATTTATTCTTATTATTTTTTATAATTTTAGTTGTTAGTTATTTATTCCAATTCATCCCCCCCCCCCTAGGTTTTTTTTTTTTTTTGTTAAAAACTTAGAACTACAATTTCAATGCCCTTAGGAATCGGCCTGGTCCTCTATTGCTACAAATTAACCTTATAATCACTAGAGGATTAGCTATTAATTTTGTGGGTTTTGACAAACCCATCAAATTTTAGGCACCATTACGAGGAACCATTTAATTCTTAGTTTTGAACATTTAGTGTTACTAATAGTTTCTTGTTTTTTATGACCAGTGCTTCTCAAAAAGGTGAATTAGCATACAATCATGAGATTGAGAAGATCGCATGCCAATTGAGGAAAGTCACCAAGCAAAGAAAATGTGGTTCATCTTCAAAGGTGAACATAGAATAGGCTACCACGGAATTTGTGATAGCCGAATTTGAAGAGAAAGTAGAGATGCGAGATAGAATGCTAAAGGAGTTGGCTGAACTTACTTTAAACTAACAACCTCTTTGCATCCAATTCCCAAATTTAGATGTTGGTTTTGAATTAAAACCTAGATTAATTCATTTGTTGCCTAGTTTTCATGGTCTTGTTGGTTAAGATCCATATAAACACCTAAAGGAGTTCCACATTGTTTGCTCAACTATGAAATCTCAAGGAGTGTCTAAGGAACAAATTAATCTAATACCTTTTCCTTTCTCTTTGGGAGAAAAGGTGAAAGATTGGCTTTATTACTTCTCTTCTAGTTCAATTACTTTGTTGGATGAGATGAAAAGGTTGTTTCTAGAAAAATTCATCCCTATATCTCGAGCTGCAAACATAAGAAAGAAGATTTTTGAGATGAGGTAGTTTATTGGAGAGACAATATATGAATATTGGGAAAGATTCAAGCAACTCTGTGATAACTATCCCCATCATCAAATTCCCAACCAACTTCTCATTTAATATTTCTATGAAGAATTATTGCCAATGGATAGGAGTATGGCAGACACAATCAATGGTGGAGCTTTAGTAGACAAAACATCGACAGAAGTTAGGCAATTGATCTCCAACATGGCAGAAAATTCCCAACAGTTTGGAACCCAAGTTGATGGGAATTTGAAATGAGTTAATGAGGTAAATACATCTAATTTGGAGAACCAAATTGCCGATCTAACTACTATGGTTTGTCAATTGGCTGTAGGTCTTGTACAAACCGACAAGGTTTGTGGAATATGCTCAATACCTGGCCAACTCACTGCCATGTATTCTACACTGTAAGAGGATTATTAACACATCAATGCAGAAGGAGGATTCCCTGGTCAACCTCAACAAAAATATGACTCCTACTCCAATACTTACAACCCTAGATGAAGGGATCATCCAAATTTCAGTTATGAGAACTAAGGGTCTAGCCAAGATTTCCACCACAATCTTACAACAAACAACCTCACCCACTGGCTTAATTTTCAAGCTTAGGTATGTCTTTGGAGGATATTGTTAATGCATTTGATAATAATACCCAACAATTTCAATAGGAGAGAAGGGCTAGTATTCCAAATTTGGGGAACCAAATTATTCAATTAGCCACCTCATTTAGCAAGTTAGAAGTGCAAAGTTCTGAAAATCTACCCTTACAAATAGTGATGAACCCAAGGGAAAATGTAAGTGAAATTGTGCTAAGAAATGGGAAAGAAATCAATGCAAATATAGAGTTTCCAAAAAATATGAAGGATGAGAAAGAAGAAGAAGTTGCACCTGAGCTCCCAATGAAGGTAAACTCGTCTCATTCTGAGCTGAAATTTTCTAATGCGATTGTCCAACCTTTTCCTAGTAGATTGGCAAAATCAAGAAGGGAGGAGTATGAAAAGGAGGTCTTGGAAACCTTTAGAAAGGTGGAGATAAACATACTTCTGTTGGATGCTCTTAAGCAATTCCAAGGTATGCAAAATTTTTGAAGGACCTTTGTACAAATAAAAGAAGATTGAAGGAGAATGAAAACATAAAGGTAGGAGAGAATGTATCTACAGTGATAAAAAGAACTTTACAAAAAAAAATGTAAGAATCTAGGTATGTTCTCAATACCTTGTGTGATTGGTAACAAAAGAATTAAGTGTTCCATGCTTGATATAGGAGCATCCATTAATGTCATGCCCTATTCAATCTGTACTATATTGAGCCTCTAAAAGAAACTGGGTGGTAATTCAACTTGCCAATCAATGTAATTCTTACCTAGAAGGGGTTGTTGAGGATGTTTTGGTGCAGGTTAATGAACTTATCTTTCTAGTGGATTTTCCCATCTTAAGAATGGAGGAAGATACTGCATCAAATTCAGCTCCTATCTTATTAGGAAGGCTTGTCATAAAGACTACACAGACAAAAATAGATGTGGATAAGGGTACCTTCTCTATTGAATTTGACGGAGAGATTATTTAATTTAACATTTTCGATGGATTGAAGTATTCTAAAGAGTCTCATTCAGTTTATTCTATTGATGTTTGATTCAATTGTGCAGGATATTTTTGAAGAAAAAGGAAATATGAATCAATTGAATGCACAATTGGAAGTAAATGATAAAGCTATGGTAATTTGTGTAAAATCAATAAGGGAAATGCAGGTGTGGTCCAAGCAATTAGTAAAAATTTTATAACTTGAAATGATAAAGGACATCAAGCATAACAATGTTAAACAATTGTGCTATTTGGGAGGCAACCCAAAGAATTATTTTATCTTTCTTTTCTAGTTATTATTAGTTGAATATAGTTAGTATGTTTGTTTAAATAATTTGTGAAGCAAAAGAAATAATATTCATTTTTTACCAGAAGACTTTCTTTTATAAGGCATGCCCCCACCTTAAGGAAAGCAGTCTTCTGTTTCAAAAACTTAAATTTGGAATTGTTGGATAGAAGACTTTCTTTAGAAGGCGTGCCCACGCCTTATGCATAAGAGTCTTCTATTCACTTGTCATATTTTCACTAATTTTCTCTTACTTTTTTGGTTTTAGATTTACTTTTTGTGTTTGAATAAGAGCTTAATTGTAAAGTTTTGAATGGTTAATGAGTTGATGAGTTCTATTATTATGAGCTTATAATTTTGGAAGGAATTGGTTGAAATATATGCGCTAAGTAGTTGTGATCTAGGTGAGACGAATTGAAACAATAGTGGTTTGGAATGTGTAAACTTCATTGAAAATGTGGTTTTAAAAGAAAACATGTTTTAGTATGGCCAACTATGGCATGATTTTGTGCATTTTCATTGTAGTTTTATTTTTTCTATTACCTAACTCTCACATAGTAGCATGTAGTGTGCCATGTTATCTTATGCTGAAAATTTTGTTTCAATTCAAAATTTTCTTTTTCCTTGTCTCATTTTATTTTATTTCTACCAAACTTCTATACTTCTCAGTTTTTTCATGCGTTGAACTTCTATGAACTCACTAATCTTTCAAATTTCTTTTCCAATCTTTAGTTGGATATTAGAATTACAGGGGTTTATGGTCATATAAGGGAGGAAAGTACCTATGGAGTGATTTTTAATTGAATTACATTGCTTTATCTTATTGTTTCCATATCCTACGTTCTTTTCTACCATATAGTTTGTGAATCAAGTTTCGGAGTGTCACTTAGTTTATTATTGATTGTTTCTATGATTTGTAGGTACTTATCACTATAAGGAGAAGAATTTTCAAATTTCACTTTTGGTTGACACTTTCAACCACATCAAAAAGAAAGCTTGCCCTCAGTCCTCATAGATGTTTCGTCCTTCTTGTTTGCTTTTCAGGAAAGTCATTTGGTTTTTTAATTTCTATCTTATCATACTTTCTTATGCCTATGAACATATTTTCCATACACTAGGGACAATGTATGATTTAGATGTGAGGGGTGTTCTTGTGCTTTTAAAATTTCATAAAAAACAAGTGTCCATTCAAGCATGCTTAATATTTTGAGTACCTTCATTGGATTCCCTAACTCTTTTGATACTTGTTTACAATAACTTTGAAGTTAACATGCATTAGTGGTTTAAATTGAAATACATGAAAGAGACAAGTGTGATTAGTTTCTTTTGTTGTTTTGAATGTTTGAGCATCTCATTACTCTTAATGATCGAATTGAATGAGAATGTGCAAGATTTGATACGTTTAAATACTTACGTGAGCAATTGAACCTAAGAGTATTTTTCGTTTGTCGCTCGCATTTTCTTTGTTGTGATGTCAAATATGGTATGTTCATTATAGAACTTTCCATTTTCCCTATTACACTATATAGGACACCAATTATGAACATAAACAATGCAAGCAATAACTAATTACCAAATTCCCTTTAGCTTTTATTTCGTATGCATCATTCATTTGATCATATCTCTATAATTATTCTATTTTTCCTTTTTACCACTCCATTTTGTCAAGGAAGTACTATCAATTAGTGTTTAATACTATGATTCTTCAAATAATCACTACACACAATAATTTTCGTGCCCCGATGGATCTTCAAAACTTTGATGTAGAATCCACTATGCTTTTTCATATAGACTTTAAAATTTTTAAAAATATTACAAATATTTTATTTATTTTTTAGGAAATAAACACAAGTTTTCTGACAAAAATCATCACTGTAGGTAATAAATTACTTATTAACTCCATTTTAAGAAACATAAATTGTATACAAATCTAAGTGCAACAACTGCAATGGTTTGTTTCTCTCCAAACTTTTCATTTTGGAAATACATGATTCTTTTTACCCAAAATAGAAGTACAACAAAAGCAACCTTTAGTGAAAAAAATATTTGTCACTAAATATCCAAAAATTGTCACTAAAAGTTCTGGTGATAAAAAATAATTATCACTATACTGTCACCAAATGCATGCCATTAGAGGTTTAGTAACAATTGCTCCATTTTTTTACTATATAATTCTTGTCACTAGTGCACCCACATTTTGTGACAATTTTTTTGTCACTAATTTTTAGCAATTAGTGACAATTTTCTTGCTACTAGTAAGCAACTTATTTTGTGGCAGTTGGTTTTTCACTAATAAGCCTTATATTGTGATAACATTTTTGTCCCTAACAAGAAATATCCTTGCAGCATATCTACTTCGTCATTGATTATTTACACGTAAGTTAAAAATATTGGTACAAGAAGGAAAAATTGCTTCCTATTCATCATTGTGGGGTGCCCTTTAAGATTTGGTGGAAAAAGCGAGGTCATTTTGGCATATGGGGTAGGTTTATGAATTCTCTCCCTAGGACCTGTCAAAATTCCATAACTCACAAACGACTCCAATCCATTCACACAGTTGCTTTATCCAATATGAAGATTCGTTTAGAAAATGGGAATTCCTCCGTTTGGGAAGAAAACTGGTGTAACCTTGGTCCCTTGGTTGATAGGTGTTTACTCCTGCAGGTTTTGTGTCCATCTCTAACAGTGGCCTCTTTCTTGCAGAATAAACAAGAGATATTAGATCAGTTGGCTAGTGCTTTATCACATGAGAACTGATCTTTCCTGGATACCTCTTGGTGGGACCTCCAATCTAATCCAAATAAAATAATTTGGCAGCCAACTTAGTGAGGAGAGTTCACATAATCATTGGCATATGAAATGCTCCGACCAAAGTGGCAAGCGATGAGATTCCAGGACCTGTTCAAGCTACTCGCCAAAGCTTTGAATCCGCTGTGACAAATTATAGGGGCCGATGATAAGAGTTAAGTCCAAACGACTTCAAGACACCATTAAGTGGTTTAATTCTTGACATATAGCTCATCAAGCATGTGGCCAAAACTAGCAAGTCATTAACTTATTGCAAGTTTGGGTTGACGAACAATAGTCTTCCTTTGGTTGAATTCTAGTGTGATAATAGGCCAAGATTATTTAATTAATTTTTGTAGTTTTATTTTATTTTTTCAGGCTGAATTTAGGTAATTAAAAGGCCAACCTTGCTGGATTTTTAATTTTTATGGACGAAATTTGGGTTTTTATTTAGATGCCAAATTTGTAAACTTGAAAGAAACCTTAAAGGGTTAAACTTCCAAGTCCAATTGGCTTTAGGTTTTTTATTTCCTTTTTGTTTTAAGGCTCTTTTGGCCGCTTCCCCCTTTAGAAATTAGATTAGGATTAGGATTTAGTTGTTTCCTTGTTAAGACAAACTTGTAGCCCATTTAAAGAGGCCAATCAGCCAAAACATTAATATACACGTTGAGAAGATTTTTGTGACATTATGTCCTTGGGAGTTTGAGTGAAGCAATCTCTTGGTTCTTTCAAAAAGCAACGGGCTTATCAAAGTTGACCAGTTTGTGGCACCTTTGAGTCTTATCAATCTAGTAGAACCCTAGGTTGTGGTGACGCTTCATCCATCAATCTCAATTCCGCCAATTCAAGTAATTTCACAAGTTTAGTCTTGGGTACTGTTTCGCTTGTTATGTATTGTCGAGTCCCTATAGCCATGAGATGTGCATCAGTTTGGTATCAAAGCTCTAGGTAACTTCGAAATTTTGTTTGTAATTCTGTTTCTAATTCCTTAGCCAAAATTCTATTCATATTTCTTCTTGTATAGCTGAAATTCTAATTTCTCTTGTGGTAGTCAAATTAGTTGTTTAACCCTAGTTTTTTAGACTCGGTTAAACCTTTTCTTGCTACCCAATTTTTGTGTAGAAAATTTTAGTTTTGTTATTTTGTTTATTTTGTGAAAAAAATTTCGCTGCCTATTTTTCTGAAAAAAAAAAATCCGAACCCCCTTGAATAGTTGATTCCTTGAGTTTCCAATCCATAATCTTCTTTTGTTATTTTTCTATGAATTATTTATCTTTGTGTTGTTTTTTTTTTTCTGTGAATTGTTCTTTTTCTAGTGAAAAAAAGAAAAGAAAAAAGAAAGAGCCAAAAAAAAAGAAAAAAAAGAGAGAAATATCAAACCGAAAGAAAAAAAGAAAGAAAAGAGGAGAAGAACAATTCTGTAGGATAAACAAATTCTAAAATTCATATCCAAAACACATGCGGAAACTTAGCCCAATATTAACATACTTGTATCATCGGTCAGAATATAATCACGCGAGGAACTATATCCACTATCCACGAATTAAAATGCTTCCTTTGCAATAGAGAGAATCAGAAAAAAACTTTTCTTATAGTTTTTCTGCAGTACACTACAAGCACATGTTACACCACTTTCTTTCTTGCATTTATATAGTAGAAGTCCACAGACTTTTGGTAGTCCACAAACTTTTGGTTTATCCAATTGCCATTGAAGTTATGATGTTAGTGGGCAACATGGGTTTGCATTCATTTGGTAGTGGGCAACATGGGTTGGCTGTCTGACTTCATGGGGGTTACTTCTTTCATCTCTCACTCGCCCATGATAGTCAAACTATAAGTCTCTCTTCTATGCAAAGTTCATACAAGCAAATAATCCGTGCGACCAGCATACACTGAGAGCTCGATGCTATATATCTGTTAGGAATATATAGCACCTCATATTTGGGCATAATTATTTAGAGTGGATTTTGTATGCATTACCCTATACTAATCAGTAACATTATATTTCTTTTTGATCTATTTAAATATTATAGATATTCTATCACAATTATGATTGAACTCAAAAGAATCATAATTGGCCGACCTGTGAATACAAGTCAGAATGTGACAAATAACAAATTGATCTTCCTCTTTCTTCAAACCCTCAATTTCAATTCAATTTGCTTTTCTAGAAATGTCCCATTAGATCGCATCACTCATGATCGTGGGCAACATTCTAAGATAGCAAACATTGAATAAAAATTTTAAGAATAAGATAAGAGTCATAAGGGCACTCAATTGAGGACTTATCCCGTGAGTCTCACATGGCTTGAAAGTTGAGATCAAAACTTTTGCAAACTCATTTGGTCGTCTTATGCACACATGGTATGAAATATGTGTTATGGTATTCTCTCATTTCCCATGGAGTGTATGTCTTTACATTTAATACCGTACAGATGATAGTTCAAACATTCACCATGTTTAACTTGAGTTCACATATCTACTCATTTTAAATATCAATCCATCAGAACTTATATCTAGCATTAAAGACAGATAAAGTGAAATGTGTGGGTCATTTCACTTTCGATCATAATCAATATTATGACCTCATCTTAACATTTTGTTAAGGTGACATACATATTTTAAACTTGAGCTCTCAATTATCACATAGATAATAAGTTTAAAATTGTCTCATCTCTATTAGCACACAGTAATAGAGGCGATTACCAGTGTGAGTGGGCTAATCTTCCATCTATTCAACATACTTTCAAACAACAAATATAATGCACAAAGCATTAATATGCATAAATGTGGAATAAACTCTTAGGTATTAAAATATCATTCAGTTGTGAACTTTTGGGAAATGCAAAATATTCAGTACATTAACTTCTACGCATCCTAGACTAGAGAACACATCCATAGGAATTGGTTTATTCATAGGATCTGCTATCATTCTATGCGTAGGGATGTACTGTATGTTCACTTCTTTTCGTGCAATCATGTCCTTTGCAAAATTATACTTAGTATCTATGTGTTTGGTTTTACAATGAAATTTTTTGGATCCTTAGTGTATGCTATTTCAACTTGGCTATCACAGTTAACCAAAAGTGGATTTGCAACATGTTTAGCAACACCTAAGTGATCAAAAAATCTTTTAAGCCAAACACCCTCTTGTACTGCCGCTGAAAGTGCCATAAATTCAGCTTCCATTATTGATAAGGCTATACACATTTGTTTCTTACTACTCCAAGAAATGGCACTATTATTTAGTAAGTAAACAAATTCAGTGATAGATTTTCTTTCATCTAAATCTCCTCCCCAATCAGTATCAGTATAGCCTTCAAGGTGTATATTACTTCTTTGATAACATAATGAATAATCAACAGTACCTTTTAGATACCACAATATCCTTTTAACGGCAACCCAATGTGCTTGACCTAGATTGGATTGTTATCTACTTACCATTTCAATTGCGAAATAAATATCAAGTCTTATACATATCATAGCATACATCAAGCTTCCAACAGCACCAGCATATAGAACACGTTCCATATGTTCCTGCTCTTGTGGAGTCTTTGGACACATTATAGGGCTCATTCCTTCACATTTTGTAATAGGAGTATCTATGGGTTTGCAATCTCGCATATGGAATCGTCCAAAGATTTTATTTATATATGTCTCTTGTGAAAGAGATAATAATTTCTTTGAACGATCTCTTGAAATCTTAACTTCAAGAATATATGTAGTTTCACTCATGTCTTTCATTTCAAAATTGGAAAATAACCAATTTTTTCACAATATTGACAAACTCCTTATTGTTTCTGGCAATAAGTATATCATCAATATATAATGATAAGATCACAAATTGATCTTTGGATCTTTTGATATATATGCAATGATTTTCGTCAATCATAACAATGTCATATTATATTATGGCATTGTGAAAATGTATATACCATTATCTCGAAGACTGCTTAAGGCCATATATCGATTTTAAAAGTCGACATACATTTTGTTCTTGGCCTTTTGTTATGAAACCAACAGGTTGTTTCATATTAATTTCTTTTTCTAATTCTCCATTGAGAAAAACAATCTTTACATCCATTTGATGTAATTCAAGATCTATATATGCCACTATTGCCAGAATAAGGCGAACTGAGTTAAGTCTCACAATAAGAGAAACTCTTTCGTCACAATGCGAGCCTTATATCTTTCTATTGAGTCATAAGCTTTACGCTTTATTTTGAGAACCCATTTGTTCCCAATGGCTTTGCATCCTTTTGAGAGGTCAACCAGTTCCCAAACTTGGTTTGATCTCATTTTCCATTGCTTGTATCCATTTTTCCTTATCAAGCCATGTTAGAGACTCATGTGCATTCCTTGGCTCATCATTTTCTTGTGAAACAATCATGAAAGCTTCCCCTTCAATGTCAAAACGCCGACGGGAAACACTTTTATGACTCGTTCGCCGTATAGATTGGTCACTCTCACTTGGATAAGACAATGGCAATATCATTTCATCAAGTGATTGTAATTGAAACTGGTTCGAATTTAATTCCCCACTTCTCACATTAATTTCACTTGGATGAGATGATGGTATACCAACTCCCACTATTAGAGTAATTCCATCATCTTGTTTCAGAGTTTCATATAAGGATAAGTCTTTACCTATCTCACCCATTTTAGGAAATTCATTTTCTGAGAATGTGACATCTCGTGATTCAAATTCAATAATACTCCTACTATCTTGCACACCTATAAACAAATACCCTTTGGAGTGCTCAGAGTATCTTATGAAAATACTCTTTTTATCTCTTGCACCCAATTTTCCATATTTGTTTGAGGTATCATGAGGATAGGCAGCACACCCCCAAGGTTTGAGAAAACTCAAATTAGGTTTTCTTCTTGTCCATAACTCATATGGAGTGGAAGTAATTGATTTAGTAGGCACACGGTTAAGTATATGGGCAACAGTTAACAATGCATCACCCCAATAAGTAATTGGTAAGTTAGCTTGTGCCATCATAGACCTAACCATTTCAAGTAGGGTAATATTTCTTCTCTCCACAACACCATTTTGTTGAAGAGTTCTAGGAATATTCAACTATCGTTCTATTCCTTTTTCATCACAAATATTTCTGAACTGATCAGACAAATATTCACGATCTTGATCGGTTTTTAATGATTTTATTTTCTTGTCCAATTGATTTTCTACCAAGCTCATAAATTTCTTTAAGCAATGTAATGCTTCAGATTTATGAGAAATCAAATAGACATTACCGAATCGAGTATAATCATCTATAAATGTGATGAAGTAAATAGCCCCATGCTATACTCTTACATTCATTAGACCACAGATGTTAGAATGGATCAATTGCAAAGGAATCTCAGCTCTTGTTCCTTTTCCAAATGGTTTTCGTGTGGATTTTCCCACCAGGCAATTCTCACATATAGGCAAATCAACGCTTTCAATATTACCCAATAAGCCTTCTTCAACTAGCCTTTTCATTCTATGTTGGCTAAAATGACTGAGTCTAGAATGTCATATATTCACATCACTTTCATAACAATCATAAGATGTGAATAAGGAATAAAATACATTGATGTTATTCTAAGAAATATCCAACACTAAAATCATCTAGAAAATATCCAGAACCATAATAACTTGTTTCTAAAAAACAACTCAACATCATAAATATGGAAGTTCATTTTAAAACCAAGCTTAACTAAAACCAACATAGAAACTAAGTTCCAATGTTTGTCCGGAGTATATAAGACATCATGTAGGAACAATATGCGATCACCACGCATGTTTAATTGGCAAGTGCCAATTCCTTTCACTTTCACTTTGGAGTTATTCGCTACATTTGGTTCCCTGTGGAACTCGTCGGAACTCCACGAAGGTATCTCTTTCCTTTGCTACATGATCTGTGGCGCATAAGTCTTCTTTGTCTTAGCACAATTATGAGCAAAGTGACTCTTTTTACCACAGTTGAAATATTTCACTTTTGAAATATTTTTCTTGAAAGGACGCTTTCCTTTCCTATGTTGGTTAAGCTTTGGCCTTTTGCCTGAAAGGGCTTTTCCCTTGCCTTTCCATTTCTTATACTGCCTACCTTGATACTTGCGTTTGGAGCCCGAAGCTCATTGTGAGCTAGAACCTACACAATATATGCCAGTTTCTGATTGTGAGCTAGAACCTACACAATATATTAGCCGTCAATAAGCAGTCCTCTTCTAGCTCAAGATAACGCATAGCATTTTCAATAATGTTGATATTTTCATTGTGGGTCAAGTAGACTTTTATATGTTCCCAATATTGAAGCAAGGAACAAATCACTGTTTGCACTTGCTGCTCATCAGTTAATATGTGGCTAGTATCCTTTAACTTAATAATCATAAGAGTCAAATCTTATGGTAAGTTGTCTTAGTTTGGTAACTGATGTACTACCAATCCTTGCTGTTAAAGCAGTTCACATATCTTTGGCATTATCAAAAATGCCTGAACTCTCGCATGGCATCATTGTCTATGTTATTCAGCAACATAATGCGAGTAAGAGAGTTCTTATTTTTCATGCAACAAATGTCTCCTTATCTCTTCGATATTGAGCAGTATACCCATTTTCAGGCTCTTCCATAACCTTGGTTAAGATCTTCTACTGCTTCTTGCTTTTCTAGCACATATTGGATTTTCATATTCCATATTCCATAATTTTCGCCGTTCAATTTTTAAGTTCAGCAACAATATTCTTAGATGCTAAAACCATTGTTTTTGAACACTGAGTTCTATAGACATATATGCACGAATTATTAATGCCTATCATTTATGCATCATTTTACACTAACTAATTATATTAATAAGTAATTTCACATAGGTCTCAGATTCGAAAGTTCACTATGTTCCTAATCATCGTCCAATAATTCTCACTTGAAATTACCATTAACTTAATCATTTATGTAAAATCGAGTTCACTGAAGTTACTAAAACTTTTTGGAACTTCTCACTCAAACAAAGATCATAAAACATGTAATGATTTTTATATGTTGTAATTGTAACGTAGCATAATATGATTTAAACTAATGTACAAATAACATATGCATCAAATAATGTAGCAAGCATTTTAAACTTCATATATGCTATCATAAATCATCACATGCATATATGATATCCTCTATATGAAAAACAATACGAGCGAAAAATTCTTTAAAAAATGCTTCAAAATATGCCCATCATAAGTATTTATACGTATATTCATAACTTTATACGTATCAAACATGTTCTATTAATATATCAAAATGAAGAAAATTTTGATACGAATATAAACGTACCTCATACACCCCCAATAGAGCTCAAATGAGCTCGTACGAGCCTGTCATTTCTTCATTGACTAGTCAACAATTGGTCAAAATGGACAAAAAACTAATTTCCCAAAGTTAGAGTATCAATTCACAATATTTGGACAACTTAGGGACATTATTGTAATTTTATGAAACTTTAGGGACCATAATGCTGTTCTCAAACAATCAAAGGACCCAATGAAAATTTCAGAAAAAACTTGTCTGACCGGTCAACGGTCAATGGCCAGCAGTTGACCACAAAAATCAGAATTTTTTGTGTGCAACTTTGGAGACTTGTATCTCCTTCATTTCAAGTCCAAATTGGCTGTTTAATATACCATATTAAATCCCAATGTATCTAGTTTTCAAATATACAAGAGGTGTAATTTATAGCCTAAAATTAGGAGATATAAATATAGTCAAACATGGCTAAGTTAATCATGCTGAATTCTGGACAACAAATTTCCAAATTCAGTCATGATGATTTTGAAACTTTGGAGACTCATATCTCCTTCATCTTAAATCCAAATTGGTCATATAATATTTCATTTTAAAATTTGTAATATATAGTTCACAAATATATAACTTTTGTGCATTGGAACTTAAAATTAAGAGAGATACAGTCTATCAAACATGGTCTCTTGATCATGCTGAATTCTAGAAAACAAATTTCTAGTTTCAGAATTTTCAAACCCGCAGCTTTGATAATTCATATCTCTCTCTTTTTTCATCCCAATTACACATATTATATACCTTTTTGAATCGTATAGTGTCTAGTTTCATAAAATACAACCATTACTGCCTATATCATTCTATATTTCTTGAAAAACACTCTACAACAGTGGCTGATCAGCATACTTGAACGAAATAGATTCATACAAGAAAATATGAACATTCAATCCATTCATAAATTTCATGTTTAAACATGTACTAAACATGATAAATGACCAGGAAACAAGTAATTTAGGCTCTGATACCAATGTAGGATAAACGAATTCTAAAATTCATAAGCAAAACACATGCGAAAACTTAGCCCAATATTAACTTACTTGTATCCCCTGTCGGAATATAATCACGCTAGAAACTATATCCACTATCCACGGATTAAAATTCTTCCTTTGCAATAGAGAGAATCGAAAAAAGACTTTTCGTATAGTTTTTCTGCAGTACACCACACACACATGTTACACCACTTTCTTTCTTGCATTTATATAGTAAAAGTCCATAGACTTTTGGTAGTCCACAAACTTTTGGTTTATCCAACTGCCTTTGCAGTTATGATGTTAGTGGGCAACATGGGTTGGCTGTCTGACTTCATGGGGGTTACTTCTTTCAAATTCTTAATTCTCGAATTCCTGATTCTTGAATTCTTGATTTTTGATCCTTGAATCCTTGTTTCATGATCCTTGAAATTCTTGTTTCTTGTTCCTTGGAATCATTGTTCTTGAATTATGGTTGCTGAAATTTACTTCAAGCAAATTGTGACCAGAATTTCTGCTCAACACACCCGTACTGTTTTTTTTCTCCATTGTTCCTGAATTTTTGCTGATTTGCTGTTGGAAACCCGTGCTGCCTTTGTCTTGATTCATAAAATAATTATGCACATTTTTCTTGACTTAAAATTGGATTCCCTTGGTTGAAATTGTTGGACCAAAAAAAAAATATTCTGCCTTCCTAAATTTTGCTAAACCCGTGCAGTAGTCTTGATTTGTTTTCTGTTTTGAAGTTCTTGTTATCCATACTGCTCACTTTAATTTTCTTCTAGAAATTTGGATCTTCGCTCTTCAATTCTTGTTGAAGAGGTGTTTTAGTGCTTCAAGAATTGTGACAAAATTCTGCACATTTGGTCGCCAAAATTCTGGACTTTTGTGGCTGAAATGTTTGACTAAAATCTGGTCCCTTTTGGCCAAAATTCTTGAGCTGAATTCTTGTCCCTTTTGGAAACTTATTTGGATGAAAATTATGCACCTTTTGGCAATTTATTTGGACTAAAAAAATTCTGCACTTGGCAGAAATTCTTGGCCGAAAAATTCTTGACTGAAATTTGGTTTCTGTTGGCTGAAATTCTGCACTTTGTACTTTGGCTGGCCGAAATTTGCACTCTCTTGGCAGTTTCTTTTGCATGAATTTTTTTTCCTACTTGGCAATTTATCTTGGCCAAAATTTGTGCAATTTTGGTAACCCAACTTGGCCGAAATTCTACAAAAAAAAATAAAAATTGGCAATTTCTTTTGGTCAAAATTCTACATTCTTTTGGCGATTTCTCGTGACTAAAATTTTGTTGATTTGGCCATTTATCTTGACCAAAATTTCTGTAGCTTGGTAACCCAACTTGGCCAAAATTACTATATAAAAAGGGCTAGAAGAATTGTTTTCCTAATTTGATTTTACTGACAAGAATTGATTCCTAGTTGTGTTTATCTTTCTTTAAAGTTATATTCCTTTAGTAGTCTTTCCTATTTGTTTCCTTTTAGTTTCCTTTCTGATTCTATATTTTCTTTGTTTTTGGGTTCCATATTCAAATTTATTTAGTTCCCTTTTTATAGCTCTCCTTATTCAAGTCCACTTTGTAGTTGGTTTTGCTTAGTTTCCTAAATTATATCCTACTTCCAATTTGATTTCAGTTTTTCTAGTTTCTGAATTTTTGGCCTTCCTTAAGTCCTTATTTCCTAAATTCTTATTTTAGCTAACCCTTGGCCAAAAGTTCCTCAAGGTTTGATAAAGTATATTGTTCTAAACAAGAGCTTAGAGAGAGATTGTTTGAGTGAGGGGTGAGACATAAAAAAATAACCAAGAGCTTACTCATATACATCCTTACTACAAATCTTCCCCTATTATTGTTTCTTACTTTTGTTTGTACTAACTTTTTGTAGGAATCATGTCAAAAAGAACACGTAGCTTTAATTGACCAAAAGTTCCTTAAGGATTGGACAGACCACATGAGCCGAAGTTATTCCAATATGGGTGATCAACTTGAGTCCTTGCAATCTAAGTTTCAATCTAATGATAGCAAGATTGAGCAATTGTCCAACACATTGCAATCAAAGCTTCAATCTATTGACAACAAGATTGAGCAATTGTCCAAGACTTTGCAAGAAAGTATGAGATCCCTCATCGAATCCTTCTCCAGAAAGTCGAAGTCTAGAAAGAAAAGTCCCTCAACTTTTAATAGTAGTAAAGAGTCCAATGGGGTTTCTACTTCCCATAGGGGTCGAAATCAAGTTGACACATATGACCAAGTTTTGGTAAGTATAAAAATAGAAATTCCAGCCTTTCAAGGTAGAGGAGATCCTAAAGCATACTTAGAATGGGAAAAGAAGGCTAAAAGGGCTTTTGATTGTCATCCATGTTTGATAGGGATGTGATTTTTGATAGTAAGTCCGATGATTTTATGTCTCCTTCAACTGAGACTGATGGTAAAGAAGATGCCATAATAGGAGAAGCACTTACTACCTTGAAGAGTCTTGAAATGGTGAGTGAGGAAGAATTATCAAATGGAGAAGCATTAGTGACCATGAGACCACTTAGTGCTCAAGCCGTGAAGAATGTTGAGCAAAGGGAGAACATCTTTCATGTACAAGTTTATGAAGTTCCACTCCGGATTAGCAATGAAGAGAAGAAGGATAAGGAGGAAGAAGAGCTTGATGTATCATATTTAACAAATCTATTGAGTGGGAGTGATCAAAACCAATAGCCCGAGTCGGTTGATAATGTTTTGACTATTTCACGTCTTGATTTTGTGATTAAAGAAAGACAATTTTCCCACCCTCCACTCCAAACTTGGTCCCTTCAAAGACTAGTGGTAAAACGCAATTACAAGAGTGGCTCGAGAAAAGGCAAAAAGAAAATCTATCGTTGTCCCTAGCCAAACTATTCCTTCTACACCCCAAGGTGGTCAAAGTATGTTGAGCTTATCCCAAGAGTGTTGTTGAAGATTTGAGGATGAATCCTTTCAAGGAAAGGGGGAATGATGAGATTCCAGGAGTCATTCAAGCTACTCGCCAAGCTTTCAATCCACTATGGTGTATTATGGGGGCCAATGACGAGAGCTAGGTCCAAATGACATCAAGAAACCATTAAATGGTTTAATTCTTGACATCCAAGCTCATCAAGCATGCGGCCAAGACTTGCAAGTCATTAACTTATTGCAAGTTCGAGTTGAAGAACACTAGTCTTGCCTTAGCTGAATTTGTAGGATATCAAATATGACACGCAACCGAATTTTAAAATTTTTATTTCCTCCAAGGATCCTCACAAAGTAATTTCAAACAGGTCATGAAGAGTTTTACCTTTTATTGGTAGTGGATAATCTTTCTTGTGTGGAGTTGTTTACTTGTCAAATCATAGCAACACCCAAAAGAGCCTTGCCACTACAATATCCACATGATCATCTCCAAGTCCCAAGTTAATTGTCACACAATTAACTAAGGAAGAAGCAGCAATAACTCATAAGTGCTAGCCTGAATTTTTGTCTTCAGTTTTCAGCTTCCAAGCTTCTCTAAGTTTCAGATTTTTCTTGTTCTTTTAACACATATGCAGGAGCTGATTTTTGTTCTAAAGAATATTTGAAGAGCCTCTTGTTTTCTTGATAAAATTCATGATTTTTTATTCGAAAGAAACACCACAAAATTCTTTTGCTGAACAAGAAAAGAGAGTTTTGTTTTTGGGTTTCCTTTACTGCAGAATTTTTCTTCTCTAAGAAAAATCTGTTTTTGTTCTTTGATGCAGTAAGGAGAACGTGCAGTTATGTTGATCACATCTTGGTTAGAGTCTTCTGAAGTTTAATTCCAAATATATAGAAAAATATTAGGGCAAAACTTCTTCTAAAGAGTTTTACTTGAACTTCAAGTTTTAATCTATTTTGGAACTTTCTAAATTTCAGCTTTCCAAATTTCTTTAGTTGCTAAAACAAGAATCCCATTTTTATTTTGCTTCTAATTTTTGTCCATTACATGAATTAATAAATCCAAAAATGTTTTGGATTGATTAACACAAAAAAAAAACATTTAGAAACCAAAACCAAATTCCGATTTACACCGGAACCCATATATAGTCCTATTCGTAAAAGGATTCTTAAATTAACCAAAATTTATCATATAAATTTTATACTTCTTTTGGATACAATCTAAGTGTGTGACCCAATAGGTTCTTATAACATTAGCAATGACATAAAATCTATTTTATGCCATAAACATTGAGCGATGTCTAGCAACACATCAATGCTACCCAAGTTATAAGAATATTAGTAATTCAACATTACTTTTCTTGTGATAGATGTTACCATGTAATTCAATCCCTTTACCTTGGATATTTGATTGAAAACGAGCTATGAAGTGTGTCACACTCGTATAGTTCAATCTTTGCATTTCTTGATTCCCAAGTTAGACACATCTAAGCAAATGAGCTCGATATCACATAACTCATTTGAGCACGGCCATACATTTTATGGTGTCACTTGATCAAGGGGCCCAAAGATATCACTTCCATTATATAAAAGGGGCAAATTCTATGTTGATCACTTAACATCCCACTACATAATTCATTACACATCCAGTTGCCACTTTTATAGTTCACTTTGTTACGGATGACGTTTAGTAGCATCAAAACATGCAACTCCTCATGTTGGAATCTCTGGTAACCTTAAGTTTAAGGATCACTTACACTATCATCACTATGAGAAATGCTTATGACACTTCATATGATAACCAATGTAGCATTTCTTATGGCAGGTCAATCCAGTACATAGTTCTCTAACATGTACCTATGTATTGACTTGATATCTCATATCATGACACATTTCATTAGCCACTACACATAGTAGTCTTAATGCATTATCATTGTCCCATTTAATGATAATACTTAACTCGGGATAGATTTAGAATAATTTAATTCTTGGGACATTATTATATTTATTCATGAAGTGTAGATATAGAATAAAACATAATAATAACAAATTTTCATAAATTAAAAGCATAATAATAAAATGTATGCCAATACAATCATCACATGATTGGTACATAAGGCATAATTCAACAAATTCCCACTTGAACTAAGGCAAATCAGTCATCTCTAAAGGCTAATGATCTAGTATGACGATCATGTCTCTGTTGCGTCAGAGGCTTTGTCAGTGGGTCAGCGATGTTATCATTAGTTGGTACTTTGCATATATTCACATCTCCTCTCTCAATGATCTCTCGAATTGAATGGAAGCGCCAGAGTTTATGTTTGGATCACTGGTGAGATCTGGGTTTCCTAGCCTGCTGAATGGCTCCATTGTCGCCACATTAGAGCTCAATTGGATCGGCATTGCTAGATACAACCCCATTTTCAGTTATGAACTTTTGATCCAAACGGCCTCTTTTGCTGCGTCTAATACAGCAATATACTCGGCCTCTGTTGTAAAATTGGCTACGGTAGCCTGCTTTGAACTTTTCAGCTTACACAACTACTATTTAGACGAAACACATAACTTGACTACGATCGATAATCATCCTTGTTGGTTTGGAAGCTTGCATCTATGTAACCAATTACATTGAGCTCTTCCTCACCTCCATATATCAAGAATGTATTCTTAGTCCTTCTCAAGTACTTAAGGATATTTTTGATAGTGATCCAGGGACGCTCACCGGGATCTACTTGATATTTCCATTAAAGAAAGCAGTTTTGACAGCCATTTGCCAAATTTCATAATCATGGAATGCAACTATTGCAAGCAAGATTCTGATGGGTTTAAGCATAGAAACTAGTGAAAAGGTTTCTTCATAGTCTATACCATGAACTTGCTTGAAACTTTTAGCGACCAATCACCCCTTAAAAGTGTGTACTTCACCATCCATGTCGGTCTTTTGCTTGAAGACCCATTTGCACCCTCTAGGTTTTACACCTTCAAGTGGATCAACCAAAGTCCATACTTAGTTTGTATACATGGATTCCATCTCAAATCTCATGGCTTCAAGCCATTTCTCAGAGTCTGGCCCTAATATAGCTTCTTGACAGGTGGTAAGCTCATCTTGATCCATTGGCAAGATGTCATCATTTTGAGTCACCAGAAATCCATATCTCTGAGGCTCACGATGAATTCTAGTGGACCTAGATGGGGCTTGTGTCTCTTGAGTAGATACTTGTTCCACAACGGTTTGTGGTGTTTGCTCAATTTCCATCTCATCAAGTTCCGCACTATTTTGTGGTTCTTCAATTTCTTGAAGTTCTATTTGTCTCCTATTGGATTTTCTAAAGATAAACTCCTTTTTTAGAAAAACGCCAGCACGAGCAACAAACACTTTGTTCTTATTGGGATTATAGAAATAATATCATTTTGTTTCTTTAGGATATCCCCAAAATTGCACTTATCAGATTTGGGTCCAAGTTTGTCGGAGACTTGACATTTAACGTAAGCCTCACATCTCCAAACCTTCATAAAAGTCATGCTAGGATGCTTCCTAATTCATATCTCATATGGTGTCTTTTGAACTGATTTAGACGGAATACGGTTTAATGTGGAAACGGCTGTAAGTAAAGCATGTCCGCAAAAGGAATTTGGAAAATCTGCATGACTCATCATGGATCGAACCATGTCTAACAAATTTTGATTTCTCCTCTCGAATACACCATTCCATTGTGGTGTTCTTGGAGGAGTGAGTTGTGAGACTATTCCACACTCCTTCTGATAGTCATCGAACTCTTGGCTTAAGTATTCACCTCCTTGATCAGATCGAATTGCTTTAATACTCTTGCCAAGTTGGTTTTGTATTTCATTCCTGAATTCTTGAACTTTTCAAATGATTCCGACTTGTATCTCATAAGATACACATAGCCGTATCCACTGAAGTGATTAGTAAATGTGATGACGTATTGAAAACCGCCTCTAGCTAGTGTGTTTATTGGTCCACATACATCCATATGTATTAGTAACAATTCACCCACCCTTTCAATATGTTTTGTGAAATGGGCTTTAGTCATCTTACGTAATAAACATGATTCACATGTCTCATACGATTCAAAATAGAATGAGTCCAAAAGTCCATGTTTACGGAGTTTGGAAATGTGATTCTCGTTAATATGGCCAAGACGACAATGCCAGAGATAAGTTGGATTAAAATTATCTAATTTAATCCTTTTGATATTCACGTTATAGATAGGCGTGTCAAGATTTAGAACATAAAGCCATTAGCCATTTGTTCACTACCATAAAACATTTTATTTAAATAAAAGAAAAAACAATTGTCTTTTATCATAAGTGAAAATTCACTCTTATCGAAACAAGAAATAGAAATAATGTTCTTCATAATGGAAGGCACATAATAACAATTATCTAGTTCTAAAACAAGCCCTCAGGGCAAGTTCAAAACATAAGTCCTTACAACTAATGCAGTAACCCTTGCTCCATTTCCCACTCGTAGGTCAACTTCGCTTTTAATAAAAATCCTACTTCTGTTCAGTTCGTGCACATTTACACATGTGTGAACCACATCCGGTATCTAATATCCATGATGAAGAAGTAGATAAATTAACTTCTATAACATGAATACCTGAAGTGCAATTTTCATTCCTCTTCTTCTTATATCCTTCCGGTAAACTTTACAGTTTCTCTTCCAATGTTTGGTCTCGTCACAATGGAAGCAGTACCCTTCTAATAGGGGTTAAAATGTCCTTTTTATTGTTAATATTTTCTCATTATTATTGTGATTTTAAGGCACATTATTTGATGTTTGTTCTGTTTTTGTTGTAGAAATGGCAAATGTTAATTTGGAGGAGAAATTGATAAAAGAAAATAAGAAAAACTATATTGAAGAAGAAAAGAGAGACAAAATTTCAGAAACCACCAAATCCTTGCGATGGGTGTTGACTTGGACAATTTGGAGAGACTTCATACGGGTGAGATTTTGGAGGCAACAAAAGAAGACAAAAACAAAAGAAAACAAAAAGGCAAGAAAGAGGTTGACTTGGAGTAGAATTGTGAACAAGACAAAAGTCTAGCCACTTTTGGACTTTGCCTGAAAAAGAACGTACAACGAATATACAGCCGCCCTCTCTCTCTGGAGGCTTGAAGACTCACATTCTTTTCTTTCTTTATTGTTAGAAATTTTCTTAGAAAAATTCTAACAGCCATGTGTGCTATCATGAATGGCTAAACCCTATTCTCTGATTCAAGGAAAGGAATGGTGGTTAATTTTTCTTATTATTTTAGATGTTTGGATTTGTTTTCTTCGTTTCTTTATCTTTGTCTTTTATTTTTAATATGAGTGGCTAAATCCTTTTTGGGGTTCTTATTCCAATTTGACCATGTGCTTATTGTGATTAATGTAGGTTGTTAGCTCTGATTCATTGGTTATTGTTGTGCTTAATGTCATTTTAGGTTTGATCACCCTAAGATTGAATCAACACTATAGAACTTGATTGAGAGATAGGTTCTGTAGGATTAGGCTATAATCTATTAATAACTTAATTAGTTGAGAGACAGTTACGTGGTTAATATTGATCAAAAGGTCATGCATTCAAATTGGAATTAAAAGACATTAGGTTGGTGAGAGCCATCAAACTTAGTGTTAATCAATTATCAATTAATTATAGGTACTATCTGAGAGGAAAATCTATGGTTCTTAAGATCCTTTCAAGATGGATTAGAATTAACATAGACCTTGCTAGTTAATCAATTTTAATAAATGGTCAAAATTGAGAATAAGAATCCTAGTTTTTACATTTGATTGAATTCAGTGTTTACTTTGATTAGTAATTTTAGTTCGAAACCTAATTTCGCTACCTAAACAAGCAAACATAGTGAGTATTTCAATATTCATTTTTAAAAATTCTTTGTGGACGATATCTTAATTTACTAATTGACATGACTCTGTGCGCTTATAGAAAATAGCACGTCAAGTTTTTGGTGCCATTGCCGGGGAATTTTGATAAAATTGATATTGTTAAAAAAAAATTTGTTGCTTGATTTAGATGTTATTTTAATTTTGTTTTTAATTGTGGTATTGTAGGAATTTTTTTTTTAGTGTATGCACATCACACGGAGTGAAAACAAACAACGATTTTCGTTGATACCACTTGATTTGGAGCTAGAAAAGACAGTTCATTAGAAGAAAAAGAAAAAAAGCAACATGAATGGAAGGGACAATGAAAGAGAGGAACCTCCTAGGGCCAAAGAACAATGCGAGATTTTGTAAGTCCTAATGTGCAAGGTGACCAAACACCAATTGTAAGGCCGGCGGTTACAGCTAATAACTTTGAAATTAAGCCGGTAATGATACAGATGGTTCAAAATTCACCATTTCATGGCTTGACACATGAAGATCCATTTGGTCATATGTCACGATTTTTGGAGTATTGCTCCGCTTTTAAGATGAATGGAGTACAACCTAATGCAATCCAGTTGATCCTCTTTCCATTTTCTCTTATGGAAATAGCAAAGAGATGGTTTACAAGTTTACCACCCAACTCCATCAACACTTGGCAAGAGCTCTATACAGCTTTCTTTAATAAATACTTGCCACCTGCAAAGGTGATGAGGATTAGGAATGAGATTAAATTTTTCTTTCAAAGAGATGATGAAACATTCTTTGAGTGCTGGGAAAGATTCAAAAGTCTTCAGAAACAATGCCCGCCTCAATTGATTCCTACATGGGATTTGGAGCAATCATTCTATAAAGGAGTCAATCATGTGGTTAGAGTCAATATTGATGTAGCAGCTGGAGGTACAATCATGTAAAAAACACCAGGAGATGCTTTAGATCTCTTTGAGGAGATGGCTAATGCACAAAGTTTGTGGTCCGATGAGAGGACCATTTCAAAGAAGGCAAGAGTAATGGAAGTGGACAATTTTACCATGCTGAATGCAAAAGTTGATGCTCTCACAAAAAGGATGGACAAAGTAAACGTTAATGCAGTTTCCTCATTATCATCCTCTTGTGAATTATGTCAAAGGGGCCATCCTACAAAAAAGTGTAGAATGATGCAAGGAATGTCTACAGAAGATGTCAACTATATAGGGAACTTCAAGGGACCTCAAAACCAAGTCTATGGTAATACCTACAATCCAAGTTTGAGAAACCACCCCAATCTCTCTTGGGAAAATCAAGGGAATAACCAGTGGTGACCACATGCATCACTAGGATTTGGAGGTCAAAATGCACAACAACCCCCCTCCCCCCCCCCCCAAAATCAGTTTCGACAACCCCAACATCAGTTTCAACAAAAAAAAGAGGCAGTTTCAATTGAAAGCAAAATGGATAAATTCATGGATATCATGACAGCAAAGATGGGTCAACAAGATGAAGCTCAAAAGAGGATAGAACAAATGATTCGAAACCATTCCTCTTCTATTCATAATCTAGAAGTGCAAATGAGGCAATTAGCAGATACCTTATCAACAAGAAATCAAGGTGCATTACCAAGCAATACAGAATGAAATCCAAAAGAGCATGCAAAAGCTATCACCTTGAGAAGTGGTGTAGAGATCCAAACCTCTAAAGCAACAATAGACTATGAAGAAAAGAAGAAGGACGAGGAGAAAAAGCCAAAAAGTGAATGGGTTGAAAAATATAAAGAACAGGAAGAGAAGGTGGAGAACACAGTTAAGGCAAAAGCACCACCACTTCAACCATATGATCCTCCAATACCATATCCACAAAGGTTGGAGAAAAAGGAGCATGATCATCAATTTGCAAAAATTTTTGAAAGATTAAAGACTCTCCACATCAATATGTCGTTTGTGGAATGTCTAGCCCAAATGCCAAAGTATGTAAAGTTTTTAAAGGAGTTGATTTCCAACAAAAAGAAGTTGCAGAAATTCGAGACAGTTACACTTACAAAGGTGTGCAGTGCAATCATTTCTAATATACTTCCTTTGAAAAGGAAGCAACTAGGGAGTCTTACTATTCCATGTTTTGTTGGAAATTTAACATTTCAAAAATCTTTATGTGTGCTTCTGTTAACCTTATGCCTTTGTCAGTTTGCAGGAAATTGGAATTCAGAGAAGCAAAACCAACAAACATCCGATTACGACTGGCAGACAGGACAACAAAGAAACCAGAAGGCATAGTAGAATATGTGCTTGTAAGGGCTGGAAAATTCATCTTTCCAGTAAATTTTGTTATTCTTGATTTTGAAGAAGATGAAGATGTTCCATTGATCCTTGGTATGCCATTCCTCTAAATTGCCAAAGCAATTATTGATGTTTACGATGGTACGTTGACATTAAGAGTAGGAGAGGATAGTTGTAAGTTCAACATCTATCAATATATGAAACATCCTTCTGATTATGATTTATTTTTGAGAGTTGATGTTGGGAATGAATGCGGGAATGAAGTCCAACGAAGGAGGTTGGCAAATTGTGATGAATTGGAGAATATTAAGAAGTGTATGCAGGTACAATCTTCCCAAGATGAATAATACCTTAAACACCATACAAATTTTTCTCAAATTCAATTACCAAATACTGAACCTACACCACCATCAATCATAAAACCACCAAATGTAGACTTGAAACCTCTACCTCCACACTTGAGGTATACTTTTCTTGGAGAGAATCAAATTTAACCTGTGATCATATCCTCTAAACTTACCCAAGACCAAGAAGACTCTTGCTTGTAAGGATGCTTAAAAGAAGAATCAGAGCAATTGGTTGGCAAATTTGTGATATAAAAGGAATAAGTCCATCTTATTGCATGCACAAGATTTTGATTGAAGAAAGATACATGCCAACTATTGAAAGGCAAAGAAGGCTCAATCCAAACATGCAAGAAGTGGTGAAGAAAGAGGTGGTTAAGCTATTAGATGCTGGAATTAATTACCCAATTTCAGATAGTTTATGGGTAAGTCCTATCCAGTGTGTTCCAAAGAAAAGAGGCATGACCATTGTAGAAAATAAAGAAGGTAAGCAGATTCCAACAAGAGTGGTGATTGGATGGAGGGTATGCATTGATTATAGAAAGTTAAATTCTACTACAAAGAAAGATCACTTTCCACTACCATTCATTGATCAAATGTTGGAGAGGATAGCAGGGCATGCTTTCTATTGCTTCTTAGATGGCTATTCAAGTTACAATCAAATAGAAATTACTCTAGAGGATCAAGAGAAGGCGACATTCACATGTCCCTATAGCACATTTGCTTATAGAAGGATGCCATTTGGAATTTGTAATGCTCTAACAAGCTTCCAGATATGCATGATGGCCATATTCTCAAATTTGATAAAAGAAATCATGGATATGTTCATGGATGATTTCTCAATCTATGGAGGCTCTTTTAAAGGATGTTTGGAGAACTTGGAGCAAGTTCTTACACGGTGTGAGAAGACAAATCTAGTGTTAAATTGGGAAAAGTGCCATTTTTTGGTGGAAGAAGGAATTGTACTTGGACATAGAATATCAGCACAAGGAATTGAAGTGGACAAAGCTAAAGTACAAACCATTGAAAAGCTTCAATATCCCATCAATGTTAAAGGAGTTCGCAGTTTCCTTGGACATGCAGGATTCTATCGACGGTTCATCAAGGACTTTTTAAAAAATTTTAAACCGCTTTGTAAGTTACTTGAGAAAGATTCTCCTTTTGATTTTACTAATGCTTGTAAATTGGCCTTTAAGAGGTTGAAAGAAGCCTTCCTATAGTTGTATCACCTAATTGGAACCTCCCATTCGAATTGATGTGTGATGCAAGTGATCATGCAATAGGAGCTGTACTTGGCCAAAGAAGGGAGAATAAACTTCATGTCATCTATTAAGCAAGCCGAACTCTGAGTGATGCACAGCTTAACTATGCCACAACCGAGAAGGAGATTCTAGCAGTAATTTTTGCTTTTTGATAAATTTTGATCTTATCTTCTTGGTTCTAAAGTTATTGTGTATACAGATCATGCAGCAGTAAAGTATCTCTTAAACAAGAAAGACTCAAAGCCAAGGCTCATTAGATGGGTACTTCTTTTACAAGAGTTTGACATTGAGATCAGAGATAAGAAAGGATCAGAGAACTTGGTAGCTAATCATCTCTCAAGATTGGAATTAGAGCAAGAAGAAGAAAATGAAATTGAAGAACCAATCCAGGAGCTATTTTCGGACAAGATGGAGTTGGAAATTCAAAGTTTAAATGTACCATGGTTTGCTAACATTGCCAATTTTGTCTCAGGTGAAAAGTTTTCGGAAGAATGCAATAGTCAATAAAGGAAGAAGCTCATATGTGATGCTAAATTTTATTGGTGGGATGATTCGTATCTTTGAAAGCTATGCAGAGATGGAATGATAAGAAGATGTGTAGGAGAAGAAGAACCCAGTTCAATTCTTTAACATTGTCACGGGATGGTCAATGGTGGTCATTTTGGTCCTCAAAGAACTGCTGCTAAGGTTCTTGAAGCAGGGTTCTATTGGCCTACACTCTTCCATGATGTTAGAAAGTTTGTACACAATTGCAATGCATGTCAAAAGAGTGGCAACATTTCAAAAAAGGATGAAATGCTTCAATCTGGAATTTTAGAGGTCGAAATATTTGACGTTTGGGGCATAGATTTCATGAGGCCATTTCCTATTTTAGACGGAAACAAGTACATACTTGTCTGTGTGAATTATGTATCCAAATGGGTTGAAGCTCAAGCATGTGCCGTAAATGATGCAAGAGTAGTTTGCAAATTCTTGAGAAGACTCTTTGCTAGGTTTGGGATGCCTCGAGCTATCATAAGTAATAAAGGAACACATTTTTGTAACAAGAATATAGAAGTATTGCTAGCTCGTTATGGGTTAAGATACAAGATCGCCACTCTATACCATCTTTAGACAAGTGGAC
Organism: Gynochthodes officinalis; assembly: GCA_020080225.1. Lineage (NCBI taxonomy): Eukaryota > Viridiplantae > Streptophyta > Magnoliopsida > Gentianales > Rubiaceae > Gynochthodes > Gynochthodes officinalis. The sequence continues at coordinate 7,267,289 of CM034620.1, forward strand.
AAGTGGAAGTAAGCAACAGAGAATTAAAGAAGATACTTGAAAGAACAATGAACAAATCAAGAAAATAATGGGCAAGGAAGTTGTATGATGCTTTATGGGCATACTGAACAGCATTTAAAACACCTTTTGGAATGTCTCCATATAGGTTTGTTTATGGAAAAGCATGCCATCTTCCTATAGAAATCGAGCATAAGGCTTACTGGGCAATCAAGATACTAAATTATGACTGCAAGAAATCTACTAAAGAGGACTTCTACAGTCGAGTGAATTGGAGACAATAAGAGAGATGGCATATGAAAACTTCAGAATTTATAAAGAACATATGAAGAGATGGCATGATGCCAAGGTAAAGATTAAGAGTTTTCAAGAAGGAGACCAAGTGTTGCAATTCAACCCCAGACTTAGACTATTCCCAGGGAAACTAAAGAGTAGATGGTCGGGACCATTTACAATGGGCCATGTATATCCCTATGGAGCTGTCAAAGTTTGCAACACTCAAGGAGAAAAGTTCAAAGTGAATGGTCAAAGATTGAAAGTCTACCATAGAGGCGCATTGGACAATTCACGCCAATCAACCTTTTTAACTGATTCAACTCCTTGAAGAACATGATGGTCTAAGCTAATAGATCTAAAAATGCGCTTCTTGGGGGCTCAACCAAGTTTTTCCGTTTTTATTTGTATTTCAAATAGTTTGTTAATTTTCCTTTGGAAAGAGAAAAAGAAGGAAAAGAGAGAGAGAGAGAGAGAGAGTTAACATAATGATTTTTCCATGTTGCAGGTATAATGGCAGAGAAATCATGTTGCAGGAAACAGAAAGCTGGAAACCGTAGCATGAAAAGTCATGCCACAGCATGGCCAAGTAGAAAGGAAAACAAAAAGTTGGAAACCGTAACATGAAATGTCATGCCACAACATGGTTTAGTAGAAGGCTTCCAGAGAATTGCCAACCGTAGCATGAAAACTCATGCCACAGTATGGTTTAACAGAAGGTTTCCAGAAACTTCACAACCATAGCATGGAATGTCATGACATGGCATAGTTCGTAGGGATATTTTCTGTCCGGAAATATTATGGGCACAACATGAATACTCATAACATGGCATAGGTTTCTCTATATTTAAAAAAATAAAAAAAATTCTCGATCTACTTTAACCCTAGGACATGTCTACTTGACATTTTTTTTTCTACTACCGCCTCTCCTTCCTCCTTCTCAAAGCATAAAAAGAAACTTCTTCTTCTTCTTCTCACAACAACATCAGACATCTTCTCATCCATTTGACATTGTTAAGAGGGTTGTGCAGAATTTTCATTCACCCACAAAGTTACGACATAGTAAGCATACTTGGGGCGATTTCAAATGGTGACCGAACAAATTTTAGCAAAGTTTTAACGACAACTATAGGGACTTCTTTCTCTCACTCTATTTTGTGAATTTTGTTGGATATTGGCTAGAAGCTTTGCGCTAAATTTCTGTGCATATTCTTCTTCCATTGGGGATAATGTATGATTTAGGTGTGCGGGAGGGTTGTTCTTATGCTGTTATGGTGTTAAAATTTTTTAGAATCATGCTCAACTATTTGAATGTCTTTCTTGCAATTTCTAACTCTTTGATACTTATTTCGAATATCTCTTAGTTAGCATGCATTAGGGGTTGAGTTGGAAAGCATGAAAAGAAGTGAGTGTGATTAGCCTTTGTTTTTAAAATTTTGTTTAAGCATCTCGTTGATTTTGATGATTGAATTGAATTAGGATGTGCAATATTTGATACAATGAACCTTTTGTGAGTATTTGAGCCAAAAGTATTTTCTTTTCCTTGTTCACAGTTTTCTTTGTTGAGTGATGTCAAATAGGCCATGTTTATTCTAGAACTTACTTTGTTATGCATGTCAAGATCACAGTGTGGATTCATGCTTTGAGATGGTAAGGGTATGTAGGATAAACCGATTAAACTTTCTAAAGAGCTTACCGTCTATACATATACCCCTAGTTGACTAGTTTGAGCCTTGACTTTTCTTTGTTTTTAACACCACATTATTAGCCTGAAATTGTTGTTTTTGTTTACCATCATTGAATCATTTTGTCAAGAGTATGTGGGAATGAAATGCATGGTAAAATTGCTGTTGTCTCCAAAGGAAAGAACCATTGAAGAGAAAAGCAACGAAAAAAGAAAAGTGTTTTAAAAAAAAGGAAAAAGTGAAAAAGTACTTCCTGAAAAGTTTGGACAAAGTAAAAGTTCTCTGTGTATACAAAATGGTCCAACGAAGTGTGAAAAAAAAAAGGAAAAAAAAAGGAATATCGATCTTGAAAAGAAAGTAGTTCTAAAATGTACTTGTGTTGCTTTTGAATCTTGTAAGGAAGTTCCTGCATATCTTGAGTTGTGTAGCCTAAATTTTCCCTTTTTTATCTTCTTTAACTAAGCCCCGTTACAACCTGTTTAAGTCCTTTTGATTTTTGCATGGATTCATACTTGTTAGTGGTGGAGATGTGATATATAAGAAGGCCTATGGTAATGACATGTTATATTTGATTTGAGTGCTAAATGAACCCCTAAACACTTTGAGTGATTAGAGTGCAACCTATGAGTGGCGATCAAATTTTGTGCATTTGATTCGATAAAATTGTTGGGATTAATGAGACGCTTATGTTTTGTGAAGGAAAAGGGCTATGAGTATTTGTTCTTTGACTTGGCATTCTAACCTTAATTTCTAATGTGTGATAACTTTGGATTATTTGCGAATAGGTTGAAAATGGGAAAAGAAATGGAGCAGAAGACGTTGAGTTAATGTATGCTTGAGGACAAACATGATTTAGGTGTGGGGGAATTTGACAGGGGTTAAAATGTCCTTTTTATTGTTAATATTTTCTCATTATTATTGTGATTTTAAGGCACATTATTTTATGTTTTTGTTGTAGAAATGGAAAATGTTAATTCGGAGGAGAAATTGATAAAAGAAAATAAGAAAAACTATATTGAGGAAGAAAAAAGAGAAAATTTCAAAAAATACTAAATCCTTGCAATGGGTGTTGACTTGGACAATTTGGAGAGACTTCATACGGGTGAGATTTTGGAGGCAATAAAAGAAGACAAAAAAAAAAGAAAACAAAAAGGCAAGAAAGAGGTTGACTTGGAGTAGAATTGTGAACAAGACAAAAGTCTAGCCACTTTTGGACTTTGCCTGAAAAAGAACGTAGAAGGAATATACAGCCACCCTCTCTCTCTAGAGGCTTGAAGACTCACATTCTTTTCTTTCTTTAGTGTTAGAAATTTTCTGAGAAAAATTCCAGCAGCCATGTGTGCTATCATGAATGGCTAAACCCTATTCTCTAATTCAAGGGAATGATTGATGGTTAATTTTTCTTATTATTTTAGATGTTTGGATTTGTTTTCTTTGTTCTTTATCTTTTTCTTTTATTTTTAATATGAGTGGCTAAATCCTTTTTAGGGTTCTTATTCCAATTTGACCATGTGCATATTATGATTAATGTAGGTTGTTAGCTCTGATTCATTGGTTATTGTTGTGCTTAATGCCATTTTAGGTTTGATCACCCTAAGATGGAATCAACACTATAGAACTTGATTGAGGGATAGGTTCTGTAGGATTAGGCAATAACCTGTTAATAACTTAATTAGTTGAGAGATAGTTAAGTGGTACCTTACTTTGGCAAACCTACACGCAGTCAATCAAAGCCTTGACAAGTGCTAGGCTTTGGAAGGCATCTAGGACTTAATATTCATTTGAGGGATTTGTTAAATTCTCACCATTGTATTTAAATTGGTTATTGTAACTATTAGTTCAATTAATCACATAAATTGCTTAACTAATCATTACAATCATTATCACATTATGCATTTAACCAATGAACATAAATAGCATGCATCTCATATATTAACAATAAAGTAAATGTGACATAATTATAGCCCAAACTAAGTTGATTCTCTCAAGCCAATGACAACCAAAAAGGTTAACCTAAGGGTATCGGCATCTTCTCCAAGTGCCTCCTTGGTTCTTCTTGTATGGTCACCAACTCCTTGCCTCCTAGTCTAGTCTTATCTCTAATCTAACTATTACATCTTTAGAGAAACCTCGAGTTACGTTTGATGGGAGTTAGGTGAGAAAAAAATTTACAACTAGAAAATAGAGTGAGGCATGACGCGTAGGTCATATTTAAAAACCAATACAAAATTAATATTCAATCACATTGGGCTACCATGCTCAAATATCACATAATGCACATGTCTATACAATTGTCATTCATATTCAACACTTAAATACATTAATATAATTAATTTATGACAATTAAGTATTAAATAAAAATTTGGGTTTCAAATAATAATATATTATGCAGGGAAGGTTCGGGTCAAAGTACAATTTTCCACCATTCCTTAATCATGAGAAATTTATAAAATATATCATATATATTTTTCCAGCCATATCATGAAATATCACATATTCCATTTGACCAACTCTTGATCATGATTAATTTGCAAAAAATATATCATATATATTTTTGGTCAAACTAGAGCTGAACTCATGTATACATCCGAAACAAATTTCAGTTGTTACATCAAAATTGCAACAATTATATTTCACAAATATATTTCGGCCTTACTTGCTCATTAGAAATTTGTGAAAAATATATCTCATATATTTGCGGCCTTTACATGATACATATATGAAATTTTAGCCATGATAAATTTCAAAGCTACATTCAATTTGGCCAAAGATGAAACACATCACATGTATTCCTTTTTCTGGCTAAACATGATCATTGAAAAATTTGTGAATAATATATCAAATATTTTAGAACTAAACTTAACATATCATATATATTAAACTTTGGCCAGCCATAAACAACTTCAAAATCATGTGCAATTTAGCCAAAAATTAAGAAAATAGAACCATTCAAAATTCAAAAAGCCAAGCTTTCCAAAATTTCAATAAACTTGTAAATTGGAACTATTATATATCACATATATAATTTGGCCTTAATATTATATATATATCACATATATATATTTTACATATTGATTTTATTCCCAAAATAAAATTTGAAACTAAATTGGCCTCCCCAAATTGCAACAGCTAAAGCTATGGTTTTCTGAAAAACCAAAACTAGCATAAAGCACAAAACCGAACTTTATTGAATTTTCTTGAAAAAATCCGAAACCAATTTTATGCATCCTATACATATTTTGCCTCAATATGATTCAACACATATTATTTTCAGTTTTAAGAAAATTTATCAAAACTAAAGCACAAGAAAATTTTGCAAACCCAAAGCCAAGCCAAAAAAATTCAGAAATGCTGAACTTTGGTTCTTCCATGCATATTTGCATATATATATATATATATGTATATAAAATTCAAATCTAGAAATAACACATTAAAGCATACCCTATATATATATATATTATTCAAATATAGAAATAACACATTAAAGAAAACCCAAAATTGATTTAATAAACATAAACATATCATATATGTTTAATGAAAAACTTTGCAAATTCAGATTTAATGAACAACTTCACAAAATCTAAATTTTCAGCATGCTTATTCATAAACAATTTAAGAAAATAAAAATGTTTCACATAAAACCAATTTGAGCATTTGTAAGTAGCTCTGATACCACTGTAGGAAATCAAATATGACACATAGCATAATTTTAAAATTTTTATTTCCTCCAAGAATCCTTACGAAGTGATTTCAAACCGGTTGTAAAGAGTTTTACCTTTTACTAGTAGTGGATGATCTTTCTTGTGTGGAGTTGTTTGCTTATCGAATCACAGCAACACCCAAAAGAGCCTTGCCTCTATGGTAATCACATGATCATCTCCATGTCCCAAGTTAATTGTCACACAATTAACTAAGGAAGAAGCAGCAAAAACTTGTAAGTGATAGCCTGAATTTTTGCCTTCGGTTTTCAGCTTTCAAGCTTCTCTAAGTTTCAAATTTTTCTTGTTCTTTTAACACAGATGCAGCAGCTGATTTTTATTCTAAAGAACAGGTGAAGAGTCTCTTGTTTTCTTGATAAAATTCGTGATTGATTCTTCAAAAGAAACACCACAAAATTCTTTTGCTGAGCAGGAAAAGGGAGTTTGGTTTTTGGATTTCCTTTGCTGCAGAATTTTTCTTCTCTAAGAAAAATCTGTTTTTGGTTTTTGATGCAGCAAGGAGAATGTACAGCTGTGTTGTTCACATCTTGGTTAGAGGCTGCTGAAGTTTGTGTCCAAATACATTGAAAAATATTGGGGCAAAACTTCTTCTAAAGAGTTTTACTTGAACCCCAAGTTCTAATCTATTTTGGTACTTTCTAAATTTCAGCTTTCCAAATTTCATTAGTTGCTAAAACAAGAATCCCATTCTTATTTTGCTTCTAATTTTTGGCCATTACAGGAATTAATAAATCCAAAACTGTTTTGGATTTATTAACACAAAACAAAACCATTTAGAAACCAAACCAAATACCGATTTATACCGGAACCCATATAGAGTCCTATTCGTAATAGGATTCTTAAATTAACGAAAATTTATCATATGAATTTTATACTTATTTTGGATACGATCTAAGTGTGTAACCCAATAGGTTCTTATAACGTTGGCAATGACATAAAATCTATTTTATGCCATAAACATTGAGCGGTGTCTAGCAACACATAAATGTTACCCAAGTTATAAGTATTAGTAATTCGACATTACTTTTCTTGTGAAAGATGTTACCACGTAATTCAATCCCTTTGCCCTAGATATTTGATTGAACACGAACCATGAAGTGTGTCACACTCGTATAGTTCAGTCTTTGCATTTCTTTATTCCCAAGTTAGACACATCTAAACAAATAAGCTCGATGTCACATATTGACTCATTTGAGCGCGGCCATGCACTTTATGGTGTCACTTGATCAAGGGGCCCAAAGATATCACTCCCATTATATAGGAGGGGCAAATTCTATCTTGATCACTTAACATTCCACTACATGATTCATTATATATCCAATTGCCACTTTTATAGTTCACCCTGTTACGGGTAACATTTAGTAGCATCAAAACATGCAACTCCCATGTTGGGATTTCTGGTGACCTCAAGTCTAAGGATCACTTACACCATCATCACTATGAGAAATGCTTAGACAATTCATATGATAACCCATGTAGCATTTGTCATGGTGGATCGATCTAGTACATAGTTCTCTAACATGTACCTATGTGTTGACTTGATATCTCATATCATGACACATTTCATCTGTCACTATACATACTAGTCTTAATGCATTATCATTGTCCCATTTAATGATAATACTTAACTAGGGATAAATTTAGAATAATTAAATTCTTGGGACATTATTATATTTTTCATAAAGCGCAGATATAGAATAAAACATAATAATAACAAATTTTCATAAATTAAAAGCATTATAATACAATGTATGCAATACAATCATCACATGATTGGTGCTTAGGGCATAATCCAACAGAATTCAAATGTGATAATAGGCCAAGATTATTTAATTAATTTTTGTAGTTTTATTTTAATATTTGCATGCTAAATTTAGGTAATTAAAAGGCCAACCTTGCTGGATTTTTAATTGCTATGGACTAAATTTAGGTCTTTATTTATATGCCAAATTTGTAATCTTGAAGGAAGCTTTAAGGGGCCAAACTTCCAAGCCCAATTGGCTTTAGATTTTTTATTTCCTTTCTGTTTTAAGGCTCTTTTGGCCACCTCCCCTTTAGAAATTAGGTTAGGATTAGGATTTAGTTGTTTTCTAGTTAGGACAAACTTGTAGCCTATTTAAAGAGGCCAATCGGCCAAAATATCAATATACATGTTGAGAAGATTTTTGTGATAGTACGTCCTTGAGAGTTTGAGTGAATCTATTTCTTGGTTCTTTCAAATAACAATGGGCTTATCAAACTTGACCATTTTGTGGAACCTTTGAGTCTTATCAATCTAGTAGAACCCTAGGTTGTGGTGACGCTTCATCCATCGGTCTCAATTCCGCCTGTTCTAGCAATTTCGCAAGTTAAGTCTTGGGTCCTATTTCGCTTGTTGCGTATTGTCGGCTCCCTATAGTTGTGTGGTACCCATCAAGCGATGTGAACTTTATTTGGCATGTGAATGAAAGAAATGTCACAAAAAAGTCTCTTTTTTTCATGTGGAGACTTTGAACAATCTCCTGCCATTCTCAGATGTCTTCATGATAATGGGCCTCAATTTTCCATCTAAGTGCTCAGGCTACTATTTCATTGGTGACCTCCAGCATTTTTTCAATGCTGCCCGTTAGCTAGGGAGGTTTAGACTTCCTTTGTGACTAAGTTAAACATGTCTAGTAATTTATTTGTTGATTCCTGGTCATTATTATCTCATTGGTGGACTCATGTTGGGACATCTAGTGTAGAGACGAATCTCGTGGTAATATTGACAAGTTTTATCTACTAGGAATTGTGGAAAGCTCACAACAAATATTTATATGATAAAATCACTCCAACGGCCTCCTCAGTGATTTCGGCCGTAAATCAACACATGTTGACAATTGCACACCCTCATTCTTTTTAGGCCAAGAAAAAACAAGATTGGTAGTTCGTTATTGCCGGTCTATTATCGAGCCTCAAGCCGACACCTCCATCTATTTACAAAATGGTCCATTGGGAGTTTCCTCCTTCTCATTTCATGAAGTTGAATGTAGATGGATGAGCGCTTGGGAATCGGGGAATGTAAGGGGCAGTTTCATTATTCGCAACACCTTTGGGTAGTTTCATTTCGCTCAAGAAATTTATTCGGGGTACAACACTTTATGCCATATTGCAAGCATTGCTTCAGGGGTTGCAAATAGCATTATAGATGCATATAGAAAATCTTGAAGTTGAAACGAATAATCTGACACTAGTGCAAATGTTACACCAGAAGTCTCTATGGCCTTGGAAATATCATCTACATCTGCAAAACATATGGTGAATCCTATTGTCTCACCGGTTTACTTTGAAACATGTTTGCAGGGAAACTAATTCAGTGGCGGACTCTGTAGCACATATGGCAAACACGAACTGTATAATAGCAATTTACACTACTCATACTCTGCCTCCTAGATTAAAATGTCAAGTAGTTCTAAATCAACAATACTTTCCATACTCATACTCTGCCTCCTCGATTGAAAGGTCAAGTAGCTCTAAATCAACAATACTTTCCATACATTAGGAAAAATTAGGTCTCTTCTTTTCTATGGGTGGTAAGGTTTATGTCCCCCACCATTTCGATTGGTTTTTTTCTTTTCTTTAGTTAGGCATTCGATGAGTGCAAGTGGTATGGTTTATGCTCCCCATTTGTTTTTTCTATTTGTTTTTTTTTCTTAGTAAGAGGCACGGTTATTGCCATCCTCTTCTGCTCATAGATTTTGCTGAAAGAGGTCACGTCCTATATCCTTCTCTTCTATGTTCTTTTTTATTTTCATATATTAATAAAAGGGTAACCAAGCCCACCAACCGCACAATGGCTGTTTGATAAAAAAAAATTTAGTTTAGAACCTTATGAGAACTATCATCAACGTTCTTTAAATGATCGCTACAGGAAAAACACAAATACCACAACTATAACTAACTAGACAGAGTCACTTCTTAAACCTATTGCAAAGTTTATATTAATTTAGACATTTACTCATCTAAACAATAAGAAGATTGCAAGCATGCCCCATCTCATTAGCTTCAAATGAAATATTTTGGATATACCTCATGTGGTCGTCTACAATGAATTTATAACTATATATTCTTGCTGCCAATGCTAAAAGAATTGTGTGATACTAAAAGAGGCAAACATGTATAATTCGAGAACAAGTATGATCCCTGCAATAATAACAAGTCCACTAGCCAAACCAACAGACAAATTTGTAATGAAGCTATCCTCTATTTCACCATTTCTGTGGCTAACCATCACACCCTACCTAGTGGCTTTTATGTCAGTGTTGCTTGAATTGACTTTGTTAACAACCCAATTTGGTTGACCTGCAATTATTAATAAGATTACTCTTTACTTCTTCTTCAGTGGATATACATCAAATTATTCCTAAACAATAGCCCCAAATGTGAACTAATTTATATCTAACTACAATTCTTTAATAGAGATTATTACAAGTAGACTAAGTCATCCTTAAAATTTAAATATCTTCGTATGAATAACAACTATAATCAATTCCAATAAATTCTTTCTTTCGTAGTCCAATTTTTAAAAATCAAAAAGACAAAGAAAAGCATGTGGATAATATTATTTCTTAGTATTAGAAAAGTAGAATTGAATCAAAATTTAAGTCTCTAAATTTCAAAAATTGGAAGCCAAGCCTACGGCCATTATGTTCATTTCCCATATAAAAATTATTTCCTAGAAATCACTATGCAAATCTCTTGGAGTTGGAATAGACTATAAATATTTGTATTTTGAAGCCATTATTTGATTATCACTTTGAAAGTGAAACCATGAGATGCCGAATAAAAACCATAAAAGCTAAGCACATTAAAGGTAAAATAGCTACAACATGAGAATGCCCAATTTCCATAGTGTAAGCACTTACTTTCAACAATATGCCTTTTGACAGGTTTGTCGAGGCTCACAAAATTAATCACTAGTACTCTAATGACCACAAATTAATTTTGTAGCAGTAGTGGACTAGTTCGAATCCTAAGAGAACTAATGATTGATTTTCTTAGTTGTAGTGAAAGTAATTAAGGGAGGTTTTCAAAAATATAAACTAAACTAATAAACATGAACAATAATTAAAATAATCTGCTAAACGAATAAATAAATAGCAAAGAAATGTAGAACAAGAAACTTCTGATCCAAGGGTTTAGATCCTTGCAATTGCATCACCAATCCTTATCACAAATACATATACCCTGCCAATTTAAGTATTTAACTGAAGACTTGTTAAGATAGCCATAATAAATCTTCTAATTCCCTAAAATATTTGATCTAACCCAATATCCAAATTCAAAACTTATCACTAATTGATTGGCATTATAGTATTCCATATTGGTTAATGATAGCACTAAGCTCATTGGAATAGTTAAAGCAAGTTTGTATAACTGAGATAGCTACAATTACACAATCTTGTCCCGTTGATTCTAGTAGATCAATTACCCACAGCACAATCAATCTAGTTTCTACTTGGTCCACTAATCCATGACAATTACAAATCACTGGACTTATTGATAGCAATAAAATGAAATGTGCTAAGTCAAATTGTCAGATTGACCAATACAAATCATCCATAAGGAATAGAAGCAAGAATCAAAAAGTACTCAGATTAAAGACAAAGAAAGAAAAAATTAAACTCAAGACCTCACAATAATAGCAATTGTATCAAAATATCCCTTAAATCAAAAAAAAAATTTGTTAAACTACTTATGGTAGACAACATACTCTCACTACTTTCTTCCAAGACTACTCTATTGTCTCTCTTGTTGTCTGGAAAGACAAATGGAAAGGTCCATAAATAGAGTAGGTACTTGGAGTGATAAGGTCTAGATAAGAGGGATAGGCTAACAAAGTGTTTAATTTCAAATTCATAACTAAAGAAAATATAGATTAATCCATCTAAAACAAAACTAACAACCTAATCTTCTTGATTTGCAGTAGACAACTATCTTCATCTGGATAACCAACTCTCAACAACTCCCATTTTGAAAATGAAACTGGTCCAGCTCAGCAGTTGATAAGGCATGACCACGCTTTGCATAAGGAAGTTTTTTGCTTGAGCTTTAGTCTACTGAACATGACCACTCCTGCAAGTCTTCTACTCTCAAAATTCAAAATTCCCTATCCAAACCTTTGTTCTACATCCTTTTCTTTCAAACTTTTTTATTTCATTATCTGGAAAAAAATATAAACAAACAAATTAAAATTAACATAAAAATCAATCTATAATAGGGAAAATATGAATAATAAATATAACTTTCTAAGTTCTATCAAATTCCCCAACACCTAACCAATGCTTGTCCTCATGCATGCACTAAGTCCAACTTACTCATTATCTTGTCCTCATGCATGCACTAAGTCCAACATACTCATTATCCTCTTTTTTCATCCCTTCTCCTCTTTCAACTCATCCACGAATAACTTCAAGCTATTAAACATTAGCTATCCAAGTAGAAACTACAATCTAGAAAACAAGTATTCATAGCATGAATTTTCTAAATAAAACATATGCATCTCATTAATCTCAAAAATCTCATTGAAATCAAATTCAACAAAATTGATACCCTAACATAGATTGTAATCAAATGTCTGAAAGTGTTTAAGGTTCTATTTAGCACTCAAAATCAAAACATAGCATGTTATTACCATAAGCTTGCTTATATATCATATCTCCACCACTAAAACAAAAAGAATTCAATAAAAAAATCGAAGGGTTTTCACAAGGGTTGTAATGCGACTTAGGTAAGGGTAGGGAAAATAAAAAAAGAATGTAGGTTATGAAAATCAAGATATACATGAATTTCATTCCATGATTCACTAAGACAGCCTAGGGAGCACATTGGAACTTCCTTTGCAACATTCATCCCCCTTTTCCTACAATTATATAGCATAATTAAACTTTTTTTATACAATTAAGAACACTTCACTTGTCCAATTTTCATATTCACAAGTGATAAATTCTACTACTTCCTTTTCACATTTTTCTTCTTCTCTTTTTTTTTATATTATATTATATATATCTATATATATATATATATTGCTTTTCTCTCATTTTCTCTTGTTTTTTTCTTTTTTTCTTCTCCTTCCTACTTGCAACCATCCAAGTGTTTATCATGCCATTCATTCCCACACATTCTTGACAAAGGGTTTAATGAGGTAAACAAAAACAAAAGGTTTAACGTTAAACATTAAGGTGTTAAAACAAAGACAGGCTTAGACACTACATTGGTTATCTAAGGGCATATGTAATGAAGGTAGGCATTTTTGAGAGTTTAAATTGGTTACGCCTAAGTGCCCTTAAAATTTTTATTGCATGAATTCATAATTATGATCTCAATATACATAACAAAGCAAGTTCTAAAATAAGCACACCATGTTTGACATCATTCAACGAAGAAAATGAGAGCAAAAATAATGAAAATGCACTTAGGCTCAAAAGCTCACATAGGTGTTTAAATGTATCAAATTTTGCACATTCTTATTCAACTCAATCATTAAGACTTACGAGATGCTCAAAACATTTAAAACCAAATGCTAATTGTACTTGTTTTCTTCATGCATTCCAAACTCAAAATACTAACACATATTAACTTAAAGATTTTAGAACAAGTATCAAGAAGGTCAAAGATTTCAAAGAGAACAAATCAAAATTTAAGCATATTGAAGTTCAAGCATAATTGAAAGACAAATATTTTTCCAAAGCATTTTGTTTTAGAATTTTTTTTTATATGAGAAATTTTAAAAAATATAAAAAAATGGAAAAATCTTGTCATTAAAGTACAAGAATCCTCCCCCACACCTAAATCATACATAGTCCCCAACGTATGGAAAATGAAGCTTACATTCACAAAAAGAGTAATAATATAAAGAGAATAGATGTAATGAGTTCCCTGGAAAGAAAGTATGAAGGATGAAACATCTATGGGGAAAGAGGACACGCTTTCCTTGACATGGTTGAAAGTGTCAATATAACTTATAAATTGAAAATTCTCTTCCTTATAATGATGAGTACCTACAAATCATAGAAGGAAGACAATGAATAATAAATCAAGTGACACTCTCCAATTTCATCTCTAAAATCAATTCACAAACTATAGTGGTAAATAAAGTAGGAAATGACATAGGATAAGGACATAATAATCTTAAAAAGATAAAGCAATGTAATTTAAATAAAAATCACTCCATAACTTTAGTCACTTTCCTCAATTATATGACCATAAACCACAACAACGCAAATATCCAAAGAAAGATTGAAAAAAAAATTGGAAGATTAACAAGTTAATAGAAGTTCAACACAATAAAGCACTAAGAAAAATGTGAAGGTTTGGTGGAAATCAAACAAAATGAGACTAGGAAAAAGGAAAAGTGAATTAAAACAAAAAATTCTATCACATGATAACATGATGGGTAAATTACCAAAACCTCTTGAGGTTTGGGTTTATACCAATGCCCTCCTGTGATTTGGCGAAACTACCAATATCCCCCTGCCGTTATATTTAATAGTTTTAATGAGTAAAATGACAAAAATACCCCCCACAAAACATATGCAACTACAGCAAATAAAATACAAGAAAAATTTAAAATTTGTCCTAATAGTTTGTAAAATTTTGTCTTAATATCTTGTATAATTAATAAATTATCATAGGTATATTTTATTTTTTATTTTTATTTTATTAATTTAATTTATACATTATCATTGTTAATATGAATAATATAATAATTTTATATTAAAAATAAGTAAATTTTTATAATCATACACTTTTTTAGGTAATATAAAAAAATTTGTTTTCGAAATTTTGTCCTAATTTTGTCTCAAAAAAAAAAAAAGCAAATGCAAAGGCTAGAGGAATAAGGGTAATTTCATCCAAAAATTTTAATTTTTTTTTCTACAGTTATAATGGAAACTGTTAAACTGGACTTATATGTTATAAAAACCTAAACCTCAGAGGAAGGGGGGGGTATTGGTAGTTTTGCCAAACTACAAGGGGGATTGGTAATAAACCGAAATCTCAGGGGGGTTTTGGTAATTTACCCTAACATGATACACTACATGCTACTATGAGTTGGATAATGGAAAAGCTACAATGAAAATGTAAAAAACTATATCATAGTTGGCCATACTATAACATTTTTTCTTTTAAAATTACATGTTTAATGAAGTCACACATTTCAAATCAATATTATTTCAATTCTTCTCACCTAATTCACAACTTATTATGCGCATATATTTCAACCAATTCCTTCAAAATTTTTAAATTCATGAGAATAGAACTCATCACCCCATTCAAAAACTGTACAATTAAACTTTTATTCAAACACAAAAGGAAAATTTAAAACCAAAAAAGACAAGATAGAATTAGGGAAAAATATGACAAGTGAGCTGAAGACTCTTATGTATAAGATGTGGGCACATCTTATAAAAGAAAGTCCTCTATCCAACAATTCCAAATTTAATTTTTTGAAATAGAAAACTACTTTCCTTAAGGCGAAGGCACGCTGATAAAAGAAAGTCTTCTAGTCAAAAATGAAAATTGTTTAATTTGTTGCGTTAAAATTTTAAA
This sequence comes from Gynochthodes officinalis, assembly GCA_020080225.1. Classification (NCBI taxonomy): domain Eukaryota; kingdom Viridiplantae; phylum Streptophyta; class Magnoliopsida; order Gentianales; family Rubiaceae; genus Gynochthodes; species Gynochthodes officinalis. The sequence goes on from CM034620.1 coordinate 7,282,530, forward strand.
CAAAAATACTAACTAAATTAAACTAATAACTAGAAAACAAAAATATATCAATTCTTTGGGTTGCCACCCAAATAGTGCAATTGTATAACGTTGTTATGCTCGATGGATGCACCTCAAATTATTAAGTTTTTACTAATTTCTTGGACCACACGTACATTTCCCTTATTCTTTTTGTACAAATTACCGTGACTTTCTCATTCACTTCCAATTGTGCATTCAATTGATCCATATTCCCTTTTCTTCAAAAATATCTTGCACAATTGAACCAACATATCAATAGAATAAATTGAATGCACTCATTAGGGTATTTCATTCCATAAAAAATGTTAAATTTAATAATCTCTCCATCAAATTCCATGGAGAGAGTACTCTCATATACATCTATATTAGTTTTGGCCATTTTCATGAAAGGCCTTCTAAATAGAATTGGAGTTGAACTTGACGTAGTATCAACCTCCATTTTCAAGATATAGAAATCAGCTGGAAAAATAAACTCATAGACCTGTCAACAAGTTAAATCACTACCCTAGTTTTTTTTATAGGTCCTAAATTCAAAGTAGTAAAAATTGAGTAGGGCATGACATTAATAGATGCTCCTAAATCAAACATGATATGCTCAATTTTCTTATTACTGATTACACAAGGGATTAAGAACATACTTGGGTCCTTCCATTTTTCTTGTAAAATTCTTTTTATCATGGCAGATACATTCTCCCCTACACTTATTCTTTCATCTCCTCTCAACTTTGTTTTATTTGTACACAATTCCTTCAAAAAATTTTCATACCTTGGAATTTTCTTAACAACATCCAATAGTGGTATGTTTATCCCCACCTTTCTAAAGATTTCATAGACCTCTTTTTCATACTCCTCCCTTCCTGATTTTGCCAACTTGCAAGGAAAAGGTAGAACAATCACATTAGAAATTTCAGCTCAAAATGAGAAGATGTTTCCTGCGTTGGGAGCTTAGGTGCAACTTCTTCTTCATTCTCATTCTTCATCTTTTCTGGTGACTTTGGATTTACACTTATGTCTTTCCCACTTCTCAACACAATTGCACTAGCATTTTCCCTTGGATTCACCACTATTTGTGAGGGTAGTTTTCCAAAACTTTGACCTTCCTGCTTGCTAATGGAGGTGCTTAACTATGTAATTTGGTTCCCTAAGTTCTGAATACTTGCTTTTGTCTCTTGAATGGTAGCCCTCATCTCTTGAATGCTAACCCTTTTTTCTTGTTGAAATTGTTGAGTATTATTAGCAAGGGCCTTAACAATATCCTCCAAAGATATACCGAAATTTAGATTTTGAGCTAGTGGTGGGGGTTGTTTATTATAAGATTGTGATAAAAATTGTGGCTATGTCCCTCAATTCCTATAATTGGACTTTGGATGATTCCTTCATCTAGGATTGTAATTATTAGAATAGGGATCATATGTCTATTGGGGTTGACTTGAAAACCCTCCTACTGCATTAATATGTTGATATGAATCTTCCTGTAGTGTAGGACACATGTCTATAGGGTGGCCGGGTACCTAGTATAAACCACAAACTCTAGCTATTTGTACTTGACTTGCAGCCATTTGACAAACCAAAGCGGTTAAATTAGACATCTGAATTTTAAGGTCAAAAGTATGTACCTCATTAACTTGTTCGGGAATTCCATGAATCATTGTCCCAAACTGTTGAGAATTTTTCGCCATGTTGGAGATCAATTATCTTGCTGCTTCTAGTGTTGTTTTCACTAAAGCCCCTCCACTGGCTGCGTCCACCATACTTTTATCCATTAGCAATAATCCCTCATAAAAATATTGGATAAGGAGTTGGTTAGGTATTTGATGGTAAGGACAATTGGCACATAGCTAATTGAATCTTTCCCAATATTCATGTAGTGTCTCTCCACTAAATTGCCTTATTTAGAATGTTCCTTTCCTAATATTCATGGCTCGAAATATAAGGACATATTTTTCTAAACACAATTTCTTCATTTCATCCCATGATGTGATTAAACTGGAAAAAAGGTAGTATAACCAATTTTTTGCCTCATCTCCTAAGGAGAAAGAAAAAGCTCTCAATTTAATTTGCACATCCGACACTCCTTGAGACTCATACGAGAACATATAACATGGAACTCATTTAAATACTTGTGCGGGTCTCACCTACAAGACCACGAAAATTCAGTAATAAATGAATTAGTCCAGATTTTAATTCAAACCCAACATCTAAAATAGTAAATTGTATGCAAAGGGGTTGTTGGTATAAATTATGAGTAGCCAGCTTCTTCAATGTTCTATCTTGTTCTCTCATTTCTTGTTCTTGAGATTCAATTATTTCTCAATTTGTCATTTCAACTTCTATGATCACTGTGGAAGATAAACCTCCTTTCCTTAGACTAGTCTCTTTTCTCAATTCTCGTGTTGTCTTTTCAATCTCTAAGTTATATTTTAAGTCACCTACTTGACAGAATGGATCATAAAAAATAAAATAAAAGAGACTATTAGCACAAATAAATACATACAACTAAGAAATTAAGTAGTTCCCCAACAATGGGGTCAAAATTTTGATCGGTTTGTTGAGACCCACAAAATTAATCACTAGTATTCTAATGACTAGAAATTAATTTTGTATTAGTAGTAGACCAGGTCGAATCCTAAGGGAAATAGCGATTGAATTTCGTAGTTATAGTGAAAGTAATTATAGGGGGTTTTTGGAGATTTAAACTAAACTTCTAAATACTAATAATAACTAAAATAATGTACTAAACAAATAATAAATAGCAAAGAAATGTAGAATGAGCAACTTCTGATCCAAGGGTTTACATCCTTGCGATTGTATCATTGATCCCTAGTCACCGATATTATGCCCTACCCATTCAAGTATTTGACTAAAAACTTGTTAGAATGGCCGTAACAAATCTTCTAATTCCCCAAAATATTTGAACGAACCTCACATCCGAATTCAAAACTTATCACTAACTAACTGGGCATGACAATGCTCTATATTAGTTAATGGTAGCATTAAACTCTTTAGAATAGTTAAACCAATATTCTATAAATGAGATAGCTACAATTACATAATCTTGTTCAATTGATTCCCCTAGATCAATTATGCATAGCACAGTCAATCTAGTTGCTGCTTGGTCCACTCATCCATGACAATTATAGATCACTGGAATTATAGATAGCAAAAAAATGAAATGTGTTGAATCAAATTGTCAGATTGACCAACACAAATCATCCATAAGGAATGGAAGCAAGAATCAACAAGTACTTAGATTTAAGGCAAAGGAAAGAAAGAATTCAAATCAATATCTTATAATGATAGTAATTGGATCAAAACATTCCTTGAATTAGAAAGGAAATGTTTAGCCACTCATAGTAGATAACATACTATCACTACTTTCTACTAAGACCACTCTATTGTCATTATTTTTGTCTAGAAAGACAAATGGAAATGTCTTTAAATAGAGTAGGTATTAGTGATAACGTTTGGATAATAGGGATAGGATAACAAAATGTTTAATTTCAATTTCTAACTTGAGAAAAGATAAAGTAATCCATCTAAAACAAACTAACAACCTATTCTTCTTGATTTGTAGCAAACAACTATTTCCATCTTGATAACCAACTCTCAATAACTACCTTTTTGAAAGCTAAACTCATCTAGCTCAGTAGCTGATAAGGCATGACCATGCTTTGCACAATGAAGTCTTCTGGTTGAGTAGTCTATTAAATGTGCCCATGCCTTGTAGGAACAAGTCTTCTACCCTCAAAATTCAAAATCCGCTATCCAAACCTTTGTTCCACATCCTTTTCTTTCAAACTTTCATATTTCATTATCTAGAAGAAAATATAAACAAACAAATTAAACTTAACATAAAAATCAATCTATAATCAGCGAAAACATGAATAATAAATATAAGTTTTTAATTCCTATCACCTTTTCTTTTAAATAGCTTCAGTTATTCTTTTTGGATCTATGACGAATAAGTCATCATCAACAAGTTGTATGTCAACTAAGGATTGCAAAGTTGCCCATGAGCTCCAATCATCTCGATCAAATGGATCTTTGATTGATAAAATAGGGAAATCTTTCACAAATTCCTTCTACAGATCAGAAGACTCTAATATGTATGCACATAAGCACCATCATTTGAAGTATCTTCCTACAAATAAATAGCTTCACTTTATCATAAAGATTCAAAAAGTAAATTATGTACTTAAAAAATTACTTAATCCCACAATGCATCAATATATCATCCTATAGTATTTAACTGAGATTCATTTAAACTATCAACATGTGTTATTTTCTCTTGCAACCAAAAAACTAGTTATTGGTTTAAAACAAAAAAAAATTAATCAAGTGACATACAACCCCCGACGCTATCTTCAACATGGCAAAAAAAAAAAACCAAATCATTTTATTTAAAATTTGTGATCTTGAGTATTAGTACCAAATTGCTCAAAACTTACCCCCATTTTGTCTTGCTCTTGAGAACCTAACTTTCCAATTGGAAGACAACATACGCATCACTTATTCCCTAACAATAAAAAAGTTTAGCCATCTATGGAAAAAACTAAGTCTTCATAAAAGGTTTTGCTAAAACTTAAAAGACCATTTAATCATTGATAAGTTAGAAAAGCTACAAGGGCAAGGGCAATTCTACCCGTAAATCCATAGTAGAAAAGTTAAATCCCTTATTTAGCTTTACAAAGTTACTCCAGTTTAGTATTACCACAATGAAATTAATGCAAAATCCAAAACAAGGCTTTTCTTTCTCAAAACATCATGTAGTCTCATCCCCTTAAAATTCAAAACAGCTCATCACATGAAAATTAATTACCATAATTAAGTTTGGCTTTGATGAAAACCGATACTGGCAATATATAATTTAGTTTTATTGAACTAACTTTATTGCCATTGTCATACCTGAGAAAAATTGAGATAAAAAAATGCAATTAACTTAATAGAGAAACTTCACATCATTTTCAACCTTATTTGCTCAAACTAAACAACGTGTAGTAAAAACAAGTGACAACTCAAAGATTATGCTTGCCAACTCTAATACAATTTTAGTTTGGTCATAACTCTACAGTTCACCAACTCAAATACCTTTGAAGTTAAACTGAGCATCCACTTTTTGTGATTTCTAATTATGTTCTGTAATAGTCAAACAGTGCATAATGACATTTAAATGGGGAATGTAAGTTCTATTAGAAAATGTTCAATTTGTGTCAATTTTCTTTTCCTCATGTACATTGTCATACTTGGATTCTTATTGAACACAGTAAATACTTCCAATATTTTCTTTCTCTCAAGGTTTTCTTTATTGTCCAAGGAACGGCTAAAAGATATGCACTTTCTCCATAAAAATTTTTACTTTGCGCAACAAAAATTTTTGTCCAAACAAGAGCAAAGATAGCAATACAATATCGTGTTCACTATTTATGCTATAGAGTAGTTGGAACAACAAAAAATCAACATACAACTAGGAAAATTTACTTTTAATTGAAAATAAAGAATTGGTAGCATTCAATAAAAAATGAAGATTTACAAGCAGGCTAAAAAAAAAGGAAAACTAAGGATCATACTGCATAGAGCTATAGGATTGAAAACAATCATCAACAGCATCACTTGCGCAACCTAAGAGGGATTTTGTCTCTAAGCAATTTAGGAACCCAACAACCAATACAGTTGAAAATCCTATTTTTCATTCTTCCATGGTAGCCAAGAAACAAAAAGTGCAAATTCATTGTATCAAGAATGTAGTGGGTAAATGGATTGAAGTCTCAAATTTAATAACTATTATCAAATTCATTAATAATGGATGTTAAATATCATAATTCACTAAATGAAACCTTGAATGGTATTCCAAAAGATCTTGGGGGAAGAGGAAAATTCCCGGTTGACCGCTATTCCTGAACACAAAGAAATCAAGGTGGCTGTTTTTAACTTGGATCCAGATAGTGTGATTGGCCCAGATGGCTTCACTAGAAAATTTTTCCAACATTGTTGGAACATCATAGGAAATGATATTATACCAGCTGTACAGGAGTTATTTCTTGGTGGATCACTTCCTATGGGGTATTATGCGACCATGCTAGCTGATACGAATCTTAAACCAAAGAATAAGAATTCAAACCTATACCAGAGTGTTGGTCCTAGTATCGTCCTCTAGGTTGAACTAGTCTTCCTTTAGCAAGACAACCAATGGAATTATCAAAGACCCAAGATGTGAACTTTGACTATCCTTGGAACCAACCGGCACACTCAGATTGTTTAGGGAAAGAAACTCAACAAAATAGCTTAAACATGAACTTAAGAGGCTATCCTCAAAGACTCTAAATAAGTTATAAACTAGAACTCAAAGAAAAGCTAAAAGCTCTCGAGTTTGTAATTGATAAAAGTCTGAATTTTATTGTGGCTGAATGGTCTCAATTTGTAGATTACAATGTATAAGAATTAAGAAAGCCATCTCCTAGAAGGATTAGCTTTTTAGGAAACTACTTTAAGAAACTATTACTAAAAGTATCCTAATCTAAGAAAAGGAAATAGAATAAACTAATTGCCTAAAACTAAACTAAGCATTCCCTAAACTAGAATCCAAGTGTGGCTTAGATTTGTATGCTGGCTGAACGTTACTTGAATTGGCTCTCCAAATGTGGAATGGATTTGTGTGCTGGCCAAATTTAGAAATCCATTTGTGGATTGGAATTCCCGAAATTTGACTCCAAGTGTTGAATGGAATTGAGCTAAATTGAGCTTCCTAAATCAACATCCAAGTGCTGAATGGAATTGCCCAAACCATAATTCCAAGTGCTGAATGGAATGGAGCTGAATAGAGTTGGAATTAAGCTAGTCTTGAGCTGCCAAAAACATCCATTTGAGCTTCTAAAAATCGGCCAAAAACTAGAACCTTCCAAAGCCGAAGCTAGCTAAAATCTTCCAAGGCCGAATTGGATTCTTGTTTTGTTCCTTACTGAATTAGAACCTTCCAAAGTTGAATTTGGATTGTGAGGAGAAATGGCCTAAGGATATTGATTACATGTGTGAAAATCAGCCACACTCGATCCTTCATTCTCGATCCTTCATTGATGAAACTAAGTAGAATACCAACTTGTGCTCTTAGATTTGTCTCTTTCAGATTTGATTGAGTTGTCTTGGTTGAATGGTTGATTATTTCAAACTTGGCTCTCATATTTTCATCACTAGCTTTGATCCCAAAGGTCTCAAGTCCAACAACATTTGTAGATTTCTGACCAATCAGCTTATGCAACTTCAAAAACAAAATCATCTCAAAAATTCTGCACTTGAGATTGGAAAAAATGCTTTCTCTATTAATCTCACAAGAGCAAAGTGCATTCATAAAAGGATGGTTAATTATGAATAATATCCTTATTCCCAAGAGATGGTAGGTTACCTAAAGAAAAAAACAGGTGGTGCTAATGTAATGATTAAACTTGATATGACCACAGCGAATAACCGGGTGTCTTGGTTTTTTCTTATTTCAGTAATGAGGCACTTTGGATTTAGTGAAATGTGGTTGGATATGATACGGAGGATTATTTCAGGGTGGCACATAGGTTCTTTACTTCATCAAGGGGTTTGAGACAAAGGGTTTGAGACAAGGGCATCCTATCTCCCCAGCTTTGTTTGTTATTGCTACTAAGGTTCTCTCTAGATCTCCACTCACACTATATTCTCCTTATGCAGTTTCTATAGGTTGCCCAACTATCACACATCTATCTTATGCGAATGATATTATAATTTTTTCTTCAATAGAAAGTAAATCTTTACATATTCTTATGAAAGTACTGGACAATTATGAAAGGATTTTGGGACATCTCATAAATGTAGAGAAGTACCACTATTGCTTCTATCACTGGATTCAAATAGAAAAACTACCACTATGGTATTTAGGCTGTTCTTTATATCTTGGTTGGTGTACAAGCTCATTACTCTCTAGACTTATTGATAGTATTCAAAAAATAATTATGGGATGGTCTAAGAACCTCTTATCCATAGGAGACAGAATGCTTTTGATAAAACACATCATCTCATCAATACCAAACTTCTTGATATCAATGCTAAACCCTACAAAGGGGGTCATACATTGGAAAGTTTATTTTCCAACTTTTTCTGGGGAGAAAATGAGTTTGGAAAGAAACTCCATTGGATTAAATGGAGTAAGTTATGCTTACCAAAATCAAAAGGTGTTATAGGATTATGTTCTTTAACGACATTATCTAAGGCTATGGCATGTAAACTCTAGTGGAGTTTTCAGTAAAATAATTCCCGATTGTTCAAATTTTTTGTGGCTAAATATGCTCAAAAAATCCACCCAAAGGAATGTATAGGAAGGTGTGATGTTTTGCATACATGGAGGAATATGCTTAAGGTGAAAGATGTAGTCAAATCCAATTTAACTTGGGATGTTAACTCCGGTGATCAAATTTCATATTTTTGGACAATTAGCTGGGAGATAGAGCGCTTCATGAAAAGGTAAGTTTAACAAATCATGATTCCATTTCCAATAGTCGTGGAGTGTCCCACCTATTATCTGTTAAATCCATTTCTGATGTCTTCATTGATAACAGGTGGGACACTCCAAGGCTATTGAAATTCCTACCCACTGACTTGGTTGAAAAGGTGAGTAAATTTCAACTGATTAAAAATATAGATTTAACAGATCGAATGATTTGGAAACTGTCCCCGTTGGGAATGTTCTCCATTAAAACTGCTTATGAATTGTTGAGAACCAAATTAGTAGCAAATCCATTATGGTCATATGTATGGCATTCCAAGGTACCTTTGAAAATCTCATTTTCTATGTCACTTTTACTTGTGGGGCAAATTCCTTTGGATACTGTACTATATAAATTTAATATTGCTGGCCCATCTAGATGTTTTTGATGCACAAATCATGAGATAGAAACTATTGATCACATGTTTTCATTGGGCTTGGTTGCATCTAATATATGGAAACATTTTGAACTTCCTTTAGGAATAAACTTCCAGGAAGCTTCTATCAATAGTGGTTGCAAACCTATCTTATCCCAACAAACCATTATAGTTAGTTTGTAAAATTACCCCTATTTTTCTTTGTTGGATTATTTGGAGGGCAAGAAATATGTGGTTTTTTGAAGGAAAACAATTGCCATTTTCTCATCTTACATATGAGGCTCTTAATTTGGTGTCTTTTGTGATAAAAAATATGTTTCCTCATTTTGGGAACCTGCTTGGGTCATGGATAGATTTGATTATAATACTTTAGAAGTATCATCCAATGTTAAGAATTATTCTAGTATTATGGACCTTTCCAAGAACTTACAAGTTAAATACATATGGTAGCTCATTATCACACTCAGGATTTGGGGTCGATGGTGGAATAGTAAGAGATAGTCAAGAGGTTTTGTCTTTGCCTTTTGTGGTTTCTTTGGACAAGTGGATAGGTTACAGGCTGAACTTTGGGCTCTTCTTCTTGGCATATTGCTCTACAAATTAAAGGGAGTATCCTCATATCAATTGAAACTGATTCCAAAGTGTGGTTGACTCTATTAAGGGTATAAATCAAGTTGCTTGGAATCTTCAGCCATGGCTCAAAAAGATGAATAAATACAAAGAAGAAGTTTAAGTATTTCACATTGTTATAGAGAAGTAAATACGATTGTAGATGCATTGGCAAATCTAGGACAATAGACCAGGAGTTTTAAATTCTTTCGAAATATGCATTATTTGCCCAATAGAGTAAGATCACTAGTTTTAATGGATGCGTATCAAATATGTAATTTTAGAAGGCGGAAAATTTGTTGAAGGGAGAAAATTTATAAGTTCTTACATTTACTTGGTTTCATTTTAACTTATATAGTATTTCGTCAAAAGGTGACATGGTCAATGCCACTCACCCAACTTTTCAATCGGGAGGTTAGGTTCATGCCCCCCTCCTATGTACTTCTATTTCAATTAATAAAAGGGTAGCCAAACCCACCAACCGCAATACAAGCTATTTAAAAAAAAAACTGAAAATCCTAATTCCATCCTTCACCTAAAGTCTTTACAAGAATCTTCTAGGGATATGAATTCCCATATTTTCTAACACATTCCTTATGAATTAGGTACTCACAATCGAGGAAACTAAAGTAATCAAAAACTAAATTCACTATAGCTTTGAAACAATAAAGACATGCTTGGCCAAAATTTACCTATTTCATGCATTTTTTTCCAAAAAAAAAAAAAATCTACCAAAATTTGTCAAGAGATTGAAGCCATGATTTGGGGTTACCATAATTGATCTGGAGAACACAACCATGGCACTCGGAAAAATTGAGAAGGTTTTGAGTAATCTTTTAAAGTATAGCTTATGTTTTGGGGTAAATCTTGATATTGGCATTCTCTGGGTTATTTTGGGTTTACAATAAATTGTTTCTTTGATGGGGAAGTAATGGATGGTGATGGTGGTGGTGGTGGTGGAGCAGAAAGGCTTGATAGCATTTAGGTGCATAATTCTTGTGAAATTGCATATATTTGGTTGGTTAGGGTTCCTTAAAGGTATTGGGGAATTTTCAATTAATTAGGCATTGTCAATAGAATTTTTTAGGGTTTTCACAATATTCGATTATTTGTAGATAAATGTTGTACTATTACTAACATATTCAATATTTTGTTACTGAAGCATTATTAAAATGTTAGCTCTATTATTAAATCCAAGTGAGAAATTAATAGTTGCAAAATTGGGTAATTGTTACTAAATTTTTTGTTGTTATTAACTAGTACAACTTGTCACAAAAAAAAAAAATTAGTAACAATTTTTGTAGCATTACAAAAAAGAATGTCCCCAATAAATCAATTTCTTGTCGCTTAATTTCACCCTTTTTTATCACCAAATGCGATAGAAGTCAAATCCATAAACTTTTTGATTTCTTGTAAGAAACTTCAAACTGTAAAATGTAGGTGTCATCAGACATCTTGAAACTAAAGGAACATGAATGACATGTGAGGGTCATAAGAAACAGACAATTTTAGGTCATATTAATCTTGGTAATTTGAACTAATTTATCATCATTGATAGTGCACATGCCTTGTTGCAAATGTAGATCACATCCTTTTTTTGAAAGTTGTCCCAAACTCAACAAATTATAACATAAGCTAGCTTATAATTAATATTAGCTATATAATTAGACAACCCATTTTCTAGAATGATGGGAATCTTCTCTTTTTTAGTATTAACAAGCTTAGCATTATTGCCAAATGTAACATACATTCCAAATAATACATCAAGCAACAGAATTTCGATTTGACCAGTTATGTGATTATTATAACTAGAATCTAAATACCACTCATCTTGCTTAGTATTCTCATAAGTAGAATAAGAAAACAACAAAATCTCATGTTTAACATGATGATTATCTTATGCCATTTTAGCGTATATAATTTATTGTCATAATTTTTGAAATGGCATTATTTTTTATAGTGACCAATTTTTGCACAATTATAACATTATATTTTTGATTTATCACAATTCTAAAATTGTTTTCTTCATCATTAATCATACCATCATTATTATCTTTTTCGTGGTAAGTAAAGTTACCTCTTCTTCAACTAGAAGGAAAGCTTCTTTTGCTTCTACCTCGTGGTTGCCTTTGTTACTTTGACATTATTGGCCTGACATTTCATAAGTCATCAATTCACCTTCTAAATCATCATAAAACAACATACTCAAGTTCTTAGTAACTTCAAAAACAATCTTCTTTGTGTAAAATTTTGAAAATAGAGGATGTAAAACTTTGGAAACTACCTATTCTTCTTTTAAATCCTCATTGCTACTTTTATCTCACAAACAATATTTTTTACTCTATTTATAAATTCTCACACTTCTTCGATGAGATTCATATAGGTTAATTCTGTTGGGGAGGTTTTAACCATGGGGAGCCCAACTAGAGCGGCCTAAGCTTTTGGGTTCAGGTGGGCTTCTACTACTTATTGGGCCGCTTTAGTTGGGCCCCCCAGGTGTAAAACCTCCCCAACAAGTTGGTATCAGAGCCGGAATGTTGGCCTACTCGGGGAAGCAGGTGGTTCCTCTTCTGGTTGGACCGAGTCTTAGTGGGTAACTCGTGGACAAGTAGGTTTGCCACCCTTTGCTACTTGCATGGGCACTAAATGGGTCCATGGTGAAGAGATGGGCTTGCTGGAGTAGGGAATGGGCTTGTGGGCGAGTGGGCTTTAATGTGGTAGTGTATCCATGAAGAGGGAGGTTTGTTGTGTTCATGGATACTATCCCACATTGGAAAAGTAAGAGAAACTAGAGCACCTAATAAGTGGCAAGGACCCAGAACCCACTAGCTTAAGCTTTTGGGTTCAGGTGGGCTTCTACTGCTTATTGGGCCGCTTTAGTTGGGCTCCCCAGGTGTAAAACCTTGCCAACAAGTTTCTCTTATTTTTCCAATGTGGGATAGTATCCATGAACACAACAAATTCACATTACCTCCACAATTCTGCAATTTGGTCTTTTTGACATCACTATTTCCATGATAGGTATTTAATAAATTCTCTATATCTTGTTTGCTATTTTTTCCAATAAAAATTTATTAAACACTTTCACTTAAACTTTTGTGCTTATATAAAATTGAGCCTATTGATCATGTCTTTGATTTATGCCTAATTTTTTATCGTGTTTATTTGTTGATTCTTAACCTTGTTAAATGTTCATCAAATTCTTGACCAATGACATGCTAAATTCTAATGATTTTGGAAAAATTCTCAATCTATAGAAGCCAGGTTTCAAAATTGTTTTTGTCATTAAAGGCAAAAATTGGGTAATCAGAAAGAACTAGCAAGGAAGCTATCTTTTAATCTCTCTAGAATTCCATACACAAGTTTTGAAACCAATTTGTTGGACTAAAAAATTATATGAATCAAACTAACAATTTATTTTTCAAAATAAGACAACATGACACAAAGGCAGTACTCTTTTTTTTTTTTTCTTTCCCTCTCTCTCTCAATTTTGGCTACATATAAATTTAATAAGGCGCAAAACTTATTTATAAGCCATTACATTATCAAATATTATACCAATTTAAATGTAAATCAATTTTCCCAAAACACAATTTTTAATTCTAAAATAAAAACGAATTAGAATTAGAAAACTAATTAAATAAATTTCCAAAAAAAAAAAAAGTTCCGGTGTAAATTTCTACAGAGCATGATAGAAATCCAAATTGATGACCAGAATATTGTTCACCGTCTCCAAGGAAGAAAACATTTAGAGCTGATCCAATGAAAATAGTAGGAAACGTATTTTTTATAAGAATAATAGAGTACGTATTGAGCTAGCTAGTTTCTTTTAGAATGTTCTTCTTCCTTCATTTCCAAAACAAATAATAGAGTGTGTATTGAGCTAGATAGTTTCTCTCACAGAAGCAACATTACCTTAGGTCCAGAGAGAAACACGGGGGAATTTCATATATAGCAGGGCCAGCTCCTTGATTTACAAATATAGCAGGTCTGCTTTTTCCTTTTGAAATATGGCAGGTCAACTGTGTTTGACCATGTGAAAATACCACAATGTCCCTCATCGTTTCACTTCAGCTCACCATTTCTTGATTCATTATTCATTATTCATTATTCTTCATTCTGAATTTACGAGGATCATCGTTTCATCATCTCATTTGCTTGGGTTGAACGGTTTCCTAGTTTGAATGTCATCATCGCTATGTAGATAGAAGCTTTCGTAAGTTAGCATGAAAAACAAAACCCTATCGACGAACATGGGCCATTTCCACTGAAAACTGGTTGTTTTATGGATCTGCATATGATATAAGCTTTAAAGTAAAAAATTATACATTCGTTTATGTATTCCACCATTTTGTCTACATTTTGATCCGCATTTTGGTCGACATTTGTTTATGTGTTCTATATATTGGTCGATATTTTGATCGATATATTTGTTGACATTTTAGTCGACATTTTAATCAACATTTTTCATTCTTGATTCACTATTTTTCATAAAATTGTTGACTCAATTGTCGAAAAAACTTATTGAAAAAGAAAACCACATGGCCAGTGCGATCCAAATGGGTTTTATTGCAATATTTAATGGTTCAAATATAGAAATTAATGGAATGGAATATTGCATTTATTTTATTCCTCAAATTGTTGTGTTGTAGTAATATAACATGATATTTCCTTGTGAACCTGAATACATTTTAATATTCAATAGAAAAAAGAAAATAGCGTCATCAATTGTTCTCCCTACTAACGAGTGGATTTGAGCAAGTTTGCCGGTTATGTCCGTGCTGTCCACAACAGCCACATTTCTTTTGAACCACATGCTCGCCGGTTGAAGGAATTCTCTTTTTCTTGCGCCTGCCACTCTTAGCCCTCGATTCCGGTGGTGATAGCTGAAAAGTTACAATATCTTCGAGCACAGTCCAATATTTAAGATCATCAACGGGCATAATAGGATCTGCATATGCACCTAAAAGTGCATCTATGTGATAAAGCGGTGAGCATAAGGTGTAATGGTCAATTTGTCGGCACCGAGCTGCAGCTAATACATGCACAGACGGGAGTTGAACCATATCAGACATTTTACAAGTGCAAGTTTTCTCAAGCAAATCGACTGTAGTTGCATGGTTTGCAATGTCTCGTTCACACCATCGGTTCATATCGATCGGCTCCACAACGTACGCTTATGCTTCTCTCATTCTAGAGCCGATTTTATCTTCAATGTATGGGGTTGTCATTATTTTCACTTCAGCAGCTGCGGTACGCCTATCGTGGAACCACCTCTGAAGAGTGTTGCTGATGTAATCGACCAAAGAATGGATAGGTAATTCCCGAGCATCTTTCAACAATGGATTTAGACATTCTGCGATGTTACTCGTCATTATTGTATACTGTCATCCACCAGAATGCACCCTTAATCATCGTTCAATCCCAACTTCTCTTAAATACTCGCTCACCCTTGGATTTTTTAGTGAAAGATTTCCAAACATCTCATTGAATTCAGCCACCGTGTAAGCCTTTGCAGCCTTAAAAAATAATTGGATCCCTGAATGGTCTTGAATTTTGATCTTAGATTGTTGCTTAGATGGTAAATACACACTCCATGGAACGATTCTGAAAAACATTAGCAATACCCTTTGCAATGCTCTTATGTCGGTCGGAAACAAACACCAACCCATCCATATCGTTGCCAATTGTAGTCTTCAATTTTTATAAAAACCAATCCCACGATGCGTCATTCTCGAATCAACAATTCCCCATCCGACAGGGTAGATTTGGTTGTTACCGTTCATGCTAGTTGCAACAAATAATAATCCTAGGTATTTTCCTTTCAAGAAACAAGCATCAACGGCAATAACTCGTTGCAGGTGGGTGCGGAATCCCTGGATGGATGCACATAATGCGAAAAACAGATACCTGAATGTACTATCGTCTTCTTTACTTATCTCAATAAATGATCCAGGGTTTACCTCGTTCATCACAT
Source organism: Gynochthodes officinalis (assembly GCA_020080225.1). NCBI lineage: Eukaryota > Viridiplantae > Streptophyta > Magnoliopsida > Gentianales > Rubiaceae > Gynochthodes > Gynochthodes officinalis. The sequence continues at coordinate 7,298,014 of CM034620.1, forward strand.
GTTAATAAGCTGGTAGAATCCTATATGAATCCTCAAAATTTCCTCTAATTTCGTCCAATGCGGCTTCTCTTGATCGCCACACCTTTTGGTAGGTAATGTTAACACCAAACTCTGTCCGAACATCGGAAATGATTTCCTTAGGCCTATACGGCCGACACACGTCCGTGTACTTACACTTGATTCACGAGCCAAGTACACGACTGTTAGCCTGCCGATTATCACTTCAGACCAAAGATGATTGGCATGTATGGGTGTTGTCATATTTAGTAATCCTCTAGACTTCCGAATTCCCAATAGCAGCTGCATTCAACATCCACTTGCAATTTTTGTCCTTACCCCGTAGGTACTAGAACTGGCTATTTGCCCTTACAACCTTCCACTCGAAGAAATTTTTCACGGCCAGCATGGACATCCTCATGTACAAATGACGTCTGGTCTCAAACACATCCTTTACTGCAATATCCACCAATGTGGATAATCTATCAGACCAGGTACTAGCATCCACATGTGATGAATTTGAGCCGTCTAGACAATGCACGCTCTTTTGTTTCCACGGGAACTCGGTGTCCATGATCCTCCCCAACAAATGTTTGGTCAACCCGATCTTCCTCCTCATCACTATCTCTACCAACTTCGTTCGGTATGGTCAATATTTGCTCATCCATTTGTCTTGAAACCATGACGTTGTTAGTCCATATTAGACTATCCGAGTTCAATCGCTTCATCGGCGAGTTGCTAGCCCCATCTTCATCGTTCGTTGCTCCAACTTCTTTGACGGTAACACATAATGGTATCCGTGAGACCTCAGAACGTTTTATAATGTCATTCAAAAAACACTGGACGTGGCGATCATTCAGTATGGCCAGGACGCTGATGTTTGGAAGGTACTTGGGTAGGTATTGAATCACTAGGTTATTTCTTAGCGCCGGGTCTAAACCCATGATACCTATGATCTCATCAACCACTTCCGAGAAGCTCACGTCCTCTTTCAACAAAATACTGTCAATCTTCTTGTGGTTCACGAATCTATGTTCATTTGTGACTGGATCGACTATCCATTCGCCGCCAACTAACACATGGACAGACCAAATGTTCAGGTGAGACATTCCTGAAATATGGCAACAGAATGCTAGATTTAACTCAGTAGTGGAAATGACCAATGTATGACCAATGCAAATGACCAATGTAGATGTAGGTGAACAAACTCATACAAGAATTATGTACATAATGGACGATATAAATACTCCTTACCCGAAATGTATCCCGACCGATGAAACTGCTATGAAATTAGAAATGTGATAGATCGATCACTAGTTTGGGAATCTGATAGATAGATTTCACTCACTAGGGCATACAAATGTGTTCCTATGACAATATGAAGTAATATAAAAATTCCCTGGCCCTTTTCCCTTTCCTTTTGCTTTTCCCGCGCAGAACCGACGACGCCGTCGCGTGTTTAGGTCATACGAAATCGCAAACAAAATGTCGATAAAAATATCCACTAAAATATCGACATAATTGTCAACTAAAATGTCGACCAAAATGTCGACAAAATAGCCCCATCTTAATTTGTCTTGCAATTTGTCAACAAAAATATCAACTAAAATGCATCTGTAGTATAATACGAATAAACTTAGAACCAGAAGCTTCACTGCATTGAATTTAACACATTTACGCAGGGAATATGACACATTTTTCTGTATAATATATAATGTATATATTTGCATTGTGTAAATGTATATAGTCACATTGTATAATGTATATTTTTAGATTTGAAACTTATAATGTAAATGTATATATTTACAAATAATCATCCATTTACATTGTATAATGTATATATTCCTCATATCAAAATTTACATTCACAACGTATAGAACAAATTGTATGTTTCTTCTTCTTTGTAGGTTTCTTTCGACCTTTTGGCCTAGCTTGTTGCCTAGCTTTCCTTCTATTATCCGGTTGAAATTTATTCTGCTCGAAGGAGTGGGCAAAAAGCTCGTACGCCATCTGTTGACACATCTTCAAAGCATTCGTTGGTGTGATTGTGGTGAGCGGCCCATTTTAAAATATAAATACCACAGTCGCCACTCTTGTATGTACGTTAAGACAGAAAATGAAGTTAGTAAATACACACTGTGATTAAACAACGTAACCGTTTCTGTACAACAAATGTTGACTTACGCCTGTTCTTGGTGCACCATATTAGGCTCCACCACGACATCCCATCTCTCTCCTAGAGGAATCCATTTGGAGTAGTGTTGGTAAAAATCACAAGCCTTGAATATCTTGGGCATTGTCTTCACTAGGTAGTCTAACTTCTGAACGACAATGTCCCCTTGACGCGATGAGTTGAACACATGGAATGACTTTTCATATATGTCCATCTTCACCAACATCCAATGGTTGCCATCAATGTGGCAGGGGAATAGAATATAATCCAAAATCCTTAGGTCGTGTGGAAATGGAGTATCACCAACGAATTGCTTAAGCGCCAAATTATCGACGTCCACCTCCTTATTGGTGTCGTGTATTATCTTCATGCCAGTCTATAAAATAAAGAAAGAAAACAGTTAACATATGAAATGAGTGAGTTAACATATGAAAATTTTTTTGACTAAAGTATTTAAATGTCCAACTTACATCGAAATATGACTCCATAATGGAGGTTTTTTAGCCGACATTATCCATGATCTGTTTACGTAGCATGGAAGTATACAAATCAATTTGCTGCAAAACAAAAAACATGAGAAAGAGGATAAATTCATACTAAATGAAGTGAGTATAGACAATAGATCAAATGTCGAATATTACGTGATCAGAGAGCCAAAAACCCTCGGTCTACATTGACTCAAGCATTTTCAAGTCCAACGAAAAAAGTGGGGTCCATAAGTAGCGGATGGGTGAGGCGGTCATCTATTCCTTCATTTCCTTCTCTTGTTCCTCGGTCAAAGTTGGAGGCAAAGGGAATGTGGAAGAGGTAACTTGCCTCTCATTGACCGCTTCTAGGTCAAGTGACGGGCCCAAATTTTGCCCCACGATGCCTTCCTCTACCGTAGATATAGTACCCTTGCCTTTTATCGGCGGAAGCGGAGCACTATCTGCAGGGTCGGTGACTTTAGACGAATGAGTACTGTGCTCAACACTTAACTGTTGGAAAATATCCATTATATCGACTTCTATGTTTGCCCGAGCCAATACTTGCTCCTTATCAGCTGCATCACCATTTTTGCCATCTTCAGGGGCCTTATCCCCCTCTCCAGGCCCTGAATCCCCCTCTCCAGGCCCTGAATCCTCGTCTCCAAGGCGTGAACCCCCTTCTTCAGGCCTTGATCCCCCCTCTTCATTACCCCCAGCTCCACTGCCTGGACACCCCTCTTCATTGCTATCACCGGCAGAAATACTGGGCGAAGGTATTGGTTCTGGACTCGCCGAGGGAGGAGAAGCATCATTGCCAGTAAGTTTTTGTACATATGCACTAAGTTGCTCGAATTTCGCGGACATCTGCTCGAGTTGAATAGTCAAGCCATTCACTTTAAAATCCATCTCCGCCCTCAGACTATTAAGCTCCTCTCTTGTATTGAACAATTCTTGCTCTATCTGCCTCTAACGTTCAAGCAACTACATGATTTGGGCATTTTTGGGCTGCGCTTCAACCCCGGCCTCATGGCGAACCTTTGTTCTCTTTTCTCCTCCAGAAACATCTTCTTCTCTGGTCCTCTTCCTATATAACACATAAAAAGTTGAGGACTCTCTTTCTTCTCCTTTTTCTCTTGATTGGTCAGCCCCCTCCTTATCCGTCTCATTTTCCCACTGCAAAAAATGTTCTTCTCCTTCTGATGTTGGCTTTATTTGTGTAACTAACACTTTCTGCATATCATAAACATATTACTCAGGTAAGATAGAGCAAGACATAAAACGATTACAACCCAATCATTTAATTAAGTAGGTAAACAATAATTTAAATACAAAAATAACTTAGTAATACTTTCAATTACACAAATTTTACCTTCCCATCGGCAGTTCGTTTCTCCCAAACTTGCTTTCTTTGTTGTTCTCTACGCTGTGCATTCACAGCTTTCCATCTAAACATCCTCGGCTTTACACCTTCGATGTGGACCTTATGAACCATCTTCAGATGCTCTAGATGTGGCATTACCTCATATGCAAATACTTGAGACATTGAAAGATAAATAAGAAGAAGATGTGGCATTGTATGTATTTATATAACAACATAAACCGTAACTTAGAAAAAACGTCAGTAGCCTTACCCCCAATGCAGGCGGGAATCCCCCCAAAGTGTAAGTCCTAAGATGTGGGTGGCTAGTTTGTTTCAAGGCATTTATCATACTCTTCCTAGCACTATCAACGGTAGCTCTGTATGATAATTCACCTCACGGCAATACATCGAACCGAGGCCAATCTCATGCCAAATGAAGTATCTTGTCTTCGATTTTCGTTCTCTTCGCCAGGCCGTTGATTGATGTGTATAAAAGCAAGAGTGTAAGGCTAACGACATCAGCATCTGGATAAGTTGAGTTGATGCGATCGTAAGCCTTTAACACTTCATCATACGTGGCTTCCTCGGTTGACCCCAATGGTTTAATGCACTTGGTTATTGGTGCCGGACCATGTGGGGCATGGTATTTGCCAAAAGTAGTGTCAAAATCTCCTATCTTGAGGCCCGTGATGATAGCAAACTCCCTCCTGTCGAACTTCACATTCTTACCCGCGAAGTTGAAGTATATACTATCATCCCGTGTGCATTTCTCGTCGGGCTTGAGTTGCCTCATCAACGCGGAATGTATGATCTGTTTGCACCATAATGTATGCTCATGGTCAAGAGCGATTTCAGCTAGACTACTCTCCCTTCGCAGTATTTGCTTCTGCGTCTCTGTCATCTTAGACCAGATCATCTTCATATTTGCTTCGTAGTAGCAGTACTGCGAAACCTGGGCATTGAAAAAGTCTCCTTGAACGACCATTCTATCCTTTAGATGTTCCTGCATATAACAAGAAGCTTCAACGATGCAGTTGACATTTTGTTCCACACAATTATCAGCCAGATTAGTCAACATTTATATGTTTTGATGCAACAACAATATGTTTTTGGTGTGGATTTAATTGGTCACATTAGTAGACAGATTACTCAATACTTTACAATTTACTCGATACATTATTCGATATTTTACTCCATACTTTAGTCGACACTTCACTCGATACTTTAATCGACACTTCACTCGATACTTTAGTCGACACTTTACTCATTACTTTAGTCGAGGGTTTAGTCGACAGTTTACATCCGCAATACTTGTCGACAGAAATGTTGGCATTTGGTCTCCATATATTTCTTCTTAAACTGTTTATGGCTAACATTAACATTTGCAGACGCGTTTGACCGTTTGTTGTATATGAACAAAAATACTATGTGATAAAACCCTAACTTATAAGGTTCAAATATAATGTTCAAATAAGCAGAAATAAGCAAAACAACAATCAGCTGCTAACTCACCAACACAGGAAGCTTCAAATAAGTAAAACAGCAATGCATTCAACATCACACTTAGAAAAAACTGACATTTTTCTTTTGCACATTCTTCGATTTCTCCTTCATTGTGTCTGACGACGGGCGTCCACCTCGCATGCATGCCATTGATGGTGTGAGTAATTAATGTTGAATTCGAACTAAGGCAGAGGGTGGTAAGGGTGGTGAATTGGTCTGGATCTTTTTGGAAGTAATTGAATCTTTTTGGAAGTAACTGCAAATGATGGCGAATAACTAAATGGGAGTGGGAGAACGAATAGGCGCGACTTTCAAATGCGGTGGCATTTTCGTATTTTTAACCTGTCAAATAAAATGTCGTCCAAAATATAGTCTAAAATGTCAACCAATATATCGACTCAAATGTGGAGTATAATGTCGACTAAAATGTCGACCAAAATATCGACCAAAATGTGGACCAATATATAGAATACATAAACAAATGTCAATACAAATATCAACCAAAATGTCGACAAAATCGTGGAGTACATAAACAACTGTATAATTTTTTACTTTGAAGCTTGTATAAGATGTAGGTCCATAAAACAACCAATTTCCAGAGGAAATACTCCGTTTTTGTCGATCGGGTTTTGTTTTTCATGCTAACTTACGAAAACTTATATCTACACAGCGACGATGAGATGCTGAACCATTCAACCCAGGCAAATGAGATGATGAAACGATGATCCTCACAAATTCAGAATAAAGAATAATGAATAATGAATTAAGAAATGGTGAGCTGAAGTGAAACAATGAGGGACATTGTAGTATTTTCACATGGTCAAACACAGTTGACCTGTCATATTTCAAAAGGAAAAAGCGGACTTACTATATTTATAAATCAAGGAGTTGGGCCTACTATATATGAAATTCCCCCGAGAAACACCCATTATGGCTGTGCAAGCTTTAGATGATGATTGTACAACCTAATTGACTATGTATGGCTATCAAATAATATATTCTGTCATTTTGATAAAAAAAAAAAAGAAGAAAGGTTGGATTCTCATTGTCTTCTATTCCTACGTACTCTCTCTCCTCTACTTCTCACTATAAATTTAAAAAACAACATATTAATCTGTTAAAGTGTTTTACAGTACACAGTAATTCCTTTCCGCAATTGGCAAGGAAATCCCAAATTAATTAAGTCCCAGTATTTGTTACTGAATGTAATATATTCCCAAATTTCTACTTTTCTGGGTAATCAAATTCTCTGAAGTTTGAAAATGACAAGGTACAGCTCACTGGATTTGCTTATCTGCACCATGCAACCTTGCTGATGAGATTGACACTCAGAAACATATAGAAAATTGAAAAACAAAAAGAATGAACGAACAAACAAACTAAAGCGAAATCATTATTCATCATAAATTAGAATATTGTCCAATTTTTACGCAATGGAACGAAGAAAAAAAATACAGACCAATGGATTAGTTGAAAAGGCAAATTCTGTATATGAAGGATTAAATTAATATAATAAATATCCACTTTCATTTTCTGTTATTTTATTTCTTCTAAATAATTTGTCTCTAATATCGAACAGGGTCATTATTGAAGACAGGGACAATTCAGGAACAAAAAATGATCACTAATTGTTCATTTTTCTCAATACCGAAGCCAAATATACATCCCTTTCGGCCAAAGCTTTGGAATCCACATGGGTCAAGCACTTTTAGAGCCACTACTTCCGCCAAGGGTTTTGGCATTTTAAAAGAAAGTTAGAAGATTCTATACTTTGGTGTGACAAGTCATAAAAAAATAGATGAGGTTTAAATCCTCGGGGTCATTGTCCTTAAAGGTCATCACATAATTCAGGAACATTCGGTTTGGCTACCTTTCGTTACGTTTTGAGTATATGTTTCGATGTTTATTTTGCTTTGTGGCGGTGAAATTGATATGATATTCATATAGCACTAGAAAATACGACAGGCGCAAACTCAAAATCAAACCAATAACTAATTGCCCCTAGTCAATATCTGATGCATGCTTCAACTAATTAACCCAAAACTGCAATAAAGTGTCACTACAAGAAATTTGGCTTTTAGTGACGAAATTTCTAGTGACGAAAAATAATCTCGTCACTAAATACCACCTTTAGTGACCAAAACTTTTGTCGTCACCAATTTTTTGTTTACTCCCAATTTTTAGTGACGAATTACAAAAAATCGTCACTAAAGAGTGTAACAGGAAACTTTCCCGCTAAAATGGTCATAATTAGTGACGAGAATTCAGTGACGACATTCATTCTCATCACTAAAATCATTTATTATGACGAAATTTTATCGTCACTAAGTTTAATACCTTTTAGTGACGATATCATTTTTCGTCATTAATGGGAATACAATATTGTTTCGTCACTAATTACTTATTTTTCTTTTTTTTTCTAAACTAAATTAATTGTATTAAAGTGGAAATCCCCAATTAACACATTACATTAATGTCCATAAAAAGACTAGCCTTAAATAGACGTGCCCTAACACAAAGAACCTAACCCCAATAGGGATTGGTTAGGGTCTAAACCCGCTACTGATATATGATTTTTAATTAAATTCTTAATTACATGAATATGTGTGAAATATCAGTAATTAAAAAATAGAAAATTTTTTAGTGCATTATAAAAACAATTTTTTGGTGCAAAGGAAAATTTAATTAGTAAAATAGTGACAATAAAAATGAAAATAGTTATAATCTATTAATTCATTTTTTTATACATAGGGTTTCAGCGTGTAATATTATTACATATGGAGATAGAAAATATTTATTTTAGTGTATAATAAAACAAAATATTATAAATTTTATGAAAAAATATATGTGTTAAGCTAATTAATTTGGGATAGAGTAGATAAAATGTTTTGGGCTAAATTGCTTGGGCCACAACTTATATAAGGATTGGGCTTATTTTGGGCTAAATTGCTTGGGCCACAACTTAGCTAAATTGCTTGGGCCACAACTTATATAAGGATTGGGCTTGTTTTGGACTAAATTGCTTGGGCCACAACTTATATAAGGATTGGCCTTAATTTTTTATTTACTTAATAATTGGGCTATGTAATTTACTTATTAGGTCGAAGTTAATTTTTAAAATATATAATTCTTAATTTTTAATAATTTTACTAAAACACCCAAATATATATGCATTTGCCAACATTAGTTGACGTACGAATAGAGTATTTGTTTGTAGATACACTATCACCTCGAGAATTTACGCATATATATGAATTTGACTACATTATATGAATTTACACATATAAGTTTAATCACTTTAAGTATATAATTTTGTTAATAGTAATAAGCACCTCAATAACCAATTAGTTTACTAGTTTGACCTACAAACTAGGTTTAATAATATTATTAATTATGTTTGTTGTATTCATAGTTTATAACTAATAAGATGTTTTACTAAATTAGCCATTTTTTTGAGATTGAGAGAGAGGGAGAAAATGTAAAATATTTTCACTATTTTAATTAAATTTGGCTCAAACCACAGGTGCCACAGTCTCGTCAAGAACAATATTGCTCTGCCATTTGACTAACAAGAAATGGTTCAAAATTGTATTTTAGTGTATAATATTATTAAATAGGGAGATATAAAATATTTGTTTTGGTATATAACGAAATTGAATGTTATAAATTTTAATAACAACATATGCATTGGGACATGCATTGGGACATATATAGTTTCAAACTAATTATAATCACTAATGTAATAAAACAACACAAGTAGTGATTAATACATGTACATATATAGTGAGATGTATAATGTATATCAAAAGTAATAAATATTTATACAGTTATACTTCTTTTTTTCCAAAAAAGGAGTTCGATTTTACTAATGTATAACTTTTTATTGCTAGTCAACAAAATGCAAGTACAACTAATTTTATATAACTAATTTCCTCATTAAAGGTATTGTTTGTCATACACCCTTTTATGTAATCTATCTCATTAAGAGTATTTTGGATATTTTGTTGAATAATCAGTATGCACTTTTGAAATAGTGGATACGTTTTGAGACAAACACTTTTTTTTTTTTTGAGGACAAAGGGAGTATCTATATATACATATATAGATAGGACTAAAATCTATAGTATAAGTAATTACTACATATATTTATAGTAGTTATGTGGTTATGTAGTTATAATAAAAGTAATTATTACAAAGTATAATTACTTTATTGCATATATGCACATGCTTGTAATATACATCATTTTTTCAATCTCAACATGAAAATATAAATATTATTTTTTGAGAAAATATTTGTAAAAAAAAAGTCACTTTAGCAATTTAATAACTAATTAGGATTTTAAAATTTAAAGATTAAAATATTCAAATTAGAATTTGCATAAATCAACATAGTATTGTAAATTAAAAAATTGATTACTAGTAAAAAAAGGTAAAGATTTTTTAATAATTAATAATAAAATGTGGTATGTGTAAATTCTTAAAAAAACAAAAAGAGGGAAACTAAATTTAGTTAGGAGGAAAAAGCGGGATGTTAATCAATTTGGGCGCAAATTTTACAACATTCTCTGCCCAAACTTTACACTTAAACAAAATTCCAAGCTAGGTCTCGAAAATCAGTCTCCCTCCCTAGCAGTCCTCCGCCCTTTACAACATTCGCCGCCCTAACCCAGCTTTCTCAATCGGTCACCCTTACCCAACCGCCTCCCTACAGCGGTAGCTCGCTAAAGAAGCCGAATCGGCCTTCTGTCTAAACCGCCAAAATCGGCCTCCCTTCACAATGTCTTGCTAGTCCCTCCTCGGCCTACCCCATTTTTACTTATATTTGAACGCCCACCATGGTTGAGGTTGGAAAGTTAGAGCCCACAGCCACCACGATGATCATCAGTGCCATCAACATTTGGGTTCTGTTTTACTGAAATTTGTGGTAATTTTTTCACATTGGTGCCTAAGTTCCAAAGCTGATTTTTTTTTTTTTTCATTTTGGGCTTCAATGTTTGTGGAATTTTTGCTGCATTTTTCAGCCTTGGTGGATTCTGCATTTTTGTTGTTCTGTTGTGATATTATGGCTGAAAATGCAACTGCCATTTCCATTAGAAGTTGGTTGAAACTCTTGTTGAGCTATTTCCAATTTATGGGTTTATTGTTGTTCTTGAATTGGATCTTTAGGATGTAAGGGTGACTGCTGTTTTTTTGGAATGGTTTCTTTGGAATTTGTTCTGCAATTTAGTTCTATTTCTTTAGAATGTAATGTTCACTATTTTTTCTGGAATTTTTCTACAATTTTGGACTGTTGCCTCCGAATGTAATGGCAATTGTTTTTTTTCCTATTTTTTGGAATTTGTTCTAGAATATTTAAACTGGCCTTTACCCGTTGTTTTTCTGGTATGGTGTTTTTGGAATTTGTTTTGCAATTTTTCGGTGGTCTGTTTGTTGACAATGTAATGTTCACTGTTTTTGCTAGAAAAATTCTAGAAAAACTGAGATTTATGTCTTCACTTCAACTGCCTTGTGTAGGAATTAGGATGCATAACTTGTACGGCAAAGTTTGAGTATGTGGATATCATTGATGTTGATGGCTATTTTCGACTTTCCCTCTTCTATGTTTAGAGTTTATAAATTTTCTATTTCTTGTTGCATCCTATTACCTTTTCTATTAAGTTGGCAATGTTGTGGTTTTGTTCTAAGTTTTATCTATACTAGTTTTTAAAATTTTCATGTAACTAGTTGGAACTTGAAATTGCAAGTGAATATGTCTTTTCATGTATGGAATGCATTTGAAATTTGTGTATTTTTTATAAGTTTCAACATGTTTATAATTTATAAATTAAACATATATTATATATAATATCTATATATTTAGACTGGCCTTCGCCCACTGTTTTTCTGGAATGGTTTCTCTGGAATCTATTATGCAATTTTTTGTGGTCTGTTTCTTTACAATGTTATGTTCACTGTGCAAATAGTGTTGTGTTCTTTCTGCAATTTTTGGATTGTTTCCTCAGAATGCGGACAAAGACTATTTTTGTTTTTTGACTTTTTTCTGGAATTTTTTGACTGGTCCGGGTTGTTTTTTCTAGAATTGGTTTTGCCATTTTTGGCCTATTGTGATTTGAATGCAATGGTGACTGTTTTTTTGGATTTTGTTCTGCATTTGTTGGACCATTCTCTCAGAATATTATGCCGATTATTTTTTCGATTTTATTTTGAATTTTTTTGACTGGTCCGGACTGGTTTCTCTAGAATTTGTACTGCAATTTTTGGCCTATTTTTTTCATTGTAATGGTGATTTTTTTTTTTTGGAAAATTTTCTACATTTTTTGGGACCATTCTCTCAGAATGTTATGCTGACTATTTTTTCAAATTTTTTCTGAAGTTTTTTGCCTGGGCTGGACTGATTTCTCTAGAATTTGTGCTGCAATATTTGGCCTATTTTTTCATTGTAATGGTGACTATTTTTTTGGAATTTTGTCTGCATTTTTTTGGGCCATTCTCTCAGAATGTTACGCCGAATTTTTTTTCGAATTTTTTCTGAAGTTTTTTGACTGCTCCGGACTGGTTTCTCTAGAATTTCTGCTACAATTTTTGGCCAATTTTTTTCATTGTAATGGTGCCTATTTTTTTGAATTTTTTCTGCATTTTTTGGGCCATTCTCTCATAATGTTATGCTGATTGTTTTTTCGAATTTTTTCTAAAGTTTTTTTTACTGATCCGGACTGGTTTCTCTGGAATTTGTATTGCGATTTTTGGCCTATTTTTTCATTGTAATGGTAACTATTTTTTTGGAATTTTTTCTGCATTTTTTTGGGCCATTCTCTTAGAATGTTATGCCGACTGTTTTTTTGAATTTTTTTTGAAGTTTTTTGATTGGTTCGGACTGGTTTCTCTGGAATTTTTACTGTAATTTTTGGCCAATTTTTTTCATTGTAATGGTACCTGTTTTTTTGGAATTTTTTCTGCATCTTTTTGGATCATTCTCTCATAATGTTATGCCGACTGTTTTTTTGAATTTTTTTTGAAGGTTTTTGACTGGTCTGGACTGGTTTCTCTGGAATTTGTGTTGCAATTTTTGGCCTATTTTTTTCATTGGAATGGTGAATTTTTTTTGGAACTTGTTTTGCAATTGTTGGATTCTTTCTTCAGAATGTAATGGTGAATGTTTGTTTTTCTTCTGGAATATTTTTTGGAATCTTTTAACTAGCATTTTTTCCACTGTTGGCACTGTTCTCATCCAGTCAGTCTTCATTCGCTGTTTGCTTGGCGTGTATGCATTTTCCTGGATTTGTTGTTAAAATATTCTTGCCCTGCCTTAGTTTTGTATACTCTGGACGCGTATAGGTATTGCAGATCATCATGCATAGCTTCATCAATTACTAGTTTTTCGTGACAACCAGTTTAGGGAGTTTACATTGTAGGAATTTGTGAAAACAACAAATATGCAGCATATCTTGGATATTATTGTCTTTGTACATTCTAAAATCTGGGTGTCAAGATATGAAATATGTTTCAATTCCAAATGAACAAAAGGCAGCAATAAAATATCTTTATTGTAAGTTAATTTGGTCTTTGGTTATGTAGGCCTGAGCAAGCATTGCAGTTGCATTTGTCCAGACTGGTTTTCTATCCATGTAGCATTGGAAAGCGGTCTTGCTAGAGGAGAAGATCAGCCGTCGCCCCTCACATTATATCCTTGAATTGGAGTCGGTCTATCCCTTTGTTGGTGAAATTTCAAAGGTAAGACTAACTTCTCTCCTCACATTAACGAAAGTAGTAGTAATGTGTAATTGGTTGGCTTTTGGTGCTAATTACAAATGTTTTAAAGTGTCCAATATAATTTGCTGCCTGTAGACCAACATAGCGTATGTGACAAGGTTTTGTTTGTTTGGGTAATGAAAATGGAATGTTTATTTTCCTTGTATCTGGGCCATTGCAAAGGTAAAAAAAGAATAGAAGACCAAGGTTGTATGCAATTGTGTTCTAATTTTCTAATGAATTGATTATAGGAAATGGACAAGTCGTGGTTGAAAATTGCTCATAGAACAAAGGATGTATGATATAAGTTAGGGGTTGAAGAGTTCTTAACATTTGCATATCATGCTAAAGAAGAATCCAAAAAAATTCTCTAGCCATATTGAGAGTATGTACTTGGCCATCCTAGATTACGCTAATATATTTATGATTTGTATATGTAGGTTCGCCGTGTTCCACAAGCCTTTGAGGAAGAGATCCACACTTTGTCATATGGACCACTAAATCAAGTTCATCGATACACTAGATGCGTGGTAAATGGGTATAGATTTCACACCCAAGGTCGGGAAAAGAACAGAAAAACCCCAAAATAGTGGAGTTGTAGTGTAGGGAGAACACGGGAACAATGCAATTGATTTCTATGGGGTGCTACAAGATGTCATAGAAGTTGAATATTTAGGTGCAAATAAAAGAGTGTTGGTGTTTATGTGTGATTGGCTTAGGTTAAGCAATACGACTAGCTTACAGATTGATAAGGAATGTGCTATGAGTAGTGTGAATATGTCTAGAAAATGGTACACAGATCAGCCATAAATACTTGCATCCTAAGCTAGGCAGGTCTTTTATGTGGATGATTTAAAACTAGGCAACAATTGGCATGTTGTGCAAAGTATTACTCCACGGAAGTTGTATGATATTCTAGAAGACCATGAGACTGTCCGGGCAGAAGAAGTGCATCAAGATGAAGATCCAAGTTTTAATTTGGTTGTTGATTTGACTATGAACATGCCATCCTTGACGAGAGATGCAGATACTATGACATTGGTTGATGTGTCACTTGTGGAGCATTTGAATTACAGCTCTCCGCAGGAAGTGCATTCAACAGATGATTCATTCATCAATGATGATGAGTTCAATGATGTAGTATCCTCCGAATCTTTTGAACAGGAAGAGGAGTTAGGGGAAGATGGTTACTCTGATTCAGAATAGAAACTAAATGGTTGTTCCTCTATGCGTAGTTCTATCTTACAAACAATTAGTGTTGTATTTGTGGAAGTCAACATTATTCATAATTGTTTATTGTTAAGTCTTTATATCCTTTAACTGTCTTGGTTATGGTACGTTGGTTTCATGGTATGCTTATATGATACTTATTGTTTGCAAATGTTCAATCTTTATATCTTCCTTATAGTTTTGGTTATTATCTTGGGTTTTTATCGTATGTTGACATGATAATTAGTACAAAATGTTGGGTTATGCATGTTTGTTGTTATGGCCATTTGGTTATGTTATAAACAATTTATATACTATCCATGTACATACTTATTTGCATAATGTTTGGTTGTTGATGTACAGATGGTTGGGCCTGGCAAGGGAAGATTGGAAAAGAGGCCTGCACAGCCAAAAACACCAAAGGGGACCTCTACGCCATCTGAAGGGAAGAATGCTCAACATCTTTCACTTGTTGCAACCCCACGACTCATGCCCGACTCATGCCAAATTTGCCAGCTCCCTCCATACTTGCTTCTCCTTGTCAAAGTGCAATTGGTGAATCTTCTTCAAAGGTGCCTCTACCAAATCAGATGAGGACATTGAGACCACGTGCACGTTGCCGACAAACACCACTAGAGTGAGGCGATCATTGACGCTTATGTTAGAGACACATAATGAAGAGGAAATCCGAACTTCGACAGTGGGTGAACATGCCAATGAGGAGGAGGATGTTCACTGCGATTCTCATGAGCAATCTGAGATGCCCACCTCCGATCAGCAAGCTTTGACAATAAACACACCGTCTGGAAGTACTTCATTAAGTAAGTTTTATACATTAAACTTATGTCCGCAAGTTTGATGAACATGGTTTTTCCTTCCTCGTCTTTATGATTGAGAGTGAGTTTGTTGAATGGATAATCGGCTCGTTTGGCTTATGGTCTTGTCCAAATCATGCCACTCAATTTGAAAGAAAGGGGCGTTCAGATGAAAAACTTGTCATAAAAGTGAATGAGAAAGCTAGAAGGTTCATGGGATCAGATAGTCAGCAGCTGATCACTAAGGGTGGGTGCCTTCTATGGCAATTTGCTAAATTCGATGGCACAACCTGGAAGAACCAGCCACAAGAATTGAAGGAGGAGATAATTTTCAAGTGCACAGTATTATGTGCTTTGTATTTGCTAATTAAATTCATAGTAACTGACTTGGCATGGGTACTTAGTTGTATATATGAATTGTAATGCCGTTTTTGTTAATGATTAGGAGAATTCAAATTATAGTGGGAATGAGTTAGTGAAGAAGGCATTCCGTACACAGTTTAGTGCCCAACACCGGAATAGGCAATATAGGCTGCACCTTCACTTCAAAAAAATTTCATCCAAGGAAGAGGCAATCAAGCATCCGTCGTCGAGTGTGAAGGAGGAGGAATGGGCCGTTCTTTGTGAGAGATTTGCTAGTGACACCTTTCAAGTCAAGCAGTCATTAATTCTTATTATCCCTTTTAGCTCAATCTTTTGTCATAATTATAAAAGGTTTTGATTCATTTTACACATGGTACAATTTAATAAGGTGAATCACTAATGACAGACAATCTCCATTGCTAGAATTGTGAATGGTCTAGTTAGTAAAGCCTTTGTATGTTGTGGTATTTTTCACTATGGTTATGTGGGATATACTTAAAGCATGTACTATGATTGTGGCCACTTAACATAATTGATTTATATGAAATTGCTCATTTCTCCTGAAAGAAGGGAAAGATGGTTTTTGACAAGGCACAAAGAACATTCTTAAATGAGTTTCATGCAATGTATACAATGTTTGTTTGTAAACATATAGACTAATTGGCGAATAATTTTGTGTTTATTAATGTAGGCTGAATTGCGGCAGGAGGAGTCTACTTTCTCAAGTTCACCAATAGATATATGCCGGAGGAAACTTCACCACATCCCTGGCCAGGTGAAGAGTCAGGCTACTTCGGAGAGACCAGTAGTTGTCGTGGAAAGACTCCAAACGGAATTAGACGTGGAGAGGAGCAGAGCAAATGATGGTGTGAAGAAAAATGAAGTAATTACTGCTAAGGTTGATGCCCAAGAAGTTGAATTGAATGCGATGAAAGAAAAAGTGCAATTTTTAATGGAGGAATTGACTCGTCTAGCCAATTAGCAATCTTCAAAAGATGTAACTGCACATTTCATTTATGAGTGTCTTATGATGATGATATTGGTTAGATAAAGAACATGGTACCTTAAGTAATTGTTGCACATACATTCATAGATACCACATGAATATTAGATATGCATGAGACATTTCCAATATCTTAATAAGATATAAACAGTATATAACATATTGGTGTTTAAATGTATAGGTTGGTTCGTGAATTTTTTTAGCCATTAGTTGTATTGTATTACGTCTTGCGATACATTAGGTGGTCTGTTTTGTTTTCTTCAATTGCTAGAATTGTAGTATTACTATTATCGGTAATTGGTGGAATTGTAGTATGTATTGAGATATAATTTTGGGATATTGCTGATTCTGAAAGATATAATTGTTTTATAAAGGCAAACTCGGATATCACGAAAACATGTTGTTTGCTTAAGGATTGTTGCAAGTAAACTCATAGTTTTCATATATTTATCATCAATGCAGGGAATATTTCTTGTAATTTCTATGTGATACGAACATTAGGTAACATATTGGTGCCTATATGTGTAGGTAGGTTCGTGATTTAGTTCTGCGATTGGTTATATTGTATTATATCTCGAGATACATTTGGTGGTTAGTTTTTTTTCTTTGATTGCTGGAATTGTAGTATGACTATTATTGTTAACCGGTTGAATTGTATAATGTAATGATATATATAATTATGAGATGTTGTTGCTCCTATGGATATATTTTTTTTATAAAAACGAGTTTGGTTATCATAAAAATATGTTGTTCCTTTAAGGATTGTTGCATCTACGCTTTTGGTTTCATGTCATTATCATCAATGCAGGGGATATTTCTACATTCCTATGAGATATGAACATTATGCAACATATTGGTGCCTTGTTTACAGGGTTTGTTTATGAAGATTATCTTTGATTGGTCGTAATGTATTATGCCATGTGATACATTTCAATCGGTCACTTCATTTTTGTTTGATTGGTGGAGAATGTAGTATTGTGGTGAACATTCGTTGGTGGAATTGTATTATATATTGAGATATAATTTTGGGATATTGTTGCTTCTAAAAGATATAATTATTTTATAAAGATGAGCTCAGTTATCATGAAAATATGTTGTTTGCTAAAGGATTGTTGCAAATAGACTCATAGGTTTCATATATTTATCATCAATGTAGGGAACATTTCTTATAGTTTCTATGAGATACGAACATTAGATAACATATTGGTGCCTCTGGTGTAGGTTGGTTCATGTTTTAGTTTTGCGATTGGTTATATTGTTATATGCCACGAGATACATTTGGTGGTCAGTTTTGTTTTCTTCGATTGCTGGAATTGTAGTATGACTATTATTGTTAATCGGTGGAATTGTATAATATAATGATCTATGTAATTATGAGATGTTGTTGCTCCTGTGGATATATTTGTTTTATAAAAACGAGCTTGGTTATCATGAAAATATGTTGTTCCCTTAAGGATTGTTGTATTTACGCTTTCGGTTTCATGTCATTATCATCAATGCAGGGGATATTTCTACATTCCTATGTGATATGAATATTATCCAACATATTGGTGCCTTGTTAACAAGGTTGGTTTATGAAGATTATCTTTGATTGGTCATAATGTATTATGTCATGTGAAACATTTTGTAGTCACTTCATTTTTCTATGATTGGTGTAAAATGTAGTATGATTATTATAATTTGTTGGTGAAATTGTATTTTGTAATGAGATATAATTATGGGATGTTGCTGCTTCTATGGATATAATTGTTATCGTGACATGATGTTGTTTCTTTAATACGTTATCAAATGTGCACTCATACATTTCATTTCCTTTTTGTCAATGCATGGCACATTTCTACATTTGTCTGAGGAATAAACATTATGTAACATAATGATGCCTAATTAAAAGGATTGGTTTAAGAGTATGATTTTCGATTTGTGGATTTGTATTATGTCACGTGATAGATTGCATGGTCATTTCTGTTAAATGTGATTGGTGGAAAATGTAATATGATCATTATCATTCATTACGATGAATTGTACTATGTCATGAGATGTATAGTTATGGGGTGTTGTTTCCGTAGCTAGTCATATTTGCAATTGGATTGGATTGAATTTATAATATTCAGTGCTTTTTCTTTTCTTATCGCAATGACGCATCCACCACCACATAGCTAAGCATCCACAAATTGTAGACATACTTTGGAATCAAATGGCCAGTTGGTTGCTGTTGTCAAGGTCTTAAAATAGCCTTTTGCCTATTTACTTTTAGAATGCTGTGGGAATTATGTGTACATTGCTATTTTGTGGGCTGTAAGATGTTTGGATAATGTTTTATTCTCATGGTTCAACTAGGATATTTAACTTTTATTTTCTTGTATGCTAGGAAAGTAAAATATTGTCTTTTATGCACAAGTTTATCTTTCGTGTCTTTCTTCATATGGGTTTTGATTGTTGAATGATTAGTAAGATTGCTTTCATTACATTTTCGATGTCGATGATATTTGTATTATAAGGATAAATAATGTAACGATTAATACATTGATGTTATTAGTGATAAAATACTGAAATATACAATGTTATAGCTTCGGTTAAAATTGTCACTAATAACACTATTTAGTGACAATTTTTTTCGTCACTAATTTCATTTGCGAACAAATTTTTAGTGACGAGATTGTTTTGTCACTAATGCAAAGGACATCAAATTTTTCCGTCACAAAATTGCATTGGCCAACAAACTTTCTGTGACAAACTTAAAGTCGTCACTAACCATTTAGTGACGATGAACTTTCTATGACAAACTTAAAGTCATCACTAACCATTTAGTGACGACAAAAAATATCATCACTAGTTCATCACAGAATGAGTTGACCAAGGTACTTTTTAGTGATGACCTTTTTTTCCTATCACAAAACCGTTACAACTGCCCACCTGACCGAAATAGTTTAAGTGACGAAATTTTTCCGTCACTAAATTTCGTCACTAATCGTGCACAATTAGTGACGACTCTTAACTTTTAATTACGACTTTTTCTCCCTTTTTGTGAAGACTTTTTTTCGTCACTAACGCCACTCATTTAGTGACGACTTTTTTTTTTGGTCGCTTAAACCCTTTAATGACGACCGACTGGCGAACTATTTTTCCGTCACTAAATGGTTTTTGTGACGAAAAAGTAACTTTTAGTGACGAGATTCTAGTCGTCACTGAAGCCCATTTTTCTTGTAGTGGCAATAATTTAAATTTCAACTACACAGTTGAGAGCTTTGTTTATATATATATATATATATAATTTTTTTTATTATGTGAAAAATGAGAAGGAAATTGGGGGGTGGGTGAAGAAAGTAACAGAGAATGTGAGAATCTCCTCTACTTCAATAATTAGGAACAAAAGCAATTAACTACTAACCAATATTTAATTTTTTGTAATATATAATTATATATGATCATGTAATAATATCTGATTTTTAATTGAGATCTTCTCAAGCAAAGAAACTAATTAGACCAAATTCTTTGTACATTAATATAGGATCATAATTACATAACATTCGAGGTAAATAAGCAAATAACAATACATAGAAGTATAACTCAACTGCTATAGTTAATGCAAACCTTAATATTGGTATTGAAATTAATGTGGTAGCTGAAATATGAGGAATGATACATAATTTGGAATTGGCCTGGAAAATGGGATCTAGGAAGGTTGTTTTGGAGTGTGATTTTTAGCAGGATTGAAGTTAGTTGATGAAGTCTCTAAGGAACGCCTTCTTTTTAATCTATTAATGATTATTAGTTGACATATAGTCTCATTTTTAATTTCCGTAATAAATTAATCTAAAAGATGATTGAATTGTGATTTTTTTTTTACCACATTTTTTGAGAATTTTGGTCAAAATTTGTAATTTTATCCTTAAGTTTCTGAGACTATTTGATTTTTATGCTATAAAAATTCTTTAAAACAACATTTGTTACTTTTGCTAAGTCATTTATGTGTTGTTGAATTTTTTTAAATTAACAGTTAATTGCAAATTGATTTGAGTTTTAGGTTTGGTTAATTGATTTATTCGGAATATATGCATGCGGAGAAGAATAGATTTTGGGCTTTCGGGCTCTCTTATTTTTGAGTTTTCCTGTGAGCTTTCATAGCCTGCTAGCTGTTACGGTTTTTCAATTTTTACAGAATTTTTTTGTCAAACTTTTTTTCTAATCTTTATTCTATATACAAGCAGAACATGGATTTAAAGGAGTTAGATGATATATTGTCGGTAGGAATCTGGTCACGTTGGGTTTATACCTTGAGGCACCGAAAGGGTACGTAACTATTGTGGACACCCATGCAAGCAGCAATGGCCGCATAAGGTGCACAGTGGATATTTTGGAAGGGTCGAAGCAGGCGCAGATAGAAGAGAATAGAGTCAAAAGCTTGCTAATGCTGTAGGTTGCAACTCAAAAGGTGGAACCTACGGTGTTGTTTCAGAAGCTTATGATTGATAAATATGCAAAGCCATTCCAATGTACATTAGTGAGCAAGTTTTATTAGGGCAGACAAATATGGAGGCTATCAGTAAGTTTTCCTCTTCACTTGTTCTGATTAACAAGTATTAAATTGGGTTATTGGATAATGGGCATTTGATCATCCGATTGCATATGGAGCGAGATTATCATAGATTGTATTAAAGGATGATATGATACGCTACTGGAAAAGCCGTGAAGGTATTTAAGTGGACTACTTCTTTTCATGTAGACAGAGAGTCGTCCCTCACTCTAGTATGGGTTTGGTTCCCCTGACTTTCATTTTATTTGTTCAACAAGCAGGCCTATTTTCCCCTGCTTCATTAGTAAGGATGCCATTGACGATAAACCAATCTACTGTGGAGTTAAGAAGGTCGAGTGTCGCATGTATCTAGGTGGAAGCTGATCTGTTGAAGACAATGCCATCGCGGGTATGGATAGGAATTGGAAAGGATGATGGATTTTGGCAAACTATAGAGCCGGAAAGCTTTTTTATCGTGGATACTACTGGCATTTGGGCCATGGAGAACCTAAATGTGATGTGAAAAATCTAGCCTTGCGGCAGCAAAAAAGAGAGAAGCGTAATGAAATTTAGCTACGAAGAAGGGACAATGTCACCCCAAGCAAAACATTGCACAGGAGGAGACAAGTAAAAATTCATTGGAGGTGGGACAAACATGCAAAGAGACAAAGGCAAAACCTACTGAGGAATAGAGGGAGATTGACAATAATGTAGCATTGGTTTTACACTGAGGGAGGAGGAAGTCCCGGTGATGAAAATCAAGAACCACAAGCACCCTAAGATTCAAGCCAAGGTGAGAATAAAGAAGTTCAAGGAGCCAAGGACGTGTTTAGAGATCCACTTCAAAGAATTTAATGGCCAATGACAAGGATTAGAGCTAAAAGATTCCAAAAAAAAACCCTCTTAATAAGCTATTCAAGAAGTCCAACTAAAGGAAGAGTCCAAATTTATTGACTACAAATAATTATTAAGTGTAGTCACTAATGGCCCTTATTTTTAAACCCATCGTATTTTTAAGAGTCTAATTATTATATGAATGTGTCTAAGTGTTAGCCAAATTCTTTAGTTAATCCTAATTTCCACTAGTGTTTGTCAACTAGGGTTTTGTTAACCCTAATTTCCAAGTTGTGTTAGTTAATTTTTTGTGTTGGCCAATTTTTTGTATATAGTCTTCTGTAGAAGATTTCTAATTTGTTTAAGGGCAAATTCTGTATTTATGCTTATTATTAGTCTAGATTATGGTTTGGACATTCTAGAATAATTTTGACCAACCAACTTTGCAGAGTTTGTGGATGATGCAGACTTGGTGCATGGACGCAGAATTCACAAGTTTCCCCTATATTTGGTGTAATAATCAAAGGGGAAGAGAAAAGATATATAAGCACTTAGACAAGGTGTTCCATCTCAAGTGTGGTTGTCAAAGAGTGTGCAAACATTAGAGGAGAATGTCCAAACATCATAGTGGGTTTGGATCTTTCCCTATCATTAATTGATTTGAAGATTCTCTAATGGCGGTGCAAAAATGTTTTAACTTTTGCACTTTTGGGTGAATCATCCGAATTTTATCACAATAGTCAAGAACAAGTGGAGATTGGATTTTTTGCTTTGCCTATGAATGCTTTGTGTTTCAAGTTGCAAAGGGTTAGGGCAACACTAACTAGGTGCAGCAAGATGCAGTTCGGGGATACTTTTGTGAATGTCGAGAAGAATCTTTTGAGGTTGGAGGAGGAAGTAGCTCAAGGATAATTGAAGGAAATACAAGTAGAGCTAAGCGAGACAAGGGCAGAACATGTTCTCCACATGAATAGAGAAATGGAGTTTTGGAGGCTAATACTAGATTTTTCCATAATAAGGTTCAAGCCAAGAAGTCAAGATTGGTTATACATCATGTTAAAGGTGATAAAATTGCACAACAAGGCATTGCATTTTTTAGCAAGTTATTGGCCAATGATTTGATATATGATACGCAACATTATAGTAAGCTCAACCAAGCTTTGGAGGTGATGCCTAAACTATTATCTGCGAGGATAATGACATTTTAATAAGGTGAGATGAAAGAGATGCATGCAGTCATTACAAGCATTGATGCAAATAGTGCTCTGATGGTGGATGGATTTTCACGGAAATTTTTTTAGCAATGTTGGGCTATGATTGGCACAAATTTCACGATAGTTTTCTAGGAGTTTTTTAGTGGAGCTTTGCTTCCGAGGGCTTTATCAAGTACTCTCATTTCCTTGATCCCAAAGAAGGATAGTCCATCTACCTTTGTGGATTTTCACTTGATAAGTTTGCGCAACTTTGTGTAGTAGGTGATTGTAAAGGTTTTAGCGACAAGGTTGCAAAGGATTGTGCACAAACTCATATCTCAACAAAGTGATTTCGTCAAGGGAAGGCTTATATCAAATAACTCTTGTTGGCTCAAGAACTAATGATTGAAAATGAATAGGAAAACTAAGGGAGGCAATGTTGTCCTTAAGCTAGATATAGCCAAAGCATATGACAGGTGACATGGGTGTTTTTGCTGGCGGTTATGCCTAAGTTTAGGTTTGGAGAAGTGATGATTGATATGGTTTAGCATTTGATATCAGATTGTCATTTTTCGATTCTCTTTAATGGGGTGTCACATGGTGAATTTCAATCTTCACCAGCGTTGCGCCAAGGATGTCCATTGTCACCTTTGTTGTTAGTGATTATGGCATAAGTCTTTTCTAGGTCTTCATTGTTGATAGATAATCAGTTCACTCCTTTTTTGGTTTTAGTGGGTTGTCAATAAATTTCACGTTTGGCTTATGGGGACAATATAATTATATTTTCTTTAGCAAGCAATTAAAGAGGTCTTTGAGAAGGCTGATGGTGTCATTAAGGATTATTAGATGATTTCTGGTCAAAAGGTTAATGTCTCAAAGACACCTTTCATGTTGAGGAAGAGGGGTTCGGTTCGAAAAAGAAGAGTGGTATAGGAAATTATCAGCTACACATTCAAATCTACTCCTGCGGGAAGGAAAATAAAGAGTTTCTTTTAACGTTTGATAGAGTGAGTGCGAAGGAGAATTTCTAGGTGGTATAACAAAGCTTTTACCTTTGGGATTAGGGCCACACTGGTGAGGCATATTCTTTCTTTAGTGCCCGTTTTTTCTTTTTTTCTTTTTTTCTTTTTTTTTTTAGCAATCCTATATCCTCCAAAAAGGGCGATATATGATCTGGATAGTTTTTGCTATATTTTTTTGGGGGAGAATTGAAATTTGGGCCTCTTATATAATTGGAGAAGATGGGTGGATCTTTGTGTTTTGAAAAAGGAAAGGGGTTTTGGGTGTTGGACTATAAACGTTGGATGGTATAGTTAAGGCCTTTGACTATAAACTTTGGGGGCGTTTCCAATAACAAACATCTTTTGGTCAATTTATTTGAAGGAAAAGTATGTGGGGACAGGTCACCCAACTCTTGATACTTTCGCTATAGTGAAGATAGCAAACATCATATGTCTCGTGTTTGGAAACACATGATACAGGTTCGAGAGCTAGTTGAATATAATTTTATATGGGATATTAAATCTGAAAAGGTATTTTTCATTTTGGATGATTAGTTAGGAGATGGGCAATGATGCAAGGTGATTGGAAAGTTTTGGATTTCATTGAAGATAATACATAAAATGAGATATATTGAGTTCTTTGCTGCCCGAGGTTGTTAAGGATAAAAGTTTGGAGTTACTAGTTGAATTGGTACATGGTGAGAAGGACCAGCTTGTATGGTGGTGAAATCCGCATACGAGTTAGTTAAGAGTAGAGTAGTGGGGTGTCGATTTGATAATTTCCTGCATAAGATAGGTATGGGAAAGTCTATTGTATTCTTTATGCCATTAATGTTGAGAGGTTGTGTTCCATTAGATGCGGTCTTATGCCAATTTGGTATAATGGGACCATCTAAGTGCTTTTGTTACCAGGATCATCAAATAGAGGGTATTGATCATGAATGTGTGGAATTATTTTAAGCATGGGTGTGCAATGAGTGATAAAATGGTGTTGTATTTTGCTTTGGGAGGTCTTCCACAGCTTATTTGTTAGGTGATCTAGAAGGCTAGGGATTCGTATAGATTTCAAAATAGGATGGCTGTGGATTGGGCAGCTAAGAAAATGGAGTTCCTAATGTTTGGGATGCTGGCTAAGCAATATTTATACCTAGATTTTCAAGAAATAAATTGGTGCAAGTTTTTAGATTGTACTGAGGCTTTTTGAGTTCACCACAAGATAGTGTCGGTGTAATAGCGATATCCTAGAATGACAAGATATAAACTAAACAAAGATGCGGGCTCAATACGTAGTGGGGTGGAGTCTTTAGGTTCAGAGTTTTACGGGATGATATGGGTACATTGATATAGTTTTACGGGATGATATGGGTACATTGATATTTGCCTTATGTGAGATATTATAACTAGTTTGGTCTAGGTTCTTGCGTGATGGTAGAATATAGATCTTTGCTTTTTGGGCTGGTATTGTGCCATACTTTTGGTTTTCAGAGAGTTAAAATGGAGTGTGACTCACAAATGCTTGTTGATATGGTGAATGGAAGGGCTTCAATATTGTGGCAATTACAAGTTTATTTTCGGAAGATATCTAGGTATAAAGGGCTAGTGGTATTGTTATCACACTGCTATTGGGAGGCAAATTTAGTGGCAGATGGGCTTTCCAAATTAGTATTTGGGGTAAAGCAAGTTTGCCTTTTTTGATGATTAGGGAAGGTTTCACGACTAGTTCGATCTTTTATATATTTAGATAGGGATAAAATATCCTATTTTTGTTTTCATTAGAGCATTTCATAATTTCTAGAAAACCAAGTGGCAAGGTTAATGCTATCCACTTGTACTTTAGGTCAAAGAGAAGTAAGGTTTATGTCCCCCTCTACTATATATTTCAATTTTGATATATTAATAAAACGGTAGCCAAACCCAGTAGTTGATCATGGGCTGTTCTAAAGAAAAATGGTTTTGTTGATCCACTAATTATTATTAAAATATTAGACAATGTCATAACTATAAAAAATTATGATTTACATTATAAATTAACTATTATGATGCTAGATTGGAATTTATGAGGTCAATGTTTGCTCTAAAAAGTTAAGATGTAAGACTAAAAAAAAGATAAAATTTTTGGGGTTATATGAAAAAACAATTTTAGGCATGGTTACAAAATTTCAATAGTGGATCAAAATATTTGAGGGCAAATGAAAGAATTTTTAAATGATAATTAAAAAATTATAAAGTAAGTGGGATTGCAATTTAAGAGGTTAATAATTACTAAAAACAATCCAAAATTGGAAATGATATCAAAGGGTAAATGTGTATGAGGTCAAATGGGAAACATTTTGAGGCAATAATAGAAAGTTATAAAAGTGTCATAGAGTTCAAAAAAAAAAAAAAAGTTCAATTTTATATTCTAAAAATTTTAGACTTTATCTTATAATAAAAGGGGATTTGAACAAAAATGACAATTAAAGTTAGAAAAATTGCAACTTCAGCAACTAATGGTAGACTCGAAAAGGAATTAAGATAGGGTTGTGAAATTAATTATTTAATTTGGCAAAATGTTGAAAAACATCACCAAAAACATCAAATATTCCAAATTATTAAAAGGGTCATATAATCTCTTAAAAAAGTGAAAAGACCAAAAAACTAAAACTGTTCACAACAAAATACAAAACAAACTCACACGCTGAATGTGCTCGTTCGGCCCAAAAATCACTATTTCAAATACTCTCCTTTTTGTATTTTTATATTTTTTCACCTTCACGTGTATGTTAAGAATAGACTTCTGCGTGGGCAAATCAATTTAATGCTTCATTAAATGTCTTCTAAATGAAACAAACTAGTAACTTTAAGTGAGAAGTTGTTATGCTACCAATTTCTTCAAAGTATATGGTCGAAAACAATATGTTGTATTCAACTATCTGATATTAGACAAGAAAGAAGAATCAGAACACTTAATAAGTTAGAAAGATCCAAAATTCAATAGTTTAAACATTTAAATTTAAATTGGGCTCTTGCTGCTTATTAAATTGCTCTAGTTAAAATCTCCATGTGTTATCCCAAGAAGTAGGGTTATCAGAACTGGATTATTTGGTGAAGCAAGTGGCTACTCTTTTGGTTGGATCATGATTTAGTAGAGACTTGTGGACAAGTGGGCCCTAACTTACACAAATACTAAATAAATATGCATGTTTAAGTAGAGATTGGGCTTGTGAGAGAGTAAGTTTTAGACTTGTGGAGTAGAAATTTAGCTTATGGGAAAGTAACTTTTGATGTGGTAATGTGTCAACAAAAAAGGAGATTTGTTGTGTTTATAAATGCTGCCTCATATTAAAAAAACAAGAACTACAATACTTAATAAGTTGGAAGAACCAAAAACCCATTGGTTTAAACTTTTAAATTTAAGTTGAACTCCTACTATTTAGTGAGTCATTTTAATTGAGCCCCCCATGTGTTATTCTTCTTAACACAATGTTCTTCGCAAAAGCTACATACGACTAAGCTACGTATGCCTAACAAAACTATAGTTTTCGCTTGCACTGATTTCTATAAGGTTGGATGTGTTGTTCTTCAATTGGCTTATTCCCTTTTTATATGCTTCCAAGAATTATTGTGATGTAGGAACTAGTTCATGTAACTTTAATGCATAAAACATTGATGTATGACTCTAGTTAATGTTTTCAAACATAATAGCTCCTAAGTAGCTAATATGAGTTAATTGACTTTAGTGTTAATTGCATTCACCTCATTTAAGGTTTGGTAAAAATACAAAATAAAGTATGTTGTTCAACAAAGCTATAAATAACTCCTTAACAAAAAGTCAACCATTGAGAAGTAAGAAAAGACTAATTACCTACCAATTTATTGAACTTAAAATATACATTAAATAACATGAAAAGTGAAAAAAAAAACAATATTTGATTATAAATATTACATGATATGCTGGTTTCAAATTTTAATTGAAATTGTACACTTTTTTTCCTTAAATCAAAATTTTTATTGTTTCTTTTCTTAATTATGAATTCTTTCAACTTTAACCAAAATCAATTTTGTTCCTTGAGCTATAATTCCAAACAAGCTTGCTTATAGAGCTAATCCCAAAGAAACAAAGGAATTGCAAAGGCAAATTGATGAGTTACTCGCCAAAAGATATATTCATGAATCATTAAACTCATGTGTTGTTCTCATTATTGTGGTGCCTAACAAGGATGAAACTTGGTACATGTGTGTTGATTGTTGAGTAGCAAACTAAATAATAATAAAGTATCACCATCTTATTCCTATATTAGATGATATGCTTGATGAATTGCATGGTGCTTGCATATTCATGAAAATAGACTTAAATTTGGGTTATCATCAAAATAGAATGAAAGAAGGAGATGAGTGAAAATAGCTTTTAAAAGTAAGTTTGGTTTGTATGAATGGTTGGTTATGCCATTTGGTTTAACTAATACTCCTAACACAATTATGCTACTAATAAACCATGTT
Organism: Gynochthodes officinalis; assembly: GCA_020080225.1. Classification (NCBI taxonomy): domain Eukaryota; kingdom Viridiplantae; phylum Streptophyta; class Magnoliopsida; order Gentianales; family Rubiaceae; genus Gynochthodes; species Gynochthodes officinalis. The sequence goes on from CM034620.1 coordinate 7,326,673, forward strand.
CGAAGAGCTTATATTGGAAAATTTATTGTCATCTATTTCGATAATATCTTGATCTAGCAAAGATTTAAAAGACCATGTTCAACATCTTAAAATAGTTTTAAGTATTTTGTGAGCTGAACGACTTTTGCTAACATTAAGAAGTGCATATTTGTGTTTCTAAAGTTGTGTTTCTTGGTTTTGTTGTAAGTGCACAAAATAAAGGTTGATAAAGCAAAAGTCAATACCAACAACAATTGGCCAACTCCTTCTAGCATTTCTGAAGTATGAAGCTTCCATGGTTTAGCTAGTTTTTACTAAAGATTTATTAAGAATTTCTCTACTAAAATTGCTCCACTAACTGAGATTGCCAAAAAAGACATAGGTTTTTGTTGAGAAGTTGAACAAGAGTAAGTTTTAACCAAATTAAATGCGACCTTATTTCTGTACCTTTACTTACATTGCCTAACTTTGACAAAACTTTTGAATGAGAATATGACGTATCAGGTATAGGTGTTAGAGCTATTCTTATGAAAAATGGCAGTAGGATTGCATATTTTAGTGAAAAGTTCAATGGTGTTGCATTGAATAATTCAACTTATGACAAAGAACTTTATGCTATGGTGTGTGCTTAGGAGGTTTGGCAACACTACCTTTTTCGAAAGGAGTTTGTCATTCTCAAGGACCACAAATCTCTTAAGCACCTGAAAGGACAAAAAAAATTGAATAACAGGCACATCAAGTGAGTAGGTTTCATCAAGTCTTTTCCTTATATAATCAAGTACAAACAAGGTAAAAGAAATATAGTAGCTAATACTTTGTCTGAAAGCTACACTCTTTTGACTATTTTAAACACTAAATTGTTAATATTTTGATATATTAAAGATTTATATCCAACTGATCCGAACTTTTTTAGTGTTTATGCAACTTGTGAATAGTTTACATTTAATAACTTCTACAAACATGGAGGTTACTTGCTTCGTGAGCACATACTATGTATACTTTCTTACTCTTTATGAGAACTTCTAATTAGTGAGGTATATGGTGGGGGTTTAATGGGACATTTTGGAGTTTTAAAAACTTTAGATGTCTTATTTGAACATTTCTTTAGGCCTAACATGAAAAATAATATAGTAACAATTTGTAAAAGGGGTATAACTTGTAAGCAAGCTAAATCTACATCCCAACCTCATAGATCATATATACCATTACCCATACCTAGTTCACTATGGGTCGACATTTCTATAGACTTTGTTCTTAGACTACCATGTTCTCAAAGAGGTATGGATTCTATTTTAGTTTTGTAGATCATTTTTCTAAAATGGTTCATTTTATTACTTATAGGAAGTCCGATAATGCAAAGCATGTGGCCAACTTGTTTTTGAATGAAGTGATCCAATTACATGGAGTTCCAATAAGTATAGTCTCTGATAGGAACATTAAATTTTGAGCTACTTTTGGAAAACACTCTAGGGTAAGTTAGGTACTAAGTTGTTATTTTCAACAACTTATCATCTACAAACAAATGGTCAAACTGAAGTAACTAATTGTACTTTGGGTACATTATTTTGAACATTAATTCAACGAAATTTAAGGATTTGGGAAGAATGCTTGCCTATTGCTAAATTTGCTTATAACCGTACTATACATTCTACAACTAATCATTCTCCTTTTGAAATTGCTTACGGTTTTAACCCTATGACATCACTAGACTTGTCATCCTTGCCTATATAAGGACCAGCTAAGTTTATATGATGCAAAGAAATATGAAGTTGTTAAGAAGTTACGCGAGAAAGTTCGCTTGCACATTGAAAAAAAGAAACAATATGTGTGAAGAATGCAAACAACTTGCAAACCTGGTGATTGGGTTTGGGTTCAGATACATATGAGAAAGGAATGTTTTCCCGCACAAAGGCATACTAAATTGCATCCTTGTGGGGATGGATCTTTCCAAGTCACTGATCGAATTAATGATAATATATACAAGCTTGACCTACCAAAGGAATATGGCGTAAGTACCACCTTTATGTGGCTGATCTTCCCCTTTTGAATATGGTGTCGATCCTCCAGATTCTAGGACAAATCCTTTTGAGGAGAGGGGGAATGATGGAAATCGAAGAGCACAAGTACCCCAAGATTTAAGCCAAGACATGAATAAAGAAGCTTAAAGAGCCAAGGACATGTTTAGAGATCCACTTCAAAGAATTCATGGGCCAATGACAAGGATTCGGGTTAAAAGATTCAAAGAAGCTCTTAATAGGCTTATTCAAGAAGTCCAAATAAAGGAAGAGTCCAAACTTAGTGATTGCAAGTTTTATTTGGTCCAATTATTAAGTGTAGTTACTAATGGATCTTGTCCTTAAATTGATCCTGTATTTTTAAGAGTTATTATGATAATGTGTTGAAGTGTTGACCGAAATTCTTTAGGGTTAGTTGACTAGGTTTTGTTAAATCTAATCTCCAAATTGGGTTAGTTACTTAATTTTTTGTGTTGGCCTATTTTTGTAAGGAGTCTTCTCTAGAAGATATCTGATTTGTTTAAGGCCAACTTTTGTATTCAGATGATTATTAGTGTAGGTTAACGGTTGGGACATTTTAGAATAATTGTGATCAACCAATTAGGTAATGTCTTAAACTATAAGTTAGGAAACAAGTCTTAGTAAGGAATTTGGCAATTTTTGGCTACCCCTTCCCCTATAAATAGAGCATATGGCCGATCAAGATATTCATCATTAAGCAATAAAATTTCTTTTGTAAGATTTTCACATTTTAAAGTTCTTTTGAGAACTTTTGAGTGCAACAAGGTTTTTTGTCTAACTCTTGCGACTTATTAAATTAAAACTTGTTTCCTTAACTTGTGGCATTGTTTTGATCCATATTGATGTTGAGGTTCCAATCTACATTGTTGGATTAGGGTTGCTGTCTTCTACATTGGAACAATTAGTTCTATTTTTCGACTGGTTATTCTTGGAGCCATCCATACAAGTTTTGTGTTTCTAGGATGAGTTCCCAAATAGTTCACATTAGAAAGACTTATAGAATAATCAAAATATGGAAGAAAATGATAAGACATAGAAATCTACCTATCCTATTTATGAAATATGAAATTAAAAAGCTATTCTCAGTCTATGAGGAATAGAGAATGTACTTCATTTGGAAGGGTCTTTAAAGATGAGTAAAAACTTAAATTCATAGTCTGTTGAGTATGTCGAGCTAAGTAATTAGCCACCACATTCACTTCTACAAAATAGTTCCCCAATCACAATGGTATTTTGAATCTATCCAAACTACACCCCTAAAAGCCAGGGCATAGACAATCTACAATTGACCATATCTGCCGACGCCCATGAATCACAATCAACATCATAGTTCACCTCTCCAAATTTATGACAGAGTACTAACTACTAATCCTGGTGTCAAAGCATAAATTTTAGCCGGAAAGTTAGTCACCTGACCAAAAAACATGCAAATGTAAACACCAAATTGCCACAAAAATCCCTTAATATACCTCCACCAGCTCTTGGACTAGGATTTCTCGAAGAACTTCCTTCTATATTTAACTTAAAAGATGTTGAGAACTGCCATGTGACCACTTTGCATCCAACCATTACCCAAAATATTTATATTTGGAAAGGCTTGATTGAGAATAAAAAGACAATTGAGATGTCATTTCTTGATGTGTAGTTGAAAAAGGCCACTTCCTCCTTTCAAACTGCCAACAAATGAATCCTAGAATTTTTTGGGTTAATAACTTCAAAAGTTGTTTTAATTGGATTCTTTGATCCCACTACCACCACGATAAGCATCTTCTCATTAAAGAATACCCTAAAAATTCACTCCCATGGGACCCTCAAAATAAGCCCATAAACAAGCTTCAAAGTCACCACAAGGGAATACATGATCTACCATCTACTCCTCATTTAACACACAACAAAAGCACTTAGAAGTTCCCATAATTCTAAATCTATATAAAATTGTATACTTGGGAACCCTCTCTCTTATTAATAATGGAGTTTTTTCCAATTGTAAGTTGGAAACAAAAAAGAAAGAAAATTTGGGGTGGGGAAATATTTGGATTCCAACAATGTGATTGTCGCATTTGCCAAATGCGACCTGCCCAGACCCAGAACAGTGTTTGGTTTTGGGCGCATTTCCTAAATGCGCCCATCACATGGGTGCATTCAGCATTGTGAATCAAATTTAATATAAAAAATATTATAATTATATTTTTATAATTATTATGAATAATTATTTTATTATTATTATAATTATTATTAATTATTATGAATAAATATAGCAATTATTTATTACAATAATATTATTATGATTATTATAATTATTCATATGTATATTATTATAATGTAATTATTGTTATGGATAATATAATTATCCATACAACTAAAATAATTATGAATAATATAATTATAAATATGTTAATAATAGTTTATAATTGTAGTTATTATAGCAATAACTAATAATAAGAGTTAAGAAATGAATATTATAAAAATAATAATAGTAAGAGATAAGAATTAAAAAAATAATTTTACCAAAAATAATTAAAAAATTAAAGTGGTTATAATATTAAGAGTTAATAGCATATTAATTATAGTGTTAAGTATAAAAATGCTAGTTAATAGATGTAAGGTTTCAGGTGGTGCCGACATTCTTCGTTTATTTATATACGAAGATATTACAATAATTATAGATATAATGATAATACATGTTGAGTTTTGGGTTTTAAATGCACTTTTTATTTATTCATAATTAAAGGATAAATATATCTATTTATAAATTATTGTATAACACATACTTACATATATAATAATAATAATAATAGAATTACAACTGTTGCATTATAATATATTGCACTAGAACATTAAGATTTAGGGTTCATGCAATCAATATATTGCCATCCAAAAAAATTTAAATACTAACAATTTGATTGATGTTGTAAGGTTTTGAGTTATGAAGTCACTTTTTGTGTATTTATACATAAGGGATAAACATGTTGATGAAGGTACAGGGTTTAGGGTATATTTATATATAAGGGATAAACATGTTGATGAAGGTATATGTATAGCACTATACGAAATCAGTACACTAATAATAGAGGCACACATAAGTAATCAAATGAATGCGTTCACTTCTATTGCTATGAAAGTGGACAACCAACATTGTATTACTGTATCAACTTCCAGTTGCATTTGAATAGAACCCTCGTATGCATGGATCGTAAATGAAAGTCATATTTGAAGTGACATGTACGCTTTCCTCTTTCCAATCACGCCTTATCACTAGTTACGTTAGGGCTGAGATGAAGATGTTTCAAAATATTTAGGTAATATACAATTGTGTACCAACAACATAATTCTACATCACTACCAACATTGTCAGTAGATATATATTATCATTACGTAAATAAGAATCGTTTGCATTGATAGTTTGTTGATTTGGTTTTTCCCCGACAATGAGAAGCAATTTAGAAATTGGAATCCAAAAAATATCTAAATTGCTTCCTTGCGTTTATAAAGTGGAATACAAAAATTTCCCCTTGCAATGCAAAGGGAATACATTCAACATTCAACGTTCTTTGTTGATAATAAACGGTTCTTTGGACCACTTAAATAATTTTGAAAATGATGTAGATCTAGTGCACCAGAAATGTAGACAAACAATAGGCATAGAAGAACTAGCATCGTTCACAACCCTGAGGTTAAGTACTAGATTCTCTACTATGAGAACCTGAAAGAAAGTCGAAAATAGAAAATGGCTATCCCTCGAAGTATATCCCTACTCGGACCATTTATGTTTATGCTTACTTATGATTTAAGCAATCATTTCTAATTTGTTTCTCATTTTTAATGACATGGGTAAATGTATAAAGGATCGAATTGTGCAAAGTACACTACAGAATATTGAAATTGTATTAAAAAAAATTTTATTCATCTATGTCCTCTAAGTTTTTCATGCATACTACAAGTAGTATGTCTAATAGTTCTCCTAGATGTAAGCCTACAAATTGTTTTTCTCGAGCCACAGTCAGATGTACGTCTTCACCTATATCTATGTATTCATCTATGTCATCGTCGTCATCATCATCATCGTCCTCATGCTCACCATCCTCATTTATTGGCTGTGAAGGCATATGTACTGGAGTGCAAATCTCTGAAGTGTGGAAGACACTAGAGGATGGCTGATCTGGCATATCAACGATAGTTGATGAAGGAAATGCATGTGGTGTGTGATGTGTTGATGTACTAGGCTGAAACGAATCCGACTGTGTGGAACCACCCAACGGATCGGGTATGTAACCTCAAAGAAGTCGAGACCCTTTACCACCTTATCTACGGTCCCAAGTATTCCTTGGCTGTCTAGCAATGCCGCGGGGATCCATGGCTTACTGTATATCTCGATCCAGGTTATGTATTGGGCTAATCTCCAACCTGCGAGACTCTCGTATCACATGCATTGACTCGGCAGCCATATCTCATACATCTAGAACTCGATTTGCCTTTGATGCCTCAAAGTGTGACATACGATCCAAAAACACATGGTAGATTCGAGACAACGTATCCATTTGGCAAAAAATAAAATATCATTAAACATTGTAGAAAAATAAAATATCATACAAGTTAACGAAAAAAACTCGTACCAAATACTCTGTGGTCGAACCAATGCCATGAAAGCCCTTGGGTGTTGCATTAGAATTGGAAGGGGTCAGAAATGTATATGACCGTACGAGACCTGTATTATGATAAGTAATCTCCTCCCTGAACGAACTCGTGTCAATTGGCCCACATGTCCACATATACTCGATATGTGTCCACCCAATCAGCATTTGTCCTCCCTCTGCGACCTGTACTATGAATTTCATTGAAACGGTCCAGTAGTAGTGGCATAGGAATGGGTTGGAACATCCCAAACAGACGTAATGTCCGATACAGAGCATGGGGTTGCACGATAACCCAACAAATAAGATACATTACGGCTCGCCAAATCTCATGACCCGCTGTGTACTGTGGCGATAGTGCTTGCAGAATGTCCTCTGAGTAGGGCATCCATATGAACTAGAACAATATAAAAGAAAATATAATTAGACTTAAAGTAGTCATTTGAAACATTTGTTCGTGTAATCACATTTCGCATGCATGAAAATCCGTAAATGGTACTTGGTCGAATTGAAGGCTTGCCAAATGATCTCGATATGCGCACAAGATGTGCATTGGCACTCTGAACACATCAAAGTGTCTGTTCCACCTACAATTACAATCATTGTGTCAATATGGAGATAAATATGCTTCTGACAATTTTGTGAAATGTTTAATAACACAAACCTTACCCCATATGGAAATCAAAAATTATCAACCAGATTATGGCGTTCCGACCTAACAATGGCTATCCTTTCTCAAGCCCATAACTATAAAAATTATAATTTAATCGATATTAGCAAGTAAAATTTTGAATATTTAAACTAACTATAAAAACTATACATAAATATTGAATAATAAAAATCAAATTATATGCATATATATTTCCCTGTAACAAAAATAGGGGACCTGCGATCTCAGTGGCAGTAAGTGAGGTGACCTCACACAAATTCCGATACAGGGAAGCTAGTACCTCACTACTTCAACTATAAAGCTGTGTAACCCTAAGATCTACTAGCACTGACATGTGCAATAGAGGCATCTGATACCCAGACTTGTCCGAAAACAGCAAACCACCCAATAATATTATCAAATATATATAGGCCCACTTGATACAGCTTTCCTCGGTAGTATCATCTGGAAAATTATTATCCAACACCATATTCAAGAAGCCTACATTAAGTTTACCCCCCTTAATAGTTGAATGTGGTGGTCTAAATTCCAATGATTCTACACATAAATTTATCCATTGGTCGATGCTTCGTTGAGTGTCTGTACCATTGACCGGCACTCCATCCACATGAAAACCCCGTAATACCTCCACATCCTACAGAGTCACTGTTGCCTCCCCGACTGGAAGATAGAAGGTATGTGTTCTAATCGTCATCTCTCAAACAACGCAGTGATTAGGGCATGGTCAATTCTAACGTGAACACATTGCACGATCCCCGCAAAGCCAACCATCACTATGTACGACACCACTCGGTGTGGAATCGGCATGTGTCTCTATAAACCGCTGTCACACCTCTATATCTGGAATTGTGAATCCTCGATTTGATCGTGAAAAAGAGCCAAAGCTCAGTGTTGCCCATGCCTGAATAATAAATCGGGAATATATGGACAGGGATACATATCTGTCACACGGGAAAAAAATATCAATTACTAAGAGGTGTTACTTCTGTTTGCCAGAATACATTACGATATATCAGAGAATGGCACAGCACAAATAAGTAACAGTGGTCGTAATTCAAAGAAAATAATAGCGGCACCAAATAACATTAATTGATATCATTACAACACAATGTGTTCATACAACATCCATCCTACAATTGAAACTAAAAAAAATATGCTTACATGGCTCAATAATAAATAAATATCATACTCTAGGCTGAGCCTGTTGACACTCTCTTCGATTATGACCAATTTGATAGTAATTTCCACATCTACGAAGTTCATCAGGGTGTCGGACATCCATTTCATTTTGAATGCGACTGGCGCGCAAACGACCAGCATGTTGATGGGCGAACATATTATTGTCTGACTATAAGTTCCGTCTAAATATTAGCCAGTAATCTTCATGTGCCAAATGAGTGAACCTCCCAAAATACTGCTGAACATAGGTACTAACTTTGTACACTTCATTAAACAAACTATATGGATTGTCCATCCTTAATCTGCATACGGCCAAAGTATGTAAACACGGGTACCTATACATCTGTCATTTCCCACATGTCTAGTACTTCTGGTAATATTTAACCGTATGACAATTTCCACCTTTACCATCAACACGTCGTGCGGTTATAACTTTGTAAACGCCATTTTCATAGTCAAACTCCTTTACATGGTTGATAGAGTTTAAATTGTTCATATTTTTTGTTAATATTTCCTTAATATTAATTTGAATGTTAGGAGGAATTATACAGTTTTACTATACTTTTTGTTTTAAGTATGAGGAAAGGTGAATTGGAGAAAAAGTTGACAAAAGGCAAGATTTGAAGTAGAAAAAGAAAGTTTCCTATTCTTTGCATGGATGTTGGTTTTGGAGTACAAAAGAAGCTACAAAGAAACAAAAACAAAATAAGGAACAAAGAAGTTCGTGGCACAAGTCATTCAGCCGAAAGGAAACAAATAGAAAAATGCTGCACAAGTTAAACAAGGAAGAAGACAAAAGAAGAGAAAAAGGGAGAAATTGGAAAAAGAATTCAGCAAGCTCTTGGCCATTGGACTTGGGCAAATTTGAATCAAAAAAATAAGAAGTTTATTCGGCAATAGAAGTCAAATTCAAGAAGAGGGCAGCCACACAACAAGACAAAACAAAACAAGAAGCAATAGAGAGTTGACTTTCGGCCATAGAGAGGAAGATAGGAAATTCTGGTTGCAGTTGCCTTTTGTACAACTTAAGTCAAAGATGGCAACTGAGACAGCTCTTCCATTTGCGTACAATTCAAGCAGTAACACAACAAAACAAAGAGAGCAGCCAGCTGCAACAAGAGACATTCGGGGAGACTTCTTTAGCAACTAGAAAACAGAAAGCCATGTTGCACAACAAAAGCACGAAACTTCTTCAGCTACAAGAAGATTAAAAGCTGAGTTGAAGAAGGACTTGTACTAGAAGAGGAAGAAGAATACAACCATACAAGAGAAACAAAAGAATTCTGCAGCCACAAGAACAAGAATTCAGCTACACCGCACCTTGTTATTTCCTAGAAAGCAGCTGCTAATTGGAAGACAATAAGAAGACTTCTTCAGCTGCAATTTGAAGAAGATAAAACCGTGTTGTAGAAGGACAAAGAAAGACTACTGCAACCAAGAAAAGAGAAGTCGGTTGGCAGCTGAGTACAATTGGAAAAGAAATGTACCAAGAGTAGTATAAACCAACTACAATAAGATTACTACAAGTTGAGCTGAATTAGGAAGCAAAAAGAGACAAGAATCGGGCAATAATGAAGTAGAATATGGCTGGGATTGGAACACAAGACGGAGACAAGAAAGGTGCAGCTTGCTGGAGAAAATTACAACAAACCCAAGATAATGAAGTAGTTTGGTGAGCGCAGAAAATTGAAGAGAAGTCGACTGCAATTTTCTACACAAGAAAGGAAATAAAATCAGGAAGAAGATTGAAGAAGTTGAGTACAACTTGAAGACAAAAACAAAGAAGGACTCATGGTCAAAAGAAATCAAAACAAGCGCAATTGAAGTAGAAGACAAAAATGATTTCGGTTGTTGAGAAGCAAATGGAAACAAACATGAGTTTACAACAGGAAAGGATGACGTGAAGTCTATAAAAGCAACAACCATCTTCGTCCATCCAAAGCATCTAGTTTTCTTTCTTTAGTTTAGCTTCGGTTTTTCTTTTCTTTTCTTTTCCCAGACCTTCACGTCCTTTGGTTTTTTTTTTCTTTAGCTTTGTAGAAGTTGTTAGAAAATTCCTAGCTGCCATTCTTCTTACCCGTTTGGTTAGTTTTTCCCTAGAAGCAAAAATTACATTCGGGTTTGCTTAAAACAAAATAGTAGCCAGTTTTTTTTGCCTTCCTGGAATTTACGTCCTTTGTTTATTTTGTTCTTTTCCTTCTTTTTAGTTTTAGTCATATAATCAGAAAAATTTTAGTAGCTATGTATGCCACTATGAGTGGCTAAATTCTCTTTTCTAATTCAAGGGAAGGATTGATTTCAATTGCAATCACTGTGAGGTTTTGTTCTTAATTTTATTTTCTTGCTTTTAATTCAAATACTTGTTAATTCTTGATTTAATTTTATGAATAATTAATGATTAATTAATCCGACAATTTAATTGTTCATTATTTATTCTATTGCTATCCACGAGTTCAATGATCCGTAATTGTCATGAATGAATGGACCAAGTAGCAACTAAGTTAAAATTGTTTATGTTTGTAAATATGCATGCTTAATTTAGGGGAATTAATGGGACAAAATTAATTTACTGTAGCTATCTCGATGTATTAATTTTGGTTTAACTGTTTTTATAATTCTTAATGCTATCATTAAATTGACATGGAACGCTATCGTGTCCAGTCAATTGATGGTAAGTTTTGATTTAGAGTGCTGGGCTCAGTCAATTATTTTAGGAAAATAGAAATTTATTATGGCTATCCTAATAAGTTTCAAGTTAAATGTTTGAATTTGCAAGAATTATTTTTTTTGTGACCTATGATCAGTGATGCAATTGAATGATATCAACCCTTGGATTAGAAACTCGATTAATTGATAATTCTAGTTATTCTTTATTTTTATTGCTTTAATATTTATTTTTATTTATTTTTATAAATTAATTATTATCTAAAAATCCCCTTGTTCTATTTAGTTTTATAATTTATTGTTCAAAATTTGGTACGATACTTTGGTTCCCTTGGGACTCGACCTGGTCTGCTACTACTACAAATTTAATTTGTAATTACTTAAAGACCAGTAATTAATTTTGTGGGCTTCGACAAACCTGCCAATGGTGCCCTTGTGTGGGTAAATCTACTCTTCTAAAAATTGCCTAAATGTTACTTGGCAAATCGTACCGGCAATGGTAAGCATCAACCACCAGTGCTCTAAATATTTTCACTGTTCTATGAAACATAGCGTTCACAATTGTCTTTATTGACAAATTTCTAACACCACGAAGAACATTATCATATGCTAAACACCATTATGTCTAGTCAATATTGGACAAATACTCCCATCCTTCCATATTTAAAGCCTGAATCTGACTACGTAATAACTTCCACTTTAGCTTCTGCCGTTTACAACCAATAGACCAACATAATTTTTTCAACTATAAGTTCTTGAATTTGGTCATAAAATTACTCCTAATGTGTCTCAAACAGAAGTAGTGAAACGCTATCGGCTCCTTCCACTCATCCATGTGACTAATTACATGCATTATACCTTTGTGCCTATCAGACACAACAGCAAGTGGGTGTTGGTCAAACTCAACGTGGAGCCTTATGTGTTGCATGAACCAACTCCAACTACTAATCGCCTCCTCATCCACAACGGCAAACGCCAATGGCAAAATTCTATTATTGGCATCCTATGTAACTACTACAAACAGTTTTCCTCTATATGTGTCACATAGGTAAGTGCCATCAACACTTATCATAGGTCCGCAAGTGCGGAATGCTTCGATCGACGGACCAAACGCCCAAAAAATATATTTGAAGTTCCATACACCACCACTGGATTACATCAAATGGTGTTGCCACTCAATAATGGTTTCCAAGTTCGCCGCCCTAAGGCCTGCCATATAACATGGCTATTCACCGATCGAGCTTTTCCAATCTTCATTCATAGATTCAATCGCCTTTCGGTGCCCATGCCAAGCCTTCTTGTATGACACATCTACTCCATGCATGTTCTTAATGTCTGCTTGTACACTCTTCACGGCATACCAGGAATCTTTTTCCATTGCATGGCAAATCTAGTTGGTTATAAGTGAGGAAGCCAAATTTGTGTGATGACTTCCTTGGTTGGCACTGAAACAATTATGCTCAGAAACCCATCTTGTGATTTCCCACATGCCATGAGTACTTTTATGTATTGCACGGACACTCCACATACAAGGTGTCCCAAATTGAGAAGAATCGTCTAAAGCCTCATGCATTAATTGCACCTTGCATCTGGCCACCCAAGTATAAAGCTTGCTTTCTAATACCTTGAACTCCCAATTCTGGTTAATAGACCATAAGCTAATAGCCTTTTTTATTTTTTTTTATCTTCAAATTGCATTCCCAAACATATATCCTGATTTTTCTTCACTTCACACTCATATGCGCTCAGTTTCACCCCACTGGGTGGGATCACTATTATTAGAACACTCGAGATCATTGAAGAATGCCAATCCCGTTAGAATATACATCCGTTGAGAATCTGGCAGGTGTTCAATATTATCCACCCGAGGATTGACAGCATGATCATTGGGGGGGACATTATCGTCAGGATCACTATCTAAGACCATGTTCTCTCCTATCATACTATCATCGCCCATTGGTTGTGGCTTAACCAATGGATTATTAGGAAGTGAGTGTTAACCGGCACATTGGATTCTCAGGAGCGGATGTACTAGAGGGTGTGGAAGAGTGATTCGGATGGGAATATGGAGATGATTAAGAAGGCCCTGACTTGTGAACAGGAACAAGTAACATTCCTAAAGTCGTAGATACCCTAATAGTGAGTCAATACAAGTCGACACCGGGGACTAGACAAGGGTGGCGACATGCCAGCGTTGGATTGAGGGATTGATTGAGGAATGGACTGATGAATATACTGAGGCATGGATTGCAGTAGAGATTGAAATGGACCATAACTTGTGCCGATGACACCACCGTGCATTTGTGCCATCGAAGTGACCACCTTAGTTAATATGTAAATTTTGGCTAGAAAAGAGTCAATTTCTCAAGTCACCTAGTACATAACTTCCATTCCAAAGTCGTCTACAATGGGTACACCACTGTATACGACGTTACTATGAAAATTGTATAGTCGACAAAATAATATTTTCAGCCTATACACATTTCTATCAACCGGGACGCACTGGTATATTAAGGTCTTTAACTCAGGGAATGAGATATTTGATGATATCCTCGCGATGTGATTAGCATATAGAGGACACTACAATAAGCCAATGTTGGTATGTACAATGTCACCACCCCAATATAAGCCTAATAGAAATGGACGGAAAGTAGACATATTCTACCTATTGCCACAAACATCTTCAGTTCGACATACAACATAATTGACGAAAAGCTAACCAAAAAAAAAAAAAAAAAGACCATCCATCCTAACATCATTCATGTATACCAAGCAACTTTCACCAATAAATCAAATGATTTTCAAAACAAATGGCATTTGAAGTGCTAAGCAAATTTGATCACCACCATTAATTCCACGTATATGTTCAATTAGGCATAACATGATTGAATCATAACAAGCATACATTTCCACTCGCCACAAACTTTGGATTGAGTATAATTACATAATCAAAGTGTTTAAATTATAATGTAAATTTATAGTTTGTATTGTGTGTAACGTGTGTACTAAATAATGTAAATTTATAGTTTGTATTTTAGATTGTTGGTCGATGTAATGTGTGTACTACATAATGAGGGTTTGTATTTATAGGGTAAAGCTTTTTAAATATAAAAAATTAAACCAAACTAAAACTAAAAGTACAACTATTAGGGTGAATCCCTAAGACAGAAAGCGGGAGTATGTTAACTATATGTATATGAATATGTGTTTGTGCAGGGAAAGGGGGTTATGGAGTTTTAAGACAATTATTCATACCGATAATATTCGTTTTGGCCTCGGGTGTCAAATTAATTCAAGTAGACATATTTCTCTTATTTAATTGTTATTTGGGTGATTGAGGTAATTCTCAACAATAACAACATGTAATTTTAGGAAGACAAAAACTCCTTTATTATTTAATATCAAATTAATCCAAGTTGACATAGTTCTTTTATTTAATTTTTATTGGGATGATTGAGGTTACTTTCAAAAATAACTGAACATAATTTTAGTAAGACAAGAACTCCTTTCTTATTTAATGTCAAATTAATCCAAGTTGACACAGTTCTTTTATTTAATTGTTATTGGGGTGATTGAGGTTATTTTCAACAATAACTTAACGTAATTTTAGTAAGACAAGAACTCCTTTCTTATTTAATGTCAAATTAATCCAAGTTGACATATTTGTTTTATTTTTTAATACACCATCCTCATATTTTGAAAAAAAATTTTAATTTAGTTTTGTTTAAACAAGCTCTAATTCCATATTAACATAAAATTGACACTAACACTTTTTCTACATATCTCTTGTAACACATTTTAATGTTTGTACATAAACATTTTTATTTTCCTTATATTTTTTTTCTTTAGAAACTACTTGAATTCTAATATATTTTGATAAAATTTTAATATAAACAAGTTTGTGTTCGTTTTGTTACTTATGTAAGAAACGTCAATTTGTTTCTTAAAAAAATGCAATAAAATATCAAAACAATTTTTTTTTATTTCAAGATTTAATTGCACCAAAAATCTCCTCACACTGGTTTAAAAACATTTATCCTTTAACATACCTTCTATTTTTCCTTCAATACACTTTTATTTACAAAAAAAGGACCTATAAGAACTTTCACATATTGTAAAAAAAAGTTTTTAAATACAATACAATCTTAACATAATCTTATGTGAAAATATTAAGATGTAATATTGAAAATGATACAGAAAATGTTACAGATGACATGTATGAATAACATTAGAATTGGAGCTATGATACGAAAATGTTACCACATGCATGAATTCCACTTTTATAATTTGCTGATATGGAAAAAAAAATCTGGATCGCGGGAAAGTTGATAATTGATAATGAATTGTCCCCAATTATGTAAATTTTCGAAAATATATTAGCAAACTACTATAATTGCAAAATAATAATACAAGCAATTTTATGTTCACCAGTGTACTCAATACAAATTTTTCATTTTGACACACAACAAAATTTCAACTCAATAGACATAATTAAATTACACAAATTCACAAACACATTTTCAAATACGACTTTTCACCAGCATAATTATTTTCACAGCATACTATAATTATTCAGTAGACATAATTATTTTCACCAGCATACTATATAACTGCAAAATAATACAAACAATTTTTTTGGCCGCATTTTACAAATGCGCCACACACCATTTTTTAACAGCTTTATTTTTTTCCTCCATATATATTCAACACCGAAAAAATGAAAATAATTTCATTCCCACTAGCAATGTCAATTATGTCATAATATATTCTAAATTTTAATTTAAACTCAGTAAAAATAAATTAAAAAATTAAAACAATTTAACAAATTACCTAATGTCTACAATGGCTGCAAAAATGGGCGGTAGACAACTGGAAAGTGCGGCATGGGTTGGAGGACACCAAAATGCGAAAGGGAGGTGGTACAAAAAAAACTCCAATCTAGAATTGGTCGGCGGAAATAAGGCTTGCTTCGGATTTTCAACTTCTAAGACTTGCAACAATTGGCCAAAAATTTCTTCTCTCTTAGGACACCATTGGCCAAAGTTTTCTTCGATTCGGATTTTCAGTTTCACACCCACACAAATTTTCGCATCCTTACAACAATCGGCACAAAATTCTCGCAACTTCTCGATTCACCCATACACTACGGAAATGGGAAACTTTTGCAGTCAGGGAGGGCGGCGGATCTCCTCTGCTCGAGTGGCCCTTGTGGTGGAAATAGCACATGTTTCAGCAATCTTGAAGGGTAGATAGTGGCAAGAAAGTGGATAGTGGCGAGGGAAGGCTGCGGATCTGCAAATCTCGATCGGCCCTTGCGACGGAAATGCAACTTGCGTCTTCAATCATTGGCGGCACGAAGGATAGAACTTGCGAGGGAGTTCGACAGACAAGGATCCCTTTATTCGGAACTTGGGAGGGAGGCCGGCGGACTATATCAATGTTCGGATAAGGAAATTTCAAAAAGAAGAAAGAAGGAAGAAGAAAATTTTAGAAATACAAATTACAGTCGGCTGAGGGAGACAAAATGCAAACTAAAGCCTTGCAAATGTGCCCAATTTTTTGGGTGCATTTGCAAACCTAGGTACTGATTTGGGTCTAAGCAGGTCACATTTGCCGAATGCGACAATCACTTTGTTGGAATCCAAATAGTTCCCCACCCCCAATTTTCCTTCTTTTTTGTGTCCAACATACAATTGGAAAAAACTCTTAATAATAAGACAGAGAAAAAAGACATTTTTAATGGAACATGCAAATGCCGCGGCTTGTAACACACCAAACTACTTGGTCTTTCAGTTCTCATCATCCCATAAGCAGATGTAATCAGAAACTTCCCAGAAGAAATAAGTTCCTACACCATATGATTAGGTCTATCTGGCAATAACTCTAGCACATAGGACTTGACCAATGATATAATATTCAACCAAAAGGAACTCTTGAGTTTGTCGATCTCCCATCTACCATTGTGAATAAAGGCTGCAACCAGCCAATCTTCCTTAAAATTGTTAGGGTTTAAAATCAAGCAATAGTATATGCGATTGCTTGAAGCATTACTCCCTAGGTATCTAATTTGGAATATCTAGCATGCTGCCTCCAGCTAGCATATATATAGGAATACACTAGCGTTAAAACCAATTAAAGGACTCTTGCCCATACATGCCCACTACAAATGTGCATTATCTATTGGGCTTATATTAGAACATACACTTGGGTTATATTAAATATCCAACAATCTCCTCGTATGTTCTACATATAGCACAATCCAATAGATAGATAATGTAATGTTCAAAACAGAATATTGAATCATTCATAGCACAAAAAGATTCATTACTCAAAAATATGAATTCTTTAAACACAATTATGAGTTTTAGAAACAATCTAAACTCAACCAAACACAATCAATAGGTCTCACTCATAAGTGAACCAAATCAAAGTTTTAGAAATTCTCTAAACTTCGAACACAAGAGTTTTAGAAATACTCTAAACTCAAACTAAATGGGCAATTTCATATGTAAGTGAACTATTTATTCAACTGAAAAGAAAATAATAGTCCCCCACAGTCCAGAGCTCTAGAGGAATTATCCATCAAATAGATCATCCCATTCAAGATCTCAGTTGGAATTAGCTCCTCCATTTTCGTCATTTTCTGTAAGTTACCAAATATGAATTTCATATAAATCCAATCTAATGTGAACTCAACTCTGACTTCCCGACCTTCGATTCAAAGATGCGTGGTGCTGACTTGCCGACCCACGGTGTTGACTTCCCGACCTTCGAGCGAAGATGTGAACTTTGCGACCAGAGTTGTGAACTTGGCCCCAACTTTCCATCCAATTCCATAGAGTGAAGGTCCAAGTTCAAGTGTGTATCTTATCCAAGTCAAAGATCAATTTTGGTCCAAAGTTTGTCCAAATTCCAACCAACAATTATTCACGTAGTCAAGTGTTGAAAACTTCAAATTCAATGGCCAAGCATCTATTTTGAGGACTTGAAGGACGAAATTCGGCCTTGGAAAATTCAGTCAAAGGAGTATTAATGAAGTCTTGCAAGCCAACTCAAGATGCATGAACCTTCTCATTCAACACTTGGTCAACGTACCAATCCAATGTATCTTGATTTCATCCAACATATCATCTAGAATTATGCGTAATTCATAGATTAAAATGCAGAATTTAATTAGTCTTGTCAAAGTCTAGTCTAGAAGTTAGAAAGTCAGATTAATATTTATTTCTTCTAAACTAGATAACTAGAATATTTAGGATTTATTTATTTCTTTTTAAGACATATTTTAGCCTATAAATAGGCATCTTTGTACTACTTTGAAAACAAGCTTTGCGTAATGAAATTGTGAGTTTATCTCGTTTGGTTTTTTAAGAACTTAGAACTTATCAAGTTCTCCTTGGAGACTTTTGGCGTTCACCGAACTTATCAAGTTGTGGCGCTCTTCAAGCTTATCAACTTGTGGTGTTCGTACAAACTTATCAACCAATTTTTGGTGTAATTGGTTGTGGCGTTTTTATACTAATGTTCCTATCTATTTCATAGGTAGTGGGTTGTAGTTTATACCATCCAGTCTAAGCTTCACTTAGACATATCTCGGGCAACTTCTAAGTGTTTCCGATCCTTTTGATTGTGAATTATATCATCTGGGTCGAAATCACGTCATTGGTATCAGAGCCATCTCTAAGGGCTGTATATCTAGTAGCCATCTCTAAGGACTGCATATCCTTGTTGTCCTTTTATATTTTATCCTTTCTTATTCTTGACTTTCTTGAAAATCAAGATTCACATTTTTGTTAATGGGTTTTGTCACAGGTTGGCGAGATTCCTAGCAGTGGGTTTTGATTTTATAAATCAATATTCACATTTTTGTTAGCGGGTTTTATTACAGGTTGGGCAAGGTTCTTAGCAGTGATTTTTGGAATTTAAGGAGTCACTTTCTCATCTCCACTTCTTTTTTTTACTTAATTCTTTTCAGAAAAAAAAAACATACCAAAAAAAAAAAAAGAAGAAGAAAAGAGGCTGAAATATTTTTTAAAAAAAATTTGGCCAAAATATTAAAAAAAATTTCTGGCCAAATATTAAAAAAAAAGTGAAAAAGAAAAGAAGAAGTGGATACAAAAATTTCATTCCTTAAAGTGTGATTCCTTTGAGATCTAATATTCATTTCTCTTGTTATCAAGGTTGCCAACAGATTCATCAGCAAAGTTCTTTCTTCTCAATCAACCTTGGATAAAGTTTCATTGTTCATCTAGTTCACTACTCTTCTTATCTTTATTTTCACTTTGTTATTTTCTTGGTATTCATCTTCACAACTTAAGAACATAAAAATTGTTTGATAAGTTTAGTGGTGAAAGTCACTCTCTCCCTTGGTAATTTTTCAGTTCCGTAAGAACCTTAAGCGAGATAACGAGAGTGTGAGTGGAGTGAATATTATTTGTGAGGATTTTTCTTGCAGGATTTTCATAAATGTCTCACCATTCCAATGAGGAAAATCATCCATAAAACTTACAAATCGAAGCCTTGATGGGAGAAATGAAAAGATTGCTACGGCAAGAACTTGAACCCTTGCATGAACGAATTGATTAATTGGAGATGGAATCTCAAATGGCTCCTTCACACACCTCCAACATCCAAAGAAGGCATAAAACACAAGGGGTGGAAGATGAAGAGCTTGATGAAGTAGATGATGAGTTTGATAAGGAATCTTTTGGGCACACTAGAAGGTCAACTTGGAGGAGACAAAAAGAATATAACAATCTTAATGCCATCAAGATGAAAACCCCTCCTTTTCATGGCAGATTTGACCCGGAGGCTTACATTGAGTGAGAGAAAAAGATGGAGCTTGTGTTTGATTGTCACCAATACTCCGACTTCAAAAAGGTAAAACTTGTTGTCATTGAGTTTTCCAATTATGCACTAACATGGTGGGATCAATTGGTGCTAAGTAGGAGAAGAAATGGTGAAAGATTTATTGAAACTTGGGAAGAAATGAAAGCAATCATGCGAAAGAGATTTGTGCCTAGTTACTATTATCGAGACCTCTACAATAAGCTTCAAGGGCTTAAGCAAGGAAGCTGAATCGTGGAAGATTGTTTCAAAGAAATGGAGGTTACGATGATAAGAGCCAATGTAGAAGAAGACCAAAAAGCCACCATGGCTAGATTCCTGAATGGACTGAACCGAGATACTCAAGACCGAGTTGAGATGTACCATTATGTGGAGTTACAGGATATGGTACATACGGCTGTCAAAGTAGAGCAACAAGTCAAGAGATGAGGTACTGTGCGTCAAAGTACTTGGAAGACGAGTACTCGAAAGAAGGAGGAACGACCTACGACTTCCTTGAAGTCAGTCAAGACGACTCCAAAAGAGACAACTTCGAAAGGTAACAATGATCCTTCTACCTCTCAAACTCGTGACATTAGATGTTTTAAATGTCAAGGAAGGGGTCACATCACAAGCCAATGTCCAAACAAGCTTGCAATGATCATAAGGGATGATGGAGAGTGCGAGACAGAAGATGAAGATGAATCCGACTCCATGCCAGCTCTTGTTGAATTGGATGAGGAGGAGCCCGTCCAAGGTGAGCTATTGGTTACGAGACGAGTTCTTAGTGTACAAGTCATGGAGAATGAAGCGGCACAAAGAGAGAACATTTTTCACACCCAATGCTATGTTAATGGAAAGGTTTGTAGTGTAATAATTGATGGTGGAAGTTGTACTAATTTGGCTAGTATTTCCATGCTTGAAAAGTTAGGTTTGCCTATCATCAAGCATCCGAAGCCATACAAGCTCCAATGGTTAATGATTGTGGAGAAGTCCGAGTTTCCAAACAAGTGAACGTGCCATTTCGCATTGGGAAGTATGAGGACGAGGTGATCGGTGATGTGGTTCACATGCAAGCAAGCCATTTGTTGTTGGGGAGACCATGGCAATATGACAGAAAAGTCTGACATGATGGTTTTACTAACAAGTACTCTTTTGTTCATAATCAAAGAAATGTAACTCTTGTTCCTATGACTCTTAATCAAATTTATGAAGATCAAGTGAGGTTATAAGAAGATGCAAAGAAAAGTAAGCAGAAAAAAGAGGAAGAGAAAAAGAAAAATGAGAAAAAGTTGAGTGAAAAAAAGAGTGAAAAGAAAAAGAGCAACAAAGAGAGAAAAGAAGCA
This sequence comes from Gynochthodes officinalis, assembly GCA_020080225.1. NCBI lineage: Eukaryota > Viridiplantae > Streptophyta > Magnoliopsida > Gentianales > Rubiaceae > Gynochthodes > Gynochthodes officinalis. Next base: position 7,348,004 of record CM034620.1, read on the forward strand.
CTTATCTTGAGTGAAAAGGAAGAAAAATTTTGTGTATTTGCAAAAAAAAGAGAGATCCGAAGTGCTTTAAATTCTCAACTTCCTTTTGTACTGATTTTGTTTAAAGAGGCTCATTTGAGTACTAACAACTTGGCCGGTGAACTACCGAGCAGAATTGTATCTATTTTGTAGGACTTTGAAGATATATTTCCATAAGAAGTTCCGAAGGGATTGCCACCGCTTCATGGTATTGAACACCAAATTGATTTCGTCCCAGGAACTTCCATTCCAAATAAACCTGCTTATAGGACAAGTCTCGAAGAGACTAAAGAACTTCAAAGACAAGTTGAAGATTTGTTGAACAAAGGTTGGGTTCGGGAAAGCATGAGTTCGTGTGCTGTACCAATCCTATTGGTGCCAAAGAAAGATGGGTCATGGAGGATGTGCATAGACTGTCGAGCTATGAACAACATAACGGTAATATTTTGCCATCCAATTCCTCGATTAGATGATTTAGTTGATGAATTATGTGGTTCAATTTTGTTTTCCAAAATTGATTTGAAAAGTGGTTAGCATCAGATTAGGATGAAAACAGGTGATAAATGGAAAACTGCTTTTAAAACAAAACATGGATTGTATGAATGGTTAGTAATGCCTTTTGGCTTAACTAACACACCAAGCATTTTTATGTTGTTGATGAATCATGTTTTGAGAAAATTCATTGGAAAATTTGTGGTTGATTATTTTGATGACATTTTAGTGTATTCAAGAAGTTTGAATGATCATCTTGAACATCTAACATGTGTGATAAGTGTGCTCAGAGAGGAGAAGCTTTATGCCAATTTGAAAAAGTGTACATTTTGCACTAATGGAGTAAAATTTCTTGGTTATATTGTAAGTGCTAATGGTATCTCAGTTGACATGGAAAAAGTAAAGGCAATTTAGGAATGGCCGACTCCCAAAGGTGTTAACGAAGTGCGAAGCTTCCATGGCCTCGAAAGTTTCTATAGAAGATTTGTCAAAAATTTTAGCACCTTGGCTGCACCATTAACCAAAGTCATCAAGAAGAATGTGGGATTCAAATGGGAAGAAGAGCAGGAGCAAGCTTTTCAAAAGCTTAAATTTCAATTAACTAACGCTCCTTTACTTTCTTTGCCTAATTTTGATAAAACATTTGAAGTTGAGTGTGATGCTTCAGGTGTTGGATAGGCGCAGTCTTGATGCAAAAAGGAATACCCATGGCATACTTTAGCGAGAAGCTAAGTGGGGCAACTCTAAAGTATCCAACTTATGACAAGGAGTTGTATGCGCTGGTCCGAGCCTTGAAGACATGGCAACATTATCTACGGGCTAAAGAATTCGTGATCCACACTGATCATGAATCATTGAAATTTCTAAAAGGCCAACATAAGCTTAACAAAAGGCATGCAAGATGGATGGAATTCATTGAGACCTTTCCATATGTCATCCGATATAAGAAAGGTAAAGAAAATGTTGTAGCCGACGCACTCTCTAAGAGGTATGCCTTATTGACTTCATTAGAATCCAAATTACTTGGCTTTAAGCAAATCAAAGGATTGTATTGTGATTATTCTAATTTTTGTTAAGTATTCCAAGCATGTGAAAAAGGTTCATGTGAAAAATTTTATAAGCATGATGGGTTTTTATTTAAAGAGTCCAAGTTTTGCATTCCTAAGTCTTATATGCGTCAATTGTTAGTTAGGGAAGCACATGGTGGGGGACTTATGGGACACTTTGGCATAGCAAAAACTTTGGCAATTTTGCAAGAACATTTTTATTGGCCAAAAATGAAAAGTCTTGTTGTGAAAATTTGTGAAGACTGTATTATTTGCAAGAAAGCAAAATCAAAGGTCCAACCTAATGGCTTATACACACCTTTTCCGATTCCAAAAGAACCATGGGTTGATCTTTCAATTGATTTTGTCTTAGGATTACCAAGAACTAAAAATGGGAAAGATTCAATTTTTGTGATAGCTGATAGATTTTCAAAAATGGCGCATTTCATTGCATGCAATAAAATGAATGATGCATCACATATTGCTGAGTTGTTCTTTAAAGAAGTAATTTGTTTGCATGGAATGCCGGGAACCATTGTATCCAATTGAGATACAAAATTTTTAAGTTATTTTTGGAAGACTTTGTGGGGCAGATTAGGTACAAAACTCTTGTTTTCTACTACTTCTCATCCTCAGACCGATGGTCAAACTGAAGTTGTTAATCGTACTTTATCTACTTTGTTGAGGTCGATCATTGGTAAGAATATTAAGGCTTGGGATGTTTGTTTATCTCATGTTGAATTTGCATATAATAGGAGTGTGCATTCTACCACTAAATTTTCTCTTTTTAAGATTGTTTATGGTTTTAATCCATTATCTCAAATGGATCTAACACCTTTGCCTATGAGTGAGAGATTGAATTTAGATGGCAAAAAGAATGCTGAATTTGTAAAGAAAATCCATGAGAAGGCAAGACTCAACATTCATTGCCGTACAACCTCTCTTTCCTTTCCTCATAGAATTCAAAGTATGGATACATTAATGAGCTACAACCACATTATTAAGAATTTGACGTCCAGGAATAAAAGCTTATTGATTTGGGCTAATGCATGAATGGAAACAATTTTTGAGTCTTTCAGTTAATATTTTTTAGATAATTTTATAGACCACATTGCACAAGATTATTGGTCTATAGTGAGAAATAAACTATGGACTTTGCATCCTAGGTATCAATGTAAGCAATGTATGATTTATTTTCCTAAGCATTTTCCTATGAAGAAAAAAATCATGCACAATATTGCAAATATCAAATTTAACCAACACCAAATATGTTTGAAAAAAGAGAGGCCTCTTACCATCGGGTGCGGGGGCTTTATTTGGATTCATTTGAAAGAGGGCAGCTTTAATTTCCACTTCCTCCATGGGTCTCATCAACCTTTGGTTCATAGGTTTGGTGATGGACTTGGGCATTCCTTCCAACAAGGAAGGATAGGGATTCAACTTGATAAATTCATACAACTTCTCATAGTACTTCAATACTTTTTGCACTTCTCCCTTATTCCTACATACCTCCCCTCTTGCTATTTTTAAACTATCAATGCAATTGTGTTTCCTGCGCTGAACTGTTGTTGCATGAAAAAACTTGAAGTTCCTATCACCTTCCTTCAACCACTGGTTTTTGGACTTTTGCAGCTAGTACTCTTCTTCTGCCTTATAAGCTTGTATCAACTAATTCTTCAGTCCATACCATCTCCTCCAATCCCTTGTCCCTCCATTTTTGCACATAGCATCCATTTGTTTCTTAAGATTCTAAATTTGCCGGGCAGAATTGTTTGCTAAAGTACTGCACCATTTTAATAACTCAACCTAGCATTGTGTTATCTTAGAACTCAATATGTATTTCTTTGTTCCTATTTGATCTTTATGCCACGTAGCTACCACCCTCTCATGCACTCCTTCTTTCTTAATCCATATTTTGTCAAAAATGAATCGTCAACTTGTTCTTTGATGCTTAGGAGCCGTGTCCAACATCATCATCAAATGATCGGAAGCTTGTTTTTCAATATGGAAAACTGTAGCCTAAGGATATTGCAACCTCTAGTTAGGCACCCTCAAACATTTGATCCAATATTTTTTCTACATATCCCTCACCCTCTCGATTGTTAGATCATGTAAACTGATTCCCTATAAACCCAAGATCTACCATATCCATCCTCCTAATAAAGTTTCGAAATAGTAAGCAACTACGATCACTTTTTTGCCTCCCCCCTTTTTTCTCATGTGCATAAGCAATTTCGTTGAAACCCCTCCCAAAATCCACCAAGCACCTCACTTTAGCCTTTTATTTTACAAAAAACTCCATTGTTGTTCCCTCATTCTACAATTCGTGCTAGCATAAACAAAAATAGCCCACCAAATCAACAGATCTCCCTCTACTTGACATTACACTTGTACACAAAAATTATTACTCACTATGTTCAGCACCTTAACATTTGCTGCCCAACACACTACCAACCCTCCTCTAATACCTTAAGGATTCACATTATCCCATCTTTCATAGTACATCAATTTCCTACATACAGTCGCCACAAAAGTAGATTTTTTCTTGGTTTCAAATAAAAACACCAACTCCGGATGCCGGAAGTAGACTGTCTCCCTCACTTGGGAAATTGTAAAGGGTGCACCTAATCCTCTACAATTCTACACACACACCTTCATGATATTTCTTGGGACCATATTAGGCTGGTCCCCTACTTCCCCGAATTTTGGCCATTCTCAATGCACACACCACCACATTGCTACCTTCTATTTTCCACCACATCATTGGAGCTAGCATCCCCATCCACCAACCTCCAACCCATTTTCTCCCCACACTTACTATCCATTGAGGACAGCTACTGCTGAATTCCAGAATCAGACAACAATCTTCTCCCAGTCCTAGTCCATTTTCTTTTCCAGCATTATAGACTCTCCCGTGACCATGTTCATCCTTTGCTTAAGCCCGCCCTTCTCACCCAAAATCGATACATCCACAAGGGCAATCCTCCTCCAAACGGAGAGAACATTGTCCTCCCCATTCTACCACTTCAAGCCGCATCAAAGCATACAAAGCTTGCGGCTACATGGACAACAATCCTTCCATTGTATTCGGCTTTCAGATGGACACAGGAGACTCGCATCTTGTTCACACTCCGGCACCAGTACACTATGCAGATTCCCGTCCACCCCAATATGTTCAGACATTTGACTTCCCATCCCTCGCTACTCTGCTTTTTCCAAATTTGTTATTTTCCCAAGCGCCAATCCATTTGTTTTCTCCAATCCTCTATAGCCACATTCTCAGTACGTCCATATCATCCATTTCCTGCCCGAATCCACTCCACGTACTGGCCCTCCAAAAGCTGCTTACACTTTTGGTCATCACTTCTTCGCCCACACACCTTCTCACCATGTCTCACTCGTCCACAATACACACAAAAATTGGCCAAATACTCATATTTAAACAGAACCCAAGTAGAAAGATCTTGACGGCGTACCTTTGTTCCTTTTAAAAGAGGTTGCTCCAAATCGATAGTCACCAATACTTTCATGTGTCGCCCATTTGAACTACCCCATTCTGCAATAATCACATCATGTGCCTTGTAGAATAGTCGCCTGATCCTAGGCTCTGTTTCTCTTGTAATCCAATGATTTGGCAAATTCCAAACCTATCCCCAGATATCCACACGACTAAATTCCTTATCATGGCTTTTAACACAATTTGCCCATTCCCTTAACAAGAGCTACTACTAATCATATGTCCACCCTCGGCCGGCCATAACCTTATTCCTATCCTGCTGAGTTTGAAACACAAACTGGTAATAGTTCACTCCCAATTCGAAACAATGAAAAGCTTATTAACTGACCAAAGCCTTTGAAGCAAGGTTGTTAAACTCGAGTTTACACGTAAAATCGGTAGAGGGTCCAGAAAATCGGATCGTAAAATCGTAAGAGTTTACAAATCATGGAAAATAATATAATAAATATAATATATAATATATATATTATATATAATATATATACTATATGTTAAATTTATAAATTATAAACCTGTTCAAACTTATAAAAAGTACACAATTTCAAAAAAAGAATATTATCAACATCCCTCTCTGATTGCTAAACTATTTCGAAGATAAACACTTAACAGTCATATGGCGCTAAAAATGAAAAGAAACAAAAGTTTAAACCTTTATTGCAGTATTAATCAAATGAGAAGCAGCAAGGCACTAATAAGTATTCCTACCAAACTGCAAAATATCAAAAGTTAAGGATCAAATTTCAATCTCTACTCTTTTCTCCATTAAAAAGGCTTCTTGCACACCAACATCAACACAATCCACCAAAAGGGTAACAACCCTTTTGGCACATTCAATTGCATCTTTCTTAGCTTTCTCTATTCCAACATCGAAAACCCAATTCACAATTCAGTTATTAAGTTCAATCACATTATCAATAAAATCAAAATCCCAAAAATATTTAAATAGGAAAAAAATTAGAGTAGTGAACCTGTATGTTCACGGAGTTGGATTGAAGACTGATTGTGGGCATTGATGAATTGGAGTAATGAAGCTTCTAAACCACTAACCACTATCTGTTTAGATCGATCCATCTTTGAGGGAAGCCAAAGCTAGGGAAGGAGGGAAGGGTTGTTAATTCTATTTGAATCCTTTCCAACGTCTTAAAACGCTTTGGAAATCACGTTTTAAAATGTTCAAGCATCACGCATAGTCAACCAAAAGGATCCTTGCTTTATCTCAAAAAAATGAAAAAATAGTTAGAGAAATATTGAGCAACAACTCAATGGTAGGTTATCAAATTGCAACCAAATCAAACAAAGAAACAATTAGAAATAAGGCAATTTGGTGATTCAGTTAATGTCACTAACCATAACTTTTGCAACCAAATCAAATCACCTAGATTCAAAATGTTCATAATCAACAGCAGTGGAACAGATAGATGCTCAAACTCAATTATCAGAACAAAGAAACACAGCAAGCAAAAAAGCAAAGATACTCAATCATATCTACCTGTCTTTCTCTGAACAAGGAAGGATTTTGGGCTATAGAAATATGTCAATCCGAAAGCACACAAAAAAAAAAACACAGAATTTTTTTTACCTTAAAAAAATGGAGTGGAATGATGATGGTGTTGGATTATGCCCTAAGAACCAATCATATGATGATGGTATATGCATATATTGTATCATAATGTTCATAATTAATGGGACTAATTATTATGTTTATCTTATATCTACGTTTTATGAAATAAACATAATAATGTCCCAAGAATTTAATTATTCTAAAATTATTCCTAGTCGAGTATTATCATTAAATAGGACAATGATAATGCATTAAGACTAGTATGTGTAGTGACTGATGAAATGTTTTATGATATGAGATATCAAGTCAACACATAGGTATATGCTAGAGAACTATGTACTGGATTGACCCGCTAAGAGAAATACTACATGGATTATTATATAAAGTGCTATAATATTTCTCATAATGATGATGGTGTAAATAATCTTTAGACTTGAGATACTCAGAGATCCCAACATGAGGAGTTACATGTTTTGATACTGCTAAACGTTACTCATAAAAGGGTGAACTATAAAAGTAGTAATTGGATATGTAATAAATCATGTAGTGGGATGTTGAGTGATAAAGAAAGGATTTTCCCCTCCTATATAATGGGAGTGATATCTTTGGGCCCCTTGGTTGAGTAAGACTATAAAAATGCATGGCCATGCTCAAAAGAAGTCGATATGTGATATCGGGCTCATTTGCTTAGATGTGTCTACTCGGGAATCAAGAAATGCAAAGATTGAACTATAAGAACATGACACACTCCATGGCTCATGTTCAATCATGATATCTAGGGCAAAGGGATTTAATTACACGGTAATACCTATCACAAGAAATGTAATGATGAATTACTAATATTCTCATGACTTAGGTAGTATTGATGTATTGATAGACACTGCTCATTACTTTTGGCATAAAATATATTTTATGTCAATGCCAACATTATGAGAACCCATTGGGTCACACACTTAAATCGTATCCAAAAGAAGTGCAAAATTCATGTGATGAAATTTTGGTTAATTTAAAAATCCTATTGATTGAGAATAGAAATCTATCAGATTTTGTTTTAAAACGATTTTGGATTTAAAGCCAAAAGATTTTGGTTCTATTAATATTAATAAATCCAAAATGAGTTTTATATTTATTAATTAAATAATAATCAAAATGGATATTATTATTAGAAAATGAAAATGCAGCCATGAGTGCATATGTAATACATTGTAATTCATTTTATGAAAATGAAAAGGCAACCGTTTCTTGGAAAATGAAAAGGCAACCATGTGCAACATATTGCAATTCAATTTTTGGAATATGAAATGTGAAAAGGCAGCTGTTCACATGGATGAATAATTGAATGCAATTGAAGGATAGTCGAAGAGACACTTTCTATTTGAGAGCTATCTATTTAAGCTTTCTTTGTTGGAGAAAAATCTAAGCTATTCTTTAGTTCATGAATTATTATTCCTTAGTCTTCTCTAGCTCAAATAAATGCCACTCCTTATTTGAGAAATAAGAGCAAAACAAATTTTAAGCTAAGAGCTTGAAAGAAAACCAATTCTTGAGTTAAGAACTTGAGAGAATAACTAAGTAACAAAATCTTAGCTATCACTAAAACATTTTTTTATTTCTTTCTTTAGTTAATTTTTTGACAATTAACTTGAGACTTGGAGACGATCATGTGGATACCATAGAGGCAAGGCTAGGCTGGTTTTACTTGTGATTCAACATTTGACATACGATCTTCTACCACTATTAGAAAAGGTATGAATTCCACCTAACGTTTTGACTCCACTTCGTATTGATCCTTGGAAGAAACCAATAAAATTTTAAAATTTCTGCTGCGTTCTTTGATTTGGTTTCCTACAGTGGTATCAGAGCCACTTACGAAGGCTCAAATTGGTTTTATATGGAAGCATGCTTGATTTATTAAATTGTTTATGACCTTGTATGCTGAAAATTTGATTATGTGAAAGTGTTCACTTAATCTGAATTTTAATTAAACATATATGATATGTTTATGTTTATTAAAGCAATATAGTGTATGCTTTAAATTTTTATCGCTAGATATGAATAATTTAAGATATATATATGTGATATATCTATATATATATGAATATGCATGGAAGAAACAAAGTTCAGTTTTTTTTTTGAAATTTTAATGTTGAGCTTCGGGTTTCCTCAAATTCCTTGAATTTGATAAAATTTATTAAAATTCAAAATAAGATATTTTGAATCATATTTAGACCAAATATCTATATGATACATAATATTGGTTTTGAATTTTTCCTAGAAAATTTTATGAAGTTTGATTTTGAACTTAGTGCTATTTTTGAATAGTTCAAATTTAAAAGTTCACTGAAACTTTGAAAGATTTCAAAATTTGAAGTTTTGAATGGTTCAATTTTCTAAGTTCTTTTAGGCTAAATTGCATTTTAAACCCAAACCTTCCATGCATAATATATTTTTCAAAAACCTTAATATTTGATTTAATACTAATTGTTATTAATTAATTAGATTAATATATAAAAATGACAATCATATATGAAATGCACATTTTGTGATATTTGAGCATGGTGCATAGTTATAGCCCTTCGCCCAATGTGATTGGAAATAGTTTGGTAATGGTTGTAACTAAATATGGCCTGCGTATCATGCCTTGCTAAATTTTTGGTTGTACACTCTTTTCTCATCTAACTCCTCTCGAATGTAACTTGAGGTTTCTAAAAAGATGTAATAGTTATATCTAAGATAGGATTAGACTAGAAATCATGGAGCAAAGGAGTTGTCAACCATACTAGAACAACCAATGAGGCACTTGGAGAAGATACGGTTACCCTTTAGGTTGACCTTTTGATTCTCTCATTGGCTTGAGAGAATCAACTTAGTTTGGGCTATAACTATGTCACGATTTATTTTTAATGTTCATGTATGAGATACATGATTGTGTATGGTTGTTGGTTAAGTATATGATTAGATTATGTATGTAATAATTAGTTAGAAAATTATGTGATAATTGGACCAATAATTACAATAACCAAATCAAGCAAAATAATGAGACATTAACAAATCCCTCAAACCAAATATTAAGTCTAAGATGCCTTTCAATGCCTAGCACTCGTCAAGGCTTCGATTGATCATGTGTAGGCTTGCCAAATCAAGGTGCTATGATCCATCTTAGTGAGACGCTACAGGATAGTAGTAATATCTGACTGTTAACCATTGGGTTAGACTTGACTAGGTAAACTCAATAGGATTGAGACCTAGAGGCATAGAGTTGGGCTTTCGCATATTAGACAAGCTAGAACAAAGAGTTATTCACCCAACTACCCAAGAGTTATATGGGATATAATTGACAAATGTTGTCTACCTAAATAGCTGAGTTTTGGGCGATTAGCCAAAGCTAACTCAAAATTAGGTGAAATATAGATCTTGGCCCACTAGAAAGACATTAGATTAATCTTTCAAATTAATATTGAGGGTTATTAATTTGAATAAAATAATGGCCGTAACATTTAATAAAAGTCCATATTAAATGTTCGCATTCATGATACTTATTTTGCATATTTCTGTTGTAGATAACCATGGCAAATAACACTAACAATAACACGTTATTACTGTGATCTGTCCTTGAGAAGGACAAGTTAAATGAGACAAATTTCTTGGATTGGTACAGGAACTTGAGGATAGTCCTCATGATACGAATTCTTACACCAAAGGATAAGAAACCGAACCTATATCAGAGTGTTGGTCCTAGTATCGTCCTCTAGGCTGAACTAAGTCTTCCTTTAGCAAGACACCATCTCCAACTTGTGAAGAAGGACCTTGCTTTTGTCCACTTGACAACCGAAGGAATTATCAAAGACCCAAGATGTGAACTTTGACTATCCTTGGAACCAAGAAGCACACACAAATTGTTGAGGGAAAGAAACTCAACAAGATAGCTTAAACATGAACCTAAGAGGCTATCCTCAAAGACTCAAAAGCAAGTTCTAAACTAGAACTCAAAGAAAAGCTACAAAGCTCTCAAGTTTGTATTGTCAAAATTCTTCCTCTTTCATTGTGGCTGAATGCCTCTATTTATAGTTTACAAGTTGTAAGAATTAAGAAAGCCATTCCCTAGTTGGATTAGCTTTTTAGGAAACTAACTAAAGAAACTATTACTTAAAAGAAACAATTAATATAAGAAAAGGAAATAAAACAACAACTGGTTGCCTAAAACTAATCCAAGTGTGTTGGCTGAATTCTGCTTGAGCAGAATTTCCTATTCAACTTTGTGGATTTGGTAATTCCTTTAATCACCATGGCCTTGGCCGAATTTGGAGCTTCTTTAACTTGATTTGGCAGAATGGAGCTCTCCACTTTTGACTTAGAATTCCCGAAATTGCAACTCCAAGTGTTGGCTGGATTTTGAGCTTCCTAAATCAACATCCAAGTGTGGAATGGAATTGCCTAAACCAACATCCAAGTGCTGAATGGAATTGAGCTAAATTGAGTTGGAATTAGGCTGGTCTTGAGCTGCCAAACACGTCCATGTGAGCTTCTAAAAATCAGCCAAAAAGCTGAAACCAAGGCCATATGCTGAAATATTCGAAGGCCGAATTGGATTCTTTACCCTAGCTGGATTCTTGTTTTGCTTCTTGCTGAATTAGAAACTTCCAAATTTAAATTTGGATTGTGATGAGAAGTGGTCTAAGGATCTTAATTACACAAGTGAAAATCAACCACACTTGATCCTTCATTCTTGATTCTTCATGGATGACTAGAATGACAAATGATGAGCTAAGTTCGGAAGTCTTCCTTGCTACCTTAGTTTCGGATTCCATGGGTTCATTTATGAAAGAGATTGAGGCAGCTTACATTCTCTTAGTCCTTGACCTTGTAATAGGACCACCAATCCCTTGCAAAGGATCTAAGTGTGGATGCCTAGCTTCATGGTCGGCTTCATGTGGAGTTGTAGTTGTCTCGACCCGTAGGATTTCATCACCTCAAGCATGAGAAAAAGATATGTCCTAGAAGGATCCTTACCTCAGGAACCAGAGGATGGTGCTACAAGAGCTGAAAGAGATGATTATAGGAAGCATCAAAATGATACTCTAGATGTTGCTTGCCTTATGCTTGCTACCATGAACCCTGAGCTTCAGAAGCAACATGAGAACATGGAAGCGTATGATATGATCCAACACCTTAAGCAACTATATGAGGAGCAAGCTCGTCAAGAGAGATTTGATATCTCTAACGCGTTATTCCAGTGCAGAATGGCAGAGGGAGCTCCTATTAGAGCTCATGTACTCAAAATGATTGGGTACATAGAAAGCCTTGAAAGATTCGGTTTTCTATTAGGCCGAGAGTTGGCCACTAACGTTATCTTGTAATCGTTGCCAAATAGCTATGGTCAATTCATTCTTAATTACAATATGAATGAAATTGACAAAACTTTGCCATAATTACTAGGCATGTTGAGAACTGCTGAAGCTAACATGAAAAAGTCTAAGCCCAATAGTGTCTTTATGATTAATAAGGGAAATAAGAAGGGTAAGACCAAAGCAAAAGGAAAGGGCAAGAAAGTCAAGTCCAAGTGATGTGAATCCGGGAGGACTCAATTTAATTGTAGAATCGTCCTTGAATGATCTTGTGCAAAACACCAATCTCAAGTGAACCCAACAACAATAGGATGAACCTATCACCTTTGGATCATTCTTGGAGAAAGAAATCTTGAAATCTTCCAAGCCAAAACAACCTAACCAAACTAGATCCAACAACAATAGGATGAAACCTATCACCTTTGAAACATAATAAGGCTAAATTGAATTCACTATTCCCAACCCCTCTAATCTTCAAATCCAACAACACTAGGATGAACCTAACACCTTTGGATTATGAAAGGAAAAGAAAAAGCTGAGTAGAGGCACCACAACTAAAAGGAAGAGTTTTAGTTGATAAGCCTTGTAAGTTTTGCAAGCAATTTTGCAAGACTCAAACTAGCTCACTAAGAAACTAGGAAAGAAAGGAAAAATCCTTGAAAGTTTATCACTCAAATCTGATTGAAAATGCTTAACCAAGGCCCCTTTTTATAGTGTTTCAAGAGGGACCAAAGTTGAAAATTACAAAAGGACTAAAGTAGTAAATCTGAACTCTTTTGGCCAAACTAGCATTAAATAAATACTCTTTGACCAAGAAAAGCTCTATGACCTAAAAAGACTCTTTAAAAAATTAATCTAAATATTAAAAATACAGAAAATAACTTGAAAAGTCTTCAAAAATGGTTGGAAATTAAAATTCAGCAAATGGACTTCTAGAATTCTTTGACTAGTCTTCACCTTTACACTTGGTAGTTGAATTTTGACCAAGGAAATCAGATGGAACCTTCAAAATACTTCATAATTTCGTCCATTTCACCATGTTTTTTGATCCTTAGAAGCTTCTTGAATTTTCTTGAAAATTCATCACTTGGTGGGTTGAATTTGGACTTGAAATTGGGCAGATTTGTGGACTGACTTTTGGGACTTGGGCAAAACGAAAATTGCATTATTTTGGACCAAATAAAGTGGTTAAGAATCAGCAACAACTTACTTAATTAGCGCCATTTGAATCTAGGTCCAATACTTGCAAAATGTTGTAACAAGTGGGCTGAACTTTGGTAGCATTGGTCCTTTCTTTGTCATGGACTTGAATGATCAAATTAGACAAAGATTCTTCCATCCTTTTCTTCCTTAAACGAGTCATAGGACCGCCATTCCATCAAGTGCATGAGGTGGAGAAGGAGTCTCATTTTGAGAAGCATTATTCACAACTTGATCTTCATTGTTCTTGTCTTTGTTGTTATCATGATGGGATCTTTGGAGCTCATCATCCCTCTCTCTTGGAAAGGATTAGCTCGAATCCAAAGGATCTGCATCAAAGACAAAAGGAGATAAATCAGAGACATTAAAAGTAGAACTTATACCATAGTCTCAGAAGATCAAGCTTGTAGGCATTATCATTGACTCGTGCCACAACTTGGAATGGTCCATCTCCACGGTGTAATTTAGTTCTTCTTGGAAATCTCTCTTTCCTCATGTGTACCCAAACCCAATCACCAGTTTAAATACAACCTTCTTACGCCTTTGTTAGCATTCTTGGCATTTTGCTCATTTTTCTTCTCAATGTTTGCACGAGCTTGCTCATGCAACTTCTTCACAACTTTCTTTTACCATCCAAACTCACTTGATCTTGTATAGGTAAAGGAGATAAGTCTAATGGAGTCAAAGGATTAAAACCATATACCAATTCAAAAGGAGAAAAATTAGTAGAAGTGTGTAGTGTGCGATTGTATGCAAATTCAGCAATTGGTAAACACTCCTCCCAACTCTTCAAGTTCTTCTTAATTATGGCCCTTAGTAAAACACCCAAAGTTCTATTAGTTACTGTTTGGCCATCGGTTTGTGGGTGACTTGTAGTTGAAAACAAAAGTTTTGTTCCCAATTTTCCCCAAAGTGTTTTCCAGAAATAACTCAAAACTTCACATCCCTATCGAAACAATGGTCCTAGGGACTCCATGCAGACGGACAACTTCCTTGATGAACAAATCACCACATGCTTTGCATCATTTCTACAAGCAATAAAATGAGCCATCTTTGAGAATCAATAACAACAAAAATTGAGTCCATTCCTCTTTGAGACCTAGGCAAACCAAGAACAAAATCCATAGAAATGTCGAGATTGAGTCAGTGTACAATCCATGAGGAAGGGATTTAGATTTTGCTTTCTTACAATCAAGACAAGTTGCACAAATTTTCTCAACATCCCTTTTCATGTTAGGCCAATAAAAATGTTCATTCAGAATATCCAAAGACTTTAAAACACCAAAATGGCCCATCAAACCTCCACAATGTGCTTCACGCACCAAAAGCTCTCTAAGTGAACAATAAGGAATACACATTTTATTTTCTTTGAGAATCCTTCATGCCGATGAAACTCATTAAAAGAACCCTTGTCATATGCATCAAATACAAGGTACAAAACATGATCCTAATGATACTACTCCTTAATGTACTCAAATCCCATGATAGTAGCATTGGCGGTAATCAGTGTACCTTCGAGAGAGTGCATCACCACAATGTTCTCTTTACCTTTCTTGTATTTTACCACGTATGGAAAAGTTTCAATGAATGAAATCCACTTGGCATGTCTCTTGTGCAAATTCTTTTGTCCCTTGAGATACTTGATAGATTCATGATCGGTGTGGATCACAAACTCTCTTGGAAGAAGGTAGTGCTGCCATGTCTCCAAAGCTCTCACAATGGCATAAAGCTCTTTGTCATATGTTGGGTAATTCAAAGTTGCTCCATTCAGCTTCTCACTAAAGTAGGAAATAGGTCGACCTTCTTGAAGTAACACCGCCCAATCTCAATTCCTGAAGGATCACATTCAACTTCAAAAGTTTTAGAAAAATCAGGCAATGCTAAAACTGGAGCATTCGTTAAATCATGCTTCAATTGTTCAAAAGCCTTTTGTTGAGAATCTCCCCATTCAAATTTCACATTTTTCTTTACCAATTCATTAAGTGGGGCTGCCTTTGTTGAGAAATCTCTAACAAACCTTCTATAAAAACTTGCAAGCCCATGGAAAGATCTTACCTCATTTGTGGAATTGGCCATTCAAGAATTGTCACCTTTGCTTCATCAACTTGTAGACCATTAGAATTCACAATATAGCCAAGGAAGATAACTTCTTCAACACAAAAAGTACACTTTTTCAAGTTTGCAAACAGTTTTTCCTCACGTAAAGTAGCAAGAACAAACTTAAGATGTTCAACATGTTCATCCATGCTCTTACTATAAATCAAGATATCATCAAAATAGACAACAACAAATTTTCCAATGAAACGTCTCAAAACATGATTCATTAGTCTCATAAAAGTGCTGGGAGCATTAGTTAATCCAAAAGGCATAACAAGCCACTCATAAAGACCGAATTTTGTTTTGAAGGCCGTTTTCCATTCATCACCCTCTTTTATTCTTATTTGATGATAACCAGATTTCAAATCAATTTTTGTGAAGAACTTAGCACCATGCAACTCATCAAGCATATCATCCAATCTAGGAATAGGATGGCGATACTTAATGGTGATTTTGTTCACAAATTACAATCAATACACATGCGCCATGAACCATCTTTTTAGGAACTAAAATCACGACAAGTGGCTAAGAGACTCTCGTATATGTCCTATGCTTAGCAACTCATCAACTTGCCTTTGAAGTTCCTTGGTTTCCTCGGATTTGCACGATATGCTGGCCTATTTGGGATGGTAGCTCAAATCAATTTGATGTTCAATCCTCGAATTGGAGGCAATCCTTGAGGTGCTTCATCGAGTAACACATCTGCAAATTCATTCAAACAATTTCTAAAGGCAAATTGTTAGGTAACTCATCAAGGACAAGACATTCATCTCTGCACAAAAGCATGATGATTGGCTTGTGAGAATTCGCCTATCTACATCTCTCATGCTTGCAAAAAAGGTGCCTTTTGTCTCACTTGCCTTCGGCTTCTCCTTTGTTTTCCCACTCTCACTCACTTTGCTTTTAGCCTTTTCATTTCTTGCTTTTTCACTCTCACTTGGCCTCTTCTTCTCACCCTTCTCTTTAGCCTTTTCTCTCTCATTCTCATTTGTTCTTGGTACACCTGTGGAGAAAGTGGAACAAGAGTAAAAGCTTTATGATTATGAACAATATGATACTTGTTGGACTTTCCTTGTGATCGACATCATGATCAAACTCCCATGGTCGGCCAAGAAGAATATGGCCAGCATGCATTGGTACTACATCACACAAAACTTCATCCTCATATTTTCCAATTGAGAATTTTACCTTAGCTTGCCGATTCACCCTTAGCTCACCACTATCATTGAGCCATTGCAAACGGTAGGGACTAGGATGTACTATCATAGGCAATCCAAGCTTATCTACAAGATAAGAGCTAACACAATTAGTACAACTTCCACTATCAATGATGAGCATGCATACCTTATTTTGAACCTTGCATCTTGTGTGGAAAATAGTACTCCTTTGCTCATTATCATCCAATCCAACTTGTGCATTCAATGCCCTCAAAGTGACTAGAATCTCATCACCACTTGATTCAAATTGTTCACCTTCATTTTCAATAGTCGGCTCCTCCACTTCTTCTTCACTTTGGCTCAAATAGGAACCATCTTCTTGCATAACCATGGTTCTGGAATTAGGACATTGAGAGGCTATGTGTCCCTTCCCAAAACACTTAAAACAAGTGAGCTTAGAAGTAGAAGAAGAGGGTTTTCTTGAATCACCATTTTCAAACTTCTTAGAATCAAATTTCTTTGGTTCTTCTTTCTTTTTACCAACATCCTTTTTATTCCAACTATTGCTTTTCCAAGATGCTTGGTTGGAAGAAAACTTACTTGAGCCTCCTTTTCTTTTCAATTGCTTTTCTACCTTTTCTGCCATGTGCATCATTTCTTCCAAATCCATATAATGTTGTAACTCAACAACATCAGCTATCTCCCTCTTGAGACCACCTAAGAATCGTGCCATGGTAGCTTCTTTATCTTCCTCAATATTAACTCTTGTCATAGCCACTTCCATATCTTGGTAGTATTCTGCCACCGTTTTGGATCCTTGGGTAATTCCCTGCAATTTGTTGTACAAGTCTCTATAGAAATGTGAGGGAATAAACCTTTTCCTCATGATAGACTTCATGTCCTCCCAAGTTTCAATAGGTCTATCTCGGTTCCTTCTCCTAGAAGACACCAACTTATCCCACCATGTTAGAGCATAAGACTGAAACTCAAGTGAAGCAATTTTTACCTTCTTTTCCTCGGAGTATTCATGAATGGAAAAGATTTTCTCCACCTTTGTCTCCCACTCCAAATAAGTTTCAGGATCACTTTTGCCATGAAATTCAGGCACCTTCATCTTAAGACCCATGAGATTGTTATCCATGCCACCTCTACGATTTCCTCTCCTTTCTCTTATTGGTGATGCACCTCCTACATCATTTCTCCCTCGCCTCATTAAGGATGATGCTTTTGATGATTGAGAACCTTCTTCATCACTATGGACCGATGGTGGTGGTTTTCCTCCAAGCTCTTGGAATCTAGTTTCCATATGTGCCATGCGTGCCATAACTGCTTCCATTGATCTATTGAATTGAGCAGTAATTTCATCACCAATTGCTCTCAACTGTGCAGTTTGATCAACTTGATCTGCCATGTGAATCAAAAACTTTGAAGAAAGATTAGTAATTCCTCACACCTTTGTACCCCTTTTTCCAATATGTCTGAACCCAAATTTGAATGTTGTACACTTGTTTTTGGCTAAATATAGTGGGGGGGTAGATACACTATTTTCTTACCACTCTTTTCCTTTCACTAGCTTCTGGTGAGAATTGTTCAAACCTTACAAGATCCTCAACAAATGGCTTACTTGGTGTTCGGTGAATTGCAAGTGTACAATATCAACAAGTAATATAGTAGTGAGTAGAGTATCGTTCCCTCGAGGATTGTTTTAATTTAACCAATTACTTACCAAATTGATTAATTCAACAACAAGCTAGCCAATAAAACAAAACTTTCATGCAATTTTAACTAAACTTAACAAAGAATGAAAATTTATAACAATAAGAAAATATTAAAAATTTACCAATTTAACAAAGATGTTAGAGATTTCGATTTCACTTAATCAATCCTAATTAACTCTCTTGACTTGTCATGCAATTAACTTAAATTCCAAATTATGATGGTGAAATTTCCGTAATGTAAATTAATAGCCGACATCGGTCTAATAACCCTATTTAGATTAAAATCAACTCACACTTGGTCTAGGTGAATTTAGATTTCTAAATGCATTAGGAACTATGGAAATTTCTGGATTCAATCTAAGTAGCTATTACTTAGTTTTACTACCGAAACCACATGAACAACCTAGATTATTACGGTCTAAATTGAATTCATGGTTTAATATCACATGAGCACATGCATGTTATCTCCTCTCGGTATCAAACAAGCATCAACAATCAATTAAGTGGTGATCAATCACCTAAAAGCATTAAGAACATGATACTAAACTCATAATTGAAATATAAATTGCATGAACAAGTCTTAAGAATTAATTATTCATGATTAAGATCATCTAGTCTCTAACAAAAGAAATTAGAACATAATGAAATTTAAACTAACAATAAAAATAAAAATAAACATAATTAAAATTAATACAAATTCTGAAAATTAAAGTAAACAATATTTCATGAATATAAAAGCTATAAAATACTTAATACTTGAAAATAAAACATAATTAGAAATTCTTAACAAAACACAAGAAATAATATTACTAAAATTGTTAAAATTAACTAAACAAAAACAAGGGAAGAAAAATAAAATAACTAAACTAAACTAAACAATAAAAGACAAAACAATGAAGACTTGAAGACCAAGAATTGCATGGTTTGTTTCTTGCACACCAAGCTTCCATAGAGATCAAAAACAAACACTCTGCTACTTCTTTGTGAGTTCAAGTTGGCGGCTATTATTTGCTGCAAAACTAAACTCATTAACTACCCAAACAAGAAGAAGGAAGTGATGAATACTTGACTGGAAAAGCTTGAAAGAAACACAAGAAGACAACTAAAATTCGAAATACATCAAACCCGTAGCTTCAAGAAGAATAAAACAACAATTTTGCTTTCTTTTCCATGGCTGTTCTAATTGCTAAATTACTGCAAACAATAAGAACAAAACAATGAAGAAAGAATGAAGAAAACAACAAAAGGATGGCTGTCAAATTTGCTAAAAAAAACCGAAGAAAGTCACAAATTTTTGCAGAAAACCCGTAAGCATAGAGCTGATTTTCTTGAAGAAAACCGTGAGTATGAAGCTGCACTGCTAAAGATTATTGAAAACACCAACTGGAATTTGTATAATAAAACCATATGAACATCAACCGAAAAGAAACCGAGAATAAAACAACAAGTCAAGAAAACCGTGAACAATGAATCTAAACTCACGAAATGAAAATAAAACAAAAGAATGAAGAAAAGGATGCTCTAAACTCAAGGAAGACAAGAAAAATAGCTTGGCTAAACTAAATCTAAACTACAGAAGAAAATGTAAACAAAGGAAAGGAAATGTTTGGGATGAAAATGGGATGCCTTCTCCGCTCCAAGCTTTGTCCATTTATAGGCAATCTTTTCTTCCGAAGGTGTTATTATCTTCCATGTGCTTGGTTTCTTTTAAGAAAACAACCCAAGCTTTGCTTTCCAAATATCATTATTTCCCTTTGTGTGCTTTCTCTTTTCCTTTCTTTGTTTCTTTGGATGCTTTGAGTGTTTGGATTCCATCGGTGTTGGGGCTTTTCTTTTGTTTCCTTTGTGTGCTGGCTTCTTCTTTGTTTATTTGTTTCTTTGTTGTCCGTTGCTTCATTCCTTTTGTTTTCTTTGTGTGTTTTTCTTGCTTGATTTCTTTGAACAAAACAAAAATCTTCTTTGTCTTGTTGTTGAAGTAATTTGGTCAAGCTTTGATAAAATTAATTGGTTAGTCCTTTGTTCTCAATTTATAAGTAAAATTCAAGATTAAACTCAAAAAGTTCTAGAAATATTGGAAAACTTAGAAATCATAAAATCAAAGGATAATTTGGCCAAAATATGTAAAAACAAATTAAAACACAAGCCAATTTCTAACCAAAATTAATAAGAAAACTCTATATAAAATAGAGTTATCAAATTACCCCCAACTTCGATCAAAGCTTGTCCTCAAGCTTGCACTAGAAGAACATATTTCTTTTCATTCCATACCCTTTCTAACCCATCCATAAATAATTCAAAATTATTGTACATTAAAAATTTAAACTGGAATAATAAGCCAAAGAACAAGTATTCATAGCCCTTTTTTTAATCTAAACAAAATACACATCTCATTAATTCCAACAATTTCGTCGAAATCAAATGCACAAAATTTGATAACCTCTCATAGGTTGCACTCTAATCACTCAAAGTGTTTAGGGGTTTCATTCAGCACTCAAATCAAACATAGCATGTCATTGCCATAGGCTTGCTTATATATCACATCTCCACCACTAATAAATATGAATCCATGCAATAATCAAAGGGTCTTTATAAAGGTTGTAATGAGGCTTAGGTAAGGGTAGGTAGAAAGATAGGAAAATTTAGGTTTTCACAAATCAAGATATGTATAAACCTCCTTGCATGACTCAAAAGCAACAAGTAGCACATTAGAACCACTTCTTTATTCCAAATAACATGTATCCCCTTTTCACAACTTCATCATATAATTGGACCATCTTGTACACAATGAAAACATTAACTTTGTCCAATCTTCGTAGGGAATATTTTTCACTTCTCTCTTTTTTTCTTTTTTCTCTTTTTTTTTTTTTTTTATAGTGGTTCTTTTCTTTGGAATAGAAATTTTATCATGCAATTTATTTCTACATACCTTAACAAAGGGTTCAACGGTGGTAAACAAAAACAACGGTTTAAGGCTCAAGAATGTGGTATTATAACAAAGAAAGGTTAAGGCTCAAAATTGGTTGACTAAGGATATATGTAATGGTTAAGCTTTTTAGAAAGTTAAAAATGGTGAATCCTAAGTAGTGCCCTTATCATTTCAAAGCATGAATCCACAATGTGATCTCAACATGCATAACAAAGCAAGTTCTAGAATGAACATACCATATTTGACAACACTCAATCAAAGAAATATGTGAGCAAAGAAAAAGACAATGCTCTTAGGCTCAATTACTCACAATGGGTTCAATGTATATCAAATCTTGCACATTCTCACTCAATTCAATCATTAAAATCAACAAGATGCTTTAAAAATTTTCAAAACAAAAACTAATCATACTTGCCTCATTCATACATTCCAACCCAAATAACTAATGCATATAACTCAAAATTATTATAAATGAGTATCAAAAGAAGTTGAAATTTCAAAGAAGATATCAAAATTGAAAACTTGGAAGGACTTTTTCTTTTTAACCCAATAAAATTGAAATTTTTCAAAAATTTTGACAAAAATCCAGCACAAAATTTCATGTATCTCACCCCCAACTTAAAATTGAGCATTGTCCTCAATGCAACAAGGAGCAAGATCAAGTATAGCAACTAAAGAGAACATAAGAAAAATGAAAAGGGAGGAAACTGCCCTGTTTTGAACAACTGTTGAAGATGAATTTCGTTCAGGTACTAAAACAGCTCCAAAAATTCTCAAATTTGGTGGACATGAACCTGGTTGAATCTTTTACCTTGCTGTAAAATTTTAGCACAAAATTCAAATGGGAAGGCCTTGAACCGAATTTTTCTTCAGACTGGTGCAGCAAAAAGGTGAAGCAGAATTGCACATAATAAAAATAAATCTTTTTCTCTCTTTTTTTTTTTTTCGTTTAAAATAGGATAAAAAATAAGCATAATAATAATAATAATAAGAACAAAATAAAAGCAATAAAGGTAAAAGAATTTGGGTTGCCTCCCAAGTAGCGCTTGCTTTATAGTTCGCAGCCGAACTCTCCTTTTGGTCTAAGCCGGTGGCATCAAGGTAATGAAGGATGATTGACTAACAACATCTCCTCCATTGTAATGCTTAAGCCTTTGTCCATTAACTTTAAATGTGCCCTCATTTTCAGTAGTGATCTCCACAGCACCATAAGGAAAAACTTTTGTGATGGTATAAGGTCCAGTCCATCGAGACTTTAATTTTCCTGGAAACAAACGAAGACGGGAATTATACAACAAAACTTTTTCTCCAACATGAAACTCTCTCCGCAAGATGTGTTTATCATGCCATTTCTTTGTTTTTTCTTTGTAAATCCGTGCATTATCGTAAGCTTCATTGCGGAGTTCTTCCAATTCATCCAACTGCAACAACCTTTTCTCTCCTACTATCTGCATATCAAAGTTAAGAGATTTCAAACCCCAATATGCTTTATGCTCAAGTTCAACAGGCAAATGACATGTCTTACCATAGAGAAGTCGAAAAGGTGACATACCAATAGGAGTTTTATAAGCAGCCCATAATGCATCATCAAGTTTCTTTGCCCAATCCTTCCTATTAATATTCACGACTTTTCCAATATACTTTTGAGTTCCCTATTAGATATTTCAGTTTGACCACTAGTTTGGGGATGGTAGCGGGCTACCTTATGAGTGACACCATACTTTTGCAAAAGTGACTTGAATTGCTTATTTATGAAATGAGTACCTTGATCACTTATAATTGCCTTAGGTGTACCAAACCTAGTAAAGATGTGTTTTTCAAGAAATTGCAAACAACCCTAGCATCATTTCCATTTAGACACATACTCACAAGCAACCAAAATATACATATTACCAAAAGAAGGTGGAAATGGACCCATGAAGTCAATACCCCAAACATCAAATAACTCACATATCATAATATTATTAAGGCATCTCATGTCGTCTAGATATATTTCTTCTTTGGCACCTATCACATTGAGCAACATAATTGTATGCATCTTTAAAAAGAGTAGGCCAATAGAAACCACATTGTAAGATCTTAGCTTAGTGGCACCAAAGTGACCACCAAAGGGTCCATCATGGCAATGAAAAGAATACTAGGAATCTCATTATTAGAAACACAACGTCGATACATACCTTGAATAAGTGTCCCAAAAGTAATGTTTAACATCAAAGAAAAACTTCTTCTTTGTTGATAAGTTAAATCGGGGAAGAACACCACTTACCAAATAATTTAATACCATGGAAGATGTTGAAAGCAAAAGTGCTTCATCAGAAAACTTTCCAAAATAGGTACCTCATCCTTGGGAGCATTTGGCAATCTTGAAAGATGGTCACCACAAGATTTTCTTCCTCTTTTGTCTTTAATCTCTAAATCGAATTCTTGAAGAAGCAAAATCCATCGAATGAGTCTTGGTTTTGCATCTTTCTTCGCCAATAAGTACTTCATGATCGGTATAAACAATTACTTTAGAGCCAATCAAATAAGAGCGGAATTTATCAAAAGCAAACACCACAAAAGTTCTTTTCAATAGTAGCATAATTTAATTGTGCTCCATTCAAGGTTCTAGCATAGTAAATTGCTCGAAAAATTCGATTCTCTCTCTGTCACGCTCCAATAGCTTGATCACTTGCATCACACATGAGTTCAAAAGGCTTCTCCCAATCAAGTTGAAATTAATTTCTTTTTCAAGATCTCAAATGAACAATCAATTAAAATCAAATTTAGCATCTTTCTCAAGTAGTTTAGTCAATGGTCTTGAAATTTTGAAAAATCTTTGATAAAACGCCTATAAAATCTGCATGTCCTAAAAATCCACGAAGTAGCTTCACGGAAGTAGGTGGCGGCAACTTAGAAATGACTTCAATTTTTGCTCGATCCACCTCAATACCTTGAGATTTTATGGCCCGAACAATACCTTCTGCACCATAAAGTGACACTTTTCCCAATTTAAAACAAGGTTAGTCTCTTCACATCTTTGTAACAAATCCAAATTGTTCGGGCATGAATCAAAAGAAACACCAAACAAAAATCATCCATGAAAATTTCAATATGTTTCTCTATCATGTCGTAAAAATTGCCATCATGCATCTTTGAAAAGTAGTGTGCATTACAAAGACCAAAAGGCATTCTTCTATATGCAAAAGTACCATAGGGACAAGTGAAAGTTGTCTTTTCACGATCACTAGGTGCAATAGGTATCGATTATACCGAATATCCATCTAGAAAGAAATGCATATCCCGCAAGTTTTTCTAGCGGTTGATCGATAAAAGGCAAAGGAAAATGATCCTTACGGTGGCATCATTTAATTTTCTATAGTCAATGCAAACACGCCAACTTCTAGTAGGAATTAATTCATCATTGTCATTAGTTAAAAGTCATGCCTCCTTTCTTAGGTACTACTTGCAGGACTTACCCATCGAATTGGATAGATAATACTGCATCGAGAAGCTTGATCACCTCGGCTTTCACTACTTCTTGCATTTTTGGATTAAGTCTCCTTTGTGGTTGGATGACCTATATTGCTCATTCATTAAAATCTTGTGCATACAAATTGAAGGGCTAATTCCTTTGATATCAATGGTCCACCCAAATGCACTTTTGTGCTTTCTTAGCACCCTTAATTTTCCTCCATCACACTCCAAAGAAGAAAAATAATTATTGGAAGATTTAAACCATCAAGGAAAGCATATTTTAAATGAGAAGGAAGAGGTTTAAGTTCAAGAGTTGGTGCTTCTTCAATGGATGGCTTTTCTTTGTATTCATCCCTAATTCTTCATATTTTGGTGCCTCCACCTTGGATAAGGTGGATTTGCCTCTAATATGCTCACTCTTACTTCATCATCTTTTCTCTCAATGATGAACCATACACTTTTCAATTGTGTCCTTGGTCATGGCATGAATTGCAAAATTTTGGACAATTTCACCACTTCAATTTGCAAGCAATCATTCGATCGGAAGGAAATTTCATTGCTTTGAACACATTGAAGGTGACTTGCTAATTTTGAACTCTAAGAATTAACTTTCCTTGTTGGACATCAATTAGAGCTCTTCCGGCTAGGAATGGTCGGCCTAAAATAATCGGTACTTCAAAGTCTTCCTCCATTTCTAACACAATGAAATCTGGGAAAAATAAATTTGTCAACTTTGATCAACACGTCCTCCACCACACCTCTTGGATATTTGATAGATCGATGAGAAACAAGGGTGCCTTTGACTTCTCCTAATCCAAGTTTCTTAAAAACAGAATAAGGCATTAGATTAATACTAGCACCAAGATCGCATAAAGCTTTGTCAAAATAAGAATCACCAATTGTGCAAGGAATTGTAAAACTCCCTGGATCTTTAAGCTTTGGTGGTAGCTTATTTTGCAGAATAGCGGACCATTCTTCAGTGAGGTTGACGGTCTCATAATCCTCCAACTTCCTCTTGTTTGCTAAGATTTCCTTTAAGAACTTTGCATAGCTCGGCATTTGAGCCAATGCATCTGCAAAAGGAATGTTAATATGCAATTTTTAAACACATCAAGAAATTTGGAGAATTGCTTATCTATTTTGTAAAGGAATAGGAGGCACATATGGTGTAGGTTTGTCGAAATAGCTTTCTTTGGGGTGGTTCTTACATTGGTTCATCCTTCGAATCGGCTTTGGACTCCTCTTTTTCTTCTTCACCTTTTCTTCATTTTTAAGCTCTTTTCCACTCCTTAGGATGATGGCTTTGGCATTCTCAATTGGATTCTTCAGTTGCTTGGAAGACCACCATATGGTCTCTCGGATATTTGGTTAGCAAGTTGACCAACTTGTTTTTCCACATTCGAATACTTACCTCCATATGTCGAATTGTTGCATCTTGATTGTTCATGCGACTTTCAAACGATTTATTACTTCTGATTCGATTGAATAAGCTTTGCCACCATTTCCTCAAGGTTCTTATTGGCTTCTCCATGGGTGGTGGAAATGTTGGTCTAGGTGGGTTCATTGGTTGATTTTGCCCTCCCCAAGAAAAATTAGGGTGATTCCTCCATCCAGGGTTGTATGTATTTGAGTAAGGATTATTTTGAGGTCCCCTGTTGAAATTAGAAACAAAATTAGCATCTTCAGTAGGATAAGAATTATGATTTACGACAAGCGGTTGACTCATGTCTTAGTTGTCTCCTTTATCTTCAAAACCGAATCTATCTTTCTATTCAAAGCGACAAATTGAGCAACAATGGCAGTATTAACATCAATCTCATGCACTCCACTTGGTTTCTTTGCATTGAATCTTTCAGTTGGCCATTGATAGCTATTAGACGCCATTTGATCAATCAACTCAAAAGCTTCTTCAGGCGTTTTATTATTCAATGTACCACCAGCATCTATAGTACTTCTCATATTTGGACCAATTCCATTATAGAACGTTTGCACTTGCATCCAAATTGGAATACCGTGGTGTGGACACCTCTCCTTAAACCTTTCTCATGCCTCATATAGGATTCTCCATCATTTTGTATAAATGTGGTAATACCATTCCTCATTTTTGCTGACTTGGCAGGTGGAAAATATCGGCTTAAGAATTTTTGGGCCATATCCTCCCAAGTGATGATAGAACCTGTAGGAAGAGAAGATAACCATGCCTTAGCTTTATCACGTAAAGAGAATGGAAATAACCTAAGTCTAATAGCATCATTGTGGACTCCATTATATTTAATGGTATCACAAATTTCAAGAAAAGCTTCAATGTGGAGATTAGGATCTTCATTCATTGAACTTTTGAAGCATTTGGATCAAGGACGGCTTGAGCTCAAATTGTTGGCTTGAATTGCTGGCCTTCTTATGCTTGAAGTGGAATCTTGAACCGTTGGAATAGTCCATCAAAGTTCTCCTTTGAGGTTGAATTGGGAAATGTTCTTCTTCACCGCCATTGGATTTGTGTCAATGACTAACTCTTGCTCTTTCAATCCTCTTAGAAGTTTTCTTTCAGGTTCAGGATCAAATTCTTCCAATTCTCCTTTCCGACTTCTCAAATTCATGCAACTTTGAAATTCCCTTGACAAAAATCAAACCAATAAAAATTAAAAAGGCTAGTCTCAACCAAAAATCAATCAATATCAATAGCAATTGGAAAAAATTAGTAAATTCAATCCAAAACTTGTTCGGTGAATTGCAAGTGTACAATATCAACAAGTAATATAGTAGTGAGTAGAGTATCGTTCCCTCGAGGATTGTTTTAATTTAACCAATTACTTACCAAATTGATTAATTCAACAACAAGCTAGCCAATAAAACAAAACTTTCGTGCAATTTTAACTAAACTTAACAAAGAATGAAAATTTATAACAATAAGAAAATATTAAAAATTTACCAATTTAACAAAGATGTTAGAGATTTCGATTTCACTTAATCAATCCTAATTAACTCTCTTGACTTGTCATGCAATTAACTTAAATTCCAAATTATGATGGTGAAATTTCCTAA
Organism: Gynochthodes officinalis; assembly: GCA_020080225.1. Classification (NCBI taxonomy): domain Eukaryota; kingdom Viridiplantae; phylum Streptophyta; class Magnoliopsida; order Gentianales; family Rubiaceae; genus Gynochthodes; species Gynochthodes officinalis. Next base: position 7,375,579 of record CM034620.1, read on the forward strand.
TGTAAATTAATAGCGACATCGGTCTAATAACCCTATTTAGATTAAAATCAACTCACACTTGGTCTAGGTGAATTTAGATTTCTAAATGCATTAGGAACTATGGAAATTTCCGATTCAATCTAAGTAGCTATTACTTAGTTTTACTACCGTAACCACATGAACAACCTAGATTATTACGGTCTAAATTGAATTCATGGTTTAATATCACATGAGCACATGCATGTTATCTCCTCTCGGTATCAAACAAGCATCAACAATCAATTAAGTGGTGATCAATCACCTAAAAGCATTAAGAACATGATACTAAACTCATAATTGAAATATAAATTGCATGAACAAGTCTTAAGAATTAATTATTCATGATTAAGATCATCTAGTCTCTAACAAAAGAAATTAGAACATAATGAAATTTAAACTAACAATAAAAATAAAAATAAACATAATTAAAATTAATACAAATTCTGAAAATTAAAGTAAACAATATTTCATGAATATAAAAGCTATAAAATACTTAATACTTGAAAATAAAACATAATTAGAAATTCTTAACAAAACACAAGAAATAATATTACTAAAATTGTTAAAATTAACTAAACAAAAACAAGGGAAGAAAAATAAAATAACTAAACTAAACTAAACAATAAAAGACAAAACCAGTAAATGAAGACTTGAAGACCAAGAAGTGCATGGTTTGTTTCTTAGCTTCCATAGAGATCAAAAACAAACACTTTGCTACTTCTTTGTGAGTTCAAGTTGGCGGCTATTATTTGCTGCAAAAACTAAACTCATTAACTACCCAACCAAGAAGAAGGAAGTGATGAATACTTGACTGGAAAAGCTTGAAAGAAACACAAGAAGACAACTAAAATTCTAAGAAATACATCAAACCCGTAGCTTCAAGAAGAATAAAACAACAATTTTTGCTTTCTTTTCCAGTCCTTGGTGGCTGTTCTAATTGCTAAATTACTGCAAACAATAAGAACAAAACAATGAAGAAAGAATGAAGAAAACAACAAAAGGATGGGTCAAATTTGCTAAAAAAACCGAAGAAAGAAATTTTTAAACCCGTAAGCATAGAGCTGATTTTTTGAAGAAAACCGTGAGTATGAAGCTGCAATTCTGCTAAAGATTATTGAAAACACCAACTGGAATTTGTATAATAAAACCATATGAACATCAACTGGAAAAGTCAAGAAAACCGAGAATAAAACAACAAAAGAAAACCGTAAACAATGAATCTAAACTAAATGAAAATAAAACAAAAGAATGAAGAAAGCTGGATGCTCTAAACTCAAAGGAAGACAAGAAAAATAGCTTGGCTAAACTAAATCTAAACTAAAGGAAGAAAATGTAAACAAAGGAAAGGAAATCTTTTGGGATGAAAATGGGATGCCTTCTCCGTTCCAAGCTTTGTCCATTTATAGGCAAGGCTGTTCTTTTCTTCCGAAGGTGTTATTATCTTCCATGTGCTTGGTTTCTTTTACAGCCAAGAAAACAACCCAAGCTTTGCTTTCCAAATATCATTATTTCCCTTTGTGTGCTTTCGGCTGTCTCTTTTTCCTTTCTTTGTGCGTTGCTCGGCTGTTTCTTTGGATGCTTTGAGTGTTTGGATTCCATCGGGGTTGGGGCTTTTCTTTTGTTTCCTTTTGTGTGCTGGCTTCTTCTTTGTTTATTTGTTTCTTTGTTGTCCGAAGTTGCTTCATTCCTTTTGTTTTCTTTGTGTGCTGCTCGGTTGCTTGATTTCTTTGTTGCAGCCAACAAAACAAAAAATCTTCTTTGTCTTGTTGTTGAAGTAATTTGGTCAAGCTTTGATAAAATTAATTGGTTAGTCCTTTGTTCTCAATTTATAAGTAAAATTCAAGATTAAACTCAAAAAGTTCTAGAAATATTGGAAAACTTAGAAATCATAAAATCAAAGGATAATTTGGCCAAAATATGTAAAAACAAATTAAAACACAAGCCAATTTCTAACCAAAATTAATAAGAAAACTCTATATAAAATAGAGTTATCACTTGGCAACAAAGAAAATTAAGAGGTCAAAGAAAAGATAGCATGCAAAGATCATATAAAGAAACAAGTAGAAGAGAGAATAGGAGTAGAGAGAAACAAATGGTGTTAGGACTATTGTCAATTTTTTTTTTCTTTTTTTTTTTGATAAGCAACACCTTCAAAGCTCTTGCAAACTTTAACCTTCAAAGACAGAACAAAGGGATTTAATAGCAAGAATTATGATGATGAATAATAAATGGAGATACGAAGATAAAAAAAAGATATGATCAATTCAAGGAGACTAGCTCTGATACCAAACTGATGTGAATCCGGGAGGACTCAACTTAATTGTAGAATCGTCCTTGAATGATCTTGTGCAAAACACCAATCTCAAGTGAACCCAACAACAATAGGATGAACCTATCACCTTTGGATCATTCTTGGAGAAAGAAATCTTGAAATCTTCCAAGCCAAAACAACCTAACCAAACTAGATCCAACAACAATAGGATGAAACCTATCACCTTTGAAACATAATAAGGCTAAATTGAATTCACTATTCCCAACCCCTCTAATCTTCAAATCCAACAACACTAGGATGAACCTAACACCTTTGGATTATGAAAGGAAAAGAAAAAGCTGAGTAGAGGCACCACAACTAAAAGGAAGAGTTTTAGTTGATAAGCCTTGTAAGTTTTGCAAGCAATTTTGCAAGACTCAAACTAGCTCACTAAGAAACTAGGAAAGAAAGGAAAAATCCTTGAAAGTTTATCACTCAAATCTGATGAAAATGCTTAACCAAGGCCCCTTTTTATAGTGTTTCAAGAGGGACCAAAGTTGGAAATTACAAAAGGACTAAAGTAGTAAATCTGAACTCTTTTGGCCAAACTAGCATTAAATAAATACTCTTTGACCAAGAAAAGCTCTATGACCTAAAAAGACTCTTTAAAAAATTAATCTAAATATTAAAAATGCAGAAAACAACTTGAAAAGTCTTCAAAAAATGGTTGGAAATTCGTCCAAAATTCAGCCGCCAAAATGGACTTCTAGAATTCTTTGACTAGTCTTCACCTTTACACTTGGTAGTTGAATTTTGACCAAGGAAATCAGATGGAACCTTCAAAATACTTCATAATTTCGTCCATTTCACCATGTTTTTTGATCCTTAGAAGCTTCTTGAATTTTCTTGAAAATTCATCACTTGGTGGGTTGAATTTGGACTTGAAATTGGGCTGTTTTTGGGCAGATTTGTGGACTGACTTTTGGGACTTGGGCTAAACGAAAATTGCATTATTTTGGACCAAATAAAGTGGTTAAGAATCAGCAACAACTTACTTAATTAGCCCCTTTTGAATCTAGGTCCAATACTTGCAAAATGTTGTAACAAGTGGGCTGAACTTTGGTAGCATTGGTCCTTTCTTTGTCATGGACTTGAATGATCAAATTAGACAAAGATTCTTCCATCCTTTTCTTCCTTAAACGAGTCATAGGACCGACCATTCCATCAAGTGCATGAGGTGGAGAAGGAGTCTCATTTTGAGAAGCATTATTCACAACTTGATCTTCATTGTTCTTGTCTTTGTTGTTATCATGATGGGATCTTTGGAGCTCATCACCAAGTCCTTTGCAACTACATTGAAACCTAAAAGAAAGGTTGCCAAGGAAGGAAAATGTTTCCAATGCGGTGAGACCAGACATTGGAAGAGAAACTGCAGGGTCTACTTGGAAGATCTTAAGAAGAAGAGGAATGAAAATTCCACTTCAGGTATTCATGTTATAGAAATTAATTTATCTACTTGTTCTTCATGGGTATTAGATATCAGATGTGGTTCTCACATTTGTGTGAATGTGCAAAAATTGAGAAGAAGTAGAACTTTGGCTAAAGGCGAAGTCGACCTGTGAGTGAGAAATGGAACAAGGGTTGTTGCATTAGCTGTAGGGACTTATGTCTTGAATCTGCCCTCAGGGCTTGTTTTACAACTGAATAATTGCTATTATGTGCCTTCCATTATGAAGAATCTTGTTTCGATTTCTTGTTTAGACGAGAGTGGATTTACATTTATAATAAAAAAACAAATGTTGTTCCTTTTATTTAAATGATGTCTTCTATGGAAGTGCACAAATGGTTAGTGGCCTTTATGTTCTAAATCTTGACATGCCTATCTATAACGTAAATACTAAAAGGATTAAATTAGATAATTTTAATCCAACTTATCTCTAGCATTGTCGTCTGGGCCATATAAATAAAAACTGCATTTCCAAACTCTATGAAGATGGACTTTTGGACTCATTCGATTTTGAATCATATGAGAAATGTGAATCATGTTTATTGAGCAAGATGACCAAAACCCCCTTCACAAAACATAGTGAAAGGGCAAGCAATATATTGGAATTAATACATACTGATGTATGTGGACCATTTAATACACAAGCTAGAGATGGTTTTCAACACTTCATTACATTTATTTGACTACTGCAGTAGATATGGCTATGTGTATCTTTTGAGACACAAGTCGGAATCATTTGAAAAGTTCAAAGAATTCAAGAATGAAGTACAAAACTAACTTGGTAAGAGTTTTAAAATACTTTGATCTGATCAAGGAGGTGAAAACTTAAGCCAAGAGTTCAATGACTATCTAAAGGAGTGTGGGATAGTCTCACAACTTACTCCTCCTAGAACGCCACAATGGAATTGTGTGTCTAAGAGGAGAAATCGAACTTTGTTAAACATGGTTCGTTCCATGACGAGTCATGCAGATCTTCCAAAATCCTTCTAGGGACATGCTTTACTTACAACTATTTTCACACTAAACCGAGTTCCATCTAAATCAATTCAAAAGACACCATATGAGATATGGACTGGGAAGCATCCTAATATGTCTTTTATGAAGATTTGAGGATGTGAGGCTTACATCAAACGTCAAGTCTCCGAAAAACTTGGACCCAAATTTGATAAATGTAATTTTGTGGGGTATCCTAAAGAAACAAAACGATACTTTTTCTATTATCCCAATGAGAACAAGGTGTTTGTTGCTCGAACTGATATTTTTCTAGAAAAGGAATTTATTTCTAGAAAAGTTAGGGGGAGACAAATAGAACTTGAAGAAAATCGAGAACCACAAAATATTATTGAACTTGATGATATGGAAATTGAGCAAATACCACAAAAAGTTGTGAAACAAGTACCTGCTCAAGAGACATAAGCCCCGTATAGATCTACCAGAATTTATTGTAAGCCACAGAGATATGGATTTCTTGTGACTAAAAGTGGTGACATCTTGCTAATAGATCAAGATGAACCTATGACTTATCAAGAAGCTATATCGGGGTCAGACTCTGAGAAATGGCTTGAAACCATGAGATCTGAGATGGAATCCATGTATATAAACCAAGTATGAACTTTGGTTGATCCATCTGAAGGATTAAAACCCATAGGGTACAAATGGGTCTTCAAAAAGAAGACTGACATGGATGGTGACGTACATATCTTTAAGGGATAATTGGTTGCAAAAGGTTTTAAGCAAGTTCATGGTATAGACTATGATGAGACTTTTTCGCCAGTCGCAATGCTTAAATTCATCAGGATCTTGCTTGCAATAGCTGCATTCCATGATTACGAAATATGGAAAATAGATGTCAAAACTGCTTTCCTTAATGGAAATCTTCTAGAGGATGTGTACATGACACAACCGGAGGGTTTTGTCAATCCGAAAAATGCTGGAAAGGTTTGTAAGCTACAACGATCCATATATGGGTTGAAACAAGCTTCTCAAAGTTGGAATCTTTGGTTCGATGGTGCAATCAAAGAGTTTGATTTCATCAAGAATGAATATGAACCTTGTGTCTACAAGAAGGTTAATGGGAGCACTATTGTCTTCCTAGTATTATATGTAGATGACATACTACTTATTGGGAATGACATTCCTTCTTTACAGTCTATAAAGATATGGCTGGAAAGTTGTTTTTCAATAAAAGACTTAGGTGAGGTATCAAAATCTATAGAGATAGATCAAAGAGATTGATTAGCCTAAGTCAAAGTACAAACATAGATAAAGTGCTAAAGCAGTTTAGCATGCAAGAATCTAATAAAGGATTCTTACCTATAGGCCATGGAATTACTCTCTCGAATGACATTGTCCTTCAACACAATAAGAGAGACAACACGTAAGTAGGATTCCATATGCATCAGCTATTGGATCTATCATGTACGCCATGCTATGTACTCGTCTCGATGTCTCATATACTTTGAGCTTGACAAGTAGATATCAAATAGATCCCGGTGAACATCACTGGATCACTATCAAAAATATCCTTAAGTACTTAAAAAGGACTAAGGATACATTCTTGATATATGGAGGTGAGGGAGAGCTCAATCTAACTGGTTACACTGACACAAGCTTCCAAACTGACAAGGATGACTACTAATCGCAGTCGGGCTATGTGTTTTGCTCAAATGGTGGTACTGTGAGTTGGAAGAGTTCAAAGCAAGCAACAATAGCCGACTCTACAGCAGAGGCCAAGTATATTGCTACTTTGAATGCAGGAAAAGAGGCAGTTTAGACCAAGAAGTTCATTATAGAACTTGGGGTTGTACCTAACATTACCAATCCAATTGGGCTCTATTGTGACAATAATGGAGCCATTGTGCAGGCTATGGAACCCAGATCTCACCAACGATCCAAACATATACTTCTACGCTTCCATCTTATCCGAGAGATAATTGAGAGAGGGGATGTAAAGATATGCAAAGTACCAACTGAAGATAATATAGCTGACCCACTGACAAAGCCTCTGGCGTAGTAGAAGCATAATCGTCATACTAGATCATTAGGCATTAGAGAGATATCTAATTGGTCATAGTTCAAGTGGGAGTTTGTTGATTATGCCCTAAGAACCAATCATATGATAATGGTATATGCATATATTGTATCATAATGTTCATAATTAATGGGACTAATTATTATGTTTATCTTATATCTGCGTTTTATGAAATAAACATAATAATGTCCCAAGAATTTAATTATTCTAAAATTATCTCTAGTCAAGTATTATCATTAACTAGGACAATGATAATGCATTAAGACTAGTATGTGTAGTGACTGATGAAATGGTTCATGATATGGATATCAAGTCAACACATAGGTATATGTTAGAAAACTATGTACTAGATTGACCCACCATGAGAAATACTACATGGATTATTATATCAAGTGTTATAATATTTCTCATAGTGATGATGGTGTAAATAATCTTTAGACTTGAGATACTCAGAGATTCCAACATGAGGAGTTACATGTTTTGATACTACTAAACGTTACCCGTAAAAGGGTGAACTATAAAAGTAGTAATTGGATATGTAATAAATCATGTAGTGGGATGTTGAGTGATCAAAAAAGGATTTTCTCCTCCTATATAATGGGAGTGATATCTTTGGACCCCTTGGTTGAGTAAGACTATAAAAATGCATGGCCATGCTGAAAATGAGTCGATATGTGATATCGGGCTCATTTGCTTAGATGTGTCTACTCAGGAATCAAGAAATGCAAAGATTGAACTATACGAGCATGACACGCTCCATGGCTCGTGTTCAATCATGATATCTAGGGCAAAGAAATTTAATTACACGATAATACCTATCACAAGAAATGTAATGACGAATTACTAATATTCTCATGACTTGGGTAGTATTGATGTGTTGCTAGACACCACTCATTACTTTTGACATAAAATATATTTTATGTCAATGCCAACATTATGAGAACCCATTGGGTCACACACTTAGATCGTATCCAAAAGAAGTTCAAAATTCATGTGATGAAATTTTGGTTAATTTAAGAATCCTATTGAGAATATGAATCTATCGGGTTTTGTTTTAAAACGGTTTTGGATTTAAAGCCAAAAGATTTTGGTAATATTAATATTAATAAATCCAAAATGAGTTTTAGATTTATTAATTAAATAATAATCAAAATGGATATTATTATTGAAAAATGAAAAGGCAGCCATGAGTGTATATGTAATACATTGTAATTCATTTTATGAAAATGAAAAGGCAGCCGTTTGTTGGAAAATGAAAAGGCAACCATGTGCAACATATTACAATTCAGTTTTTGGAATATGAAATGTGAAAAGGCATCTATTCACATGGATGAATAATTTAATACAATTGAAGGATAGCCGAAGAGACACTTTCTATTTGAGAGCTTTCTATTTAAGCTTTCATAGTTGGAGAAAGATATAAGCTATTCTTTAGTTCATGAATTATTATTCCTTAGTCTTCTCTTGCTCAATAAAACGCCACTCCTTATTTGAGAAATAAGAACAAAACAAATTTTAAGCTAAGAGCTTGAAAGAAAACTAATTCTTGAGTTGAGAACTTGAGAGAATAACCAAGTAACAAAATTTTAGCTAGCACTAAAACATTTTGTTATTTCTTTCTTTAGTTAATTGTTTGACAATTAACTTGAGATTTGGATGCCATAGAAGCAAGGCTAGACTGGTTTTGCTTGTGATTCGACATTCGAGATACGATTTTCTACCGCTACTAGAAAAGGTAAGAATTCTACTGACTGGTTTGACTCCACTTCGTATGGATCATTGGAGCAAAACAATAAATTTTTAAAATTTCCATTACGTTCTTTGATTTGGTTTCCTATAGATGGTTATTGGCTGCTACCGATTCCAACAAAAAACAGAAAATAACTTGTTGATTGCTACCGATTCCAAGAGAAAGAAAGTGTTGGAGTCGTTGGTTGTTGGGCAGAGCTTGTTGGAGTCGTTGGTTGTTGGAGATGCCAGAGAAACAAGGGAACTAACAGCAATGACTTCGGCAGTTCGGTAGAGCTTGAGTCTGCGTCAGAGATGGAGTTTCTACTACTGAATGAAACGTAGCAGAAACGCCGGCTGCGGAACCCTTCATAAACGGGAATGAAACGCAGAAGAAAAGGGAAAGAAATGCAGCAGAAAGGCACAAATTTGGTTTTTTACCAAAATGTAGCCTTTTTGCGCGTTTTGGTGGGATCGTTTCAAACGTTTCAATTTTAAACACGAGTTGAATCGGACACTAGAATTTTGCTCTTAAAAACGTAAAAACATACGAATCAACATGCGATTTTAACAACCTTGTTTTGAAAAGTATGTTTTTGACTTAGGAAGTTGGTGCGTTTATCCCCAAATATTTTCCCAAGAAGACTCCGCTCACACTCATCTTTGGTAGCTTGAATATCCTCCACCTCCAACGCAACTTCCCCATTTCCGCCTTGGATAACTAAAGCTGTTGCACCAAGCCACCAACCTCAATCTCCCAACTCGAAATTCCAACCTTTGTTACTCTTAGACACACACAACTCGTCACTAAAAAAAAGGAAACTTCACTATGAAAAAAAATCACACCATAATCGCACTATAGTTGCACGTAGAGATATTTTCCACATGCACTTTGAAATGTTCCATAGAATCTTCTAACTCTAGCAAATCAAAATTATTAGTTAAGGAACAAAATTAAAACATTTTGAGCATGAAGGAGAAAATGAATTTAATGTCTCAAATTAAGAGACGAATGGTATTATTTATCCAAAACATTTTGAATATCAAAAATTAAAGTGAATTTCAAAACCAAGCTGTAAGATGATTTGCGCCATATACCTTTAACATTAGTTTTGAACAATTTATTCTTTTAAGAACATGCATTCGTATGATGGAAGGAGGCGGAATAGGAAATAATTTGCTCGAATTATCGCTCTAGTATGTCAAATTAGGATAAGCAAGCTAAGTTATTAAATAATGGAACCTACTTTCTATTTGGCTTGTTATTAAAATTAAATTTGAATTATTTACTTAATTATTAGTAAAGATATTTCATTTTTGCCAACTTAGTTTTAGGTTATTTATTTATTTATTAATTAAAATCTTTTAGAAAATCCCAGACAACTACAATGAAATAAGGTGAAAAGTTGAAGGACATATTTTTATAATTGATGAGATTTGAATTTTAACCCTTTTTCCTGAGTGGCCGGAGAAATGGGGATTGAGATTTGAATCTCAACCTAATTCTTTTTAGTGCCAAAGAAGAAAACCGGAATAATTTACTGTACCTTGCATGGGTGAGGCTAGAGACCCACCTTTGAAGTGTCCATAATTTTTTTGTTGTCATGGCTTATTCTTCCCATTCTAAAATTAAACTTAAAAAAATATGTTTTACATAACGTCATATGTTTCCAAATGTAAATGAACGTCTTTCTAATTTCTAGAAATCGCATGCTTGGAGAACGTTTTAAATTTTTTTAAAGATATTCTTTAAATTTTTGTTTTTCAATTTTTAATTTGTAATTTGTAATTTTCAATTTCTAATTTTAAAATTTTAATATATTTTTTTATAAAGTATAAAAATGCTCTTTAAGATTATTTTTTACCCAAAAGGGAGCACCACACCTTCACCACAATCCCCACAACTGTGGGCGATTGATGGTGCGGTAGTGTTTGCGCACCATCTTTTCTTTTTTTTAGGGATTGCATTATTGTGTGTAATTTTGTTTCTTCCCTATTTATTAGGATTTTTCTCTTTTTAAACTTGAGATGATTTGTTACTAGTTTAGTTGCAAGACTATTCAACATATACAGTAATAGTTTGGTAGTAGAGCTATTCAATGTATACGGTAGCATCATGAAAAGCATGGAGCTGACATTAGGGACAAGACTCATGACATGAGTTTCCATTTAGTGGTATTTAGTTTGCATGACTTTTTGTGATTTTTCAGTAGAGGCCAATCAACTAAGATGTATAGGTGCCTATATTGCTATTGATGTACTTGTTAATATGCGCTAATCACATTAATTTTTTGTGCAATATTTGTTATTTTTCTTATTAGTAATACACTCTCTTTCATAGTTAAACTATACGTTGTACCATCATAAAGATCAATTAACTTCTTTTTTGCTTAATTTTATACATTTTCATAATAATATACAATTTTTATCGTTTTTAGAATATATATATATATATATAAAATGTGCATACAACTTTTAAGGTTGCTAGAAGATAGGACGCGCGTGAAAAACGCGTAGAGAAAGAACCAACCTACTTCACCTGAATGCTAGCTAGTTCTAGCTGGAGATAGCTAGCTCTCATTTTCGGCGGTACGTTCTATACTTAAAATGCAGTGCGGCTATCTGTTGGGCAGCGTCACGAACATTTCCAACACAAGGTTTTTCAATGGGAGACAAGGCCGGCCATCTCATTATATAAATGCAATCTGGTAGAATAGTTATTGGACAAACCAACCAACTCAACATGGGAAGGAAACGTGTACTGATTATGGTGCCTTTAAGAGTTTGTACTTCCGGTTTTCCCAGCCGCACCTCATTGAGTTTCTGGAACGCTTTGTAACTTGCACAACGTTTTCAACCAGTGCCAGCATGTCTTCAATGTCTCGGAAAAGTTGTACAACGTGCTTTCATTATGTACTTTTGTTTCCATAAGTTAATTGGTCGGTTACATTTACACCCTTTGGGTTTTGTGATTTCCAAATGGATAGCGACTAGTGACCCATTGATAAATTTGATACAAGGTCCTCCAAGAAGTGTGGAGGACCTTATTAACTGGGCTGTGAAATGGATTTCCTTTGGTCATATACTCATATCTAATAACGTAAGTTTATGTTTTTTTTTTTTTTAAAAGTTTGATTAATGGAAATTTTTTGTTTTACTTCCCCTAGGTCCCGTTTAATTTTAATTTAGCCTCCTAGGTCTCGGAAGGAGGCCTGTTTGGTCCATTTTATATTTTTAATTAAATAACTGTTCGGTACTTTCAATTATTATAAAGGACAACATAAACTAAAGTCTAATATAATATTTATTCCTTTAGAAATCAAATAGTTAGTATTTTTTTATTATTTTAGTTCATTTTATATAAATTTAGTTTTATAGCGTTATGTGCAACTACTAAGACAGCTAAAAAAAGACTGAATTCAAAATCAATTAATCAATAACAATACTAGTAATTATAAATAAATATAGGCATATTAATATTTTCTTTCATTGATTTAAATTTTTTGTAATGTAAGGATACACAAAAGCATATACATATAAATAATGGTGTTATTATTTAATGTGTTGATTAGTTAATTTATTCAGACTTTAATACAGAGTTTAAAAATGCAGTTTATTTGTCCTTTTTTTTTTGGCATAAGAATTTGTCATGTTTTCAGTGCTCTATATAACATATAAATAACTTTAAATATCCTATATTGGCAATGAAATGGTTTTTAAATACTTCTTCCTCCATTCACTACTAGAGTGAACCCTAATTTGAATTTATTATTGGTAACAAAGAATAAGCAAATAAAAGAAAAGAAAGAAAAACCAGGAAAATACTAAGAAAATTAAGTAATACGAATTTGGAGGACAAATTTTGTTTCATTAGTAAATTTTTAACTGTCATTTTAACTTAGCATCTTTAAATTTCAGAAATGTACTCAAAAAAAAAAAAAAAGAAATCTCAGTGTTGTCAGAAATCATAAAAAAAATCATAAGACTATTGGAATAAAAAGGGGGAAAAAGGAAAATATTAAGACTATTGGAAAAGAAATAAAAATAACACTTAATTAGAGGTGTAAAGCACTAAATAATATTTTAAATGAGTGATAATCATACTTCTAACTAGTCATTTGTAAAAGTTTAGGACGTGGTGTACATTTCCCTCTGAAAAACATTTTATTTGACACGCTTTTTATTTAAAAAATTATTTTTTCATAAAATTTTATCCATCTAAAAAAAAAGTGCTTTTAAATGAAATTAATAAAGTATGCTTATCAATATATGTATGACTAATAATTAAAAAATTAAAATTAACAAAAACATTGTAACTTTAATAATGTATTAAATTTATTCTACTATAAATAAAAAAAAATCTAAATGTAAACGTTTTTTAATAGAAAGGAAGTATTTTATTTAAAGTGCTAAATTAATTTAAATATTTTTTTTTATAAAAAAATTCCAAGAATAACCGAGTCAAACCTCATTCTGCTAACATTTTTGGCACAAATAATTTTTATTGTTTAAGAGAGGATGATTTTAAGTACAGATAAATCAATGGCAAATTGTAGGTATGCTATACAATTGTAGTTTGTAAGATTAAATCTCATACATAATTAATTTAAAGTAACGAGAACAAATTTGTGGGATGAAATCATATAATTGTAAAAAAAACAAATTTAAAAAGTCAAAATATATAATCTATAAAATTTTTATAAAAATAAATATTAATTAATATAAAAATAAATATATAAAAAATTTATATATAACTTATAATTAAATATTTTTTATTTTTTATAATATTTTTATATAATTTTCTGAAACGTGACAATCAAAGAGTAATTATTCGATTCAGCAACTCTAAAACTGAATGATGCTGTCCACTTAGTTGCCGACTAAAGAAAACTATACTCCATCATTAGGCTACTTCTCCCCCAATATTGTCGATTGGTTATTGGATTGAGAAGTCGCTAGGGGAGCATTAATTGCCGGAAGAATTCTCACTCCACAAAGTTACTGTGCATGTCGACAAATTTGGGTGCAATTTGATGCGATATTTTTTAAAAAAAAATCTATTTCGATTAAGAAGGGTCGTAGTTCCTCTGTTTTTAGAATTTTGTTTTCATTCTGGGAGGTTTTCTCTTTTTTATTGGAGCTTTTGTGGACCGAGTTTGAGCAACGGAGTATTCGATGTCAAAAGCAACGTAAAGAATAGTGAGGGATGAGGTCCATTTTTTATCTGACAATTGTACATGTTGGTTGCGATACTCCGGTAGAGGTCAACAAGTTAGGTTTTTAATCGCTTAACTAGTATAGTTAGGCCATTTTGCTTTTACCGATTATGTGAATCGGTGAGCTTTTCTTAATTTCATTGTGTGAACTAAGGTTTTGTTTTGTTAGTGAACAAATTTATATATGTATTATTTGTTAATATCAACTATCATTTTTTATTAAAAAAAAAAAACTAACGCATTAAGGTTCCTATTGACTTTTGTTTCGTGCAAAAGGTTTCAGTAATAGCAATCTTCTTGTATGAACTTGAGACACGGAGGTTCCAAACAGACAAGGGATCACTTGGATAGGACTTTGCAAAATCAGCCATGTCCGTCCGATCCTAATTTAATTTGATCCAAAATATTAGATTGGATCAAATTTTAAATTAAGTCGATTTTGATTCAACTTGATTCAAACTTTTTTCTTTACTCTTGTTTTACTTTTAATACATAATATTAATTTGAAATTAATATTTTTATGTGTAAAAAAATTCCTATTTTTTTATGTAATAGTAATAAATATTTTTCATGTAAATGTTTTAATTTGTGTATTAATTCGTATATTTTTATGTAAATATTTTAATTTCTTTTGTCACAAGATTGACTAATTTTAATTAAAAATTTATTTGAATTATCATAAACTATATTAATTCACATTTTATAACTAATGTTAACTATATTTTGGATAAAAAAGATTTATAAATCTTTTAATTTTTCATTTGGATCCATTTGGACAAAATCAGACCAAATTAGATCATGTTAGATCCAATTTAATTCAAAATATAAAGTTGATCCATTTCTATTCAATTTAATCTGAAATTTAAAACTAGATCAGATCGGAATGGATCAAAATGACTATCCCTAATAATTGTAAGAAAAATGTCCTACTATTACCATTATTCTTTTTTTCAAAGAACAGCCCTTTTGCAAATGGTGGTTTTGGTTATCTTTTTATTAAATAAATTAAACTATTGCCATTTAATAAAATTAAAGGTTTGAAAGTGTCATGGATCAAACTTTTGGGACCAAAAGTATTACAAGGCCAAACTTGAGGAGTTTTTTTTTTTTTTTAAACTTAAAACGACAGTTGTATTGATATTTCCAAAAGAACGAACATAAACAATAATACCAAATGGTAATGATTGACTAAATACTCTTAGCGAGTCTTAGACAAAGAGTAAGCTAGATCTAGCAGCTTACTCAATATATAAAATGTAAAGATACTTTCTATATAGTAGATGGTATAACAGTTAAAATCATAAAATGGTTACTCTATCAACTATATATTGTACTTTCTAAAAACCTTCTTACAATGAATTGGCTATCCCACGCCCCTTAGCCTCTTGAAATTCTCCCCACTTAGAAAGAGCCAAATCCACGTTTACTTTCTCCTCCCTCCATTCATTTCGGAAAATCCAGAAATTCCTAGACTTCCAAATCATCCACAAGATAAATACTACAAGTTGTATTTTATCCTGCCAGTTGCACCCCTTTATCCCCATACACATCTGAAACCACCAATCTTGAAATAATTGCTATGGCGAATCAACATCTTCCTACCATATTGAGACAATTTTCTAAATTATCTTCGCACGCCTACAATAAAGTAAAACATGTGAGAGAGTTATATAATGCTCCCCACACATTTTGCACCTAGGATCCTCTTCTATGCCTCTCTTAATAAGCTGGTCCTTGGTGGGTAAAATGCCATTCCAACATCTCCAAATAAAATACGTGATTTTCCCTTTAATTCCCAGTCTCCATGTGTGCCCCTTGAATTGCTACTTTCTGCTTTATTTGGATTCCTCATCTTGTCCCTTAGTATCACCTGGTAAGCTAATTTGACCATGTAGCTTCCATCCTGATTTGGTTGTCGAATAAGCTTATTTCTGCCCCCTCGTTGATCTATTGGGATGGAACAAATTAACTCAGCTTCATATACGTTAAACACTTCCCCAATCAGTTGCCTATTCCAAGCTATCCTCTCTTGATTCATGAGTTGACTCACCCACGTAACCTGATTCAAGTAAGATGGTTCTTGAGGAGTTAAAGTGCCATTTTCTCACACTTCCAATTCAAAGCAATTACTTTGTATTCCACCATAAGGTCTACTTCTACTCAAAATTTCTCTTGCTGCAAGATTTGATGTTACTGATGCCAAAAAAACAAAAACAAAAATAAAAACAAAGACAAACAAACAAACAAACAAACAAAAAATAAACAAATACACATGCACACACAATTCGAGAACAAGAGACACAATTGCCTATTATGATTCCCATTTTTTTCAACACCTTGAATTGAAAAGAAGACCAAGAAATCTAGGAAAGCTTGAATTCATAGAAAAAAGATGATATTTTTTGTAAATATTGAACACCCTATTGTCCAATTCCATGGTCATAGCTACGTTCAGTGTTATTTTTGCACAAACATTCTTAGCTCTTCAACTTTTTGAAAATTGATTAGAATCATTTTCTACAACATGTACTTTCATTTTGCAGACTTTGCATGAAAGTCAACTACATAGCTTTACATTTTCTACCTCTTGTTTTACAAGATAGTCTATCAGCTATAATGAGTGCACATTTCTTTGGTTAAGTTTGCATACACTAGTAGTCACTCATAATGGCTATTATGCAACATACTTATTGTAGGGAAATTTGAAGTACATATTCAATCTTTCATATTATTTCTGTTGGTTTTATGTCCTAAAACCAATTAATTTTGAAATTATAATTTATATTTATTGTCAACATAATTAAAAATCTTATGGATCACACACATAATAAGGATAATTTCTTGGTTTAAAATGATATTATAGTTATAAAGTAATAATGAAATTAATTTAAGAGATAAATTAATTTCAAAAACTTATCAAAAAATAAACCATTTGGATTATTTGGTTATTAGTCCAAACTCACCTAGTTTATAAATAAATCCCAACTTTGGGTCATAGGTAAGGAGTTTGAAATTTGTTACTTACTATACAAACTAGATACCTTGGGTTTCTCAAAAAAACAATTTCCTGTACTCAAAAGAACTACTCGACAATAACTCATGGTTGGTCAATCCCATAAGAAACCTCAGAAATTGTCTATGCAGATACCATTAGAGGCTTGAAAATTATGCGGCTTGTGGTCAATCTCACCTTTTATTGGTGAATCTGTTTCTGATGTGATGTGCTGATGTTATACATAGATTACAAAGAAATCGTAGTATGTAATCAATCCTTTTATTATTGCACTGTATATATGGATTGATTTTCTAATAGCGGTAGTAAAAAGGTCTTTGTTTGTCTATGTTGTAGTATAATTTTATATGAATTTTTAAAAAAATCCTAATGCTTCTCAAAATAATTCAAAAGTATTATTTCTAATGTGAGAAAAATGATTATACATATTGATCCATGATTAGCAATTAAAAATATTTATGTGATTATTTAATTTGATTATTTAATTACATATTTATATGCAATATTTGATTACATATTTGATGATATAATATGTTTATTTAATATGATTATTTTTTTGCAATAGTATGCCGCATTTGGTCAAATATTTAATAGTTTTTGTGTTGCACATAGTTGATAAGATGATAATATTTTTCATAAAATCCCTGGATAAAATATTAAATCAATTTTAATTGCCTTGTATTATATTCAAAACAACCCTTGTTAGAGTGACTTATTGAACTAATTTAAGGTCATTTTAACTAGAAGGTGTTTTAAGTATTAGATAAGATCTCTCAATGGTAATTGTTACTTGTGGCAATTACTTTGATTTGTCAATAAATTATTAAATCAATTTAGTTGCCTTCTATTATTACATTTAAAACAATTCTTGTTAGAATGACTGATTGAGCTAACTAAAGGTTATTTTAACTAGAAGGAGTTTTAAATATGAGATAAAATCTCCAAATGGTACTTGTTACCTAGTTGTGGTAATTATTTTGATTTGTTGATGAAATATTAAGTCAATTTTAGTTGTCTTCCATTATTATATTTAAAAAAAATTCTTATTAAAGTGACTTGTTAGGCTATCCCAAGGTTATTTATGTAGAATGTGTTTTAAATATGAGACTAGATCCCTAAATAATGAGTCTAATTTCACAAAAACTCATGATTTATTAAGCTAACACAAGATTATTTATTTTTGAGGCAAGTATTAGAAACCACATGCAATGTGCTTGTCAAGAATTGATAACCTAACTATCTAGAAATTACAAAATAAAGTTGTATTTAGTAACTGTTCACTACAAGAAAAATGGGGTTTAGTGACGACTGGAATCTCGTCACTAAAAGGCACTTTTTTGTCACCAAAACTATTTAGTGACGGAAAAATAGTTTGTCACCCGGTCATCACTAAAAGGTTTTAGCGACACAAAAGAAAAATTCGTCACTAAATGAGTAGCGTTAGTAACGAAAGGAGGATGTGACGAAAATTAGTGACCAAAAAAAGTCATCACCAAAAGAGGGAAAAAGTCGTCATTAAAAGTTAAATGTCATCACTAATTTCGCACGGTTAGTGACGAAGTTTAGTGACAAAAAAATTTCGTCACTGAAACTATTTGGGTTAGGAGGGTAGTTGTGATGATTTTGGTGACGGAAAATAAAAGGCGTCACTTAGAGGTTCCTTGGTCAACTCATTTCGTGAGGAACTAGTGACAATATTTTTTGTCATCACCAAATGTTTAGTGAAGGAAAACATTTGCCACAAAAAGTTTGTTGGTCAATGCAATTTGTGACGAAAAAATTTGACGTGTTTTTCATTAGTGATGAAAAAAAATCGTCACCGAAAGTTTGTTCGCAAATGAAATTAGTGACAAAAAAAATTTGTTACTAAATAGTGTTATTAGTGACAATTTTAACCAAAGTTGTAACATTGTATATTTTAGTATTTTATCACCAATAACATCACTGTATTGATCATCACATTATTTATCCTTATAATACAAACATCATCGACATCGAAAATGTAACGAAAGCAATTATACTAATCGTTCAACATTCAAAACCCATATGAAGAAAGGCACGAAAGATAAACTTGTGCATTGCAAAAGACAACATTTACTTTCCCAGCATACAAGAAAATAAAAGTCAAATATTCTAGTTGAACCATGAAAATAACACATTATCCAAACATCTTACACCCTACAAAATAGTAATATACACATAATTCCCACAACATTCTAAAAGAAAATAGGTAAAAGGATATTTTAAGACCTTGACAATACCAACCAACTGGCCATTTGATTCCAAAGTATGTCTACAATTTGTGGATGCTTGGCTATGCGGTGGTGGATGTGTCACTGTGATAAGAAAAGAAAAAGCACTCAATGTTATAAATTCAATCCAATCCAATTGCAAATATGAAGAGCTATGGAAACAACACCCCATAACTATACATCTCATGACATAGTACAATTCATCGTAATGAATGATAATCATCATACTACATTTTCCACCAATCACATTTAACAGAAATGACCACGTAATCTATCACGTGACATTATACAAAATCACAAAACGAAAATCATACTCTTAAACTAATCCTTTTAACTAGGCATCATTTTGTTACATAATGTTTATTTCTTAGACAAATGTAGAAATGTGCCATGCATTGACAAAAAGGAAATGAAATCTATGAGTGCACATGCGAGAACGTATTAAGGGAACATCATGTCACGATAACAATTATATCTAAAGAAACAGCAATATCCCATAATTATATCTCATTACATAATACAATTTCACCAACGAATGATAATAATCATACTACATTCTCCACCAATCAAAGAAAAATGAAGTGACTACAAAATGTATCACATGACATAATACATTATGACTAATCAAAGATAATCTTCATAAACAACCCTGTTAACAAAGCAGCAATATGTTACATAATGTTCATATCTCATAGGAATGTAGAAATATCCCCTGCATTGTTGATAATGACATGAAACCAAAAGCATAAATGCAACAATCCTTAAGGGAACAACATGTTTTTATGATAACCAAGATCGTTTTTATAAAACAATTATATCTACAGGAGCAACAACATCCCATAATTATATATATCATTACATTATACAATTCCACTGGTTAACAATAATAGTCATACTACAATTCTAGCAATCAAAGAAAACAAAACTGACCACCAAATGTATCTCGTGTTATAATACAATATAACCAATCGCGAAATTAAATCACAAACCAACCTATACATATAGGCACCAATATGTTACATAATGTTCGTATCTCATAGAAACTATAAGAAATGTTCCTTGCATTGATGATAAAGATATGAAACCTATGAGTCTACTGGCAACAATCCTTAAGCAAACAACATGTTTTCGTGATAACCGAGCTCGTCTTTATAAAACAATTATATCTTTTAGAAGCAGCAATATCCCAAAATTATATCTCAGTACATAATACAATTCCATCAATTACCAATAATAGTAATACTACAATTCCAGCAATTGAAGAAAACAAAACAGACCACCTAATGCATCTCATGACATAATACAATACCAGTAATTGCTATAAAATAAATCACGAACTAACCCATACATTTAGGCACTAATATGTTACATACTGTTTATATCTCATAGAGCTGCTGGAAATGTCTCATGCATTTCTAATATTAATGTGGGATCTATGAATGTACGTGCAACAATTCCTTAAGGTAACATGTTTTTTATCTTAACCAATATCATCATCATAAGACACTCAGAAATGAAATGTGCACTTACATCTTTTGAAGATTGTTGACTGGATAGATGAGTCAATTCCTTCATTAAAAATTG
Source organism: Gynochthodes officinalis (assembly GCA_020080225.1). Classification (NCBI taxonomy): domain Eukaryota; kingdom Viridiplantae; phylum Streptophyta; class Magnoliopsida; order Gentianales; family Rubiaceae; genus Gynochthodes; species Gynochthodes officinalis. The sequence goes on from CM034620.1 coordinate 7,396,179, forward strand.
CATATGTTCTTTCATCGCATTCAATTCAGCTTCTTATGCATCAACCTTTACAGTAATTACTGAATTTTGTTCCACAACATCATATGCTCTCCTCCTCTCCATTTCCACTTTAGCTTGGAGTCTTTCCACGATAACTGCCGGTCTCTCTAAAGTAGCCCAGCTCTTCACCTGGCCAGGGATGTGCTGTAGTTTCTTCCGGCATATATCTATTGGTGAACTTGAGGAAGTAGACTCCTCCTGCCGCAATTCGGCCTACATTAATAAACACAACATTATTCGACAATTAGTCTATACATTTACAAACAAAAATTGCATGCATTGCAAGAGACACTCATTTACCAATGTTCTCTGTGCCTTGTGAGAATCCATCTTTCCTTTCTTGCTTGAGAAATGAGCAATTTCATATAAATCAATTGTTGTTGGGGCTTTTCCTTCTTTCTTCGTCTATCAAGTGGCCACAATCATAGTACATGCTTTAAGTATATCCCACATAACCATATTGAAAAATACCACAACATACTAAGGCTTTACTAACCAGATCATCCACAATTCTTACAATGGAGATTGTCCCAACAGCTAGTGGGGTGTCATTAGCAGCTCGATTCACCTTGTTTCGTTGGCTAATTCCCTAGAAATTGTAGCATGTGTAAAATGAATCAAAACCTATCATAATTATGACAAAAGATTGAACTAAAAAGGAAAATAAGAATTAATGACTACTTGACCTAGAAGTTCTCACTAGCAAATCTCTCACAAAAAAGGGCCCATTCTTCCTCTTTCACACTCGACGGCGGATGCCTCATTGCCTCCTCCTTTGATGGAAATTTATTGAAGTGAAGATGCAGCCTATATTGCCTATTCTGATGTTGGGCACTAAATTGTGTAAGAAATGCCTTCTTCACTAAGTCACAATTTGAATTCTCCTAAACGCTAACAAAAACAGCATTACAATTCATATATACAGCTAAGTACCCATATCAAGTCAGTTACTATGAATTTAATTAGCAAATACAAAGCACATAATACTGTGCACTTGGCAATTATCTCCTCCTTCAATTCTTGTGGCTAGTTCTTCCAAGTTGTGCCATCGAATTTGGCAAATTGCCTTAGAATGCACCCACCTGTAGTGATCAGTTGCTGACTATTTGATCCCACAAACTGTCCAGCGTTCTCATTCACTTCTATGACAAGCTTTTAATCTGAACGCCCCTTTCTTTTATCAGTAAAATTGCGTGTGGGTCCCCTTGTACTGAATGTCACTACATAATTTGGACAAGACCATAAGCCACAAGAGCTGATTATCCATTCAATAAACTCAATCTCAATCATTCTATTCAGGGAAAGAAAAACTATGTTCATCAAACTTGTAGACATAAGTTTATTGTATAAAACTTACGTCATAAAGTATTTCCAGATGGTGTGTTTACTGTCAAATCTTGCTGATCGAAAGTGGGCCTCTCAAACTGTTCATGAGAATCGCCGTGAACATACTCCTCCTCATTGGCATGTTCACCCACTGTCGAAGTACGGATCTTCCCTTCATTATGTGTCTCTAACATTAGCGTCAATGATTGCCTCACTCCAGTGGTGTTTGTAGGCAACGTGAATGAGTCCTCAGTGTCCTCGTCTCTAAGTTGAAATGGGGGCTTTGGCCAATTTGGTTGAGGGCAGGCACTTTGTGAAGAAGAATCACCAATTGACGCATTTTGTTGCTTCGGTGTTAGCTTGGCAATTCGATGAGAAGAAGCAAGTATAGGGGGATCTGGCCAATTTGGCATGAGTCGGGCACTTCATTGCGGGGTTGCAACAAGTGAAGAATGTTGAGCATTCTTCCCTTTAGATGGCGTCTGTTCGGTGAATTGCAAGCATACAATATCAACAAGTAATAAAGTAGTGAGTACAGTATCATTCCCAAGAGGATTGAAACAAATTTAATCAATTCCTTACCAACTTGACTAATTCAAATTTTGGTTAATTTAAGAATCCTATTAAGAATAGGAATCTATTGGGTTTTCATTTTAAAACGGTTTGGATTTAAGGCCAAAAGATTTTGGTTCTATTAATATTAATAAATCCAAAATGAGTTTTTGATTTATTAATTAAATAATAATCAAAATGGTTATTGGAAAATGAAAAGGCGGCCATGAATGTATATGTAATACATTGTAACTCATTTTATGAAAATGAAAAGGCAGCCATTTATTGGAAAATGAAGAGACAACCATGTGCAACATATTGCAATTCAATTTTTGGTATATGAAATGTGAAAAGGCAGCTGTTCACATGGATACAAATGAAGAAACCCGTTGGATCCAAATGAAGAAACCGATGGGACACTTTTATTGAGAGAGTTTTCTATTTAAGCTTTCTTTGGTCAAGAAAAATAGAGTTATTCTTCTTGAGTTCAGGAATTGCTATTCTTTTGTCTCTTCTTATTCAATAAAACTACCACAAAACGAATTTTCAAGTTGAGAACTCAAAATAGAAAACCAACCCTTAAGTTGAGAACTTGAGGGAATACCCGAGTAACAAAATCTTAGCTAGCGCTAAAAGATTTTTGTTATTTCTTTCTTTAGTTAATTGTTTGACAATTAACTTGAGGTTTGGAGATGATCGTGTGGATACCATAGAAGCAAGGTTAGATTGGTTTGCTTGTGATTCAACAATCAACAATCTCCAACAATCAACAAGGTTACACTACCGGTAAGGTAACAATCTTCACTACCAATTTGATTTCACTTCGTATGGATCCTTGGAGGGAACCAAAAATTTTAAAATTTCTGTTGCGCTCTTTGATTTGGTTTCCTGCAGTGGTATCAGAGCCACTTACGAAGGCTCAAATTGGTTTTAAGTGAGAAGCATGCTTGTTTGATTAAATTGTTTATGAACTAGTATGCTAAAATTTGGATCTTATGAATATGTTCATTAAATCTGGATTTTAATGAAACATATATGATATGTTTATGTCTATTAAATCAGTTTAGGGTATGCTTTAAAGTGTTATTGCTGGATATGAATAATATGAGATATATATATGTAATATATATATGAATATGCATGGAAGAAACAAAGTTCAGCTTTCTTGGAATTTTAATGTTGAATTTCGGGTTTTCTTAATTCTCTTGAGTTTTGGTTTTGATAAAATTTATTAAAATTCAAAATAAGATATGTTGAATCATATTGAGTCCAAATATGTATATGATGCATAATATTGACTTCGGATTTTTCCTAGAAAATTTGATGAACTTCGGTTTTGTGCTTTGTGCTATTTTCGGTTGGACAAAAATCCTAGTTTTGGTTGTTGCATTTTTTTTGGAGGCCATTTCGGTTTCAATCTTTATTTTGAGGCTGAAATTAATATGTGAGATATATATGTGTGATATATATATATATATATATATATTAAGAGGAAATTGCAATTTTAAACCCAAACCTTCCATGCGGAATATATTATTCAAAACCTTAATATTTGATTTAATGTTAATTGTTATTAATTAATTAGATTAATATATATAAATGACAATCATATATGAAATGCACATTTTGTGATAATTGAGCATGGTGCATAGTTATAGCCCTTAGCCCAATGTGATTGGAAATGGTTTGGTATTGGTTGTAACTAAATATGACCTGCGTGTCATGCCTTGCTAAATTTCTGGTTGTATATTCTTTTCTCATCTAACTCCCCACGAATGTAAATCGAGGTTTCTCCAAAATGTAATAGTTAGATTAGAGATAGGATTAGACTAGAAATCAAGGAGTTTGTGACCATACAAAGACGACCAAAGGATGCGCTTGGAGAAGATACTACTACCCTTAGGTTGACCTTTTGGTTCTCTCATTGGCTTGAGAGAATCAACTTAGTTTGGGCTATAACTATGTCACATTTAATTTCTTGTTCATGTATGAGATGCATGATTGTGTATGGTTATTGGTTAAGTATATGATGAGATTATCTATGTAATAATTAGTTAGAAAATTATGTGATAATTGGACTAATAATTACAATAACCAAATCAAACAAAATAGTGAGATTTTAACAAATCCCTCAAACCAAATATTAAGTCTAAGATGCCTTCCAATGCCTAGCACTCATCAAGGTTTCGATTGATCATGTGTAGGCTTGCCAAAGCAAGGTGTTATGATCCATCTTAGTGAGACGCGACAGGATAATAGTAATATCCGATTGCTAACCATTGGGTTAGACTTAATTAGGTGAACTCAATAGGATTGAGACCTAGAGGCATAGAGTTGGGCTTTAGCATATTAGATAAGCTAGAACAAAGAGTTATTCACCCAACGATCCAAGAGTTATATGGGATATAATTGACAAATGTTGTCTACCTAAATAGCTGAGTTTTGGGCGATTAGCCAAAGCTAACTCAATATTAGGTGAAATATGGATCTTGGCGCACTAGAAAGATATTAGATTAATCTTTCTGAATTAATATTGAGGTTTTTTAATTTGAATAAAATATTGGGAGTAACATTTAATAAAAGTCCATATTAAATGTTCGCATTCATGATACTTATTTTGCATATTTTTGTTGTAGATAACCATGGCAAATAACACTAACAATAACACGTTATCACTGCGATCTGTCCTTGAGAATGACAAGTTAAATGGGACAAATTTCCTAAATTGGTACAGGAACTTGAGGATAGTCCTCAAGCATGAGAAAAAGATATATGTCCTAGAAGGACCCTTACCTCAGGAACCAGAGGATGGCGCTACAAAAGCTGAAAGAGATGCTTATAGGAAGCATCAAAATGATGCTCTAGACGTTGCTTGTCTCATGCTTTCTATCATGAACCCTGAGCTTTAGAAGCAACATGAGAACATGGAGGTGTATGATATGATTCAACACCTTAAGCAACTATATGAGGAGCAAGCTCGTTAAGAGAGATTTGATATCTCTAAGGCGTTATTCCAGTGCAGAATGGCAGAGGGAGCTCCTATTGGAGCTCATGTACTCAAAATGATTGGGTACATAGAAAGCCTTGAAAGATTAGGTTTTCCATTAGGCCGAGAGTTGGCCACTGACGTTATCTTGCAATCGTTTCCAGATAGCTATGGTCAATTCATTGTTAATTACAAGATGAATGAGATTGACAAAACTTTGCCATAGTTACTAGGTATGTTAAGAACTACCGAAGCTAACATGAAGAAGTCTAAGCCCAACAGTGTCCTCATGATTAATGAGGGCCATAAGAAGGGTAAGACAAAATCAAAAGGAAAGGACAAGAAAGTCCAGTCCAAGTCGTTTACAACTGCACTAAAACCTAAAAGAAAGGTTGCCAAGGACGGGAAATGTTTCCATTGCGGTGAGACCGGACATTAGAAGAGAAACTGCAAGGTTTACCTGGAAGAACTTAAGAAGAAAAGGAATGAAAATTCCACTTCAGGTATTCATGTTATAGAAATTAATTTATCTACTTCTTCTTCATGGGTATTAGATACTGGATGTGGTTCTCACATTTGTGTGAATGTGCAGGAACTGAGAAAAAGTAGAACTTTGGCTAAAGGTGAAGTTAACCTACGAGTGGGAAATGGAGCAAGGGTTGCTACATTAGCTGTAGGGACTTATGTCTTGAATCTGCCCTTAGGGCTTGTTTTAGAACTGAATAATTACTATTATGTGCCTTCCATTACGAAGAATCTTATTTCGATTTCTTGTTTAGACGATAGTGGATTTACATTTATAATAAAAAACAAATGTTGTTCCTTTTATTTAAATGATATCTTCTATGGAAGTGCACAAATGGTTAGTGGCCTTTATGTTCTAAATCTTTACATGCCTATCTATAACGTAAATACTAAAAGGATTAAATTAGATACTTTTAATCCGACTTATCTCTGGCATTGTTGTTTGGGCCATATAAATGAAAATCGCATTTCCAAACTCCATAAAGATGGACTTTTGGACTCATTCGATTTTGAATCATATGAGAAATGTAAATCATGTTTATTGGGCAAGATGACCAAAGCCCCATTCACAAAATAGTGAAAGGGCAAGCAATGTATTGGAATTAATACATATGGATGTATGTGGACCATTCAATACACAAGGTAGAGGTGGTTTTCAATACTTCATTACATTTACTGACTACTGCAATAGATACGGCTATGTGTATCTTATGAGACACAAGTCGGAATCAATTGAAAAATTCAAAGAATTCAAGAATGAAGTACAAAACCAACTTGGTAAAAGTATTAAAATACTTCGATCTGATCGAGGAGGTGAATACTTAAGCCAAGAGTTCAATGACTATCTAAAGGAGTGTGGGATAGTCTCACAACTTACTCCTCCTGGAACACCACTATGGAATGGTGTGTCTGAGAAGAGAAATTGAACTTTGTTAGACATGGTTCGGTCTATGATGAGTCATGCAGATCTTCCAAAATCATTCTGGGGACATGCTTTACTTACAGCTATTTTCATACTAAACTGAGTTCCATCTAAATCAGTTCAAAAGACACCATATGAGATATGGACTGGGAAGTGTCCTAATATGTCTTTTATGAAGATTTGGGGATGTGAGGCTTACGTCAAACGTCAAGTCTCCGAAAAACTTAGACCCAAATCTGATAAATGTAATTTTGTGGGGTATCCTAAAGAAACAAAAGAATACTATTTCTATTATCCTAATGAGAACAAAGTGTTTGTTGCTCGGAATGGTGTTTTTCCAGAAAAGGAATTTATTTCTAGAAAAACTAGTGGGAGACAAATAGAACTTGAAGAAATTCAAGAACCACAAAATATTACTGAACTTGATAAGATAGAAATTGAGCAAACACCACAAAAGGTTGTGGAACAAGTTGTTCAAGAGACACAAGCCCCGCGTAGGTCTACTAGGATTCATCGTGAGCCACAGAGATATGGATTTCTTGTGACTAAAAATGGTGACATCTTGCTAATAGATCAAGATGAACCTACGACCCATCAAGAAGCTATATCAGGGCCAAACTCTGAGAAATAGCTTGAAGCCATGAGATCTGAGATGGAATCCATGTATACAAACCAAGTATGGACTTTGGTTGATCCACCTAAAGGAGTAAAACCCATAGGGTGCAAATGGGTCTACAAAAAGAAGACTGACATGGATGGTGAAGTACATACCTTTAAGGGACGATTAGTTGCAAAAGGTTTTAAACAAGTTCATGGTATAGACTATGATGAGACTTTTTCACCAGTCGTAATGCTTAAATCCATCAGGATCTTGCTTGCGATAGCTGCATTCCATGATTATGAAATCTGGCAAGTGGATGTCAAAATTGCTTTCCTTAATGAAAATCTTCTCGAGGACGTGTACATGACACAACCTGAGGGTTTTGTCGATCCGAAAAATGTTGGAAAGGTTTGTAAGCTACAACGATCCATTTATGAGTTGAAACAAGCTTCTTGAAGTTGGAATCTTCAGTCCGATGATGCAATCAAAGAGTTTGGTTTCATCAAGAATGAAGACGAACCTTGTGTCTACAAGAAGGTTAGTGGGAGCACTGTCGTCTTCTTAGTATTGTATGTAGATGACATACTACTTATTGGGAATGACATTCCTTCTTTACAGTCTATAAAGAAATGGCTGGGAAGTTGTTTTTCAATGAAAGACTTAGGCGAGGCAACCTATATATTTGGTATCAAAATCTATAGAGATAGATCAAAGAGATTGATTGGCCTAAGTCAAAGTACATACATAGATAAAGTGCCAAAGCGGTTTAGCATGCAAGAATCTAAGAAACGATTCTTACCTATGGGGCATGGAATTACTCTCTCGAAGGAACATTGTCCTTCGACACAAGAAGAGAGACAACGTATGAGTAGGATTCCATATGCATCAGCTATTGGATCTATCATGTACGCCATGCTATGTACTTGTCCTGATGTCTCATATGCTTTGAGCTTAATGAGTAGATATCAAGTAGATCCCAGTGAACATCACTGGATCGCTGTTAAAAATATCCTGAAGTACTTGAAAAGGACTAAGGATACATTCTTGATATATGGAGGTGAGGAAGAGCTTAATGTAATTGGTTACACCGATGCAAGCTTCCAAACTGACAAGGATGACTACCGATCGCAGTCGAGTTATGTGTTTTTCTTAAATGGTGGTGTTGTGATCTGGAAGAGTTCAAAGCAGGCAACAGTAGCCCACTCTACAACAGAGGTCGAGTATATTGCTACTTCTGATGCAGCAAAAGAGGCAGTTTGGATCAAGAAGTTCATGACAGAACTTGCGGTTGTATATAGCATTGCTAATCCAATTGTGCTCTATTGCGACAATAATGGAGCCATTGCACAGGCTAAGGAACCCAGATCTCATCGACGATCCAAACATATATTGCGACGCTTCCATCTTATCTGAGAGATAATTGAGAGAGAGGATGTGAAAATATGCAAAGTACCAACTGATGATAATATAGCTGACCCATTGACAAAGCCTCTGGCGCAGCAGAAGCATGATCGTCATCCTAGATCATTAGGCATTAAAGAGATGTATGATTGGTCCTAGTTCAAGTGGGAGTATGTTGGATTATGCCGTAAGAACCAATCATATGATGATGGTATATGCATATATTGTATCATAATGTTCATAATTAATGGAACTAATTATTATGTTTATCTTATATCTGCGTTTTATGAAATAAACATAATAATGTCCCAAGAATTTAATTATTCTAAAATTATCCCTAGTCGAGTACTATCATTAAATGGGATAATGATAATGCATTAAGACTAGTATGTGTAGTGACTGATGAAATGGTTCATGATATGAGATATCAAGTCAACACATAGGTATATATTAGAGAACTATGTACTAGATCGACCCGCTATGAGAAATACTACATGGATTATTATATAAAGTGTCATAATATTTCTCATAGTGATGATGGTGTAAATAATCCTTAGACTTGAGATATTCAGAGATCCTAACATGAGGAGTTACATGTTTTGATACTACTAAACGTTACCCGTAAAAGGGTGAACTATAAAAGTAGTAATTGGATATGTAATAAATCATGTAATGGGATGTTGAGTGATCAAGAAAGGATTTGCCCCTCCTATATAATGGGAGTGATATCTTTGGGCCCCTTGGTTGAGTAAGACCATAAAATGCATGGCCGTGTTCAAATAAGTCGATATGTGATATCGGACTCATTTGCTTAGATGTGTCTACTCAGGAATCAAGAAATGAAAAGATTGAACTATACGAGCATGACATGCTCCATGGCTCGTGTTCGATCATGATATCTAGGGCAAAGGGATCTAATTATGCGGTAATATCTATCACAAGAAAAGTAATGTCGAATTACTAATATTCTCATGACTTGGGTAGTATTGATGTGTTGCTAGACACCGCTCATTACTTTTGGTATAAAATATATTTTATGTCAATGCCAACGTTATGAGAACCTATTGGGTCACACACTTAGATCGTATCCAAAAGAAGTGCAAAATTCATGTGATGAAATTTTGGTTAATTTAAGAATCCTATTGAGAATAGGAATCTATCGGGTTTTCATTTTAAAACGGTTTTGGATTTAAGGCCAAAAGATTTTGGTTCTATTAATATTAATAAATCCAAAATGAGTTTTAGATTTATTAATTAAATAATAATCAAAATGGTTATTGGAAAATGAAAAGGCGGCCATGAATGTATATGTAATACATTGTAACTCATTTTATGAAAATGAAAAGGCAGCCATTTATTGGAAAATGAAAAGACAACCATGTGCAACATATTGCAATTCAATTTTTGGTATATGAAATGTGAAAAGGCAGCTGTTCACATGGATACAAATGAAGAAAACCATTGGATGCAAATGAAGAAACCGATGGGACACTTTCACTGAGAGAGTTTTCTATTTAAGCTTTCTTTGGTCAAGAAAAATAGAGTTATTCTTCTTGATTTCAGGAATTGCTATTCTTTTGCCTCTTCTTATTCAATAAAACTGCCACAAAACGATTTTTCAAGTTGAGAAATCAAAATAGAAAACCAATCCTTAAGTTGAGAACTTGAGGGAATACCCGAGTAACAAAATTTTAGCTAGCGCTAAAAGATTTTTGTTATTTCTTTCTTTAGTTAATTGTTTGACAATTAACTTGAGGTTTGGAGACGATCGTGTGGATACCATAGAGGCAAGGCTAGATTGGTTTTGCTTGTGATTCGACAATCAACAATCTCCAACAATCAACAAAGCTACACTACCGGTAAGGTAACAATCTTCACTACCAATTTGATTTCACTTCGTATGGATCCTTGGAGGGAACTAAAAATTTTAAAATTTCCGCTGTGTTCTTTGATTTGGTTTCCTACAAAAAATTCTAAATGAAACTAAAGGAAAAAAACAAGACAAGAAAAAACTCATAAAGAACAACAAAATCCGTAAAGGTGAAGACAAAACAAAATTTTGCTGATGTGTTTGTTTCTTGCCTGTAAGCTTCCAAAGGAAAACAAAATCGGCTACACCAAAGTCCAATTTGGTGGCTGCTTCTATTTGCTTCTCTGTGAAATACAAAAAAAAAGAAAGACTGAAGCTAAAACTACAGAAAACAAAGAAAAGAACTTGACTTGGAGAAGAAAGAATAGGGATAGTTGCTCTATTTAAAATTATGCAAACCTAAAGTCAAGTGGCTGGTTCTAAACTAATGAAAGAGAAGAAGATAGAAAAGAAAAGAAAAGAACAGAACTTGCTGCTAAACTAAACTCAAGGAAGAAAAGAAACAAAGGAAAAGAAGGGTGGCGATTGCTCTCTATCAAAATTCTGCTATGAGGAAGACCTAAACTAAAGCTAAAGAAAACAATAGAAAAAGAAGAAAAAAAACGTGAAGGACCCGATGGCTTCTACCTCTTTTTATAGACTTCCCAACTCCTTCTTTTGTTTTTGTCTTCAAATTGTAATCAGCTTCTTCTTTCTTGTTGTTTCCAAATCCCAGCTGATTTCTATTTCTTAATTTTAGTAGTCTTCTTATCCTTGTTGTTGCCTGATTTCTTGTTTCCTAATTGTACTCATCTTTGTTTCCTTTTCATAGCTAACTTGTTTTCTTGTTATTGTTGTGCAGCATGGTTTCCTTTTCTCTTGTGGTTGAAGCTTCTTTTCTTGTTTTTTCTGGCCGCAACTTCTTCTTTCCCTTTTTTTCACATTTGTCTTTTTACAATAAAGAGGCAAAATAATCCTTTTATATTTTTGCAAGATAATTGGTTAGTCCTTTGATCCTCAAATTAGAAGAAAAATTGGGATTAAACTCAAAAGTTCTACAAAAATTTTAAGCTTGGTGATCTTAAAATCAAAGGAAAATTTGGCCAAAATATGTAAAAACAAATCAAAACACAAGCTAATTTCTAACCAAGATTAATAAAAATACCCTATATAAAATAGAGTTATCAAATTACCCCCAACTTAGATCAAAGCTTGTCCACAAGCTTGCATTAGATCAATATTTTTCTTTTCATTCCATACCCCTTTTCAACGCATTCACAAATAACTCAAAATCACTACACATTAAAGATTTAGATTGGAATAATAATCCAAAGAACAAGTATTCATAGCCCGATTTTTCTAAACAAAATACACATCTCATTAATTCCGACAATTTCGTCAAAATCAAATGCACAAAATTTGATAACCTCTCACATGTTTACTCTAATCACTCAAAGTGTTTAGGGTTTCATTCAGCACTCAAATCAAACATAGCATGTCATTACCATCGGCTTGCTTATATATCACATATCCACCACTAATAAATATGAATCCATGCAACAATCAAAGGGTCTTTATAAAGGTTGTAATGGGGCTTAGGTAAGGATAGGTAAAAAGAGAGGAAAATTTAGGTTTTTATGAATCAAGATATATAGGAACTTCCTTGCATGACTCAAAAACAACAAGAATAGCACATTAAAACCACTTCTTTATTCCAAATAACATACATCCCATTTTTGCAACTTCATCATATAGTTGGACCATTTTGTACACAATGAAGAACATTAACTTTGTCCAATTTTCGTAGGGAATATTGTTCACTTCTCTTTTTTTTTTTTCAGTGGTTCTTTTCTTTGGAATCAATAAAATTTTATCATGCAATTCATTCACACATACTCTTGATAAAGGGTTTAACGATGATAAATAAAAACAACGGTTTAAGGCTAACGATGTGGTGTTATAACAAAGAAAGTTTAAGGCTCAAAATTGGCTGACTAGGGGTATATGTAATAAGGTAAGCTTTTTAGAAAATTAAAAATGGCTATTCCTAAATGCCCATATCATTTCAAAGCATGAATCCAAAATGTGATCTCAACACACATAACAAACCAAGTTCTACAATGAACATACCATATTTATCAACACTCAAAGAAACATGTGAGCAAGAAAAAGAAAATGCTCTTAGGCTCAAATACTCACAATGGGTTCAATTTATATCAAATATTGCACATTCTCATTCAATTCAATCATCAAAATCAATAAGATGCATTAAAAATTTTCACAACAAAGACTAATCATACTTGCCTCATTCATACATTACAACCCAAATAACTAATGCATATAACTCAAAATTATTCTAAATGAGTATCAAAAGAGTTAGGAATTTCAAAGAAGATATCAAAATGTCGAGCTTTCTTGGAAGGACTTTCTTTTTAACCCTATAAAATTGAAATCTTGCAAAAATATGGACAAAAATCCAGCACAAAATTTCATGCACCCCACCCCCAACTTAAAATTGAGCATTGTCCTCAATGCGGCTAGGAGCAAGTAGAAATATAACAAATAAAGAGAACATAAGAAAAATGAAGGGTTAGGATACTGCCTTTTTTTGAACAGCTTTGAAAAGGAATTTCGTTCAGGTCCAAAAATAGCTTGAAAAATTATGAAATTTGGTGGATAGAAACCGGGTGAACTCTTCTACTTCCCTGTAAAATTTCAGCAAACAATTCCAATGGGAAGGCCTTGAACCGGATTCTTCTTCTGGCTGGTGAGCAAAAATGTGAAACAGTTTTGTGCAGCAAATTTTGTTTTTAAATAATAAGACAAAAAAAAAGCAATAAAGTTAAAAGAACTTGGGTTGCCTCCCAAGTAGCACAATTGTTTAACGTCGTTATGCTCGACGTCCTTTATCGCTCAAGTTATTAAATTTTTACCATTTGCTTGGACCACACCCAGTCACTATCCGAAATTGGATATGTAATACCTGCATTGAGAAGCTTGATCACCTCGACTTTCAGTACTTCTTGCATTTTTGGATTAAGCCTCCTTTGTGGTTGGATGAGCGGCTTTTCGTCCACCACTTCAATATGCAAGCAATCACTCCGATCAGAAGGAAATTTCATTGCTTTGAACACATTGAAGGTGACTTGCTCATTTTGAACTCTAAGAATTAATTTTTCTTGTTGGACATCAATTAGAGCTCTTCCAATGGCTAGGAATGGTCGGTCTAAAATAATTGGTACTTCAAAGTCTTCTTCCATTTCTAACACTATGAAGTTTGCAGAAAAATAAATTTGTGAACTTTGATCAACACATTCTCCACCACACCTCTTGGATATTTTATAGATCGATCTGCTAATTGAAGAGAAATAGTGATGCCTTTGACTTCTCCCAATCCAATTTTTCTAAAAATAGAATAAGGCATCAAATTAATACTAGCACCAAGATCACACAGAGCTTTGTCAAAATAAGAATCACCAATTGTGCAAGGAATCGTTAAACTCCCTGGATCTTTAAGCTTTGGTGGTAGCTTATTTTGCAGAATAGCGGAGCATTCTTCAGTGAGATTGACAGTCTCATAAACCTCCAACTTTCTCTTGTTTGCCAAGATTTCCTTTAAGAACTTTGCAAAGCTCGGCATTTGAGCTTATGCATCTACAAAAGGAATGTCAATATGCAATTTTTTAAAAATATAAAGAAATTTGGCGAATTGCTTATCTATTTTGTGTTGCTTAAGTCGCTCTGGAAAAGGAATAGGGGGCACATATGGCTTAGGATTGTCGGGAAATAGCTTGCTTTGAGGTGGTTTTTCCTTCAAGATTTTTGGTCCGGTTTCATCTTTCAAATCGGCTTTGGACTCCTCTTTTTCTCCTCCATCTTTTCCTTCATTTTAAAGCTCTTTTCCGCTCCTTAAGATGATGGCATTTGCATTCTCGACTGGATTTGTCATAGTGTTTCTCGGAAGGCCACCATATGATCTCTCGAACAATTGGCTAGCAATTTGACCAACTTACTTTTCCACATTCCAAATGCTTGCCTCCATGTGTTGAATTTTTGCATCTTGATTGTTCATGCGACTTTCAAAGCGATTCACCACTTCTTGGTTTGATTGAATAAGCTTCACCACCATTTCCTCAAGGTTCTTATTTGGCTTTTCCACAGGTGGTGGGAATGCTGGTCTAGGTGGGTTCATCTATTGTTGATTTTGCCCTCCTCAAGAAAGATTAGGGTGATTCCTCCCTCCAGGGTTGTATGTATTGAGTAAGGATTATTTTGAGGTCCCCCGTTGAAATTAGAAACAAAATTAGCATCTTCAGTAGTATAAGAATTATGATTTACCTGACAAGCAGTTGACTCATATCTTCCACCACAGAAGTCGCAAGTTGTCTCATTTATCTTCAAAACCGAATCTATCTTTCTATTTAAAGTAGCAAATTGAGCAGCAATTGCCGTATTAACATCAATCCCATGCACTCCACTTGGTTTCCTAGCATTGAATCCTTCAGTTGGCCATTGATAGCTATTAGACGCCATTTGATCAATCAACTCAAAAGTTGTCTCAGGTGTTTTATTATTCAATGTACCACCAGCTGCAGCATCTATAGTACTTCTCATATTTGGACCAATTCTATTGTAGAAAGTTTGCACTTGCATCCAAATTGGAATACCGTGGTGTGGACATCTTCTTAGCAGCTCCTTAAACCTCTCCCATGCCTCATATAGAGATTCTCCATCATTTTGTATGAATGTGTGATATCATTCCTGATTTTTGTTGACTTGGTAGGGGGAAATACTAGTTTAAGAACTTTTGTGCCATATTCTTTCAAGTGATGATAGAGCCTGCAGGAAAAGAAGATAACTATGCCTTAGCTTTATCACGTAAAGAGAATGGAAATAACCTAAGCCTAATAGCATCAGTGTGAACTCCATTATATTCAATTGTATCACAGATTTCAAGAAAAGCTTCAATATGGAGGTTAGGATCTTCATTCGACAAGCCATTGAATTGAATAGTATTTTGAGGCATTTGGATCAAAGATGGCTTGTGCTCAAAATTGTTGGCTTGAATTGCTGGCCTTTTTATGCTTGAAGTGGAATCTTCAACCGTTAGGGCTGAATAGTTCATCAAAGTTCTTCTTTGAGGTTGAATTGGGATAGGCTCTCCTTGGTTAGCCATTAGATTTGTGTCAATGACTAACTCTTGCTCTTTCAATCTCTTTAGAAGTGTTTTTTTCGGGCTCAGGATCAAATTCTTCCAGTTCTCCTGTCCGACTTCTCAAATTCATGCAACTTTTGAATTCCTTCGACAAGAATCCAAAACTCAAACCAAGAAAAATAAATAAAAATTAAATGGCTAGTCTCTACCAAGAAGCAATCAATAGCAATAGCAATTAGAAAAAATTATTAAATTCAATCCCCGGTAATGGCACCAAAAACTTGTTTGGTGAATCGCAAGCGTACAATATCAACAAGTAATAAAGTAGTGACTATAGTATCATTCCCACGAGGAATGAAACAAATTTAATCAATTCCTTACCAACTTGATTAATTCAAGAACAAGCTAACCAATCAAATTGTTGTATTGTGATTTAAACAAACTAATAAAGAAGAAAAAATTTATAACAACGAAAAACACTAACAATTTACCAAATCACTTAACATGTTAAATCTTTCGATTTCACTTAATCAATCCTAATTAACTCTCTTCACTTGTCATGCAATTAAATTAAATTCCAAATTATGATGGTGAAATTTTCCTAATGTAAATTAATAGCCGACATCGGTCTAATAACCCTATTTAGATTAAAATCAACTCACACTTGGTATAGGTGAATTTAGATTTCTAAATGCATTAGGAACTATGGAAATTTCCGAATTCAATCTAAGTAGCCACGATTTAGTTCTACTACCGAAACCGCATGAACAACTTAGATTATTACCGTCTAAATTGAATTCACGATTTAATATCACATGAGCACATGCATGTCATCTCCACACGGTATCAAACAAGCATAAAAAATCAATTAGGTGGTGATCAATCACCTAAAAGCAGACATGATATTAAACTCATAATTGAAATATAGATTGCATGAAAAAGTCTTAAGAATTAACCATTCATGATTAAGATCTATCTAAGCTCTAACAAAAGAAAAACAACACATAATAAAATTTATACTAACAACAAAAATAAAAATAGACATAAATTTTGAAAATTAAAGTAAACAATATTCAAAAGCTATAAATTATTTAGTAATTAAAAATAACACACAACTAGAAGTATATAACAAAACACAAGAAATTAAATTGCTAAAACTTCTGAACTAAACTAAAGGAAAAGAATCAAGACAAGAAAAAACTTGTTAAGGACAACAAAACATGTAAAGGTGAAGAGAAAACAAAATTCTGCTGTTGTGTTTGTTTCTTGCCCGTAAGCTTCCAAAGGAAAACAAAATCGATTGCACAAAAGTTCAATTTGGCGGCTGCTTCTACTTGCTTCTCCGTGAAATACAAAAGAAAGAAATACTGAAGCTAAAACTACATAAAAGAAAGAAAAGAACTTGACTTCGAGAAGAAAGAATAGGGACAGCTGCTCTATTTAAAACTATGCAAACCCGAAGTCAAGTGGCTGGTTCTAAACTAATGAAAGAGAATAAAAAATAAAAGAAAATAATAGAACTTGTTATTGAACCTAAACTAAAGGAAGAAAAGAAAAACAAAGGAAAAGAAGGGTGGCGGTTGCTCTCTATAAAATTCTGCTATGAGGAAGACCTAAACTAAAGCTAAAGAAAACAATAGAAAAAGAATGTGAAGGACCCGATGGCTTCTGCCTCTTTTTATAGACTTCCCGACTCCTTTTGCTTTTGTCTTCAAATTGTAATCGGCTTCTTCTTTCTTGTTGTTTCCAAATCCCAGCCAATTTCTATTTCCTAATTTCAGTAGTCTTCTTATCCTTGTTGCTGCCCGATTTCTTGTTTCTTAATTGTACTCAACTTTGTTTCATTTTTGTAGCTAACTTGTTTTCTTGTTATTGTTGTGCAGCATGGGTTCCTTTTCTCTTATAGCTGAAGCTTCTTTTCTTGTTTTTTTCTTGCCACAGCTTCTTCTTTCCCTTTTTTTCCACATTTTCCTTTTGAATTTAAAGGGACAAAATAAGTCTGTTATATTTTGTAAGATAATTGGTTAGTCATTTGATCCTCAAATTAGAAGAAAATTTGGGCTTAAAATCAGAAGGTCCACAAAAATTTTAGATAACTTGGTGATCATAAAATTAAAGGAAATTTTGGCTAAAATATGTAAAAGCAAATCAAAACACAAGTCAATTTCTAACCAAGATTAATAAAAATACCCTATATAAAATAGAGTTATCAGCGTGGATTTCCTCTCTGGTGTTTCTAGATGTCTAGGCCTCTTTTCTAATCTTCTATTGCCAGGCCCAAGCATCTATACATCAACAACCAAAAATTACGAGTAAAACCGACCACCCACGATCACAGAATCATCAAGAACATTCAACATTTTGACATGCTTCATCAAGCCCCCACCACCAACCATCCTCACCACCAAATCTCTGGGGTCCACATCAACCCCACATGTAGCAGCCACCATCTCCCCTACCGACACTTCATCACCACCGACGGCACCACCTCGTTGCAGCCCCATCACCGCAGCTTTCCTTGCAGCCAATTCTCCCTACTCACGTGGCAGCATAGGATCAGAAAGCACTCTGTCCTCTACAACCAACACTTCATACCTCAATTCCTCTCTTTCCCACCCCAGTGTCCTACTCAATTCAACCCGCCTATAAACATACAAACCATTCCTTTTACAAGCTATAGCCATAGCCGCCTTATCGACAGCACCATCCAACCCAAACCAAGCACGTAGCCGATCTCCAAACTGGCCGACAAGAAGATGATTGTCTCGCTGATCATCACTCCACTTCGCACACAAATTCGCCACATGACCCTACGGCCACAATAGACACAGAATGCGGGAAGAAATTCATATTGAAACAAAACCCAGCAAGACAAATCCTGAAAACAAACCTTAGTCCCTCAGACAAGCGGCTGCTCCAAATCGATGGTAACCAACAATTTCAAATGTCGTCCATGCACACTGCCGCCTTCGGGAATGAACACCTCATGTAGCTGAGGAAATATGTGCCCAATCCGAGCCCCTGTTTCTTGAGATATCCAGACCTGAACCCAGATTTGCACTCTCTGAAAATAAGAATCCAGGTATGTTACTGTTGGCTCCCACTCCTTAGCACCAGGTACTGGCGATGATACGTCCAACCATGTCCAGCAAGGACCTTCTTCTTATCCTCCACGGTCTTAAAAATAAACTGGAAGAAATTGACGCCTAACTCCCGAACCAGAACAGGATTACTAATCGGCCAAATAGCCTCCATCGCACTCCTCAAGCCTAGAAAGTGCGCCCGTTTGTAACCAAAATCCTTCCAAGAAGATTTCGCTGCCCCGCATCTTGGCCAACTTAGGTATTAGTCACCTCCAACGCCACACCTTCCTCCTTTACCGACGACAACTGAAGTTGCTGGACCAACCCAGCCGCCTCCAACTCCCAAGCCAAAGCCCCTGAAGCCATCAACCAACCGCCAAGAACAAACACCCAACACCCACACCCTTCGTCACACTAGGAAAACTTAACAATTAAGAAAATAGTGATTCTTTCCAGAATAGTAGTAAACCGACTCGCACGTTTGTCACACCACCCTCGCACGTAGAGATAAGTATAAACTTACTCTTGGGACCAATGAGGCTTTTAGTTAGATAAATATTCAAAATTTGTTTTGAATGAGTTAAATGTTGATTCTTCCCTTTACGAAAATAAGGGATAAGATGTAGTATCTATTTCTTTGTAGAATACGATTCAAAATTGACTTTGAGAAAGTCAATCAAAAGAATAATTAAACTCCAAAAAAATTTATCTAAATAAGTCAAACACACTTTTGAAATAAGATTGCTAAACTATATTGATACTTTGAAGTAAAAGAAACTTATAAAGTTTTTCTTCAAATATGTAGAAAATTAATATCTGTCTTTCTAGTTTAAAGTTAGATTCTTGATATTTGATATCACTGATATATTTATTTATTTATTTATGAAATATATATGAAATCTAAAGATAAATATATAGATTGATTAGAAAGAAATAATCCTATGTTTGACAAATGAAGCAAGTCTTGCTACATTAATTATAAGAGCAATTTTCTTTGCATGGCCGACTTATATTAGAGATCATTATGTTATTTTGATTTATTTAAATAATCCTAATTCATGTTTGACATGATATGATAATTTTCAATAAAACAAAAAAAAATATTTTTTTATGATGATATATTCAGTTATGAACTAATTTCTTAATTCAATGATCTTATAATATTCCAATATCAATTAAAGTTACATAATATATCTTTAGCATCATAGCTGGGTCATGTAAATAATATTCACATATCTAAATTACATTATGATGATGACTTAGATCTTTTGACTTCGAGTCAATTGAGATATGTGAACACTATTTAACACATAAATGATCAAATTATTTTCTATAGTAAAAAATAAGATATTTAATGAGTTATCTTGACTAATACATTCGATGTATATAGTCTCATGATAATTTGTGTTAAAGGTAATTTTCTTACTTCACTATTCTAAAATTTAATCATTTGAGATTAAATATACTTATTGAAATATAGATTTGAGGTATTTGAATTGTTTAAATAATAAATGAAGTTTGAAATATCTTACTAAAGGTATTTTAATGTTTCGATTAGATTGCCAAAGTAAATACCTTAAGAAAAATTTTAACTATCTAAGTTAGGATGTGATTCTTATTACTCATTTATACACACTACTAGTGGACAGTTTTACATAAAAGATGATCAAATATATTAGATATATTTTGATCTCTGACAAGTTATGTAGTCTTTTCAAAATAGTTTTGGTGTTATGTCATTATTGTTGTCTCCTACTTGCTAATCGTATTTTATTGGAAATAGTTGATTTTGTTCCATGTGAGATATGGATAGAAATAAACCAAACTTTTATGAAAATTTTGGTATTGTCCTACTTATGTGAAGATGATGGAGTTAAATTAATTTAGAACTAAATCCAACAAAACACTTACTTATAGATTATTCAAAAGAAATTTCGGTAACTAATTTTATTATTCCATTGAACAAAAATTGTTTGATAACTTATTATTTTTCTAAAATAAAGTGTATATTCTAAAAAAGTTAGTCAAAGGAATAATAATATTTGAAAAGTTCAAAACCACAAAATAGCAAAATCAACTATTGAAACAAATGTTTTAATCATATGATGATTTGGTAGGCCTAAACGTTATAATTATATGTTGATGTAATGCACCTAGACATTATGATCACATAATGATGTGAGTTTGCAATAGTTGCATATGATGATTGAGAGATATAGAATTGCATTTTACACAATAAATTGTATATGATACGATTTAAAATTTTATATCTGTTGATCATAATAGAATATGCAAGTCAGAAGGGTCCAATTCACTACAAGAAAAGGCGGAATTTCCGACGGCCATTAATCCGTCGGAAATTTCCTACGGACATCCGTCGGAAAAAGCGAACTGCATGTCGGCAGCAAAATCTCCGATGGACATCCATCGGAAAAAATATTTCCGGCGGAAATCCGCCTGAAATCCGTAGGAACAAATTGGCGCCACGCGGTGACAATATATTCCGACGGATTATCCGTCGGAAAATCTTTAAAAAAATTTATTTTTAAACTTTTCTGACGGAGTATCCATCGGAATATTTAACAAAATAATATAAAAAAAATTTATATTTCCGACTGATTTCCGTCGGAAATAGTTTGTAAAAAAATAAAAAATTAAAAAAGTTTCGACGGACATTCCGTCGGAATTTAAAAAAAATATATTTTAAAAAATGTAATTCCAACGGACCGACATTTGCCGACGGATGTCTGTCGGAAAAGTTTGATTTCCGACGGATGTCCGTCGGAAAAGTTTGCATTCCGGCGGGCCGACATTTTCCGACGGATTTCCGTCGGAAATTTCGGCAATATCAACCCAAGCTTCGCCAGCATTCTCTTCTTTGTTGTATTTGATCTTTCTGCCACTCTTCTTTGTAGGTCTTCTTTGTGAGCTAATAAAAATTTGCCACCAGTTATTTTGCTACCGCCGTTGATCAGCTTATCTCTTCCACCTAAGGAGTCCAACCTGCAAATCTAACAACATTTGAAAGGCCTCCTCTTAGGAGTTTTTCATCGATCAGCTTTGCTCTCCCATCTATGGAGTCCAACATCTAAATCTAACAAAATCACTGTAAGGCCTTATCTTCTTCTCCATTATTTTCTTCTTCTTCTCCATTCAACCAAAATAACTCGTTTATTTTTCATTTTCATCCAAGGTTTTATTCTTCTAGATAAATAACTGTACGTAAAGAACACAAATCTGACATTTTAACAAGGTACGTAGTTAATTTTTTATTACTATAATATTTAATTTTATATGTGTAGATGGATTGTATTTGGTACTGTAATTGTTTATATATCGTGGTCATGCTATATTAATTTTATGTCGTGACATAAATTATGCTTTATATTAATGTTATATTTTTATTACTGTGATATTTATTTTTATATATGTGTAGATGGATTTCATTCGACACTGTAGTTGTTTATATATCATGGTCATGCTATATTAATTTTATGTCGTGACATAAATTATGCTTTATATTAATGTTATATTTTTATTACTGTGATATTTATTTTTATATATGTGTAGATGGATTTCATTCGACACCGTAGTTGGATGTATAACAAAATAAATCCTAACAGAAGAGGTTTAACCGATGAATTTATGAGTGGGGTAATTGAATTCATGCAACATGCTTGTACTCTTCTTAAATATCAGAATGAATGAGTCATTCGGTGTCCCTGCAGAAAGTGTAAGTCTGGTAAAACAATTGGTCCAGAAGATGTGGTGGTTCATTTATATATGAATGGTTTTAAACCTAAATATTGGTGGTGGATTGACCATGGTGAGGTAGAGCCTCCGAATTTTGACTCTATATATGCTACATATATGCATGAGCAGAGGAATATCGCGAGAACAGATAATGCAGAAAGTAGTCGATATCATGATATGATAAGAGAAGCAGCAAATTCTCATTTTATGGGTAGTGGTGAACGTGAATTTGTGCAAAATACTGAACAGCCTCCTAATGAAGAAGTTCAAAAATTTTATGATTTGTTAGAGGCTGCAAGTCGTCCGTTTTGGGAAGGTTTGACTCATTCTGAATTATCTACAGCTGTTAGACTAATAAGCATCAAGTCAGATTGGAACGTACCACACGACTGCATGAATGTCATGATTGAATTGATGAGAGAGGTTAACCCCCAACAAGAAATAGACATTCCAAAAAGTTATTATCACACGAAAAAGTTGGTGTCTAAATTAGGAATATCTGCCCAGAAGATTGATTGTTGTCCAACTGGTTGTATGTTGTACTACAACGAGAATGATCACTTAGAGGAGTGTAAATTTTGTGAACACCCTCGTTATAAAAGTGAATCGACTAGCAAAGGAAAGCGAGTGCCACTTAAGTCAATGCATTACCTTCCTCTAATACCCAGGCTTGAGAGATTGTATGCCTCCATGAGTTATGCACCGCATATGAGGTGGCATTATGTGAACAGAAGGCCAGATGGTGTATTGTGTCATCCATCCAATGGGTTAGCATGGCGACATTTTGATGAAAAATATCTAGATTTTGCTGCGGAGCCGCGGAACATCAGGTTAGGTTTGTGTGCGGATGGTTTTACACCCTTTAGTATGTCATCTACTCCTTATTCATGTTGGCCAATTTTTGTGACTCCGTATAATCTTCCACCTCAGATGTGCATGACAACTTCATATCTATTTTTGAGTTGCGTCATTCCAGGCCCGCATAATCTAAAGAATTTAATTGATGTCTACTTGCAACCCTTAATAGATGAATTGAAATTGTTGTGGCATGTTGGAGTCTTGACATATGATATTTTCACAAAAGAAAATTTCAATATGCGTGCTGCACTTATGTGGACAATTAATGATTTTCCTGCGTATGGAATGTTATCTGGGTGGAGTACAGCTGGGAGATTGGCTTGTCTGATTTGCATGGAGGATACGAAAGCATTCAATTTAAAAGAAGGCAGGAAAAATTCGTGGTTTGATTGTCATCGACGATGGTTAGGACCTGATCACACATTCAGGACAAATGTGTTCGGATTCATTAAAAATCGTGTTGAAATTGATGATCCACCTCGAAGGTTGTCTGGGGAAGAGATTTGGGATCGAATTTCATCTATTCCTAAGGTATATGAGGCAGGAAGTTTTAGACTTCACGGATATGGCATTCAAAGATAATCGACAAAACAAAGCATATTTTGGGAATTGCCCTACTGGAAAGATAACTTGCTTCGCCACAATTTAGATGTCATGCATATTGAGAAAAATTTCTTTGATAATTTGTTCAACACTGTTATGGATGTAAAGGACAAGAGCAAAGGTAATGTGAAGGCAAGATTGGATTTGATGAAGCATTGTAGGCGAAGTGAATTGCACCTACAAAAACAGGCCAACAGCAAGTATTCCAAACCGAAGGCAAAATACACATTCACATTGGATGAAAGACGCAATATTTGTGAATGGATAAAGAATTTGAAGATGCCAGATGGGTATGCTTCAAATTTGCGTAGGTGTGTCCAACTGAAAGAAGGAAAATTAACGGGGTTAAAAACCCACGATTGTCATGTCTTAATGGAGAATTTGCTTCCCGTTGCATTCAATTCACTTCTTGAAAATATTTGAAAAGTAATAACAGAAGGGACACTTTCATTGAGAGAGTTTTCTTTTTAAGCTTTCTTTGTTGAAGAAAACTTTGTGCTATTCTTGGTGCATGAAATTTCTCTCTTTCCTTCTTCTCTTGTTCAATATAGACACCACTCCTTATTTGAGAAATAAGAACAAAAACCGAAATTGAGTTGGGAACTCAAAATAGAAAACCAATCCTCAAGTTGAGAACTTGAGGGAATACCAAGTAACAAAATCTTAGCTAGCATTAAAAGAATTTTGTTATTTCTTTCTTTAGTTAAGTTTGACAATTAACTTGAGATTTGGAGACGATCGTGTGGATACCATAGAGGCAAGGCTAGATTGGTCTTGCTTGTGATTCGACAATCAACAATCTCCCACAATCAACAAGGCTACACTACCGGTAAGGTAACAATCTTCACTACCAATTTGATTTTACTTCGTATGGATCCTTGGAGGAAACCAAAAATTTTTAAATTTCCGCTGCGTTCTTTGATTTGGTTTCCTACAAGGAGGATGGTGCAAGATATATCATACCAGACGAGACTTCTACCGGGTAAAATTTTTAGCATTTATTTTAAATAATACTTGTATTCAATTAAAATTTTAATATTGATTTCTTCTTTTGTTTATATTTTTAGATTCATTCCGAGTCATACTACTGCGGGTGCAATTTACGATGCAATCAAAGCCCACTTTGAAAACCTTGGGCAGTATGGCGCGAAATTCCACTAGAGGTTCGCGATAGGATGTTTTCGGAGTTTAAGGTAATTTTTTACTGTTATATTATTATTTATATTGATTTATATAAATTATAAGTTATATAATTACTAATGTCGTCATTTATGTTTGTAGCGCAAGGTTTATTGGTTGCCAAGAAATGATGAAAACATCCGCTGAGCGTTCGAAGTACGAGGGGCAAAGCACTTTGCGGATATTTTTCATCAAATCCGCCACAGAAAGACAAGACCGCAATGGATAGGCGACCACGTCTGGGAATGCCTTCAAAAACATTGGGCGTTTGAAGCATTCAAAAAAAGGCAAATTCAGGCAAAGGAGGCTCGTGCTTCAGAGAAAGGCGGGTCTCTCAATACTTGCGGCTCAATATCACTTGCTACACATGCAGCGAGAATTGTAAGAATATTTATATATTTTTTAGTTTCAATGTCATTTATGTATAATTTAATATGATTTGTTAATCTAATATTTATATAATATGTAGGAAAAAACTAAGGGCAAACGGCTATCAAAGATTGACCTTCTCTTAATTGGCCACAAGAAAAAAATCTCGAGACTGGAGAGCGGGATCAGTGGGTTGATTCCCGTGTCGAGGCTACATATGTGAGTTTTTTAGTAAAAATACTTTTTTTGTACAAAATCTATTTAGTTTATTAATAATAAATAAAAATGTGTAATATATTTTTTTCCTTCATAGAACGCTTTTCAATCTCTTGCGGCTGAAGAAAGACTCAATCAGACAGAAACGACAGATGATAGTA
Source organism: Gynochthodes officinalis (assembly GCA_020080225.1). NCBI lineage: Eukaryota > Viridiplantae > Streptophyta > Magnoliopsida > Gentianales > Rubiaceae > Gynochthodes > Gynochthodes officinalis. Next base: position 7,421,757 of record CM034620.1, read on the forward strand.
CTGCGGGGATGCAGAATCCCCCACGCAGTGATGAAGAATTATTTACAAAGGCTGCCGGTGGAGTCTACAAGGGTAGAGTTTATGGGATGGGGAATCAGCCTTCTACCAGTCGCTCTGTATATTCAGCATCATCTTTGACGTTCGTGTCGCAAGCTGAGTATGATCTGATGCGTCATAGAGTGGCCGAACTGACTGAGGAGGTCAGTACTAAGCAACAACAAATGACGGAGATGATTCAGAGTCAACAGGCAAAGATAGAGAAAATGGAAAAGCGCAGAAAGAATAAAAGAAAAACGAGCAACAATGAAGATACTGGCTCGAGCACGGATACGGACAACGATTAGGATAGTATTACTTTTTGTCAAATTTATGTGTATAAAATAATTTTTAGTTTTTTGTTAAAATGGAATTTATTTTTTTAAAATTTTTTTATTAAATTTCTGACGGAATTCCTTTGGAAATTATTTATTTCTTTTTAAAATTTTATTTAATTACTGACGGATATCCGTCGGACAATATTTATTTTTTAAAAAAATTTAAATAATTTGCGACGGAAATCCGTCTGAAATTACTTATTTTGCAAAAAAAAATTAAATAATTTCCGACGGCCATCCGTCGGCAATTACTTATTTTTTTAAAAAATGTTATTTAATTTACGACGGATTTCTGTCAGAAATTATTTATTTCTTTTTAAAATTTTATTTAATTTCCGACGGATATCCGTCGGAAAAATATAATTTTTTATTATCCGGCTGCCGTCGCAAAATCCGTCGGAAATCCGTTCGATTTCTTACGGTTGACCGCCGGAAAAGTTTTTGCGACGAACGTTATTCCGACAGATTGTCTCCAACGGAAAACCGTCGGAAATCTTAAATTTTCCGACGGAACTGTGGATTTGCCGTCAGAAATGTTCTGTCGGAAAATGCCAATTTTCTTGTAGTGATTTGGATTTAATATTTTGATTCAAAAATCAAAATATTTATTTTTGTCAAAGTTTTGAAAAACTTGTGTATTCAAATTAGTAAGTGGGAGTAGAAGCATTTTCTTATAACTTTATGTATGACATATTGTATATGGAAAATGAATACCGTGAATTAAATATAAAGGTATCATAATTGAAATATTTTTTCCTAAAAGTTAGAAAATGTAATATAAATATTGAAAATTATTATCTATAGAGATAGATCGAGAATATTACTTCTTTTACATAAACATGATGCTAAAGTTGTCTAGTTAGAGTTAAATTGTGTACAATTAATTCCACATGTTTTGACTATTGAATTTTACTTATGTGCAATAGTGTATACTAGAAGGAATATTCTTGATTTTAATGGGTCAATCAAATATTCATAGATATCTCGATGAAAAATTTTCAATCTTTTAAAGTTGAAATAGATTTGTATAATTTACATATACTAATAGTAGTAAATGTTAGAAGAATTACAAATAGAGTATTATGAACATTCTATAAATTATGTCAAATATATTAGAATTTCTAAAATATTTATAAAATTATTTGGATCAAAAGTTCTTCATTGAACCGTATATGGTTGTTTTCATTATTTGTTATACTTTTGCATTGTAATAATAATGAAAAACGAACCCCATCAATGCTTTAATTAAGTATGACGCACAATCATTTGATATAATAATAACTATGATTTAAAGATAGAATATTCCCACTAAGGATAAAGTCGATTTATCATGTGACTAAATATTTGTCAATAATTGGTTTTAGTTCTGGTGGGAGTTTTATTTGAGTGTTTTACTTAGTTTGTAGACAAAACCAATATATTTTGGTGATGTGTACACTTTCTATACACCTCTACATTTTTCTCTATATTTTAAAATTTATGCCAAATTTCAGTAATATGGAACTATTTATCATTTATATTATTGTTTCTTAAATGTTAGTCCTTAATATTTGTATAGAAGAAATCACAAGAGTTATGATGATGAGATTTTTCACATACTTATAATATTATTCTGAAATCATCTTTACACATAGTATTAGCAAGATGGAACATTGTTAATATAGATAAACTAGCACATGTTTTTCTTCTTCCTAAGGTAGGAAGTAATCCATCTCATAGACTATTGTGTAGTGACATGAAAACAAATATGTGGATGCTTGTTAAATAATAAGTTTATTGGTTTGACCCACATAGAAATTTCTATAAGGTAATCTATTTGAGTACCAGTGAAATTAATTTTTGTGTGATGGTAGTGTAAGTGATCCTTTGACTTGAGATCATGAGAGTATCTCTTTTGGTTCTTAGCCTTAGTTGGTTGTGTGCTTTAAGAATTGGATATAGTATGAAACATGGATGGATGTTATGATCAATAAAGGATTTACAACTTGTAATAGTAATAAGAGTATATCCCATTTATGGCCACTTGTTGAAATATGATTCAAAATATTTGCACAAAGTGGAAGTGAATTTAAAATATTTTTAATTTCATTTTTAAGGGAGTTATATTTCGAAAATAAGAGAATCTCTTTTGGTCCTTAACTTTAGTTGGTTATGCGTGCTTTAAGAGTTAGGTATAGTATGAAACATGCATAGATATTTTATAATCAATAAAGGATTCACCACTTCTAATAGTAAGAAGAGTATATCCCAGACCCCAGGGGTATAGGCGAGTTGGTAAGCCTGAGGTGATGTGAGGAGAAATCTTTCGGCAACGCAGGTTCAAACCTCGCATGGGGCAAATTTTTCGCTGAAGTATTGTGGAAGTCTGTCCTGGGGTTTGGTTTGTTGGCTCTCTCCCTCAGGCCTCTGCCAATTCGTGCACATCCCTCGATTTACAACCCGCCTGGCTAAGGGGCCTCTGGTACAGGTGGAGGAGTTTCGCCTTCGTAAGGAGGACTTTCTCCAAATCAAAAGAGTATATCCCATTTATGGTCACTTGTTGAAATATAACTCAAAATGTTTGCACAAAGTGGAAATGAATGTAAAATATTTTAAATTCATTTTCAAGGGAGTTATATTTCAAAAATAAGAAAATAATAATTTGTTCATTACAAGTTTGCACTATTCTTTACTCTTGAATTGATTGGGATATAGTCTGGTGAAAGAATATTACATAGGATCTGGTTCATGAAAATGTAAAGCCAATCACATGACTTTTTTAGCACTTGGGTGGTCATGATGCCTTGCTAAGGGCCAATCTTGATCTATAAATATAAATTAATTAATTGATAAATTAATAATAATTTAAAAATTTTAAATTTATCTAATCTCAAAAGTCTCATGAGTAATTTTCTTTAGTTCAAGTGCGAGTTTGATGGTTTTATGTCTTAAAACCAATTAACTTTGAGATTACAATTTATATTTATTGCCAATATGATTAAAAACCTAATGGGTCAGATACAAGAAGGATATAATATATGGGGTTAAAATGATATTACAGTTATAAGATAATTATGAGATTAATTTATGAGATAAATTAATCTTAAGGACTTATTAATAAATAAGCCATTGGGTTATTTAGTTATTAGTCCAAAACCACCTGATTTATAAATAAGTTCCAATCATGGGTCTTAGGTAAGAAGTTTGAAATCTGTTACGTATTGCACATACTCAACACTTAGGGTTTCTAAAAAACTGTAGTTCTTTCTATACTCAAGAGAGCTAGCTATCATCAACTTATGGTTGATCAATCCCTTGAAAATCTCAAGAAATTGTCTGTGTGAATGCCATTAGAGACTGGACAATTGTGCGACTTATGGTTAATCTCACTTATTGGTAAATCTATTGCTGACATGATGTATTGATCTTGGTATATAATTAATTTCTTTTTATTATTCCACTTTGTATATGAATTGATTCCTAACACCTTCAAACATTATAGAGGAGCATAGGAAATTGTATCATGATGAAAAAATTTTCTAGTCCCCACAACCATCTAAACATTACTGTTATGTTTTTTTTTTAATCCTAAATACTAAAGAATACACATTGACAACTAGTAAAAACATTCGTGTAAAATCGAAGCTTTAGAAATATTAGCTACTGCATACACAATTTTTAGACATATTTGAACATGTCAATACTTTAGCAAAAGAATATATTCTCCTTATAAACAAGCAAGCATTATGTGTTACAAAAGACTACAATTTTCACAAGTAACAAAAACAAATTATTATTCCTTGTTAAACATTAGAAATTTTGCTCATTCACATTTTCAAACTACAATTACACAATGTCACACATTATTTTCACTATACTTTCTCCTTCTATTAAATAAAAGTAGAATAGATTAGTAATGTATTCCTTCACATTATTAAATTTCTTATTCTTCATCCACATGTCTACAATTTTTAATATTTGTCAATAAATTTTAATTTACTACCTACTACAAATAAATGAAGTCTTTATTCTAACAAAAGGTGTATTTCTAAATCTATGTTTAACTACACAAAACTCGTACATGTCCAATAATTCATCACTGAAGTTACAGAACATGTACAAGCATTGATGTTAAATTCATACATATAGATAATTCTACTTTTTTCAGCTTTTAACTTTTAAAAATAAATCTGCAACATTATTGTTTAGCTTTACTGTTCAACATGGTTGATTCAATACACACCTCAGTCTATGTAGCTAATTTGCCTACTTTATACGGAAGAGCAAACACGCCAAGAACTGCAAGATTCAAACTATCGACAAGTGTAACACCAGTTCTTTTGCTTATTTCACACTTCCTAACTATTTCCTTCCTCCAAGCCACATAAATTTTTCCTCCAAGCCACATAAATTTTTACTCCTATATCATCTTCAGTGTAGGCAGTTCTTCTAGCTACGTCATACAAGAAAAATAGTCAATCAAGTATACATATAAGGATGCTAAACAGCTAAAGAAGGGTATACCACAAGAAAATTAGATATCCAGCATACAAGGACACAAGAAAAGGAATGGTAGATATAAGGATGTTAAAAGGGTATGCCACAAGAAAGTTAGGCATCTTGCATACAAGGACCCAAGTATTATGAATTTCCTAACGAGTCCTTCATAGTCCTTCATTCTTTCCTAAAAGAATTCATGTATCCATAGTGAAATATATAAGATCATTGGGAACTCAAAGATGTGCGGGACCTTCACACTACGACTTTGACCTCAACAGAACAAAGGTCCAGATCTCAGCAACTGGTATGTTTTTTAGTTAGACCTCAACTTTTAGGCTTGGGTATAAAAGTACATCGATATTACACTACGGTATGGGACCTCGGACCACACCAACAAAGTGGGAATTCAGCGAGACCATACTTATCCAAAAAAAGATAACAGCATGTGATAATCATGGAGAAACATAACAACATGCTTAGCCGTTACAACTGCGGCCTACGTGCTTAGCCATTACAACCAAATTTCACAATTTTGGAAAAGGAGATATATAAGCAAGGCAAATCGCTAGGTAAAATGGGGGCTTTTTTGGGACTTTTATAGATTAAAATACAAAATCTGAATTAAGCATCGGAGGATTTGCCTCATAGAACCACACCGGGATTTGTTTTGCAAGCATATCCATTAACGAAGAAGACGAAAAGTTCTAGATCAGCATATTCTAGTGGGTTGCGGATAAAGCTTTCATCAATTGCTGCCGGTTGTGGGAATACTTCTCCATTTCAGAAGGAATATTTGCAATCTCTTCTCTCAAAATTTTAAACGATTCAAAGATGGTGGATACTAGATCTAGAGGACGCAGAATAGCTGAATGAACTAGCAAAGAAAGGGCATGGTGTAGTAATTCGGGCCTTTTGAAAATAGCTCACCATGTTTGGGTGAGATTCCAGAACGATTTGAATGCCCCTTCGACCATGCAAGTAGACATTCACGGTGCACAGCCTCATATCGAAATGATTCACCAGCACAAAGACAATATGAAGAAGATGAGAAGGCTTTCATAGAGCAAAACCGCACACAATTTGAAGAATTTCGTAGGGTTAGGCATAATAAGCGTCCTTCCAAGACCGAAACCAGTCATGATGTTCCAGGATATACCCGACAGAAAAGAAATGATGATTAGACGGAAGCTTCAACCTCCCGAGCCAATGATAATTACCAGAATGATCGTTCTGGGATCAGGCCGAATGATGGCCCAAAACGCCCTCGACATTTTGATCTTCTTCATAAGCAAAAGAGTGACCGATGGTATTCATGGGTTGTCAGCTTCTGATGATGAAGGAGATACTCCATCACCCTTCACATCTAATATCAGGCAGCATCCAACACTTGCGAGGTTCAAGTTGCTTGACAGGATCTTATCTTATGAGGGGGACTCTGACTACTTAGATTTTTTGTTGTGATACAAATACGTGATGAAGTTTAAAAATGCTCTAATGGAGGTAATGTGTAAAGCATTCCCCAGATACCTTAATAGAAAGGCACGGGTTTGGGTTGACGACTTACCCCGAGGTAGCGTCTCATCTTTTAAACAGTTGGCGTAACTTTTCTACACTCACTTTTTCCAAAGGAAGAAGTTTCATAAAACTCCTTGGATATGATAAATCTCAAAAAAGGGAAAGATGAATCCATAAAATCATACGTAGAGAGATTCAATGACAAAAGCTTCAAATGGCCGACCGAACTGATCAGTTGGTAATTTCAGCTTTCATGAATGGTTTGAACCCTGAACTATTCTATATTAAATTAGCTGGGGACAGACCTATTAATACTCAAACCTTATGGCAAATGGTGGAGAGTTACACTAAAGAGGAAGAAGCCAATAGGAAGAAACGGGAGAATGAAAAGAATGAGAAAAAGCATTAGGAGGATGCCAAAGGGAAAAACGCTCAAAAGAGCGCCTTCGATAGGTTGAATTATAATTGCAGTCACTTGGAACCTCAAATCCAAGATAATAATCTCACTCCACTCACTAAGAGTCGCTTCAAGATCCTATCCATACATAGAGATCTCCTCAAATCCTCAGTTCTGTTAACTGTAGCACCACACAAGAGGCCACGACATTTGTGGTTTGCTTTTCATAATGATCATGGACATGAACACTGATGATTGCAAGGACCTCAAGAAAGAAATAGAAAATTGCATCTGTAAGGGGATGTTTGGTTAGTATGTTCAAAGGTGGTACTCTCGTTTTGATAGAGCCCAATCTTGGTTTGGAGGTAGGTGATGCGCACTTCACGGCTATAAGGAGCCGACAATTTGCAATAAGCAAAATAGGACCCAAGACTTAACTTGTAAAATTGCTAGAATTGGCGGAATTGAGACTGATGGATGAAGTGTCATCACAACCTAAGGTTCTACTAGATTGATAAGACTCAAAGGCACCAAAAACTGGTCAAGTTTGATAAGTCCGTTGTTTTTTGCAAGAACGAAAATATTGAATCACTGAAACACTCAATGACGTAATGTCACCAAATCTTTTGATCATGTATTTTCTGTTTTGGCCGATTGGCCTCTTTAAATGGGCTACAAGTTTGTCTTAACCAGGAAAGAACTAAATCCTAATCCTAATCCGAATCTAATTTTTAAAGGGGAAGGCAGCCAAAAGAGCCTTAAAGCAAAAAGGAAATAAAAACCCTAAAGCCAATTGGACTTCGAAGTTTGGCTCTTTAAGGCTTCCTTCAAACTTACAAATTTGGCATCTAAAATTAAGGACAATTTCGACCATTATTTTCCTAAAACTAATACTGCAAAAATTTGGGCCATAATTACCTAATTTTAGCCTACAAAAATTAAAATAAAACTACAAAACTTAATTAAATAATCTTGGCCTATTATCACACTAGAATCCGACCAAGGCAAAACTAGTATTTTTCAACCCGGACTTGCAATAAGTTAATGACTTGCAAGTCTTGGCCACATGCTTGACAAGCTTGGATGTTAATAATTAAACCACTTAATGGTTTCTTAAAGTCATTTGGACCTAACTCTCGTCATCGGCCCCCATAATATGTCACAGTGGAGTGAATGCTTGGCGAGTTGGTTGAATAGCTCCTGGGATCCCATCATTGGGAAGGTGTCTACCATACCAAGGGACGAGGTGGAGGACAAGGTGGACGAGGTGTACCCTCACATCGGGTAGACTATTGATCAAGGTGGGATCTCTCAATGAATCAACCACATCAATAGTACTAGAACAATTCTTCACAACCTCCGACATCTCAACCTCCATCACATGATAACCACAATGTCACTGCCATTATTCACACCATATTTGGTGGATACTTAGAAAAGCAATCTCAATCTACAATCAAAGCCAACACCAAGAGGATCCCGTATCAAGAACCAGTTCACAAGCATGTCAAACCATCTGAAGTCATATCATTTTTAGAAGATGATGCAATTATCACCATTAGCCCACATAATGATGCTTTGGTGATTAAGGCCATAGTCACGAATAAAGAGGTAGAGCAGATATATGTTGATGATGGTAGCGCAGTTGATGTCCTCTATATTGATTATTTTTGCAAGTTATTGAATTCAGTGCCTTAAAGCCATCTAGTATGCTTCTAGTGACATTTGCTCATGAAGTTATTCATCAGATGGGCATAATCACTCTGGCAATTACAATAAAGGATTACCCTAGAGATAAGACCATAATGGCAGACTTTTATGTTGTGGATGCCCCATCACCCTTCAATTCCATCATTGGAACATTGTGGATGAACAAAGCCAAAGGCATTTGGTCGCCTTAGCATTTGGTCATGAAATTTTCAATAGAACATGGAGTGGCATCTGTACGAAGGGATCAATACATGGCACGAGAATGCATGCGCATTGCAATAAAAGGAAAAAACACTTTGATGAAAGGTGTACATGCCATCACACCCTAGAGATGTCATACCCAGGAAATCCCAGAGATACACTAGTTTTCTCTGAAAATCCCGAGGTCACACCTCGGGAATGTCCACATTTCAATAAAGACCCCGAAGATAAGCCTCGGATCAAGTTAGTATTCTTGGACATTCTAAGGTCACACCCCAAAAACCCCGAAATGTTGACATAATGAAAGGCTCAATTGAATCGCAGGAGATTATTGATAAGGCACAAGTAGTTTCAATAGATGACAACCATCCTAATAGGATGGTTAAGGTGGGAAATTCACTACCACCTAGGGTCAAAGATCACATTATTAGCCTTCTCAGATAGTATAAGGAAGTTTTTACATGGAGCCTAGAAGACACGCCAGGGATCTCGCCCTCCTTAGTGATGCATAAATTGTATATGGATCCCAGGATAAAGCCTATCTAGTAGAAGAAGAGATTGCTGGCTCTGGAGAGGAATTAGGTGGTTAATGAAAAAGTGAAAAAAATTGCTCCAATTTGACATTATTAAAGAAGTATTCTACCCTACATGCCTTTCCAATCTAGTACTAGTCAAGAAATCTGATGATAGCTGGCAGATGTGTATCGATTACATTGATATCAACAAATACTTCCCAAAAGATTGCTATCTTTATTGGCGGTTGATCAAAAAGTTAAAGCCATATCAGGGTATCAAGTGCTTATGTTTCTTGATGCTTATAAAAGATATCACCAAATACTGATGGCTGAGGAATATGCTAAGAAGACAACTTTCATTATAGAGATGGGGATCTACTGTTATAAGAAGATACCTTTTGGATTGAAAAATCTAGGAGCAGTTTATTAGTGTCTGGTCAACCAAGTATTCCCAATTAGATTGGCAGAAATTTAGAAGTATATGTAGATGACATGGTAATAAAGTCAAAAAAGGTTGAAAATGTTCCCAAAGATCTGGAAGAGACTTTCCAAACCATGTTAGAAGTCGGAATGCGTCTAAGCCATAAAAAGTGTACTTTTGGAGTAGGATCAGGCAATTTTTTAGGATATATGGTTTCTAAGAGAGGAATGAAGCTAATCCAAACAAAATAAGGGCCATTGCCGAGATGGCACCTCCGCGGACCTTGAAGGAAGTTCAGAAGTTAATAGGGTGGTTGACAGCCTTAAATAGGTTTTTTTATAGCGGTCAGCGGATCAGCATCTCCCTTTCTTCTAGCAATTAAGGGAGGCCAAAAATTTCCAATGGAATGAGGAATTTCAAAGAGCTTTTGAGGAGTTGAAGAAACATTTGGCCAGTTTGCTGACATTCATAGTACCCACACTTGGGGAGGTCTTGTACTTATACTTAGCGACCTCATGTATTGCAGTTAGTGCAGTACTTATCTAAGATGTGAACAATGTGCAAAGGCCAATGTATTTTGTTAGTCACGCCTTAAAAAGAACTGAGACGCGATATCTCTTGGTGGAGAAATTGATTCTGGCCTTAATTAATGTTGCTAGGAGATTGCGACCCTACTTTCAAGCACATTCAATATGTGTTCTCACCGATCAGCCCATCAAGCAAATATTATCTAAACCTGAGGCTTCTGGAAGATTGGAAGAATGGGCTATAGAACTGGGAGAGCATGACATATATTACCAGCCGCAGGCAGTTATAAAGGCCCAAGCTCTAGTAGATTTCATAGTGGAGATGCCCGCCATAGGGATCTCAGATCTCAACCCTCCACTATTATCCGAGTCCACCAAAAAAGAAAAAGAAGACTCAAAGGCCTAGACCTTGTATGTTAATGGTGCTTCTAATGAAGAAGGTAGTGGGGATAGACTGTTACTTCGAAGTCTTGAGGGTGTAGAAATCACATATGCTTTATGATTTTACTTCAAAACAACAAATAATGAGGCTAAATATAAAGCATTGATTATAGCCTAATACAAACTTTAGCTATTCAATTTTAGAAAACAAAAGACGGCCAACTTTAAGTAATATGGTCTTAAAACATAATAAAGGCTTAATTATTGGGCTCATTGACTAAAACACTTAATACAATAATTAAATTAGGCTTGACCTCTTCGATCTTGGACTTTTTTGGAATTTGAATTTCTTTACTAAGTCCATTGAAAATCTTATTCAACTTTTTAGCTCTAGTCTATGTTATACATCTATGTATGTTTGTAAGTGCATCTAATTGAGTTTCAGACTTGGAAATCACACCTTTAGCTCCTTGCTCCACACCTCCTAATTTCAAGTCCACGACTTTCTCTTCTTGGCTCAAATCTCCTTAAACTCGTGCTATTGAATCTCTATCATTCTCTCTCTCCTTGAAAGGATTCATTTTTGAATCAGCAAAATCTGTATCAAATTCAAAGGGAGAAAGAACAGAAAGAGCAGCAACATTAAATGTAGTACTAACTCCATATTCACCATGTAAATCAAGTTTGTAAGCATTGTTGTTCACATGAGTTACTACTTAGAAAGGTCCATCCCCTCGAAGATGAAATTTGGTCCTTCTAGATTTTGGAATCTCTATTTGTGCAAATGAACCCAAACTCACTCTCTAGGCTTGAAAATCACCAGTTTGCTCCTTTTGTTTACACTTTTGATGAACTATTTAGTTTTCTTCTTTATGTGTAGCCTGACCTTTTCATGAAGCTTTTTTTTTAAATTTTTTTTTTATCAATTTGGCTTTCTTGGCACCATCTAAGCAACAACATTAGATCTAAAGCGTCAAAGGACTAAAACTATAGACAGTTTCAAAAGGTGAGAAAGTAGTGGAAGAATGTACAATTTGATTACATGAAAATTCAGCTATTGGAAGAAATTTTTGTCAACCTTTCAAATTGTTTTTAATTAAGGCTCGTAACAAAGTACCAAGAGTTCGATTTGTTAAATTTGTTTGGCCATTCATTTGAGGATGACTAGTAGTTGAAAACATCAACTTGGTACCCAAATTACTCCACAAGGTTTTTCAAAAGTAACTCAAGAATTTCACATCTTAGTCACCTACAATGCTTGTAAGAATGCCATGCAACTGAACTACCTATGGAAAGAATAAATCAGGAACATGTTTGGCATCGTTAGATTTCCTACAAGTAATAAAGTGAGCCATCATAGGAAAATGATCCATTATAACAAAAATAAACTCCATACCTTTTGAAGATTGCAGCAATCCAAGCACAAAGTCTATGGATATATCGGTCTAAGTTGAACTAGGTGTCAGTAAAGGAGAATACAAGCCGTGAGGAAGGGACTTAGATTTTTTTTACAAGTAATACATCTTTCACAGACTCTCTCTACATCCCTTCTCATATTGGGCCAATAAAAATGTTCTTCTAGAATGATCAAAGTTTTACGAATGCCAAAGTGTCCCATTAGACCACCACTATGAGCCCCACACGCAAGTAATTCTCTCAAAGAAAATGCAAGTATATGAAGTCTATTTTCATGAAATAAGTAACCATTGTGCCTATTGTGCTTGTTAAATGCAACCAACTCACATACTACAACAACTATAGCAAAGTTAGGGTCAGTAGCAAACAGATCTTTAATATACTCAAAACCCAATAATTTAGTGTTTAGAGTGGTCAAAAATGAATGTCTACGACCTCCAATGCCATTTTAGGAAGTGGCGTTTCCTATGTTGAGGTGGTTGTCATTTTCAAATTTTAAGCTCTAATTATTTCATAATTCTAGTTCTAAGCTCTAATACTTAAATATTTTCAGAATTCAACCAATTTTAGGCTTAACTTAGACTTGTTTATTTCTTAAGTTCTCTCTCCTTTTCTTAGAGTTTAAGTAGAGAAACTAAAAAAGAAGGGAAAAGAAATCTCATTTTCCTAGAGATAGCTTTAGAGTAGGATGTTAAGCTTAGAGATTTGCAGTCCTCTAATTAAGTTTTCTCTTTTCCTTAGTTTATTTTTCAATGCTTTTATCTTACTTTCATTGTTGATGATTTACTTTTCTGTATGGATAGCTAGAGTATTAACGCTAAGTGGTTAATTTGAAGATTTATTGCCTCTTATTTATTGCTAGTGTTGTTTTATGCTATAGGCTTCTTTGATTTTTTTTTTTTTTTATCAATTTTACTTGATGCCATATAATGCTTTGGACCCAAATAGTTATATGTTAGGCTTATTTTGCATACTTAGGAATGAGACTAAGAGTAAAAAGCCTAAATTGATAGAATTCAAAAGTTTAATGGATGGGAACATACCTTATGATTTTGGAAGGCTTGTGTGGGCAGCCACCCCTAATGATCCTTTCTCCTTTTAGACGATAGGAATATAGGTTCTTAGTGGGTGATTTGGGATGCCTAACAACCTATAAGAGGATTTAGAAGACCTTAAATTGCCTAACCTATATTGAGGATTGAAGTTTTAGATTAGACAATCTAGCAAGTTCAAGAGGTGATAAATCGGATAATTAAGTGCTTAACTTACGTTATAACTTATTTTTCCCCTTTTAGCTATTTGTTTTTTCCATATTTAGTTTAAGTAGAGTTAGAAAATTCCAAATAATTGAACTTTGCCTTGAATATCTTAAGTAACTGAGTTTGATGTAAAGTTCTTGAGCATTTGACTTATGCTTGCCACAGTTTAACACTTGAATGATAGTGTATGGTTGTGGTTGATCGTTAGCAAGTTTTTAGTTCAGCTTTTTAAAATTGATTTATTTAGTTGTTCTCTTTATAATAGTAACTTATTTAGTACTTATTCTTGTTCTTGTGTTGATCTTGCATTTCCTAGTTGTGTCTTGTTGATAGTTTTTGCTATTTTTATTAAATTGTTTTGGCGTTGCTAGTCCCTTGTGTTCAAAGTGCATAGTCAGATTTTTGGTTTCTTTGTTTTTTGGGGGCATATAAGGGGTACCAATAGCTTTTCTTTTATAAAGAGAACGAGGAGAAGATTGCCTTCACGAACAACAGAGATACTTATTTTTACACTACTATGCCATCTGGATTGAAAAATGTTGGGGCTACATATCAACATTGATGAACAAGATTTTTAAAAGGTATATAGGAAGGAATATGAAGGCATACATTGATGATATGCTAGTTAAGAGTAAGAATGTAGAAGACCTATTTTTTGACCTGTGGGAAGTATTTGAAATGCTCAGGAAGGTCAGAATGAGGTTGAATTTGAAAAAAAAAAAAGTGTTTTTGAGACTTTCTGGCGATGTGAACTATTTGGAACTCATCCTGAAAGCCACAAATATATGAATGGCTCCAAAAAAACCCAACAATGAATTGAACTACTTGCTCCAAGGTGAAATAGACATTGACCCCAATCTAATAATGTAGATTGAACCATAGTATCAATATGGACCGAAACAATGTCACAAGTTAAGAGAACAAGATTTAACTTGGTAAGTCACAAGAATAACACAAGTACGACTTTAATGTACTTAAAAGTTCACAAAAGAACTTAAGAATTGTGAAGAACCTCACATGAAAATTTTTGTTGTGAGGGTTTTTAGGACGGATGAGTGCAACAACTTATCTTTGATACTAGTATAACTACTACTATCAATAATGACCATGCATACCTTATTTTGGATATATTAGTGAGTATGGAAGATGTTTCTTTACTCATTAATCTCATATTTAATTTGTACACTAAGTGTTCTCCTTGTTACCAATGTTTTGTGTTTGATAGGTATACCTTCTCATCACTTTCTTCTTCTAGTAGCGGCATTTTCTCATAATCAGACTTCTTAGCACTTTCACTTGTCACAGTACCATCAACTTGAAGTATCATTATATGTTTATTAGGGCATTGAGATGCAACATGTCATTTACCCAAGTATCTAAAACAAGTAATCTCATGAGAGAATTTAGGAATGGACTCACCTTACTTGATGGACTTATTTAATTTTTGAATAGTGATATTTGCCTTTGATTTATTGGGAGTGGTGTTCTTTTTTTGCTCAATCTTCGAAGCTTTATTGATTCAGGACCATGCCAATTTGATGAAGTGTATGGTGTGTTTTACTTGGAGGAATCTTGAGCCTTCAATTGCCTTTCAACTTTTTCAGCCATGTGCACATCTCTTTAATTGTTAGATAATGATGCAATTTGACAATATTGGCAATTTTGCAATTTAATCCTCTAAAAAATCTAGCCATGGTGGCTTTGGGATATTTCTTGACACTAGCTCTAATCATTGCAACCTCCATCTTATTGCAAGCATCTGTACAACTCTAGGTAGAAGTGCGCTAGTACAAACCCCTTGCACATGACTACTTTTATCTCCTCCCAAGTACTGATGGGTCGTTCATGGTTTATCCTTCTAGATATGACCAATTGGTACACTAATAAATGACATAGTGAATTCCAATTTGATTTTTTTCTCCTCTAAGTAGTTATGTACACCATACACAAGGTCTACCTTTTTTTCCCACTCAAGATAGTTTTCGGGATCACTCTTGCCTTGGAATGGTAGAGTTTTCAACCTGATACTTCCAAAATCTTTATAAACTCTTGAAACACCCCCTATCCTTTGAGTTCTATGGGATGCCTTAATCTCTTCCTCTTCATAATGGATTCCTCCTCTTTGAACATAGGGTTTTGATGTGTTCGTTGTGATTGCAAAGTTTCTTTTGATCCTCTCTTGCTTATGGATTCTATTACTGTGAGCTTCTCATTCATGGTCTCCATCATAAGGTTTAAATGAGGAATATGTTCCCTTAACAATTTTAACTAATTGCCACCTTTTGCGCCTCTACCATGGTTGAATTTAGTGTTGTGGAAGAAAGAAAAGTATATTCTTACAAACCCTTTTTCCTTTACCCCAAACATACACTACTCAACCCAAGTGTATCTCTCTTTTTATTTGGCTTTTACTTTGATGAAAAACACTCAAGCCTTTTTCCTCTCAAAATCACAATTTATAGTAAGGCACACCAAAATAATCAATATGTCACAATTGAGACCAAAGAATGAAGAAGAAGGAATCAAAGAATAAACACAAGAAAATATGCAAGGATGGATTTCTATCAAACAAGTAGGAAAAAAATATTTTAGCAAGAGTCTTGAAGCAAAATATTCACAAATTTTAGGAGTATTTGGTAAATTCAAAAAAGAATTTGCATGAAAATATTGCTAGCTTAAAGCCAAATCCAACTTGGATTAAAGTTACACAAATACTTTTCTAACTAAAAATCAACAACCCAGTTTCTTTTTAGAAGTATAACCTTAATTCTTGGCCTACAACGAACCAATCCAAATCCCTTTAGAAAATGGAAATCCTTTTGCATAAGGTGAATAGTAACTGAGAGTAGTAACTGTGAATAGTACTAGCGAATAGTACTGTGAACAGTGTAGTTTTTTTTAATATACGAAACTTCTTTTTTTTTTTTCATAGTAGGAAATAGGGTTTCTTGAAAATCAAGAAATCAATTCAATGCAACAAAAGTTTTAGGCAAAAACAAGAAAAATCAAAACAAGACACTACGAGAAGAACAATTTAGAGATAATTCACAAAGAAACAAGAACAAAGAATAGAAGGAAGGAAAAGGATCACAGGATGGAAAAGTTAAGAATAAGAACAAGAACAAGAACAAGAACAAAAAATAAATTTACAAGAACAAATATAAACAAAAAGCTATGAACAACCAAACAGAGTTACCCAAATTGCTTTAGTACCAAACTGATGTGAACCCTTAGAGAACTCGTCCAAAAAACCCAAAAATATATGGATGGCCCCAAGAACAACCCAACAATGAGTTGAACCACTTGCTCCAAGGTGGAAAAGACTTTTATACTAATCTAACAATGTAGATTGAAACCTTGGTATCAATATGGATCGAAATAATGCCACAAGTTAAAGGAACAAAAGTTAACTTTATAAGTTGCAAGAGTAATACAAGAATAGCTTTAATGCACTCAAAAGTTCACATACCTACTAAAATATTGAAGAACCTTGCAATAAAATTTTATTGATGAATAATGCATATGAAATTTCGACCTCTCTTGCCTATTTATAGGGTTAAGAGGTAGCCAAAACATTACCTAATTACAAGATTGTTTTTCCTAATTTTTAGGGCAAGAAAGAATTCTATTTGTTGGATAAGTTTTTCTAGAAGAAACCAACCATGAACTTAATCCTAAAATAAGAAGTTTCGTCTTAAAACAAATTGGAAGTTTTTTAAAAAGGCCTCATAAAATTTCAGCCCTAAATGACACATAAATCACTATGGACAATAAAAGTAAAGACATCAAATTAGGTTGAAAAACCCTTTGGCTGAACTATTGTTGAGAAATTCGGCCAAGACCTATATTTTTATGATATTTGGTCTTCTAATAAATTAAATGGCTTAAGTACAAGGAATATGGGTAATTACACTACAATTAAGGATTTAATTAAAGTTAATCAACCCAGAAGACAAAGTCCAATTTGGACATGCACTATGGTTGTTCTTTGAACACTTTTTGAGCCCAAATCCAAAAATATAACTAAGCCTCTTTGTGTGGCCAATTGAGAAAAGGTGCAAGCTCTCATTGAAAGGGAGTCATTTGAATCTAGAGTGATACACAGTGCCTAGCGAGTCAAATGGCTGCATTGAGTTGATTTTTGTCGAGGTTAGTCGAAAGAGCCTTACCATTTTTCAAAGTGTTGAAAAAGCAAGAAAAGTTTGAATGGAAAGAACATATTTTCTTTTTTGAATGGTTCATTATTTATGCAGAAGAAAATTCAATTAATTTTCCTTTTGATAAAACTATTTTTATTTTGAAAAAATGGAAAACTTCAGATGGAGAAGTTCCATCTGAATTCCTCCAAATAAACCACTAACGATTTCTTACAAATCTGTTCATTTAAAAGCTATTCCTTTTAAACAAAGGATGAAATAGAATCATTAACTGGTAAAGATATACAAAGTGTTTTTGAACAAAGCAATTATACTAATAAGTATTTACAAACTATTGGAGAATATTTAATTACAAATAATAAAACTACTCTTCAATCTTATTATGTTCCTCCTTTTTCAAATTTACAGATTTTTACTGTTCCTTAGCTACTTCTTTTCCAAATATTCTTTTATTCAAACCATATGAAATCCCTAGTTAATTGACAAAACCTATACATGAAAAACCTTTGTCCAAATTTTAGAAAAGATTAGCCAAAATAGAAGAGTCACTTCATACTCCTAAGCCTAAGCAGAAAATGGAAATGGGATCATCTTCAGTTTCTGCTCATCAATCCAAATCAAATGATCCAGCCTCGGCCTCGGTCAACCAATCAGTCTGTGTCCTAAATAAAGAGAGTGATAAAAATGAGTCATCCGACCTTGAAGTTGCCAAATTCAGGAGCTTTAGACCCAATAGCTATAGTGAAGGCAAGTCTATTTCCACCTGGAAAAATTCACAAAAACTTTATTACCTAGGGCTACTTATCCTAACTTAGCCTTAGAAGAAAGACCAAATATTTTTCAAAATGATTATACTGCAAATGGTATTTATGAATGGTGTATTGATGTCAATCTGAATACAACATTTTAACAATACTACAACAAATGACTATGGTAGTTACAACATATCGAACAACGCATAATTGTCCTGACCAATTAACAGCTCATGTTTTAATTGCTGGTTTTATAGGTTAGATAAAAGGATGGTGGGATGAACACCTATCAAACGAAGATAAAGATAATATTTTAAAATTTGTTAAATTAGATGAAGATGGTGAACCCATTTTAGTTAATGGTCAAACTATTTCTAATGCTGTTTCTACTCTTCTTTTTACAATTGCAAAAACTTTTGTAGGAGACCCAGGGATCTTCAAAGATAGATCATCTGAGCTCCTTAACAATTTGAAATGTAAAAAAATATCTAATTTTCAATAGTACAAAGATACATTTTTTACTAGAATCTATTCTAGGCCTGATGGTAATCAAGCCAATTGGAAAGAAAAGTTTTTAGATGGTCTTCCAAAATCTTTGCGTGACATGGTTCGTGATGAACTATGAGTCTAATACAATGGCATAGTTTCTTATGAACAAATTATGTATGGTCAATTAACAAGTCAAATACAACAAGTTTGCTTAAAAAATTTGTAGACAAGATAAGATCCTTAGGCAATTAGCTAAGGATAGAGCCCAACAACAAAAAGACTTAGGATCTTTTTGTGAACAATTTGGTCTTCCTAGTTGTCACCAACCCATAGGAAGAGGTCGTCCAAAACTAAGTTTAGGAAGTATAGACCCAGTCTTCCTTACAAGCCCAAAAAGCATTTTTCTAAAAGACATTTTGATCCACCTAAACCGGTTTCAGAATGTCTTTTAGAAAATGCTTTTTGGGCTTGTAAGGAAGACTGGGTCTATACTTCCTAAACTTAGTTTTGGACGACCTCTTCCTATTGGTTGGTGACAACTAGGAAGACCAAATTATTCACAAAAGGATCCTAAGTCTTTTTGTTGTTGGGCTCTATCCTTAGCTAATTGCCTAAGGATTTTATCTTGTCTACAAATTTTTAAAGCAACTTGTTGTATTTGACTTGTTAATTGACCATATGTAATTTGTTCATAAGGAACTACACCATTGTATTGAACTCATAGGTCATCATGAACCATGTCACGAAAAGATTTTGGAAGACCATCTAAAAACTTTTCTTTCCAATAGGCTTGATTACCATCAAGTCTAGAATAAATTCTAGTAAAAAATGTATCTTGGTACCATCTAAAATCAGATAATTTTTTACATTTCAAATTATTAAGGAGCTTAGATAATCTATCTCTGAAGATCCCTGGGTCTCCTACAAAAGTTTTTGCAATTGTAAAAAGAAGAGTAGAAACAACATTAGAAATAGTTTGACCATTAACTGAAATGGGTTCACCATCTTCATCTAATTTAACAGAATTTAAAATTTTATCTTTATCTTCGATTGATAGGTGTTCATCCCACCATCCTTTTATCTAACCTGTAAAACCAGCAATTAAAACATGAGCTGCTAATTGGTCAGGACAATTATGCGTTGTTTGATATGCTGTAGCAACCATAGTCCTTTGTTGTAGTATTGTTAAAATGTTGTATTCATATTGACCATCAATACACCATTCATAAATACCATTTGTAGTATAATTATTTTGAAAAATATTTGGTCTTTCTTCTAAGGCTAAGTCAGGATAAGTAGCCCTAGGGTAATGAAGTTTTTGTGAATTTTTCCAAGTGGAAATAGACTTGTCTTGACTATAGTTATTGGGTCTAAAGCTCCTGAGTTTGGAAACTTTAGGGTTGGATGACTCATCTTTATCAGTATCTTTATTTAAGACACAGACTGATTGGTTGACCGAGGCCGAGGCTGGATCATTTCATTTGGATTCATGAGCAGAAATTGAAGATGACCCTATTTCCATTTTCTGCTTAGGCTTAGGAGTCTGAAATGACTCTTCTATTTTGGCTAATCTTTTCTAAAATTTGGACAAAGGTTTTTCATGAATAGGTTTGGTCAATTGACTAGGGATTTCATATGGCTTGAATAAAAGAATATTTGGAAAAGAAGTAGCTGAAGGAACAGTAGAAATCTGTAAATTTGAAAGAGGAGGAACATAAAAAGATTGAGGAGTAGTTTTATTATTTGTAGTTAAATATTCTCCAATAGTTTGTAAATACTTATTAGTATAATTGTTTTGTTCAAAAACACTTTGTATATCTTTATCAGTTAATGGTTATGTTTCAACCCTTTGTTTAAAAGGAATAGCAAATCAACAGATTTGTAAGAAATCGTTAGTGTTTTATTTGGAGGAAATTCAGATGGAACTTCTCCATATGAAGTTTTCCATTTTTTCAAAACAGAAATAGTTTTATCAAAAGGAAAATCAATTGAATTTTCTTCAGCATAAATAATGAACCATTCAAAAAGAAAATATGTTCTTTAATTTTATTAAGAAAATCGTAGTAATTTTCTTGGACTTGTTTTCGAGAATCATTTTTGAAATTATTCAGAAACCATATTCTTTTAGAAAGATTTTCTTTAGAGTAAAAATCCTTTCTAAGATATTCTTTATCAATTTGAAAACCAATTTGAGTATCTAGAGTCAAAGTTCTTAATTCACTAATTGGTAAATCCCCTTGCTCTGAAAAAGATTCCTCGACCAACTTGTTTTTCCACATTCCGAATACTTACCTCCATATGTCGAATTGTTGCATCTTGATTGTTCATGTGACTTTCAAAACGATTCATCACTTCTTGATTTGATTGAATAAGCTTTGCCACCATTTCCTCAAGGTTCTTATTCGGCTTCTCCATGGGTGGTGGAAATACTAGTCTAGGTGGGTTCATTGGTTGCTGATTTTGCCCTCCCCAAGAAAGATTAGGGTGATTCCTCCATCCGGGATTGTATGTATTTGAGTAAGGATTATTTTTGAGGTCCCCTGTTGAAATTAGAAACAAAATTAGCATCTTCAGTAGTATAAGAATTATGATTTACCTGACAAGCAGTTGACTCGTGTCTTCCACCACAGAAGTCACAAGTTGTCTCCTTTATCTTCAAAACCGAATCTATCTTTCTATTGAAAGCAGCAAATTGAGCAGCAATGACAGTATTAACATCAATCTCATGCACTCCACTTGGTTTCTTGGCATTGAATCTTTCAGTTGACCATTGATAGCTATTAGACACCATTTGATCAATCAACTCAAAAGCTTCATCGGGCGTTTTATTATTCAATGTACCACCAGCTGCGGCATCTATAGTTCTTCTCATATTTGGACCAATTCCATTATAGAACGTTTGCACTTGCATCCAAATTGGAATACCGTGGTGTGGACATCTCCTTAACAGCTCCTTAAACCTTTCCCATGCCTCATATAGGGATTTTCCATCATTTTGTATGAATGTGGTGATATCATTCCTCATTTTTGCTGACTTGGCAGAGGGAAAATACCGGCTTAAGAACTTTTGCGCCATATCCTCCCAAGTGATGATAGAGACTGTAGGAAGAGAAGATAACCATGCCTTAGCTTTATCACGTAAAGAGAATGAAAATAACCTAAGCCTAATAGCATCATTGAGAACTCAATTATATTTAATGGTATCACAAATTTCAAGAAAAGCTTCAATGTGGAGGTTAGGATCTTCATTCGGCAAGCCACTGAATTGAACAGCATTTTGAAGCATTTGGATCAAGGACGGCTTGAGCTCCAAATTGTTGGGTAGAATTGCTGGCCTTCTGATGCTTGAAGTGGAATCTTGAACCGTTGGAGTGGAATAGTCCATCAAAGTTCTCCTTTAAGGTTGAATTGGGAGATGTTCTTCTTCGGCCGCCATTGGATTTCTGTCAACGACTAACTCTAGCTCTTTCAATCCTCTTAGAATTGTTTTTTCGGGTTCAGGATCAAATTCTTCCAGTTCTCCTTTCCGACTTCTCAAATTCATGCAACTTTTGAATTCCTTTGACAAGAATCCAAGAAAAAGAAATAAAAATTAAATAGCTAGTCTCTACCAAAAATCAATCAATATCAATAGCAATTGTAAAAAATTAGTAAATTCAATCCCCGGCAACGGCGCCAAAAACTTGTTCAGTGAAATTGCAAGTGTACAATATCAACAAGTAATAAAGTGGTGAGTAGAGTATCATTCCCACGAGGATTGTTTAAAACTAACCAATTACTTACCAATATGATTAATTCAACAAGCAGCTAGCCAATTAAATTGTTTTATGGTAAATTAAACTAAAGAAGGAAAAATTAATAACAATTGATAAAAACAACAAATAAGATGTTAGAGATTTCGATTTCACTTAATCAATCCTAATTAACTCTCTTGACTTGTCATGCAATTAAATTAAATTCCAAATTATGATGGTGAAATTTCCCTAATGTAAATTAATAGCCGACATTGGTCTAATAACCCTATTTAGATTAAAATCAACTCACACTCTAGGTGAATTTAGATTTCTAAATGCATTAGAAACTATGGAAATTCCCGGATTCAATCTAAGTAGCCACGACTTAGTTTTACTACCGAAACCACATGAACAACCTAGATTATTACGGTCTAAATTGAATTCACGGTTTAATATCACATGAGCACATGCATGTTATCTCCACACGGTATCAAACAAGCATAAAAAATCAATTAGGTGGTGATCAATTACCTAAAAGCAATAAGAACATGATATTAAACTCATAATTGAAATATAGGTTGCATGAACAAGTCTTAAGAATTAATTATTCATGATTAAGCTCCATCTAATCTCTAACAAAAGAATTTAGAACATAATGAAATTTAGACTAACAACAAAAATAAAAGTAGACATAATTAAAATTAAAAATAAATTCTGAAAATTAAAATAACTATATTTAATAAATATGAAAGCTATAAATTATTTAATTCTTGAAAATAAAGCACAACTAGAAATTCAGAACAAAAAACAAGAAATTAAATTACTAAAATTACTAGACTAACTAAACTAAAACAAGAAAAGAGAAGAAAAAAAAAACTAAACTAAAGAAAACAATAAAAGACAAAACCCGATAAAAGATGTGGAGAAAAAAATGGAATTCTGCTGCTATGTTTCTGCACCTGGAAGCTTCCAAAGGAAAAGAAAAGTTGGCTACTGGCTTGGTACCCAAGTCAAGCTTGGCGGCTGCTTCTATTAGACTTACTAAACTACTGAAGACAACAAGTACAGAACCACGAAAAAAAAAAAGAAACAAGAAACAATTGACGGTTGAAGTTTCTGAAGAAAAAGAAAGGACTGCTACTGAAATTTATGAAGAAAAACCGAGAGCAAGAAGAAAAGCTTACTAAAAAGTAGGAAGGACAAGAAGAAGAACAACAAGCAGCGGCTGAAATTCTGCATCGAAGTTGTTCTCTAAACTACTGAAGAAAAACAATGCAAAAGAAATCGGGCGGCTGCTCTAGCTAACTACCGAAACAGAAACCAGAAAGCAAAAGAAAAGAAAATTCTGCTAAATCTAAAATGAAGCTAAAGAAAAAGAAGAAAAGAATGAAGTGCTCCTCCCTATCTCTCTCGGCTGTGTTGTTTATATAGAGAAGCTGATTTCCTAAACTCCAAATCCATCTTCAAATTGTAATCGGCTTCTTCTTTCTTGTTTCCAAATTCCAGCCGTATGTTGTTTCCAAATTGCAGCCCAGCTGAAGAAGTCTTTTCCTTTTTCCTCATTTGTTTCCAAATTCCTCTGCAGCTCAGTTTCTTCTTGTTGTTTTCTGTTTCTAGTTCCTTCTTTCCCTGTATGTGCTGCTCGGTTTTCTGTTTCCTAATTTGTACTCAGCTTTGTTTCCTTCTTGCAGCTGTTGTCTTCTATTTCCAATTTGCAGCTGACTTCCCTTTCTCTTTTGGCTGAAGCATGCTTTTGTCTTCTTTGTTTCCAAATCGTTTCAGCTTACTTTGGTTTCCCTGTTCAACTCGTATTCTACTTCCAAATTGTAGATGACTCTTGTCACAGTTTTGTCTTCTTAGTTGCAGCTAAAGGAGTCTTCTTGTTATGCTGTTTCTTGAGCTTGTCCCGTAGCTTCTTCTTTTCCTAATTGCTTTGGCTTTTGACAATAAAGTAGTCCCAAAATAATTAGTTAGTCCTTTGATCCTCAAATTAGAAGAAAATTCAAGATTATGCTCAAAAGTTCTAAAAATATTTGAAAACTTGGAAATCATAAAATCAAAGGATAATTTGGCCAAAATATGTTAAAACAAATCAAAACACAAGCCAATTTCTAACCATAATTAATAAAAATACCCTATATAAAATAGAATTATCAGTAACACAGCTAACCTAATAAAGTAGATCGAGGTTAAGACATGGCACCCCGATAAAATGGGACTGCACCTCCTAGCTAACCCAGCTAAAAGCAACAAAATTCCTAACTTGTTGGTCACTACTTACATAGTTCCTCTAAGCAACAACCGAAGCAACGGATAGGCAGAATTACCCTGCGCGGCATTGGCTGGCCTAACTCCTGTCCCTGCGAGGACTTATGCTACGTATCATCGTGTGCTTGCCCTTCCTCCCATGCTAGAACACAAAAATCCTCAGTAGGGAAGCCTGGCTGATAGCACCCTAGAACACCATTGGCTTCAAAGTCCAGCAATCTGACGTCCATGATCCAGCTCAGCTCTTCCACCCATACTAGGATCCCCAAAACCTCTCCAACGGAGGACCTATACGCTACACTACCCTAAAAAAAATAAAAATTTTGCATTGTAGCTACAGTGCAAAAATCACGCCAAATCGCACTGATGATTGTCCCTATGAACAATAAAATTTGTAAGCTTCCAGCCTGCCTCTTAACTTTTATCTTCATTTGTGAGCTTAAGTGAGAACTAGGAAGGCCTCTTTGCACTTAATTTTTTTTGGCTAATGATATTGACACTTCATTTTCATCATTAAAGGTATAAAATTGTATTACTAACTATATTTTACTGAGACAGAAGAGTTTATTTTACTAATTGTTATACTAATTGTATTACAATCCCAAATTATAAGTATAAATATATCTTTTCTCTCGCAAGTAAGGTTAGGTACTTTTGGCTAAAAAAATTTCTATTATGCTAGTTTGAACTTGACAACTAACCTGAGCATTAGATAGTTTACTTGGGAATAATCCTAATATTAGTTTTTGCAAAAGTACACTCGTGGCGATAATAAATCAGATTTTTATCCTGAAGTACGTAGGTGGTGGATTTCATCTTTGACATATTCTTCTACATTTTGTAAAACTCCTTGTACACTCAATAATTAGAAAAAACTTTGACGAACTTGAAATATTAAAAGATACAATTCCATAATGATAAATTATTGAGTAGCATGATGCATGCATATCACTAACAAATTCTTTCACTTAACATGCTATTCTTGAATTATATGCATGTGTCAAAAGTAGATGGACTTGTCTCTTAGAGTGCTATTTTTAAATTCTAAGCATGTCTTAGAAGTAGATGAACTTGTCTCTTAGAAGTGCTTTTGTAAAAGTGTTAACAACTTGGTCTTCAATATTGTAAAATTTCAACGCGACTTAACTTATTTGATCGAATGTGATATAAAATGATGGTTGATAAGAATGGCGAGATCTACTTTGATAAACCATTTTTTTTAATTTTTTTTTGCAATTTTAATGATTGATTTGTTATCACCGGACATGATCATTTTGCTTCTCACCAACATCTTCAAGAACTCCTCAGCCACATGATCTGTAAGGCTGCCAAACTAGCTACAATATTTTCACTTCAGCTAATGATTGGGTCACAAATTGTTTCTTCTTGGATACCTAAGAAAATGCTCCCAAAGTAAGTGGAAAATAGTAGCTTGGTATGCTTTTATTCCAAACTTTGCAAGAACATTTTTAGCATACTTCTTTTGACAAATAAAAACTTCATCCTCTTGTTGATAAATTTTATACCTGGAAAATGATGTAGCAATCACATATCATTTATTTCATATCTTTTAATCAAGTCTTTCTTAAATGTAGTAATCATTTTGTCATTATTATCAATATAAAGCAAATTACCAATGTATACAACAACAATAAGAATGCTTAAAGTAGCTTGAGTCTTAACATAAAAAGTTGGCTCACTTTCTCTTTTGGGAAAAATACATTTTTATTTCCTAATATTATATCTATTATTGGTTTTAATAACCCCTAATGTTTTAAAACCAATATATTTAATCCTTAAAATTTTCAATTATAACACATTTGTCCACTTAATAGAAATTGATACTGAATAAATAGACCTGAATATGTGAGGGTCATGTGTTTATTAGTCAAAAGGCACCTAACCTATTTATTTTTTCTTTTAAGTCCTTCTTTGTAAATAAGTTTGAATGATCCTTATGCTTATTGTCCTCATCTTTATCGTCACCACCAACACAACTAGATTATCATGGGTTCATCAAAGATGTTCTAAATTGAACAACTATTTTTATAGGGACCACTAGAGATGAATAAAAGGCACAGTATTATGGGTTTTAGGCTATGGAAGAGAAAAGAAGAGAGATGAGGATGATGAGGATTTGGGTTGAGGAAGTGAATGAGAACAAAGATGTGAATAGTATAAATCTTAGTACATTTTTTTTTCAAAAAGCCATTGATTGGCTGATAGACTTGGCTACCTTGTTATAAATATATCAAAAATAAAGTATATGAAAGAGGGGGACACAGACATTACCTTTCCTAGACATAAAGTACAAGTGGACGGCTTGACCCTTGCTACTTATTTTTCTAGAAATAATAGAACACTCTAAACATAGTGAAAATTACATATCTAACTCCTATCTAAAGATGTAGGATTAAACTAGTCATGGAATATCCTCTAAATTTCAAAAGAGATGAAATTTCTTACCTCATATGCCAACTTGGTGAGCCTATCTACCACTGAATTTGCCTCCTGATAACAATGCGAGAACAATGCCACCAACCACTAGTTCCTAGATATCTTACAAAAATAAAGTTGAAACTGCCATGGTATTGAGGTCTCTCCATTCACCATATCAACAAGCACCTATGAGTCACACTCCACTTTAACTCTCTAAATACCAAAGTATTACACAAAACTAGCCCAAGAAGCAAGGATTTATATTCTATCCTCATGACCAGGACCAAATTGTCATGATAAGCAAATATCGACTTGCCCACGTCATCCCATAAAACTCCACCCCATGAAGATGAAGACTCCTCTCCACTACCTACTAAACTCATTCCGGGAGTTGTTCAAGTTACTCACCAAACTTTCAATTCACTGTGACATATTGCGGGGGACCAATGACGAAAGTTAGGTTCAAATGACTTCAAAAACATCTTAAGTGGTTTATTCATGATATCCAAACTCGTCAAGTATGTGGCCAAGACTTGCAAATCATTAATTTATTGCAAGTCCATTTTTTAAGAACACTAGTCTTGCCTTGGCCGAATTCTAGTGTAATAATAGGCCAAATAGTTTAGTTAATCTTTAACATTATTTTCAGGATTATGTCTAGCCGAATTTTGGTAATTAAAAAGCCAATCTTGCTGGATTTTTAATTGTTATGGCCGAAATTTAGGTCTTTATTTAGATGCCAAATTTGTAAGTTTGAAGGAAGCCTTAAAGGGCCAAACTTCCAAGTCCAATTGATTTTAGGGTTTTTATTTCCTTTTTGTTTTAAAGCTCTTTTGGCCGTCCCTCCCCCTTAAGAATTACATTAGGATCAGGATTTTAGTTGTTTCCTTTTAGCACATTTTTGTACTCTATAAATATAGGCCATTGGTCATGAATAAAACACACATGAATTTTGAGAATTTTGACATTATGTTGTTGAGAGTTTGAGTGAATCAATCTCTTTGTTCTTGTAAAAACAATATGCTTACAAATTTGACTAGTTTGTGGCACCTTTGAGTCTTATAAATCTAGTAGATGCCTATGTTGTGATGATGCTTCATCCATCGATCTCAATCCACCGGTTCTAATGATTTCACAAGTTAAGTCTTGGGTTTTGTTTTGCTTGTTGCGTATTGCCAGCTCTCTATAACCGTGAGGTGCACATCACTCCCATATGTGTTTAGCTTATATCTTTTCCTTTTGGGAAATTGCCACCACACCAGCACCATCTTGTAACATACTTTGAAAACATCCACATGATCTAAAAAGTTGCACCAAGTTTGTCCTCGAATATCCAACTTTGGGTAATAATTTGGCCAACATCTCGAACATTAGAAACTCCAATTCTTTAACTACTCAATCCACTGTCATCCTCCTATTCTAAAATTTATACAGATTCCTTGCATTCTAGATCACCCAACAAATAAGTTGTGAAAGAACCCACAACGTAGAACTCAACACCTTTTTATCACTTCTTGCACACCATAATGTGCCACACAATAGCTCTAAATCTGCTATCCACCAACAAGGCCTACTCTTTGTTCAAAATAATTCCACATATCCATGGCATATTCACCAAAATAAAAAAACACGATCAGTACCCTCCATTTGATGATCTTGGTAGAAAAAACATTTAGATGGCCCTATTATGCCAAACTGGTATAGTACCTCATCCAACGAAATACAACCTCTCAACATTGATGAAATAAAGAATGCTATGGACTCTCCCATACTTGTCATCCATAGAAAATTGTCAAATGGATGTCTCATTACTCTACTCTTAACTAGCTCATAAGCTGATTTTCACCAAAAAAAAGGCACCAAATGTTGTTGCCTTCCATACAAGCTAATTCTCCTCACCATGTACCAATTTAATAGGTATCTCCGAAATTTTGTCCTTTACATCTTGGCAATAAAGAGCTCAATATATCCACATTCCATGTATTATCTGTGGTAAAGACCAAAACTTTTTAATTGCCCTACAAATTCAACAAATTATGTATCGGTCTATCCCTTATCTAGCATAAAGGACAGCTTTCCAATTTTAATATCCTAAACAAAATTCCTTCAACTAACTCCCAAATACATATCATATGTTTCCATACATGAGATATAATAGCTGTGCAAGTATCCAAAGTTGGGTGACTTGTCCCCATATACTTTTCCTTCAAATAAATGGACCAAAGAGATATTTGCTATTGAAATTCCCACCAAAGCTTACAATCATAAGCCTTAGCTATTCCATCTAAAGTCCAAAATCCAAAACCCCTCTCCTTCTTTGGAATGCAAAGATCTAACCATTTCCCCCAATGATACTTAGGCCCAAATTCATATTCTCCCCAAAAAACCTAGCAATAAGTCTTTCCATAGCATATATCACTCTTCCTGGAGAATGCAAGACTTCTAATATGGACATAGGTACCATAGTATGAATATGTCCCACAAGTATAGAGATTATTAATTGTTTCCACATTATGTATAGATTAGTTGACTTTTTTCTTCCTTCTCTTTAGAATGATTTCAGAGTAGCAATGAGAAAGAAGAGAAGATAAAAGAGAGGTTCCAGCTATGGGGTTTAGGTGACGGAAGTGAAATCAAGAGCGAAAAGAATGATGATGAACAACACGAAGAGGAATATTTAGGGGCATGAGAGAAAATAAGAAGGTTTTAATGGTGGATTTGGATACACTAGGGGCTGGATTTGAGGAATTTGATTTTTTTCTATTCATTTCCTTCATCGAAAAAAGCATAGTTTGCTGACAAAGAATCTATAGGAAGAAGCTATAAATATTGTAAATAAAATACTTAATGAAATTGAGAAAATAGGGCTTCCTATGATAGAGAGGGGCTTAATTGGAAAAAAGACTTTAAAGAAGAAGAAATAAGTCAAGTGCCCTTTGACCAATAGAAATTTTACAATCACATGTTTGGGTCAATGAACTTAGTACCAATTTCTATTAATTTGACCAAATGAATTATAAAATTTAGGTCTAAATGTGCCAACTTTAAAACATTAAGGACTAAAAATGACAATAAGTCAAATTTAGGGACTAAAATTCATTTGTCCCCTTCCCTTTTGAATCCTTACCCAATGAAAGAAGAATTAATTTGGCTATACCAAGCCTTTAGTGCTTGTTTCAATCTATAAAATGCTTTATTCAACTTCTATGCTTTTTTTTTCACTTTCTTGACAAAGTCTTGATGTTTTTTTTCTTCCTTCATTTCTTCATCCAAAAATATACATTCAACATTAAGTTGGTAAAGATTTCTTCCTTCTGGCTAATAGAGCAACTAGAGCACAAATGGTACAACTCTTGTAACCAGTGAAAATATCTCATTGTAGTTGATTTCTAGCTATTATCAGTAGCCTTTAGTGTTGGATTATGCAGTAAGGACCAGTCATATGATGATGGTTTAGGCATGCATTGTATCATAATGTTTATAATGAATGGCAATGATTATTATGTTTATTCTTATATCTGCATTTCATAAAATAAATATAATAATGTCCCAAGAATTTAATTATTCTAGAATTATCCCTAGTCGAGTATTATTATTAAATGGGATAATGATAATACATTAAGACTAGTATGTGTCGTAACTGATAAAATAGTTCATGATATGAGATATCAAGTCAACACATAGGTACATGTTGGAGAACAATGTACTGGATTTACCTACCATGAGAAATATCACATGGATTATTATGTGAAGTGTCATAAATCTTTCTCATAGTGATGATGGTGTAAATAATCCTTAGATTTGAGATCTTCAGAGATCCCAACATGAGGAGTTGCATGTTTTGATACTAGCAAACGTTACCCGTAACAAGGTGAACTATAAAAGTAGTAATTTGATATGCAATGAATCATGTAGTGGGATGTTGAGTGATCAAGATAGGATTTTCCTCTCCTATATAATGGGAGTCATATCTTAGGGCCCCTTGATTGAGTGAGACCGTAAAATGCAGGGCCGTGCTCAAATGAGTCGATATGTGATATCGGGCTCATTTGTATAGATGTGTCTTCTCAGAAAACGCAAAGATTGAACAATGCGAGCATGACACGCTCCATGGCTCATGTTCAATCAAGATATCTAGGGCAAAGGGATTTAATTACACGGTAACTTCTATCACGAGAAAAAGTAACGTTGAATTGCTAATATTCTCATAACTTGGGTAGTAATGATGTGTTGCTAGACACCGTTCATTACTTTTGGCATAAAATGTATTTTATGTCAATGCCAACGTTATGAGAACCTATTGGGTCACACACTTAAATTGTATCCAAAGGAAATGCAAAAAATTCATGCGATGAATTTTGGTTAATTTAAGAATCCTATTGAGAATAGGAATCTATTGGGTTTTTGTTTTAAAGCGGTTTTGGATTTAAGGCTAAAATATTTTGGTTCTATTTTTTTAATAAATCCAAAATGGTTTTAGATTTATTAATTAATAAATAAAAGGGAGGAAGAGTGTTGGTCCAA
The DNA here is from genome assembly GCA_020080225.1 of Gynochthodes officinalis. Classification (NCBI taxonomy): domain Eukaryota; kingdom Viridiplantae; phylum Streptophyta; class Magnoliopsida; order Gentianales; family Rubiaceae; genus Gynochthodes; species Gynochthodes officinalis. Next base: position 7,453,315 of record CM034620.1, read on the forward strand.
TGCATGTGCAACACATGGCAAGAAAAGAGTGTTGGTCCAATGCATGTACAACACATGGCATGCAAAGGAAAGAGTGTTGGTCCAATGCATGTTCAACACATGGCAAGAAAAGAGTGTTGGTCCAATGCATGTACAACAAATGGATTTGTTTTCTGCAAAAGGGAAGAGTGTTGGTCCAATGCATGTACAACACATGGCAATTGATTTTATCAAAGAAAAGTGGCACCTTGTGTTGGCCGAATTTTTGGCTTGAAGAAAATTCTGCACTTTCATTTTGGTTTTGCTTGCTTGCTTGTTGGACGAATTTTTTTCCTTCTTGAGAGCCATGTGTTTGGTATTTTTATTAGCCTTCTATCCAAAACAGCCACCACATATTTCTTGTTATAGTAACAAAACAAAAGAAAACAGTCTTCAAGTTGAGAACGTGAGGAAGAACCCAAAGAGCAAAGTTGTTGGCTAGCACCAACATATTTTGTTAATCTCCTTTTGGTTAATTGTTTGACAATTAACTTCAAAACTTGGAGGCGATTGTGTGGATACCATAGAGGCAAGGATCTTTTGGTTTTTGCTGGTAATTCAACAAGGAAAACCTTCACAAGGAGGTTCCACTGGTTTGAAGGTAAACTTTCTTGACAACCAATTTGATTTCACTTCGTTTGGATCCTTGGAGGAAACCAATTTTTCTAAAATTTCCGCTGCAAACTCTGATTTGGTTTCCTACATTTAGCAATAAGTCTTTTCTTCTTTCTTACAATTGAGCCATTTGGATTCAGGTTAACATTGTAAACCTATTTTACTCCAATGATCACCTTGTTTTTAGGTTTCTCAACAAGCCCCTAAGTTTTGTTCTTTTCACTTGCTTGATTCTCTTACTCCATTATCTTTCTCTAACTTTTTCTTCATTTGCTTCTTTAGAACTTTTGGGTCACAGACATAAAAGTTGCTTCTTGCATTAAGATCCCTCAAACTTCTCATTTTTTATTGTAGTTGAAGTTAGTCTTAATTTGAGTTTAGAGAAGTTGTGGAAAAGGGTGTTTCATGCTATATGAATGACAACCTTCAAACTTTGAGCTATGGCCAACAGAAATACATCTCTCACTTAGGCCATCAAGATTATACCTCTTTGTTTTTTTCTCTCTCTTCTTTTTTTTTTTTAGTAGATTTGAGTCTAACAAGTGCTATTATATACTTTCAGGTCTTTCAGATATGTTTTTCCTTCTTTTCATACTTCAATTGGAGTTTGATTCCACACAACTTTAGATGGGCTTCTATTTAGTAAATCCAAAATATACTCATAGTTTTAGCCCAAATTTTAGTAATCCACCATTTTGATATTGTGTATAGCAAACAATGATCTTCTCCACATATTCATGGTGAGCAGAATCGGTGTGTGCAAAAGTGTGTCAAAATATAGCTCAAACTCACACAAACTTACACCTAAACCTCACTTAATCAATTGTAGTAAAGCATAGGGATCATTTTCCACAGGGAAGGGGACAAAACACAAAATTAAGTGCAATTAATTATTTGCTAAGGAGTGATGTATAGAGTGATTTTTAACCAATAAGCATGAATAAAAGTATGCACATAAAAGAGAATACTAAAATCTAAATGTTAATTTGAACAACTCAACTTAAACAAAGAGAGAAACACACAAATGAGGAAGGAGGGTGATCTTTGGGTTCAATGCAAGGGGTCGGCTACTTTGACTCCTAAGAACAACCGAGTGTAGGGCATCTTAACTAAGTGGCTACATCCGTTCACTCCAAATCTCCTTTCGGTCTCATCGGAATTATAGAATGAGGAATCTCCTTTCGGTCTCATCCCCACCTAGAGCACATTAGCGCCTATGGCTTCCACACAACTCCAATGCACAATTCTAGCCCTAGATGTTTTGGCCAACTACTTCACATTCTCTAGTTTATGTATTTAATCCAAGAAAGCCACCTAATTTTCACTCCACATCTCCTTTCGGTTTCCATGGAATTAAAGAGTAGAAGATCTCCTTTCGGTCTCACTTCTACCTTGTGCACACTAAAACCTATGGCTTCCACACAATTTTAGTGCACAATTAAGCTCATATGGTAGTTGTTTCTTGTCTCAAACACCTAAAGCTAGAGAATGCTAGGTAGTTCTTCCTACTTTTGGTCTAAATTCATGTATATTCTAAAACACACACGAACACCAAGAACACACACTAAATGTGGCTACCATTCAATGCATGTCAATTCATTAAATACAAGTAGGAAAACTTCAATTAATGTAAGCCCATCACTCTACAACCCACAAGGAATCAAAATAAACCTAACTCATACATCAAACACCAAGAATCACCCAAGGTAAATTAGCCTCTCATGGCTTCAAACAACCAACAATCACAAGGAAATTTAACCATTAAAAGCATAGGAAATTCGTAAGAAAAACTTCCCTTAATCAAAAGATTGGTGAATCCAACAAATTCCAACACTTAGCAAGCCAAATCAACTCCAAAGATGGAAGTGTTCAAGAGCCAAAAGAACCTAAACCCTAGCCTCTTGGAAAATCCCCTTAAGCTTGGGGAAAATGTGCAAATAATCAAAAACTAACCCTAACCCTCTACTCTCTATCTACTCCATGTGTGTTTTCTGCAGAAAATGGGGTCTTTATACAAGTAGGGGCGTTGGGGAGAAAATGTAAAGCTTCCAAAACATTAGGGACGCGATTTGCAAATTTCAGGATTGCAGGCGAAGGCTGACTGCCTTGTTCTGATCTTGTCCATTTTTAGTCCCTTTGCGTCCGGAATTTGACAAAACTTTCTTCATAAAAGTCTTTTCTCTCTTTCTCAGCTTTCCATAGCATCTTGATTCATCTCATTTGGACCTCTTCATCAAGAGTTATGAACTCCGGAAGATGGCTATTTTTCTCCCTTTTTTTCTCTTCTTTGGTTCATGCCTTGTTCTTCTTTTGTCCAGTTTTGGTCCATTTGCTTCCGGAATTTGAGAAAACTTTGTTCATGAAAGTTTTTGGTATCTTTCTCATCTTTCCATAGCATATTCAATCATCTCATTTGGACATTTGCATCAAAGGTTATGAACTACGGAAGATGAGTGATGTTTATCCCCTTTTTCCTACAAAACAAATAAAAGATGAGAATCACAAATATAATGTGATTTCTCTAATAAACATGGCATATCTCAATGAAATCTATGCAAAAGCGTGAAAAACACATATCTAAGTTTATGAATAATTGATTCTCATCAAATACCCCCAAACTTGAACCATTGCTTGTCCCCAAGCAATTTTCTACGCATGGCAACAATATGTGGAATGTATTCATTGAGAACATGCATATTTAGATTAGCACCATGTATTTCCTTGATAGTGGCAAGTACTAGCTTAATTAGGCATCCACTCGTCTCTCCATTCTACCGAACAATGCATATTGAGAGTTTTAAGAAATGAAAACATCTTAACGTCTTGGAGTTAGACAATTTCGGCACGTACTAATGCAATGCATGACCCTTTTCTTTCTTGTTTTTCTGTACTAATCTTCACACATTAAATGATGTGTGTGTGTGTGTGATGGAGGTAAATGTTCTTGAACAATGCAATGCAAGAACTGAGTAGAGGTCACGAAATCATGCTACTAGTGTGCCCTAAAGTTGCATAGAAAAATTTCACTTCCTTGAAATCCTTAAGACTCTTTATTCCCTCTTTCCCCTAAGTTGTCATGCTACCATCTAGGTAATTTTCATCACATTTAAGCAACCATCGTGACATTATACTTAGGGTACTTCCTCACTCATTTACAATTTTTTTTATTTTTATTTTTATGTTTTTTTGCCATGAGTTTTTTCAGCTTTTTATACTTCTACCACTCATACGAGTTCACTTAAGGGACATCCCCTAAGAACATTCTCATAGCGGAGTGGCAATTATTCAACAAAACTGTAAATTTCATAAACAAGCTAACAACAAGCCTAAGTCATCTTCCAAGCTTGTGAAGTGAAACGCTATGACTTTAGGGTGGACTAGGGGCACTACATTTACTCGCAACCGCGTCATAATCAATACACTACATCTCACAAACACTCCTCATTGACGTGAACTGTAACAACACCATTTAATATGCAAAACTTTCTTGAAAATACAAGGAATCAAAAGACATGCATTACAAATTTCATGCCTATTCAGTCCAACATTTTTCATCATCGACTAATGCTTTCATTTCGTTACTTCTCACATGCATTTGGTCGGTAATATGTTTCTTAAGTGGTGCATATTTCAGCCATTACTTGCCAACCATTCAAAAGTTCTCAAAAACAAAACAAGCAACATCTTGAATATTTCAATGAAAGCCTCAATTTAAGCCAATTTCACCCATGGAATCTCATGTATTTTCTTCCTATAAACACCCCCAAACTTAGGTTATGTCAAAAGCTTTAAGCTTCCACCCCCAAACTTAAGATGAGCATTGCCCTCAATGCTTCAAGAATGCATGCATGAAGGGTGGGGTGGGTGGGAAAGAAGAAATACATGTTTTCGGTTGCAAAATTGTGAATTGACTTAAAGCATGTTGCCTATTCGCACCTCCCCCAAACTTAAGATGTGTTGCACATTAAGCATTAAAACTAGGGAGTGCATCATTCACACATTCAAGAAACTATATTAACGGAATCCAAAAAAAACAAATTAAAGAAAATAAATTAATGTAATGCGTAAAAATAAACTTTAAACCTAAATGCAATAACATAAACATAAAGGAGAATATTTACAAACTTCACGTCCAAACTCAACTCAAGTGTCAAAACATCTAAACTGAGGATTGCATCTAAGAAGACAATGCCACATGAAAGAATTGCACACAATGGTTTAGGCATTAATGTTTGATTACTCAATGTGTGCACGATGCTAGGCTTCAAGAACTCATCAAGTTTTTTTTTTTTTCACTTAAAACTCAATTTTATATGCAACATCATGTAAAGATTCATCAATGAATTTCTAGGATTTCAAATGAATACAAAAAAGTTAACAACTCATCCAAAACAACTCATTGAGGCATATTGTCAAACACAGGATGAGCAAGGTGAAAAACTTGAAATTTCACAAAATTAGTAAGCACCCTAGCCTTAACATTAGACAAACAGCTCAAACAATCCCAATTACACAATATTTCATCAAATATCATCCATAGAAATCATAATTTGATCAATTCAAAATCACCATTGTAAGGAAATTTGAAAAGTTCAACAATTCATACCTTGGGTTCTTGGATGGATTTGATGATGGAAATTTGTTGATTTCATGTTTAGAGAGGTATTTGGATCACTTAAGATGGATTGGACTTAAAGAAGATTGTAAAATGCAAAATGAGGATGAAAGGTTTTGAGAGAAAATTGCAAAAACAAAGGCAAGAAATGAAAAAAATGATTAGGAGGCCGTTGGGTATAAAACCCGCCAAAAAGAACCGCCGCGGCGGTCTACTGTAGCATAGGGAACCACCGCGGCGGTTAAAAAGACCGCCACGGCGGTGAAAACTTACTGCCCAAATTTTTTTTTGTTTTTTTTTTTGTTTACATTTCATCCCTTGTCTTAGCACACATGCAAACTACATACATCAACCTCTACATCCACAAGAACATATAAAACTCAATTAACCAATAACACAAAACAACACAAAACAACACAAAACAAAACAAAACCAAAACCAACCAACACAAAACAAAATGAAACAAAATGGACTAAACTAAAACAAAAGGATACGCTTGGGTTGCCTCCCAAGAAGCGCTTGGTTTTAACGTCGCCGGCTCGACTCAATGCATTTCATCCTATTCCTTGCTTTAGTCTTTTCCTCACATGTTTGGACTCCTCTTCCAACAACATTTTATTCATGCCAAACAAGGGACTAATACCCATAATATCCTCAAGGGTACACCCAATGGCCTCTTTGAAAATGCTCAACTCCGAAAGCTTTCCTTCTTGTTTAGGTTCCAAAGAAGATGATATCTCCACGGGCAACGTCTCATGTTCCTCCAAAAATCATATTCCAACTGAGGGAGTAAGGACTTCAACTCAAGCTTGTGCGGCTCATCGACGGATGGTTTTAGCTTATCTTCACCACTAGCCACTGGCAGCACTTGGTCGATTTGAACCACTTCAGGTTTTTCCCCCACTATTTTATAAATGAACTCATCCACATAACAATTCTCAATCATCTCACGAAGTTGTCCATCTATTCCATTATCTTCTTCATCAAACTCAAGAGGAACTTTGGAGGGAATAATTGCCTCCATTGCTTGAGATTCATGACACCACTCCTCCTTCAAAGTTTCACCAATACATTCGTCTACTACATCTACCCGGAAGTGGTCTAGATTCCCCCTTGGATCTTTCATGGCATCATTCACATCGAACATGGCCTCCTCTTTGTTGACCCGCATGGAACCCCTCAAATCAAGCTGGATTTCTTCAAGCTTCTTCATTATGAGTTCTTCAAAATTTGATTTTCTGTCCATGGGATTATTCATTTGATTCCCAAATCCTGGAGTTTGCCATGATACGTTAGAAAACGATGGCCCCAAATTGTCCCAACTTTGATTGCTTTGATTATTCCAATTTTGACCACCTCCTTGGTTGTTCCAACCTTGATTTCCTGCTTGGTAGCTGCCATTGTTGCCCCATTTTTGGTTGAAATTTCCTTGCTGCCCAAAATTCTTCATGAAGTTGACGGGTTCAGTCCTAACCCAGTCACATTGATCCGTTTGGTGGTCTCCTTGGCAAAGTCCACATATTAAGACCGGATTCCAGTTCATCCTCGCCTCCCATGAATTAATATTGTTGGTTAGTGCAGCCAATTGAGCACTAATGTTTGTGCCGATATCAAACTCTACGAATCCCCCTTGTTGGTAGCTCTCAGCTTCAAACGGGTAAGCACTTATACGGTTGTTGAACCATGGCTCAAAGAATTCCCCAAACAACCGTTCTCCTTGTTTTCTCTGTTCAGCCATTGAAAACTAAAAATGAAAATATATACAAACACAAACAGGTCTTTTCTAAATATATACAAAAATACAAGACTAACAAACAATTAGAACACCTAAAAACTAGTTCCGTTGCTCTTCCCCGGCAGCGGCGCCAAAATTTGGTGAGCAGAATCGGTGTGTGCAAAAGTGTGTCAAAATATAGCTCAAACTCACACAAACTTACACCTAAACCTCACTTAATCAATTGTAGTAAAGCATAGGGATTATTTTCCACAGGGAAGGGGACAAAACACAAAATTTAGTGCAATTAATTATTTGCTAAGGAGTGATGTATAGAGAGATTTTTAACCAATAAGCATGAATAAAAGTATGCACATAAAAGAGAATACTAAAATCTAAATGTTAAGTTGAACAACTCAACTTAAACAAAGAGAGAAACACACAAATGAGGAAGGAGGGTGATCCTTGGGTTCAATGCAAGGGGTCGGTTACTTTGACTCCTAAGAACAACCGAGTGTAGGGCATCTTAACTAAGTGGCTACATCTGTTCACTCCAAATCTCCTTTCGGTCTCATCAGAATTATAAAATGAGGATTCTCCTTTCGGTCTCATCCCCACCTAGAGCACATTAGCGCCTATGGCTTCCACACAACTCTAATGCACAATTCTAGCCCTAGATGTTTTAGCCAACTACTTCACATTCCCTAGTTTAAGTATTTAATCCAAGAAAGCCACCTAATTTTCACTCCACATCTCCTTTCGGTCTCCATAGAATTAAAGAATAGAAGATCTCCTTTCGGTCTCACTTCTACCTTGTGCACACTAAAACCTATGGCTTCCACACAATTTTAGTGCACAATTAAGCTCATATGGTAGTTGTTTCTTGTCTCAAACACCTAAAGCTAGAGAATTCTAGGTAGTTTTTCCTACTTTTGGTCTAAATTCATGTATATTCTAAAACACGCACGAACACCAAGAACACACACTAAATGTGGCCACCATTCAATGCATGTCAATTCATTAAATACAAGTAGGAAAACTTCAATTAATGCAAGCCCATCACTCTACAACCCACAAGGAATCAAAATAAACCTAACCCATACATCAAACACCAAGAATCACCCAAGGTAAATTAGCCTCTCATGGCTTCAAACAACCAACAATCACAAGGAAATTTAACCATTAAAAGCATAGGAAATTCGTAAGAAAAACTTCCCTTAATCAAAAGATTGGTGAATCCAACAAATTCCAACACTTAGCAAGCCAAATCAACTCCAAAGATGGAAGTGTTCAAGAGCCTAAACCCTAGCCTCTTGGAAATAATCAAAAACTAACCCTAACCCTCTACTCTCTATCTACTCCATGTGTGTTTTCTGCAGAAAATGGGGTCTTTATACAAGTAGGGGCGTTGGGGAGAAAATGTAAAGCTTCCAAAACATTAGGGACGCGATTTGCAAATTTCAGGATTGCAGGCGAAAGCTGACTGCCTTGTTCTGATCTTGTCCATTTTTAGTCCCTTTGCGTCCGGAATTTGACAAAACTTTCTTCATGAAAGTTTTTTCTCTCTTTCTCAGCTTTCAATATCATCTTGATTCATCTCATTTGGACGTCTTCATCAATAGTTATGAACTCCGGAAGATGGCTATTTTTCTCCCTTTTTTTCTCTTCTTTGGTTCATGCCTTGTTCTTCTTTTGTCCAGTTTTGGTCCATTTTCTTCCGGAATTTGAGAAAACTTTGTTCATGAAAGTTTTTTGTCTCTTTCTCATATTTCCATAGAATATTCAATAATCTCATTTGGACATTTTCATCAAAAGTTATGAACTACGGAAGATGAGTGATGTTTATCCCCTTTTTCCTACAAAACAAATAAAAGATGAGAATCACAAATATAATGTGATTTCTCTAATAAACATGGCATATCTCAATGAAATCTATGCAAAAGCGTGAAAAAAACATATCTAAGTTTATGAATATTTGATTCTCATCAATTCATCATCATGAAATTCCTGGAAATTATCTCTTAGCCAGTCATGTCTTGCCAGTATGTGTCCATCTTTCAAGAAACTCTAGGTTTTTATTTCTAGATTGTGAACTACTTTTTCTAGAGCTAAATCTCATAGGTTTTCATCAACTTCAATAAAAATTTATAGACAAAATTAATTGGTAAACAAGCAACTAAAGAAACTTAGAGCACAAACAGAATATAAAATTCATTAAATTGACAACCCATAGAATGTTAAAAAAGATAAGAGATTCAAAGTATATAAAAGAGTTCAATTACAATCCTAAAGCTTTGCTAAAACAAAAGAAACATTAAAAACATTAAGAACATAAAAGTGAATTTTGCATTTTGTCTCCAAAATTAGCCCTAAAAGAATGCTCTCCCTCTCTTTTTTCTTGCTATTATGATATATTTATACTAGTAGAAATCAATCGAGAGTCAAAAGCTTAGTCAAAACAGAAAAGAACCAAAGCATAGTAGGTTGTCACCTAACTGCCCTCAACGATGGTTGGTAATTTGAGCTGGTTGCTAGAGCAACTATTGGTTTCATTTTGGCCTCCAAGATGTAGGAATTTGGTTAATGTTCTCTTGTAATAGTGGTATTAGCCATACAATTTTAGCTCTATCTTTAGGCTTTGCATAGCTTCAAGAATTATTTAATTTGGAGTTTTGTAACTCAAGATATGGCTCCACAAGATGACCTATTCATTAGCCTCTTAGATTTGAATCAGTTTCTCTGCTCATAAGATTTGAATATGATAATAGCTGAATGAAGCCACATCTCTTAGCTTTTAAGAACTTTAAAAATCATCCAAATTGGAGCTCTATAGCCTGGGATATCACATCATTTTGACTCCTCTATGTATAAGATCATATAAAAACATAGGAAATATGGAAACACAGATTTAAACTATTAAAATATACAAAAACACTACAAAGCAATGTTAAACTTGTAGGAAGGAAAATGCAAGATAGACTCTTATCAAACATCCACAAATTTAACCTCTTGCTTGTCCTTCAGCAAGTATTCATAACTTGTAATTTAAAAGAATTAAAACAACAAAGTATGGAATAAAGTGAAGAAACTAGCATACAATTCCCAAACTTACTTAAGGCATTATGACAAGAGTGCAAAAGTACGCTAAAATAGGAGTTTAATATTATTTATTGAATTAAATAGATGTTAATTGTGTATTTTCATGTGTTTTTTAAGTGACAAAAATTCCATGAACATAGAAAAGTCAACAAAAGAAGATATTTTGAGAAAATTTCATCACTAGCGCAATTTGGGGATGGACCGTGCGTGAATGTGCAAATGGACAACTGAGAAACTAGACTTCAATAGTGTGTATCTTCTCTTCTTCATAACCAAATGGTGAGATCCTAGCTTCTATAGAAAGTTATTTGGATGTGTTTTAATTGTGTTGTTTTAAATTTCTACCAAATTAACCAACATTTAGGTCAAAATTGAGGTCAAAACAATGATGTAGCATCATTGGTTGATGACTGACACATCTCAGGAGAATAGTCATATCTTGAGATAATAAATATTCAATTTTGATAATTCTTAAAATATTAACAAGCTAAGAGGAAGAATTACAAATTTTATGAAGAAATTGAAGTCTAATTCCACTTAAAAAGGCTTTAAAAGGTAGACCCAACAAAACATCATTGCATAAAACTGATAAAAGAGAGAGTAACGAGAGAATTTGGAAAGGTGACACGGGCAACATGACCATGCCTAACTTGCCAACTTGAAGGTCTGATTTTTGACTCTTTGATCCCTTTTATAAGCTTTTGTGTTACTTAGGCCAAACATTAAATTTAAACTCTTATAAGTACCCTACTTTGCCTCCATGACCATGCCCAAACTTGGTAACTTGAGGGATTCAATTTTGTCCCTTTGACCACTTTATACACTTATGTGTTTGACTTGGGTCACACTAGTTATGAAGCATTGGGTCTAAACTCTTGTAAATAACTACTTTGAAAATAATTTCTACAACTTTTGTACTTTTAAAGATAAACATTAGATCTTAGGATTAAGTAGGAGTTTTCATAGCTTTGGAAAGAAAAAACCTCTATCTATCTATATATATATATATATATATATATTTGTTGAAGGTTTTGGGTTTTGAACTAAATTTTAATTTGTGGATTTGATTTCTTCTTATTAAGGGAAGTCTTACACCTTAAACTTGAATTTTTTACTCAATTTCTTTAAAATGGTGACCCTTTGATTAGTTATGAGTTGTTCAATTTCTATAATTCATAAGAGTTGATGTTGGGTTATATTTATTTCAACTTATCGTATTGATTTATGTTATGTGTAATACATATTAATATCCAATATTAAGTTTTCATTTAAAAATCGTGCAATTTATGTAAATCTTTTAAGGTTTGTGAAATGGTGCTTCTATTTGATCATTTGATCTGCACCAAGTCTAGACTTTTGTTTTTAGAGCTATAGTACTCCTATCATAGGAATATGTGGGGAAATTGATAGACTTTACATTATCATTGTGCTTCACTTAATGGTGAGAAAGATTAGAAATATGACCTATACCATTCTATTCTAACAACTAAGCATAGAAGATATAGTCCTCTTGACTACATGAACTCATAGTAAATTGACCCAATGATTAAAAGATTGACACTACCCTAATCATTTCTTAGGAATTCTTTATAACTATTGCTTAGTTCTCTTTGATCTAGTCTTTAGAGTGTATTAGTTTATGTTATTTCTTTTGTTCTTGTTTTTGTTTGCTTTAATTATTTACTTTTATCTTTTTTCTTCAATTTAAGCATTATTGTTTTTAGAATAATATCATTCTCTTGGAATTGACCCTAATTGCACTAGCGCAATTGACAAATGTATACTTATGTTCATATAATGTGGAATTAAATTAATTATTACTTGACTATTTGTAATGTTTATGATATATCCTAATCCACAACATCTCATATTCCATTTTAAATTCAAAAATTTCCTAACTGCTAATGAGAATGCAAAACCACTCCTTAAATGAACCCTAAAACAAGGAGTTTTACATTGTTTTTGAGATAAATAGATACTAATTTTGTGTTTTCTTATTTTTTTATAGGTAAAAGCATTCTAGAGGCATAAGAAAGTTAGAAGAAAATGTCAATTTGAGAAAACTCCAACAATGGTGCAACTGTGAGGAAGATAATGTTTGAACATGTAAATAGGCAGCAAAATGTTAGATTTCAACAAGGTGTATCTCATTTTCTACACAATCAAATGAGGATATATTGGATGCTTTTGAAAACTATTTGGATGCATTTTAATGTTGATGTTTCAAGTTTCTCCTAAGTAGTTAGCTTTTAGGTCAAAATTGAGGTTGAATTGACAATATGACTCAACCGATTAATAGTTGACACATTTAAGAAAAATGGCCATCTCTAGAGCTGCAAAAGTTAAAATACAATGATTCTTAATCTATCGGAATTTAAGAGGGAGAGTTACAACTTCTATGAAAAAGTCAAAGTCTAATTGATATGAAGCTTTAAGGAACTTGTTCTAAAAACCCACAACTTGATATGATCGCCCCAAGAACAACTCGTCAAAAAATTGAACTATTCCTCCGAATAGATAAATAGGCAAGGTAAGTTAGATTTCAACAGGGTGTATCTAATCTTCTACATAATCAAATGAGGAGATATTGGATTATTTTGAAAACTATTTGGATGCACTTTAATGTTGATGTTTCGAGTTTCTCCTAAAACAGTTAGCATCTAGTTCAAAATTGAGGTTGAATTGACAATATAAGTCGACCGATTAACAGTTGACATATTTCAAGAAAATGGCTATCTCTAGAGCTGCAAAAGTTAAAATACAATGATTCTTAATCTATTGGAATTTAAGAGGAAGATTTACAACTTCTGTGAAAAAGTCAAGGTCTAATTGATATGAACCCTTAGGGAACTCATCCTAAAAATCCCCAACTTGATAGGATTGTCCCGAGAATAACTTGTCAAAAAATTGAACTATTGCTTCGAGGAGGGGAAAACCTTGACCCCAACCCAAAGATGTGGATTAAAACTTTGGTATCAATATGTATCAAAAGAATTCCACAAGTTAAGGGAACAATTATTAACTTGATAAGTCACAAGTGTGGCACAAGGACAATTGATACGAATTCTCTACCAAAGTATAAAATTCGAAACAAATACCAAAGTGTAGGTTCTAGTATCGTCCTCTAGGTTGAACTGGTTCTTTCTTTAGCAAGACACCAACTCCAAGTTTGGAGAAGGGCCTTGCTTTTGTCTACTTGACACTCGAAGGATTAATCCAAAACTTCGTTGCAAATTGGACTGTTTCCTTGGAACCACGAAGCACACTCAAATTGTTGAAGGAAAGAGACTCAACAAGATAGCTTAAATTGAACTTAATAGACTATTCTCAAAGACTCAAAGCAAGTTCTGAAATTAGAATTCAAAGAAAAGAAAAAAGCTCTCAAGTTTGTATTGAATAAAGTTGTGTTCCTTCATGAGGCCGATGGCCTTTATTTATAGAGTTATAATGCACAGCTAAGAGGAAATATTTCCTCTTGAAGGATTAGAATTCCTTTCCTTTTATAAAACTAATTACTAAAAGAAATAATTACTAAAAAAGCTATTATTCTAAGAAAAGGAACTACTTCCTAAACTATAATCCAAGCGTCGATTGGATTTGCTTGTGTTGGCCGAATGAAGCTCTCCACTTTTGAATTGGATTTGGAAGCTTCTCTAATCATCATGGCTATGGATTTTGAAGCTTCTCTAATCATCATGGCTATGGATTTTGAAGCTTCTCTAATCACTTTGGCTGTCCTATCGATCATAAAGAAACATTAGAAGCACTTAGCTCATCATTTACAACACTAATCATAGTGATCATAGTGACATATTGAGAGCCGATCTTCATTCATCCTTCATTGTTTCCTTAGCTTGAAATTTGGTTATAAGAGTTGCTAAGGCAGCTTGTATTCACTTAGTTCTTGATCTAGTCACAGGACCTCCAATGCCTTGCAATGGATTAAATTGTGGACTCCTTGTAGATGAAGCTTCATGTTGTGGACTTGTCTTGACTTGTGTAGTTGTCTTGGTCCTTAGGTTTCCATCAGCCTTTCCTTCTTTGAAAGGACTCGCCCTTGAGTCCATAAACTCGTCATTGAACTCAAACAATGAAAGGTCAAAGACATTAAATATAGCACTAACTCCATATTCACTTGGAAGGTCAAGCTTGTAAGCATTCTCACCCACACGTGCAACAATTTGGAAAGGACCATCTCCTCAAGGATGAAGCTTAGTTCGCCGTTGAGCTGGAAACCTTTCTTTACGAATGTGAATCCACACCCGATCCTCAGGTTGAAAGATTACATGTTTTCGTCCTCTATTGGCAGCTTCAGAATAATGTTCGCTCTTCTTGAGGATTTGAAGGCGTACCTTCTCATGCAAGTTTTGAGCAAACTTAGCTTTTGCTACACCATCAAGATTTACTTGCTCATTGCTTGGCAATGACACTAAGTCAAGAGGGGTTAGGGGATTAAAACCATAAACAACCTCAAACGGGGAATAACTGGTCGTAGAATGAACAGTTCTATTATAAGCAAAATTCAGCAATTGGTATGCATACTTCCCAATCTTTAAGATTCTTTTTTAGTAATGCACACAATAAAGTACCAAGAGTACGATTTGTTACCTCTATCTGCCTATCGATTTGTGGATGTCCAGTGGTGGAGAATAATAAATTTGTGCCCAACTTTCTCCACAGATTTTTCCAAAAGTACCTCAAGAATTTGACATCACGATAAAAAACAATGGTTCATGGAACCCCATGGAGCCGAATGACTTCTTCAAAGAATAAGTCAGTTACATGTTTTGCATCATCCGATTTCCTGCAAGGTATAAAATGAGCCATCTAAGAAAATCTATCTACTACAACAAAAATGGAATCCTTACCCCTTTGTGACCTTGGCAATCCAAAAATGCAATGCATAGAAATATCAGTTCAGGAAACAGAAGGAACAAGTAAACGGTATATAAACCCTAAGAGTTAGAACTAGATTTAGCCATACAACATTTAATGCGTGAACCACACAGCTTTTCTACATTTCTTTTCATGTTAAGCCAATAAAAATACTCAATTAAAATCTCATATGTTTTTAAAACACGAAAATGACCCATGAGACCCCCGGAGTGTGATTCTTTAACTAGTAGTTCCTGAAGTGAACAATTTGGCACACATAATCTCTTTTCACATCACAAGAACCCGTTGTGCCAATAAAATTTATTAAAGGCTCATTTTTCAGTAGTTGCATAAATACTAGAAAAATCAGGATCAGTAGGATAAAGATCTTTAATGCACTCAAATCCCAAAAGTTTAGTATCTAAAGAGCTTAAGAGAATAGATCTTCGTGAAAGTGCATATGCGACAACATTCTCCTTACATTTTTTATACTTGATAACATAGGGAAATGTTTCGAGAAATGAACTCCACTTGGCATGTCTCTTATTCAACTTACCTTACCCATGTAGGTACTTTAGAGACTCATGATCAGTGTGAATGACAAATTCCTTGGACAGTAAGCAATGCTGCCATGTCTTTAAGGCATGAATGACTGCATAAAGCTGTTTGTCGTAAGTTGGCTAATTGAGAGCAGCACCATTCAATTTTTCGGAGAAATAAGCTAAATTTTGGCCCTCTTGTTTCAATACTACACCAATACCTGTACCTGAAGAATCACATTCAAGCTCAAAGGTTCTGTTAAAATCAGGCAAAGCTAAAACAGGTGCAGTCGTAAGATCTTTCTTCAATTGAGTAAATGCTTGCTCTTGACGTTCACCCCACATGAATGGAACATTTTTCTTGACAAGATCATTAAGAAGGGCAGCCTTTGAAGAAATTTTTTTAACAAACCTCCTATAGAATGAAGCAAGACCATGGAAAGATCTTACCTCATGCAAAGTTGTAGGTCTTGGCCAAAGGTTATAGCCTCAACTTTTGTTTGATCAACCTGTATACCCTTGAAACTAATAGCAAATCTAAGAAATACAACACTTTCCACAAAAAAGGTACACTTCTTGATATTAGCAAACAACCGATTTTCGCACAAGACAATTAGAACAAATCTAATATGCTTCCCATGCTCTTCTACGTTCTTGCTATAAATGAGAATGTCTTCAAAATAGACAACAACAAATTTTCCTATAAACTGCCTAAGTACATGATTCATGAGCCACATGAATGTGCTAGGTGCATTAGTTAATTCAAAATGCATGACTAACCATTCATACAAGCCAAACTTAGTCTTAAAAATAGTTTTCCATTCATCTCCATTTTTAATGTGTATTTGATGATATCCACTCTTAAGGTCAATTTTAGTATAAATTTTAGAACCATGCAACTCCTCAAACATGTCATCAAGGTGAGGTATTGGATGTCTATACTTAATTGTAATCTTATTAACAACTCTACAATTAGTACACATTCTCCATGTACCTTCTTTTTTTGGAATAAAGATGACTGGGACTACACATGGACTAAGACTTTCTCATACATGACCTTTATCTAGCAATTCCTCGACTTGCCTCTAAAGCTTTTTGCTTTTTTCAGGGTTGGCTTGGTAGGCTGGCCAATTGGGAATTATTGCACCAGGAACGAAGTCAATTTGATGCCCAATTTCCCTTAAAGGTGGTAGTCCTTTAGGGTGATCTTCTAGAAAAACATCTTCATATTCTTGGAAAACAACTTTGACTTGCAATGGCAAGTTGCTTGGTAGCTCTTTATTAGTAAATAATGAATTTTGAAAAATAAATAGCACAAAATCTTTACTTGCATTTAAAGCTCTATCAACATCCTTCATGCAAGCATAGAAGCTATCTTTAAAATCTTTAATTGATGGCTGTATACCTTCGGTTTCACTCATGAGAACCAAAGCATTAACTTTAGAAGTTGAAGGAAATTACTCACGAGTTGAGCAGATTTCGGACCTTCTTCAATCTTCTTTTGCTCTCTTATCCACTCCATTTGCTTCACTCTTTGTTGTTGCTGAAATTTACTAATTTTTGAAGGTGGCAATGGTGCTAGTGTGAGGGCTTTCCATCTTTGTTGAGGTGATACTTGTTATTCCTCCCAAAATGATTGGCATGACAATCATACTCCCAAGGTCGTCCTAAGAGAAAGTGAGTAGCCTGCATAGGAACAACATCACAAAGAACTTGGTCAGTATAATTTCCAATTTGAAAGTTTACCAAAGTTTGCATTGTGACACGGAGTGATCCACTTTGGTTCATTCGTTGTAATTTGTATGGTTTCGGATGCAAGGAACATTTAAGCTTCAATTTATCTACAAGATAAGTAGAAGCTAGGTTAGTACAAGATCCTACATCAATAATTAACATACAAATTTGATCTTTAATAAAACCTTTAGAGTGGAAAATATTTGTCCTTTGATCCTCGGTGTCTTCCTCAGGTTCAGCACTTAAAGCTCTTATGGTCACCAAACAATCTCCAATCGGTTGATCCTCTTCATGCTCATAGCTTGCGGTATGTCATCATCTTGATTACTTAACTCCTCTTCACTCTCACTTTGATAGGTTCCATCATCTAAGATGGTCATGGTTTGTGAGTTTGGGCATTGAGAAGCAATATGTTCTCAGCCTAAACACCTAAAACATTGGATAGAGGAACTAGTGTTAGTATTATTTGAACTAGAAGAGGGCTTAGGATTACTTGCCTTTGAAGAATTTTGTGGTGCTATTTTCTTCCCATTTTGTTGGATTGGAATCCGAACCTTCTCTCCATGAAGTACTTCCGAAACTTGAAGAAGTAATCCTACCACCTTGGCGATTATTGTTGTTGTTGCACCACTCATTGCTTGGGTTTGAGCTCCTCAAATTTTGTGGCACATTTTTAAGTTGCTTCTCAACGTTTTCAGCCATTTGTAGTAGCTGCTCAAATTTGTCATAGTGATGCAACTCAACTAGATGGGCAATATTCTTACTAAGCCCATTCATGAACCTTGCCATTGTAGATTCTTCATCTTCTTCTATATTAGCACGTAGCATGGCTAGATCCATCTTCTTGTAATAATCATCTACACTTTTGTTCCCTTGAGTTAAGCTTTGAAGCTTTTGCAACAACTCTCTTTTGTGATGAGGGGGAACATACTTCTTTCTCGTGATCTTTTCAATGAAGTCTAAGATGAAATTGGTTGCTTAAACTTCTCCTCTCTTTGGCAACAAGTTCTTCGGCACCAAGTATATGCATGTCCCAAAAACTCTACTATAGCCAACTTAACTTTCTTTCTTTCTAAAAATTCATGGATATCAAAAATTTTATCAAATTTTTCCTCCCATTCCATGTATGCGTCCAGATCATTCTTGCCTTCAAATTTTGGAATTTGCAACTTAATGCTAGCAAGATTATCATCCTTCTTGGATATCCTTTTACTCTTTGTAGAATTATGATCATCATCCGAACTTGAAGTCTTGGATTCTTCTTCCTCTGGTGAGCTACTTGTTTCATCCTTTTTGGACTTCTTCTTTTTCTCCCTAGGGTTTGTTTAAGTAACTTATTGAGGCTCCTTGGCCTTGGCTGCTTCTGAATTGGATGCAACTTGAGCCATGGTAATTTTCATTTGGTCAATTCTCTTATAAACTAGTTCTAGAGTTGAAGCTAAACCCTTAAGGTATTCCTTGTGTCTTTTTCTTGTTCTTTTGGATTTGCAGCCATCTCTGCACAAGTAATGTTAGTAAAAAAAAAATTCCTACCTCACCTCCTTCTAACCAATTGCGCAATATCTGAATCTCTCACCAATGTAAGATTGAACTCTCTTTTTATAGTGATGGAGTTGTTGAGTATGTTCACTCACACTCAATTCACTTTCTAAAAGTTCTAACCCAAACAAGCTTCAAGAGTCACAAAGAATAGGAAATTAAATTTAATTTAAGCAAGGAAAGAACACATAAGAAGTGAAACAATGATGAACTAATTCTGATTTTAAAGAAGGATGAACAAAAAGAGACAAATAAGGCTAAATTTGTAAAGAAGGGAAATGGGGGTTCAATGGCAGCAAGTAATGTGCAAAGTGATGCTCAATGTACTCACGGTTGAGTAGATTTCATGCACCTGAATTTATCTTTCTCAGTATATCAAACCGAGCTCAATTATGCAGTGATGTACAGCTTTTACTTCAATGCTATTTCAAGCACGATTTGGTTTCGATTTCTAGGAGAATTCTTTCACAACAAGTTTCCAAATTCCAGTAGCTAATATCACAACTTAGAATACAATCTTGACAACAAAAATCAACAAGCCTAAGTCCTTTAATCAATTAGTAGTCACAACCGAATAGTTACAACACAGATCAGGTAGAATTTCAGACAGGAGGCGGTTCTTCTTTGCTACCTTATTGGGTTTTTTCAGACAGAATTTTAGTAGTTGGCTTCACGATTTTGTGGCAAAATTTGATAGAAAATTCACTAAGACAAAGCCTTCTTAATCAAGCAATATTCACACGAATAGATAAAACACAGAATTGGGCAAAAACTTGAAGCGTATAATGATCAAGTTTTCTGCAAAATTCTTTTCTCAACAAGTTTCAATTTTTCAGCACTTGTTTTCTCAATTTAGAACTCACTTTCGGCAGCAACAATCAATAAACCAAGTCTCTTTTAATTAGGTAATATGTACTCCAACGGATCAACCACATAAATAAGTTGTAACACAAGAAACAAACGACGGAAAAGAAAGAAAACTGGACAGAATTCTCGATAGGGGTTCAAACGGATGGAAGTTTTTCTTGTCGTTTTTAAGCACAAAAAAATTAAGAATAGAAACTAAAAAATTTCATGGGGAAACAAGACAAATAACACAAAAAGATATGAACAACTAAAGGAGCAACCCAAAGGCAACTCTGATACCCAACTTATATGAATTCTCTACCAAAGTATAAAATTTGAAACAAATACCAGACTGTAGGTCCTAGTATCATCCTCTAGGTTGAACTAGTTCTTTCTTTAGCAAGACACCAACTCCAAGTTTGAAGAAAGACCTTGCTTTTGTCTACTTGACACCCGAAGGATCAATTTACAACTTGGTTGCGAATTGGACTATTTCCTTGGAACCAAGAGACTATTCTCAAAGACTCAAAGCAAGTTCTAAAATTAGAACTCAAAGAAAAGAAAAAAGCTCTCAAGTTTGTATTGAATAAAGTTGTGTTCCTTCATGAGGCCGATGGCCTTTATTTATAGAGTTACAATGCACATTTAAGAGGAAATCTTTCCTCTAGAAGGATTAGAATTCCTTGCCTTTTAGGAAACCAATTACTAAAAGAGCTATTATTCTAAGAAAAGGAATTGTGTCCTAAACTATAATCCAAGTGTGGATTGGATTTGCTTGTGTTGGCCGAATGGAGCTCTCCACTTTTGAATTGGATTTGGAAACTTCTCTAATCATCATGACTATGGATTTAGAAGCTTCTCTAATCACCTTGGCTGTCCTATTGATCATAAAGAAGCATTAGAAACACTTAGCTCATCATTTACAACACTAATCATAGTGATCATAGTGACATATTGAGAGCCGGTCTTCATTGCCTCATCCTTCATTGTTTCCTTAGCTTGAAATTTGGTTATAAGAGTTGCTAAGGCAGCTTGTATTCTCTTAGTTCTTGACCTAGTTATAGGACCTCTAATGCCTTGCAGTGGATCAAATTGTGGATGGCTTGTAGATGAAGCTTCATGTCTTGACTTGTGTAGTTGTCTCGGTCCTTAGGTTTCCATCAACAACCTTAATGTATTCAAAAGTTTTCAAAAGAACTTAAAATTGTGAAAACCTCAGGATAAATATTTATTATTGAAAAATTGTCATATGGTGGCTGAACCCTAATGCTCTGTTTATAGGGTAAGGGTAGATCAAAACTCTTCTAATCCTTACAAGATTTGATTTGTAACTTGTAGCTAAAAAAATTCTATAATTGATTGGACTAGTTGTTCCAACCATGAGCCGCCTAATCCTAAACTAAGACTAAATTATGAAGTTTGGCCTTGATTCAATTTGGAAATCTTCTAATAAAACTCCTAAAAATTTGGCCATAAAGTGTAGTTCAACTAGACTAGGATTTAACAAAGCAAACACAATTAGCTAGGCAGACTACAACCCTAATTTTTGGTCATGCCCTAATTTTGTAAAATAATTGGGCTTCTAATAAATTAAAGGGCTTAAGAACAAGGCCCACGAGTAATTACACAATAATTGAAAATGTAATCAAAGTTAATCAAGGCCATAAGACAAAGTTGAATTTGGACATGCACTATGGTTAATTTTTGAACACTTTTTGAGCCTAGATCCAAACATATAACTCAACCTATTTGTAGTTCAAACATCCCTGCCTCAGTCACAAAAATGATGAACAAAAAATGATGACCACCATGGACTAGGATTTGCATCGCTAATTCTGTCAATAAAAGCCTTAAAATATTATTTGAAATTAGCACCAGTGCACAAAACTAAAAACAAAGAGAGCAAAGGGAGAGTTTGGCTTGGTATCTTACAACCCACTCGACCCTCTCCAACCATTGCGGTCCATTTGAGGTAATTTTTATCTTTTGATCCCCTTTTGAGCCTTGTTCTTATTCTTTGAGCACATGTAATGAGTTCAATAGGTCTAACTCCAACGAAAACTATTTTTAGGTCATTAGAGGGGGGTAACCCTAGAAAAGAAAGAACATAAGCTAGCCATCGCAGGAATCTTCTAGCTTAGTTTTGAAAACTTGGGGAGAAAAGACTCAATTTTTGGAGAAAATTGGAGTTTGGCTTTGGAGATTGAGTGTGGGCTAGTTCCTCTTGTAAAAAGGAAGTCCCCTATACTCTAAAACTTTAATATGATGTTTCCTTTCTCCATTTTTATGGTTTTTTTTTATAATTATGTGTGGTTATATTTTTGTAATTTTTAAGATTTGATTATGGGCTGTTAATATCTATCATTGTTGTGTTGGTTTATGTTATAAACAATGAAATTTGATGTCTAACGGCAGCTTTTTATTTGAAAATCATGCAAATTATGTTGGCCTCATAACTTGTGTGTATTGGTGCTTGTGTTGATTGTTCAATCTATGTTAAACCAAGACCATTGCTATTAGAACCACAATACTCCTAGTATAGTAGTATTTAGGGTTGAGTTGGTAGATTTTATATTTGTCAATAGGCCTTATTAAATGATGTGGTATCCTAAGAATAGGAGGTAGATAATTCTATTCTAGTGACTAGGAATATAAACTAGAGTTAAAAGGATAATTGCCTCTTTAAATGCATGATCCCATAGCTAAATCACAACTAGATAGAAATAGAGACAACCCTAATCACTTCATAGGATATTAAATCACAATTTTTGGTTCCCAATCCTAGTTCTAGTTGACAAATAAAGCTTTTCCTCTATTTTTTATTATTAATTTTACTCAATTTTCTTTACTTTAGTTTAGCAAAATTGTAGTTCTTAATTATTTCAATTATCTTTTAGCTTTTAGGTAAAGAATAAATCTCTCAAAATAACAACATCCTCATGGTATTGACCATACTTCCACAATACAATGACAAGTGTATACTTGGTGCTTAGTTGTATAGATTTAGGTTAATTATTATTTAATTAATTAATGTATTTTCGCGGCAATTTATATTTCAATCCATACACATCAATTACTGAGAAAGATTTTATGCATCGATATCTCAAAAGCCACTCAACTCATATGGTGATTACTCATTAAGTGCTCACCTTCTCAATTTAGTAATTCAAAGCAAGTGCTCATATGTTTCCTTAAACTAGTTGTTTGTAATCACCTAGTTCAAGCAAGCACACTTATATCCAATGCAAGTACTCATATGTCTTCTTAAACTAGTTTGATGACTATGTACCAACTTGCCTTTATCAACAACATCCTTATTGACAAAAAGATAAGTAATACACCATTTTCAAAATCAATGGGCTTTTATTTCCTCTCATTTAAACGCTTTCCCCTCAAGTTGTTACATTGTATTTAGATGTGCAATCCCTATGCTTGTTGCATAAAGCACTCTTTATTTAGTTGCCTCGGATATTTTGGCTATTTTTATTTGTTCCCACTTATATTGGTTCACGTAGACATGTGTCTAAAAGAATGTCAAAGAGCAATTCAATAATAGAGTGGCAACTTATTTTATAAATATAAAAATAATTTATTAAATCATATCAAAACTATGATGTGGTGCTATCAATTATCACAAAGGTATGTTGAATCACATATTATATTCCATCTAAGTTCCAAAATTCATATCAAAGTGCCACATTATTCATAAGACCTACTATCTTTAATGTTCCTTAGTGCTTCAAAACAACTCAATAAGATATACACTTTTCATATAAGTAATAGTTATTTAAAGAGCAAACACCATACTTTATTTACTATTAAGTTGAGAGTTTGCCCATTTTTATTAGTTATATGATTTTCTTCCATTCATTAGTTTGAACTATCTCACCACTTACATGGAAATTATTAGTTATTTCTTTGCTTATTTTACATAAACGATAGAGATTTTTTTAAAAAAAAATTAGCAAATTTTACGTTAAGAAACTAAATAGAAAGGAAACTAGTAGTTAAAGCATTAAAAATAACAAAACCGAAAATAAAAGAAAATGAATAGGCTTATTCAGCTAATTCAACTAATTAGCTCAATCAGTTCATCATATTCCAAATAAAAAAGTAAGCACAAATGCAAAGCTCTTCTCCAAACTTAAATTATGTATTGTCCTCAATTCTTTAAGATTAAAAATTTTAAGTTGTGGGACTCTCTTATTTTGTGATTCATCTTCAAGTGCCTTGCATGACATAATAGCCATAAGCTTTTCACTTCCCTTATCAATCTTCAGTTTGAGTTGTGTGAACTCCATTGGCTTTTGTATCTTCCAATAGTTTAATTGCTTATTTAAATTTTATCATATCAATACAAAACAAAAGAGCAATGAAGTGCAGAAAATGATACTTTCTCCCAAATTTAAAATAGGCTATGTAGTCAATGTAGATGGTTATATGTTATGAAAGTAGTGAAAGATGTATGTGAGCACAAATGGAAATTTAAGCTCTAATATAGCCTAATGTCATGTAACTACATGACCATAGCATAAAATTTTTGTTACTATTTATGTTCATCATAACACAAACCCCAAAAGATAATGTAGACACTTCAATTATAAAGTCATGATATAAGCAGGATGTATAAGTTACATTTCCAAGCAAAAAAAAAAAAAAAAATCCTCCCAACCCAATTTTTTCTTTTAGACATTTTCAAAAAACATTTTAGTTATATTCTTTGTAAAAACTTATCTCTTATAATAATTCATTTAAAATTGATCTTCATATCAAATCCAACAAATATACCAAAAGGATCATCTTAGATGGAAAAAAAAAACATGAAAAAAGGCCATTATAGTCAAATGAATATATTCAAGACAATCAAGCTTCAAATAAAAATCAAAAGCATACTAAGACTATTAAATCTTAACTCATGTTACATAATATTGTTCGTTTACTAATGATTCGTACGATAAAAAAAGCTTATAGCCAATGAAAACCAAGTGCACAAAGAATTGTAGAAATCAAATTGAAAGATTGGCTAAGAAAAATAAATGGGTTAAGAAAAACTTTGACTTTTACTTCATGTTCAAAGTCTGAAAATTGGAAATTCCATAATATATAAAGAGTCAAAATTGATTAAAGTGAAAAAAGAATTATTCAAATTAAAATTCAATACAACATAAAAGACAAAGAAAGAAAGAAAAAAGAGAAAATTGAATTTTTTTTGGGGCCACCCAAACTAAAGCTAGCTTGTTCGATAGTTTGGGTCCAGGAGGGTTCAAGCTTGAATGAGCTCGCTCCCAACTACTGCATACCTTGTGAGGCACGTGTGTGCATGAGTGCATGCTGGGGCCAGGGCGTTTTGCATGCACGCACCTCCAAATGCTGGCCGTCCACTTTGCACCCATTTTGGCGCTTTTTTTTTTTCAATTTTAACTTAAATCTAATCAAACCAAAGAAATGAATAAGAAAAATCTATGAAATCAATCAAAATACCAAGAAAATATTGAAGAGTACAGATAGAAATAGTTCTAGGTTTAAAGTTCTCCGCTTGATTTGATACCTTTTCTTCAACCCTCAACCCTTGTATATTGCTTGTTAGAATTGTTGTCCACAAACCACAAAAGTGAAAACTCCACAACACTTGAGTGTCTTAAATCATATCCTTCTTTAGGAGGTTTTTGCAGGTGCTTTACCCTATAACCACATGGTACTCCAACAAAGTCTACCTTTTTATCATTCTTGCTTTTTAATATATTCTCTCTTTACCTCTTAAACTAGGTATTTAAGAAATTCCATTGTCTTTAACTCTTTATAAGTCATTTCTTGATTTTCAACTTATAAGATAAATGCATCAAGTTTCACATTGATATAAATTCAATAATTGGCCAATATGCCTCTTTTAACTCACAACCTCCGACTTTTCATCACTATCTAAATCTATCAAGTCTATCAGGTCTTATTCTTGAATATGTTGAGGTGTTGGCTTTGGGAGTATTGAACTTGAGAAATCCTTATAGGCTTATCTTCAACTAAAAGCTCCTCAAACTATTTCTTCTCTCCTTGATTTTTCATTTAGCCCTCAACTTTTTTACTTAGCAATGGACCCAAAGCACTATTTTCATGACAAACCTAGCCAATTGCCAATTTGTTCCCCCAGTGAACGGAGAAAAGTCTCTAATTCTTGAATAGTGATGCTTCTCTCTTCAAGTTGGTGAACCAATTCCCTTAGTTCTACCAAACTAACTTGTTATGGTGTTTGAGGAGAGGAATGCATTTGGTGTACTGTTTAAGACAGCAAAGATTTCTCTTTATGTTTGCACTAAGAATGTGTGGGTTGGTCATTCAAATTGAGGTTGCAAAAGTTAGTTTGGGAATATAGAAGTATAGTGAAAGTTACGCAAATTGACTAATTCTTCATAGGACGCAAGTTACTCAAATGATCTTCACCATACATAGTGCAAGAACCCATTGCGAAATAGAAAGAATGAATCCTAAGTGTATTAGCATTCTTAACCAAGGTGGCTTCTTGTGATGCTAAGCTTCCCCATGTGTCTTTGGTGAGCTGTTTTGGTGTGTGCAAAAGTGTGTCAAAATATAGCTCAAACTCACACAAATTTACACCTAAACCTCACTTAATCAATTGTAGTAAAGCTTAGGGATCATTTTCCACAGGGAAGGGGACAAAACACGGATTTAAGTGCAGTTAATTGGTTGCTATCTATGTGTCCTCAAGCAATGACATGAAAGGGGATATTTAACTAATGAGCATGAAAAGAAATATGCAAATAGATTGGAATACGAAATTCTAAATGCTAAGCTAAACAACACTATTGAAACAAGGATGGAAATACGCAATTGAGGAAAGAGGGTGATCCTTGGGTTCAATGCAAGGGTCGGCTACTTTGACTCCTAAGGGCAACTGAGTGTAGGACATCTTACCTAAGTGGCTACATCCGTTCGCTCCGAATCTCCTTTCGGTCTTATTGGAATTATAGAATGAGGAATCTCCTTTCGGTCTCATCCCCACCTAGATCACATTAGCGCCTATGGCTTCCACACAACTCTAATGCACAATTCTAGCCCTAGATGTTTTAGCCAACCACTTCACACTCCCTAGTTCAAGTGTTTAATCTAAGAAACCACCTATTTTTCACTCCATATCTCCTTTCGGTCTCAATGGAATTAAAGAATAGAAGATCTCCTTTCGGTCTCACTTCTACCTTGTGCACACTAAAACCTATGGCTTCCACAGAATTTTAGTGCACAATTAAGCTCATATGGTAGTTGTTTCTTGTCTCAAACACCTAAATCTAGAGAATGCTAGGTAGTTCTTCCTACCTTTGGTCTAAGTTCATGTATATTCTAAAACACACACGAACACCAAGAACACACACTAAATGTGGCCACAATTCAATGCATGTCAATTCATTAAATACAAGTAGGAAGACTTCAATTAATGCAAGCCCATCACTCTACAACCCATAAGGAATCAAAATAAACCTAACCCATACATCAAACACCAAGAATCACCCAAGATAAATTAGCCTCTCATGGCTTCAAGCAAACAACAATCACAAGGAGATTTCACCATTGAAAGCATAAGAAATTCGTAAGAAATACTTCCCTTAATCAAAAGATTGGTAAATCCAACAAATTCCAACACTTAGCAAGCCAAAACAACTCCAAGAATTCCAGTTTTCAAGAGCCAAAAGAACCAAACCCTAGCCCCAAATGAAACTCATGATTTTCAGTTTGGGGAAATTATGAAAATATCTAAAAACTAACCCTAACTATCTCCCCCCCTGTTTTCTGCAGAAAATGGGGTATTTATACAAGTAAGGACGTTGGGGAGCAAATGTAGAATTTCCAAAACATCCGGGACGCGATTTGCAAATTTCAGAAATTCCAGCCACAGGTGACCGCCGTGGCGGTCTGCAACGACCGCAGCAGCGGTCTACTATTTGCTTGGGACCACCGCGGCAGTTGTGAATGACCGCCGCGGCGGTCAGAACTTTCTGCCACCTTTCTTCTTTGGTATTGCACCTTGTTCTGCTTTTGTCCAATTTTCGTTCCTTTGCTTCCAGAATTTGAGAAAACTTCCTGCATGAAAGTTTTTTTTCTCTTTCTCAGCTTTCCATAGCATCTTCAATCATCTCATTTGGACATTTGCATCAAAAGTTATGAACTCCGGAAGATGATTGATTTTTCTCCCCTTTTTCCTACAAAACAAACAAAAGATGAGAATCACAAGTAGAATGTGATTTCTCTCATAAACATGGCATATCTCAATGAAATCTATGCAAAAGCGTGAAAAACACATATCTAAGTTTATGAATATTTGATTCTCATCAAATACCCCCAAACTTGAACCATTGCTTGTCCTCAAGCAATTTTCTACGCATGGCAACAATATGTGGAATGTATTCATTGAGAACATGCACATTCAGATTAGCACCATGCATTTCCTTGATAGTGGCAAGTACTGGCTTAATTAGGCATCCACTCGTCGCCCCAGTCTACCGAATAATGCATATTGAGAGTTCTAAGAAATGGAAACATCTTAATGTCTCCGGGTTAGACAATTTCGGCACGTACTAATGCAATGCATGACCCTTTTCTTTCTTGTTTTTCTGTACTAATCTTCACACATTAAATGATGTGCATGTGTGTGTGATAGAGGCAGATGTTCATGAACAATGCAATGCAAGAACTGAGTAGAAGTCATGAAATCATGCCACTAGTGTGCCCTAAAGTTGCATAGAAAAATTTCACTTCCTTGAAATCCTTAAGACTTTTTATTCCCTCTTTCCCCTAAGTTGTCATGCTACCATCTAGGCAATCTTCATTACATTTAAGCAACCATCGTGACATTATACTTAGGGTACTTCCTCACTCATTTACATTTTTTTTTATGCCAAGAGTTTTTCGGCTTTTTATACTTCTACCACTCATACGAGTTCACTTAAGGGACATCCCCTAAGAGCATTCTCATAGCGGAGTGGTAATTATTCAACAAAACTGTAAATCTCATAAGCAAGACTAACGACAAGCCTAAGTCATCTTTCAAGTTTATAAAGTGAAATGCTGTGAATTTAGAGCGGACTAGAAGCACTACACTTACTCGCAACCGCGTCATAATCAATACACTACATCTCACAAACACCCCTCATTAACGTGCACTATGACAACACCATTTAACATGCAAAACTTTTATGAAAATACAAAGAATCAAAAGACATGCATAACACATTTCATGCCTACTCAGTCCAACATTTTTCTTCATTGACTAATGCTTTCATTTCGTTACTTCTTGCATGCATTTGATCGGTAAAATGTTTCTTAAGTGGTGCATGTTTCAGCCATCACTTGCCAACCATTCAAAAGTTCCCAAAAACAAAACAAGCAACATCTTGAATATTTCAATGAAAGCCTCAATTTAAGCCAATTTCACCCATGGAATCTCATGTATTTTCTTCCTATAAACACCCCCAAACTTAGGTTACATCAAAAGCTTTAAGCTTCCACCCCCAAACTTAAGATGAGCATTGCCCTCAATGCGTCAAGAATGCATGGATGAAGGGTGAGGTGGGTGGGAAAGAAGAAATACATGTTTTCGGTTGCAAAATTGTGAACTGACTTAAAGCATGTTGCCTATTCGCACCTTCTCCAAACTTAAGATGTGTTGCACATTAAGCATTAAAACTAGGGAGTGCATCATTCACAACATTCAAGAAACTATATTAACAAAATTCACAAAAAACAAATTAAAGAAAATAAATTAACAGAATGCAAAAAAATAAACTTTAAACCTAAATGCAAAAACATAAAACAGAAAGGAGAATATTTACAAACTTCACGTCTAAACTCAACTCAAGTGTCAAAACATCTAAACTGAGGATTGCACCTAAGAAAACAATCCCACATGAAAGAATTGCACACAATGGTTAGGCATTGACATTTGATTACTTAATGTGTGCACGATGCTAGGCTTCAAGAACTCATCAAGTTTTTTCACTTAAAACTCAATTTTATATGCAACATCATGTTAAGGTTCATCAATGAATTTCTAGGATTTCAAATGAATACAAAAAAAAATTGACAACTCATCCAAAACAACTCATTGAGGCATATTGTCAAACACATGATGAGCAAGGTGACAAGCTTGAAATTTCACAAAATTAGTAAGCACCCTAGCCTTAACATTATACAATAGCTCCAACAATCCCAATGACACAATATTTCATCAAATATCATCCATAGAAATCATAATTGACACAATTCAATATGACCGTTCTAAAGAAACTTGAAAAGTTCAAGAATGTATACCTTGAGTTTTTGGATGGATTTGATGATTAGAACTTGTTGATTTTATGTTTAGAATGGGAATTTGATCACTTAGGATGGATTGGACTTGAAGACAATTGTAAAATGCGAAATGGGGATGAAAGGTTTTGAGAGAAAATTGCAAGGACAAAGGCAGGAAATGAAACAAATGAGGGGGAAATGAGGGGGGGTACCCGTCGGCCTTGACCGCCACGGCGGTCAAAACTTTCTGCCAACATTTGAATTTTTTTTTTCACACATTTCCTCCTTTGTCCTACACGTGAAAACTATAACACTTTTCCTAAATGCAAACTACATGCATCAACCTTTACATCCACAAGAACATGTAAGACTATATTAACCAACAAAACAAAACAAACAAAGTGAAATAAAAACAAAAAGAATATAGAAAAGGATACGCTTGGGTTGCCTCCCAAGAAGCGCTTGGTTTTAACGTCACCGGCTCGACTCAATGCATTGCCTCACATTTCAACCTATTCCTTGCTTTTGTAACGGGCATGTAAACATGGTCTTCTTCGGATCTTCTGGGGTTATGAAAATCTGGTTATATCTAGAATAACCATCTAGGAAGCAATAGAAGAGGTATCCGGCCAATCGATCGAGGAGTTGATCAAGATACGGTAGGGGGACTGGGCTTACCCACTCGTCATCCAAAATAGGAAAAATTATCCCAAAGTCCAACAACTTGACCACTTCTTTCTTCACAACCTCCATCATCATCGGATTCAGCCTCCTTTGCCTTTCCCTCACAGGTTTGGCATCATCTTCCAACAACATTTTATACAAGCAAATTGATGGACTGATACCCTTAATAGCCGCAATGGTCCACCCAATGGCCTCTTTGAAAGTGCTCAAAACCTCTAAAAGCTTTGTCTCCTGTTCAGGTTCCAAGGATGATGATATCACCACGGGCAACGTTTCATGCTCTCCCAAGAATGCATATTTCAGATACGGGGGCAAAGGCTTCAACTCAAATTTGGGTGGCTCATCGACGGACGGTTTTAGCTTATCTTCACCACTGGCCACTGGCAACACTTGGTCGACTTCAACAACTTCAGGTTCTTCCCCCGGTATTTCATAAATGGACTCATTTACAAAACCGTTCTCAATCATCTCACGAAGTTGTCCATCTATTCTTTTATCTTCTTCATCAAACTCCAGGGGAACATTGGAGGGAATAATTACTCCCATTGCTTGAGAGTCAAGACACCACTCCTCCTTCAAGGTTTTACCAATACATTCATCTACCACATCTACCCGGAAGCAGTCTAGATTTCCCCTTGGATATTTCATGGCATAATTCACATCAAACACGACCTCTTCATTGTTGACCCACATGGAACTCCTCAAATCAAGCTGGATTTCTTCAAGCTTCTTCATCATGAGTTCTTCAAAATTCGGTTTTCTGTCCATCGGATTATTCATTTGATTCCCAAAACCTGGAGGTTGCCTTGATGCGTTAGAAAACGATGGCCCCGAATTGTCCCAACTTTGATTGCCTTGATTGCTCCAATTTTGGCCACCTCCTTGGTTGTTCCAACCTTGATTTCTTGCTTGGTAGCCGCCCTTGTTACCCCAATTTTGGTTGAAATTTCCTTGCTGCCCAAAATTCTTCATGAAGTTGACGGGTTCAGTCCTGACCAAGTCACATTGATCCATATGGTGGTCTCCTTGGCAAAGTCCACACATTAAGACCGGCGTCCAGTTCATCCTCGCCTCCCATGAATTAATCTTGTTGGTTAATGCAGCCAATTGAGCACCAATGTTTGTCCGACATTAATCTCTAGGAATCCCCCTTGTTGAATCAAACTAATGTGTTGGGGCGGAATTTGGTAGCTCTCAGCTTCAACCGGGCAAGCACCTACACGGTTGTTGAACCTCGGCTCAAAGAATTCCCCAAACAGCAGTCCTTGTTGTTGTCCCTGTTCAACCATTGTGTTCGGTTCCACTCTTCTTCGTTCTCTTCTCAAGGTATTCTCGAGTTCCAAATCAATGGTGAATTCCACACGTCCTTGAGATCGAGTGCGGGACATGCACCCCAAAATAAGGAATCATGTACCTACACAAAAAAGAAAGCTAAAAATGAAAATATACACAAACACAAACAGGTCTTTTCTAAATATATACAAAAAACACAAAACTAACAAACAATTACAACACTTAAAAACTTAGTTCCGTTGCCCTTCCCTGGCAACGGCGCCAAAATTTGGTGAGCTGTTTTGGTGTGTGCAAAAGTGTGTCAAAATATAGCTCAAACTCACACAAATTTACACCTACACCTCACTTAATCAATTGTAGTAAAGCTTAGGGATCATTTTCCACAGGGAAGGGGACAAAACACTGATTTAAGTGCAGTTAATTGGTTGCTATCTATGTGTCCTCAAGCAATGACATGAAAGGCGATATTTAACTAATGAGCATGAAAAGAAATATGCAAATAGATTGGAATACAAGATTCTAAATGCTAAGCTAAACAACACTATTGAAACAAGGATGGAAATACGCAATTGAGGAAAGAGGGTGATCCTTGGGTTCAATGCAAGGGTCGGCTACTTTGACTCCTAAGGGCAACTGAGTGTAGGACATCTTAACTAAGTGGCTACATCCGTTCGCTCGAAATCTCCTTTCGGTCTCATCAGAATTATAGAATGAGGAATCTCCTTTCGGTCTCATCCCCACCTAGAGCACATTAGCGCCTATGGCTTCCACACAACTCTAATGCACAATTCTAGCCCTAGATGTTTTAGCCAACCACTTCACACTCCCTAGTTCAAGTGTTTAATCTAAGAAACCACCTATTTTTCACTCCATATCTCCTTTCGGTCTCAATGGAATTAAAGAATAGAAGATCTCCTTTCAGTCTCACTTCTACCTTGTGCACACTAAAACCTATGGCTTCCACACAATTTTAGTGCACAATTAAGCTCATATGGTAGTTGTTTCTTGTCTCAAACACCTAAATCTAGAGAATGCTAGGTAGTTCTTCCTACTTTTGGTCTAAGTTCATGTATATTCTAAAACACACACGAACACCAAGAACACACACTAAATGTGGCCACAATTCAATGCATGTCAATTCATTAAATACAAGTAGGAAGACTTCAATTAATGCAAGCCCATCACTCTACAACCCACAAGGAATCAAAATAAACCTAACCCATACATCAAACACCAAGAATCACCCAAGATATATTAGCCTCTCATGGCTTCAAGCAAACAACAATCACAAGGAGATTTCACCATTGAAAGCATAAGAAATTCGTAAGAAATACTTCCCTTAATCAAAAGATTTGTAAATCCAACAAATTCCAACACTTAGCAAGCCAAAACAACTCCAAGGATTCCAGTTTTCAAGAGCCAAAAGAACCAAACCCTAGCCCCAAATGAAACTCACGGTTTTCAGTTTGGGGAAAATATGAAAATATCTAAAAACTAACCCTAACTATCTCCCCCCCTATTTTCCGTAGAAAATGGGGTATTTATACAAGTAGGGACGTTGGGGAGCAAATGTAGAACTTCCAAAACATCCGGGACGCGATTTGCGAATTTCAGAAATTCCAGCCACAGGTGACCACCGCGGCGGTCAGAACTTTCTGCCACCTTTCTTCTTTGGTTTTGCACCTTGTTCTGCTTTTGTCCAGTTTTGGTTCCTTTGCTTCCAGAATTTGAGAAAACTTCCTTCATGAAAGTTTTTGCTCTCTTTCTCAGCTTTCTATAGCATCTTCAATCATCTCATTTGGACATTTTTATCAAAAGTTATGAACTCCGGAAAATGACTGATTTTTCTCCCCTTTTTCCTACAAAACAAACAAAAGATGAGAGTCACAAGTATAATGTGATTTCTCTCATCAACATGGCATATCTCAATGAAATCTATGCAAAAGCGTGAAAAACACATATCTAAGTTTATGAATATTTGATTCTCATCAGTCTTCCTCAATAACCTCCTCCATATGTGAATCATAACTATAGAGTGCTATATTGAAGTTCACATTATCCAGAAAGGCTAGAAAATGAAATTTAAAGTAGTGAGTCCAAGTGTCAACAAGCAAAGTCAACAATAAAAAATATGCAACTAAAAAAGTACCAAAATGAACAAAGATGCCAAATACATACAAATAAAAAGCATAGCTAAGAACAAGTTGCTTAACTCAAATGAAAATAAGTTAGTGAACAATTCTTTGACAAAGGCACCAAAAACTTGATGGGTCACAACCGTAAGTCTACTTTATAACCCCAAGTAGTAACTTGGGTGAGCAAAGGTCAAATCCATCATGAATTGTCAAACCTAATTCATACTTATGCAGACCACAATGTCCTAAACTAAGTCCAAGAAATGTTTAGGAACCACTAAGTGAAAAATTATTAGTGGGCAATAAGACTCCCTCTTTTACTTCTATCCAATGCCTTCTGTCAAGTTCTATCATGAATTCTCTACAATGTCTATAGGTAGCTAGGATTAGGTCTTTAAATCTAAATACCTTATTGACCACCTTGTCTTAAAAGTATGTGTTCATCCCTCAAGAATTTCTAAGTTGTTATTCTTAGATAATTGACTACTCTATTTAGGGCAAAATCTCACCTTTCTTCGTCAAGTTCAATGAAATTCCCAAACACAATCAAATATAACATGTTTGGTTCACTGTAATTAATAAGGTTGAAATTGAATATAAATTCGGTGGGAATTGAATCGGGCTGGAATTGAATTGAATGGGCTTTTCAATAGTTTGGTTTAAAGGATTTGTATGGGGTGCAATCATTATTCTTGTGTTTGGTTGGGGTGAATAGGACAATGAATAGTGTTAAAATGACTGAAATACCCTTATCTTAAGCATCTTATTGCTGAGTGAGAAAATGATAAGAGAGAAAGAAGAGTGAGAAAATGATGAGAGAGAAAGAAGAGTGAGAAAATGCTGAGAGAGTAATAAGAGTTAGAAAATGATGAGGGAGAAAGAAGAGTGATAAAAATGATGAGAGAGATAGTAGAGTGAGAAAATGATAAGACATAAAGAAAACTAAGAAAATTTATGAGAGAGAAAGAAGAGTGATAAAAAGGATGAGAGATATAGTAGAGTGAGAAAATGATGAGAGAGAAAGAAGAGTAAGAAAAATGATGAGAGAGAAAGAAGAGTAAGAAAAATGATGAGAGAGAAAGTAGAGTGTGAAAAATTATGAGAGATAAAGTAGAGTGAGAGAAAGAAGAGTAAGAAAATGATGAGAGAGAAAGAAGAGTAAGAAAAATTATGAGAGATAAAGTAAAGTGAGAAAATGATGAGAGAAAAGAAGAGTGAGAAACTGATGGGAGAGAAAGAAGAGTGACAAAAATGATGAGAGAGAAAAAAGAGTGAGAAAATTTTGAGAGAAAGAAAAGTGATAAAAGTGATGAGACAGAGAATAGAGTGAGAAAATTTTGAGAGAGAAATAAGAGTGATAAAAATGATGAGAAAGAAAATAGAGTGAGAAAATTTTGAGAAAGAAAGAAGAGTGTGAAAATGATGAGAGAGAAAAAGGAGTAAAAAAATTATGAGAGAGAAAGTAGACTAAAAAAATGATAAGTGAAAAGAAGAGTGAGAAAATGATGAGAAAGGAATAAGAGTTAGAAAATGATGAAAGAGAAAAAAGAGTGATAAAAGTGATGAGAGAGAAAAAATAGTGAGAAAATCATGAGAGAGAAAGAAAAGTAAGAAAAATGATGAGAGAGAAAGAAGAGTGTGAAGATGATGAGAGAGAAATAAGAGTGCAAAAAATTATGAGAGAGAAAGAAGAGTGAGAAAAAGATGAGAGAGAAAGCAAAGTGAGAAAAATGATGAGAGAGAAAGCAGAGTGAGAAAAATTATGAGAGAGAAAGAAGAGTGAAAAAACTTATAAGAGAGAAAGAATAGTGAGAAAATGATGAGAGAGAAAGCAGAGTGAGAAAATTATAAGAGAAATAATAGTGAGAAAATGATGAGAGAGAAAGTAGAGTGAGAAAAATAATAAGAGAGAGTAGAGTTAGAAAAATGATGGTGGGGAGAGTTGAAGGAGAAGATTAGAAAGAAATTTTTTTTGTCAATTACGGGTTGCTGAGGAATTCCAATTCAGAGCTTTAAGTACTGAATTCCAATTCACCATGGGAGTTCCTAATTTAGTGAACCAAACAAAAGAATTAGGACTGAGTAAGGAGTAAGGCTACAATAAATACTCAATTCCTTTGAACCAAACATAGTGTTAGTGATTAAGCAATTAAAGGATAACACAAATAGAGAAGAAAATTTATTAAATCAAAAACCTAGAGAACACTAAAGAAGATAAGAAATTCAAACCACATAAAAGAGCTCAATTGCAATCCTAAAGTTGAGCTAAAACAGGAGAAATATTAAGAACCTTAAGAATGCAAAAGTGAGTTTTGAAATTTGTCTCCAAAGTTAGCCCCAAAAGGGGGCTCTCACTTTATTCTTCATGTTATTATGACCTATTTATACAAGTATAAGTTAATATAGAGTCAAAAACTTAGTCAAAAATGGAAAGTCCACTCAAAAGGACAAAAAATTTACTTAAAGCATAGCTAGTCGCCAACCAACCGCTCTCGGCGATGGTCAGCAACATGTACTAGTTGATAGAACAACTTCCTACCTCATTAGGACTCCAAGATAAAAACTTCCTACCTCATTAGGACTCCAAGATAAAAGAATTTGAGGAAGGTGTCTGCATGAAAGTTTTACCTCTATTTTTAGTTCGAGCATCACCTAATTTGGAATTTTGTAACTCAAGATTCGGTCCCCACTAGATGACCTATTCATTAGCATTAGATTTGAACTAGTTTTTTTACATTTAATATTTGAATCTGATCATAGTTGAACAGGGCCAAATGTTCAACATAAAAGTTGAAATCACCTCTCTTGGTTTTTTTTTAAATTCAAGAATCATCCAAATTAGAGCTCTGTATCCTAAGATATTGCTTCTGCAATTCAGCCAATGCCACAACCATTTGCTGCAAATTTGGTTTTTGCACTCTAAACCCGTATTTGGTCATTTTTACATTTTTTATTCACCTAGGTCTAAGAACACACAAAAATATAAGAAATTTTAAAACACAAATTTAAACTGCTAAAACAT
Source organism: Gynochthodes officinalis (assembly GCA_020080225.1). Lineage (NCBI taxonomy): Eukaryota > Viridiplantae > Streptophyta > Magnoliopsida > Gentianales > Rubiaceae > Gynochthodes > Gynochthodes officinalis. The sequence goes on from CM034620.1 coordinate 7,490,336, forward strand.
ATAGAAACACTATGAAACAAGATTAAAATTGAACAAATAAGGCATAAGTTGAACTCTCATCATTAAACAATCATTATCCTCAAAATTTAGTGCATAGCTATGCTCCAAAAGTTGCCCAACATTGAGAAAATTCTTCTCCAAATTATGAATAAATAACACCCCACAAATCATCTTTTTACCTTTCTTTGAATGGATTGCAATGGTTCCCAATAATTGTGCTTGAGCAATAGCACCATTTCCTATATTCACTTGTGCTTTTATTTCATATTTTTCTCTCATCTATTTCTATTCCATTAGATTTGGCTTTTGTGTCTCTCAACCATCTAATTTAACCTTTTGATAAGAATTACTAATATATTTTTTTTCATAAAGTAGGAGGAACATAAAAGACAGAATAGAACCTAATTTTTTGATAGGAGGAACATAAAAGATAGAATAGAACCTAATTTTTTGACATACCTTATCTGAGAAATTTTACCCATCTATAGAACTATAAAATAGATGGGGTAGATCTGGGTAGGATTTTTTAGCATTTTATTGTGTTTCAGGGATAATTCACTTGGTTTTTTAGTTGCATTTATCAAAATTAAAGTATATTGGAGAAAATTGTAGTTGAGAGCGATAGAATAGCAAAAGAGTGAAGAATGTTGGAGCAAGAATAAGAAGGGGAGCAAAGAGATAATAACAAAGAAAAAAGGAAAAAATTAAAGAAAAATTAGCATTTGTGCATATACGACTATGTTGTGGTGCCATCAATCTTCACTATAGTGTGGTTATAAATCAGCATGATGCGGCACAATGAGCTTTTGTAGTACGACTCCAGGAAGATTTATTCCCTAGTGCTTTTGTCTTGTCTTTTTATTTGAATTTTAGGTACTCCTCCTATAAATAGTTAGCAGGTAGTATTTTAGGTCATTTAGTTTGCATTTTTCTCCATTCGCTCTCTCAATAAGACAAATTAAAGAAGGAAAACTTATCAAATCAAGGATTGAAGGATTGAAGGCTGAATTAGAAAATTTTGTAAGAGAGTTTTTCTCTCTTCACCTTTATTTTTTTAATTAAAATCTATGTTGTTGGCACCTTTGTATTTGTTTTCTTTTGAATCTACGAAGGACTAATTTTCTTTTTCTATAATTATTATTTGAATCCCATCAAATAGTATAAATTATTTTTGAGTTTAACATTGTTTAGTTAGTTAATTTTGAATTATTTATCTACTTTGGTAATTTTAACAAAGCTGATAGAAATGTACATGTGTAGTTTTGAGGAGAACCTAAGTCTAATGAGTTTCTCCTTAATATTAGTAACAGAAATAGAGGATAATTTTAGCTAGGAATATTTAGGACCATTAGAAGATGCCATCAAATAATTAAAGAGTTTCGACTAATAATTCAAGTTAATTAGTTAATTAGAACATAATTTAAAATATTGAGATGAAATAATGAGGGATAATTGTAGATTTAGTTTTTTAATATCTTATTATTCACCTAAATTCTATTTGCTCTTTGATTTTTTTGAGTGATTTATATTGTGTGATTTATTTTTTGACAATTGACTATTAGGTTGTTTAAATAAAGGGAAAAAAAACATAGTTTTGGCACTAGTAACATCTTAGTATTGGAAAACATAGTTTTGGCACTAGTAACTGTTTAGTGTTTAAGTCCTAAGGAGTTTGACATCTTGTCATATAGGTTTGGGGTGATGGGGCCTTTCAATTTGTTGTCAAAGGGGTGAGATGGATTTAGTTGACTACATTTTTTTGGTGAGTGGCTTTGTTGAGGTCAGTTGGTCCTATTTTGAGAAACCATTAGGGGCTTGCTTTAGGGCTGCAGAGGTGTTTGACATGGTGGCAATTAGAGCCAGGGATCGATTTTATGCTCAGAGCAAGAAGGGTGAGTCAGATGATATTGATGCTAATTTTTGGTATTTATGGAGAGCCAATAATGGTTATAGATATGAGAGGTTAACATATTCATATTTGGTATATTATCAATGAATAGAGTGGTCATATGGCAATCGTTGTGACAAAGGTAGGACTGATAGTTCATAGTCGACCACTACCATAGGGGCATTTGTTAAGTGGCAATTTCCACTATCCTTGAAGTTGAATATAGATGGGAGTGTGTTGGGCACCACTAGATTGGGAACAGGTGGAGGAGTTTTGAGGGATATACTGGGAAGGTTTTTGTTTGCTTTTCATGCCCCTTTGTGGAGAGTTACTAGTCTTTAGGTGGAGATCATGGCTATCTTGATTGGTTTGGCATTGTGTTCTAAGCTTGGTATACGGGAGTATGTCATTGAGTGTGATTCAAAGGTGGCAGTGGATATATTGAATGGAAAGGTTTCACCTTCCTAGAATCTTCTTGTTTGGTGTAGACAGATAAGTATAAAAAATGTATCAGTGATGCATTGTTTTTGAGAGGCTAATATGGTGGTAGATTTTTTAGTACAATTGGAGCAAGAGAACAAGGAGTTTCACATCTTCATGTAGTTCTTGCAACTTCCATAGCACAGTAAGGGTCTAATTGTAGTTGACCAAACTCAAATTTGCAACTTTTGTTTTTGATATAAGTAGTCTACTATTGTAACAAACATTTTGGAAAGGGTAAGGTCCTCCCATTCTATGTAATGGTTTCACTCATTCTCATAAGAGAGAAACCAATTCCACTAGCCACACAATGGCTGCTTTATTAATAATAATAAAAAGTTTGACATCTTGTCTCATTTATTTTCTCCATCCAAAAAACGAGTTTATTTTATTAGGTATAACTTTTTTTAGTTATAAATTACAATACATTTAATGCATTATTAAATATATAATTTTTAACTTTTTAATTTTAAGTCATCTATAATCATTATTACTATAGATAATATAGGATATTGTTCAAAAGTAGACTTTTTTTGGGATAAAGAAAATTTTTGAAAATGAATGCTTTTTTTGGGATGAACATAGTACTATATTACTTGTAATTAACTATGTACTTGCATGAAATTCACTATAAAGAATTATTTTTTTCCAACTCTTTTTTCCATTGGCTAATACATCTATATCTCATCCTAACTTGTGTTTTTTCACAACATAACAACAATGATTACACCTTTTTGAAATCCAAAATATCTTGCCCATAGACTTGAATCATCACCACAATTTAAAAGTATTAGGGATAGAAGTAAGAGATAAAGGCCCAATGTTCTTGCTAGGAAAGAAGTTAACCAACACACAATGATTGAATTATTCCTACTTATTAATTTTTCTGCTTGCACCATCCTCATCCAGTACCTTTATCACATTTTGTTGAACCTAAGCATTTTCTACATTCAAAGGAAAGAAATAATATCATTAAATTGTTAAATTATGGCATATGATTGTCCGCCTAAAATTCAATAATTAACAAGGATTGAAACTGGTTTTGATACCACTTGTTAAGAAATTGGAACCAAACTTGGGGTATACAAGTTTATGTCCAAACATTTCGAAAGAATTTTATTTATGAAATACTCTATATTATTCAATGAAGCTGAGGTGAGGTTGTTTATGCTTAACTATGAACCTCAACAATTTGTAATACCTACAGTAGAAACATTAATTGATAAAAAATGTAATGAAGTTAATTTTTTTTGTAAGACACAAATTAACTCTTGTAAAATTGGTGGTACATTATGTTGGATTATACCCTAAAGGCCAATCATGTGATGATTGCTTGAGCATTTATTGTATCATTATGCTTATAATTTATGGCAGTTCAATATTATTATTATGTTCAATTCTATATCTGCATAACATGAATGAATATAATAATGTCCCTAGAATTTATATCTGCGTAACATTAATGAATATAATAATGTCCATAGAATTTGATAATTCTAAAACTATCCTTAGTCAAGTATTATCATCAAATGGGACAATGATAATGTATTAAGACTAGTATGTGTAGTGACTGATGACATGTGTCATAATATAAGATAACAAGTCAACACATAGGTACATGTTAGAGAACTATATACTAGATCGACCCACCATGAGAAATGCTACATGGATTATTATATAAGTGTCATAAGCAAATCTCATAGTGATGATGATGTATATAATCCTTAGACTTGAGGTCATTAGAGATCCCAACATTAGGAGTTGCATGTTTGGATGCTGCCAAATGTTACCTGTAATAGGGTGAACTATAAAAGTAGTAATTAGATATGCAATCAATCATACAGTGGGATGTTAAGTAATCAAGATAGGATTTGCCCCTCCCATATAACAGGAGTGATATCTCTAGGCTCCTTGATTGAATGAGACCATAAAATGCATGTCCGTGCTCAAATAAGTCGATATGTGATATTGGGCTCATTTGCTTATATGAGTTTACTTAGGAATCAAGAAATGCACAGATTGACTTATGCAAGCGTGACACGTTCCATGGCTCATGTTCAATCAAGGTATCTAGAGCAAAAGGATTGAATTATCTGGTAACATCTATTACAGGATAAGGTTATGTCGAGTTACTAACATTCTCAGAACTTGGGTAGTTTTGATGTGTTACTAGACACTGCTCATTGCTTATCGCATAAAATAGATTTTATGTCATGGCTAATGTTATGAGAACCTATTGGGTCGCACACTCAGATTGAATCCAAAAGGAGTATAAAATTAATATGATGAATTTTAAGTAATCTCAAGAATCCTAATATGAATAGGACTCACTAGGGTTTTCCGGTTTAAGACGGTATTCGAATTTGAAGCTGAATGGGTTTGGGTTTTAGTGCTAATAAATCCAAAATAGTTTGGACTCATTAATTGAGAAAATCCAAAACTCTAATGTCCAATTCCAAATGGGATAGACTTCTTGTGCTTGGTAGCCGATAGATTCATTGAATCTAGAAATCCCAAACAGACTTAGGTTTGGTAGTCCAAGCAAAACTCTTTAAAAGAGTTTTACCTTAGGACTACAACCTAGGTCTATATATATCGGGTTTTTTTGCAGCCACTAGGTATAAGAGAAAGAAACCCTTTGGCCTTCTATGTGAAAGAAAAAACAGCTGCTATTCTTGAAAGAAAATTCAAGAGAAAAACTGAAAAACCTTGAGAGCAAATTTTGAGAAAAACCGAACACAAATTTTGAAGCAAGCACTTCAGATTTTGTGTGCTCCTATTCTAGTTAATTGTGTGACAATAACTAGAAACTTGGATCGATCGTGTGGATACCATAGACGTGAAGCCGGATCAGTTTTGCTAGTGGTTTGACAAGCAAAGATCTTTGCAAGTCTCACCTCTATCGAAACTACCAAAGTACAAACCCTAAACTCCAATTTGATCTCACTTCGTATGCATCTTGGAGGAAACCAAAATTTTAAATTCCGCTTCTTGATGTACTCAGTTTCCTACAGATTATTTGGTTGGTAAAACTTGTACAAAATGTATTATAATTTAAAGAAAATCTTAAGTAAAAACAAATTAAAAAACTAAAAGCTAATCACTTATGGTTTTGTACTTGAATTTTGTATGTATGATCTTGATAAGTAAAAGTATATATTTATGAAATTTAGTATGACTAGCTATTGATAAATAATTAATTATTAATGACATAGTGAAACAAGGACTTCAAGATTTATTGAAGCTCTTCATTATTGCCACAGTATATTAGGACTTTACTATATATGGGTAGCATTCATGTGTGTAATTTTCATTTTCAATTATTTCATTAGTTTTATTGGATTGTTTATACATTTTTGGAAAAGGTGAGTCTTTTATGTTTCCCACTTTTCATAATTTGTTTTTGAAATTAATAAAAGGAACTTGTCAGTCACACAATGACTATTTGATAAAAACATTAATTATTAGTGACTTCCCTTATTGAATAAAAGGGGTCTCAATAGATTTATGGGATAGACTGCACTTCATTAGAGGACTGGTTGCACAGAGATAGTATGGATCTTACCTTTTTACTATCTATACACACGGATTTGATTGAATAAGGAACAAGTGGGATTGTTTTCTATGATTTTATGTCTATTTGGGCACAATATTTATTTTTGTAACAAGTGACTTGTTTGCTCTAATGATGTGCTTTTTCATTTCATTCGTATTCCATTTATAGTTCAATGTGGCCTTTTATTCTTAGGTAGTGAGAAGGCTAGGGGGAATGGGTGGGTGGCCCCTTAGTGCTTTTTTAAGAGTGTTGTCAGATGAAATAGAAACACATAAAAAATGAATCGAGCATATGTATATGAATAAGGCATCTTTTCTTTTTCTATGACAGTTGTTTCTATCTTAAACTTTCCACCTAGAGTTTCTTCTTCTATTAAAATATAAGACAAAAAAAAAAGGATGGGGGTTTTAACATCAATATAAAATTCAATTATATGCATTTTCTTTTGAATTTATGAATAAAACTTGGCAACTTCTAATTATTAAAGAAGTTTAATGGCATCCATGGTATTCTTATAACTAGGATGTTAACACATTGAAAGTAATAGTTGTTTGTAAAATTAGTCTTCAAAAGTAGAGATAATTAAGACTTCATGCTCTGAGTGTTTGATGAAGTATTTTATACCTATTTCCCAATTAAATGGATCATTTAATTCTAGGATAGGATAAGTACAAGTATCATATCACATGGAAATTTTTTCCAATTGTCAAAAATACAAATTCTTTTATTTTAATAACTTTTGATTAATAACAACCATTGTGTGGCTGGTAGGCCCATATGCTCTTTTAATAATATATGATAAAAATTACATAAAAAGGAGGATATGAACCTCGCCCTTTCTAGAGCACATAAAAATGGAAGGCAGCCTCTATCCATAAAGAACTGATCCATAACTATATGAATCTAAAGTGAAAAAATTGGTTCCTATCTAGAGAAATGACTGATTGGATATGTTTACGGAAATCTTCCAGTTTGGCCAACAATGTGAGTTTTTTTGACTCAAAGCCAACTTAGTCAGAACATTTGCCACCAAATTTGCTTTCCCAAAGGGGAATCCTATCAACTTGTTTTGTTCTAACATAGGATAATAAGCCTATTCGATTAGTCTTACTTCACTGTTGAGAAAAGAAAGAAGATTTCCATCTCCAAGTTTAACTTATGCATAGCTCATTTCCTTTTGGGTGTTAAACAGTGTCAAACCAAAATATCCAACAAGCATTAGCTCTCCCTAAAAATGAGGTGATTCAGTTGCACCTTCCTATATGGCTACCTTGTTATGACTTCACTTCAATCACTAGTCATACAACTATTTTATTTGGAGATTTTGTGGAAAGAAACCCTCAATTGCCAAGGTATAGGTATAGATCCATTTGCCATTTGAATGAGAGCCTATGAATCACATTCCACCTTGACCCTTTGAACGGGAGCCTATGAATCACAAGCACAACTCTTGTAACAAGGCATGACCTTTTGCAAACATGCTAGAACCATTTCCAAAGTAATCATAAAAACTAAAAACAATTTGACCCATAGCATCCCTTGAAACACCTCTTCCTAAATATTCCCCTAGATTTCAAAGGGAATTGCCATTGGTGTTAAACTTATATCTACCATGTCCTTGGTATCTCCACCAAACCTGAAAAATTTTCAACAAAACTCAAAAAATGGATCCAATCCCCACTCACAAAATTTATAGCTAGGCGGAGTTTTCTTAGAGAAGAAAACAAGAGAACTCAATCTCCCTTATCGTCCACTTAGCTATCAAACATATATCATCATACTTATGAAAATTCATCACCCTCTATATTATCCTACAAATCAATAATTGGAAACATTTTATTGGTTTCTGTAATAGCCTTCTTGTACGTCTTCTTTACCAAAAAGCCATACTCCTATTACAATCAGCATTCCCACTAACATTACTCCCAAGCCACTCTCAAAGTACCTCCAAATTGCTGAAGCTAAATCTCTTTTTGAAAATATATGGTCAATATCTTCCTTTTTAGGTAGTACACAACAAAAGCATCTAGACTGGCTTGCCACCCCAAATCGAATAAACACCTTATCCATGGGAATTTTCTGTCTTAACAAAAATGACACAAAGAAGGCAATAGAACTAGAAACTCTAGAACCCCATATACACCCTTTAACCTTACTATTTAGCAATCAAACACAAACCAATTCATAGGCCGACTTAATAGAGAATTCCCCAAAAGAAGTTCAAGTCCATACCATATGATCTCTTTCTTCATGTGATAGCTTTAACACCGTGGACACCACTCCATCTACAATCGCTTGTGGAAGAAATTACTTAACATATCCGCATTCCAAAGCCCATTAACCAAACACTAAAAGAAAAATGGCCTTTAGTGACTAGTCGATTTTGGTCACTGAAAGGGCAATTGCCGTCACGAAAAATAGGTAACAAATGAATAAGTCCAGATTTTAATTCAAATGCTACATCCAAATTTGGAAATTGTATGCAAAGAGGTTGTTGATTCAAAACTGGAGCAATAAGCTCTCTCAATGTACGATATCTTGCAACCATTCTTTCTTCCTCAAGTGGTGTTGAATTAAATTGTAGCCTCCTTCTTGTTTCCTTCCTTAGTCGTCGTGCTTCCTTCTCAATTTCTGAAATGAACACAAGATCACCTTTGTGAGAAGCACGGGTCATGCAATAAAAATCACAATGCTAAAAAAAATAAAATAGCTCCCCGGCAACGGCGCCAAAATTTTGGTCGGGTTGTCGAAGCCCCCAAAATTAATTCAGATCTTCAACCAACTACAATTGATTTGTAGTAGTAGTGGACCAGTTTGAATCCCACGAGGAGCTATGTGTTGAGGGGGGTTCTTAGCACTTGTGATGAAAAGGAAATAAAAGAAAAAGGTTAATACCAACTCTAATAGTAATAAATAAAAGAAAATTATAAAAGAAATTACTAAAAATATGTAAAGGAAATTATTCAGTCTTACCAAGCTCCGATCCAAGGAAGTGTAGTTGTACCGAATATATCTAGATCACAGGATTCTAAAGACACTTTTTTATTCAAGCATTTAACCGAAAATTTCGCAGGATAGCCATGACAAAATTTTGAGTTTTCCTATTCTATTTGTTTGAACCTAGCATTCATAACAAACCTTAGTAACAAATGACTGGGGGCGATAGCGTTCCATATCATTTGATAGTAGCAGTTAAAACAAAAACCAACAATTGAGATAGCTACAATTGAAAATCTTTGTATCATTAATTCCCTTTAAATCATAAATGCATGATTACTGTCACTTTACACACGCAAAAAGATTTAAATGCTACTTGTACTAAATGTTCCGGACAACTACGGATCAAGACCAAATAGATAGCTATAGGAAAAAAAATGAAAATAAGTTGTCAATTTATTTATCATTCAAATTCCATAAAAATAGAATGCAAGAAATAATGATTACTTGAATGCAAAGAATTATGAAACTATGAACAAAACCTCACTAAATATATTGGCATTAACACCCCTTGGAACGGAATGGAAGTAATTTAGCCACTCATGGTAGCAAAACTATTCTAACTTTATTCTAAAAAGAAAGAACGGTACAAAAGAAGGGGAAAATTCTGCAGAAAATTAAAGGAAAGACTTATATCTTCCAAGTTCACTAATCCTCCTATTTATAGCCTTATTCTCTAAGAACCTCCCTAAAGACCTCCTAAAATCTCTCCAACAAATCTAAGTCTTTAAATCTTAAATTCCTAACTAATTATCCAACCAACCATCCTATCCTATCTAATCCTATCTAATCCTAACAAATGTCATCCAATCCATTCTAACTTGAATTACAAAAGTTTAAATCAAAAGACAAATTCAAATCTTGAAATTTCAGCTCATCGGTTCTTTATCTCAGCTTAAGACGTGGTCACGTGCATTTTTTTGAGTTTCACCTCCAAGACTTCATCCTTTAAGGCGTGGGCAAGTTTTAATCAAAATAGTTTTCTGTTTTGGCTCCAAAAGTGCTTCTCCAAAAATCATCTAAATCTCCATTAAATTCCATCTTTTCGCCTTAGTCCATCAACTTCACTCCCTGGTACAAAAACACCTCAATTTAGCCAATTTCATACCAAATAAAGTATTAACATCATATTTTTGCTCCTATTAAATGGTAACAAATTAGATCCTATCAAATACCCCCACACCTAAACTATGCTTCTCCTCAAGCATATGATAGATCAATATCTTCCTTTCTATTCCCTTCCCTTTTTCATACCATTCACAAATAACCTAAAATCACAACACATTAGAAATCAAGAATGAAATGACAATTCAATGGATAAGTATTCATAGCCCGATTTTCTAAACAAAACACATGCATCTCATTAATCCCAACAATTTTGTCGAAATCAAATATACAACATTTGATTATTTCTCACAAGTTTCACTCTATCCACTCAAAGTGTTTAGGGATTCATTTAGCACTCAAATCAAACATAGCATGTCAATACCAGATGCTTGCTTATATATCACATCTCCACCACTAATGAATATGAATTTATGCAAAAATCAAAGGGACTTAAAAGGGTTGTAACAGGGCTTAGGTTAAGGTAGGTAAACAAAAGGGAAATTTAAGCTAAACAAATCAAGATATGTAGGAAATTTCTCGCAAGATTTTAAAAGCAACACAAGTAACATTTTAGAACCACTTTTTTATTCTCCTCTTCTTTTTTTCTTTTTCTTCTTTTTTCGGAATATAGTTGGACATTTTGTAAACAATGGAGCACATTTACTTTGTCCAAACCTTTCATGGAATTCTTTTTCACTTTTTCTCATCAATTTTTGCTTTCTTTTTTCTTCTTTTTTTTTTGTTCGGTTTTTTTTTTCAAGTGGTTCTTTTCTTTGGAATCCATAAAAATTTAGTCATGCAACTCATTCCTACATACACTTGAAAAATGGTTTAACAATGGTAAATAACAACGGGTTAAGGCTAGTGATGTGGTGTTATCACAAAGAAAAGCTTAGGCTCAAAATTGGTTGACTAGGGTAGATAAAATGGAATGGGTTTTTAGAAAGTTAAAATTGGCTAGTCCTAAACGCCCTTATCATTTCAAAGCAAAAACCCACAATGTGATCTCAACATGTACAACAAAGCAAGTTGTAGAATAAACATACCATATTTGTCCACACTTAACAAAGAAACATGTGAGCAAGAAAAAGAAAAATGCTCATAGGCTCAAGCACTCACAATGGTTCAATGTTCAAACATTGTATATTCTTATTCAACTCCATCATCAAGACCAATGAGATGCTTGAACAAAATTTTCAAAACAAGGCTAATCATACTCTCCCTTTTCATGCTTTCCAACTCAATCACTAATGCATGTTAACCAAGAGTTATTCTAAACAAGTATCAAAGAGTTGGGAATTTCAAGGAAGTCAGAAAATTTTAAACATGCTTTGAGGGATTTTGCAAAAAAAAATTTGACCAAAACAATTCAAAATCACAACAGCTAATCACAAAGTATCAAAGAGCACCCCCACACCTAAATCATACATTGTCCCCAATGTATGAAGAATAGGCACACATTCACAAAAAGTAGTGAAAATAGAAAGACAAGGGGGCAAAATAATTTCCCTGAATTGCAAACATATGAGACAAGACATCCAAGGGAAAGGAGGGTATGCTATCTTTTCATGTGATTGAGAGTGTCAACATAAATTGAAAATAAAAAATACTTCTTCTCAAGGATGGGTACCTACAAACCATAGAAGAAGGTAATCAATAATAAGGCAAATGACACTCCCAAGCTTAATCTTTGAAACTCAATTAGAAATTATAGTAGTAAAATAGGATAAGAAAGGACTTACGATATAGACATAATAAGTTCACAAAGATAAAGCCATGTAATCCAAATAAAAATCACTCTATAGCCCTAATCACTTCCTTTATTTAGACGATCATAAACCACTATAATTTGCATATCCAAAAAGAAATTGAAAAGGGTTTGAAAGATTAAGAAGTTCAACACACCAAAGCACCAAGAAAAATATAAACGTATGGTTGAAATAAATTAAAATGAGATTAGGCAAAAGAATAAATTGAATAGAAACAAAATCTCTATCACATGATAACATGGTGCACTACATGCAACTAGGTGAAAGTTGAAAAACACTACAATGAAAATGCACAAAACCATGCCATAGATGGCCACACTACAACATGCTTTCTTTTAAAACACATTCTCAATGAAGTTCATACAATGCAAACCACTATTTTTTCAATTTTTCTTACCTATGTTACTATTGTTTAGCACATATATTTCAACCCATTCTTTCCAAACTAGAACTAAAATTAATAGAACTCATTAACCCATTAAAAAATTCTACAATTAGTCCCTTATTCAATCTCAAAAAAGAAACTTAAATCTTAATGGGGAATGACTGCTTGGGGAAGAAAGACTACTTGGAGGTGTAATTATCAAACAAATAAAATTACCACAGCAAGAGTTCAACAAATAAAATCAGTGCAGCACCAAACAGCGAAGAACCACAGCAAGGGAATGAAAAATAAATTCACATAAAAAGGAAAGAAAGAAAAATAAATAAAAAATTAAAAACTAACAGTGTTCAATTAGGAAAAAAAAGAAATAAAATAAAATAAAGAAAAACAGAAAAGAAATGATTTGAGGAGAAAGGAAATCCTGTGAAGAAAAAAGATTTGCGGCGTAGCAGATGCTAGAATAAAGATGGCAGAACGTTGGAGCGATGGAGCGGTGGAAAGGCAGAGTGACAGATAAGCGGCTATCGAGCTGTGAAGCGGAGAAGCAAAGCAATTGCAACATCGTCCACTGGACGTGGCGGAGCAAATAGGCGAAGTAGGCGGTGATGTGGGCAAAACTGCAGCAGAGAGAAGGCTGGAGAAAAGCACGGCAGCGCAGCAGCTATGGTGAAGAAACACGTTTTCTGGCAGCTGTCTTGACTATCGGCATGATGGAGCACTGATCTTTACAAGGTAAAGTGCAGGGCTGAACAATGGAACTCGTGGCACAAGAACCAGTGGCAGGGAGAGAAGGCTGAACTTGCGGCGGGCGAGATGGTTACGGCGCCGTGGCTGAACTGCGACGGAACTAGCGGCAGCCTTTTGTTACTAGATGTTGGTGAGGCGGACTGAGTTGTTACTGCTGTACTTGGAATTTGCCGCAGGAGAATTGGCTGAAAATTGGAGAAGAAGAGAAGAAATTGGACTGTTAAAATAAGAGTAAGTGAGTCGGCTGAAAATGGAAGAAGAAGAGAAGAATTAGATTATTAAAATAAAAGGGAAAAGAGTCGGCTGCAATTTTGAAGAAGAAGAAAAGAAAAGAAAAGAAATGGGTTGTGAAAGAGAGACGGCTGCAATTGGAAAAGGAAGAAAGGAATTGGGTTGTTAAAACCCTTATTTTAATTTAATTTTTTTTTTGAAATTTTTTTTTTTAAAAAAAAAATTAAAAATTTTTTTTTAATGAGAGAAAAATAGAAGACCAAATAAAATAAAGCATGGACATGCCTAAGGAAAAGGGATTTTCGGATGAACATTGTGAATAAAATCCAGAAGACTATAGATATTAAGGCGTGGGCACGCCTAAAAAGCTCTAGTCTTCTGTTTTTTTCTCTTCAAAATTTTTTTTTTTTAACAAAACTTCATGAATAAAACCTGCATTGCAAAAACAATTAAAATCATTAGTTATATAAAGAAAAGAAAGAAGAGAAAAAAAAACACAATAAAATTATGGAGAAGAAAGAAAAAAAAAATTCTTTGGGTTGCCTCCCAAAAGCGTAATTGTTTAAAGTCGTTATGCTCGACCATTCTTTCTCTCAAATATTAAATTTTTACAAGTTGTTTTGACCACACTTGCATTTCCTTTATTGATTTTGGATGGCTTGGCAAGGGGTTCAATTTTAACTTAGGAGCCTGCAAAACGGAAGACAATAATTGCTCATGAGAAATATGAAATAAATCCTTCAAATTTAAAGGATTTGCAGGAATTTTCAAGGCATATTCTTCACTTATATCCTCATCCCCTTCTAACTTTGCACTCAGGCCTTCAGAAAAAACATCATTCTCTGCATCAAAAACATCTTGCACAATAGCATCCACAATGTCAATAGAACACAAAGAATGAGTGTCAACTGGATGTTTCATTGCTTCAAAAATTTTGAACTTGACAATTTGTTCATCAAATTTTATTGAAATTGTGCACTCATCTAGATCTATGTTAGTCTTAGCTGTCATCATAAAAGGTCTCCCCAAAAAAAGAGTGGCTAATTCTCCCATGTCATCATCCTCAGTTTTCAAGATATAAAAATTAGCCGGAAAAATCAATTTATTGACTTGAACTAAGACATCTTCCACAACTCCTTCAGGATATGCAGTAGATCTATTAGCAAGTTTAATAATTACCCTTGTTGGCTTCATTGGACCCAAATTTAGAGCACAATATACAGAATATGGCATAACATTAATACATGCTCCTAAATCTAGCATGGTATGTTCAATCCTTTTATTCCCAATTACACAAGGAATTGAAATCATCCCCGGATCCACACACTTATCAAATAATTTTTTTAGAATTACTGCGGATGCATTTTGCCCAACATTAATGGTTTCATCACCTTTTAGCCTTTTTTTATTGGTGCATAATTCCTTCAAAAATTTTGCATACTTGGGGATTTGCTTGATTGCATCTATCAAGGAAATGTTTATTTCTACCTTTTTGAATGTCTCCAAAATTCCTTGCTCATACTCCTCTCTTTTTGATCTTGCTAACCTGCTTGGAAAAGGTGCCACATTAGTATTTGAATCATTAGATAATAAAGGATCAGATCTTACTACTTTTGAGCTTCCTTCTTCGTTATCCTTGGTCTCCTTAACAATTTTCTTTGGGAAAGTGGGTGTGGGTTGAAGTTCCTTACCACTTCTCAACATCATTGCATTTACACTTTCCCTTGGATTCACCACTGTCTGAGAAGGTAATCCTTTTGAGACTATTTGCTTTAATTCATTCATTTCTGCAGTTAATTGAGACACTTGATTCTCCAAATTAAGAATACTAGCTCCAGTCTCCTGTTGGAATTTCTGCACATTGTGTTGAAATTGTTGCATGTTAGTAACCAAGGATCTTACAATATCTTATAAAGGCATACCTGAATTTGATGCTGGCATTGGTGGTGGTGGTTGTGCTGGCCTGTTTTGACTTGAAAATTGATATCTTGGCTGCCCACTTGGGTTCCCATAACTAAGATTTGGATGATCCCTCCAACCAAGATTATAATGGTTTGAATAAGAAGCATATTTCCTTTGGGGTTGATTGGGATATCCTTCAATTGCATTTGCTTGTTGCATGATGTCCTCTTGCAAAGTCAGGCACAAATCTGTAGGATGTTCGGGAATCGAGCAAAATCCACACACCTTTGCATTTTGCAATTGTCCTACAGCCATTTGATGAACTAGAGTAGTTAGATCAGAAATTTGGTCTTGAATGCTAGAAGTACTTACCTCATGAATCCTTTTTGTTGTCCTTTCCAATCTTGAACCAAATTGTTGTGAATTCTCTGCCATATTTGAAATTAATTGTCTTGCTGCAGTTGGTGTTTTGTTCACCAAGGCTCCTCCGCTAGCTGTATCAACCGCGATCCATCGATAATAACCCCTCATAAAAATATTGGATCAAAAGCTGGTCTGAAATTTGGTGGTGCGGGCAACTTGCACACAATTGGTTGAATCTTTCCCAATATTCGTATAATGATTCTCCACCAAGTTGTCTAATGCCACATATCTCCTTCCTAATATTTGCAGCTCGTGAGGCCGGGAAAAATTTCTCCAAAAACAACCTTTTCATTTCCTCCCAAGTTGTAATGGAACCTGCAGGAAGATAATAAAGCCAATCTTTCGCCTTATCTCCCAAGGAGAAAGGGAAAGCTCTCAAATTAACTTGTTCCTCCGTCACTCCTTGTGGTTTCAAACTAGAGCAAACCACATGAAATTCCTTGAGATGTTTGTGTGGATCTTCACCTGCATTTCCACGAAAAATAGGTAACAAATGAATAAGTCCAGATTTTAATTCAAATGCTACATCCAAATTTGGAAATTGTATGCAAAGAGGTTGTTGATTCAAAACTGGAGCAATAAGCTCTCTCAATGTACGATCTCTTGCAGCCATTCTTTCTTCCTCAAGTGGTGTTGAATTAAATTGTAACCTCCTTCTTGTTTCCTTCCTTAGTCGTCGTGTTTCCTTCTCAATTTTTGAAATGAACACAAGATCACCTTTGTGAGAAGCACGGGTCATGCAATAAAAATCACAATGCTAAAAAAAATAAAATAGCTCCCCGGCAACGGCACCAAAATTTTGGTCGGGTTGTCGAAGCCTCCAAAATTAATTCAGATCTTCAACTAACTACAATTGATTTGTAGTAGTAGTGGACCAGTTCGAATCCCACAAGAAGCTATGTGTTGAGGGGGGTTCTTAGCACTTGTGATGAAAAGGAAATAAAAAAAAAGGTTAATACCAACTCTAATAGTAATAAATAAAAGAAAATTATAAAAGAAATTACTAAAAATATGTAAAGGAAATTATTCAGTCTTACCAAGCTCCGATCCAAGGAAGTGTAGTTGTACCGAATATATCTTGATTATAGGATTCTAAAGACACTTTTTTATTCAAGCATTTAACCGAAAATTTCGCAGGATAGCCATGACAAAATTTTGAGTTTTCCTATTCTATTTGTTTGAACCTAGCATTCATAACAAACCTTAGTAACAAATGACTGGGGATGATAGCGTTCCATATCCTTTGATAGTAGCACTAAGAACACTGAAAACAGTTAAAACAAAAACCAACAATTGAGATAGCTACAATTGAAAATCTTTGTATCATTAATTCCCTTTAAATCATAAATGCATGATTACTGTCACTTTACACATGCAAAAAGATTTAAATGCTACTTGTACTAAATGTTCCGGACAATTACGGATCAAGAACAAATAGATAGCTATAGGAAGAAAAATGAAAATAAGTTGTCAATTTATTTATCATTCAAATTCCATAAAAATAGAATGCAAGAAATAATGATTACTTGAATGCAAAGAATTATGAAACTATGAACAAAACCTCACCAAATATATTGGCATTAACACTCGTTGGTACGGAATGGAAGTAATTTAGCCACTCATGGTAGCAAAACTATTCTAACTTTATTCTAAAAAGAAAGAAAGGTACAAAAGAAAGGGAAAATTCTGCAGAAAATTAAAGGAAAGACTTATATCTTTCAAGTTCACTAATCCTCTTATTTATAGCCTTATTCTCTAACAACCTCCCAAAAGACTTCCTAAAATCTTTCCAACAAATCTAAGTCTTTAAATCTTAAATTCCTAACTAATTATCCAACCAACCATCCTATCATATCTAATCCTATCTAATCCTAACAAATGTCATCCAATCCATTCTAACTTGAATTACAAAAGTTTAAATCAAAAGACAAATTCAAATCTTGAAATTTCAGCTCATCGTTCTTTATCTCAGCTCAACACGTGGTCACGTGCATTTCTTTGAGTTTCACCTCCAAGACTTCATCCTTTAAGGCGTGGGCAAGCTTTAACCAAAATAGTCTTCTGTTTTGGCTCCAAAAGTGCTTCTCCAAAAATCATCTAAATCTCCATTAAATTCCATCTGTTCGCCTTAGTCCATCAACTTCACTCCCTGGTACAAAAACACGTCAATTTAGCCAATTTCATACCAAATAAAGTATTAACATCATATTTTTGCTCCTATTAAATGGTAACAAATTAGATCCTATCAAATCAAGAAGCAATGTGAATGCTAGCGCCAGGGGTTCATTGTAGGATAAGTCGGTCCAAGGCGTACGAGATTTGTTCCAAAGGATAGCTGACAACGGTTGCTCAGGGCCGAACACTAGAGAGTTGCCACCAAAGAGACAAGAGGGATTCCTAGAGATGGATGCCGGCACAAACATTTGTGCTCAATTGGCTGCACTAACCAACAACATTAATTCATGGGAGGCGAGGATGAATGGGAAGCCGGTCTTAATGTGTGGACTTTGCTAAGGAGACCACCATATGGATTAATGTGACTTGGTCAGGACTGAACCCGTCAACATCATGAAGAATTTTGGGCAGCAAGGAAATTTCAACCAAAATTGGGGCAACAAGGGCAGCTATCAAGCAGGAAATCAAGGGTGGAACAACCAAGGAGATGGCTAGAATTGGAGCAGTCAAGGCAATCAAAGTTGGGGCAATTCGGGGCCATCGTCTTCTAACGCATCAAAGCAACCTCCAGGGTTTGGGAATCAAATGAATAATCCCACGGATAGAAAACTAAATTTTTAGGAAATCATGATGAAAAAGCTTGAAGAAATCCAACTTGATGTGTGGAGTTCCACGTGGAGGATGGAGAAGACTTTAGAGGACCATTCAATGAGGTTGAACTTGCATGAGACCACAATGAAGAATGTTGAGATGAAGCTGGGGCAGCTGGCTAATGACATTCACCAGAGACCCATGGGCGCGCTTCCAAGTGATACCGAGGTTAACCTCAAGGGCAAGGAGCAGTGCAAGTCGGTAACCCTTAGAAGTGGAAGAAAATTGGCGTCAGAAGGAAGTGATGTTAAAGAGAATGAAATGGCTCATGAAGAAGCTGAGATGGAAGGGGCAGTTTTAGAGGAAAATCAAGAAGGTGAAGTTGTGCCAAGGGGAGAGAAAAGTAAGGGAGATCGGGACAAAGGAAGAAAAGGGCCACCTAGCCCTTACAATTTCGAAGACATACCACCACCAACACCTCCTTTTCCGCTGAGACCAAGGAAGAAAGTGGAAGGAAGCAAGCATTTCGAGAGGTTCATTGAAGTGATGAAGAAAATCCATGTGAACATATCCTTGGTGAATCTGCTCACCAACATCCCCAAATACTCCAAGCTTCTTAAGGAGTTGATCTCGAACAAAGAGAAGCTAGAAGATGCAGGGGTGATCGCCTTGAGTGAAAAGTGCAGTCGCATCATTCGCAAGGATTTGATTATTCCTAGGAAGATGAAGGACCCCGGAAGCTGCACCATCCCATGTGACATAGGAGCAAGGCATTTCTCAAAAGCTTTGTGTGACTTAGGCTCGGGAGTGAGTCTAATGCAGCTCTTTATAGCTCAGAATATTGGCATGGGGGATAAAATGAAGGAGACCCACGTCACTCTTCAACTTGCGGATAAATCTTTACTGAAACCTAATGGTATTCTTGAAGACATGTTGGTGAGGGTGGATAAGTTCATTTTTCCGGTGGACTTCATAGTGTTGGATATAGAGGAGGACAAGGAGGTGCCCCTAATCTTTGGACGACCATTCCTAGCGACTGGAGATGCAATCATTGGGGTGAAGGACAAAACTATCACTTTCCGGGTTAATGGAGAAGAGGTTGTGTTCGATGTGAACTACGCCATGAAATATCCAAGGGAGAATCTAGACTACTTCCGGGTAGATGTGGTTGAGGAATGTGTTGATGAAACTTTGAAGGAGGGGTGGTGTCTTGACTCTCAAGCAATGGGGGTAATTATTCCCTCCAATGTTCCCCTGGAGTTTGATGAAGAAGATAAAAGAATAGATTGACAGCTTTGTGAGATGGTTGAGAACTGTTTTGTAGATGAGTCCATTTATGAAATAGTGGGGGAAGAATCTGAAGTTGTTGAAGTCAACCAAGTGTTGCCGGTGGCCAGTGGTAAGGATAAGCTGAAACCGTCCGTCGATGAGCCGCCCAAGCTTGAGTTGAAGCCATTGCCCTCTTATCTGAAATATGCATTTTTTGGAGAACATTAAACGTTGCCTGTGGTGATATCATCATCTTTGGAACATGAACAGGAAAGAAAGCTTTTGGAGGTTTTGAGCACTTTCAAGGAGGCCATTGGGTGGACCGTTGGGGATATTAAGGGTATCAGTCCCTCAATTTGCATGCATAAAATTTTGTTGGAAGAGGATGCCAAACCTGTGAGGGAAAGACAAAGGAGGCTGAATCCGTTGATGATGGAAGTTGTGAAGAAAGAAGTGGTAAAGCTATTGGACTTTGGGATAATTTTTCCTATTTCGGATAGTGAGTGGGTAAGCCCAATCCAATGTGTTCCGAAAAAGGGTGGATTGACTGTGATCATGAATGAGGACCAAGAACTGATTGCCACAAGAATCGTGAATGCTTGGAGGGTTTGCATGGACAACCGGAAATTGAACAAAGTCATAAGAAATGACCACTTCCCTCTGTCGTATCTTGATCAACTCCTCGATCGATTGGCCGGATATCTCTTCTATTGTTTCCTAGACGATTATTCCAGGTATAACCAGATTTCCATAGCCCCAAATGATCAGGAGAAGACCACTTTTACCTGCCCGTTTGGTACTTTTGCTTTTAAGAGGATGCCTTTTGGGTTATGCAATGCCCCTGCCACCTTTCCACGATGTATGACAGCCATTTTTTCTGATGTGGTGAAAGATATCATAGAAATATTCATGGATGACTTCTCAGCCTTTGGGGATTCTTTTGATGTTTGCCTCAATAATCTCAAGCGGGTGCTACAAAGGTGTGTTGTTACGAACTTGGTGCTAAACTGGGAAAAATGTCAGTTTATAGTGCAAGAAGGAATCGTGTTGGGTCACAAAATTTCTTCTAAAGGCATGGAAGTGGATCAAGAAAAAATTGAGGTGATAGAAAAGTTGAGCCCTCCTACTTCAGTTCGGGGAATTAGAAGTTTTCTTGGCCACGCGGGATTTTATAGAAGATTCATCAAGGGCTTCTCCAAGGTAGCCAAGCCGCTGTGCAATTTGTTGGAAAAGGACCTGGTTTTTTATTTCACTGAAAAGTGCATGAAAGTGTTTGAAAAGCTGAAAATGAAGCTTGTGCATGCCCCCGTTATTGTCACTCCAGACTGAACTCAACCCTTTGAAATTATATGTGACGCAAGTGACCTAGCTGTGGGGGCAGTCCTTGGCCAAAGAAGGGAACGGCTTTTCCATGCTATATATTATGCTAGCAAGTTGTTGAATAGGGCTCAATGTAACTATGCAACTACTGAGAAAGAAATGCTAGCGGTGGTGTTTGCATTAGATAAATTCAAGCCATACATATTGGGGGCTAAGGTAGTGGTGTATACTGACCATTCCGCACTCAAGTACCTTATGCACAAGAAGGAGGCAAAACCCAGGCTTATCCGTTGGGTGCTTCTGCTGCAAGAGTTTGATTTGGAAATCAAAGATAGGAAAGGGACTGAAAATCAAGTGGCAGATCACCTCTCTAGAATTGAAGATCCCAAATTGGGTGAAAAAGATGCTCATGTATTGATCAAGGACTCTTTTCCTGATCAGCAAGTGTTTTTGGTAAAAGCATGTGGCTTGAGCATAGAAGACTGCAAGGTGCAGGTGTTAACCCGAGTGTTCAAGGTGAATGAATCCATGGCACGACCTTGGTACGCCGACATCGCCAATTATGTGGTTTCAAGGAAAATGCCCCCAGATTTTTCTCAGCAGCAAAGGAAAAGATTAATGCATGATGCCTCATTGTATTTATGGGATGATCATTTCTTGTTCAAGATGTGCCTAGACCAGCTCATTAGAAGGTGTGTGCCGGAAGTGAAGCAAGAGCCTATATTGGAGAAATGCCATGAGTCCCCGTATGGAGGCCATTTTCAGTGGAAAGAAGACAGCCTTGAAGGTTTTGCAAAGTGGTTTTTATTGGCCATCGCTCTTCAAGGACGCTCATATATGGTGCAAGAAATGTGATAGGTGTCAAAGGATGGGTAATCTTTCGTGGAGGAATGAAATGCCCCGCAATAATATGATTGAATTTGAAATCTTTGATGTTTTGGGAATCGATTTCATGGGACCTTTCCCGTCATCTTTTGGCAACTCCTACATTCTAGTGGCCGTGGACTATGTGTCGAAATGGATAGAAGCCATGGCATTACCTCATGACGATAGCAAGAGTGTAATGAATTTCATGAAGAAGAACATTTTTACTCATTTTGGTTGCCAAAAGCAATTGTGAGTGACGGGGGAACGCATTTCTGCAACAAGGCATTTGATAGTCTTTTGGCAAGTTATGGAATTTATCACAAGGTTGCCACTGCCTACCATCCTCAGACCAACGGTCAAGCCAAAGTATCCAACCGGGAATCAAGCGCATTCTTGAAAGGGTGGTGAATACTTCACGAAATGAGTGGGCCAAAAAACTGGATGATGCTTTGTGGGCTCACCGGACAGCTTTTAAAACTCCAATTGGTACATCTTCGTATCGGTTATTGTTTGGCAAAGCATGTCATCTTTCGCTTGAGTTAGAGCATAAAGCATTTTGGCCCTTAAGTCTTTAAATCTGGATTATCAGAGCGGAACTGAAAAAAGGCTTATGGACATCAATGAGTTTGGAGGAATTCCGGTTGAAGGCGTACACCAATGCATGCATTCACAAGGAAAAGGCTAAAAAATGGCATGACAAGAGGATCCTTCCTAAAGAATTTCATCCTGGCCAAAAAGTGCTTCTTTTCAACTCTAAATTGAAGATATTTCAAGGAAAGTTGAAGGCAAGATGGGAAAGCCCATATGAGGTAGTGCAGGTGTATCCGTACAGAGTGGTAGAATTGAAGGAGCAAGGTGCTAATAACAGTTTTAAGGTAAACGGATATCGGGTGAAAGCATACTTGGGGGATCGAATTGACAAAAGCAAAGAATGGGTATCCACCATCTACTTGAACTGAAATGTGGGCAATGCATTGAGTCGAGCCAGAGACGTTAAAACCAAGCGCTTCTTGGGAGGCAACCCAAGCATATCGTTTTGTTTTTAGTTTATTCCACTTTGTTTGTTTTTTTTTTGCTGGTTAATTGAGTTTTACATGTTCTTGTGGGTGTATAGGTTGATGTATGTAGTTTGCATTTAGGAAAGGTGTTATAGTTTTCATGTACTAGGACAAAGGAGGAAATGTGTGAAATATATATATATATATATATATATATATATATATATATATATATATATATATATAGGTTGTGAATTTTTGACCTTGTAGTGGCGATCAGTGACAGTATAAACCGTGGCTCCCCCTCCCACATTAGTTTCATTTCCTCATTGAACACCTTGAAGTTGATTGATGAACCCTAATATGATGTTGCATACAAAATTGAGTTTTAAGTGAGAAAAAATTGATGAGTTCTTGAAGCCTAGCATAGTGCACACATTGAGTACTCAAATGTCAATGCCTAAACCATTGTGTGCAATTCTTTCATGTCACTAATTAACAATGTTTTGTAGTATGTGGCATATCCTTTTTGGTAGTTAATCGTGGCATTGTCATGTTAGGTACAATCCAATGGCACCTAGGTGCACCACTGACACTCAACGCAAACAATCTTCGGCGTCCACCTCTCAACCCAAACGATCAGAGCAACACGTCAAGGCGGACGCCTTGCATGCCTTGCAAGGTAGTCCAATTGTGGCGGAGCGCGGCCTTGCGGTGGAGCCGTCACTAGACACCTATATTCGTATGCATGGTTGGCTCGCGTTTGTTGATGCACGCTAATTCCTGGGAGAAGGAGATAGAGAAGTCATCCACAACTTTTACACTGAACTCTCGGTGGCGACCATAGCATCCAACAAGGTCAAATGTGCCGGCACCACCGTAAACTTCTCTACAAAGACCATCAACGCGTTGTTTGAGCTACCCTCAGCTATCGATGACGAATATGCTTAATTCATCCAGTCCGACTATGATAACACAGAGATAGCCGAGAATTGACTGGAAGAGAGCAACACCTCCCCCCGAATTGGAAGTGCTTAAAATGGAACTCGCTCACACCGCAGGCAAAGCTGTTAAATGCCTTCGTGTGTAGCCCTCTCATGCCAACAATCATGAACTCGGAGGTGACCCGGAAGCAAGCGCTGCTGATATTTGCCATCAGCAGAAGCATGTCAGTCGACGTGGGCAAAGTCATAAATTCAAAAATTCATCTAGCCGTCGACTCACCAAAAAAGAATCAATCCCTAGGCTTCCCGTCACTCATTACAAGATTATGCTTCACAACAGCACGGATCACCGAGAACTTCAACCATGTGGATTGCATTCCATTGAAGGCCGACCTCAAGTTCAAAGATTTCCAAAAAGGGGGGGGTCCCAAGCAGAGACGTCTAGCCGGATAGCCATGCTAGCTGAGGAGGACAGCAAAGAAGAAGATGGTGAAGAACGTGATGATGAGGATAGACTAAGTAGTTTGGAGAGAAGTGTGCATGATCTTCAGAACACAAATCAAAGGTTGGAAAAGCGCGTAGGCGATTTTCAAAGTTTGATGCAGGACTTCCTACGATTCCAGGCGGCATTCATAACTTACATGGTAGGTGGACAACAAGGCGAGCCACCAACTTTTCCTATGCCACCACCGACATCTCTAAACCAACCATGAGTTCATGTTGACAACAGGGAAGATGATTTCTTTAACTACTTTGAACCACTTGTGCTGTGAAAATGTTAAGTTTAGATGTTTTGACACTTGAGTTGAGTTTGGACGTGAAGTTTGTGAATATTTTCCTTCGTATTCTATGTTATTGCATTTAGTTTTAAAGTTTATTTTTGTGAATTTTGTTAATTTATTTTCTTGAATTTGTTTTGGTGAATTATGCTTATCACACACTTGCACTCCCTAGTTTTAATGCTTAATATGCAAGATATCTTAAGTTTGGGGGAGATGTGAATAAGCAATCATGCAACATGCTTTAAGTCATTTCACAATTTTGCAATCGAAACATGTAATTCTTCTTCTTTAACACCCAACCCACCCTTCATGTAATTCTTCTTGAAGCATTGAGGGCAATGTTCATCTTAAGTTTGGGGGGTGGAGGCTTAAGCTTTTGATGTGACCTAAGTTTGGGGGTGTTTATAGGAAGAAAATGCATGAGATTCCATGTGTGAAATTGGCTTAAATTAAGGCTTTCAATGAAATATTCAATATGTTGCTTGTTTTGTTTTGGAACCTTTAAATTGTTGGCAAGTAATGGCCGAAACATGCACCACTTAAGAAACATTTTACTGACCAAATGCTTGCGAGAAGTGAAGAAATGAGAGCATTAGTCGATGAACAAAAATGTTGGACTGAGTAAGCATGGAATTTTTAATGCATGTCTTTTGATTCCTTGTATTTTCAGGAAAGTTTTGCATATTAAATGGTGTTGTTACGGTGCACTTCAATGAGGAGTGTTTGTGAGATGTAGTGTAATGATTATGACGTGGTTGTGAGTAAATGTAGTGCTCCTAGTCTTCTCTAAATTCACAGTATTTCACTTCACAAACTTGAAAGATGACTTAGGCTTGTTGTTTGGTCTTGTTTATGAGATTTACAGTCTTGTTGAATAATTGCCAGTCTGCTATGAGAATGCTCTCAGGGGATGTCCCTTAAGTGAACTCGTATGAGTGGTAGAAGTATAAAAAGCTGAAAAACTGTTGGCATAAAAAAAAATTGCGTAAATGAGTGAGGAAGTACCCTGAGTGAAATGTCATGATGGTTGCTTAAATGTGATGAAGATTGCCTAGATGGTAGCATGACAACTTAGGGGAAAGAGGGAATAAAGAGTCTTAAGGATTTCAAGGAAGTGAAATTTTTATGTGCAACTCTAGGGCGTACTAGTGGCATGATTTTGTGACTTCTACTCAGTTCTTGCATTGCATTGTTCATGAACATCTTCCTCCATCACATACACACAACATTTAATGTGTGAATATTAGTATAGAGAAACAGGAAAAAAAGGGTCATGCATTGCATTAGTACGTGCCGAAATTGCCCCAAAGACGGCAAGGTGTTCCCATTTCTTAGAACTCTTAAGATGCATTATTCAGTAGAATGGGGCTTCGAGTGGATGCCTAATTAAGCTAATGCTTGCCACAATCAAGAAAATTAATTTTGCTAATCTAACTGTGCATGATCTCAATGAATGCATTCTACATATTGTTGCCATGAGTAGAAAATTACTTAAGGACAAGCAATGATTCAAGTTTGGGGCCATCTGATAAGAATCAAATATTCATAAAATTAACTATGTGTTTTTCATGCTTTTGCACATATTTCACTGAGATATGCTATGTTTATAAAAGAAATCACATTATACTTGTTGATTCTCATCTTTTGCTCTTTTTGTAGGAAAAAGGGAAGAAAAATCAGCCATCTTCCGAAGTTCATAACTCTTGTTGAAAATGTCCAAATGAGATGATTGAAGATGCTATGGAAAGCTGAGACAGAGAGCAAAACTTTGATGTAGAAAGTTTTCTCAAATTCCAGAAGAAAATGGACCAAAACTGGACAAAAGCAGAACAAGGCGCGAACCAAAGAGAGGTTGACAGAATTTTCTAACCGCCACGGCGGTCAACCTGTAAATGCAAATGTGGAGTTTTGCACTTCGAGTCCCACATGTTTTTGAAGCTTCACAATTGTTCTCCAATCTCCCTACTTGTATAAATACCCCATTTTGTGTAGAAAACCCAAGATTGAGAGAGTTAGGGTTAGTTTTAGAGATTTTTCATATTTTCCCCAAACTGAAAACTGTGAGTTTCTTTTAGGACTAGGGTTTGGCTCTTGTGGCTATTGGAAACTTCAATCTTTGGAGCTGATCTTGCTTGTTAAGTGTAGGATTTGGTTGGAATCACCACTCTTTTGATTAAGGGGAGTATTTCTTTCAATTCCTTGTGCTCTCAATGGTTATATCTCCTTGTGGTTGTTGTTTGCTTGAAGCCATGAGTGGCTAAATTGTCTTGGGTGATTCTTGGTGCTTGATGTAAGGGTTAGCTTTATTTTGATTCCTTGTGGGTTGTAAAGTGATGGGCTTGCATTAATTAAAGTCTTCCTACTTGTATTAAATGAATGACATGCATTGAATGTGGCCACATTTGGTGTGTGTTCATGGTGTTTGTGTGTGTTTTAGGACATGCATGAATTTAGGCCAAAAGTAGGAAGAACTACCTAGCATTCACTAAAATTTAGGTGTTTGAGACAAGAAATAACCACCACATGAGCTTAATTGTGCATTAAAATTGTGTGGAAGCCATAGGTTTTAGTGTGCACAAGGTAGAAGTGAGACCGAAAGGAGATCTTCTATCCTTTAATTCCATTGACACCGAAAGGAGATATGGAGTGAAAAATAGGTGGCTTTCTTAGATTAAATACTTAAACTAGGGAATGTGAAGTAGTTGGCTAAAACATCTAGGGCTAAAATTGTGCATTAGAGTTGTGTGGAAGTCATAGGTGCTAATGTGCACTAGGTGGGGATGAGACCGAAAGGAGATTCCTCATTCTACAATTCCGATAAGACCAAAAGGAGATTCGAAGCGAACGGTTGTAGTCACTTAGTTATGTTTCCCTAAACTCGATTGCCCTTGGGAGTCGAAGTAGCCTACACTTGCATTGAACCCAAATCACCCTCCTTCCTCAATTGTGTGTTTCTCTCCTTGTTTTAGTTGAGTTGTTTAACTTAGCATTTAGATTCTAGTATTCCCATTTATTTGCATAATTTTCTTCATGCTTCTTAGTTAAATATCACTCTTTATGTCATTGCATTAGGTAACATAGATAGCAAATAGTTAATTGCACTTAAATTCTTGTTTTGTCCCCTTCCCTGTGGAAAATGATCCCTAAACTTTATTACAATTGATTAAGTGAGGTTTAGGTGTAAATTTGTGTGAGTTTGAGCTATATTTTGACACACTTTTGCACACACCAAACCGCTCACCATTCATTTGAACAATTGTTTCTCCAATGAACCAGTAATTACTTTAAGAAAAGCATATTTCTGTTGGCGAACTTATCCAAACAAAAGTGTTGCGTGTAGAGTTTCATGACCAGAGTTGGAGGAAAGACCTTGAGCAGACTTTTCAGCAATCAAATCCTGAGTTTTTCTTACCTATAAGGCCTCATCTTCGAAGTGTTCTTGTCCGTCAAGTAACACACTCAAATATCTGTACATGTTACTTTGAATTGTATGTTTGATATCCTGTAGTTCTTTCGCAGTGAATTTGTATCCATATATGAACTTTGCCTATCACATGAAAAAAGGATAGAAGAAACAATTCAAAAAATATAGTGAAAATACTGATCCAAACTCTAACAAGAAATAACATCTTGTTTTATAGGAAGGAACCTAACAATCAAAATGTCCAAAGAAGGCATCCTCATATTCAAATGAATAGCCTCGACATGACATGTTATAGAAGCCAAAATTTGTATGTATCATGCGTAGGAGTTCATAAAGTATTGGCAAGCAACACAGAGAAAGAAGAAGTCCAGAAACACTAGTGCAAGAATAAAATAGAAAACCAGGCTCCAATCAGTGTGCAACTTGTATGGCATCATACCTTCACAAGAGAGAGGCTATAACCATATAGCTGACAAGTAAAAAGTTACTTATCTGTGATCATGAAATTATGGGTAGATAAAAGATGAATTAAACCACAGAGTACAAAAGAACCAAAACACAGAGGATACCTGCTTGAAGATGGTGCTTCAGCCAAATCCCTCCAACCCTAAGAGCCGACATTTTTCCATGGGCGGGAGAGGAGTCCATAAAGCCAAATCATTCTTTCATCATAATTTAACCCAATTTCTTTCTTATTATTTTGGCAAATTCCTTATTCATTACAACTACCAATTTGGTGACGACATTTTCTTGTCACTAAACCGTTCTACAATTATAATTCCTAAAATATACATAGTATTTATGAATTAATGATGAAAAAATGTCGTCACTAATTTTGTAACATTTGGCGATGATATTTTCTCATCACTAAACCGTTATACAATTATAATTCATAAAGTATACATAGTATTTATAAATTAGTGAGCACAAAATGTCGTCACTAATTTTCTAACATTTGGTGATAACATTTTTTCGTCACTAAATCGGTCTACAATTATAATTAATTAAATACACATAGTATTTATAAATTAGCGATCACATTTTTTCGTCAATAATTCTACATCAATTTGGTGATGACAATTCCTCGTCACCAAACTATTTGATGCTTATCTTTGGTGACGAGATCAAATGTCGTCACTACTTGTAGTGCAGTCCTGATCTTTTTTGGCGCCACCACATTCAATGACGACTTGGTGACGACATTTTCCATTTGGTCACTAAAGATGTTATGATGACTTTGATTTAGTGACGACTCACTTAGTGGTCACCAAAGAGGCTATTTAGTGACCAAATTGATTGTCGTCACCAACATTTTGGTTACTAAAGGCTATTTTTCTTGTAGTGAAAAAATCCAAGATTCTCTAATCCTTTTGTGTACTCACCATATTTGACAACAGTCCATCCCCAAAAAAAAATTATCAAAAAGGAATGAAGACTTCTCCACCTTAATGTCCCGCGTGGTGTGCATCTCAACTAGCTCCCAAATGGCATTTTTGTGCTTCCAAATATGTGAAACCACATTCGGCTAACCCCCTTGACAAGGATGATCTTTCACATACTTCATCCAAAGAAAAATTTTCCCATAAAGTCCCTCGTACCCAAAATTGCCACCACAACTTGCAATCAAATGCCAAGAATATAAGCTAGATGGGGACCGAACACCAATTCCTCTTTCTCATTAAGGACACACAAATATCCCCATTTATGCCAAAGAAAACATGGACCGAATCCCAATTCTCCACAGAAGAACACTACCATCAATCTTTTTAAGTCATACACTGCCCCTTCGGTGGATGTAACACTAACAGCAAATAAACTAGAATGGAAGTCAATACATGCCTTATTAGACCAATATTCCCATTGATAGTTAATTGTTTACTTGGCCATTTAGAAGTCCACTTTTGCACCCTCTTTAATAATCTAGCAAATAAAATTTTTCGTCTGCATCCAAGGTGCAAAGGACATCCCAAGCATCTAAGTAGTAATTGTTTGTATGTAAAGCCTATCACTTACTCTACATTCCTTCATTGCCTCATTAATGCCTCGTACCCAGTAAAAAACAAGACTTCACGACGTGAATTTGTCCTAAAACAAATTCATACTCTTTAATCACATGCATAAGGCATCTCAATTATCACCAACCTGCAAAAGAGAAAATAGGTATGTCATCGACATAAAGGAGATGAGAAACATTTGGGCAACCCCGTGGGATTGTATATGGCTCAAAATCTCACTTCAACAATAAGGAATTACATAGCCTAGAAAAGACCTCCACCATAATTACAAACAACAAAGGAGAAAGTGGACATCCTTGATGTAAAGCACT
This sequence comes from Gynochthodes officinalis, assembly GCA_020080225.1. NCBI lineage: Eukaryota > Viridiplantae > Streptophyta > Magnoliopsida > Gentianales > Rubiaceae > Gynochthodes > Gynochthodes officinalis. The sequence goes on from CM034620.1 coordinate 7,520,517, forward strand.
AGATGATTAGAAATGCCCCTTTGGATACCCATTTAAAAACAAAAAAAAATGGCAATCTAAAGTCAAATGCCACACCATATCAATGACACTTTCTACAAAACCAAACCTCCTCATAATTGCCAATAGAAAATCCAAGACATTCTATTGTAAGCCTTCTCCATAGCCAAATTGATAGCGACATACAATTACCTCTATTTCTAGCCTCCACCGAGAGAATTTCCCCACTAGAGACCATGAGAAAGGTTGTGAATACACCCGTATAGCTTCGAGTAAAAAGACCAATATTAGTTCACCCTTGTGCGTCAACACTTAAGATGGGGTGTTGTCTCCATGGCTTTCCGTTGCTTAAAGGTAAAAGGCATCTTAGAACTTGAGCAAACATTTTGGTAGACACAGATAGCTACATGGATTTTATAGCAAGCCCAATCTCCATGCAAACCCTAAGTAGCCATGAAGATAGATAATTGATGAACAATTAAGAATTGATAGAGCAAAAATAATGAGCAAATGATGTGAAAAGTAGATGAAGAAAACACATTGCAATGATCAATTGAAAAACAAGAATTGAATACAGGCCAATCTAGGGTTTTTCAGCCTGACCCTTGGTCAGCCAGCTGAGAGAAAGCTTGATTTTAGGAGAAAATTAATCAAGCCATGATGATACCCTAGATCATCCTTCTCCATATCCAACTCAATAGCAACATTCTCTCCATATTTTTAATTACTAGTAAATCAACAAAATAATAAATTAAAAAGTAAGCAATAAAATTATTAAAATAAATAATTAATCAAATTAACCAAAACAATAGCACAAATAGATATAGGCAATGGTTTCAACCATTAAATTTTACATAATTTAAGTTAATTAACAAATTCTTGTCACGCTTTATTAATCTCACAACTATTCTCTAAATTAAGAATTATTCTATCTAAATATATTCTCTCTCAGTTTTACTAATACTATAACTAATCTTGTGCCTATAATATATAACAAATGCCTATTAATGTTTTAAAACCTTTAGTTGCAAGTCAACATACCTACTCTCATGATAAACTAAGTAATTTCAATTTATCCACTGACTAGTTAGTTTCAACTCTCATTTTTTACTCAGTACCTCAAACATGCAAGAGATAGTCAGCCTACTTATAAGCTATTAAAACAAGTAAATCAAATATTGATTGATAAGGAGAGTTTATTAAACAAATCAAACCATCCAAAAGTTTGAAAGGCTATATCCAAACCTTAGAATTAGAAAACTAGATACAAATCTATCTCTTAAGAGTGAGTTTTTTAAGGGGGGTGGGGGAGGGGGGGGGGGTTAACAGGGAGGTGGCTACTTTTGGGGGAGTGCCTGGTCACCTCACTTTTGTGTTTTCTTTTCTTGCTTTTTTTGTTTTCTGTTTCCCAAACATGGGTTTTTGTGGTAGAATTAAACTAAGTTTTCATAACTTGTCTTGCCTAGAATTTTCTTCAACTTCATAATTGAATCCATCTTCAATGCTTTCGTGAAAATATTAGCAACTTGATTTTCGGTCTTGCAATAATCGATCACAATTTCCTTTCATTGAACCAAATCATTAATGAAGTGAAATTTGATGTCGATATGCTTGTTTCGACTATGAAACACTGGATTCTTTGTCATCTTTATAGCCAATGTACTATCACACAGGATAGTAGCTACTCTATCTTGTTTACACTGAAGAAAATCAAGCATTCTTCTAAGCCACAATACTTGAGTAGCACTGTTAGCTGCTGCAATGTATTCTACCTCCGCTGTAGACAATACGATAACTGGTTGCTTCTTTAAACTCCACGAAAATATACCGAAACCAATGAAAAAAGCATAACCAGAACTACTTTTTCTCTCCACAGTATCACTAGCCCAATCATTATTAGTAAATCCAAGGAGATCAACAAGATCATTGATGAGAATCAAATATTCATAAACTTAGATATGTGTTTTTCATGCTTTAGCATAGATTTCATTGAGATATGCCATGTTTATTAGATAAATCACATTATATTTGTGATTCTCATATTTTATGTGTTTTGTAGGAAAAAGGGATAAAAACCACTTATCTTCTAAAGTTCATAACTTTTGATGCAAATGTCCAAATGAGATGACTGAAGATGCTCTGGAAAGATGAGAAAGAGATAGAAAACTTTTATGAACAAAGGTTTCTCAAATTCCGAAAGCAAATGGACCAAAACTGGGCAAAAGCAGAACAAGGCAGAACCGAAGAAGAGGAAAACAGGGAGAAAAATCAGCCATCTTCCGGAGGCCATAACTCTTGATTCAGACGTCCAAATGAGATGATTAAAGATGCTATGGAAAGATGAAAAAGAGAGGAAAAACTTTTATGCAGAGAGTGTTGTCAAATTCCGGACGAAAAGGGACCAAAATGGGACGAAATCAGTACGACGCCTGAATCCTGAAATTTGCAAATTTCGTCCCTAATGTTTTGGAAGCTTTACATTTTCTCCCCAACGCCCCTAGCTGTATTAATATCCCATTTTCTGCAGAAAAACACAAGTAGGAAGTAGTAGGAAAAAGTAGAGTAGGTTAGGGTTTAGTTTTGATTATTTGCACATTTTCCCCAATCTTGAGGGGATTTTCCAAGAGGCTAGGGTTTGGCATTTTGTGGCTCTTCAACACTTCAATCTTTGGATTTGCTTTGGCTTGCTAAGTGTGGAATTTTTTGGATTCACCAATCTTTTAATTAAGGGAAGTATTTCTTACGAATTTCTTATGCTTTCAATGGTTAAATCTCCTTTTGATTGTTGGTTGTTTGAAGCCATGAGAGGCTAATTATCTTGGGTGATTCTTGGTGTTTGATGTATGGGTTAGGTTTATTTTGATTTCTTATGGGTTGTAGAGTGATGGGCTTGCATTAATTGAAGTTTTTCTACTTGTATTTAATGAATTGACATGCATTGAATGGTGGCCACATTTAGTGTGTGTTCTTGGTGTGTGTTTTAGAATATGCATGATTTTAGACCAAAAAGTGGGAAAAACTACCTAGCATTCTCTAAATTGAGGTGTTTGAGACAAGAAACAACTACCATATGAGATTAATTGTGCACTAAAATTGTGTGGAAGCCATAGGTTTTAGTGTGCAAAGGTAGAAGTGAGACCGAAAGGAGATCTTCTATTCTTTAATTCCATTGAGACCGAAAGGAGATGTGGAGTGAAAAATAGGTGGTTTTCTTAGATTAAATACTTAAACTAGGGAATGTGAAGTAGTTGGCTAAAACATCTAGGGCTAGAATTGTGCATTAGAGTTGTGTGGAAGCCATAGGCGCTAATGTGCTCTAGGTGGGGATGAGACCGAAAGGAGATTCCTAATTCTATAATTCCGATGAGACCGAAAGGAGATTTGGAGTGAACGGATGTAGCCACTTAATTAAGATGCCCTACACTCGGTTACCCTTAGGAGTCAAAGTAGCCGACCCTTGCATTGAACCCAAGGATCACCCTCCTTCCTCATTTGTGTGTTTATTTCCTTGTTTTAGTTAGTTAAATGTCACTCTCTAAATCATTGCATTAGTTAACATAGATAGCAAATAATTAGTTGCACTTAAATTCTTGTTTTGTCCCCTTCCCTGTGGAAAATGATCCCTATACTTTACTACAATTGATTAAGTGAGGTTTAGGTGTATATTTGTGTGAGTTTGAGCTATATTTTGACATTTTTGCACACAAACTAGTTTTTTTAAGTGTTCTAATTGTTTGTTAGTTTTATGTTTTTGTATATATTTAGAAAGAGTTGTTTGTGTTGTATATATTTTCATTATTAACTTTCAATGGCGAGCAGGAAAACAAAGAGAACGGTTGTTTGGGAATTCTTAGAGCCTAATTTCAATGATTATGCATTAGAGCCATGGTTCAACAACCGTATAAGTGGAGCTATCAAGAAGGGATTCGTAGAGTTTGATATTGGCTCAAACATTAGTGCTCAATTGGTGCATTAACCGATAGGATGAATTCATGGGAGGCGAGGATGAACTGAATCCGGTCTTAATATGTGGACTTTGCCAAGGAGACCACCATACGGATCAATGTCCTCAACTTCATGAATAATTTTGGGCAGCAAGGACATTTCAACCAAAAGGCAACAATAGCAAATCAAGGTTGGAACAACCAAGGAGGTGGTCAAAATTGGAATAATCAAAGCAATCAAAGTTGGGACAATTCAGAGCCATCATTTTCTAACGTATCATGGAAAACTCCAGGATTTGTGAATCAAATGAATAATCCCATGGACAAAAAGCTGAGTTTGGAGGAAATAATGATAAAAAAGATGGAAGAAATGCAGCTTAAGATGGAAGAAATGCAGCTTGAGATGAGAAGTTCCACAAAGCTTTTAGAAGACCATTCCATGAGGTTGAACTTGCACGAGACCATGGTGTTCGATGAGAATGATGCCATGAATTATCCAAGAGAGAATCTGGACCAGTAGATATGGTAGAAGAAGGTGTTGGTGAAATGACGAAGGAGGAGTGGTGTTTTGAATCTCAAGCAATGAAGACAATTATTCCCTCCAAAACTCCCCTTGAGTTTGATGAAGAAGATAATAGAATAGATGGACAACTTCGTGAGATGGTTAAGAATTGGTTTGTAGATGAGTCCATTTATGAAATAATAGGGGAAGATTTTGAAGTGGTTGAAATCAACCAAGAGTTGCTCGTGGCGGTGAAGATAAGCTAAAAGATGAGAGCTTGAGTTAAAGCCCTTACTCCCTCGGTTGAAACATGCATTTTTGGAAGAGCATGAAATGTTGCCTGTGTTAATATCATCTCCTTTGGAATCTAAACAAGAAGGAAAGCTTTTGGGGTTAAGCAATCTTAAAGAGGCCATTGGGTGTACCCTTGAGGATATTAAGGGTATTAGTCCCTTGTTTGGCATGAAAAAAATGTTGTTGGAAGAGGAGGCCAAACATGTGAAGAAAAGAATAAAGGAAGGAATAGGATGAAATGGATTGAGTCGACGTTAAAACCAAGCGCTTCTTGGGAGGCAACCCAAGCGTATCCTTTTGGTTTTAGTTTAGTCCATTTTGTTTCATTTTGTTTTGTGTTGGTTTGTTTTGGTTTTGGTTTTGGTTTTGGTTTGTTTCTTGTTTTTGTTTTGTTTGTTTTGTTTCTTGTGGATTAAGAGGTTGATGCATGTAGTTTGCATGTTTGCTAAGACAAGGGATGAAATGTAAAAAAAAAAAAAAAAAAATTGGCGGATGAGTTTTGATTTAACCTCCCGGTCCTCTCTTTCTAACCACCGTGGCGGTCTCTTTGGCGCAGCTGCGCATATTTGGCGCATTTTAGGCGCATTTTTGGCGCACTTATCATTTTTTTTCATTTCTTACCTTTGTTTTTGCAATTTTCTCTCAAAACCTTTCATCCACATTTTGCATTTTACAATCTTCTTCAAGTCTAATCCATCTTAAGTGATTCAAATACCTCTCTAAACATGAAATCAACAAATTTCCATCATCAAATCCATCCAAGAACACAAGGTATGAATTGTTGAACTTTTCAAATTTCCTTACAATGGTGATTTTGAATTGATCAAATTATAATTTCTATGGATGATATTTGATGAAATATTGTGTAAATGGGATTGTTTGGGCTGTTTCTTAAATTTTAAGGCTAGGGTGCTTACTAATTTTGTGAAATTTCAAGTTTTTCACCTTGCTCATCATGTGTTTGACAATATGCCTCAATGAGTTATTTTGGATGAATTGTCAACTTCTTTGTATTCATTTGAAATCCTAGAAATTCATTGATGAATCTTAACATGATGTTGCATATAAAATTGAGTTTTAAGTGAAAAATATTATATAACTTGATGAGTTGTTGAAGCGTAGCTTTGTGCACACATTGTGTAATCAAACGTCAATGCCTAAACCATTGTGTGCAATTCTGTCATGTGGAATAGTCTTCTTAGGTGCAATCCTTAGTTTAGATGTTTTGACACTTGAGTTGAGTTTGGACGTGAAGATTGTAAATATTCTCCTTTATGTTTATGTTAATTGCATTTAGGTTTAAAGTTTATTTTTTTTTGCATTTTGTTAATTTATTTTCTTTAATTAGTTTTGGTAAATTATGCCTATCACACACTTGCACCCCCTAGTTTTAGGGCTTAACATGCAACATATCTTAAGTTTGGGGGAGGTGTGAATAAGTAATCATGCAACATGCTTTAAGTCATTTCACAATTTTGCAAAAAAAAATACACATGTATTTCTTCTTTCCCACCCATCCCACCCTTCATGCATGCATTCTTGAAGCATTGAGGACAATGCTCATTTTAAGTTTGGGGGTGGAAGCTTAAAGCTTTTGATGTAACCTAAGTTTGGGGGTGTTTATAGGAAGAAAATACATGAGATTTCATGGGTGAAATTGGCTTAAAGTGAGGCTTTCATTGAAAAATTCAAGATGTTGCTTGTTTTGTTTTTTTTTTGGAACTTTTGAATGGTTGGCAAGTAATGGCTGAAATATGCACCACTTAAGAAACATTTTACTGAATAAATGCATGCGAGAAGTAACGAAATGAAAGCATTAGTCAATGATGAAAAATGTTGGACTGAATAGGCATGGAATTTGTAATGCATGTCTTTTGATTCCTTGTATTTGGAGGAAAGTTTTGCATGTTAAATGGTGTTGTTCGTCAAAGAGGAGTGTTTGTGAGATGTAGTGTATTGATTATGATGCGGTTGCGAGTAAATGTAGTGTCCCTAGTCCACCCTAAAGTTATAGCATTTCACTTCACAAACTTGGAAAATGACTTAGGCTTGTTATTAGTTTTGCTTATGAGATTTACAGTTTTGTTGAATAATTGCCACTCCGCTATGAGAATGCTCTTGGGGATGTCCCTTAAGTGAACTCGTATGAGTGGTAGAAGTATAAAAGCCGAAAAAACTCTTGGCAAAAAAAAAAAAACGAAAAAATAAATTTGTAAATGAGTGAGGAAGTACCTAAGTATAATGTCATGATGGTTGCTTAAATGTGATAAAAATTGCCTAGATGGTAGCATGACAACTTAGGGAAAGAGGGAATAAAAAGTCTTAAGGATTTCAAGGAAGTGAAATTTTTCTATGCAAGGCACACTAGTGGCATGATTTTGTGACCTCTACTCAGTTCTTGCATTGCATTGTTCATGAACATTTACCTCCATCACACACACACACACACATCATTTAATGTGTGAAGATTAGTACAGAAAAACAAGAAAGAAGAGGGTCATGCATTGCATTAGTAATTGTCCAACTCCGAGACGTGAAGATGTTTTCATTTCTTAAAACTCTCAATATGCATTGTTCGTGGTTGCCTAATTAAGCTAGTACTTGCCATTATAAAAATAAAAATAAAAAATATATATATATAAAAAAAATGTAGATGAGAATCTGAATATGCATGTCTCAATGAATACATTCCACATATTGTTGCTATACGTAGAAAATTGCTTGGGGACAAGCAATGGTTTAAGTTTGGGGGTATTTGATGAGAATCAAATATTCATAAACTTAGATATGTGTTTTTCATGCTTTAGCATAGATTTCATTGAGATATGCCATGTTTATTAGATAAATCACATTATATTTGTGATTCTCATATTTTATGTGTTTTGTAGGAAAAAGGGATAAAAACCACTTATCTTCTAAAGTTCATAACTTTTGATGCAAATGTCCAAATGAGATGAATGAAGATGCTATGGAAAGATGAGAAAGATATAGAAAACTTTTATGAACAAAGGTTTCTCAAATTCCGAAAGCAAATGGACCAAAACTGGGCAAAAGCAGAACAAGGCAGAACCGAAGAAGAGGAAAACAGGGAGAAAAATCAGCCATCTTCCGGAGGCCATAACTCTTGATCCAAATGAGATGATTAAAGATGCTATGGAAAGCTGAAAAAGAGAGGAAAAACTTTTATGCAGAGAGTGTTGTCAAATTCCGGACGAAAAGGGACCAAAATGGGACGAAATCAGTACGACGCCTGAATCCTGAAATTTGCAAATTTCGTCCCTAATGTTTTGGAAGCTTTACATTTTCTCCCCAACGCCCCTAGCTGTATTAATATCCCATTTTCTGCAGAAAAACACAAGTAGGAAGTAGTAGGAAAAAGTAGAGTAGGTTAGGGTTTAGTTTTGATTATTTGCACATTTTCCCCAATCTTGAGGGGATTTTCCAAGAGGCTAGGGTTTGGCATTTTGTGGCTCTTCAACACTTCAATCTTTGGATTTGCTTTGGCTTGCTAAGTGTGGAATTTGTTGGATTCACCAATCTTTTAATTAAGGGAAGTATTTCTTACGAATTTCTTATGCTTTCAATGGTTAAATCTCCTTATGATTGTTGGTTGTTTGAAGCCATGAGAGGCTAATTATCTTGGGTGATTCTTGGTGTTTGATGTATGGGTTAGGTTTATTTTGATTTCTTATGGGTTGTAGAGTGATGGGCTTGCATTAATTGAAGTTTTTCTACTTGTATTTAATGAATTGACATGCATTGAATGGTGGCCACATTTAGTGTGTGTTCTTGGTGTTCGTGTGTGTTTTAGAATATGCATGAATTTAGACCAAAAAGTGGGAAAAACTACCTAGCATTCTCTAAATTGAGGTGTTTGAGACAAGAAACAACTACCATATGAGATTAATTGTGCACTAAAATTGTGTGGAAGCCATAGGTTTTAGTGTGCAAAGGTAGAAGTGAGACCGAAAGGAGATCTTCTATTCTTTAATTCCATTGAGACCGAAAGGAGATGTGGAGTGAAAAATAGGTGGTTTTCTTAGATTAAACACTTGAACTAGGGAATGTGAAGTAGTTGGCTAAAACATCTAGGGCTAGAATTGTGCATTAGAGTTGTGTAGAAGCCATAGGCGCTAATGTGCTCTAGGTGGGGATGAGACCGAAAGGAGATTCCTCATTCTATAATTTCAATGAGACCGAAAGGAGATTTGGAGTGAACGGATGTAGCCACTTAGTTAAGATGCCCTACACTCGGTTGCCCTTAGGAGTCAAAGTAACCGAACCCTTGCATTGAACCCAAGGATCACCCTCCTTCCTCATTTGTGTGTTTATTTCCTTGTTTTAGTTAGTTAAATGTCACTCTCTAAATCATTGCATTAGTTAACATAGATAGCAAATAATTAGTTGCACTTAAATTCTTGTTTTGTCCCCTTCCCTGTGGAAAATGATTCCTATACTTTACTACAATTGATTAAGTGAGGTTTAGGTGTATATTTGTGTGAGTTTGAGCTATATTTTGACACTTTTGCACACACCGAATCTGCTCACCAATCATCCTTTGCATAGAATATTCCATCACCTTGAGTACCTTTAATGTATCTAAAAATTCTCTTAGCTACCTGCAAGTGAGATAGATGTGAATTCTTCATAAATCGACTAATTAAATTGACACTAAAATTAATATCATGTCTTGTAGTTGTTAAGTATATCAAACTCCCTACCAAACTTTTAAAATACGTAGGGTTCACACAAGCGCCAGTCCCATCTTTGGTCAAGATTGGCTTTGCACTATCCATCTTGAATTACTTAAAATATCTCCAACATATCCCTTTTGGCAAATAAAAATCCCTTGATCAGTCTACAAAACCTCAATTCCAAAGAAGTATGAAGGCCCAAGTCTGTCATCTCAAACTATTGAATCATAGCCTCCCTGAATTCTGTAATCATCTTGGGATTAGTCCCAATAAATAATTAGATCATCCACATATAAGCATATGATGACAACCGCACCATGAGTAAATGACTTCACATATGAAGCATGATCAAAAGAACAACATTGAAAACCACTGTCAATGACGAAAAAATCAATATGGGTGTACCACACTCTTGGAGCTTGCTTCAAGCCGTAGAGGGCTCTTTTCAAATAGTACACCTTATTTTCTTGACCTTTCTTCACAAATCCTGTAGGTTGTTCAACTTACACTTCTTCCTCAAGGATACCATTAAAAAACGATGACTTTACATCCATATGATATATTTTCCAACCATTTTTGGGCAGCTAAGGAAATAATTTAGTGAACAGTATCAAGACGAGCAACAGGTGCAAATACCTCAAAATAGTTGATGCAAAGTTTTTTTCTATAACCTTCAGCAACCAACCATTCTTTGAATCTATCTACTCCTCCATTAGGCTTGTACTTTGTCTTATAAACCCATTTGACACCAATGGGTATCTGTCACTTGGAAGATTTGTGAGCTCCCAAGTATCATTCTTTTCAATGGCATGAATTTCTTTAGCCATTACATTATTCCAATGATCCTCACGAACAACATTTTCAAAAGAAATAGGGTCACAATCTGCAAAAAGAGCAAAATTAACAACATCTTCATCAAATAAATGCTGAGAGTGACATCAACAATATAATCCTACAAATGAGCTAGTAGATGCCATTATCTTTGTGGCCAACCAAACTATACAGGAATAGGTATAGTAAAAACTTGTTGCTGTTTGGGTACTTCAGGTTGATTAACCTCATCATCACTGTCATCAAAATATGAAGATTGTGGAGAATGACTAACTGTCCCATTTGACCCCTTTTCTGACCAGTCCCGGGCATCTTTCTCATCAAAGTTCGCATATCTACTAAAAGTGGTATTCTTTGTCATAGGGTTGTACAATTTATATCTATTAGTTTCAAAACTGTAACCAATGAAAATGCACTTCTCCGCCTTATTATTAAGTTTCTTCTTGAGTGCATTTGGAACATGTGTAGATGCTAAGCAACAAAATACTCTAAAATGAGAGATATTTGGCTTTTTACCAGACCAAACCTCATAAGGGGTCTTCCTACCATTGCATCTAGTAGGGCATTTGTTCAACACATATATAGCACATGAAACCGCTTCTGCCCAAAAATCTTTGGGCATATTTTTGGCAACCATCATTGATCACACCATATCCATCACAGTTATGTTCTTCCTTTCTACAACACTATTTTGTTGAGAAGTGTACCTTGTTATCAACTGATGCTTGATTCCAAGCTATGCCAAAAAATCAACGCACATTATATACTCTGTGCCTTTATCAATTCTTAAAGTCTTGATGGAGTAACCACTGTGTTTTTCAACATATACTTTAAAAATTTTAAAAGTGTTATAAGCATCAGACTTATTGTTCCAAAAGTAAACCCAGGACTTTCTGCTAAAATCATTAATGAAAGTAATGAAAATTTATTACTTCAATTAGAAGGAACATCCACTGTACATAGATCAGAGTAAATTAGCTGTAATGGTTCTTTTTCCCTCCAAGCCTCGCATTTACAAAACAGGTCTCGATTCTTCTTACCCAAAATACAAGATTCACACTGTCTGTGATGAAAGTTAATGAAAGGCAGTACAAATACAATATTATTTTTAGCCAAAAACTACAATCCACGAAAGTGAAAGTGCCCAAATCTCAGGTGCCACAACTAGGTATCATCAACTTCAACAGAGTTAAAACAAGGTGAACCACCGCAATTCAAAATAATAGGAAGCAATCTATTGTTGGTTATGTTCACCTTTTCAATCAAACCTAATCGATCATCAGTGATGGTGTAGACGTGTTTTCGAAAACACAAATCATAATCTTGCTTTTGAAGTTGACTCAAACTCAAGAGATTTTGATGCAAAGCAGACACATAATATACATCAGTAATGGCACTTTTTGTGCCACTTTTTCAAAGTAATAGGAATATCTCCTTTTCTGTATAAAAGCACTTCATGGTTACTACCAAATCGAATAGTGGATTTAAATGACTTATTCAAAATTGAAAATAGTTCTTTTCAGTCATGTGGTTATTACATCTACAGTCAACATATCACGTGTTATTTTTAGGTTCCTCAACTACACTAGCAGAAAATAAGATTGTCTTATCCTTTCACCAGAATCTTCAACAACATTAGCATTGACATCTTTATTTTTTGATTTATTATACCAACAATTCTTTTGAATATGGCCTACTTTACCACAATTAAAACGTGCCTCTTTATTAGGAGAAATTTTTACCTCTACCATGACCATGAGAATTACCTCTTTCACATCCACGACCTCTGAAATTTTGACCACTACCACTAGAAGTAGCACCATTCGACGAATCCTCACTGTTTTTTTTCTTAGCAGTTTGAATTTACAAAGCTTGCAATGCCTTCACCACAGTCTCTTTTTCATGCGATTCATCCAATTTCCCATTAATTCTTTGTTCATGTACCAGTAATGAACCATGCAATTCATCAACTGACAAGGTTGACATATCTTTTGTCTCTTGCATCCTGGCAACCACATGGTCAATTTTTAATGGCAAAGTATTCAAGACAGTTTCTACAATGAGCTGATCAGTGAGATCATACCCATTTAACTGATCTCATTCTTTATATCATTCAAACGAGAGAAATAAGACTCAATGGTCTAATTTTCTTTTCATGCTGCACAACTCGAATTTTCTTTTCAATGTTAGCAAGTTACTTTGTTGGACATTGTTAACGTAACAATATGTTTTGTCCAATATATCCCACACCTATTTTGTGGTTTTAGCGATGGATATTTTACCAAATACGGAAACATCAATTGCTTGGTGAATTTAACACAACGCCAAACTGTAGTCTTGTTTAGTCTCTTTATTAGCATTCGCTGCTAAATGTTGTTGAATGTGGACTAACAAATCAATCATGTTGAGATGCGTTTCTATCTAGATCTTCCAATAATTGTACTATTGTTTACCATTTAATTTGGGCAGAACAAGTAATATTCTGTTTCGTCATAACTGCCAATAACCGACCTCTCTCTAATACCAGATGTTGGGATAAAAATAATAAATCCCAAAAATATCAACATTGATTGAAAATCCTCCCACAGCCGTATGGGAAAATTGATTAATAAATTAAAATATAAATATGGCACAAGCTTGGCTAAAACTAGGGACAATTGGTTTTACCAAAGGCAAACCATGATAAAAAGGGACAAAGTGACTACAGTACAAATTTTATTTTGGAATCAAGATAAGGCCGAATGCCTTTGAATTAGGCAGTCAAGATTTTGACATACAGCATATATTTTGGAACACAAGCTTGCGGTTGTTTCTAATGGACGAACAACTGTTTTTCTTTTTCTCTCTATTTTTTTCTGTACTCTGTACAACAAAACTCTGAATAATATGTCCTATTTATAGGACTTAACAAAACCCTAAACCTATAGGACTTGATAGTTACTAAATCCAAAACTCAATATGATTAACAATTACTTTGTTGGACATTGTTAACGCAACAATACGTTTTGTCCGAAATATCCCACACTTGTTTTGCAGTTTTAGTGGTGGATATTTTACCAAATACGGAAACATCAATTCATGGTGAATTTGAGACAACGCCAAACTGTCGTCTTGTTTAGTCTCTTTATTAGTATCTACTACTAAATTTTGTTGAATGTGGACTAACAAATCAAACGTGTTGAGATGCATTTCTATCTGGATCTTCCAATAATTTTAATCTTGTTTACCCTTTAATTTGGGCACGAACAAGTAATATTCCGTTTCGTCATAACTGCTAATCACCAACCTCTCTCTGATACCAGATGTTGGGATCAAAAATAATAAATCCCAAAAATATCAAAATTGATTGAAAAACTTGATTCAAAATCCTCCCACAGCCGTATGGGAAAATTGATTAATAAATTAAAATATAAAAATGGCACAAGCTTGACTAAAAATTGCGGACAATTTGTTTTACCAAAGGCAAACCATGATAAAAATGGACAAAGTTACTACAATACAAAATTTATTTTGGAATCAAGCTAAGGCCGAATGCCTTTAAATTGGGCAGTCAAGATTTTGACACACAACAAATATTTTGGAACACAAGCTTGCGGCTGTTTCTAATAGGTGAACAACTATTTTTCTTTTTCTCTCTATTTTTCTTTATACTCTGTACAACAAAACTCTGAATAATATGTCCTATTTATAGAACTTAACAAAACCCTAAACCTATTGGACTTGATAACTACTAAATCCAAAACTCAATATGATTAACAATTACAAACCCAATAGGAAACTTAGTTTAGTTCTACCACATTGCCTCCCTTAAACTAATTTTTCATAACTTGTCATACTGAACAAGCATTGGATATTTTAGAAAGAGCTTATATTGGCATAGATGAAGTTAGAAAAAATAATGTGTTATTATTGAAGAGAAAATTTGAGTTATGTGCTATAGAGAAATTTGAAACAATTGAGAACTATGTTTTCCATTTGTTGGATATCAAGAATGAGATGGAATTTAATGGATGTATTCTTGATGATAAATTGTTGGTGAAAAAAGTTCTGTAGTCGTTTTCTATAAAGTTTGATTATGTTGTTGCACTTATATTGGAGACTAAAGATTTATTAACTTTGAGTATTGAAAAATTATAAAGTTCATTAATTCTTCATGAACAGTAATTGATGGAAAACTTGTATTAGAAAACAAGCCAGTGGAACAAATATCAAAATCTTAAGATACTACAATAATTGAGAGGAAGATGGTCCCAATTTGGAGTCTAATGTTCAAAGTCAAAATTTTGAAGAGTTGGATTATGAAAATTACCAAGTTAATTTTGTAAAAGACGAAGAAGAGATAATTGGTTTGGCAGAGCAACAAGAAGAAATTTTTGATGTTTTGGTTGATGAAGAAATTGTTAATTTAGAAGAAAAATCAAAATCCATTGACACTGTTGAAGAAGATTAGAGAAAATTTGAATCTCTTTATCTAGAAGAGAAATTGGGAATCGTAGAATATTTTGAATTGCATAGCAATGGTGAAGATTACTCTTTTGAAAAGAGGGTCAACATAGATGAGTTTTTTTATCAAGAAAAGAGTCAAATAAAAGTTTTTCAAAGTATACATTTTCATCAATGACAAGATTGAAGGAGATAATGAAGATGAAGATCAACAAGTTGATGTTGTACGTGGTTTACACGGCAAAGGAGATTTCAAAAGAAATTCATACTCGAGATGGAGTCGGAGTTGCTTTCATGGCAATCTTGGTTTAAGGGAGGCATTGTTGGTGAATTAACCCAAGCTTATTTAGCAAATTATATTTTGATTAGGATTTGGTACTTATTATTTTTGTCAATTTCTAATTAGATTAGAATTTAGTAATGATTTGTTGAATTGGACTTGGATTCTTTTAGGAAAGCATATTTTGTGTGGGATTTGATTATCAAATCATAGTTGTTTTTATATTAAGTATGGGATCTATATAAAGGACCCATGGTTATTAGTTTTTGTGAGGTTCAAAAAACAAAAGAGAGACTCCAGAAAAATAGAGTTGTAAGGAGTAGGAGTTTCTCCCTACAATTTGTGGTGTATGGATTTTTTTCCTACTTTATTGTTAACCTCAAAATAAATTATTTTTTGTTGTCTTTCCACTACATGATTTTGTACGTAGTATTTTTATATCCTACATTTTTTTCCAAAGCTTTTTGATTGGTCCTTGTATTTTCTTTGTTTTCCCTTTGTTTCCCCTCAGAGAGATGTCCATGTTATGTCTCTATTTGTTTTTCTCAAACGTCTGTCCTCTAATGGATCTTGTCATTTGCTTTGTTTCCTCCATCCCTTCATCTTGCTATTCCTTTGTGCTTTTCGATTATTTACCATTTTTCTTCTTTTTTCGGTTTTTGCTTCTCGTTTGTTGTTTGTCCTGCTTTATATGTCATTTTTGGATTTTTACGGTGGTTTGTCTGTGCTTTTTGTAGTGGTTTGCATCGATCGTTCTATTGTTCTTTTTTTTTTTTCCTTTTTGAGGGTTTGAAGGTTCAAACCTAGGCTTTTGTCTGGATTTTGAAGGTTTTCTTGTGATGATTTTGTTATCTTCGATTCGTTGTATGGGCATTTTTTGGTTCCATGCATTGGTTGTTCTGTGCTTTTCATAGTGGTTTGCATCAGTTGTTCTATCGTTCTTTTTTTTTTCCTTTTTGAGGGTTTGAGGGTTCCGATCTTGGTTCCTAGAGATGCTATATGGATGTTAGATTTACTACAAACATCTTTAAATCATGTGTATATCTGGATTTTGGGGGACTATTTAAAGATTTGCTTGGAGATTTCGTGGATGTCTATTTAGATCTAGATTTAGGTTTTTTATTGTTAGTTTTTGCAGTCGTTTGTTTCATTTGATATATTTGTGTGATTTTTGTTTTTTATCTGAGGTCCAAATGTATAAATTTGGATTTTTGTTCTCATTAGGATCCTTGTGGCTGCATGCTTAGTTTTCGATCTAGGTTGTCATTGTTAGAGATTTTTGTATTTGATGTATGTAGGATCTCTACATTCAGATCTTTATATCTAGATCTCTACATCCTCAATTAGAACTGTGATTTTAGCAATGTGCAGGACATTTGCATTATGACCTTGACCTTAACATGCCATAGATCCGAATCTCAAGAATTGGCATATGTATTTGTCAGACTTCAGCCTCTAGGCTTGGGGAAAAAGTACATCAAAATTATAATACGTGTATGAAACCTTAGACTACACTAGCAAAGTTGGAATTGGGCGAATCCATACTTATCCACAAAAAAGATAATAGTATGCGATAATCATGGAGAAACATAACAACGTGCAATCAACCGTTACAACTAGATCCCACAAATCGTGGAAATATGGTATATAAGCCAAGCAAGTTGCTAGGTGAGAACCACTATGGGATTTGTTATGCAAGTAAACACGTTAATTGAGAAGATGAAGAGTTCTGGGTTAAAGCTATCCAATCAAATTGCGGATAGAGCCTTTATCAATTGGCATCGTCTGTAGGAATTGGATAGGTGAATTTAGAAGAAATATTTGCAATCTCCTCTAACGTTACAAATATGGTTGGCCTCCTAAAGTTTCACCCTCTGGAGTTTGAAGGTTCGAGTCCTCATCTACTGTACAAGCATTGAGCTCCTCCAAGGTCATGGGTGAGCTCTGAGATGCCACATGTTGTAATAATGAGAAGGAACTATCAAATCCCTTCATAATATCAACATATGCTTTATCAACTCTCACCATGGCCTCAAGATCATAACCTAGCAGCTCCTCTAATTTAAGTGTTGGAAATTTCTCCTGAATTTTGACGGCCACATAATGCCATCCTATCTCCTTAGCTACCTCCACAAATTTACTACAAAGTTGCAAAAGTTTTGTGTACGGAAGACTTTCTTCACTAGCAACTTTGCGAATTTCCCTTCATCGATGCTTTTAAGTTTCTGGACCTCAACTTCCCTCTTCTCCAACTGTTGGCGAAGGAAAGTGACCTCTCTTTCTAACTTCGTCCTCGCCTCTAGAGACGTCGCCTCAGGCTCCCTTAGCTGAGTGACCTCAACTTGATGCCAGGAGGCTTCCACTGCCAGGTGATTAGCCCTTTGGATGTATTCCGTCCATGCAGCTAGGGCCTACAATTTCAAATAATCTGTTAATAGCAACACTTTTAACGTACATTCATAAAGAAACATGACTTTGCTAGTACTTTTGTACCTGTGGCACTATAGAAGCCAAATTATTATTAAGGTTGGCCATCGGCATCTCAGCCAACCTTTTCTAATAGTCCTCCATGCTCTGGACCATCACCCCTAGTGAATCCCCCATGGGCATGTTGAAGTGGAACACTATGTTCGAGGTCACAACCTCGGCTTCCCCCTGGCCAGATATTCCCTTGCTATCAGGGGCCTTCATTATTTTTCCTTTGGCCAAGGTCCAAGCCTCGGCCATCCTCTTCTCAGCCTTCTTCTTCAAATGCTCCACCATCACCACCATTCCAAATAGAGGGGCCTTCTGCTGGAAACCAAGTATATCAAGTGGTAGAATTTAAAATTTTTGGTTTCCATCCAGGATCCATATGAAGTGTGATCAAACCGGGGTTTAGAGTTTTGTACCTTGTTGGTATTGGTAAAGTTGACTTGTGAAGATCGTTGTTTGTTGAATCATCAGCAAAACCAATTCAGCTTCATCTCTATGGTATCCACACGATCAATCCAAGCCTCTAGTTATTGTCACACAAATAACTAGAAAAGGAGCAAGCAAAATTCGATATGCTAGCTTTAGAATTTTGCTTTTGGGTTTCTCAAAACTTCTCTCAAGGTCTTTCTGTTTTTCTCTTGTATTCTTACAAGAAGATGGCGGCTGTTTTTCTCTAAAGAATAGCTGAAGGGTTTCTTGTTTCTCACGTAAAGTGGCTGGTCGAAAATCCCATTGTTCAGTGAATTGCAAGTATACAATATCAACAAGTAATAATGAGGTGAGTAGAGTATCGTTCCCATGAGGATTGAAACAAATCTAACCAATTGCTTACTAACGTGATTAATTCCAAAACAAAGCTAACCAATCAAATTGCTTTATGGTGATTTAAATAAACTAACAAAGAATGAAAAATTGATAGCAAATGATAACAGCGACAAATACTGAAAATTACCCAATCAATTAAGATGTTAGAGCCTTTAGATTTCACTTAATCAATCCTAATTAACTCTCTTGACTTGTCATGTAATTAATTTAATTTTCAATTTATGATGGTGAAATTTCCCTAATGTAGATTAATAGTAGACATCGGTCTAATAATCCTATTTACAATTAAATCTACTCACACTTGGTCTAGATGAATTTAGATTTGTAAATGCATTAGGAGCCATGAAAATTCTCGGATTCAATCTAAGTAGCCACGACTTAGTTCTACTACTGAAACCACATGAACAACCTAGATTATTACTGTCTAAATTGAATTCACGGTCTAATATCACATGAGCAAATGCATGTCATCTCCACACGGTATCAAACAAGCGTCAAAAATCAATTGGTGGTGGCCAATCACCTAAAAGCATTAAGAGCATGACATTAGACTCGTAACTGAAATATGGGATGCGTTAACAAGTCTTGAGAATTAATTGTTCATGATTAAGATCCATCTAAGCTCTAACAAAACAGAATTAGAACACCATAAAATTTACAGTAACAACAAGAGTAAAAGTAGACATAACTAAAATTAAAATAAATTCTTAAAATTAAAGTAGAAAATATTCAATAATCATAAAAGCTAAATGCTGAAATTTTTATAGGAGAAAAAACTAAAACTAAAACTAAAGAAAAGAAGAAAAAAAGGAACAGAATATGTAAAGGATGGATGCTATGTTTTGTTGTTGTTGTTTTCTTACAGTCTGTGTGTTTTTGCTAAACTAAGGAAAAAGGAAAACCAAGAGGAATGTGTATTCCAAGAAGGAAGGTGGCGGCTGCCTTCTCAAAAATTCTACACACCTTTGTCTTCTAGGTTTGTCCTATTTATAACAAAAACTAGTTCCTCAAATATAGTAATAACAACTCTTACTAAAATCTAATTCTACTCTAAAAAGGAAACATAACAATAATAGGAAAACTACTCCTAATTAGGTTGTTGCAATCTCCTTTTCCTTCTTCAATTTGACAGCTCATACTTTCCTTGTCTTGACAGAAAACTCCTCCATGAATTCTTCTTCTTTGATACAAATTGCTCCAAACCCAATGCCCAATAACAAGGAATATGAAGTTTTCTGGATTTTTCTTTTTCTGCTTCAATTTTGGCCTTGTATGAACTTTTCCTCCAATTCACCAGTTTTCATACCTAAGACAAAAAAATATATCAAATCCAAATAATTTCTCTTAAAAAATTAATATTGAGGAAATATTAACAAGAAATATGTATATTTTAAAGCTCTATCAAATCTCCCACACCTAAACTATGCTTGTTCTCAAGTATACATTAGATCAATATTTTAATCTCTATTCCTTTCCCTAATTCAACCCATCACACATTAAAAGCAAGATGGAATTGAAAATCCAAAGAACAAGTACTCATAGCCCAATTTTCTTGACAAAACATACACATCTCATTAATCCCAACAATTTCATCGAAATCAAATGCACAAAATTTGATAACCTCTCATAGGTTGCACTCTAATCACTCAAAATGTCTAAGGGTTCATTCAGCACTCAAATCAAACATAGCATGTCATTACCATAGGCTTCCTTATATATCACATCTCCACCACCAATAAATATGAATCCAAGAGTCTTGAAAATGGTTGTAACGGGGCTAAGGTAAAGGTGGGTAAAAAGGGAGGAAACTTTAGGTTTTCACGAATCAAGATATGTAGGAACTTCCTTGCATGACTCAAAAGTAACAAGTA
Organism: Gynochthodes officinalis; assembly: GCA_020080225.1. Lineage (NCBI taxonomy): Eukaryota > Viridiplantae > Streptophyta > Magnoliopsida > Gentianales > Rubiaceae > Gynochthodes > Gynochthodes officinalis. Next base: position 7,540,673 of record CM034620.1, read on the forward strand.
GCATATTATAACCACTTCTTTATTCCAAATAACAGGCATTCCCTTTTTGCAACTTCATCATATAATTGGACCGTTTTGTATACAATGGATTTATTTTGTCCACTCTTCGTACGGAATACTTTTAACTTCTCTTTCTTTCACACTTTTCATCATTTTTTTTAATTTTCTCATTCTGTTTTTTTTTCAGTGGTTCTTTTCTTTGGAATCAATAGAAATTTTATCATGCAATTCATTCCCACATACTCTTGACAAAGGGTTCAATGATGGTAAACAAAAACAATGGTTTAAGGCTAACAATGTGGTGTCATAACAAAGAAAGGCTAAGGCTCAAAATTGGTTGACTAAGGTTATATGTAATAAAGGTAAGCTTTTTAGAAAGTTTAAATTGGCTAATCCTAAATGTCCTTATCATTTCAAAGCATGAAGGCACAATGCGATATCGACATGCATAACAAAGCAAGTTCCAGAATGAACATATCCTAATGGAAACCTAAGGACCGAGACAACCACACAAGCCGAGACAACTCCACATTTGAAACGTCCACAATTTGATCCATTGCAAGGCATTGGTGGTCCTATGACTAGATCAAGAACTAAGAAAATGCAAGCTGCCAACTCTTATAGCCGAATTTCAAGCTAAGGAAACAATGAAGGATGAATCAATGAAGACTGACTCTCAATATCTCACTATGATCGAGGTTGTAAATGATGAGCTAAGTATTTCTAATTCTTCATTATCGATAGGACAGCCAAGGTACTTAGAGAAGCTTCGAATCCATAGCCATGATGATTAGAGAAGCTTCCAAATCCAATTCAAAAGTGGAGAGCTCTATTCAACCTACACAAATCCAATCCACACTTAGGATTATAGTTTAGGAAGTATTTCCTTTTCGTAGAATAGTAGTTCTTTTTAGTAATTGTTTCTTTAGGTAGTTAGTTTTTTAAAGGGGCAAGGAGTTCTAATCCTTCTAGAGAATGGATTTCTCCTTGGCCAAATCTATAAATAAGGCTATTGGCCACAAAAGAAGACACAACTTTATTCAATACAAACTTGAGAGCTTTTTGCTTTTCTTTGAGTTCTAATTTCAGAACTTGCTTTGAGTCTTTGAGGATAGCCTCTTAGGTTCATGTTTAAGCTATCTTGTTGAGTCTCTTTCCCTCAACAATGAACGTGCTTCTTGGTTCCAAGGAAACAGTCCAATTCACAACTGGGTTTTGGGTTGATCCTTCGGGTGTCAAGTAGACAAAAACCTACACTCTGGTATTTGTTTGGAATTTTATACTTTGGTAGAGAATTCATATCATACCATATTTTTCAAAGCTCAACCAAAAAAAATGTGAGCAAAGAAAAGGAAATTCTCTTGGGCTCAAATACTCAAAATGAGTTCAATGCATCAAATATTGCACATTCTTATTCAATTCAATCATCAAAATCAACAAGATGTTTTTACAATTTTCAAAACAAAGGCAAATCATACTTGCCCCTTTTTATGCTTTCCAACTCCACTACTAATGCAAGTTAACCAAGAGTTATTCTAAACAAGCATCAAAAGAGTTAGGAAATTCAAGAAAGACATTCTTTTTTTTTCTTTTTTTTTTTGCAATACATGAAGAAAAAAAATAGAAGACTAGAGAGAATTAGGCGTGGGCACGCCTAATAAAATAGAGTCTTTGGGTGAACAACATGAAGAATATCCAGAAGACCATTGAACTTAGGTGTAAGTAAGCCTAAGAAGTTATGGTCTTCTGAAAATAAAAATAAAATAAGAGGGTAGAATCAAATTCCAGAAGACTCTCTATCTTAAGGCGAGGGCATGCCTAAGAAAGTATGGTCTTCTGAAAAAAAAAATAACTTATAGATCCACACTTTTAAAACTTGATTATGCCTAAGAAAAGAAAACAAGGTCTTCCACTACAAAAAAATTAAATTAAAATCATTAGCTATATGTATAAAAAATAGATAAAAGAATAATAAAAAAACTTGGGTTGCCTCCCAATTAACGCTTGTTTTATAGTTCGTAGCTGAACCTTTTTATTTTTCTAAGTCGATGGAATCAAGGTGATGAAGGATGATTGAGTATTAAAATCTCCTCCATAATAATGCTTAAGCCTCTATCCATTGCAATCATTTTCTAGCATTTGATCAATAAAAAGCAAAGGAAAGTAATCTTTACTGGTGGCATCATTTAATTTTCTATAGTCAATCCAAACACGCCAACCTGTGATTGTTCTAGTAGGAATTAATTCATTATTTTCATTAGTTAAAAGAGTCATACCTCCTTTCTTAGGTACCACTTGCATACGACTTACCCAGTCACTATCAGAAATTGGATATAAAATATCCGCATCGAGAAGCTTGATCACCTTGGCTTTCACAACTTCTTGCATTTTTGGATTAAGCCTCCTTTGTGGTTGGATGGCCAGCTTGTATTGCTCATTCATTCAAATATTGTGCATACAAATTGAAGGGCTAATTTCTTTGATATTTGCAATGATTCACCTAAATGCACTTTTATGCTCTCTCAGCACTCTTAGTTGCTTTTTCTCCATCACACCTGTTAAAGAAGAAGAAATAATTACTGGAAGATTTACACCATCAAGAAAAGCATATTTTAAATGAGAAGGAAGAGGTTTAAGTTCAAGAGTTGGTAGTTCTTCAATTGATGGCTTCGGTTTCTTTGTATTCGCCCCTAATTTTTCATACTTTGGTGCTCTCCATCTCGGATAAGGTGGATTTGCCTCTAATAATCTCACTGCTTCTCTTACTTCCTCATCTTAGGTACTTTCTCTCAATGATTGAACCATACACTTATCAACTGGGTCATCAGTCATGGCATGTAATGCAAAATTTTTGACAATTTCGTCCACCATTTCAATTTGTGAGCAATCACTCTGATCAGAAGGAAATTTCATTGGTTTGAGCACATTGAAGGTGACTTGCTCATTTTGAACTCTAGGAATTAATTTTCCTTGTTGGACATCAATTAGAGCTCTTCTAATGGCTAGGAATGGTCGGCCTAAAATAATTGGTGCTTCAAGGTCTTCCTCCATTTCTAACACAATAAAGTCTATAGAAAAAATAAATTTGTCAACCTTGATCAACACATCCTCCACCACACCTCTTGGATATTTTATAGATTGATCTGCTAATTGAAGAGAAACAGTGGTGCCTTTGACTTCTCCCAATCCAAGTTTTTTAAAAATAGAATAAGGCATCAAATTAATACTAACACCAAGATCACATACAACTTTGTCAAAATAAGAATCACCAATTGCGCAAGGAATTGTAAAACTCCTTGGATCTTTAAGCTTTGGTGGTAGCTTATTTTGCAGAATAGCAGAGCATTCTTCATTGAGGTTGATGGTCTCATAATCCTCCAACTTCCTCTTGTTTGCCAAGATTTCCTTTATGAACTTTGCATAGCTCGGCATTTGAGCTAATGCATCTACAAAAGGAATGTTAATATGCAATTTTTTTAACACATTAAGAAATTTTGAGAATTACTTATCTATTTTGTCCTGCCTAAGTCACTCCAGAAATGGAATAGAGGGCATAGGATTTTCGGGAAATAACTTTCTTTGAGATGGTTCTTTTTTTGAGATTTTTAGTTCAGCTTCATGTTTCAAATCGGCTTTGGGGTCCTCTTTTCCTCATTCACCTTTTTCTTCATTTTTAAGCTCTTTTCTGCTCCTTAAGGTGATGGCTTTTGCATTCTCGACTGGATGCTTCACAGTGTTGTTTGGAAGGCAACCATATGGTCTCTCAGACATTTGGCCAACAAGTTGAGCAATTTGCTTTTCCACAGTCCAAATGCTTGCCTCCATATGTTGAATTGTTGCATCTTGATTGTTCATGCGACTTTCAAAACGATTCACCATTTCCTGATTTGACTGAATAAGCTTTGACACCATTTCCTCAAGGTTCTTATTTGACTTCTCCACTAGTGATGGGAATGCTGGTCTAGGTGAGTTCATCGGTTGCTGATTTTGCCCTCCCCGAGAAAGATTTGGCTGATTCCTCCATCCAAGGTTGTATGTATTTGAGTAAAGATTATTTTGAGGTCCTTTTTGAAATTAGAAATAACATTAGCATCTTTAGAAGTATAAGAATTATTACTTACTTGATAAGTAGTTGACTCATGTCTTCCACCAAAGAAGTCGCAAGTTGGCTCCTTTATCTTCAAAACCGAATTTATCCTTTTATTCAAAGTAGCAAATTGAGCAGCCATGGCAGTGTTAAGATCAATCTCATGCACTCCACTTGGTTTCCTGGCATTGAATCTTTCATTTGGCCATTGATAGCTATTAGACACCATTTGATCAATCAACTCAAAAGCTTCCTTGGGTGTTTTATTAATCAATGTACCACTAGCTGTAACATCTATGGTACTTCTCATAATTGGACCAATTCCATTGTACAAAGTTTGCACCTGTATCCAAATTGGGAGACCATGGTGTGGACATCTCCTTAGAAGCTCTTTGAACCTCTTCCATGCCTCATATAGGGATCCCCCATCATTTTGTATGAATGTGGTGATATCATTCCTCATTTTTGCTGACTTGGCAGGGGGAAAATACCGACTTAAAAACTTTTATGCCATATCCTCCCAAATGATGATAGAGCCTGCAAGAAGAGAAGATAACCACAACTTAGTTTTATCACGTAAAGAGAATGGAAATAGCCTAAGTCTAATAGCATCATTCTGAACTCCATTATATTTAATTGTATCACAAAATTCAAGAAAAGCTTCAATATGGAGGTTAGGATCTTCATTAGGCAAGCCACTGAGTTGAATAGCATTTTGAAGCAATTGGATCAAAGACGGCTTGAGCTAAAAATTGTTGGCTTGAATTGTTGGCCTTCTTATGCTTGAAGTGGAATCTTGAACCGTCAGGGCTGAATAGTCCATCAAAGTTCTCATTTGAGGTTCAATTGGGAGATGCTCTCCTTGGTCTGCCATTAGATTGGTGTTAATGGCTAACTCTTGCCCTTTTAAGCTCCTTAAAAATGTTCTCTCGGGCTTTAGGAGCAAATTCTTCCAGTTCTCCTTTTTGACTTCTCAAATTCATACACCTTTCGAATTCCTTTTGAAAGAATCCAAAACTCAAACCTGCTAAATAGATAAAAAAATAAATGGCTAGTCTCTACCAAGAATCAATCAATATCAATAGCAATTGGAAAAAATTATTAAATTCAATCCCAGGTAACGGCGGCAAAAACTTGTTCAGTGAATTGCAAGCATAAAATATGAACAAGTAATAAAGAGATGAGTAGAGTATCGTTCCCATGAAGATTAAAACAAATCAAACCAATTACTTACCAACGTGATTAATTCAAGAACAAAGTTAACCAATCCAATTGCTTTATGGTGATTTAAATAAACTAACAAAGAATGAAAAATTGATAGCAAAAGATAACAACGACAAATACTAAAAATTACCCAATCAATTAAGAGGTTAGAGCCTTTAGATTTTACTTAATCAATCCTAATTAACTCTCTTGACTTGTCCTCCAATTAATTTAATTTCCAATTTATGATGATGAAATTTCCCTAATGTAGATTAATAGCCGACATCAGTCTAATAACCCTATTTAGATTAAAATCAACTCATACTTGGTCTAGATGAATTTAGATTTGTAAATGCATTAGGAATCATGGAAATTCCCGGATTCAATTTAAGTAGCCACGACTTAGTTCTACTACCGAAACTACGTGAACAACCTAGATTATTACCATCTAAATTGAATTTATTGTCCAATATCACATGAGCACATGCATGTCATTTCCACACGGTACCAAACAAGCATGAAAAATCAATTGGTGGTGGCCAATCACCTAAAAGCATTATGAGCATGACATTAGACTTATAATTGAAATATCAGATGCATGAACAAGTCTTGAGAATTAAATGTTCATGATTAAGATCCATCTAAACTCTAACAAGAGAGAATTAGAACATAATAAAATTTACAGTAACAACAAGAGTAAAAGTAGACATAACTAAAATTAAAATAAAATTTTAAATTCAAGTAAACAATATTCAATAATCATAAAAGCTAAATGCTGAAATTTTTATAAGTGAAAAAACCAAAACTAGAACTAAAGAAAAAAAGAAAAAAAGGAAAAGAAAAATGTGAAGGACATATGCTTTTTTTTTTTGGTTGTTTTCTTCCCGTCTGTGTGTTTTTGCTAAACTAAGGAAAAAGGAAAACCAAGACGAAAGTGTATTCCAAGAAGGAAGGTGGCAGCTGCCTTCTCAAAAATTTTGCACACCTTTGCCTTCTAGGGTTGCCCTATTTATAACAAAAACTAGTTCCTCAAATATAGTAATAACAACTCTTACTAAAAACTAATTCTACTCTAAAAAGGAAACATAACAATAATCAGAAAACTAGTCCTAATTAAAATAAATATTTGTTGCCTAAAAGCTTGCTGCAATTTCCTTTTTCTTCTTCAATTTGACAGCTCATACTTTCCTTGTCTTGATAGAAACTATTCTATGAATTCTTCTTCTTTGATACAAATTCGTCCAAACCCAACACCCAAAACCAAGGAATAGGAAGTTTTTCGGATTTTTCTTTTTCTGCTTCAATTTTGGCCTTTTATCAAGTTTTCCTCCAATTCACCAATTTTAATGCCTAAGACAAAAAAATATATCAAAAATTAATAATGAGGAAATATTAACAAAAAATATGTATATTTTAAAGCTCTATCATCCACTATATATAGATGTCGATTTGGGTAAAACTCTTACCAAATTCTAATATATTTGGGATTTATAGATTCAATAAATCTATTGGCTGCCAAATACAAGAATCCCATTCGAAATTGGGCTTCTAAATTTGGATTTTAATTAATAAGTCCAAAAATATTTTGGATTCATTTATACTAAAATCCAAACCCATTTAGTCTTTAATCCGAATACCGTCTTAAACCGGAGTGATATCTTTGGGCCCCCTGATTGAGTGAGACCATAAAATGCATGGTCGTGCTCAAATGAGTCGATATGTGATATCAAATTCGTTTGATTATATGAGTCTAATTGGGAATCAAGAAATACAAAGATTGAATTATGCGAGTGTGACATGTTCCATGGCTCATGTTTAATCAAGGTATCTAGGGCAAAAGGATTGAATTACATGGTAACATTTATCACAGGATAAGGTTATGTCAAATTACTGACATTCTCATAACATGGGTAGCTTTGATGTGTTGCTAGATACCGCTCACTACTTATGGCATAAAATAGATTTTATGTCATGGTCAATGTTATGAGAACTTGTTGGGTCGCACACTTAGATCTATCCAAAATGAGTGTAAAATTCATATGATGAATTTTGATTAATCTCAAGAATCCTAATGTGAATAGGACTCTGTATTCAACCCACAGACTTCAGACTTTACAAAGAAAAATCTTTTTTTCCAGTCATGGTGAGCAGATGGCTTCACAGCCTTACTTTTGAATCTCGGAAAAAAGGTAAAATAACCCACTGAGTTTGCAAAACTCTTCATACAATAAAAATATCTAAACAAGTCTACCAAACTCTCTATTTACCCCTCTTGGCATAACACTTCAAAACCAATAATAGTCCTCTCCGAGTTTTGGGCCACTTGGGCTAAGGCTATCCTATACTACTTTAGAATGTCAATGACGAGTTGACATAGAGAAAACCTTATCCCCACCTTCAAATATTCTTTATATACTACTAGGTATCTATGGGGGAGCGACATGCCCTCCACTCAGTACCTGCTGCTGTAGCCCCATATTCATTTGGAATATAGAACCTCTTCCTAAGTTCCCTAACCTTGGTTTCTCAAAAAACCAAAAACAGGGCCTCGACAATATGCATAACTTTCTCAGAAAACACTACTGCAGGTTGAGCAACAAATTCGTTCTGCTCTTCTGACGATGAACTCAAGCTCCTGATGAAGCTAGCCTAAACTTTTTATACGAAACCCTAGAGCTTCCGTATGCGCAACCAAATCTTCTAGGTTCCCATGGCTTTAAATGTTGTAGCCTTAAAAGATGAGCGTTATCTGATTACACATGATACGATAAATATTGACAAATGATAAATGCGGTGATTCAAATTATTACACTTATTCCCAAATATTTAGAAGTCCTAATCATGACAAGACCTTAGCCTGACATTGCCACACTAAGGTCTGGGGGGCTTATGATATTTATGGGACCTCATCTCAACTAAAGTCTTGATCTTAGCAACACACGAGATGAAACCTCCTCCCAACTAAAGTCTGGATCTCAGTAATACACGAGATCATTGCATTCGCAAATCTCTGATCTCAACAGACTGAAGGCCTGAATCTCCCTTAGCAACATGTTTCATAATTAGCCCTTGACCTAGGTCTAAGTCTAGAAGTTGAGAATAAAGGCACACTAAAATCGCACCAAGTGTATTAGACCTCGGACTAAGAACAGACTAGGCCTCAAACTATACCAACAAGGTGTGAACTCAATGAGGTCATACTTATCCAGAAGTATGTAACAGTATGCAATAATCATGGAGAAACTTAACAACTATAATCAGCAGTTACTACTATGGCCAAATTGTGGAAGAGGAGATGTAAGCAGAAAAAACTACCAAATAAGGGACTTCTGGCAAAATTCCAGTATTTTCACAATATAGAAAACTAACTTAAGCATCGGAGGATTTACTTTGGATAACCACTCCGGGGTCTATTTTGTAAGCTTATCTAATATTAAGGAAGACGGAGAGTTTCAGATTGAGATTATCCTAATGGGTTGCGGGTACGGTTTTCATCAATCTTCAATCTCCAAGTTTTGCATTCAAATTGCAGCTTGAAGATCTGCTTTTTATACAACCCAAGCGTCCCCTGGTGATCTTGGATCTCTTAGTGTTTTCCTTCAAACTCCTAAGTAAAGGTATGAATCACCCTATCTCAACCTTTTACTTTAGAGTCAAGTTTTGCGATCTTGGAGGAAAGTGTAGCAATCCTTCTTTTTATTCACTTCATTCTCTAAGGTAGCCGATCTCTTCCTACGAATCAAATCCCCCATCACCCGTTGTTGCTTTATTTTTCCTTCATTAAGACTGTGATTCAAACACTCAAGATAGGTGATTTGGGTGTTAAAGTGATTATTCTCATTTCCTAACCTAAGTATCGTGTCTCGAAGCTCTACATGTGCGGCCTTGAGTGCTTTCGCCTTCTCATGCATCTCATTAAAGGTGATCCTCGAAGGTAAAAAGTGGCCTTAATATAGTAAGAATTAAGGGAAAATTAGAATTTCATTAATGAAAGAATTTCCTTTACAATAAAAAAAAATAATACAAAAAGGTCTAAGGGCTAGCCTCTCTCTGCTCTTCTTCACGCTGAGTGGTCTTGGCCTCTGGCTGGTCTCCTGTATCTTCGCCCTCAGGGTTTCAGAGGTCTAGGTTCTCATCCATGTCATAGGCCTTGAGCTCTTGCAAAGTCATAGGTGAGCTCTGAGACACCACATGTTGCAACAACATGAAGAAACCATTGAATCCCTTCACAGTGTCAACATAGGCTCTATTAGCCTTCACCGTGACCTCGGAGTCATATCCAGACAGCTCTTTTAACTTAAGCTCTGGAAATTTCTACTAGATTTAGAGGATTGCATCATGCCACCCTATCTCCTTGATTACTTAGGAGAAGTTCATTGCAAAGTTGACGAAGTTTTGCATGTGGAAGACCTCCTCACCTGCAACTTTGTAAACTCCCCTTGATCGATGCCTATAATCTTTTGGACCTGCACCTGGCTCTCTTTTAGTTGTTGGTGAAGTTTTGTAACCTCTTTCACCATTTTTCTCCTCGTCTCAAGAGATGCCGATTCGGCCTTCCTTAGTTAAGAGACCTCAACCCTATACCTCGAGGCTTCCACTTCCAGTCAGTTAGTTCTCTGGACATACTCCATCCATACAACTGCACCTGCAATCCAAATAAAATCTTAATACCACACTTCCTACATAAATTCATGAAAATACACAATCTTATCAACTCTTTTGTTCCTGTGGCACAGTGGAAGTCAAATTGTCGTTTAGATTAGCATTCGACATCTCGGGCAACCCTTCTATTGATCCTCCGTGCCTTGGATCGACACCCTAGGCGAGTCCCCAAGTGGCATGGAGAAGTGAAAAAAACTATATCTGAGGTCCCAACAATGGCCTCTCTCTAGCTAGCTCTTTCTTTGATGCCAGATACTTTAATTCTCTTTCCTTTGGCCAAGGTCCTTGCATCGGACCCCTTCATCTTTGCATTCTTCTTGGAAGGCTTTATTATTACCACCTTCCCAAAAAAAGGGGCTCCTTTAGCGCTATACTTAGCCTTTTTGCATTGCCACCTTTGATTGAAGTGCTGAAGTTAACGCCACAAAATAAAAACCAATTACTAGATTAGTCAAAACAATAATAATAAAAAGCTATTCTAAAGTATAATTACCCTACCCTTAGCCTTTTCTTTTTGACTTAATTGAACTGCCCAATGTCCGGTCTCTACAATGGCTAAGCTTATATTTTACTTAACCAGTTCCTCTTTTGTGTAACTACAAATCCCTTCTTCCCAGAACTCAATGTAAGCACGGCACGAAGAGTTCTGATTCTTGTGGTTTCTATAGGTGTCATTTGCATCTCTATAGAACCACTCCATCTCTAACCCACAAACTTCATGCTTTACAAAGAAAAATCTCATTTCCAATTCTGGTGGGCAGACGGCTTCACAGCCTTACTTTCAGATCTCGGGAAAAAGGCAAAGTACCCCATTGAATTTGCATACCTCTTCATATAGTAAAATTACCTAAACAGGTCTACATAATTCTCTATTCACCCCTCTCGGCACAACACCTTGAAACCTATAATCGTCATTGCCGAGTTCAGAGTTAACTGGGCTAAGGCTATCCTATAGTGTCTTAAAATGTCAACCACAAGTTTACATAAAGAAAATCTTGTCTCCAATTTCAAGTGCTCCTCATACATTGCCAAGTACCCAACAGGGGGGCAACAAGCCCTCCATCCGGGACCAACAGCCTTAGCCTCACTTTCAAGTGCTCCTTAGCCTCTAGACTTGGGGAAAAAGTATATCAAAATTACACTAAATGTATGGGACCTTAGGCTACACTAGCAAAGTGGGAACTCAACGAATTCATACTTATTCACAAAAAGATAACAATATGTGATAATCATGGAGAAACATAACAACGTGTGATCAATCGTTACAAGTGTAGCCCATGTGATTAGTCGTTACAACCAGATCCCACAAATCTTGGAAATAAGGTATATAAGCCGAGCAAGCTGTTAGGTAAGAGGAAAGAGAATGATATACAGAATCTGACTTAAGCATCGGAATATCTTTCCTGAAAAAGCACTTCGAAATTTGTGTTGTAGGTAAACACGTTAATCAAGAAGCGAATATTCCAAGTCAAAACTATCCAATCGAGTTGCGGATAGAGCCTTTATCAATATTTGTTTTGAGTTTTTCTATTTCTTACTATATTTGATTGTGTTTTTAGGCTTTTGTAGTTGATTGGAACTTTTTGGGGCAGCTTACTTGATTGTTTTTTTCGAGGTGAGGTTTGATTTTGGATCTTGGAGGACTATTTACAAGTTTAATCGAAACTTTTTTTTGCGGGGGTAGGGGTGGGGGGGTGGCGGGGGTGTTTGTCTTTGTGTGTCTCCATTTTTATTGGTTATAAATCGGTGTAAGGGAAATTTTTTTGGTAAGTTTATTTAAATTTTTTCCTTTTGTGTTGTCGACCATGGATCTGGATTTTTATTTTATTTTATTGAGTTGGGAAAATTTGGGGATCTGTTGTTTTGTATATGCAGTTTTTTTCAGACAAGGAATTGAAGATTTTTTCTTTTTTGTGTGGTGTGTTATTTTTATTGGTTGTATTGTCTGACACCGACTTTGGTTTACATAAATTATGTATTAAATTAAATTAAATTTTTTTATTTGCCTCTATGATTTTTATAAAAGAATTGTCCAAGGGAAATTCTCTGTATAAATTGGTTTCGATTCCGTTTTTTTGGGTCTTCAGTTGGGGATTTGGTATTGTGTGTTATTTTCTTGTGCCTCCTGTTTTTCTGAAGGTTTATCGTAGTGTTTTTCCTTCCTCTTTTTTTGTGTCTCTTGTTTTTCTCGTGCTCTTCTACTTCGGGGAATATGGTGTGTGCTTTGAATTAGATGGATTCTTCTTCTTCTTAGTACAAGTGGCATGTTGTGTTGTTGCATGTTAATACACGTGAACTTTTGCCTAGTGCCGACATTGAATTAGGTGATTTTCTTTTGAGCCTTTGTACACGTGTCTGAATGTTTGGTTGCAATTACGAGTACACTTGTCATTCAATTAGATTACATGAGAATCTATGTGTCGATGATATACTCTTTCTCTTTTGATTCAGTTGTATTAAAAAGTTATTTAGTTTCTTTTAGATTTGATTTACCCCCTGTGGCGATTCTCACTATTTTCTCCTTAGCTCTTTGTGTATTGAAGGTAATTGTTTTCTATGCTCTAATTACTTTGTACTATGCAAGTATAAAAATGTATTTACATTGTTCACTATAGATTAATAAATGATTATATATTTATATTTGGGTATAAACATCAATGTGTGTCTGATGATTTGTTGCTAGTTTAGTAACTGTATATATTGATATACTGTTATCAATTAAATGTTTTTATTTTTCTAATTGGGATCATATTTTCGGACTTGTTAGTGTTTAGCAAAGTAAGTTGTCGAAATAAATTGTTATTAGTGGCATAGAGTTAACTAGTTCTGTAGCTTAGTTGGATGACCTTGATGGCACATGAACAAATCCAGGATTTGCCCTTATTTTTATTTATCGTTGCAACTGGGATTCCGCAACCATGGTGGGGCTTACCTCTATTGCTTCTGAGTAGTTATATAAACAAAATTATTTAGTTTTGTGAGTGATTGTTCGTTCTTTGTATCTTTTCTCTGCGTTGTTGCTGGCAATGACGACATACTTTGATTATTGGGTTCTAATGATCACACGGGATTAGTAAATTTCGAAGCTTGGTCGGGCAACATTGACGACAAATAAATTGAAATGATAAATTTATATAATTTCTTTTTATAGTTACAACTGGGAAATTTCTCCATTTTTTTCCTCGTCCTAACACGATCTCGAGTCAGATGTGATAATTTATTTTTGTTATAATAATTTTTTCTAGTATGACTTTTTGATGATTTCCATATTTTGAGATCTTTGATGAGTTTTCGGATCAACAAGTTAAATTGTTGTTAATCATCGTACGTTCTCATAATCAATTCAGCCTGGTTGGTCTTTTGTTTTTCAGTTAAGACTATTGTCTTGTAATTTGCAATCACACGGGACTAATTTCCCAATGTTCAGTGCTATAGTAAAAACCGTTGGAAAAAACATACTTTAACTAAAATTGACAAATATCTGTCAAGAAAATAAATGATCAAAAAAGTATTTATTGTTTTGGACCTTAAGTCTGTATTGATGTATATAGAATGTTTAGCAAAATTCTTTTTGTTTAAAATTGTCAAAAAATTACCTTTGTAAATGGTCAAAAAAGTATTTATATAGACTGTTTATCAAAATTCTTTTTGTTTAACAGGAACCTGAGCCAGATGTGATCATGTAATCTGTTGTAACGTTTTCCCAATTCTTTTTTGTTTGTAACTTTCGGAATGTTAAAGTTTAGACCTACTGCTTGAATGCCAAGTTGAACAATTTTTGTATTTATGATCTATCTTTATGATCAATTAGACCTGATTTTTCCCCTTTTTTTTAACGATACCATTTCCTGGCTGAAACAGATAGTGAAACATAAATGTTTTTAATACATTCAATCCCCCGAAACCTAATAAAAATGCATTAAAAAGTCACCCACCACAAAGAACGCCATCTCATTATCAATGTCAAAGATAAGTGGGGCGATTTGGAACGAGCCTACAAGATCATTAGGAGCATATATCCCCACACACCCATATTCAACTCCAACGATAGACAAGCAATGCTTTTCTCAATGAAATTAAATAATCATTACATTTCTATATATTGTTTCTCAATGTCTTTGGCTTAAAATTAACCATGCACTTTGAAAACTCTGCATCTTGATGCTAATACCAAAGAGGAAAACATTATCAATCGGAGCAACAATGATAATGTGTGATCATATGCTAAGAACAATTTAGATGAATTACCAAATTACTAATTTTTACCAATGTGCAAAGCGTCACGTGCAGAGTTTTCAAAGTGCATGGCTAATTTTAAGTCAAATACATCGAGAAACAGCATATAGAAATGTAATAATCATTTAAGGGTTTGGTTACTGAGCTATTCAACCTATGCGGCAATAGTTTCAGGAATATTTAACGTGTACAGTAGTAATGTGAGGACTATTCAACATGTACGGTAGTAGTTTATGGACTATTCAACGTGTATGGAATAGTTTGGTAACCATCTATGGTGTGGTCCCTATTTATTTGGGGTTTTGTCATCTTGTATGGAGATTGTGGTCTGAGTTTTGACAGTGAAGTATTCGATGGAAAAAATAGCGTAAGGAATGATGGCAGATGCAGTCTATTTTTTATCAGGCAGCTCTATATGTCTGTTGCGATGCTCCCGTGGAGGTCAATAAGTTCAGGTTTAGTCACTTAACTAGTTTCGTTGGGTGATGTTTGTTCGTTTGTTGTATTTTAGTTAGTTTTCTTTACTCTCGGTGTGAAAACTAACGCTTTGTCTTACCAGGGGCCAAATATGTTTTTTTGTGCATATTAATATAATTATCGTTTCTGACAAAAAAAAAAAAAGAAAAAAGCATTCCTCCTCTATCGTTGGAGTTGAATATAGGTGTGTGGGGATATATGTCCCTAATGATCTTGTAATATACTCCCTCCATCTTAAAACAAAAAATTAATTTTTAAATTTTTTTCTTCTCCTAAAACAAGAGTTCATTTTAAACTAAAATTTTAAAATACCCTTACTAATAATAATCATATATACTCAAAATTAAAAAAATAAGGATAAAAATGTAAAATTATATATTTAGTGGTGTATTAAATGAGTTGTATCTAATAATTAATAAAAAAAATTATATGTTAACCAAAGTAAACTCTTTTTTTAACACGGAGAGAGTATAACCAACTATTGATTACTTAGAACATGCCACACATCCTCCATACAATGCCACGCAGTAACAGGAAAGTAACCATGGTATTGTGAATCATCATCATACTTAAAATAACAAAAATAAAAATGCATCCAAACACCTAAAATATAAAAACATTAACTATAAAAAAATTAAAAAAATTTAAAAAATATATAAAGAAAAATATAAATATTAGATATATTTTATACATATTGTTACAAATTACGTATCATGAAAATGAACTTTATCAAATCAATTTACATAAAAATATATAAACACTTATTATCAATAAATATTAAACACAATATATTATAAATCAATCATTAATATTTTAACAAATTACTAATGTCAAAATATTTCACAAATTTTTTTTTTTAAAAAAAAAAACCTACATGAATTGCCATCATTTAACGAATATACATTATTGCCCTTGCTTTTTGTTGAGTAAAAAATATTTTCAAAAAAAATCAGCCACATTTTATTAATATCATAATTATCACAACAAAATTTTGATTACGTTTAGATAAAAGTTTCTATATTTTTTCATAAATCACTTATTTGAATTAGCACGGAAAAACTTTTTGGGAAAAATCAAGGCAAGTTGCCGCGGAATTCTCCAACTCTCCAGTCAGCTTGCGGGGCGATCCATAGTGCGACGAAGGTGCGATTGGTTTTTTTTTTTTTTTTTGTAAAGGGTTGGTTATTGAACTATTCCCTTTATGTGGTAGTAGTTTTAGGACTATTCAAAGTGTACGGTAGTAGTTTAAGGCCTATTCAACGTGTGCAGTTGTAGTTTCTGAGCTATTCAACGTGTACGGTCATAGTTTGATAACTGACTCTGGTGTGCTCCCTATTTATTTGGGGTGTTGTACTCGCATTGGGAGGTTATGGTCTGATTGTGGTCCGAGTATTGATGGTGGGGTATTTGAAGCAACAAGTTAAGGAAGGACGGCGGATGCAGTCGATTCTTTATCAGGCAGCTCTACATGTTGATTGCGGTGCTCCTGTGGAGGTCAAAATGTTTGGGTTTAGTCACTTGGCTGGTTTAGTTAAGTGGTACTTGTACGTTGAGCGTACTTTCATGTTAGTTTTCTGTCCTCTCATGGTGTAAACTAACGCTTTTGCTTGCTAGTGGACAAGTGCGTATTTTTGTGCATATTAATATTATTCTCGTTTCGGGAAAAAAAAATTAGCACGGGCTAACCAACTCGAACTGCACATACTGCGGTTCTTCTTACCTAGTCATATGTAACGTAAAACTATAAAACAACTAAGGTTTTGATGGGATCCCAGGAGCCGTTCAACTTACTCGTTAAACATTCGACCTGTCGTGACTTATTATGGGGACCGATGACGAGAAATAGGTCTAAACCACTTCAAAAACATTTTAAGTGGTTTAATTAATGATATTCAAACCCGCCAAGCATGTGGCCAAGACTTGCGAATCCAGGATTTCTTACAAGTCCAAATTCAAGAACACTAGTCCTGCCTTGGCCAAATTTTAGTGTAAATGGTAGGCCAAGTTGTTTAGTTATTTTATTTTATTAATAGGGCTGAAAATAAGCTTTAAGAAGCTGACCTTGACTTTTTTATTAGTATTTTAGTAGCCAAATTTTGTAAACTTGAAGGAATACTTGAAGGGCCAAACCTCCAAATCCAATTGGCATTAAGGTTTTTATTTTCTTTTTGTTTTTAAGGCAAGTTGGCCACCCCTTTAGGAATTAGATTAGGATTAGGATTTAGTTGTTTCCTTGTTTCCTTGTAGCTTATTTAAAGGCCATTCAGCCATGAAGCCAATACACACATTGAGAAGAATTTTGACATTATGTCTTTGAGAGTTTGAGTGAATCAATCTCTTAGTTCTTTCAAAGAACAACGGGCTTATTAAACTTGACCATTTTGTAGCACCTTTGAGTCTTTTCAATCTAGCAGAACCTTAGGTTGTGGTGACACTTCATCCATCGGTCTCAATTTTGCCGGTTTTAGCAATTTCGTAAGTTAAGTATTGGGTCCTGTTTCGCTTATTGTGTATTACCAGCTTCCTATAACCGTGAGGTGTCAATCTGTTTGGTATCAGGGCCCTAGGTTACTTCAAAATTTTGTTCATAATTCTGTTTATAATTTTCCTTTAGCCAAAATTCTGTTTAAATCTTCCTTGTAGCTAAAAATTCTGTTTTCTTGTGGTACTCAAATTAGTTGTTTAACTCTAGTTTTTGAGACTCGGTTAAACCTTTTCTTGCTACCCACTTTTTGTGTAGATAATTTAGGTTTTGTTATTCTGTGGAATTTTTTTTTTCGTTGCCTACTGTTTCCATTAAAAAAATAAATCCAAACCCCCTTGAATAGGCGATTCCTTGAGTTTCCCATCCATAATCTTCTTTTGTTACTTTTCTGTGAATTATTTACATTCGTGTTGATATTATTTTTCTGTAATTGTTCTTCTACTGTTGAAAAAAGAAGAAAAATAAGAAGAAAGTGCCAAGAAGAAAAATAGAAAAGAAGAGAAAGATCAAACCAAAAGAAAGAAAGAAGAAGGGGAGAAGAACAATTCTTGATTCTTGATTCTTGAATCCTTGTTTCTTGATCCTTGATTCTTACAATCTTGTTCTTCAAGTCTTGTTTCTTGAATTATTTGGCTGAATTTGCTTCAAGAACTTGTTGCTGAATTTTGTTAAAACCATGCTCCCCTCCTTACTCTGTTCATGAGTTTTATTGTGAATTGTTCCATGGAACCGTGCTGTTTGCTCTTCTTGAATCACAGCAGAATTTTTCTTGCCAAAGAAACATTTTTTTTTGTCAAAAAAAAAAAATAATTCAAGAGTGATTAAATTTCCTCATCCCAATTGGATTTAGAATTGGCAACTTAATTGTGATTGAAATTCTGCCCTTTTGCAACTACTTTAGCTGGCCAAAATTGGCACTTTCTTGACAGTTTCTTTTCCACGAATTTTTGTTCCTTTTTGGAAATTTATCTTGGCAAAAATTCTGCAGTTTGGTAATCAAACTTGGCCGAAATTACTATATAAAAAGGGCTACAACAATTGTTTCCTAATTTGATTTTACTTGCAAGAATTGATTCTTAGTTGTATTTGTCTTCCTCTTAGAGTTACCATTCGTTAGTTATCTTTCCTATTTGTTTCTTTTTAGATTCCATATTTGTTTTCCTTTGTGATTCCATATTTTCTTTCCTTTTAGGTTCTATATTCAAATTTATTTAGTGTCCATTTTGTAGCTTTCCTTATTCAAGTCCACTTTGTAGTTGGATTTGATTAGTTTCCAATTTCTTTTGGTTCCCATATTTGTATTCAATTCCAAGTTGATTTTTGATTTTTAGTAGTTTCCTAATTTGTTATACTTCCTTGAGTATTATTTCCTAAATCCATAAATCCTTAATTGAGCTATCCTTGGCCAAAAATTCCTAAAGGTTTGGTAAAGTGTGTTGTTCTAAGCAAGAACTTAGAAAGAGATTGTTTGAGCGAGGGGTGAGGCATAAAAAAATAACCGAGAGCATACTCATATACACCTTTACTACAAATTTTCCCATATTATTTTTTATGTTTTTGTTTGTACTAACCTTTTTGCAGAAAAAAAAATTCAAAAAAAGGCATAGCTCGAATCTCCCAAAAGACTCTCATAGATTGGGCAGAACACATGAGCCGAAGATATTCCAATGTGGGTGACCAACTTGAGGTTTTGCAATTAAAGCTTCAATCCAATGAAGATAAGACAGAACGATTGGCCAATAGTACAAGATCCATCACTGAGTTCTTATTAAGAAAGTCGAAGTCTAGAAGAAAAAGTTCCTCAAGTTCTGATCAAAGTAAAGAGTCCAACAGGGCTTCTAATTTCCATAGAGGCCAAAACCAAGTTGATAAAATTGATAGGAATTTGGGAAACATCAAAATGAAAATTCCAACCTTCCAAGATAGAGGAGATCCCGAAGCATATGTAGAATGGGAAAAGAAGGTAGAAAGGACCTTTGATTGTCATCACTATTTTGAAGATTTTCTTCTATACTCCATGTTTGACGGGGATGCAATTTCCGATAGTAAGTCCAATGATTCTATGCCTCCTTTGATTGAGACAATAGTGTCTTAGATTATGCCCAAAGACCAATCATGTGATGATTGTTTGGGCATATATGTGTATATAATGTTTATAATATATGACAATTTATTATTATGTTTAATTTCATATCTATATATTATAAATAAATATAATAATGTCCTTAGAATTTAATTATTCTAAAACAATCACTAGTCAAGTATTATCATTAAAGGGATAATGATAACGCAATAAAACTAGCATGTGTATTGACTGATGAAATGAGTCGTGATATGAGATATCAAGTCAACACATGGATACATGTTAAAGAACTATGTACTGGATCGATCCTTCATGAGAAATGCTACATGGGTTATTATCTGAAGTGTCATAAGCATTTCTCATAATGATGATAGTGTAAGTAATCTTTAGACTTGAGGTCACCAGAGATCCCAACATGAGAAGTTGCATGTTTTGATGCCACTAAACGTTACCCATAACTGGGTGAACTATAAAAGTGGCAATCGGATGTGTAATGAATCATGTGGTGGAATGTTGAGTGATCAAGATAGGATTTGCCCTTCCTATATAATGGCAGTGATATCTTTAGGACCATTGATAAAGTGAAACGATAAAATTCATGGCCGTACTCAAATGAATCGATATGTGATATCGAGCTCATTTGCTTAGATGTGTCTACTTGGGAATCAAGAAACGTAAAGATTGAACTATGCGAGTGTGACATGCTCCATGACTCATGTTCAATCAAGATATCGAGGGTAAAGGGATTGAATTACATGGAAACATCTATCACAAGAAAAGTAATGTCAAATTACTAATATTCTTATAACTTGGGTAACATGGATGTGTTGCTAGACACTGCTCAATGTTTATGGCATAAAATAGATTTCATGTCATTGACAATGTTATAAGAACCTATTGCGTCACACACTGAGATCGTATCCAAAAGAAGTATAAAATTCATGTGATGAATTTTGGTTAGTTTAAGAATCCTATTATGAATAGGACTCTAGAAGGTTTCCAGTTTAAATCAGTATTTGGTTTTGGTTCCTAAATGGTTTTATTTTGTGTTAATAAATCCAAAATAGTTTTGGATGTATTAATTCATGTAGTGGACAAAAATTAGAAGAAAAATAACAATGGGATTCTTGTTTTGGCAACTAATGGAATTTGGAAAGCTGAAATTTAGAAAGTTCCAAAATAGATTAGAACTTGGAGTTCAAGTAAAACTCTTTAGAAGAAGTTTTACCCTAATCTATTTTCTATAAATTTGGGCTCATAATTTTTTCAGCCTCCAACCCTAACATGTGAATCTAGTACTTACATTTTTCTGCAGCAAGAAAGTCAAAGCTATTTTTCTTTGAGAAAGAAAAATTTTGCAGAAAATTTCCTGCCAAGAATAATAGAACCTCTCTTCTTTTCTTTAGCAAAATCTCTTCGGCCTTTTCTTGAGAAGAATTGCAGCCGAGTTCGCAACAACATAAGAAGTCTCTCTACTTTTCTTTAGAAGGAAAAATAGCCTTATGTGGTAAAAAGCAAGAAATACCAAAGTTTGGAGAAGCTTCTAAACTTGAAAATCAAAAGCCATGTTCCATGCTAGCACCAACGGTTCCTTTGCTGCTTATTCCTTGGTTAATTGTGTGAAAATTAACTTGGGACTTGGAGATGATCATGTTGATACCATAGAGGCAAAGCTTCGCTGGGTTTTTGTTGTGATTCGATGAGCAAAGTCTTCACAACAAAGAACAACCGCTACCTGTAAAGGTAAATCTCTTCACTACTGATTTGAAATCACTTCGTAAGGATCCTTGGAGGAAATAAAAAAATTTAAAATTTTGCTGTGTGTCATATTTGATTTCCTATAGTGGTATCAGAGCCACTTACAAAGGCTCAAATTAGTTTTATGTGAATAACATGTTTATTTTCTTAAATTGTTTATGAATAGGCATGCTGAAAATTTGGATTATGTGAAGTTGTTCATTAAATCTGAATTTGTGAAGTTGTTCATTAAACATATATGATATGTTTATGTTTATTAAATCAATTTAGGGTATGCTTTAAAGTGTTATTTTTGGATTTGAATAACATAAGATATGTGTGTGTGTGTGTGTGTGTGTGTGTGTATGAATATGCATGAAAGAACCAAAATTTAGTTTTCTGGAATTTTTGGCTGAGCTTCGAGTTTGTCAATTTTTCTCAAGTTTTCGCTTTTGATAAATTTATTAAAATTGAAAATAAATTGTGTTGAATAATATTGATGCATAAGATTGGCTTCAAATTTATACTAGAAAATTTGATCAAGTTCGGTTTTGTGCTTTTGTGCTATTTTTGGTTGGACAGAAAATCCTAACTTCGGCTGTTGCAATTTTGGGAGGCCAATTCTGTTTCAATCTTATTTTTGAGGCTGAAATGAATAAGTGAGATATATATATGTGTGTGTGTGTGTGTGTGTGTGTGATATCTAGATATATATAGATATATATATATATATACATGTATGTATGTATGTATATATATGTATTATAATATTAAGGCCAAATTATATATGTGATATATAATAGTTCCAATTTAAAATTTTATTGAAACTTTGAAAGGCCTAGATTTCTGAATTTTGAATGGTTCAACTTTTTGAATTCTTTTGGCTAATTGCACATTATTTTGAATTTGTTTGTGACTTGCCGAAATTTAATGTATATGATATATTAAGTTGAGGTCTAAAATATTTGATTTATTATTCAGAAATTTTTCAATGATCATGTTTGGCTGTAAAAGGACTACATATGATGTGTTTCATCTTTGGCTGAATTGAACGTAGCTTCGAATTTTATGTCTTGGCCGAACTGATGTATGTGATGTATCAAATTGAGGCCTAAAATATATATGGTATATCAAGTTGAGACCAAAAGGTAATTTTGGCCATATACGTGTGTACATGCTTTTGGTTTGACCAAAAATATATATGATATAATTTTCGCAAATCAATTATGGTCAATGGTTGGCTGAATGGAATATGTGATATTTCATGTTGTGGCTAAAAATATATATAAGATATAATTTTCAAAAATTCCTCATGATCATGGTTGGCTGAATGGAGATATGACATGATCGAAAATTAGTTTTGGACATTTATATGTATTCGGTTTATGGTAGCCGAATGCATATATTTGACATATCAAATTGAGGCCGAAATATACATGTGTTCAGAATTTTGTGTGGCCAAAATTGATATATGTGATGTATCATGCTATGGCCAAAAATATATGAGATATATTTTTCACAAATTTCTAAAGAGTTAGAATGACCAAAATTTACATTTTAAACCGAACCTTCCATGCATAATGTATTATCCAAAACCCTAAAATTTGAGTTAATAATATTTGTCATAAATTAATTAGATTAATATATTTAAGTGTTAAATGTGGATGACAATCATATGTGACATGCACATTATGTGATATTTGAGCATGGTGCATAGTTATAACCCTAAGCCCAATAGGACTGGATAAATTTTGTATTGGTTTTAAATATGACCTGCGTGTCATGCCTTGCTCTATTTTTTGGTTGTAACTTCTTTTCTCATCTAACTCCCTCGAATGTAACTGAGGTTTCTCTAAAAAGATGTAATGGTTAGATTAGAGATAGGACTAGACTAGAATTAAGGAGGCAAGGAGTTGATGACCATACAAGAGGAACCATGGTGGCACTTGGAGAAGATGCCGACACCTTTAGGTTGACCTTATAGTTCTCTTATTGGCTTGAGAGAACTTTTAGTTTGGGCTATAACTATGTCACTTCTATTTTATTATTCATGTATGAGATGCATGCAATGTATGCTTATTGGTTAAATGCACAATGTGATTATGATTTTAATAATTAGTTAGAAAGTTATGTGATTAATTAGACTAATAATTACAATAACCAATTTACATAAAATGGTGAGTATTTAACAAATCCCTCAAACGAATATTAAGTCTAGAATGTCTTCCAATGCTTAGCACTCGTCAAGGCTTTGATTGACTGCATGTAGGTTTGCCAAAGCAAGGTGTTGTGGTCAATTTTAGTGGAACGCGTCGGGATAATAATATTATCCGACTGCTAATCATTGGGTTTGACTTAACTAAATGGACTCAATAGGATTGAGACCTAGAGGCATAGAGTTCGGCCTTGGCTTATTAGATAACTTAGAACAAGAGTTGTTCACCTAACTATCCAAGAGTTGTATGGGACACAATTGACAAATTGTTGTCTACATGAATAGCCGAGTTTTGGGTGATTAGCCAAAGCTAACTCAAAATTAGGTGAAATATGGATCTTGGCCCACTAGAAAGATATGAGATTTATCTTTCAAAATTAATATTGAGGGTTATTAATTTGAGCAAAATAGCGAGAGTAACATTTAATAAAAAGTCCATATTAAATGTTTGCATTCATGATACTATTTTGCATATTTTTGTTGTAGATAACCATGGCATCAAACACTAACACTAATACACTATCACTGCGATTTATCATTGAGAAGGACAAGTTGAATGGGATGAACTTCCTAGATTGGTACAGGAACTAGATGATAGTCCTCAAGCAAAAGAAAAAGTGATATGTCCTAGAGGAACCCTTACTTGAGGAACCTAAAAGAAAGATAACTAAGGAAAGGAACCACTTCCATTATGGTGAGACTAAACATTGGAAGAGGAACTGTAAAGTTTACCTGGAGGATCTTATGAAGAAGAGGAAGGAAACGTCCACTTTAGATATTCATGTTATAGAAGTTAATTTATCTACTTCTTCATGATAGGTATTAGATACCATATGTGGTTCACACATATATGTAGATGTGCACGAGCTAAAAGGAAGTAGAACTTTAGCTAACGGCGAAGTCGACCTACGAGTGGAAAATGGAGCAAGGGTTGCTGCATTGGTTGTAGGGAGTTATGACTTGAACTTGCATTCGGGACTTGTTTTAGAACTAGATAAATGTTGTTTTGTGCCTTCCATTACCAAGACTATAATTCTATTTCTTGTTAAGACAAGATTGGATATTCATTTATTATAAAGGACAATTGTTTCTCTTTTATTTAAATGAAATCTTTTATGGTAGTGAACAACTAGTACATGGCTTGATGTCCTAAATCTTGACATGCCTATTTATAACATAAATACTAAAAGGATTAAATTAGATAAATTTATTCCAACTTATCTCTGGCATTGTCGTCTGGGCTATATTAACAAGAATCGTATTTTCAAACTCCATAAAGATGGACTTCTGGACTCATTCGATTTTGAATCGTATAAGACATGTGAAGCATGTATATTAGGCAAAATGACGAAAGCTCCTTTCACAAAAGATAGTGAAAGGGCAGGTGATTTATTGGAACTAATACATAGCGATGTATGTGAACCATTAAATATACAGGCTAGAGGTGGTTTTTAATACTTCGTAAGATTTACTGACGACTTCAGTAGATATGACTATGTGTATCTTATGAAACACAAGTCTGAATCTTTTGAAAAGTTCAAAGAGTTCAAGAATGAAGAACAAAACCAACTTGGCAAAAGTATCTAAGCACTTTGATCTTATCGAGGAAGTGAATACTTAAGCCAAGAGTTTGATGACTATCTGAAGAAGTGTGGGATAGTCTCACAACTCACTCATCTTGGAACACCACAATGGAATGGTGTATCTGAGAGGAGAAACCGAACTTTGTTAGACATGGTTCGGTCCATGATGAGTCATGCAGATCTTCCAAATCTCTTATAGGGACATGCTTTACTTACAGCTATCTTCACTCTAAATCGAGTTCCATCTGAATCAGTTCAGAAGACACCATATGAGATATGGACTGGGTATCATCCTAGTGTGTCTTTTATGAAGGTTTGGGAATGTGAGGCATATGTTAAATGTCAAGTCTCCAACAAACTTGGACCCAAATCTGATAAGTGCAATTTTGTGAGTATTCTAAAGAAACAAAAGGATACTATTTCTATAGTCCCAATGAGAACAAACTGTTTGTTGCTTGGACTGGTGTTTTTCTAGAAAAAGATTTTATTTCTAGAAAATCCAGGGGGAGACAAACGGAACTTGAAGAAGTTCAAGAACCACAAAACAACGCTGAACTTGATAAGATGGAAATTGAGCAAGCACCACAAGCCGTTGTGGAACAAGTACCTGCTCAATAGACACAAGCGCCATATAGGTCCACTAGGATTCATTGTGAGCTGGAGAGATATGGATTTTTGATGACTCAAAACGGTGGCATCTTGCTAATGGATCATGATGAGCCTACGACCTATCAAAAAGCTATATCGGGGACAAATTTTGAGAAATGGATTGAAGGCATGAGATCTAAGATGGAATCCATGTATACAAACCAAGTACGGTCTTTGGTTGATCCACCTGAATAGGTAAAACCCATAGGGTGCAAATGGGTCTTCAAATAGAAGACTGACATGGATGGTGAAGTACACACTTTTAAAGGGTGATTGGTTGCTGAAGGTTTCACTCAAGTTTATAGTATAGACTATGATGAAACCTTTTCGCTAGCTATGCTTAAATCCATCAGGATCTTACTTGCAATAGTTGCATTCCATAATTATGAAATATGAAAAATGGATGTCAAAACTACTTTCCTCAATGGAAGTCTTCTCGAGGATATGTACATGACACAACCTGAGGTTTTTGTCGATCCAAAAAATGCTAGAATGGTTTGTAAGCTACAACGATCCATTTATGGATTGAAGTAGGCTTCTTGAAGTTGGAATCTTTGATTCGATGATGCAATCAAAGAGTTTGGTTTCATCAAGAATGAAGATTAACCTTGTGTCTACAAGAAAGTTAGTAGGAGCACTGTTGTCTTATTGGTATTGTATGTGGATGACATATTACTTGTTGGGAATGACATCCCTTCTTTACAATCAGTAAAGACTTGGTTGGGAAGTTTCTTTTCAATGAAAGACTTAGGTGAGGCAAGCTATATTAGGTATCAAGATCTATAGAGATAGATCAAAGAGATTAACTAGCCTATGTCAAAGTACATACGTAGATAAGGTGCTAAAGAGGTTTAGCATGCAAGATTCTAAGAAAGGATTCTTGCCCTTGCGGCACAGATTTACTATCTCGAAGAAACAGTATCCTTTGACACAAAAAGAAAGAAAATGCATGAGTAAAGTTCCATATGCATCAGCTATTGGATCAATCATGTATGCCATGTTATGTACCCGTCCTGATGTCTCGTATGCTTTGAGCATAACGAGCAGATATCAAGTAGATCCTGGTGAACGTCACTGGATCGATGTAAAATATATCCTTAAAAAATTGAGGACTAAAGATACATTCTTGATATATGGAGGTGAGGAAAAGCTCAATGTAACTAGTTGCACTGACACAAGCTTCCAAGCAGACAAGAATAACTATCGATTGCAGTCAAATTATGTGTTTTGCCTAAATAGTAGTGGTGTAAGCTGAACAGTTCAAAGCATGTTATAGTAGCCGATTTTACAATAGAGACTGAGTATATTGTTTCTTCAGATGAAGCTAAAGAGGCTATTTGGATCAAAAGTTCATAACCAAACTTGGGGTTCTACCTAAAATTGCTGATCCAATTGAGCTCTATTACGACGACAATGGAGCCATTGCATAGGCTAGAGAACCTAGATCTCACCAATGATCCAAACATATACTTCAACACTCCCATCTCATCTGAAAGATGATTAAGAGAGAAGATGTGAAGATATGCAGAAT
Source organism: Gynochthodes officinalis (assembly GCA_020080225.1). Taxonomy (NCBI): domain Eukaryota; kingdom Viridiplantae; phylum Streptophyta; class Magnoliopsida; order Gentianales; family Rubiaceae; genus Gynochthodes; species Gynochthodes officinalis. Next base: position 7,567,620 of record CM034620.1, read on the forward strand.
ACTAACCAATAATAATATCACTGACCCATTGACAAAACCTCTAACGCAGTAGAGACATGATTATCATGCTAGATCATTAGTCATTAGTGACATAACTGATTGGTCTTAGTGCAAGTGGGAGGTTGTTGGATTATGCTCTAAAGACCAATCATGTGATGATTGGTTGGGCATATATATGTATTATAATGCTTATAATCTATGGCAATTTATTATTATGTTTAATTTTGTATCAGCGTATTATGAATAAATATAATAATGTCCCTAGAATTTAATTATTCTAAGACAATCCCTAGTCAAGTATTATTATTAAAGGGACAATGATTATGCATTAAGACTAGCATGTGTAGTGACTAATGAAATGTGTCATGATATAAGATATCAAGTCAACACATGGGTACATGTTAGAGAACTAAGTACTAGATCGACCCTTAAGAAATGCTACATGAGTTATTATGTGAAGTGTCATAAGCATTTCTCGTAGTGATGATGGTGTAAGTAATCCTTAGACTTGAGGTCACCAGAGATCCTAACATGAGGAGTTGCATGTTTTGATGCTACTAAACGTTACCCTCAACTAGGTGAACTCTAAAAGTAGCAATTGGATGTGTAATGAATCATGTGGTGAAATGTTGAGTGATCAAAATAGGATTTGCCCCTCCTATAAAATGGGAGTGATATCTTTGGGCCCCTTGATAAAGTGAGACCATAGAATGTATGGCCGTGTTCAAATGAGTCGATAAGTGATACCGAGCTCATTTGCTTAGATATGTCAACTTGGGAATCAAGAAACACAAATATTGAACTATGCGAGTGCGACACGTTCCATGGCTTATGTTCAATCAAGATATGTAGGGAAAAGGAATAGAATTACATGGTAACATCTATCACAAGAAAAGTAATGTCGAAATACTAATATTCTTATAACTTGGGTAACATTCATGTGTTGCTAGACACCGCTCAATGTTTATGGCATAAAATAGATTTTATGTCATTGCCAACGTTATAAGAACCTACTGGGTCACACACTTAGATCATATCCAAAAGAAATATAAAATTCATGTGATGAATTTTGATTAGTTTAAGAATCCTATTATGAATAGAACTCTAGAAGGTTTCTGGTTTAAATTGGTATTTGGTTTTGGATCCTAAAAAGTTTTATTTTGTGTTAATAAATCTGAAATAGATTTGGATGTGTTAATTCATGTAATGTTCAAAAATTAGAAGCAAAATAAGAATGGGATTCTTGTTTTGGCAATTAATGGAATTTGGAAAGCTGAAATTTAGAAAGTTCCACAATAGATTAGAACTGGAGTTCAAGTAAAACTCTTTAGAAGAAGTTTTACCCTAATCTATTTTCTATAAATTTGGACTTATAATTTTTGCAGCCTCCAACCCTAACGTGTGAATCAAGTACTCACATTTTTCTGTAGCAAGAAAGCTGAAGTTATTTTTCCTTGAGAAAGAAATATTCAGGAGAAAATTTCCGGCCAAGAATAACCGAACCTCTCTTCTTGTCTTTAGCAAAATCTCTTTGGCCTTTTCTTGAGAAGAATTGTAGCCGAGTTTACTAGAACAAAAGAAGCCTCTCTGCTATTCTTCATAAGGAAAAATAGCCACTTCTTGTGTGGGAAAAAGCAAGAAAAACCGAAGTTTGGAGAAGCTTCTAAACTTGAAAATCGAAAGCAAAGTTCTAGGCTAGCACCAACAATTCCTTTGCTGCTTATTCCTTGGTTAATTGTGTGAAAATTAACTTGGGACTTTGAGATGATCATGTGGATACTATAGAGGCAAAGCTCCATTGGGTTTTGTTGTGATTCAAGAGCAAAGTCTTTACTAGAATGAACAACTACTACCGATAAAGGTAAATCTCTTCATGACCGATTTGAAATCACTTCGTAAGGATCCTTGGTGGAAATCAAAAATTTTTAAATTTTGCTGCGTGTCATATTTTATTTCCTACATGGTGAAGAAGATGTTGTAGTAGGAGAAGCACTTACAACCTTGAAGAGTCTTGAAATGGTGAGTGAGGAAAAATCGTCGAACGGAAAAGAAACATTACTGACCGTGAGATCACTTAGTGCTCTAGCTGTGGAGAATGATGAGCAAAGGGAGAACATCTCTCATGTACAAGTTTATGAAGATCAACTCCAGATTAGCGATGAGAAGAAAAAGGTTTCGGGGGAAGAAGAGTCCGATGTCTCAATTAGGGAAAATCCAATGAGTGGTGGTTATCAAAACCAAGAGCTCGAGCTGGTTGATAATTTTTTGACTGTTCGAGCCATAAATATGCATGCCAAAGATGACAATTTTTCACAGCTTGATTTTGTATTTGGTGAAAGACAATTTTACCACACTCCAATACAAACTTGGAGCCTTCAAAGATTTGTAGTAAAACACTATCATATGAGTGAATCAAGAAGAGCTAAAATGAAAAGACATCGTTTTCCCTGGCCAAACTATTTCTTCTACTCCCTAAGGTGGTCAAAGTATATTGATTTTCTCCCAAGGGTGTTGTTGAAGATTCGAGGATGAATCCTTTCCAGGAGAGGAGGAATATGCTGGATTATGCCCTAAGGACCAATCATGTGATAATGGTTTAGGCATATATTGTATCATAACACTTTTAATTTATGGCAATTGGTTATTATTATGTTCAATTCTATAAGAACCTATTGGGTCACACATTTAGATCATATCCAAAACAAGTATAAAATTGATGTGATGAATTTTGGTTAGTTTAAGAATCATATTACGAATAGGACTCGCCATGAAAGAACTATGTACTAGATCGACCCGCCATGAGAAATGATACATGGATTATTATATGAAGTGTAATAAACATATCTTATAGTGATGATGGTGTAAGTGATCCTTAGAGTTGAGGTCACTAAAGATCCCAACATGAGGAGTTGCATGTTTTGATGCTTCATTTTTTCTTGACTCTTTGGTTTTAATTTTTTTTATTAAAGCCAAAAATAATATGTGTTGAATCATATTGAAGCCAAATTATATATGTGATATCTATTTGTACCGAATCATGAAGTATTAAATCTTGAAAAACATATGATGGCTAGTTTCATATTTTCTAGCTTTTGGCTAGCTTTCGGGTTTCAACTTTTATGGCCAGTTTGGTTTCAATTGTTTTTTAATTATTGAGGCTGAAATTAATATGTGATATATATGTAATATTAAGGCCAAATTATATATGTGATATATAATTGTTCTGGTTTGAAAGCTTCAAATTTTCTAAAATTTTGGATGCCTTGGATTTCTGAATTTTGAATGGTTCAAATTTTCTGAATTTTTTTTGCTGGTTCAAGATTTCTGAATTTCTAGAAGGTACAGATTTTGGAAATTTTGGTTGGTTAAAATTTTCTAAATTTTGGTTAATTCTGATTTTCTGAAAAATGGCTATTTCCGGATTTTAGTTTTAACCTAGCATTGATTTTTCAAGTCCTTGGCCAAGCTTTGGCATTTTAATAAAAAATATTTTATTATTTTCTACTAAAGCCGAAACATATCTATGATAAATTACATTGAATACCAAATTATATATACATGATTTTGGAATTTTGATGTAATATTTGAAAATTAGTTTTGGACATATACATGATTTCGGTTCTAGTGTTTGGCCGAAAAACATCTAAATATAAGATATTTTATGTTTGGCCGAAATTCGATATATATGATATATCAAGTTGAGACTAAAAAATATTTTGGCCTTATACATGTTTTCGGGTTTAGAATTTGATCAAAATATATATGATATATTTTTCACCAATTAATCATGATCAAAAGGTTGACTAAATGGAATATATGATATTTCATGTTGCGGCCGAAAATATATATAAGATATATTTTTCATAAATTACTTATAATCATGGTTGGCCGAATTGAGACATGTCAACACCGAAAGTTAGTTTTGGACATTTATATGTGTTCGGTTTTATGGTAGCCAAATTTATATATTTGACATATCAAATTGAGGCAAAATTGTACATGTGTTCATAATTTTGTGTGGCCAAAATTGATATATGTGATGTATCAAGTTGTGGAGTTCTCTAGTTTTTTTACACACACTAGAGGGCAAAAGTCTTTGTAAAGAGTGTGTGTGTCCTATATAGGTGTTGAGTTTACCTTTAGAGGTAGGGATGTCCTACTAGGATAGGAATGGTTAGTGAAAAGGTACTGGTTAGGTAAAAACTAATTGGTTAACTTACTAAAAATGGATTGCTCTAATATCTTGTTTTCCCAGAATAGCCACAAACCCGACTGAAGTCGGTCTTCATCTCCAGCTAAGTTCGTCCTTGTCTCTATTCATTCTTCCAAAATGAATTTCCTGCAATCTTAATCACAAGATTTGTCGCTAGTTTTGCTTGAATCTCCTGGTTTTGTTTGTGAATCTTAAAGTGCTAAAGAAGCTGTCTGGAAGCTTGATTTTTTTTTCTATTTTCTGGGTTATTGCAAGTGTGTAAGCTCTCTTGTTGAGCTTCTGTCCACAATGTGTGTTGTGCATTTTTCTTCTTCTTTTACAGGCTAATTTGGTTTCTAGTTTAAAGGGTTGGGTAATGGCATGCCGAAGTACTCCTAGGGAGTTAGCGGTGATTGGGCTGCTTCAAAATATTTGTCTATCCAAAGAAAAGGGTGAAGGTGTGAGTGTGGGTGAAGAGGGGTTCCAAACCAACATTGAGGAGAGGGCTAGAAGCTTGATTGACTGAGTTTTTGTAGATAAAAAAGTGAACTTTATAGGGCTGAAGTACATGTTGGAAAGGCTATGGCCGAATTTTGTGATGAGGGAACTAGGAGAGAATTGCTTCCAGTTTTTATTCAAGAACGCAGAGGATAAACTTAGAGTCTTTTATGGTAAGGGCTAGACATTTGATAACCAATATATTGTTTTAAGAGAATGGTCAGAGCAGCTAACACTAAGTCCACGTAATTTCCAACTGGTTAATATGTGGATTCAAGTATGGGATCTACCATTCCAATGGGTCAATAGAGAAACAGGCATTAAGATCGGCAATCTATTCAAGCAAGTAATGGATGTGTGGGTGTCTGATTTGAGGAGAAAAAAGAGGAGACATATTCGGTTACTGGCTAAAGTGGATATTGGCAAACCATTGCTTCGTGGTATTGTATTGAAACTCCCTGGACAGTCTTGTTGGGTCACTTTTAAATATGAGAATCTAGCTTTATTTTGTAGTTATTGTGGGAGGGTTGGTTATCTAGAGAGGGCGTGTTCTGTGATGAGGGAGGACAGTCACCAAAACATCCTAAAGAAAGGTCAGTTCGGGGATTGGCTAAGAACAGTAGGGATCAAAACACAATTGTTAAGAAGGGGAAAGAGTAGAGAGGAGTTGGGCGAAAAAAGGGATTCAGGGAGGGTAGAGTCTATTGAGGGAGGGAGGATGTTTTCAGAACATAGAGTGAGGAAGAATGAAAAAGAAAGGAAGAGGGGTGAGGGAGATCTGTCCAACAAGGGAGATAAACCACTTTTGTACTAGGCTGGAGTTTTGGGAGAGCGGATGATGAATGGAGTTGGAAGTCCAGAATAGATGTTTTCAACAACATGTTCTGAAGTGGGAAGTGGTTTCTTATTACCGGAGAAAGGAATATTAGAGGAGGCCCAAGGGGGGAAGCCGTGTGATCCAGGAATTGAAACTATCAGGAATTCTGTTGACCTCGATCAAAACATTCAGTATGAAGGAATCCACGTGATGGATATGGCAAGAAATGTTCCTCCCGTTGTGAGGGTCTTGAACACAGCTAATTTGGTAGACAGTTTGAAATGCAAACCAACTATGTTAATTTCAACATGAAAATGTGTTGAAGCCATGTGAGCAAGGCATTGTGGATGGAGAGAAAATTTTAGGAAATAAGAAACGACAGCTATTGGTGGTGGAAAATAAGAAAGTTAGCAAGGAAGCATTGACTAAGAATGTGAAACAATGGGAAATTGAAAATGAGGAAAGGGCTTTTGTTTATTTGTCTAGAAATTATGGTAAAGAGGCCAAATAAATGTCCTTGGATTTGGTGAATGTTCAAATAGGTTGTGAAGGAAAGGGTGGCAAGATAAAAGATATGGAGAGCAGTGAGATTAAGGATATTAAGTTAAGGGAAGACGGCTCAATAAGGAGAACACAATGGCAAAAGAATAGATGGGTGAGATTTGGAGATAAAAAAGAAAAGGGTGATGAAGTGTTGATGCAAAAAATGGAGGATAATTCCATTGAGGGTAGAAAAAGAAGTCGGGAGGGCCAAGGAGAAGTTAAAAAGGGGGTAGTGGAAGGGGATCCGAGAAATAAAAAACATAGACATGGAGCAATAAACAAGTCAAGTGAGGATAAGGTGAGGGCATCCAACCTAGACTGGGTCCATGTGGAATCATGAAGACATGTGTGTGAAATTATAGAGGTTTGGGCGGACCTTTTATAGTTTCCCAAGTGAGGGAGGTTTTAAAATCCCACCGTCTTGATATAGTGATCCTGTCAGAGATAAAGAAGAATAGTAGGTATATGGCATTAGTTTGTAGAAGATTGTAGTTCCAGGATAGATGGAGGATTATGGAACCGAATGGGTTTGCGAAGGTATATTGGTGCATTGATCAGAAGAAATAATAGTTGTCAAAATTATTTCTACTAGTTTTTTTTTTCCAATTAGAATGTAGATTGGCTAGGGAGGATAGTAATTTTTGGGCAATTCTTATATATGCTAGCACTGATATAAGGGTTCGGGAAGAGCAATGGTGGTATTTGGAGAGGCAAAAACAAAACTGGGAAGAGAGATGGTTTATGGGAGGAGACTTTAATGACTTAGTCTGGAAAGAAGAAAAAAGTGGAGGTAGAGCTAGACTAGAGGGTAGTTTTGTTGCCTTTAGAAGTTTTATTAGGAGTATGAAAATGGGCGATCTTGGATTTGTTGGAAGGAAGTTTACTTGCGCCAATAATAGAAAGGAAGAAGGTTTTGTGGAGGAAAGATTGGATAGGTTTTTTGAGGCACCTAAATGGATAGTGGAAAATTCAAGACTAAAAGTATCACATATTGAGTGTCAAGCCTCAGATCACTCATTATTAATTATGGATACGAACCCAGAATGGCAACAAAGGAAAAAAGAGGTTCTATTTTGATCAAAGATGGGTCAAAAAGGATGAAGCTAAGGAGATTATTAAGGAAGCTTAGGGTAAGACTTAAATGGGCACCTCTTTGTATCAAATTTGCTCACAGATTAAACAATGTCGGATGGCTCTTCTACAATGGAGTCAAAGGACAGAATTTAATTCGGCCAAGCAAATTCTGAAGATCAAAAGAAGAATGGAATTAATATAAAATCAAGGAGGGGGGAGAAACTGGCAAGAGTGGAGACTATTGAAAAGTGAATTGACTCGAGCTTATAAAGAGGAGGAACAATATTGGAGACAAAAATCAAGAATCCAATGGTTTCGAGAAGGGGATAACAATACTAAATTTTTCTAAGCAAGCACGGTAAGCTGAATGAGGTAGAATGCAATAGAGGGATTGATGAAAGGAGATGGTAGGAGATGTGAAAGTCAGGAAGAAGTTAAGGAAGAAATTTTAGGGTTTATAAAGAACTGTTTACCACGGCAAACACACCTAATTTGCAGGAAGGTTTTCAAGGTATCCCTTTGTCCATTACCCAATCCATGAATCAAAGACTAATAAAGCCAGTGGAAGATGAGGAAATTAAGCATGCTCTATTTCAAATGTATTCCAATAAAGCTCCTGGCCCTAATGGTATGACTCATCTTTTCTTTCAGTCTTATTGGGATATTGTTAAAAATGATATTTGCAATGCTATTAAAGATTTCTTCTCTTATAAGAAAATGCTCAAGCAAATGAATCATACTTTGATAACCCTCATTCCTAAAGTTCAGAAACCGAATTCCATTAAAGATTTTAGGCCTATAAGTTTGTGTAACATTGTCTATAAAATAATAGCTAAAGTGTTGGCTGATAAGTTAAAACCTTGTCTCTCATCATGTATCAGTCAAAACCAAGCAGCTTTTATTCCAGGAAGACAAATATTAGATAATGTGGTTGTTGCTCAAGAATGTATTCACACCCTATATTCAAAGACAAAAGGGAATAAAGGTTATATGGCACTTAAACTTGATTTGGCAAAGGCTTATGATAGGGTAGAATGGGAGTTCTTGTGCTCAGTACTTAGGAGGATGGGTTTCTCTTATATTTTTATTGAATGGATTAGGCAGTGTATTATCTCTTCCACCTTTTCATTTATGGCAAAGGGACCCTATCTCACCTTATTTGTTTTTAATTATTTTGGAAGCTCTTTCAAATATGATTAAACAACCTAGTTTGCGAGGTGTATATCGGGGATTGAGAGTGTGTAGGAATGAACCACTAATCACTCATTTGTTATTTGCGGACGAATCTATCTTGTTCTGTGAAACAGATGTAGAGCAAACTTGAATGATTAAGGTGCTACTGGATGAGTATTGTAGAATGTCAGGACAAATGGTCAACCTGGAAAAGCCCTCAATCTTCTTCAGCTGCAATGTGCCCAAAGAGTACAAAGATGCAATTTGCCATGTCCTAGATGGGGTAAAGGAAAAGAAGAATGCTAAATATTTAGGTCTGCCTATGCATATAGGAAGATCTAAAATGGAGGTTTTTGGCTATGTGATAGAGACTATGCAGAAGCGAACCAAAGGGTGGAAGAATCGATTTCTCAGTTGGGCGGGCAAAGAAATATTAATTAAAATTGTGATAGATGCTCTTCCCACATATGTCATGAGTTGCTTCAAACTCCCAAGCAACATCTGCCAAGATCTAATCAGAAATACAGTGGATTTTTGGTGGGGGGATAATTCAGAAGAGAAGTCAAAAATTCATTGGAAAGCATGGATAGATTTAGCTGTCCCCAAGGAGGATGGAGGGCTTCGTTTTAAGAATATACAAGTTTTAATGACACTTTGATTGCTAAACAGTTGTGGAGAGTGGTTACACAACCAAATCTACTAGTTAGTAAAGTGATGAAGGTTAAGTATTTTATAAAAAGGGGTTATTGAAATCTCCTCAGAAATGCAACTCTTCTTAGTTGTGGAAGAGTTGGCTCAATGCTCGGTATGTCCTATGCCATGGGGCAAGATTTCAAGTTGGATATGGCAAGTCTATGAGAATTTGGGATCATCCTTGGATTCTAGGGATCAAAGGAAGGGAAATTGTACAAGAACCATCTTCCCTGTGTCAAATTATATGGGTGAGTCAACTCATGAATCATGAGAGGACGGCATGGAATAGGCAACTAATTAGGAAGATTTTTAACAGCTATGAAACTAAGATAATCTGTTCTATCCCAATAGACCAGCGAGGGGATAGTGACAAGCTTACTTGGCATCTCAATCAAGATGGAAGGTATACGGTCAAATCAACCTACCAGGAGATACTAAGAGATCAGATAAGAAACCAAAACAAAGTAGAAAGTAGTAATTCAAGGGTCGTACTTAGTCATCTTTGGAGAAGATTAGGCTAGGAATCAAAGTGAAACTCTAGCATATTATTTGGAGATGTTGGAATGGCATTTTACCCACTAAGGACCAACTTATCAAGAGAGGCATTGAAAAGGATCCAGTGTGCAAAATGTGTGGGAGCATTATGAAACTTTGGCGCATGTGTTACTTTATTGTAGACATGTAAAGAATGTTTGGAAAATTGAATCAGTACAGTACAAAAGTGTTATTCACAAGAGCAGTCATTCCAAGATTGGTGGATACAGATTAGCATGGGGATAAATGGAGGCAATTAGCAGGACAAAGTGCAACTCATAGTTTATATTCTATGGATGTTATGGAAATCTAGAAATCTCTAAATTTCCAAAACAAATGGAGAGAGAATAAAGTAGATGTGGATTTGGCATTTCCTAAGTGAAGGGAATTTCAAGAGGCTAAGGATTGTGGATAGCCAATTTGATGAAAGAAGGTGCAAGGGAGTACTATATATCATTGATAGAGTTACTATTCTACGAATATAACCGTTACACTATCCACTATATAGGTAGTATTTTTAGATGATATAGTTTGAGTAAGCTGCTAGAAGTAGTTTGTTCTTGGCATGAGACTGGCATAGGTACTTAGTCGATCATTACCATTTGGTATTATTATTTTGTTGGATCTCTTGGATATATCAATACAACTATTGTTTTTTAGTAAAAAAAAAGGATGTTTCAAGTTGTGACCGAAATTATATGAGATATATTTTTCACAAATTTCTAATGATCACATGATGGCCAAAATATGTACTTTGAATTCGAACCTTCCATGCATAGTATATTATTAGAAACCCTAAAATTTGATTTAATAATAATTGTCATAAATTAATTAGATTAATATATTTAAGTGTTAAATATGAATGAAAATTACATGTGACATGCACATTATGTGATATTTGAGCATGGTGCATAGTTATAGCCCTAAGTCTAATGTGATTGGATAAATTTTGTATTGGTTTTAAATATGACTTGTGTGTCATGCCTCGCTCAATTTTTTGGTTGTAAATTCTCTTCTCATCTAACTCCCCTCGAATGTAACTCGATCTTTCTCTAAAGATGTAATAGTTAGATTAGAGATAGGATTAAACTAGGAACCGAAGAAGGCATGAAGTTTGTGACCATACAAGAACAACCAAATGAGGCACTTTGAGAAGATGTTGTTACCCTTACGTTGACATTTTTGTTCTCTCATTGGCTTGAGAGAATCAACTTAGTTTGGTTTATAACTATGTCACATTTATTTTATTGTTTATGTATGAGATGCATGCAATGTATGTTTATTGGTTAAATGCATGATGTGATCGTGATTGTAATAATTAGTAAGAAAATTATGTGATTAATTGGACTAATAATTACAATAACCAATTCAAACAAAATGGTGAAATTATAACAAATCCCTCAAACGAATATTAAGTCTAAGATGCCTTCCAATGCCTAACACTCGTCAAGGCTTTGATTGATTGTGTGTACGTTTGCCAAAGCAAGGTGCCGTGGTCAATCTTAGTGAGACGCGACAGGATAATGGTAATATCCGACTGCTAATCATTGGGTTTGACTTAACTAGGTGGACTCAATAGGATTGAAACGTAGAGGCATAGAGTTGGGCCTTGGCTTATTGGATAAGCTAGAACAAGAGTTGCTCACCCAACTATCCAAGAGTTGTATGAGATACAATTGACAAGTGTTGTCTATCTAAATAGCTAAGTTTTGGGTGATTAGCCAAAGCTAATTTCAAAATTAGGTGAAATATGGATCTTGGCCCACTAGAAAGACATTAGAATAATCTTTCCAAAGTAATATTGAGGGTTATTAATTTTAGTAAAATAGTGGGAGTAACATTTTTAAAAAATCCATATTAAATGTTTGCATTCATGATACTTATTTTGCATATTTCTGTTGTAGATAACCATGGTATCAAACACTAACACTGACAATCATGTGATAATGGTTTAGGTATATATTGTATCATAACGATTTTAATTTTTAGAAATTTGTTATTATTATGTTTAATTCTATATCTGTGTTTTATGAATAAATATAACAATGTCCAAAGAATTTAATTATTCTAAAATTATCCGTAGTCAAGTATTATCATTATTGTATTAATGATAATACATTAAGACTAGTATGTGTAGTGGCCAATGAAATATGTCATGATATTAAATATCAAGTGAACACATAGGTACATGTTAGAGAACTATGTACTAGGTCGACCCGCCATGAGAAATGCTACATGGATTATTATATGAAGTGTTATAATCATATCTCATAATGATGATAGTGTAAGTGATCCTTAGACTTGAGGTCATCAGAGATCCCAACATGAGAAGTTACATGTTTTGATACTACTGAACATTACCCATAACAAGGTGAACTATAAAAGTTGTAATTGGATATGTAATGAATCATGTAGTGGGATGTTGAATGATCAAGATAGGATTTGCCCCTCATACATAATGGGAGTGATATCTTTGGGTCCCTCATATATAATGGGAGCGAACTAGTTCTTTCTTTAGCAAGACACCAACTCCAAGTTTGAAGGACCTTGCTTTTGTCTACTTGACACCCAAATGATGAATCCAAAACCCGGTTGTGAGTTGGACTATTTCCTTGGAACCAAGAAGCATGCTCAAATTGTTGAGGGAAAGAGACTCAACAAGATAACTTAAACATGAACTTAAAAGGCTATCATCAAATACTCAAAGCAAGTTCTGAAATTAGAACTCAAAGAAAAGAAAAAAGCTCTCAAGTTTGTATTGATAAAAATTGTGTCTTCTTTGTGTGGCCAATGGCCTTATTTATATATGTTGACAAGGTTTGGCCAAGGAGAAATCCATTCTCTAGAAGGATTAGAACTTCTTACTTTTTAGGAAACTAACTACCTAAAGAAACAATTACTAAAACTTAATATTGCCTAAAACTTAATATTGCCCAAAGCTTAATCCAAGCGTGGAATGGATTGCTTCCATTCTTGTGTTTGGCCGAGCTGGCTTGTGCTTGGCTGGGCTGGAGCTATCCTTCTTTGAATTGGATTGCCATAAAATTGCATTCATGGAGCAAAGGTAGAAGTACTTGATCCATCATCCACAATGCTAAGTAGAATGACTTGTGGCGAACTAGAATCGGACATCTTCCTTGCTGCCTTAGCTTCAGCTTCAATGAATTCAATTACAAGAGATGTTAAGGCAGCTTCCATTCTCTTAGTTCTTGACCTAGTCATAGGCCCTCCAATGTCTTGCAAAGGATCAAATTGGGGATGCCTTGTACATGAAGCTTTGGCTTCATGGTTTGAAGTTGTCTTGGCTTGTGTAGTTGTCTCGGACCTTAGATTTCCTTCAGTCCTTCCTTCTTTGAAAGGACTCACCCTCGAATCCATAAACTCGTCATCGAACTGAAACAATGAAAGGTCAGAGACATTAAATGTAGCACTAACTCCATATTCACCTAGAAGGTCGAGTTTGTATGCATTCTCACCCACATAAGCAATAACTTAGAAATGACCATCTTCTCGAGGATGAAGTTTAGTTCTCCGTTGCGTTGGAAACCTTTCTTTGTGCATGTGTATCCACACCCAATCCCTGGGTTGAAAGGTTTCTTGCTTTCTCCCTCTATTAGCAACTTGAGCGTAATGTTCGTTCTTCTTGATGATTTGAAGGCGTACTTTCTCACATAAGTCTTGAACAAACTTAGCCTTTGCTACACCATCAAGATTTACTTGCTCATTGCTCGGCAATGGCACTAAGTCAAGAGGGATTAGTGGATTAAAACCATAAACAACCTCAAACGGGGAATAACCGGTTGTAGAATGAAAAGTTCTATTATAAGCAAATTCAGCAATTGGTATGCATGCTTCCCAATCTTTAAGATTCTTTTTTATTAATGCACGCAATAAAGTACCAAGAATACCATTTATTACCTCTGTCTGCTCATCAGTTTGTGGATGTCTAGTGGTAGACAATAATAATTTTGTGCCCAACTTTCCCCATAGAGTTTTCCAAAAGTAGCTCAAGAATTTGACATCACGATCGGAAACAATGGTTCGTGAAACCACATGGAGCCAAATGACTTCTTCAAAGAATAAGTCAGCTACATGTTTTGCATCATCTGATTTCCTGTAAGGTATAAAATGAGACATCTTTGAAAATCTGTCTACAACGACAAAAATGGAATCCTTACCCCTTTGTGACCTTCGCAACCCTAAAATGAAATCCATAGAAATATTAGTCCATGGAATAGAAAGAACAGATAAAAGGGTATATAAACCCTGAGGATTAGAAGTAGATTTAGCCATACGACATTGAATGCATGAACTACATAGCTTTTCTACCTTTCTTTTCATGTTAGACCAATAGAAATGCTCAATTAAAATCTCATATGTTTTTAAAACACCAAAATGACCCATGAGACTCTCGGAGTGTGAGTCTTCAACTAGTAGTTCTCAAAGTGAACAATTTGGCACACATAATCTCTTTTCACATAACAAGAACCCATTGTGCCTATAAAATTTGTTAAAGGCTTCTTGTTCAGTAGCTGCATAAATACTAGAAAAATCAGGATCAGTAGAATAAAGATCTTTAATGTACTCAAATCCCAAAATTTTAGTATCTAAAGAGCTTAAGAGAACAGACCTTCGTGAAAGTGCATCGACAACAGCATTCTCCTTACCTTTTTTTATACTTGATAACATAGGGAAATGTTTTGAGGAATGAACTCCACTTGACATCTCTCTTGTTCAACTTACCTTGGCCATGCAGGTACTTTAGAGACTCATGATTAGTATGAATGACAAATTCCTTAGACAGCGAGTAATGCTGCCGTGTCTCTAAGGCACAAATGACTGCATAAAGCTCTTTGTCGTAAGTAGGGTAATTGAGAGCAACCCCATTTAATTTTTCAAAAAAATAAGCTAATGGTTGGCCATCTTCTTTCAAGACTGTGCCAATACCTATACCTGAAGAATCACATTCTAGCTCAAAGGTTTTGTTAAAATTAGGCAAAGCTAAAACAAGTGCAGTCGTAAGATCTTTCTTCAATTGAGCAAATGCTTGCTCTTGACGTTCACCTCACACGAATGGAACATTTTTCTTGACAAAATCATTAAGAGGGGTAGCCTTTGAAGAAAAATCTTTAACAAACCTCCTATAGAATGAAGCAAGACCATGGAAAGATATTACCTCATGAACGGTTGTAGGTCTCGGCCAAAAGGTTATAGTCTCGACTTTTGCTTGATCAACCTGTATACCTTTGGAACTAACAACAAATCCAAAAAATAAAACACTTTCCACACAAAAGGTACACTTCTTGATATTAGCAAACAACCAATTTTCACGCAAGACACTTAGAACAAATCTAATATGCTGCACATGCTCCTCTAAGTTCTTGCTATAAATGAGAATGTCATCAAAATACACAACAACAAATTTTCCTATAAACTACCTAAGAACATGATTCATTAGCCTCATGAATGTGCTAGGTGCATTAGTTAATCCAAAAGGTATGACTAACCATTCATACAAGCCAAACTTAGTCTTAAAAGCAGTTTTCCATTCATCTCCATCTTTAATGCATATTTGATGATATCCACTCTTAAGGTCAATTTTAGTATAAATTTTACAACCATGCAACTCCTCAAACATGTCATCAAGGCAAGGTATTGGATGTCTATATGATACGAATCTTAAACTAAGAGAATAAAATCCCAACCTATATTAGAGTGTTGGTCCTAATATCATCCTTTAGGTTGAACTAGCTCTTCCTTTAGCAAGACACCAACTCCAAGATTGAAGAAGGACCTTGCTTTTGTCCACTTGACACCCGAAGGAATTATCCAAACTCAAAGTTGAGAATTGAACTATCCTAGGAACCAACCGGCACACTCAGATTATTAAGGGAAAGAAACTCAATAAAATAGCTTAAACATGAACCTAAGAGGCTATCCTCAAAGACTCAAAGCAAGTTCTAAACTAGAACTCAAAGAAAACCTAAAAAAACTCTCTAGTTTGTAATTAATCAAATCTGAATTTCTTGGGGCTGAATAGCCTCTATTTATAGATTACAAGTTGTAAGAATTAAGAAAGCCATTCCCTAGTTGAATTAGCTTTTTAGGAGACTACTTTAAGAAACTATTACTAAAAGAAAAACTTACTAAAAGTATTCTAATCTAAGAAAAGGAAATAGAACAAAAATAGTTGCCTAAAACTAAAACTAATCCAAGGCTGATTTGGATTTGTGTGCTGGCCAAACTTGTTTGACTTCAAGCCTTGTGCTTCCCAATCTTGAATTGAATTGGGAAGCTTCTTTAAATCTTCTAGCTTTGAATTTGGAAAATTCTCTAAAAAACATGGATATGGTCTTGGAAGCTTCTAATTTCATTCACGAAGAAGAAATAATATTGCCTAAAGCTGAATCCAAGTGTGGGTTGGATTAGAGTAGTGAATGGCAACTGAACTTATTTTGCTTCTTGCCAAATTAGAACCTTCCAAATTCGAACCTAGGTTGTGATGAGAAGTGGTCTAAGGATCTTGATTACACAAGTGAAAATCAGCCACACTCAATCCTTCATTCTTGATTCTTCATGGATGACTGGAATGACAAATGATGTCTTGGCTTTCGGATCAAGGTGTGGACGTCTCTTTGTAGGTGAATTCTCAACTAAACTTCCAACTTGTGCCCTTAGATTTGTCTCTCTTGAATTTGGTTGAGTTGACATGGCTAGATGATTGATTTTTTCAACCTTGGTTCTCATATTTTCATCACTATACTTAATTGTAATCTTATTAACAGCTTTACAATCAATACACATTCTCCACGTACCTTCCTTCTTTGGAACAAGGATGACTGGAACTGATACGAATTCTTAAAGAAAAGGATAAAATTCCAAACCTATATTAGAGTATTGGTCCTAGTATCATCCTCTAGGTTAAACTAAGTCTTCCTTTAGCAAGACACCAACTCCAACTTGTGAAGAAGGACCTTGCTTTTGTTCACTTGACACCCGAAAGAATTATCCAAACTCAAAGTTGAGAATTGAACTATTCTTGGAACCAAGAAGCATGCTCAAATTGTTGAGGGAAAAAAACTCAACAAGATAGCTTAAACATGAACCTAAGAGGCTATCCTCAAAGACTCAAAGCAAATTCTAAACTAGAACTCAAAAAAAAGCTCAAAGCTCTCAAGTTTGTAATTGATCAAATTCTTAATTTCATTGTGGCTGAATGCCTCTATTTATAGTTGTTACAAGGCTGGTTTAAGCAACTAAAATCTATTCTCTAAAAGGATTAGAACTCATAACCTTTTAGGAAACTAACTAAAGAACAATTACTTAAAAGAAATAACTAATCTAAGAAAAGGAAATAACTAAACTAAGGCTGCCTAAAACTAATCCAAGCATGGGCTAGATTTTATTTGTGCTGACCGAATGTCTTCCTTACTCCAATTTGGAAGTTTATTCAATTCTTCATGGCTATGGATTTGGTAACTTCTAAACTTGATTTTTGAGCAGAATTCCAGCTCCATACCATTGCCTAAAACTGAATTGAAACTAGCTTGGCTGAAGCTGAACTGTTTGAGCTGCCCAAATGCATAATACTAAGTAGAAACTTGACTTAGAATTGGTCTTCCTTGTTGCCTTAACATCTTGAGCATCTTGAGCTTCAACTAATTTGGTTATAAGCATTGCCAAAGCATTTTGCATTTTCTTGGTCTTTCATCTAGTCATTGGTCCTCCAATGGCTTGCAATGGATTTTGTTGTGAAGTTGTAGGTGAACTTGGTTGGATGGATGTCTCAGCCCTCCTTAGGTTTTCATCAGGAACTACGCATGGACTAAGACTCTCTCGTGCATGAACTTTCTCTAGGAATTCCTCAACTTGCCGTTGGAGCTCTTTGGTCTCTTCAGGGTTGGCTCAGTACGCTGGCTGGTTGGAAATTACTACGCCAGGAATAAAGTCAATTTGATGCTCAATTCCTCTTAAAAGTGGTAGTCCTTTAGGGAGAACTTCTGGAAGAACATCTTCATATTCCTGCAAAACAACTTTGACTTGCAAAGGCAAGTTGCTTGGTAGCTCTCCATTAGTAAATAATGATTCTTGAAAAAGAATTAGCACAAAATCTTTACTTGCATTTAAAGCTCTCTCAAGATCCCTCATTGACGCATAGAAGCTACCTTTAAAATCTTCAAATGATGGCTGTATACCTTCGGTTTCACTTATGAGAACCAAAGCATTACCTTTAGAAGTTGAAAGAAATTGTTTACTCATGGGTTGAGCAGATTTCAGACCTTCTTCAATCTTCTTTTGCTCTCTTATCCACTCCATTTGCTTTACCCTTTGTTGTTGCTGAAATTTACTAATTCCCGAATATGGCAATGGTGCTAGTGTGAGGGCTTTTCCATCCTTGTTGAGGTGATACTTATTAGTCCTCCCGGAATGATTTGCATGACAATCATACTCCCAAGGTCGTCCCAAGAGAAGGTGAGTAGCCTGCATAGGAACAACATCACAAAGAACTTGATCAGTATAATTTCCAATTCGAAAATTTACCAAGATTTGCTTTGTAATACAGAGTGATCCACTTTGGTTCATCCATTGGAGTTTGTATAACTTCAGATGCAATGAACATTTAGCTTCAACTTATCTACAAGATAAGTAGAAGCTAGGTTAGTATAAGATTCTCCATCAATAATTAACATGTAAATTTGATCCTTTATAAAACATTAAGAATGGAAAATATTTTTCCTTTGATCCTCGATGTCCTCCTCGAGTTGAGCACTCAAAGCCCTTATTGTAACCAAACAATCACCATTTGGTTGTTCCTCTTCATATATTGTGGCTATGTCTTCATCTTGATTACTTAACTCCTCTTCACTCTCACTTTGATAGGTTCTATCATCTAAGATGGTCATGGTTCGTGAGTTTGGGCATTGAGAAGCTATATGTCCTCGGCCTAAGCACCTAAAACATTGGATAAAAGAACTAGTGTTAGTATTATTTGAGTTAGATGAGAGCTTAGGACTACTTACCTTTGAAGAATTTTGCGATGCAAATTTCTTCCCATTTGTTGGATTGGAAGCTGAACCACCTCTTCATGGAGCACTCCTAGAACTTGAAGAGTTAAACCTACCACCTTGGCGATTATGACTATTGTTACGCCACTCATTATTCGGGTTCTAATACCAAAGTTACACAAATTCTTTACCATATTATAAAATTCAAAACAAATACCAAAGTATAGGTCCTAGTATCGTCCTCTAGGTTGAACTAGTTCTTTCTTTAGCAAGACACCAACTCCAAGTTTGAAGAAGGACCTTGCTTTTGTCTACTTGACAACCGAAAGATCAATCCAAAACCCGATTGTGAGTTGGACTGTTTCGTTGGAACCAAGAAGCACGCTCAAATTGTTGAGGGAAAGGGACTCAACAAAATAGCTTAAACATGAACCTAAGATGCCATCCTCAAAGACTCAAAGCAAGTTCTAAAATTAGAACTCAAAGAAAAGCAAAAAGCTCTCAAGTTTGTATTGATAAAAATTGTGTCATCTTTGTGTGGCCAATGGCCTTATTTATAGATGCTAACAAGGTTTGGCCAAGGAGAAATCCATTCTCTAGAAGGAGTAGAACTTCTTGCCTTTTAGGAAACTAACTATCTAAAGAAACAATTACTAAAACTTAATATTGCCTAAAGCTTAATCCAAGTGTGGAATGGATTGCTTCCATTCTTGTGTTTGGCCGAGCTGGCTTGTGCTCGGATCAGCTGGAGCTGTCCTCCTTTGGATTGGATTACCATAAAATTGCATTCATGGAGCAAAACTAGAAGTACTTGATCCATCATCCACAATGCTAAGTAGAATGACTTGTGGCGAACTAGAATCAGACATCTTCCTTGCTGCCTTAGCTTCAGCTTCAATGAATTCAATTACAAGAGATGTTAAGGCAACTTGCATTCTCTTAATTCTTGACCTAGTCATAGGCCCTCCAATATTTTGCAATGCATCAAATTGGGGATGCCTTGTACATGAAGCTTTGGCTTCATGTTGTGGAGTTGTCTTGGCTTGTGTAGTTGTCTCGGACCTTAGATTTCCATCAATGCCATTCTCCACTCATAAAGATCTTGCACACAGTAAAGATCAAAATGAATTTATTTAGCTCTTAATGTTAGAGGGACAAGGACGAGGGAAAGAAAAGGAATTGAAGAAATGAATTAAACATTCTAAACACTAGACTTAAATTTGGCACTTCAATTTCAAAATCGCCCATGCTCCTATAATGGTTAAAACATCATATGGATGATGAACAAACAACCCAATCTCACGAGTGAGTTTTATCTTATTCAACACTTCACGTTTTCTTCCTCACATTCTCACTTCCCGTTTTCTCTAGATTGTTTTTCTTTTCACATTTCACATTTCTTATTTGTTTTTTCTCTTTCTCTTGCTTTTCCATGAGTCTTTACATCATGTTCCACTACAAAGAATAACGACATATAACCAAAACAAGCATTTAAATTATCTATATCTCCAACCCCTAAACATGTTGCTTAACACACTTTCAAACAATATTCAGTAAAAACCCAAGTGCTCAAGAATGAAGGATAAGAGGATGTTAAATAATTAGGCTGGGCGAAATGACATAGTTAAACAAACAAAAGGTAATAAATATATTCAAAAGAGAAACTAAAGATATGAGTACACATAAGGTTGGACTAAAAAGCTCAAAGGATTCAAAGAAAGCCTAACTCATCTCTTTAATATGGCACACTCTTAAAAATTTCACCCTGAATGAGACGAGAGAAGTACAAAATATTTGATCACACAAAAGACCCCTAACTTATGCATACTTCTTAATGTGAACAATTGAATAAGAATAGTGAAACGTTCAAAATATCAAGTCATTCAAATGGCACTAAATTAACAAAATACCCAGCTACACAATCCCACAAAATTGATTGCTCCCTATAACTTGGAAACATTTGAAAACACACATCTGTTGTATTATACCCTAAAGACCAATCATGTAATGATGATTTAGGCATATATTGTATCATAACGCTTTTAATTTATGGCAATTTGTTATTATTATGTTTAATCCTTAATCTGTGTATTATGAATAAATATAATAATGTCCTAAGAATTTAATTATTCTAAAATTATCCCTAGTCAAGTATTATCATTAATGGGACAATGATAACACATTAAGACTAGTATATGTAGTGACTGATGACATGTGTCATAATATGATATATTAAGTCAACACATAGGTACATGTCAGAGAACCATATACTGGATCAACCCGCCATGATAAATGCTATATGGATTATTATATAAAGTGTCATAAGCATATCTCATAGTGATGATGATGTAAATGATCCTTAGACTTGAGGTCATCGAGATCCCAACTGTTGGATTATGCCCTAATGACCAATCATGTGATGATGGTTTAGGCATATATTGTATCATGACGTTTTCAATATATGGCAATTTGTTATTATTATGTTTTATTTTATATTTACGTTGGATTATGCCCTAAGGACCAATCATGTGATGATGGTTTAGGCATTTATTGTATCATGACATTTTCAATATATGGAAATTTTTTATTATTATATTTTATTCTATATCTGCATTTTATGAATAAATATAATAATGTCCCAAGAATTTAATTATTCTAAAATTATTCCTAGTCAAGTTTTATCATTAATGGGACAATAATAATGCATTAAGACAAGTATGTGTAGTGACTGATGAAAATGTGTCATGATATAAGATATCAAGTCAATACCTAAGTACATTTTAGAGAACTATGTACTGGATCGACCCGCCATGAGAAATGCTATAAGGATTATTATATAAAGTGTCATAAGCATATGTCATAGTGATGATGATGTAAATGATCCTTAGACTTGAGGTCATCAGAGATCCCAACATGAGGAGTTGCATATTTTGATATTACCAAACATTACACGTAACAGGGTAAACTATAAAGGTAGCAATTAGATATGCAATGAATCATGTAGTGGGATGTTGACTGATGAAGATAAGATTTACCCCTCCTATATAATGGAAGTGATATCTTTAGGCCCCTTCAATGAGTAAGACCATAAAATGCATGGCCGTGCTTCAATGAGTCGATATGCGATATTGGGCTCATTTATTTAGATGAGTCTATTCGGGAATCAAGAAACGCAAAGATTGAACTATGTGAGAGTGACACGTTCTATGGCTTGTGTTCAATCAAGATATCTAAGGGAAAATGATTGAATTACATGGTAATATTAATCACACGATAAGTAATGTTGAATTACTAACATTTTTATAACTTGGGTAGCTTTGATGTGTTACTAGACCCCGCTCAATGCTTATGATATAAAATAGATTTTGTCATTGCCAACATTATGAGAACCTCTTGTGTTGCACACTTAGATCGTATCCAAAAGGAGTGTAAAATTCATATAATGAATTTTAGTTAATTAAAGAATCCTAACATGAGTACGATTTTATAAGGTTTCTAGTTTAAAATGGTATTCGGGTTTGGATTCTAAATGGTTTTGGTTTTTTTTTTAATAAATCTGAAATAGTTTTGGATTTATTAATTCATGTGAAAGCCAAAAATTAGAAAGCCAAGTTAGAATGGGATTCTTGTTTTGGCAGCCAATGACAAATCGATTAGAATTTGGTAGTTCAAGTAAAACTCTTAGAAGAAGTTTTACCCTAATAATACTACCAACATCTATATATATTTAAGATTGTATTCTCGGCCAGAAGCCATCTTAAAAATCCATAAAACCATCCTATTCTTTTTCTTGATGAAAAGAAAATTTATTGGCCATTTTTTTGAAGAAAACCAACCGAAATCTTAAAGAATTTTCAGCAAGAAAACTGAAATTCCTAGAACCGGATTCTTGAAGAAACCGATAGCAAAATTTAGTAGCTAGCACTCACGAATTTTGCTACTTCTTTTTCTAGTTTTTGTGAGACAATAACTAGAGAGTTGGATCGATCATGTGGATACCATAGAGGCTGAGCTAAGTTGGTTTTGCTAGTGATTTGACAAACAACGGTCTTCGCAAAACAACTATATCGGTTCTACCAATAACACTAAGGTAAACAACCTAATCTTAGATTTGATCTCACTTCAAATGGATCTTTGGAGGAAACCAAAAATTTTAAATTCCTCTACATGCTGTACTTGGTTTCCTACATGAGGAGTTGCATGTTTTGATACTACCAAACATTACCCATAATAGGGTGAACTATAAAAGTAGCAATTGGATATGCAATAAATCATGTAGTGGGATGTTGAGTGATCAAGATAGGATTTACCCCTCCTATATAATGGGAGTGATATTTTTGGGCCCCTTGATTGAGTGAGACCATAAAATGCATGGCCGTGTTCAAATGAATCGATAGGTGGTATTAGACTCATTTTTTTGAATGAGTCTACTTGGGAATCAAGAAACGCAAAGATTGAACTATGCAAGCGTGACACGTTCTATGGTTCATGTTCAATCTACAAGTAATGTCTAGGGCAAAATGATTGAATTACATGGTAACATCTATCACACGACAAGTAATGTCGAATTACTAACATTCTTTTAACTTGGGTAGTTTTGATGCGTTGCTAGACACCGCTCACTACTTATAGCATAAAATAGATTTTATGTCATGGCCAACGTTATAAGAACCTATTGGGTCACACACTAAGATCATATTCAAAAGGAGTGTAAAATTCATATGATGAATTTTGGTTAATTTTAAGGATCCTAATGTGAATAGGATTCTATAGGGTTTTCCAATTTAAGACGATGTTCGGATTTGTGGCTAATTGGTTTTGGTTTTGTGTTAATAAATCTGAAATAGTTTTTTTATTTTTTTAATTTATGAGAAAACCAAAATTAGAAAGCCAAATTAGAATGAGATTCTTGTTTTGGCAGCCAATCCCAAATATATTAGAATTTGGTAGTTTAAGTAAAACTCTTTAGAAAAAGTTTTACCCTAATACTACTATCTATTTATATATACATATTTTTTGGATTTCGGCTATAGACTTACATGACAATTAAAAGTAGAAAACTGTCCATTCTTCTCCAAGAAGAAAAGAAATCCTTTGGCCTTTTTCTTGAGAAGAAAACAGTGCCACTTCTTGTTAAAAGAACAAGAGAGAAACCAAAAATTCTAGTTCAGAATTTTGATGAACCCGACAGCAAAATCTTGAGGCTAGCACCATCTGATTTTTACTGCTCCTTTCCTAGGTATTTGTGTGACAATAACTAGAGGCTTGGAAAGATCATGTGGATACCATTGAGGCAAAGCTAATTTGGCTTTGCTGGTAATTTGACAATCAATGGTCTTCGCAAAACAATTCTACCGGTAATACCGATACTAACAAGGTACAAGCCTAAACTCTGGTTTGATTTCACTTCATATGGATCCTTGGAGGAAACCAAAAATTTTAAATTTCGTTGTGTGATGCAATTGGTTGCCTACAAGCTCATCATAAACTATAGAACTCCAACAAAAACTTCACTATCAATTTCACATTTCAAAAAATTTTAACCTGAAAAAAAAATTCAAATAATTGAAACTCAATAATACAATACAATAATTTACCAAGACCGATGATATATATGGGATCTCAATCTCAAACAAAGGTTTGGATCTCAGCAACATACAAGTTTGGATCTCAGCAACACATAGAGGCTAAAAGCCTAAGCCTCATGATACACCATGTATACATTGAAATCAAACCAAGTGTATGAGACCTCGGACTACAGCAAATGAGATCTCAGACTACACTAAAAAGGTGAGAACTCAATGAGATTGTGCTTATCGATAAGTGTGTAATAATAGCTACAATCATGGAGAAATATAGCAGTGTGCAGTCAGTAGTTATAGCTGTAGCTAATGCGCTAGAACTTGACAACCAATTCCACAAATGGAGGAATGAGATATATAAGCCCAAAAGACAATTAGGTATGGGGACTCTTGGGCAAATTGAAAGATAATATAAAAACTCATTACTGACTTAAGAATCGAAGGGCTTACCTCGAAGAACCACTCTCGGATCTGTTTCGTAAGAATGTTTACCATCCAGGGAGGCGAAGAGTTTTAGATCGGAATCATTTTACCAGATCTTAGTTGGGTTGCGGATACGACCTTCATCAATTGGCACCGTCTGTGGCAACTTAATTTTTGAAGGAATATTCATAATTTCTTTCTGATTTTGACTGATTCAAAGATAGTGGATACCATATCTGGTGGATGAAGGGTAGCTAAATGAACTAGCCGAGGAGGAGCACAATGTAGTTGTTCAGGCCCTACCGAAAATGATGCATTACGTTTAGGTGGGATTCCTGAATGATCGGAACATGCCTTCAGCCATGAAAGTGAACATTCATGGTGCATGGCTTTGAATCAAGACAATGCTCCAACACGGAGACAATATGAAGAAGATGAGAAAGCTTTTATGGAGCAACATCGTGCACAATTTGAAGAATTCCATAGAGTCAGGCATAACCCACATCCATCCGAGGCTGAACCAAGACACAATAATGGGGAACATGGCCGATGGAGGAGGAATGATGATAGAAAGGAAGCCTCAACTTCTCACACTGATAATAATTATGAAAATGACCGTTCCAGGGTTAGGTCGAAACGTGATCCAAAGCATCCTCGACATAATGATTTTCCTCCGATGAGCAATAGAGTGGCTGATGATATTCATGGTTTGTTTGGTTCCTATGATGAAGAAGACACTCTGTCGCCCTTCAAGCCTGATATCATACAGTACCCAACACCTGCTGGATTCAAATTGCCCAACGGAGTTCCTTCCTATGAGAGGGACTCTAACCCCCTAAATTTTTTATTACGGCTCAAATACACGATGAACTTTAAAAATGTCCCAATTGAGGTGATTTGTAAAGCATTCCTCATCTATCTAAGTGGAAAAGCATGAGTGTGAATCGATGGTGTCCCACGTAATAGCGTCTCATCTTTCAGGCAACTAGTGCAACTTTTCCATACTCCCTTCTTTCAAAGGAAGAAATTTCATAAAATGGCTACAAATTTGATGAAGAACATCAAAGGAAAGATGAATCCCTAAAATTTTATGTAAAAAGATTCAACGATGAGAGCCTTCAAGTGGCTGATCGAACAGATTAGTTGGTAATCTTGACTTTTATGAATGGTCTAAATCCAGGATCATTTTACACGAAACTAGCATGGGACACACCAACTAACACTCAAACACAATGGTAAATAGTGGAGAGTTATACTAAAGGAGAATAAGACATAAAAAGAAGCAAGAAAATGAAAAAAATGAGAAAAAGCATCAAAAAGATGCTAAAGGAAAGAACACCCAGAAGAGCACCTTTGATAGGTTGAACTGCAACCGAGGTCGTTTGGAGCCTCAAATTTAAGAAAACAATCTCACGCCACTAAGCAAAAGTCACTCCGAGATCCTGTCTATGCATACAAATCTCCTCAACCCCTCAATCCTCCTGTTAATTACAGCATCTCACAAAAGACCACGACACTTGTGGTGCGCTTTTCATAATGACCATGAACATGATACCGAAGACTGTAAAGATCTCAACAAAGAAATAGAATATTGCATCCATAATGGGATGTTTGGTCAATATGTCCAAAGATGGCACTCTCACTTTGATGAAGTCCAACCTCAGTCTAGACGCCAAGGAGGTGGTTACCACTTAGGAGAGAGAGGTAGAAGACAAGGTGGACGAGGTCAACCCTCACATCAAATGAACCTCTGACCGAGATAGGACCCCTCCATTAGTCAACCACAACAACTAACATCCTAACCTCTACCATATGACAACCGCAATGTTACTAGCATCATCTACACCATATTTGGTGGTTACTCAAAAGGGCAATCGCAATCTGCAATCAAAGCTAATGCCAGAAGGATCCCACCTCAGGAACCAGTCCATAAGCGCTTCAAACCTTCTGAGGTCATATCTTTTCAGAAGATGATGCGGTCCCCACCATTAGCCCACATAATGATGCTTTGGTCATCAAGGTCATAGTTGCAAATAAAGAGGTACATCGAGTTTATGTTGATGATGGCAATGCAGTCAATGTCTTATATATTGATTTTTTTTCACAAGTTAGGGATCAACTTTGGTGCCTTGAAGCCATCAAGTATGCTTTTATTGACTTTCGCTCACGAAATTGCTCACCCATTGGGTATAATTACTTTGGCAGTTACAGTGAGGCAGTCCCCCCGAGATAAAACTATAATGATTGATTTCTATGTTGTGAATGCCCTTCTCCCTTCAATGCCATCATTGGGAGATCGCGGATAAACAAAGCCAAAGCCATTTGGTCACCTTACCATCCGTTTATGAAATTCCTAACAAAACATGGAAAGGCATTTGTATGAAGAGATCAGTCAATAGCAAGAGAATGCATGCGTATTTTCAGCAAAGGAAAAAATACTTTGGGGGTGCATGCCATTCAGACACCAGATGTGCCATGGTCCAACCCCAAGGTTACACCTCGGGAAAAAGTAGGAAAGGG
Source organism: Gynochthodes officinalis (assembly GCA_020080225.1). Classification (NCBI taxonomy): domain Eukaryota; kingdom Viridiplantae; phylum Streptophyta; class Magnoliopsida; order Gentianales; family Rubiaceae; genus Gynochthodes; species Gynochthodes officinalis. Next base: position 7,594,674 of record CM034620.1, read on the forward strand.
TAAATCATTTCCCTCTAAAATCTTGAGATCACACATTGGGACACTCTTGGAAATTCTAAGATCAGACCTCGGAACCCCTAAGACACCAGAAATTCTGTGGTCACACCTCAGAAATCTCAAGATGCTAATATAAAGAAATGCCCAGTTGAGTCACAGGAAATCACTAATGAAGTACAAGAAATTGTAGTAGATGACTACCATCCAAACAGGATAGTTAAGGTGGCAGTTACGCTACCAGCTGTAATTAAAGATTGCATTATTAATCTCCTTCGCAAGTACAAAGAAGTTTTTGCTTGGGCCCCAAAGATATACTGAGGATCTCACCATCTTTAATGACGCACAAGCTCATCATCGATCCCAGAGTGAAGCTTTTCCAACAAATAAAAATATCATTGGCCTCAAATAGAAATATTGTGGTCAATGAAGAGGTGAAAAAACTACTCCAATCTGACATCATCAAAGAGGTATTCTACTCAACTTGGATATCTAATTAAGTACTAGTCAAAAAACCTAATGATAGTTGGCGAATGTGCATTGATTATACTAACCTTAATAAGTGCTGTCCGAAATATTGTTATCTTTTACTGGTGATTGACCAAAAGATTAAAGCCATATCGGGATACGAGGTCCTTGTGTTCCTCAACGCTCATAAAGGTTATCACCAAATCCTGATGACTGAACAAGATGTCGAGAAGGCAACGTTTATCATAGAGATGGGAGTTTTTTACTACAAAAAATGCCTTTCGGATTGAAAAATGCAGGGGCAACCTATCAACATCTGGTCAACCAAGTATTTTTCAACCAGATCGGAAGGAATTTGGAAGTATATGTGGATGACATGGTAATAAAGTCAAAGAAAAGTGAAAGTGTACCTAGATATCTGAAAGAGACTTTACAAACCGTGTTAAAAGTTAGAATGTGTCTGAACCACAAAAAGTATACTTTTGGGGTAGGATCTAGAAAATTTCTAGGATTCATGGTCTCTAAGAAAGGAATTGAAGCCAACCTAGACAAAAAAAAAAAGGTCATTGCCGAGATGGTACCTCCCCGAACCTTAAAAGAAGTTCAAAAGTTGACTTGATCGTTAGCAGCCTTGAATAGATTCTTGTCGCGGTCAGTAGATCAACATCTCCTATTTTTCTAGACATTAAGGGAGGCTCAAAATTTTAAGTGAAAAAAAGATTGCCATAAAGCTTTTGAAGAGTTAAAGAGGCATCTACCAAGTTTGGCAGCACTCACAGTACCTAAACATAAGGAAGTCTTGTATTTATACTTAGCTTCTTCAACTAATGCCGTTAGTGTAGTACTCATTCGAGATGTGAACAATTTGTAAAGACCAGTATACTACGTTAGTCACGCCCTTCAAAGAGTCGAGACGTGGTATCTTCTAGCATAGAAGTTAATCCTGACTCTAATTCATGCCACCCAGAGGTTACGACCCTACTTCCAAGCACATCCTATATGTGTTCTTACCAATCAACTCATTAAGCAGATACTTTCCAAATCGGAGGCTTCTGGGAGGATAGAAAAATGGGCCATAGAGTTGGGGGAGCATGATATACATTATCAGCCACGGACAGTGATTAAGGCTCAAGCTCTACCAGATTTTATAGCTAAGATGCCTACCATAGAGACCTCGGATGTCAACCTTCCACCATTGCCCGAGTTCGCAATAAAGGAAATGGATGGTTCAAAGGCCTAGACTTTATATGTAGATGGCAACTCTAATGAAGAATGCAGTGGAGCAGGGGTACAGCTCCAAAGCCCGGAGGTCATAGAAATTACATATGCTTTGTGTTTTGACTTCAAAACAACTAACAACAAAGTTGAATTCAAAGCTTTGATTATAGGTCTAATACTTGCCCAAAAGATAAAAGTATAGGACGTGCAAGTGTACGGTGACTCTCAAATAGTAGTCAATCAGGTACAAGGCTCTTATGAGGCTAAGGAACCCAAAATAAAAAAGTATCTCCACAAGATATGCCAACTTTGCCATTTACTTAATAGCTTCAAGATTGTATAGATCCCCAAATTGAAAAATAAAAGGGATGATGCCCTATGCAAGTTGGCGTCATTCGCCTTTTCTCACTTAAACAAGAAAGTCTTGGTGGAGATACTTCCTTTCAGGAGCACTAAAGAAAATGTCACAATGACCATCGAACAAGCAGGAGATAACTTGATGACTCCCATATGAAGATATCTGCAAAATGGAGAATTGCCAGATGACAAGAATGAAGCGAGGAAACTAAAGTTAAAGGAACCTTGGTATATAATACAAGACGGCGTCCTCTACAAATGATCTTACCTTCAGCCATTACTCAAATGCATTGGACCTCAGCAGGCAAATTATTCACTCTAAGAAGTGTACCTCAAATCCTGTGAAAGCCATGTAGGACCTCGAATTCTCACTAAGAAAATCATTGGTTTAGGATACTACTGGCCAACCATGTATAAAGACGCCCACGAATTTACATAAAAGTGCGTCAGATGCCAACTTCTTGCTCCCGTAGTTAGAAAACCCCAAATAGAATTAATTAATATCCAAAGTTCGTGACCTTCTACGCAATGGGGAATTGACATTCTTGGGCCTTTTCCTGAAGCACCAGGACGTTTGAAATTCCTAATAGTCACCATCGACTACTGCACTAAATGGATAGAAGCTGAACCTTTGGCTACTATCACTTGAAAAAACATCTTGAAGTTTGTATGGCGCAAATCGTCTGTAGATTTGGTATTCCTCATGTGATTATTTTAGACAACGAGAAACAGTTTGCAAATGATCATTTCTATTCTTGGTGTGAAGAGCTTAAGATCAAAGAAAACTTCACTTCCATTGCACATTCATAAGCCAACAACCAAGTTGAAGTCACAAATTGCACAATATTGCAAGGACTCAAGACACGACCAGATAAAGCCAAAGGGGATAGGGTAGAAAACCTCCCTAACGTCCTGTGGGCTTATCGCACCACACCTTAGACAACAATGGAGGAAACCCCTTATAGCTTGACATATGGCTCAAAAGATGTCATTCTAGCAAAGATTGGAGTTCCAAGTCCTAGAGTTGTAGCTTTCAACGTCAAGGCTAATGAAGAAGAAGTTCGGTTGAACCTAGACTTATTAGAGGAATGTCGAGATCTAGTCTCGGTAAAAGAAGCACAATACAAATAGGCTATGGCAAAATATTATAATGAACGGGTGAAAATCAATGAGTTTGCCCTGAGAGATCTAGTCTTACGCAAAAATGAAGTAAAGCAAGCTCAAAAGTTTAGAAAGCTAGAAGCCAATTAGAAAGGTCTTTACAGGGTCATTGATGCATCAATGTTCAGAAGCTATTGCTTAGCCACAATGGAGGGGAACTTATTACCCTGAATCTGGCATGTTAGTAATTTAAAACATTTTTATGTTTAAATTTTTGCTTGATGAATAAAATATCATTCTTATATTCACTCTTTTTAAATCGAGTAGGGGGATGTTAATTGCCATGAACTTAGTTCTAGGTTGGTGAAACCACCTTGCTAAATCATAAATCGAGGAAATCACATGTAACCTTGGTTTAGTTAAGTTTAGTTATGAACTCTATAACATCCCAAGTGGGTAAAGTGAATGTGAACATCCACGAGGGTGCTAAAATGGAACATCTTATGGGGCGGGACAAAGTCATAATATGCAACGATAAACATCCCCAAAGCCCAAAGGGATGGAGATTTCGTGGTTAAAATCCCAAACACCCAAAGAGGTGGGGATCTCGGACTATTTATTCCGTTATAATATTTGTTGAATGAAATCCCGAACACCCAAGGGGTGGGGATATTGGGCTAGTCATTTTATATACTTTAACTTATTACACTCACGAAGAGTTTACTATTTTCCTTTAGCCTTATTTTTCTCCTCTTCATACCTAATCATATCTTGGATATACATGTTAAACACTTCTTCCTTTCTCTTATATGCAGTAGTGTCTTTCTACCCCTATTGGGCCAACAACTCTTCTAACATCGTTTCAACAGGATCTTTATCCATAGGTGCCGTCTTCAGACCCGCTTCTTGTACGGCCCAAGTGCACTTTGGAGACCTTGAACTCTTGATGCTTACCATCCAACTTGGCAATCATGGTATGGATTACTAAATCTCTGCCTTTTATTTTAGAAGAAATGTCTTCAATTTCGGTAGATAGTGTAGTAATCCTCTCCTTATTCTTTTCATTTTCTACGCTAGCTAATCTCTCCCTAAGGATCAAATCTCTCATTGCCTGTTGCTTGTTTACCTTGTCTTCATTAAGACTAGAGTTCAAATGTTCGAAACAGTCAACTTGATCCTTGAGATTTTATTTTCATTCCCTAATCTAAATATAGTGTCCTAAAGCTTGGTACGCACAGTTTCGAGCGTCCTAACTTTCTCATGCAATTTTTTGAAAACAACAAAACGGTTCTGACATAGTAGAAATTGAAGAAAAATTAGAAATTCATTAACTAAAGGAATTGTCTTTACAAAAAATAAAAATTAAAAAAAAAGGCCTAAGAGCTAGCCTCTTTATGGGCCTCTTCACCCAGAGACGAGATCTCGGCTTCCTACTGGCCTCTGGCAGTTCTTCCAACTTAAAAGTTGAAAACTTCTCTTGAATCTCGATTACCACTTCATGCCGTCCTATCTCCTTGGCCACCTGAGACAAGTTTACTGCAAAGTGCCTAAAGTCTTGCGTATGAAAGACCCTCTTCACTAGCGACTTTGCGAACTCCCTCTAATCGATGTTCTTGAATTTTTTGACATCAATTTCCCTTTCCCCCAACTGTTTGCGGGGAAAATGACCTTTTCCTCCAACTTCCTCCTTGTCTCCAGAGATGCCACCTCAGTCTCTCTCAACTGGGCAACCTTAGTTTGATGTGTGGAAGCTATGGAGAATTCCATCCACACAATCAATGCCTGCAATTCGAATAATATATTAATATTACCACTTATATAACACTAACTTTTAAACAATAACTTTGCTAATACTTTTATACCTGTGACCCTGTAGAAGCCAACTCATACTTAGGGTTGGCCATCAAAATCTTGACCAACCATTTTTGATGATTCTCCATGCCTTAGACAATCACCTCGAGCGAATCCTTCAAAGGCATCGAGAAATGAAACACCACATTAGAGTTCGGAACATCGGCCTCTCCTTGGCTGGCCTTCTCCTTCTGGCCAACCACTTTAATTCTTTTTCCTTTGGCCGAGATCCCAACCTCAGCCATCCTCTTCTTAGCCTTCTTATTTGAAGGCTCCACCACCACCACCTTCTCAAAAAAAAAGTGTCTTTCCAGTGTGAGGTTGTGCCTCCTTTGATGGGCCAACCTTGACTGAAATGCTAAACTTCACCACTGTACAATAGAAAACAAACACATACATCAACTAAAACAATAATAACAAAAAAATTACGCTAAAGCATAATAGCCCTACCCTTATGCTCCTCTATTCGACTTGAATGAACAATCTGAGATTGCGCCCCTACAATGGCCAAGATCATTCTGTAGTTAAATAGCTTCTCTTTAGTATAACTGCCAATTCTTTCTTCCCGGAGTTGTATACAAGCAAGGCCTGAAGGGTTATGTTTCTTGCTATCCTTTTAAGTGTCATTTGCATCTTCATAGAACCATTTCGTATCCAACTCACAGACTTTAGTCATTACAAAGAAAAACCTTTTTTCCAATCATAGTGGGCTGAAGACTTTAAGGCCTTACTTCTGGATCTCCGAAAAAAAAACAAAATAACCTATTGAATTTGTAGACCTCTTCATAAAGTAAAAGTACTTAAACAGGTTCACTGAACTCTCTATCTTCCCCTCTCGACATAACACTTTAAACCCAATAATAGTCCTCGTCGAGTTCGGCCTAGCTGGGTTAAGGTTATCCTATAATACTTCTGAATGTCAACGACGAGTTGACTCAAAGAAAACCTTATCCCAACCTTCAGATGGTTTTAATAAATGGCCAAGTACCCTATAGGAGGGTGACATGCCCTCCACTTGGAACCTGCAAGCATGACCTGATATTCCTTAGGAATATAAAAGCTCTTCCTAAGTTCTTAGACCTCGGTTTATCCAAAAAATGAAATTTGGTCCACAGCAGTAAGAGAAAATATTTCAGGAAACGCCACTGCCAACTGAACAATAAATTCATCCTCCTCCTCTTAAGATGAACTTATGGTCGCAAATGATGCTAGCCTATCTTCAGACACACTACCTTCCTTTTTAGAACTAAACACCACAAACACTCGCTTTTTCCTACTCACTCTTCTCCTACTTGACTCACCAACATTATAATCAAAAATATTCCCTTGGCTAGACAAGCCAAAAGAACTACCCTCCACACATGCCAGGGACACAGTTTTAACCTCCCACCTTGAAGATCTAGAAGACAAAGATAGAAAAGAAGACATAATTTCTTTTTCTTTTATCTTAAATCCCTCGGTTGAACGTGAACAAAAGGTTCACTGGAAAGAGATCGCCTCACCGGGCACTTGTCGGACGTAGAAAATAGGTTGTTAGAAGAAAGCAGAAGAGTTTGTGAAAGCAAAAAGGCAAAGAAAGTGACAACACACAATGAAAAACCTAAAAACGAAACATGCAAACTTTTTATATAGAACCCTAAAGTTTCCATACGTGTCTCAACGAAATCTTCTCGGGCCTCACGGCATTCAATGTCGTAGCCTCAAAAATAAGCGTTATCTGATTACGTAAAATATGATAACTATTAACAAATAGTAAACGCGGCAATTCAAATTATTACACTTATCTCTATTCCTAAAGACCTTGAAACCCTAATTACAACAAGACCTTGGCCTAATGTCGCCATGCCAAGGTTTGGGGAGCTTATGATATATATGGGATCTCAACCTCAAACAAAGGTCTAGATCTCAACAACATACAAGTTTGGATCTCAGCAACACACAAAGCGAGACCTCAACAACACATAGAGGCCAAAAGTTTAAACCTCAGCATATACCAAGTATACACTAAAATCACACCAAGTGTACGGGATCTCAGACTAAAGCAAACGAGGTCTCATACTACATTAACAAGGTGAGAATTCAATGAGGTCATGCTTATTCATACATGCGTAAGAATATGCTACAATCACAGAGAAATATAGCGGTGTGCAATCAGTAGTTACAGCTATGGCTAACATGCTAGAATGTGACAACGAATTCTAAAAATGGAGGAAGGAGATATATAAGCCCAAAAGACAACCAGGTATGGGGACTCTTGGGCTAATTGAAAGATAATATACAAACTCAATGCTAACTTAAGCATCAGAGGGTTTACTCCGGAGAACCACTCCAGGATCTATTTTATAGAAACGTTTACCATCCAGGGAAGTGAAGAGTTTGATATCAGAATCATCTTACTGGATCTTAGTTGAGCTGCAGATATGGCCTTCATCAACCAACAAATTACCCAAACTTAAAATGAACATTGTCCACAATGTTGTATGAAAAAATTAAAACAACAGGAAAACAAACTTCTCTAATACTGAGATACTGTCCAAAGCTACAATTGAATTGAATAGGTTTGGTTCAAAGGAATTGTATGGGGTGCAATCATTATTCTTGTGTTTGGTTGGGTGAATAGGACTAATGAATAGTGTTAAAATAACTAAAATACCCTTATCTTAAGCATTTTATTACTAAATGAGAAAATGATGATAAAGAAAATAGAGTGAGAAAATAATGAGAGAGAAAGTAGACTGAGAAAAATGATGAGAGAAAAACTAGACTGAGAAAATGATGAGAGAGAGAAAGTAGAGTGAGAAAATAATGAGAGAGAAAGAAGATAGAGAAAATGATGAGAGAGAAATTAGAGTGAGAAAAATGATGAGAGATAAAGTAGAGTGAGAAAATAGAGTGAAAAATGATGAGGGAAAAAGTAGAGAAAGAAAATAATGAGAGAGAAAGAAGAGCGAGAAAAATGATGAGAGATAAAGTAGAGTGAGAAAAATGATGAGAGAGAAAGAAAAGTGAGAAAATGATGAGAGATAAAGTAGATTGAGAAAAATGATGAGAGAAAAACTAGACTAAGAAAATGATGAGAGAGAAAGTGGAGTGAGAAAATAATGAGAGAGAAAGAAGAGTGAGAAAATGATGAGAGAGAAATTAGAGTGAAAAAATGATGAGAGATAAAGTAGAGTAAAAAAATAATGAGAGAGAAAGAAGAGCGAGAAAAATGATGCGAGATAAAGTAGAGTGAGAAAAATGATGAGAGAGAAAGAAAAGTGAGAAAATGATGAGAGATAAAGTAGAGTGAGAAAATGATGGGAAAGAAAGAGGAGTGAGAAAATGATGGGAAAGAAAGAGGAGTGAGAAAAATTATGAGAAAGAAAGATAAGTGAGAAAATGATGAGAGAGAAAGAAGAGTGAGAAAAATAATGAGAGAGAATGGGAGTGAGAAAATTATGAGAGAGAAAGAAGAGTGAGAAAAATTATAAGAGAGAAAGAAGAGTGAGTGTGGGCTGGGGAGAGCTGAATGGGTAAAATTGGAAGGAATTTTTTTTTTTTTTTTGCCAATTTTTTATTGCACAAAATTGCAATTCTTGACTAATGTAGCTGAATTCCAATTCAGGCTTTGGAAGGAATTGGAATTGGGAGTTTCAATTCCTTTGAACCAAACAAAATAATTAGGGCTAAATAGGAATAAGGTTATAATGAATTTACAATTCCCTTGAACCAAACGTGCCGTAAGTAATTGGGGATTCGAAGATAATTAGGAAAAAAACATTAACCCCTTAAATGACATAATAGAAAACACCAATACAAAAAAAAGAAAAAAAACACACAAAAATAAATATTAAATGCTTAGGTTGCCTCCTAAAAAGTGCTCTCTTAAAGCTAATAACTAAACTACTCATAAGATGATGAGAATAGCCATCTCTATACTCAATAAAAGATGTTCAAAGATGGTCACATTTTGCACATAGCCTCTATTTTCAAAATGATTCAATAGACACTTGTCCTCAAACTTATAGTGAGATTATCAAGAAATTCCACTTTATACCACTCATCCGATCAATGTAGTCCTCCTTTAGCTATCCATTTTCTGTTTTTTGGGTGATTCTATGGCATTGAATTTCTTTCTAACCACCTCATGATCTGTGATATATATAGGACCCCATCTCAACTAAAGTTTAGATCTCAGCAACACACAAGATGGGACCTCCTCACAGCTAAAGTCTGGATCTCAACGATACATGAGATCTAGACTTTCACAAATTTCTAATCTCAGCAGACTGAAGGCCTGAATCTCAGTCAGCAACATGTTTCTTAGTTAAGCCTTGACCTCTAGGTCTAAGTATAGAAGTTAAGAATAAAAACAAACTAAAACCACGCAAGTGTATGAGACCTCGAATTAAGAACGGGCGAGGCTTCAGATTACACCAACAAGGTGGGACCTTAATGAGGTCATACTTATCCATAAGTATGTAATAGTATGTGACAATCACGGAGAAACGTAACAGTGTGTAATCAGCAGTTACAACTATGGCCAACGTGCTGAGCCATTACAATTAATCCCCCTAATCGTGGAACAGGATATATAATCGAGAAAAACTACTAAGTAAGGGACTTATGGCAAAACTCCAGTATATCTAGCAAACAGAAAACTAACTTAAGAATCGAAGGATTTACCTCGGGAAACCACTTCGGGATCTGTTTTGTAAGCTTATCTATTATTTAGGAAGACGAAGAGTTTTGGATTGAGATTATCCTAGAGGGTTGCGAATACGGCCTTCATCAATTGGCGCCGTCTGTGGGAAACATTTAATTTCTAAAGGAATATTCGCAATCTCTTTCATCAATTCTTCAAACACTACAAAGATGGTGGACACCAAATCTAGAGACGTTGAACTGTTGAAGGAACCAGCCAAGGTGGGACACAACGCAGTTGTTCAAGCCCCGTAGAAAACACCTCACTACGTTTAGGTGAAATCTCTGAACGATCTGAACATCCATCTAGTCATGAAAGTGGGCATTCAAAATGCACAACTTCATATTAGGGCAATTCACCAGGGCGGAGACAATACGAAGATGACGAAAAAGTTTTTATGGAACAATATCGTGCACAATTAGACGAATTTCGTAGAGCTAAACATTATAAGTGCCTATCTGAGGTAAGAACAAAACATGATAATCGGAGACACACCCGACGGAAGAGAAACAATGATGGGAAGGAGGTTTCAAGTTCCCATGTTGGTGATAATTATCAAAATGACCGTTTCGAGGTCAAGTTGAAGCATGATTTAAAACAACTCCGACACAATGATTTCCCTCATATCAGTAAGAAAGTGGTTGATGATATTAAAGGTTTGTTAGATTCAAATGATGAAGGAGACATGTCGTCACCTTTCACGCTCAACATCATGCAGTATCCAACACCCGTAGAATTCAAACGGCCTGATGGGATTCCATCTTATGAAAGGGACTCTGATCCTCTAGATTTTCTATCGCGTTTCAAATACGCAATGAAGTTCAATAATGCTCCGATAGAGGTGATGTGTAAGGCATTCCCCATTTATCTCAATGGAAAGGAACAGGTGTGGATCGATGGCCTACCTCGTAGCAGTGTCTCATCTTTTAGGCAATTAGCGTAGCTTTTCCACACTCGTTGTTGGATGATGCCCTAAAGACCAATCATGTAATGATTTTTTGGGCATATATATGTATCATAACGTTTATAATCTATGGCAATTTATTGTTATGTTTAATTTCATATCTGCGTATTATGAATAAATATAATAATGTTCCTAGAATTTAATTATTCTAAAACAATCCCTAGTCAAGTATTATCATTAAAGGGACAATGATAATGCATTAAGACTAGTGTATGTAGTGACTGATGAAATGTGTCATGATATGAGATATCAAGTCAATACATTGGTACATATTAGAGAACTCTGTACTGGATTGACCAGCCATAGGAAATGTTACATGGGTTATTATATGAAATGTCATAAGCATTTCTCATAGTGATGATGGTGTAAGTAATCCTTAGACTTGAGGTCACCAGAGATCCCAACATGAGGAATTGCATGTTTTGATGCTACTAAACGTTACCCGTAACAGGGTAAACTATAAAAGTGGCAATTAGATATGTAATGAATCATGTGGTGGGATTTTGAGTGATCAAGATAGAATGAGAGTGATATCTTTGGGCCCCTTGATCAAGTGAGTCCATAAAATGCATGGCCGTGCTCAAATGATTCGATATGTGATATCGAGCTCATTTGCTTAGATGTGTCTACTTGGGAATCAAGAAACGTAAAGATTGAACTATGCGAGTTGACACGCTCCATGGTTCGTGTTCAATCAAGATATCTGAGGCAAAGTGATTGAATTACATGGTAACATCTATCACAAGAAAAGTAATGTCAAATTACTAATATTCTTATAACTTGGGTAGCATTGATGTGTTGCTAGATGCCGCTCAATGTTTATGGCATAAAATAGATTTTATGTCATTGCCAACGTTATAAGAACCTATTGGGTCATACACTTAGATTGTATCCAAAAGAAGTGTAAAATTTGTGATGAATTTTGATTAATTTAAGAATCCTATTACGAATAGGACTCTAGAAGGTTTCCAGTTTAAATCGGTATTTAGTTTTGGTTTCTAAATGGTTTTATTTTGTGTTAATAAATCTGAAATGGTTTTGGATTTATTAATTCATGTAATGGCCGAAAATTATAAGAAAAATAAGAATGGGATTCTTGTTTTGGCAACTAATGAAATTTGGAAAGTTGAAATTTAGAAAGTTCCAAAATAGATTAGGACTTGGGGTTCAAGTAAAACTTTTTAGGCGAAGTTTTATCCTCATCTTTTTCTATATATTTGGACATAAACTTTCAGTAACCTCCAACCCAACATAAGTAGAAAGAAACACATTATTTCTTGCTGCTTGAGACCGAAAATAGAATTATTCTTGGAGAAGAGAAATTCTACAGCATATCCAAACTAGAAAACTGAACCTCTTGTTCTTGTTTGAGCATATCTCTTTCGGCCCTTTTCTTGAGAAGAATTGCAGCCAAATTTGCTACAACATAAGAAGCTTTTCTTCTGTTCTTTAGAATAAAAAACAGCCGCTTCTTATGTGGGAAAGAGCAAGAAAAATCGAAGCTTGGAGAAGCTTCAAAACCTGAAACCAAAAGCAAAGATCCAAGCTAGCACTAACGGTTCTTTTGCTGCTTCTTCCTTGATTAATTGTGTGACAATTAATTTGCGACTTAGAGACGATCGTGTGGATACCATAGAGGCAAAGTTCCACTAGGATTTGCTCGGATTCGACGAGCAAAGTATTCACAAGAAAGAACAACTGCTACCGGTAAAGGTAAATCTCTTCATGACTGGTTTGAAATCACTTTGTAAGGATCCTTGGAGGAAATAAAAAATTTTAAATTCCACTACGTGTCGTATTTGATTTCCTACACTCGCTTCTTTCAAAGGAAGAAATTTCAAAAATGACTACAAATATGATGAATCTCAAGCAAGGGAAAGATGAATCTCTGAAATTGTATGTAGAAAGATTTAATAACAGAAGTCTTCAAGTGGCTGATCGAACAAATCAATCGGTAATCTCGGCTTTCATGAACAGTTTGAATCTTGGACCATTTTACACGAAATTGGCATGGGACACACCAATTGACAGTCAAACACTATGGAAAATGGTGGAGAGTTATACTAAAGAAGAAAAAGCCAAAAGGAAGAAGTGAGAAAATGAGAAAAAGCATCGGGAGTATGCTAAAGGGAAAAATGCCCAGAATAGCACTTTCGATAGGCTAAACTATAATTGGGGTAGTTTGGAGCCTCGAATTTAGGGAAAAAATCTCATGCCACTAACCAAGAGTCACTTCAAAATCCTTTCTATATATAGAAATCTCTTTAGACTTGATCACATTAACTGCAAACCGCACAAAAGGTCATGGCACTTGTGGTGTGCTTTGCATAATGATCATAGACATGATACTGAGGACTACAAAGACCACAAGAAAGAAATAAAAGATTGCATCCGTAATGGGATGTTTGGTCATAATGTCCAAACGTGGCACTTTCATTTTAATGGAGCCCAACCTCAGTTTGGAAGCCGAGGAGGTGGCTACCACATAGGAGGACAAGATATAATGCGCACGTCACGGCTATATAGAGAATACGCAACAAGCGAAACAGGACCTAAGATTTAAATTGCAAAATTCTAGAACCGACAGAATTGAGACCGAATGAATGAAACATCGCCACAACCTAGGGTTCTACTAGATTGATATGACTCAAAGGTATCACAAACTGGTCAAGTTTGATAAGCCCAATGTTTTTTACAAGAACAAAGAGATTAAATCACTCAAACTCTCAAGGACGTAATGTCACAAAAATCTTCTCAACTTGTCTATTCTTGTATTAACCGAATCGCCTCTTTAAAAGCTACAAGATTGTCTTAATAAGGAAATAACTAAATCCTAATCTAATTCTTAAGGGGGAGAGGCAGCCAAATATCCTTAAAACAAAAAGGAAATACAGAACCCTAAAGCCAATTGGACTTGGAAATTTGGCCCTTTAAGGCTTCCTTCAAGCTTACAAAGTTGGCTACTAAAATTACATAATAATTTCATTATTCACGGGACTATTCACAACACTATGCACTATTCACAGTACTATGCACTATTCACATTTTGGCCCTTCAAGAATTAATAAATTCCTAAAACTAAAGCCACAAAAATTAATGAAATAATTTGGCCTATTATCACAATAGAATTCGACCAAGGCAAAACTAGTGCTATTCAAATCGGACTTGCAATAAATTAATGACTTGCAAGTCTTGGCCGCATGCTTAACGAGCTTGAATGTCTTGAATTAAACCATTTAATGGTTTCATGAAGTTGTTTAACTCTAACTCTCGCCATCAGCCCAGTGATATTCCTTAATGGATCAAATGCTTGGTAAATAGATTGCACGGCCCCTGGATTCCCATCAAGTAGGTTGAACAGCTCCCAGATTCTCATCATTCCCCCTCTCCACAAAAGGATTCATCCTCGAATCTTTAACAACACCCTTGGGATAAAATTAATATACTTTGACCACCTTAGGGAGTAAAATAAATAGTTTGGCAAGGGAAAACGATGACTTTTCTTTTTACCTCTTCTCGAGCCACTCTCGTAATTGCATTTTTTTGCCAATCTTTGAAGGCTCCAAGTATGAATCAAAGGGTGGGCAAATGGTCTTTTTCCAAACACAAAATCAAGGTGTGGAAGAATCAAAACATCATCAACCGACTGGGGCTCTTGGTTTTGATGACCTCCATTCATTGGATACGCCAAATATGATACATCAGGCTCTTCTTCCTTCTCATCCTTCTAATTTTGAGTGAAACTTCATAAACTTGTATATGACTGATGTTCTCCCTTTGCTCATCACTCTCCATGGCTGGAGCATTAAATGATCTCATGGGCACTAATGTTTCTTCTCCTCTTGATGACTCTTCTTCACTGTCAGTTTTAGCTAGAGAAGGCATAAAATCATTGGATTTACTATCAGAAATCACATCCTCATTAAATATAGAGTGAAAAAGGAAATCTTAATAATAGTGATGCCAATCAAATGTTCTTTCAACCTTCCTTTCCCATTTGAAGTACGCTTCAGGATCTACTCTACCTTGGAAGGTTGGAATTTTCATTTTAATGCTTCCCAAATTTCTACCAATTTTATCAACTTAGTTTCAGCCTCTATGGGAAGTAGAAGCCCCATTAGAATCTTCACTTCTGTCGGAATTTGAAGAACTTTTTCTTCTACATTTTGACTTTCTAGAGAAGGATTTAGTGAGGGATCTCATACTTTCTTGCAAAATGTTAGACAATTGCTCAATCTTGTTGTCAAAAGTGTTGGAATCATTTGAGGTTCTTTAATTTCATAAGAACCCAGACCTGATTGACTACTACTTGGGAGTCACTGTATGTCTGCACATCTCGAGCCTTCATTCTTTGAGCCAGCTTTAGTCCTGTAATTTACATGGTTCATTAATAATATTCATTCACTACTCGTCCCATACTTCACTTCTACTTTAGATTCATTTGCTTTCATATATGCATGCAATCAAATAGCTTTCCAACTTTAGATCCCTTGATAAATTTTTTTTATTATGTAATTGCTAGTTTGTTGTTTATGGGTATGATACGAATCTTAAACCAAAGAATAAGAATTCGAACCTATACCAAAGTGTTGGTCCTAGTATCGTCCTCTAGGTTAAACTAGTCTTCCTTTAGCAAGACACCCAATGGAGTTATCAAAGACCCAAGATGTGAACTATGACTATTCTTGAAACCTTACTTTTGTCCACTTGACACCCAATGGAATTATTAAAGACCCAAGATATAAACTTTGACTATCCTTGGAACCAATCGGCACACTCAGATTGTTGAGGGAAAGAAACTCAACAAAATAGCTAAAACATGAACCTAAGAGGCTATCCTCAAAGACTCAAAACAAGTTCTAAACTAGAACTCAAAGAAAAACTAAAAGCTCTCAAGTTTGTATTGATCAAAAGTCTGAATTTTATTGTGTCTGAATGCCTCTATTTATTGGTTACAATGTATAAGAATTAAGAAAGCCATTCCTTAGTTGGATTAGCTTTTTAGGAAACTAACTAAAGAACTAATTACTAAAAAGAATAACTATTCTAAGAAAAAGGAAATAAAACAACAAGTAGTTGCCTAAAACTAATCCAAGTGTGTTGGCTGAATTCTGCTTGAGCAGAATTTCCCATTCAGCTTTGGTAATTCCTTTAATCATCATGGCCTTGGCCGAATTGGAGCTTCTTTACACCAATTTGGAAGCTTCATTAACTTGATCATGAAGAATGAACAACACTTGGCTCATCATTTACAATACTAAGTAAAATGACAAGTGTTGAACTAGAATTGGAAGTCTTCCTTGCTGCCTTAGCTTCGGATTCAATGAATTCATTTATGAAAGAGATTAAGGTAGCTTTCATTCTCTTAGTCCTTGATCTAGTCATTGGCCCTCCAATGCCTTGCAATGGATCTTGTTGTGGAGTTGTAGGTGAACTTGGTTGAACAGATGTCTCGGCCCTCCTTAGGTTTTCATCAGGGTATGCACTAATTTTATCTTCCAATTATTGAAATAAGGGTATGAAGCGAAGTATGTCATTACATTGTCCTTTCTGTCTTGGTTTATATTGGGTGGTGAAATAATTTTGTTTCAAAGCTTAGGAATAGCATATTCTTCTCCAATGACTAAATGTACTTTAGTTATTAGGGACAAGTTAATGTGCAATGAATTGGTTGACTTGATTCATACAATTGCTACAATTGATAAGAATGTGTTCAAATTGATTTTTTTTTTTTTTGGTCAACCATGCTATAAAGTTAGTCGCATTATCTATAATGCCATGAACATTATAGAAGATGATGACCTGAAAACAGTGTATGACATTGTTAGAGTGGGTTGGTTATTGTGTTGAAATTTATGTGAAGAAGGACATGATCCCAACTTTTGCCCTGAGTCATTGTTCTTTTGTTTCACTACTTAAGAATGTCCCACATCTAAACTCAGTGAACCCATTGTTATTATCTGCTTCTTTTTTCTATAGACAAGTAGAATTTGTACCCCATCTAATTGAACCGAATCCACCTACTTCTATGGTTGGTTTGTTGAATGAGCAGGGAGAACTCCTGCATATTTCTACCACCACAAAAGGACAAATTAGCTAACCATCTTCTAACGTGTATCCCGTCGATGTGTATAGCTTAACATGCATTTTGTTTTAGAGAGAAGTCATGCCTAATCATGTTCTTGAGCCAATTGATAAATATAATATGATATTGGAAATAATAATTCTAGTTGGCATGAAGATGTAGACAATATCATTGTTCATAGGGATGTTCTAAGAAACAAATCATCTAATTCACATCAAATGATAAGGGGAGCCCTATATTGAAGGTGTGGGCCTGGACAATGACTCTAAAAGTAATTATGAAGGTGGCAATATAAATTTTGTAGGGGAAGACACTCGTTCAATGGAGAAGTGGCCTAATCAAGTTTGCACTCTGAGGGATTTGGTTTTCTTCAATGATATTAGAGATTTAGATAATGGTAACCCCACTAATCGAGGTGTGATATAGAACGTATCCCTATCTAGAGCAAAGAAAACAAACAAATTAACTTAGTCATACAATTTGAAAACAATAAGCAATTCAAAAAGCAATTATTTCGTGGTCTGTAAGTCACAACAGACTATTAAAGAATGTGAAGAGCGAAAACAAACGGCGAAATTGAGAAAATAGCAGCTCCCGCTAAAACATTTGCAAAAATAGCAGCTTGACCAAGTCATTTGAGAAAATAGCAGCTTGACTGTAAAAGCGATGGGAAAATACCGAAAAACCCCTGATACAATCCAAGTTCATGGTTTAACTTCATGTCACCGTTCTGCTGCCATTTTTTCATTCTTCATGGATTTAACTGCCCATTTCCACGGTACGGTGCGTACATGAAATCAAATCCACGTACAGGTTAATTCGTTGTTAATAATTAAAAATGTAAACTACATCCCGACCGACGACGAAACAAAATCCACTTGTATGAAACTGGAAATTGGATGTTTGAAGCTGGCCGAAGAGTTAGTATTAAGGTTCTGCAGACAATTACGGATGGACGACGACATGTGTTGGTGTTGGACGAATAAACGAATTTATTCGAGAATTTAATCGACGTGTGGTCGACATTTAGTCGACATTTAATCGAGATTTTAATCGAGACTTTATTCGAGGTTTGATCGACATTAAGTCGATGTTTAATTATCGCGCCCACTCGTATTCTCTCGGCGATATAAAAATTTACGGAATTATTATTTGAAAACCGCGCCCACTCGTATTCTCTCGACTGATCGTTCTCCCATCATCACTTACAACGCCGAAGAACACGGAAGTAACATTTTTCAACCAATTGTTATTCTCTGATCTTGATAACCCATATAAATCCACCATTTACACCATATTCAAGCATTGCAAATTAAATGGCACGTACGCGAGGTGGACGTCCGGCAGTTGGCGCAATGGAGCAGACATCGAGAAGCTAAGGACAAGAAGAAGGTTAGTTCACATGTTGCTTCATGTTTGTTACGTTTAGAAATCATAGTGCTTGGTTACTTATTTTTGAGTTTTTGCCGCGCATTTCGTTTAGAATCTGTTATAGTTTTTAGGGTTTTGCACATGCTTGTTACGTTTAGAAATACTATTTTTTTATAACCTGAAACACACAAAAACTGTCCACAAAACACTCGAGAACCATGTTACTAATTAACACTTGGGCGAGAACAAGTGTCGACTGAATGCCCAAAATACCTCGACTAAGCCTCGAACAAATGAGTCGTCTGTATGCCGATTGTCTCGATCAAGACTCGATCAAAGGCTCGAGGCAAAAGCCTCGAGCAAGTGTCGATTTAATCTATCTCTCTTTGGTTTTGTAATGTGCGATATTTTTTCTAAACTTTCATTTGGTTAGTTTCACAAAAAGCCTCGAGCAAGTGTCGATTTAATCTATCTCTCTTTGCTTTGTAATGTGCAATATTTTTTCTAAACTTTCATTTGGTTAGTTTCACAAAAAGCCTCGAGCAAGTGTCGATTTAATCTATCTCTCTTTGTTTTGTAATGTGCGATATTTTTTCTAAACTTTCATTTGGTTAGTTTCACAAAAAGCCTCGAGCAAGTGTCGATTTAATCTATCTCTCTTTGCTTTGTAATGTGCGATATTTTTTCTAAACTTTCATTTGGTTAGTTTCACAAAAAGCCTCGACCAAGTGTCGATTTAATCTATCTCTCTTTGCTTTGTAATGTGCGATATTTTTTCTAAACTTTCATTTGGTTAGTTTCACAAAATGCCTCGACCAAGTGTCGATTTAATCTATCTCTCTTTGCTTTGTAATGTGCGATATTTTTTCTAAACTTTCATTTGGTTAGTTTCACAAAATGCCTCGACCAAGTGTCGATTTAATCTATCTCTCTTTGCTTTGTAATGTGCGATATTTTTTCTAAACTTTCATTTGGTTAGTTTCACAAAATGCCTCGACCAAGTGTCG
The DNA here is from genome assembly GCA_020080225.1 of Gynochthodes officinalis. Classification (NCBI taxonomy): domain Eukaryota; kingdom Viridiplantae; phylum Streptophyta; class Magnoliopsida; order Gentianales; family Rubiaceae; genus Gynochthodes; species Gynochthodes officinalis. The sequence continues at coordinate 7,613,777 of CM034620.1, forward strand.
ATTTAATCTATCTCTCTTTGCTTTGTAATGTGAGATATTTTTTCTAAACTTTCATTTGGTTAGTTTCACAAAATGCCTCGACCAAGTGTCGATTTAATCTACCTCTCTTTGCTTTGTAATGTGCGATATTTTTTCTAAACTTTCATTTGGTTAGTTTCACAAAATGCCTCGACCAAGTGTCGATTTAATCTATCTCTCTTTGCTTTGTAATGTGCGATATTTTTTCTAAACTTTCATTTGGTTAGTTTCACAAAATGCCTCGACCAAGTGTTGATTTAATCTATCTCTCTTTGCTTTGTAATGTACGATATTTTTTCTAAACTTTCATTTGGTTAGTTTCACAAAGATACCAAAACTAGAACAGTGATGCAAGTGTATAATTGTATTTAGTTTATGAATGGCCTTCGAATAAATTTATTATAAATAACAACTTCTTGTAAAATTTATAGTTTGCCAAATTACAGTGAATGCATATATTCCATGTTTCATATTAAAAGGTGAGAGTGACTATGTGCAATAATTGAACGGATTTGACAATGCAATGTGTAGGGACATTTAGGGCTGTAAACGAGCCGAACATAAACGAACAGGCCTTGTTCGTTTATTGTTCGTTAATTTCTTAGACTGTTCGTGTTCGTTTATGTTCATTTATATTTGTGAAATATGTGTTCGTGTTCGTTTATGTTCGTTTATTAATGTTCACGAACAGTTCACGAACACTTATCGAACACGTTAACGAACACGTTCGCGAACACTTAAACGAACACGTTCGCGAACACTTAAACGAACACGTTCGCGAACACTTAAACGAACACCTTCGCAAACACTTAAACGAACACGTTCACGAACACGTTCGCGAACACGTATATATATTTTTATAAATATAATAATATTATTATTATTTTTAAAAAAAAAAATTTGAGCAAATTGAAGCCAATCCAAACGGTTTAGCCTCATTGCATTGCATTTCTAAAGTTATGCATTGCATTGCATTTCTAGAGTTAGGGGGGAGGTTTCCTCAATTTATAGAGGCATTGGAAGCAAGCCAAACCATCCACTTCCGATGTGGGATTTCAGTTGGAGAGTAAAAATAGAAAAAATAACACATAGCAAGAATCGAACCCACATCCACCCACTTAACAACACAAAGCACTAACCACCATGCCACAACAAATTTCCTTACACATTATCAACAAACTATTTTATTATATATATTATATTTATATTATTATTTTAATATAAACGAACAATAAACGAGCTTTAAACGAACGTTAACCGAACTTGTTCATGAACACTAAACGAGCTTGTTCACGAACATAAATAAACGAACGTATACTTGTTCGTGTTCGTGTTCGTTTATTAAACGAACACTAAAATGTGTTCGTTTATTGTTCGTTTAGCTTAACAAACGAACATAAACGAACGTAACCGATCTTGTTCACGAACGGTTCACCGAACGTACTAGTTCGTTTACACCCCTAGGGACATTTGAAGGCGCAAATGGTCGTTCAGGGAGAGTTTTTCAACGCTCAGGTATCACAATATTGCTATTATGAAGCCAATATGAAAATGATCCAGTCGAAATTGACTGAGACGCAAAAGGAAATACTTCGAAGGGAGAGTTGTCTAGCTGAAATTGCTCTTGACCACGAGCATACGTTCTGGTGCAAACAGATCATACATTCCCTATTGTTGAGGCAACTCAAACCGGACGAGATATCCAAGCGGGAAAATAGTATTTACTTCAACGTTGCGGGGAAGAAGGTAAAATTTGGCAAGAGGGAGTTTGCCATAATCACGGGCCTGAAGATGGGCGATTTTGATAGTGCATATGCCAAGTACCGCGCACCTAATGGTCCTCCGTCAATATAGAAGTTCATTAAACACCTTGGTGCGACGGAGGAAGCTACCTACGATGAAGTGATGAAGGCCTACGAGAGGATAAACTCAAGTTACTCAGACATTGATGTGGTGAGCCTGACACTATTATACGTACATATCATTCAACGGCATGGCAAAGGGAACTCGAATTGTAGACAAGCTCCTTCATTTGGCCTGTTATTGTTAGAGTTTTGATGAAATTCCGTGTGAATCATCCTCTGATGACGACCGATAGTGCTAGAAAAAGCATGATTAATGCCTTGAAGCAAACAACTCACCCTGAAAACAGGACATACACTCTTGGGGGATTCCCAGTGGCATTTGGGGTAAGATTACGGTTCACTTGTGTTTTAAGTTATATAACTACATGTGTAATATTGACTTCAATGGCCTAATATTCCCATTTTCTCAGGTGTTCGCATATGAGATAATGCCACATCTTGAGCGTCTGAGGATGGTGCAAAGGGTTGAATCCTCTGGGGACAAGCCGAGGATGTTTAGGTGGAAAGGCGTGAGTTGTCAACGGAGAGAACAAGAAAGGAAGCAGGTGTGGGCAAAGCAGACATCCGGCGAGGTATGACATCACACAGTGTTAATGATTTGAGATCTTCTTTAGGAAATGTAAATTTCCTCATGCACCAAAATTTAATGCAGAATGTGAAAATAACCCGAATGAAGCCTACTCCAGAAGAACGGGAAAATTTCTTGCAATGGGAGCAAGAGGCAGAGGAGGCAGAGGAGGCAGAGGGGGACGATGCGGAGTTGGGGGGAGAGAATGCCGATGCTGCTGATTTTTATGTGTCCTATAGGAAGAGGAGTAGAGAAGAACACATCGAATCTGGTGAAAAGCGGCAGAAAGTCCGACATGAGGTCGAGGCTGAAGGAGATCGACCAAATGATATCATCCAGTAGCTACTTGAACTACAAAGCAAGACCGAGGCAGAATTGGCTAAGTGTCAAGATGAGCTGAGGCTTCTAAAGTCGGATGATACAGTGAAGACCCTAAAAGAGGAGCTGGATGTGATGACGGCTAAGGTGTACATGTTGGAAGAATATGTGCACATCCTAATGTCGCGTGGTGCAACGCGGCGACCATCCCCCGAATCCAGCCCCTTGCAAGGCACTTCCCCAAGCTACAGCCTTGATATAAATAAAATTCCAGGGGCTCAGGGCATTCCTATAGCCGAAGAGGGATCAACTGTTGCCGATGACAACAAAGTAATTCAAGAAGGGTCTAAGTCGGCCGGCATGTTTGCCGAAGGCATTGGAGCAGACATAGGCCTTCAAGATCGAACTGGGCCGGTCGGTGATGAACAGGACACGGCAGGAGAGACCTTAGGGCCGGTGCAGGAGGGGCAAGTGGAGCAATTGTCTAAGGAAGAGACCTCTGTGTTGGAGATAGTCCATCGCTTAGTATCGAACATAGAACTCCTTCGCCCAATGTCCCCGTACCTGCAACAAGTGCGCCACCACCTCCAATGAAGGAAAGAGGTACCAAACCCCCAACGGAGGAAGGGGTGGCGCAAAATCTGGGCCTGACTCTTGGCCTTGCATCAGAGGAACATAGTCTGGCATCTTTGCTTCCAACGGAAGCACAGGATGTAGCAATGAAGGAGTGGATGCGGCACAAACCAACGCTCTATTTGTGGACACGAATAGGGATTTCTTTGGACTCGATTTCTTTGAAGACTATGTGGACAAAAGGATATTGGCTCAATGATCTAGTAAATTTGGGTTTTTAGTCGACGTAATATTAAAACCTTTCTAATATTTGCTTTTCTCCCGAATTGAATCCTTTTCGTTGCAGCAAATTGATTTGTATACCTCAATCTTTGCATAAGCGGATCATTAACATGGGCGCAAGGATTTGTCAATTATGGAGTCTACCTTGATGTAAGATTGTTCACCTAAAATTGATTGTGTTTATTGGTGTTTGAGTTTGAATAATTTTTTCAAAAGATTATATTACAAGTCATATTACTTTTTACTTTTTATTAGAAAAATTGGTGATTTTTGTTTTCTAGTTCTTTGTTGAGAGTACATATATTTAGCTAGTAGAATGATGTTGGTTTGGGTTCTTTGGAGTGCATTGTTGCGTCACTATATATCCATGGTGATTATTCTCAAATGGTATTTTTATTTACGTTCTTGACTGCTATTTTTAGTCCTAACGCTTTTACCTTTATTTTTATTTTATTTTATAACTATTTTTCTCCTCATTTTTTTGGTTTATTGATTGTCGATCCTAACTAATTTGGGATAAAGGTCATGTTGATATGTGACGTTGATGTTGATGTTGATGTATTATGTATTATTCTTGGTTGATCCCTTAAATAATTTTGCTTACTTTAAATTTAAATAATTTTGCTTACTTTATTGATTAGTCAAACCAATAATGTCTAACCTTTAAAAATACTAGTGATTATTTTATATATTACAAGTCATATTACTTTTTTACTTTTTATTAGAAAAAGTGGTTTATTTGGATTGTATGAAATAGATTTCTATTGACTTGGTAAAAATGTTACTACTGTTTTATAGACGTGTTTTTCTGTAATGGATAAAGTTTTTTGGTTTCTATAACGTATGTAAATTGACTGACTAATCTTTAAGGAATCTACTCACTAAATTGACTCACTAATTTTTATTAAAATCTGTAACGTTTCTAACGCGATGCGTACTCCTGTTTGTGTTAGACTGGCTTGAAGATGATTCATAATGACAAGAGGGATGCAAACGTGGATGACATGGCGCTGAAGCAGTTCGTCGGTGATGGTTCGTTTCCACACGACCTGACAAACCTGGACTTCCTCTTATTCCCATGTCACATAGATGGCAACCACTGGATGCTTGTGAAGATGGACATAAATGCGCAGAAATTATGTGTTTATAACCCATCGCCCCAGGGCACAGTTGTTGTTGCGAAGTTAGACTATCTAACTACAACAATGCCCAAGATACTTAAGGCGTGCGATTTTAACACATGCTATCGCACACAACATCCAGTTGGGGATGCATGGGAAGTCGTGGCTGAGCACATAGAGGAGCACCAAGAACCGAGGCTAGTATCTTTTTTTTTTCCTTTACGGCATGTTTGATCACTTATAATGTGAAATTTGTATAAATATGTGTTCCATCGTGCTTGCAGTAGCGGCGATTGTGGTATTTACGTACTGAAGTGGGCAGAATGCATAATCCATGGACTTCCGCTAAATACCATTGCACCGACGAACGCAACTGCGATGCGCAAACAAATGGCGTACAAACTTTACGTCCACGCACTTGAGGAGGATAAATTCCAGCTAGAGCAGAGGAAGAAAGGTAGAACGGAAAAAAAGCAAGAAGGGAAGGAGAGCAAGCGGCAGAAGGGAAGGAAGGCAAGGAGGGAATCATAGGAAGCAATCAATAACTTTACATAATTTAGCTAGGAATTTGGGTAAATTTAGAACATTTAGTGTAATGTTGTAAGCGTATGTTAATATCCATTATGTGAATGTGTAATTACTTTATTTTGTTGTATACAAACATAATATTGTATATCATAAGTAATAAAAATTTATATTTATCTCCTAATGGACTTCTTTTTGGATTCAGAAAAGAATGCATAATTCCTGCATTATATTTTTCACGATTCAAATTTGTGGCATATAGATACGGTGTGAAACTTTGTATATACGTATAATCATTTCTGCATAAATGAAATTATGAAACAAATTATTAAATATTGAAAAGGAGGCCAAAATGTTGAAGAAGCGAGAGATTATATGAAGGTCGGTTTTCTTTTAGTCGACATATAATCGAGGGAAAATTCGATATATAATCGAGAGTTTATCGAGATATAATCGACATATATTCGAGATTTAATCGAGGGAAAATTCGAGATATTTAATCGATAGTTTGTCGATAGTTAGTCAAGATTTTGTCGACATTTACGCGAGGGAGCGCCTTATCCGTGCACAAAACGGTGTTAGCGCGCGGCAAGCGCGGGAAATTAATTTTTGAACAATCTCCTGTACAAAAAAACAGAGCCTCTGGAGTGAAAAACGATTAGCAAACATTTTGTCCTCAATAGACCTAAATATACATTTGAGACGCACATTGCGGCCACTCTGAGCACCGAACCAAACTTCCCTCCAAGATATCAAGTACACTCCTCAATATACCAATCTGTAAGTATGAAGTACACTCCTCAATGACTCCCTAATATGATTTGTAATTCCCTTGGGTTATTATAATTGCCGGCGGGATTTTTTCTTCCTTGCTCTTTCGCGATGCGTAATTCCCTTGGGTTATTATAATTGCCGTCGGGATTTTTTCTTCCTTGATTTTTTATGATTTGTAATTCCCTTGGGTTATTATAATTGCCGAATTGATTTTTTCTTCCTTGCATTTTTCCATTATTGCCGCCTGAACTGATTAGAAAATTAACTCCTCTTATTTCCGATTGGAATGGCGCACAATGATAAATAGGTCGCTCATGTGCTTCTCGGGGAGAATGGAGTGTTGACCCATGAATGAACATAGATTCGTGGGCTATAAGAGGATTGAAACCATTTTGTTAAAGGAAGACTCGAACTTCTTGGAAATGATGAATCAAATCGTAGGCATAATGGATTTAGGTTCGGAGATCACACCAAAACTGGTGATCGAGTACCTACCAAAGTACCTATCCAAGATATCGGTGTTGCCTATAAAAAATGATCACCACGTCCAATGTTTTTTGAATGAGATTATTAAGCGGGGTGATGCAAGGATACCATTATGTGTCACCATTCGAGATGGGGACACGACGGAAGATGAATTCGGTGCTAGCAACTCGCCAATTAATCTTTCATTTGATGGTCCGGCCCGGACGGACGATGTCATACATACAAGACTAATCGATGACAACATCGTTTGCATTCCGGCTGAAGATCCTCACGCCGGTGATGAGGGGGATGATCGCGATGAGGGAATGTTTATCTCAGAAGATGAACAAAGAGTTCCCGTGGGAACAAGGCAAAAGGAAACAAACAGGATCGTCTCAAGAAATTTTCCAACCATTACCGCGACGCAGTCATCACATGCGGACTATGGTACGTCTTCTGATCGATTGGCTGCAGTGGTTGATGTTGCAGTGAAAGATGTGTTCGAAACTAGGCGGCATTTGTTCATGAGAATGTCCATGTTGGCCGTGAAGCATTTCTTCGAGTGGAAGGTTGTTAGGGCTAATAAGCAATTCTGGTACCTAAGGTGTAAGGACAAAAATTGCAGTTGGATGTTGAATGCAGCTGCCGTTGGGAATTCTTCAGCCTGGAAGATCACAAAATATGCTAACAACCATACATGCAAATCATCATTGGTCCAAAGTGATCATAAGCACGCCCGGTAGAGATGTACTTGGCTCATGGATCAAATGTAAGTACACAGATGTATGTCGGCCGTATAGGCCGAAGGAAATTATTTCAGATATTCGGTCGGAGTTGGGCGTTAACATAACGTACAATAAGGCGTGGCGCGCAAGGGAAGCTGCTTTGGAGGAAGTTCGAGGAAGTTTTGAGGATTCGTATCGGATACTTCCATCTTATTTGTATATGATGAATGAGTTGAACCCGGGAACTGTTGTTGAAGTATGTCGAGAAGAAGATGGGTGCTTCAAGTATTTATTTTTCGCATTTGGTGCATCTATTCGTGGATTCCAACGGCACATGCGGCCAGTTATTGCCGTTGATGCTTGCTTCTTGAAAGGAAAATATCCCGGTTCATTACTTGTTGCAACTAGCATAGATGGTAACAACCAAGTATATCCCGGTTGGGAATAGTTGATTCAGAGAATGACGCATCGTGGGAGTGGTTTCTCGAGAGGTTAAAGATTGCAATTGGCTCCGATGTGGATGGGTTGGTATTTGTATCTGACCGACATAAGAGCATCGCCAAAGGTATTGCCAACGTTTTTCCTAATTCCTTCCATGGAGCGTGTATTTATCATCTAAGCAACAACCTCAAATCCAAATTCAAACAAGAAGCCTTGATCCCATTATACTTTAAGGCTGCAAAGGCTTACACTATTGCTGAATTCAATGAGATGTTTGGAATTATTTCACTACAAAATCCACGGGTTGGCGAGTATTTAAGAGAGATGGGGCTTGAACGTTGGTCAAGGGCACATTCTGGTGGGAGACGCTATACAATAATGACATCCAACATTGCTGAATGTCTAAATGCACTGTTGAAAGATGCCCGCGAATTGCCTATTCATTCTTTGGTGGACTACATCCATAACACACTCCAAAGATGGTTCCACGATAGGCGTACAGCTGCGAGGGAAATCAACACAATGACCACACCATACTGTGAAGAGTTAATAGGATCAAGGATGAGAGAAGCACAATCCTATGTTGTTGATCCGGTCGATATGAATAGATGGTGTGTAAGGGATATTGCAAACCGCATAAATTTACGATGGATTTGCTTGAAAAGACATGCACGTGTCGAGTGTTTGATATGGATCAACTCCCATGTGTGCATGCACTAGCCGCTGACGCTCGGCAGTCAAATTGACCATTACACCTTATGCTCGCAATTTTATCACACTGCTGCAATTATAGGCGCTTATGCGGAGCCTATTATGCCCGTTGGTGATCCTAAGGCTTGGATTGTGCCAGAAGAAATTTTATCCATTCAACTATCACCCTCAGAACCAAGGGCTAAGAGTGGTCGGCCCAAGAAAAAGAGAATTCCTTCAACCGGCGAGAAAAAAATTGAAAAGAACTGTGGTCGTTGTGGACAGCGCGGACACAACTGGCAAACGTGCACAAATCAATTAGTTTGTAGGGACTAAAATTGTTGACACTATCTTGTTTGATGTAATGAATAGTTACAGTTCATTATCCGTATTATGTTTTATCAATAAAACACATACTCATTTGACATTTCAGTAGTTTCTGTCGACAATCGACATATTTAAGTGTTAAAATCCGCTCGTTTCGCGCATGGTATTCTTTACACCATTGAGAAATATGTGATAGAAATGTAAAAAAATGAAAAACAAAACACATGGAAATAACGAGATACTGTGCTAGAGCCTCTTAATTTGTACTTGCTTTAAAAAATTATAAATTGTTTAACAAAATGCATGAAGCTCTATATGAAGAAAAGCTCCAAAATATTATGACTCTTGTTGGTTTTTTTCTTCCTTCACTCTCACTCATTCTATTACAAAACACACAAATCAAAACAGTAGAAAACCTTATTTTTTCCTACCAGTAGATGTTGATGGACTTATATTAGTTTCTTTTATTTCAATATCAAATAAAAAAGCAAACCTCGATTTATCCAACAGCAATAAGATGTCATTCACAATAAGATGTAATATGTTCATCGACGTTTAAAATGTCGACTAAACCTCGAATAAAATGTCGACAAAACCTCGACTAAAACATCGAATAAAACCTCGAAAAAACCTCGACTAAAGGTCGTCTACAAGTTGGTTAACCTCTCGACGAAACATCGACTAATTATCGTTTATTCGTCCAACAGATGCCGACTTCCTTCCTTATTCGGCCATCTTCAAATATCCAATTGCCAGTTTGAGACGTCGGGATTTTGTTTGTTCGTCGGTCGGGATGTATTTTACATTTTTTATTATTATCCGCTCGGCGAAATCAAACCAGTTGTTTGTTCGTCGGTCATAAAATCAAACTTCATGTTGAATTATTACGTACCGTGAAAATGGGCAGTTCAATCCATGAAGAATGAAAAAATGGCAGCAGAACGGTGACATGAAGTTAAACGATGAACTTGGATTGTATCAGGGGTTTTTCGGTATTTTCCCATCGCTTTTACAGTCAAGCTGCTATTTTCTCAAATGACTTGGTCAAGCTGCTATTTTTGCAAATGTTTTAGCGGGAGCTGCTATTTTCTCAATTCCTCCCAAACAATACATAGAAAGTCAAATGCAACTTTGATATAGGAGCAAAACCTAGTGAGTACATTTGGCATAGGAGGCTAGGTTTTATATGGTATGTGTGCAATTTTGAAGTGCACTCGTAGAATGTAGCATATTACAAAATGGAGAATAGAGTGCAATTGCCTTAGTGCCAATCAAACACGCCACCACATAAATCTGAGTTCTGCAATTGTTGCCACCCACATCATGCATGTTATAGAGATAGATCCTTTTTACGTGCTGGAGAGTATTGAAAAGGATATTAAAAATGTTCTATATATTGATATTTCTTACAAGTAGGTTTGCAATGGGTGTGAAAGAGCCATTGAACTTGTTTATAATGATTTGTAGAATTCATTTGCTGAATTGTCTAGATATATAGAAGCACTTAAATTGATAGGATTTAATTTGTTACCATTTAATATGATCAAAATTATGATGTTAATACTTTATTTGGTATGCAATTGACTAATTTAAGGTGTTTTTGTACAGGGAGTAAAGTTGATAGTCTAAAGTGAAAAGATGGTATTTAATGAAGATTTAGAAGTTTTGGAGAAGCACTTTAGAAGCAAAACAGAAGACTATTTTGGATTGGTCGTGCCCACGCCTTAAAGGATGAAGTTTTGGAGAAGAAACTCAAAGAAATGCACGTGACCACGTCTTAAGCTGAGACAAAGACCAATGGGCTGAATCTTCAAGATTGAGTTTGTCTTTTGATTTAAACGTTTGTAATTCAAGTTAGTATGGATTGGATGATATTTGTTAGGGATAGATAGGATTAGATAGGATAGGGTGGTTGGTTAGGACTTTAAAGTTAAAGAATTAGGAATTGTTGGAGGAGTTTTAGGAAGTCTTTAGGGAAGTTTGTTAGAAAATAAGCCTATAAATAGGAGGGATAGTGAGCTTGGAAGGCATAAGTCTTTCATTTAATTCTTTGCAGAATTTTTCTTCATCTTGTACTTCTCTTTCTCTTTAGAATAAATATTAGAATAGTTTGGCCATCATGAGTGGCTTCATTCCGTTCCAAGGGGTGTTGATGCCAATATATTTAGTGAGGTTTTGTTCATAGTTTCATAATCTTTTGCATTCAAGTAATCATTATTTCTTGCATTATATGTTTATGGATTTTTGAATGATAAATAAATTGACAACTTATTTGCATTCTTCTTTCTATAGCTATCTATTTGTTCTTGATCCGTAATTGTCCGGAACATTTAGTACAAGTAGCACTTAAATCTTTTTGCGTGTGTAAAGTGACAGTAATCATGCATTTATGATTTAAAGGGAAGTAATGATACAAAGATTTTTAATTGTAGCTATCTCAATTATTGATTTTTGTTTTAACTGTTTTCAATGATTTCAATGCTACTATCAAATGATATGGAACGCTATCCTTTGATCATTTGTGAGTAAGGTTTGTTGTGAATGCTAGGTTCAAACAAATAAAATAGGAAAACTCAAAATTTTGTCATGGCTATCCTGCGAAATTTTCGATTAAATGCTTGAATGAAAAAGTGTTTTTAGAATCCTATGATCTAGATATATTCGGTACAAGTACACTTCCTTGGATCGGAATTCGGTAAGATTGAAATATTTTGTTTACATATTGCTAGTAATTTGTTTTATAATTTTTCTCTATTTATTTGATATTAAACGTCTTCTTTTATTTCTCCTTTTAATCTCAAGGCTAAAAACCCCCCTTCACACATAGCTCCTCGTGGGATCGAACTGGTCCACTACTACTACAAGTTAATTGTAGTTAGTTGAAGATCTGAAATAATTTTGGGGGCTTCGACAACCCGACCAAAATTTTGGCGCCGCTGCCGGGGAGCTATTTTATTTTATTTTTAGCATTGTGATTTTTATTGCATGACCCGTGCTTCTCACAAAGGTGATCTTGTGTTCATTTCAGAAATTGAGAAGGAAGCATGGCTAAGGAAGGAAACAAGAAGGAGGCTACGATTTAATTCAACACCACTTGAGGAAGAAAGAATGGCTGCAAGAGATCGTACATTGAGAGAGCTTATTGCTCCAGTCTTAAACCAACAACCTCTTTGCATACAATTTCCAAATTTAGAAGTTGCATTTGAGTTAAAATCTGGACTTATTCATTTGTTGCCTATTTTTCGTGGAAATGCAGGTGAAGATCCACACAAACATCTCAAGGAATTCCATGTGGTTTGCTCTAGTTTGAAACCACAAGGAGTGACGGAGGAACAAGTTAACTTGAGAGCTTTCCCTTTCTCTTTGGGAGATAAGGCGAAGGATTGGCTTTATTATCTTCCTGCAGGATCCATTACAACTTGGGAGGAAATGAAAAGGTTGTTTTTGGAGAAATTTTTTCCGGCCTCAAGAGCTGCAAATATTAGGAAGGAGATATATGGTATTAGACAACTTGGTGGAGAATCATTATACGAATATTGGGAAAGATTTAACCAATTGTGTGCAAGTTGTCCTCACCACCAAATTTCAGACCAGCTTTTGATCCAATACTTTTATGAAGGATTGTTACCGATGGATCGTAGCATGGTTGATGCAGCCAGTGGATGAGCCTTGGTGAACAAAACACCAACTGCAGCAAGGCAATTAATCTCAAACATGGCAGAGAATTCGCAACAATTTGGTTCAAGATCGGAAGGGACAACTAAAAGGATTAATGAGGTAAGTACTTCTAGTATTCAAGACCAAATTTCTGATCTAACTACTCTAGTTCGTCAAATGGCTGTAGGACAATTGCAAAATGCAAAGGTGTGTGGAGTTTGCTTGATTCCTGGACATCCTACAGATTTGTGCCCAACCTTGCAAGAAGATATCATGCAACAAGCAAATGCAATTGGAGGATATCCCAATCAACCCCAAAGGAAATATGATCCTTATGCAAACCATTATAATCCTGGTTGGAGGGATCATCCAAATCTTAGTTATGGGAATCCGGGTGGGCAGCCAAGATATCAATTTGCAAGCCAAAACAGACAATGACCACCACCAATGCAATCATCAAATTCAGGTATGCCTTTAGAAGATATTGTAAGATCCTTGGTTACTAATACACAACAATTTCAAAACAATGTGCGAGAAATTTCAACAAGAGGCAGGAGCTAGTATCCGCAATGTGGAGAATCAAGTATCTCAATTAGCGGCGAAGTGAGTGAATTGAAGCAAGCATTCTCAAAGGATTACCTTCTCAAGCGATGGTAAATCCAAAAGAAAGTGTTAATGCAATGATGTTGAGAAGTGGTAAGGAACTTCAACCCATACCCACTCCCCAAAAGAAAATTGTTGAGAGACCAAGGAAAAGGAAAAGAAAACCCAAAAGTAGTAAGTTACGATCCTTTATTACCTAATGATTCAATTACTAATGTTGCACCTTTTCCAAGCGAGTTAGCAAGATCAAAAAGAGAGGAGTATGAGCAAGGAATTTTAGAGACATTCGAAAGGTAGAAATAAACATTCCATTGATAGATGCAATCAAGCAAATTCCAGTATGCAAAATTTTTAAAGGAATTATGCACCAATAGAAGGAGGCTAAAAGGTGATGAAACCATCAATGTTGGGCAGAATGCATCATGATAATTTTAAAAAGTTACCCGATAAATGTATGGATCACAGGATGATTTCAATTCCTTGTGTAATTGGGAATAAAATGATTGAACATGCCATGCTAGATTTAGGAGCATCTATAAATGTTATGCCATACTCTGTATATTGTGCTCTAAATTTGGGTTCAATGAAGCCAACAAGGGTAATTATTAAGCTTGCTAATAGGTCTCTGCATATCTGAAGGAGTTGTGGAAGATGTTTTAGTTCAAGTCAATAAATTGATTTTTAAGTGACTTTTATATTTTGAAAACTGAGGATGATGATGTGGGAGAATCGGCCACTCTTTTGTTGGGGAGACCTTTTATGATGACGGCTAAGACCAACATAGATTTGGATGAGTGCACAATTTCTATAAAATTTGATGAACAAATTGTGAAGTTTAAAATTTTTGAAGCAATGAAGCATCCAGTTGATACTCATTCCTTGTGTTCTATTGATATTGTGGATCCTATTGTACAAGATGTTTTTGATGAAGAAAATGATGTTTTTTCTGCAGGATCAAGTGTAAAGTTCGAAGGGGATGAGGATATAAGTGATGAATTTGCTTTGAAAATTCCTGAATTTTTGAAGTAATTATTTCAGATTTCCCATGAAAAATTAATGCCTTACATTTTCTGAGGCCCTAAGTTAGAGTTGAAATCTTTGCCAAATCATCTCAAATATGTTTATTTGGGGGAGGATGAAACTTTACCAGTAATAATTGCAAGAGGATTAAATGAAGAACAAGAAAATAAATTGGTAAAGGTCTTAAGGGAGCACAAGGCAGCAATAGGGGGGACATTGGCAGATATTAAAGGTATAAGTCCTTCAATATGCATGCACCGGATTCTTTTGGAAGAGAATGCCAAGGCAGTGAGAGAACCTCAAAGAAAACTCAACCCAGCCATGAAGGAAGTAGTAATGAAGGAGATTCTCAAACTCCTTGAGGAAGGAATAATCTACCCAATTTCCGACAGTGAATGGGTGAGCCCGATCCATGTGGTGCCTAAAAAGACTGGCATAACTGTGGTAAAAAACCAGAATAATGAATTGGTGCCAACGAGAATCCAAAATGGTTGGCGAATGGTCATAGATTTTAGAAAGCTTAACTGAGCTACTAGGAAAGATCATTTTCCATTACCTTTTCTTGATCAAATGTTGGAAAGATTAGTTGGAAAAATTTTCTTTTGTTTTCTTGATGGTTTTTCAGGTTATTATCAAATTGTAATTGCTCAAGAGGATCAAGAGAAGACAACATTTACATGTCCATTTGGCACCTTTGCGTATAGAAGAATGCCATTTGGTCTATGTAATGCTCCAGGTACATTTCAGAGATGTATGATGAGTATTTTCTCTGATTACATTGAAAAGTGTATAGAGGTATTCATGGATGATTTCACTGTATATGGGAATTCTTTTGATGATTGTTTAGGAAATTTGGTTAAAATTTTGAAGAGGTGCATAGAAACTAATTTGGTTTTGAATTATGAGAAGTGTCATTTTATGGTGACTGAAGGCATTGTGTTAGGACATGTGGTTTCTTCTAGAGGAATAGAAGTAGATAAAGCAAAGGTTGATGTAATTGCTAGTTTACCTTACCCTACAATTGTTAGGGAAATACGTGCTTTTCTTGGTCATGCAGGATTCTACCGCAGGTTTATCAAAGATTTTTCTAAAATAGCTTTGCCATTAACCAATCTATTGCAAAAGGATGCAGAATTCAAGTTTGGAGATCATTGTAGGGAAGCATTTGACAAACTAAAGGAAATGCTAACAACTGCACCAATTATTCAATCACCCGATTGGAGCAAACCATTTGAGATCATGTGTGATGCAAGTAATTTTGTAGTGGGAGCAGTTTTGGGCCAACGAGTGGACAAGAAGAGTCATGTCATATATTATGCTTCAAAGACATTGAATTCAGCACAGCGCAATTATACCACAACAGAGAAGGAGCTTTTAGCTATTGTATTTGCTTTAGATAAATTTAGATCTTATTTGACAGGGTCTAAAGTTATTGTTTTTTCTGACCATGCAGCCTTGAGACATTTGCTGAAGAAAAAGGAGTCAAAGCCACGGTTGATAAGATGGATACTACTGCTTCAAGAGTTTGATTTGGAAATAAAGGACCACAAGGGAGCAGAAAATTCAGTTGCAGATCATTTGAGCAGTTAGTGAAGGAACAAGATCCTTTACCAATTTACGAATTATTTCGGATGAACAATTGTTCCAATTGAGAGGTATGGTTCCTTGGTATGCAGACATAGTAAACTATTTGGTCACAAGAAATTTGCCTAACTTCATGAGTAAAGCAAAAAGGTCAAAGATTAAAAGTGAGGCAAAGTATTATGTTTGGGATGAACCGTATTTATGGAGACTTTGTTACGATCAAATAATAAGAAGATGTGTACAGAAAGTGAGCATCAATCTATTCTAGCATTTTGTCATGATTATGCATGTGGAGGCATTTTGGACCCAAAGAAGCGCTAGAAAAATTTTAGATAGTGGTTTATATTGGGAAACAATTTTTAAGGATGCATATTTCTTTTGTAAAATTGTGAAAAGTGCCAAAGAATTGGTGCAATGACCAAGAAATGAAATGCCTCAAGTTCCCATTCTTATTTGCGAAATATTTGATATTTGGGGTATTGATTTCATGGGGCCTTTTCCTCATCTTGTGGTTACTTATATATTCTTCTAGCGGTTGATTATGTATCAAAGTGGGTAGAAGCAAAACCCACCAAAACCGATGATTCTAAGGTTGTTGCGGGTTTTATCAAATCTAACATTTTTGCGAGTTTGGAATCCTAGAGCTATTATAAGTGATCAAGGAAGCCACTTACATGTAAGGACCATTGCAGCAATATTAAGGAAATATGGGGTACAACATAGAGTGGCTCTGACATATCACCCACAAACAAATGGCCAGTGAAGCTTCCAACCGTGAAATCAAGATGATCTTGGAGAAGGCTGTAATCTGGAAGAAAATATTGGAGCCCTTGGTTAGAAGATGCACTTTGGGCATCTTAGACGACCTATAAAACACCAATAGGGATGTCTCCCTATAGGTTAGTTTTGGAAAGCCTTGCCATTTACGGTGGAAGTTGAACATAAGGCTTATTGGGGCATGCGTCGTTGCAATATGGATATGGAAAAGGCTGGTGAAGCAAGGAAGTTGCAACTACAAGAGCTTGAGGAAATCCGGTTAGAGGCTTATGAAAATTCGAGAATTTACAAGGAAAAGGCCAAGTTGTTCCATGATTCTAAGATTTTGAGGAAGCAATTTGAGGTGGGACACAAGGTATTGTTGTATAACTCTCGGTTAAAATTTATGCCAGGTAAACTTCGATCCCGTTGGCTTGGTCCTTTCATTGTTACTAATGTTTTCTCACATGGTGTAGTGGAAATAGAGAGTGTGGAGACAGGTAAGATTTTTAAAGTTAATGGTCACCGTTTAAAAATATTTCATGAGGGTGTTGAAATGAATTCATTAACTGGTATAGATTTGGCTTTGCCGAATTACTGCTGAAGTAAATTTTATTGAATGGTCGAGTATAACGACTTTTAAACAATTGCGCTTTTGGGAGGCAACCCAAGAAATTCTTGATTTTTGTTCTTGTTTTTTATTTTCTTTCCTTTTTCTTTATATATATAGCTAATGATTTTTTTCAATTATTTATGCAATGCAGGTTTTATTCATGAAGATTTGAAAAAAAAAAATATTGAAGACAGAAAAACAGAAGAGAAGTGCTTTTTAGGCGTGCCCACGGCATAAGAATGATAGTTACATGAAGGAAATCCAGAAGAGAAGAGCACTTTAGGCGTGCCCACGCCTTATTATCTATGCTCTTCTGGATTTTTTTTTACAATGTCATCCGAAGATCCCTCTGTTTTAGGCGTGGCCATACTTTATTTCAATTGCTCTTCTGTTTACAAAAAAAAAAAAAAAAAAATTCGTATTTCTAAAATAAGGGTTTTTGACAACCCACTTCTTTCTTCTCCAAAATTGCAGACAAGTTTTTCTTTTCTCTTGTTTTAACAATCCCAAAATTTTCTATCTTTTTATCCAAATTGCAGCCGTTTCTCTCATCTTTGTTGCTCATCTCCGTTTCTCTCTGCCGAAGCCACCGGAAATTTCGCCTCCCCCATCTCTGTTGCCACGCACCCGCCGCACAACCAGGCCAAACAACGGCCACCTTCCATAGCCATCGCAGTTCCACCGCTTCGGGTCGCCACCTTCCGGTTTTCTTCCAAGTTGCAGCCACTCCTTTTTCCCGCCGCATCATCGACCTCTCCACGACCAGTGCGCCTCCACGCTCTGCGCGACCACTGAACCCTCTTAGTCGGTGTGGTGAAGACAACACGACCTTTGAGCAACGTTGGTGTGGCCTAAGATATCACCGTGGCTGTTTTCACTCTTTTATTTTAATTTTGTTTTTGATTTTATTTTCATTCTTTTCGTAGTTCATTATTTCTGTTTTTCGGTTTTTTCTTTGTGGTTAGTTGATTCTTGCCTTTGAAATTGCAGATAATCTTGAGAAATCCCAATATTCCATCATGACGAGAATCAAAGCAAAAGCCAATAGACGTCGTCCTGTATTTCGGCGAAGTCCATCACCTCGGCGCAGTCCATCACCTCGGCGAAGTCCTTCACCTCGGCCCAAACCTTCCCCACTACCACACAGCTCTTCACCTCGCCATAAGTACTTTCACCCACGTCCCTTATCTCCGCTTGCCGATGGTTCCTCCACGGACCCAATGCGCTCGTCACGTCATCGCTTAAGGGGAGGAAGAGCTGTACTTCCACCGCCGGATGCACAACTTCACGGCCATTTAAAGTTCTCCACTAAGGCCAGGCGGCAGAGGTATGATAAGGTTTGCAAATTGCCGATTTTACCTGGTAAATATGTGCATCTTCCTACTTTGGAGGCTTTGGGTTTACGAGCTGTGTTTGAGGAGGCGGCAGATAATAGTGACTTGCATCCTTTTGTTTATCTTCGTTGCCCTGCATTTACTGAACTAACTCGGGAATTTTATTCTACTTTTGTATTTAAACCACCGAACCCTTTTACTCTAGAAAGTCCCGCGGTCATTCAATTTCGGTTGATGGGGCGAGAATTCGAAATGTCAATTACTACTTTTAATCTTGCCTTGGGATTTATTACGCCTGAGTATTCTCTTACTTCTGAATATAAGGCTTCTAGGGTTGACTTTGATGATGATTTTAAGCCTTGTTCCTTATGGCGGGAAATGTCAATTGATAGTACTCCATATGACCCCAGCAAATCGAAGGATATTTACCTTCGCGATCCGGTTTGGAAATATATTCATCGTTTCTTTGCATTTTCCTTCTCAGGCCGAAAGGACAGTTCGGTAACTTTGTCTAAAACCGAGTTTTTTTTCATTTGGGCAATGAAAAATCATATTAAAATCAATTTTGGTTGTTGGGTAGCGTCACAAATTCAGTCTATTATCAATAAGCAACGTGCATTAGTTTTTGGCTCTTCAATTACTCATTTAGCTGACAACCTCGGTTTAATTGATTTGAGTACCACTAACCTTCATGTGGCTTGTGAGTTAGAACCATTAGATCTGCATTGCCTTCATCGAATGGGATTGGTAGATGCACGTGATGGCGGATATAGCTTCCTCCCTCCAGGCAGCCTGCGGAAAAACTACAAACATTGCCAAGTTCCTCCTGGTTCTACTCCAGTGCGGGATACTCCTGGTTCTTCTAGCCGTCCGCCGGAAGCTTCATCTTCAGATTCCGACACAGCCCGACGGATTAAGAGATTGGAGGCAAATCTAGATGCCTTGTCCCGGCATCTTGGGTTTCCGCCACCCTTTCCTCTCACACCATAGTGCCCGTTGTTTGTCCGCAATTCAGGGGAGTTATGTTTCATTGCTTCTTTTTCTGTATCTTTTCTGAATTGTGTGTTTTTCTTCATACATTGGGGACAATGTATGATTTAGGTGTGGGGGTGCTCTTGTGCTTTGGTGCTTTTGTGATTAGTCCATTGGTTTTCAATTATTTTGGTCAATTTTTTTCAAATTCCTGTGCTCTTGTGCTTTGGTGCTTTTGTGATTAGTCCATTGGTTTTCAATTATTTTGGTCAATTTTTTTCAAATTCCTGTGCTTTTGTTTGTTTGCAAATTCATCCAAGCAGATTTAAACCATTTTTGATTTCCTTGAAATTCCCAACTCTTTGATACTTGTTTAGAATAACTCTTGATTAACATGCATTAGTGATTGAGTTGGAAAGCATGAAAAGGGAGAGTATGATTAGCCTCGTTTGAAAATTTTGTTTAAGCATCTCATTGGTTTTGATGATGGAATTGAATAAGGATATACAATGTTTGACCATTGAACCATTGTGAGTGTTTGAGCCTATGAGCATTTTTCTTTTTCTTGCTCACATGTTTCTTTGTTGAGTATTGACAAATATGGTATGTTTATTCTAGAACTTACTTTGTTGTGCATGTCAAGATCACATTGTGGGTTTGTGCTTTGAAATGATAAGGGCATTTAGGACTAGCTAATTTTAACTTTCTAAAAAGACCATTCCATTATATTTACCCTAGTCAACCACTTTTGAGCCTAAGCTTTTCTTTGTTATAACACCACATCATTAGCCTCAACCCGTTGTTATTTACCATTGTTAAACACCTTGTCAAGTGTGTGTAGGAATGAGTTGCATGATTAAATTTTTTCCAAAGAAAGGAACCACTCTCAAAAAAAAAAAAAAAAAGAGAGAGAGAGAGAAAGTATTCCCTGAAGGGTTTGGACAAAGTAAATGTGCTCCATTGTTTACAAAATGTCCAATTGTATTTCAAAAAAAAAAAAAGAGAAGAAGAAAAAAGAAAAAAAAGAAGAGGAGAGTAAAAAAAAGTGGTTCTAAAAATAGTACTTGTGTTGTTTTTAAATCTTGTAAGAAGTTCCTGCATACCTTGATTTGTTTAGCCTAAATTTTCCTTTTGTTTACCTACCTTAACCTAAGCCCCGTTACAACCCTTTTAAGTCCCTTTGATTTTTGCATAAATTCATATTCTTTAGTGGTGGAGATGTGATATATAAGCAAGCATATGGTAATGACATGCTATATTTGACTTGAGTGCTAAATAATTCCCTAAACACTTTGAGTGAATAGAGTGCAACCTATGAGAGGTAATCAAATGTTGTATATTTGATTTCGACAAAATTGTTGGGATTAATGAGATGCATGTGTTTTGTTTAGAAAAATTGGGCTATGAATACTTATCCTTTGAATTGTCATTTCATTCTTGATTTCTAATGTGTTGTGATTTTGGGTTATTTGTGAATGGTATGAAAAAGGGAAGGGAATAGAGAGGAAGACATTGATCTATCATATGCTTGAGGACAAGCATAGTTTAGGTGTGGGGGTATTTGATAGGATTTAATTTGTTACCATTTAATATGATCAAAATTATGATGTTAATACTTTATTTGGTATGCAATTGACTAATTTAAGGTGTTTTTGTACAGGGAGTAAAGTTGATAGTCTAAAGTGAAAAGATGGTATTTAATGAAGATTTAGAAGTTTTGGAGAAGCACTTTAGAAGCAAAACAGAAGACTATTTTGGATTGGTCGTGCGCCTTAAAGGATGAAGTTTTGGAGAAGAAACTCAAAGAAATGCACGTGACCACGTCTTAAGTGAGACAAAGACCAATGGTGAATCTTCAAGATTGAATTTGTCTTTTGATTTAAACGTTTGTAATTCAAGTTAGTATGGATTGGATGATATTTGTTAGGGATAGATAGGATTAGATAGGATAGGGTGGTTGGTTAGGACTTTAAAGTTAAAGAATTAGGAATTGTTGGAGAAGTTTTAGGAAGTCTTTAGGGAAGTTTGTTAGAAAATAAGCCTATAAATAGGAGGGATAGTGAGCTTGGAAGGCATAAGTCTTTCATTTAATTCTTTGCAGAATTTTTCTTCATCTTGTACTTCTCTTTCTCTTTAGAATAAATATTAGAATAGTTTGGCCATCATGAGTGGCTTCATTCCGTTCCAAGGGGTGTTGATGCCAATATATTTAGTGAGGTTTTGTTCATAGTTTCATAATCTTTTGCATTCAAGTAATCATTATTTCTTGCATTATATGTTTATGGATTTTTGAATGATAAATAAATTGACAACTTATTTGCATTCTTCTTTCTATAGCTATCTATTTGTTCTTGATCCGTAATTGTCCGGAACATTTAGTACAAGTAGCACTTAAATCTTTTTGCGTGTGTAAAGTGACAGTAATCATGCATTTATGATTTAAAGGGAAGTAATGATACAAAGATTTTCAATTGTAGCTATCTCAATTATTGATTTTTGTTTTAACTGTTTTCAATGATTTCAATGTTACTATCAAATGATATGGAACGCTATCGCCCCCAGTCATTTGTGAGTAAGGTTTGTTGTGAATGCTAGCTGATATGAATCCAACAAGCATTGAAGAGACTTCGAACCCGAAGCATGATGTCAATAGCAATGTCTCCAGAACAAGCTCGGATCCACTTGACAAGGGCTAGAACAAAGAAAATGAAGGAAGCCTTGAATAGACTCATCCAAACAGCCCAAAAGGATACGAAGAAGACCACGATTGATAAAACCGTATTTATTAATGTACTAAGTGTAATTAGATCTTGTTAATTAGAATTTGTAGCCAAATTCCAATTTGTGGCCATAATGGGTTTGGCTTGACTACTATTTTTCCTTAGGACCATTAAGGTCATTGGGCTTAGTTATTAGAAGGTGATATAGACCCGTAAGGTTAACCCAAGAGTCATGTGAGCCCATTTGACTCTAAAGAAACCCTAGACACCCTAGAAACCCTAGCACTTGTGAAGGAAACCTTGTAACCTTAAAGTGGCCGTCGGCCTCCCTTGGAGGGCAGATTTGATGAAATGAAAATTTGGTTCTTGACATTACAAGCTTGAGAGAATTGCTCTCTAGTTTCTGTAATTACTTGCAAATTACACAAATTCGGAATTTGTGTGTTTGTTGTTCTTGATTTCCTAGATTTGTTCCCTAGGAAATTCGGATTCCATCCATTCATTTGATTCCAAGGTTTCTTGATACGGGTTATCAAGGGGTTGAGGACCTATTCCATCTTCAAGGAACATACCAACTCCAAGGGAAGAATTTTCAGTTGGGTAGATCCAAGGGAATTTCACGCCAGCTAGGTTCAAACAAATAAAATAGGAAAACTCAAAATTTTGTCATGACTATCCTGCGAAATTTTCGGTTAAATGCTTGAATGAAAAAGTGTTTTTAGAATCCTATGATCTAGATATATTCGGTACAAGTACACTTCCTTGGATCGGAATTCGGTAAGATTGAAATATTTCGTTTACATATTGCTAGTAATTTGTTTTATAATTTTTCTCTATTTATTTGATATTAAACGTCTTCTTTTATTTCTACTTTTAATCTCAAGGCTAAAAACCCCC
This sequence comes from Gynochthodes officinalis, assembly GCA_020080225.1. Lineage (NCBI taxonomy): Eukaryota > Viridiplantae > Streptophyta > Magnoliopsida > Gentianales > Rubiaceae > Gynochthodes > Gynochthodes officinalis. The sequence goes on from CM034620.1 coordinate 7,636,625, forward strand.
CTTCACACATAGCTCCTCGTGGGATCGAACTGGTCCACTACTACTACAAGTTAATTGTAGTTAGTTGAAGATCTGAAATAATTTTGGGGGCTTCAACAACCCGACCAGAATTATAGATTAAATGTTAATATATATACATTTTAAACATATTAAGATACTTCGTTCATATATAAATGACTTTTTAGTTATTGTATGGCACAATGGTGCTTATATTACTATCATCTCTAACGTATTTCAAAAATTTGTACACTGTCACCTTTAATTAAATTTGTTTTATCTTATAATTTATGTTATATATAATAATACTTAAATAGCCACATTTTCAATTGTTACTATTAGTTATTATGAAAATTTTAAATCATTGAACCATACTTTATATTACAATAAATTTTTTCACAAATGTAAAATTAACAAGAAAAGGTATAAGAGAAAATTTATATCATTATTTTTTCCTACTTTTCCTTTTGGTTATCCACGTATATACAAATTAGAAGTATTTTTTTTAAAAATGAAAAATATAATGAATGACAACAAAAAAATTACAAGTATTTTTTCTTGCCTAATTTGTCATTTTTTGTTGTCCATATATATTACTCATTAGAAGTATTTTTTTAAAAATGAAAAGTATTTTTTTGTTACCTTTTTTTTTTACCCATACATATTACTCATTAGAAGTATTTTTTAAAAGAATAAAAGTTTTAATTCATAGTAACATTAACAATTATTATACTTTTTCAGAATATAGTTTCTATTTTTTTACTCTACAACATAGGTTTTTTTGGTTTATTTTTATTTTTATTTTTATTTTTATTTACTCCACAACACAAGAATGTAGATGCTTTTCCCAATACAGGTTTACTCTACAACACAGGTTTACTCTGCAACACAAGAATATAGTTTCTTTTTTTATTTAATACAAAATTTCAAAAAAAAAAGTGTTTCAGTTGCGGTACAAAATTATCAAGAAAAAAAAAGAAGAAGAAAAGGTTGAGTTCACATTTACAAAATGTGAAGTAAGTACAATAAAAGAAAAATAAATAAATAACAGAGTTCACATTTCAAAAATACAAACTTTGATTGGAGTTTGCATTCTATCACAAACCTACTTTGCTACTGGTTTTCAATTTTTGAAAACTAATAATAAATTGAGAAAAAAAAACACTACATAAAATGTATATCTGAAAATATCTTTATTAATATTCATATTCTATATTTTTAACCTTTTTTTCCCTTTGGTAGTTTTGAACCACCCAACTAGTACTATGGTAGCCGTAACCAATTACTAATATTATTCAATTTCATTTAAAAAAATAAAATACATAAAAAAATCTAATAGTACAAAAATGGAAACCCAAAATATATACTAATGTTTAGACAAAAGAAACCAATACCAATCTGTGAGGGGGTTTTCAACCTTCTCGGAAATAGCAAATTGATTTTTGGGAGAAGAATATTCGTTGAAGAGAACAAATGTAAAGTATTATGGAACATTCTGATTTTGGGATGTGGATTATTGGGTATTTACGTATGTAGTAATTAGTGATTAGGCTAAAATTTCAAGTTAGTTTCACCCCCTATTTAATTGAGCAATATGACAAAAATCAATATTATATAAAGTGCTAAAGTAATAAAATTGATATTTTAGTGGGTAAATTGCTAAATGAAGAAGAGAGCATTTACACTTTTTCAATACTGTCGCCAATTATGAACGAAGAAATTCGTTATAAACAAAAACTTCCCCTCTTTTAGTTGAAAATTAAAAAGAGATTTAGCTGTTTTTATTCATTTTGCATGTTCAGTATATATCTCTTCCATTAAATTCATGTGATGACAAATTATTATCAATTTTGAATTTTTGATGTCCAGCCGAAAGGCTCAATAGTACTTTTATAGTTACAAAAATTATGTCCTCCAAAAAAGAAGAAAAAACTTATTTTATTGTTGGGGTAACATGCTGGAGCATCTACTAAATTCCTCGAGTGAGAATGAGTAAATGCTTGGGTGAGTTTATTCTATAATTGAAGTAATGAGAGACGTTTAGATTCACGCTTTCTATTGACTTTCCTCTTTCGTGCAATCAAGCAAGTTGGTCGAAACTTGAATGTGCACTTAATAGCTTTAATGAGGGCACGGCGCAAAACGTGCGATCGATAACTAACAAACAGGCTATGAACAAAAGTGCATTAACTTCGGCGTTCGTAAAACATTCAAAATTTAGCAGCCCTCCATTAACTTTGCGAATGAATGAACGCTGTCAAAATATGTGATCCTCTCTACCCAACTGCAACATATAATGAAATATCTTGCTTCACAATTCAATGCAGCAATTTAAGAAAAAGTACAACGAAGCCACCACAAAGAAAGGAGGAGAGGAAAAAAGAAAAAAGAAAAAAGAAGAAAAAATAGGTACATACAGAACTCTCGTTAAAACAAATAACAATAAATAACTATACATACAGAAATGACTACCATTAAGTGGAACCACACAAATAAATCAATAACAAGAGTAATTATTCATTAAAAATTTTAATGAATTTTTCTAGTGATTAATAGTGACATATACAATAAAAATTATTAATTAACATACACTTAAGTATTCATTTATTTTTCTGTTTAGTAAATATCTTGTTAATAATTTTAAAAATCACTATAAATATCACTTTTCATCAATAAAATACAAGTGAAATTAGCGTAGCTCCTCTCATACCATATTAGTCTTTTGTAGTTGACCCATGGTAGCTTGCTTCAGGAAACCAAAAACCAAAACAAAAAAAAATTAAGTTGGCATATTAATTAGAGAGAAATAGCATGCAAAACCAAACTAATTTCTTTTTTGTTATGGTAATTCAACCGGTCATTTTAACGTGATATTAGTGTGGCTTTTATTTAGATCATCAATATCCATGTTTCATTTAGAAGCATAAGTTAAAAGAACAATATTTTACATTGAAAATTTATTAAAATAACACCCAAAAACAAAAAATCACTTGTGTCATGACTGCCCGATTCAAAAAAATGAAAATTCTAAAACTAAAAAAATGGCTTTTCCGTCTTTGGCGATGATCATATTTTACGAATGGTAATGTGAACTTATCATTCAATAATCAATATGTATTTTACGCTTTGAGGACTCTAAAAACTATATTTCACTTGAATTGTCTTATACAAGATACGATTTGGGAAGCCTTGAAAATTTAAATTCTTCATAAGAAATTATCAAATATGCTGATTATTAATTTAGTTAGGATGAGTTGATGATTAGTACTAAATAAAAAGTATTTGTATTGTGTTCTCTCTATAAAAGAAAGTAATGTTTTTATTTTATTATTGTCCCTAAAAATTGTCACCCTTAAATACTTTTTACTAATACCATTTCAAAAAGCAAATTATCCCTAAATCTCAATATATTTTTAATCAATGAATCCTTCAGATTAAAAAGATGAAATTGTGCATTCATCCCAACAATTTCATGACATATGATCTTTTCAAAAATTGACTTTAGAAAATGCGACAAATAATTAGGGATTGAAGGGCAACATAATTCATTAAATCTTTTTTTATTCCTTCTCATGAGAGCTTGCCCACCCAATAATCATATCCTTAGTAGCCATTTAACATAATGTTGCCAAAGACATTTACATAAAAGATCCGTGGTAATTACAGCAGGACATTTATCCATATTTTTTGACGAAGTGTTTATCATTTGTGGGTAATTACTTGGTCACCATTGCTATTATATATGGTCCCAAGTTCAACCATGACGCTACCATGGGCAATTGTAAAACGATCAATTTTGAAGGATTTTCTTGTTTTGAGAATAGAAGTTGCCATACATGTATGTGAGAAAACAATAACTACATACAATATTTGTCTAATTCATGAACATTTGGATTTTCGTGAAGAACAATAACTCCGACCCATATGACAAGTACGTAATGCCAAACTTATTGTTTATTTATGTTTTGACTCTTTTGAGGCGAAGAGAAAGGTATATAACGCCAATAATTCCTTAATTTATTCAATTTGATCCTTTATATTTAAAAAATTTTAATTTAAGCATTAAAATTTGACAATTTTATTTTATTTTGTCCTTTAGCTAAAATTAATTCAAATTGATAAGTTCAATTCTTTATAAATCATCTCAAAAAAAATTAAATATCAAATGATGATGATATTCAAATTGTTTGTTTGACATTATTTGGCGTACAAAAACAAATTCGCCCTTGCAAATCATCTTTTTCATCTTAAATTGAAACTCTCTGTTGTTTATATTTTTATTGTGGAAAAGTATCTACGAGTTAAGTATCCATAATGACTTCCTGTCCCACAATCCAAAGCAAGAACAAAAGTCTATATTCAATAATTTATTGCTATCGAAATAGTATATCTAAAAATGCACCGTATTATTAGGGAAGTATATTTTTTCTTTTCTTCCTTCTTTTTTTTTTTTTTTTGTTTTGGGGGTGTTAGGGGGAATTGAGATGTAATCCAAAATTAGGAAGCCCTCATAGACATGGAAAAGTAAGGATAGATTACATCTACCTTGTTTCAAGCTTAGTGAAACAACTAAACGAATTTTAAAATTTAGAGAAATTACTAATATTCCCTTAATCTAACGACATTGAAGTCAATTAACAGAATAAAAGAAAAGACGAAATAATTAGCATGGAAAATTAATATATACCCCACTAAGGTTCGTTTTAATTATGAAATAGCTCTTAAAGCTTTAAAATTTTATTAAATCAAATGTAATAATTTCTATTTCTTATATTTTATATATTTCTTTTCTTTTTGTGAGAATCATTTCATAATCTTATTTTATATTATAAACCAAATAATTAAAAAAGTAATAAGAATATAATTTCAATACATACTTTAGAATTTTTGAAAACTAATTAATAAAAGAATAATTTTTCACTATGTTACTATTTCACCATCATCAAATTTGGAAAAAAAATTATTTTCTAATTTTTTTTACTATATTTTTAATAGTAATTTACTTTCTTTAAATGATTAAATGACTGTTTTATTATTTTTATATCTATACAAACTTTTAAAAATAATTATTTATGTAAATCTCTTGAATTTGATTTAAAGGTTATATAATTAAGAATTATACATATTAGATTGAATTTAAATTGTTTGAATGGAAATAGGAGTAGAGGGGAGAAAATAATCTACCGGAAGGCTAGACGACTATAGAATTTTACTGTTCCTATGGGCGATTGTAGTGCGATTAAAGGTGCGGGTTTTACTGTTCATGAAAGTAAATTTTAACGTTCATGATCTTTTGATCTCTTAGCTAGGTAGTGGTTAGGAAGTACCGGTCCCACTATGTTTTGGGTGGGGTTATGCCGGTCCCGTTTAATTCGGGAAAAATAGCCTTAACCAACCCTTACTGGGTTTAGGTTAATTGTATTAGGGCCTGTCCAGTGAAGGTTAATTTGGGAATTCTCATGTTAATATAATCAATTTCTTTTGGACCAAAAAAAAAAAAGAATGGAAACAAAAGAATGCGCATAATGAAATATTACAACATCTAAACTCTATATGTATTTTGATAAGTTGTTAGATTGTCAAATTGTGTATAGAATTATTAGAATTATGCTTAAATTTTGACTATCAATAATTGTTGTTAGAATTTTTATGACACTAAGTAAATAAGAAAAAAGTATGAAAAGATACATTTTGTTACGCATCGGGATCCATTTTGTAATTAAAATAAATATCCATAAGTTATATGTAATCCAAATGTTATAATTTAAAGGGTAATTTAGAAATTAAAAAAAATCAACCATTAATTTGGTCAAAAATCAATAGTCAATATTAGTCAATTAATAATAAGGTGTTTAATATTATGAATTTATTAAATTCAAAAAATATTAATTATTTTTTAATTTTAAAATTTACTGATAGTTTTCACAAAACTCAAGGAAAATGGACGTAATTTAGTTTTGTGTAATCTTTCGTCGAATTGATTCAACAAATAATAGGATGTAAAAGTTACCCTCAATAATTTTTTTTTTTTCACAACATTAAAGATGTTATCATTTATGAATTATAAAATTGAGTTTTTTTTTTTCAAAAAAAACGTTAGTTGTATTTAATTGCCAAAAAGACATTCATCATATACAATTTGCCCACTGGCTATAGTTTTCTTGGTACTTGTTTTGAGTCCAACACTCAACAAAATATTTTCCAATTTCCTAACTTTCTAATTCCTATACCATCCTCCTATGTGTCCAAAAGCTCATTTTCATCCAGAGGGAGCAGTGTCTCCAAATTTTTGCTTCAATTGGATACCCTTCCCACTCTAGTTTGTCCTGCATCTTCTTCTCTTCCTACAATACGAGCTACTGAGTCTCATCATGATCTCTGAACCCATTTCACCGTGCTTTAACTATTTTAACACTGATCTCTTTCTCTTTCACTTATGACTCGGAACTCTAGCCACTCCTCTATCGCTTTGTCCACTGCTAGCTTCTTTTCTCTCCGCTCTTTTTGGAATAGCCAAAGGTTCCTAGTTTTCCAAAGCATCTATAGGATGTATACAATCAATTGTGCTCTGTCTTGCCCAATCATCTTTCTCCTTTGTACAGATGTCCTGCCACCAGTCCTTGAAATTCCATTCTTGTGACTCCGGAGCATCCATTTTCACAGCTGCTATTTTCCAAACCATCCTTGCTCTACGGCAATTAAGCAATGTATGCTCCAATGTCTCCTCATGTTCTCCGCACATATGAAATATCGGATCTTCTTGGATGCCTCTTTTCACAAGCTAATCCTTGGTAGGCAGGGCTGTTCAAACCAGCCGATCTGATCCGATCCAATCTTAAATATTTAGATCATATCGAAATAAATTTCGGACCAATCCGATTGCTCCGTTTTCTTTTCTTTTTTCTTTTTTCTTTTTTCTTTTTCCTTTTTTCTTTTTTTTGTTTTTTTGCCTAAACCTCTACTAGCAATTATGAAGAAGTCTACAAACCATAACTCTTGAGCCCTACTTCTTATTATCATATCTTCATTAGCTCCTATTCCTATTGCTCTTTTTTGCCCCCTATTTACAGTACATGGTACTAGATAGGGTACATAATGCACTATTCCATTTCAACACAAGTTTGGAAGTGGTGGAGTAGCAAGATTTCAGACACACACTCCATAATCCGTGAAAATTTAGCTTATCAGCAAACGGATAAAACACCTTGCAAATTCACTTGGATTGCCTACATTGCCATTGTAGCTGGGAAAAGCCTATCTAATAAGGTATATACACCTCCTCATATTCAATATATATTCCTAAAGCCATCTGCCAATCAGTGCAGTACATCCAAGTTAGCCAAACAATGAAGCATTTTAAGAAACCAAAAATGTATAAAAAAAATTCCTCCCAATTAGGGGTGGCAATTTCTGACACGACACGAAATTGTGAGATAAAATGTGACCCGAACCTAATATGAAAATTTGACACGAAAACAATTGCATTGGTCCAACTTTTATTGCCCTCTACTTTTTTTTGCAATCTTGTTACTTTTTCAAAACACAACACGCGAACCCGAAAGCTGGCCTATTGCCAGCCCTACTCCCAATGCACTTGTTGCAACAATCTTTGTGTCAACACCTGATCCCATGTTTATTGCTTATTTCAGTTCCATTGCCATGATGGAACATGATAAGGATAACAAGGTATTGATCAGCTCAAACCAACTCCAACAACTTAATGTTCCCTGTGGAATTTGTAGCAACTAAGGTAGATAACATTTCACCTAGACAAAAACAACCATAACATTAAATGTTACAAGCTATAGCAGAAGGTTCAACAAAGATTCACTAAACCGCATGACAAGAACACAAAAAAGAATAATATTCACACTGTTCAGTCTCTTAAACTAAAATTCTGAAAAGAATAAATAAAAAAATCAATGTTAATTTTAGGTATCTTTGCCAATAATCTAGCAAAAAGGACCAATATGAACTAGGTGTGCAAAGGAAAAAAAATGTCTACATATTCATATTTTTTAATTGCAAAATTATTGGCATGCATTGAACAGCATTGTAGCAAATGTTACTTAACAAAAACAATATTTAACTCATCCAAGTGCCCTTAGAAACGACATGACCCTGGAGACAACAAAATCATGCACATGGTCATGATGCTATCCTTGGGTGACACTCTGTCGAAGTCAAAAGTTTAATGGTTTGCATGGTTAAATTTCAATTATTAGCCATACAAAGTTACAAACCATTAAACTTCCATCCCCCCGATAGCTCATCAAGAATTAGTCTCAAAGGTTTGAAAATTCACAAGAACGACATTATCCATTCAACTTTTTGTAAAATCAGGCATACATCTATGAATATGCATAGGCACATTTAAAATGAACACAAATACAACCCGAGACATCGTTGTGCAGTTAAACATGTATCTCCCTGAGCATAAAAATTTCAAACTACTTAATGCCAAATATCTCAAAAACTTCGTTTTAATGGAACAGGAACAATTCAGAATGACATTTCACCAATTCTCTTCAATCAAACTTCGTTTTGCTAATAATCGTGAATTCCAACTATAGTGCACATCTACGAAACCTTTGATGGGCAGCACTAGAGAGGGGAAAAAACACAACGTCAATGTGGGCATGGCAACACAGTCTCAAGTTCTAAGGTATTGTTTTCTAAATTGTGTGGGCAAAAACCAAGCTTACAATTCAACAAATATTGCATCATATGAGTAGCAAGGCAGCATTAAAAAATAAAGTTTGTGTAGATTGCAGAAATCATAAAAACTAAGGCCCTATTCAGATCCATGATTTCTTTGAGAAATGATTTGGGTCCAAATCCAAATATCCCAAAAGTATCAGCCATGCTAAATATTCCCCTTTTCTAATAAACCAAGGAATTTATTTCAACGTTGATACTTTTTGTAATCCCATTTAACTAAGTTCCAAAATTGTATGTAAGAGCCCTCAAGAAGATACATTAAAGGGATTCACATTTATTACGTAGATATTCACATTTTTGGGAAATGAAAACAAAACAGCATTTTACAACAGTGCAATCCATACGAATCCACGATCCACTAATAATCAACTAAGGACCACACCAACGACAATACCATAGTAGTGGCAAGATCACATGTCATATCATTTTATGCAGGAACACAACAGAAATGCATGAAAATGAGTCTAATAAATGGTATCTAGTGCTCTCAAACTTTATTAGAATTGACACCCGAAATCGGCAAGAAGGAAGTTTAATTTTTTTAGAAATTAAATCTCTTTTGTTTTTTCCCATTATAAAAATAACAACATTCTGTTGGGACAAGGAAAATTTTCATGTGAATTCATGCACTAATAGTAACCCAAATCAATGTCACAATAGACAACAAAGATAATTCGCAAAACAAGACATCATCAAGCAGATTGGCATAAAAGAGAATCTTCCAATAGCAACCATGGCCATTGAGGAAAACCCAATGCAATTAGTCAATGAAAAAATAAGTTAAATTACCTGAAATCCCGAAGTGAAGGCTGCAGTCAAGATTTACCTACCCAGAACCCAACACAACCAGCTAGTACCAACAAACAAACACACAAACGAAATGGGAAATTTTCAAATTTGTAATCCCCACTCAGAACCACCCCAACTCCAAGTGGAATCTAGCAGAGGAAATCACAAAAATGAGACAAGTATGAGGTATACAAGATTAGATCAGCCATATAGGTGAAGTTCACTAAAGGTAGAGGGACGACGGGTGGCAGAGAGAGGGACGACAACTGGAAATTTGAAAATGGTCTGAAAATCAGTTGGAAATGAGAGAAGTCTGAAAATAGTCAACAGCAAAACGCAAAAAGATAGGGTTAGGTTCATTTCAGATCAAATCGAATCGATTTGACGATCCGATCAGATCTAACTAATTAAAAAAATATATATGATTTTGTTTTATCCAATTTGATCCGATCCGATCCTAAATTTCGGATCGGATCACTGGATTGATCTGATCCACGGGTTAATTTTGAACACCCCTATTGGTAGGTAGGATGCCATGCCAACACCTCCATAGGAAGTGCTTCAACTTACCCTTGATTCTTAATTTTCAGATGGTTTTCCATACACCTTTCAGTATATATACCTCTGGAAGTGCTGCTTTCTATTCCTTGCGCTTGATGCCATTGTAGATTCCTTACTCGCAATGTTGCCATATTAGTTTGTCCCTACTTCCATCCTTCTTGATTGGAATGTTGATGATGGTCTCAATATCGAAGCGGTTGAAAATTTTCCCAATTAGTTCCTTATCCTATTCCTACTCTTCCTGGGTCATAAGTTGGCTGACCCAAGTAGGTTGCTCGTAAGTGGCCTGTAGAGAGATGGGTTTTCCTTCTTGCCTTCCGGGAAGCCATGGATGATCCCAGATCCTGATTGATTTCCCATCCCTCAATTCAAATCTTACTTCTCTTTGTATTATATATTAGGCCCCTATCCAGCTTTTTCACAACCACAAAGTATTCCCTTTGATTTGGGTCGTCAATAAGCCCCCGTTTGGAAAATACTTGGCCTTCATCACCTTGCTCATTGGGAGATTAGGTTGAGTAATCAGTCTCCAAAGTTGCTTAGTCAACAATGCATCATTAAATATTTGTATGTTCTTGAATCCAAGCTCTCCTTTTTTGAGATTGGTTACTTCTTTTCAAGCTTTCCAATGGATTCTTGGCTTACCTTCATCTCTTTCCCTCACCAAAAGTTAGCTATGTTCTTGGCAATATCCTAACAAACATTATTCAACAACTTGAAATAGGCCATCACATACGTTGGCAGTGCCTCAATTACTGCTTTGATGAGAACTTCTTTTCCAGCCAAACTAAGGAACTTGTTCTTCCAACTTGTGTGTCCTTTTGTGCACCCTTTCCACAATATAGACGAACACATCCTGCTTCGACCTTCCTATATGCATAGGGAAGCCCAGGTACTTGGCTTGTTGCTGCTCCTTGACCCCATCCAGAGTCTGGCATATGTCCTTGATCTCCTTTGTCACATTCTGACTGAAAAAGATTGCCGACTAATCAAAGTTGATCAATTGCCCTAAAAACCTAATATACTTTTCCAATAATGTCTTCACCTCCTTGCTTGGTCGATATCTGCTTCACAAAACAATAGAGAATTATCTACAAATAAAATGTGAGTAATTATTGGTCCTTGCTTACTCACTCTCATCCCCCTATATTCACCTCTCATATTTGCTTGTCTAATCATGTACGAGAAGGCCTCAAAAATGATTAGAAACAAGTAGGGTGATATTGGATCCCCCTGTCTCAATCCCCCTGATGGTTGAATATATCCACACTTCTCCCCATTAAAATCAAGTTATTACTTGCTTGAATTTTGGTATACATGATTAGTGATGAGTATTTGACCTCATCCCACGGTGTAGGACCCAAAATTTGATACCTATAAAGAATTTGTAAGTTTACAGTGATACTAATATTTATGTAAAATTTAGTAGCTCATTCCTTCTAAAACACATTTCTACTATTTTGAATCTCAGTTATAAATACATTTTCTTCTCGACAGCAATAATTATCAATCTCAGTAGCCATAAACCCTTCTCTAATTTGAACATTGGACTATTGACCTCGAAAATAATCTCATAATTTATTTTGACGTATACGTTTGGATGACACCCAAAAGATCTTCATCTTGAATCTGGTGATGGATATTAGTTTCATCGATTACAATTTTTCAGATTCTAAATTTATTGAATTCCAATCTTTCCTCAAAAGCCATTAGTAAAATCCTATTTTTTATTACCAGAAATTAGTTAAAAGGGGGAAAAATAAAACTTTGAATAGTTGTATCCTTTATTTTGTGCTAATTTGAATAAAAAAATAGCAATAAATTTATCACTAAATTACTTAAAATACGATTTTATGTGATATACTACCTTCTTTTTCGGAAAAAAAAAATAATCTACTTTTAGATTGAAACTTCTATAATACCCTTACTATCTAATATAATGATTATGTATGATTATAATTAAAAGTTAGAATAAAAATATAAAATTATATATTTTTTACATCCCTAAAAATAGTGTCTACTTTTAAAACTTTTCCTTATCCAAAAAGAAAAAGTCCAGTTTTTAATAAAAATTTTAAAACATCATTATTAATAATTATTATGTATACTTAAAATTAAAATATAAGAAAAAAATATAAAATTATGTATTTAGTGGTGTATTAAATGTGTTATATCTAAAATTATCCTTACTAATAAAAAGTTGTATGTAATTCAAAGTAAACTGTTTTTATGGAACTAATAGAGTATTTAATAATACATTAAGGGCCTGTTTGGTTGGTAAGGATTCTTGACTTGGAAAGTAATCTGTTTCCGTAGTTTTAAATTCCTATGTTTGGTTAGTTTAGAAAAGTAATCAAATTACTTTCCCATGTTTGTTTTAGTTTTGAATTTTTTGGGAAAGTAATCAGATTCCTAAAAATAGGGAAAATAAATGCAACATTCCAGGATTCTGATTCCTTATTAAAAGTTGGTATTCTGATTACTTTTTTTAGAATTTTAGTTTAAATAAACATATTTTTTACCTTTCAATATTATTTTGTCTTTTTTTTTTCTCTTTTGATTCCCACATATCTTTTTTAATTATTAGTCATGTAATCTTCTATTTTAATTATTATTATTTTAATTTTTAATTTTTTTAAAAAAAAATTTACTTCAAAACTTTTTTCTATTCAAATTCATAATTTATTAAAAATTAAAACTACATAATTTTTTATTTTTTCTCATTAAATTTTTTGAAATTGTGGTTTGATTTCATCTTAAATGAGGTTTTTTTGGGTTTAAATATTATTATATATTACAATTGATAAAATTAAGAAATTTCAAATTATATTTTGATTAAAAGACTAAAAATAGTTGTCTCTATCATTAATCACTATTATATGAAAGGAAAAAAATTTGTCAGTCAGTTTAATGTAATTATTATAAATATTAAGGATTAAATTATCTTTTCATAGTCCCGTAATATTAATATTAATATAAATATTTAGTAATTAGAATATAGTTAAAGTTCTAAATCTTACAAGCTTTTAAAAAGATTATTTATTTACTATGTATTCATTTTTACCAATTTGAAGATGGATAAAATTTATGATTCCTTTTAATAATTTAATTTTCATTGGTATGTTTTTCATAATTAATTAATTATTTTACTATTTTCGTAGTAATTATTGAAGAATTTTGGCAATAACATCTATAACTTTAATTAAATTACTATTACTCTTTTTTTCTTCTTTTATGACCTTATTTACTCCCCACCCCCACCCACCCACCCACCCTAATTTGACACTTTTTTTGTTTTTTTTTTGGCATTTTGAATTTTGGACACTATAAATTGTACTTTTATAGGGTCATTTTACATTTATTTATAAGAGTTTTAGTCTCTTGCTTTATAATTTTTTAATTGTTTTATATTTTTATTTCTAGGGAATAATTATTCAATTTATCTACTTATAGAATTTCAAAATATTATAATGAAATAAATATTATCAAATTATGATAAAAGTCAAACTTACAATTAGTTTTATGATTTATATGCAATCATGATTTAGAGTTTTACATTTTATACTATTTTTTAAATTATAATCATTATTTAGTAGTTTTATTTTAAAATACTTTCCTACCATAGTCTATGAATTCATTATCTGTATTTTTATTTAACAAATATTATTTTATACTTTTATTAATTTTATTTTTTATTCAACAAACATTTTAAAATATTTGTTTTCACTAAACTTTTAACAATATGTATTTAACAAATTATTGGACATCCCATGCCTTGCATGGGAATCCTGCACTAGTATAAAATAAAAGAAATACTATGATAGATGTACATGCCAAATAAATCATATTTAAAATATATTTGTGATTTATTGTTACATTAACTTTCCCATAAATATTTTTATTTTATCCAAACATAGGTAAGTATTCAAAATTCTCATAATTAAATTTCTACGATTTAAATTCCTTAGAAAAGTATTCATTTTCCTTAGAATTAAATTCCTAGAAATCATATTCCCATTTAACTTTACTTTCCCACGAACCAAACGAGCCCTAAGTATATTGTATTTGATAATTAAAAAAAGTTATATTCAATTTAAAATAGACTTCTTTGTTTTTTTGAAATAGAGGAAATATATAATTAGTCTACACTATATTTGAAAACAAATTCAGCCTTCTGAACTATTCCCAATTCGCCAACACAACAAAAACATATAAATCGATCGTCATGAAAAGACTGAAAAGCAATTATATGTTGACACTACTGCTTAAAAAACATGCGCCTCTTGTTGGACAAATTATTTCGGTCACCCACAAGTTGGATCTGGGCAGACGGATGCGGCTCTGGCTTGTGACTTGGATATCAAATTATCAATATTATCAATACCATCACTTTCATCATTTGCTAAGTTGTAAATAAAATACTAGCAAAAGCGAATAATTCGACAGAAGGAATTTCAAATGACAGAATCAAACATTTAATTAACTCTTTGGATGTAAAATTAAAAGGAAAAACTTCTTAAAAAATGTAGAATCTGTTGCTAATTAAAAAAGAGATTTTCTGACATTTCAACTCAAGTATTTGGACTTTTTTCAAAGAGTGCAAGTTTCGATACAAAATTCACAAATTATTAGTGCGTGTCTTTACATTTAATGTATTATTTTAGTTTATTAGTTTAACTTTCAACAGTTATTGGAAACCACGTTATCTTATTCAGTTAATTCTCATTGGGATAGTCGCATAGGCAATAACTTTTTAATTAATTTGGAACAGCTGTAGTTCACATAAATATTTCATTGTCCAATCATGTATAAATGGGACCTCAACAACTTCGGCACTAGTCACATTCGTACAAGCTGCTGCCTCTGGCCGTCATGGAGTGATTCGAGTTCTCACCAGGCTGTGTATATGTGTGCGCGCGCGGTGTGCTTGACATGTATTGCGTTGAAAAACTTAAAATATTTCTTTTTCCCTTCTTAAAGAAAACAATGATCAAGCGAGAAGGGAGTAGCGATAAAGAGTCGTGTAAATTACTGACGCCTTCACTAAATTATTTTATCAAACATTTTCAGTTAGTCTCGTAAAAAAGCAGTTTATTTTTATTAAGTAAAATTTTTTTAATTATAACATATAATACACTTAATATATTATTAAATGTATATACTTTTAATTTTGTTCTTATTTTTGAATTTCATACCCTACATTATCATTATTTATTAGAGTAATAAATAAAAAAATTAAAAGTAATTTTTTTAAACTAAGGAAATATTAAATTTTTTGGGATAAATCACTGCTCATTTTTTATTTTTTATTTTTTATTTTTTTTTGCATTAGTTAGATTTTGCCGTAATTCACATCTAGGATTACTTATGTCATCATGAATGTAATCTTGACATCAGCACAAAACTTTAGGGTGCGTTTGGACAAAACATTTCTATTTACAAATGGAAAAAGTTATATTGAAATGTGTAAAAATTTTGGTGGGTATTTTTTGATAGAAAAAGTTTTTTGGAGGGAAAACATAAGAGGGAAAAATTTTTAAAATTATGTGAAAGGAATTTAAGTGGGAACATTTGAATTCTAAATTTTGAAATAAAAATGTGTTTGGATAGTTTGTTTTTGTTTGAGAATTTTCTTATTTGCAAATAGGAATAGCTTGTCCAAATGCAGCCTTAGAGTTGATTGTGAATCTCCCTTCATCTTAAAAAAAATCGCTTTTATAATATTTATTTTTAAAAAATTTACTTTTAAAATTAAAATTTTTAATATTTTTACTAATAATGATTATGTATGAACTATCTTAAAAAGTAAAAAGAAAAATATGAAATTCTACATATAATGATACATTAAATGTATTGTACTTAATAATTTTTTAAAAAAAAGTTATACTCATCAAAAGTGCCCTCTCTTTTCTCTTTTTTCAGATAGAGAGAATAAAAATAGAAGATTAAGAGATCAATTAATTATTCTATGAAAGATTTTTAATTATTACTCCCTTTGTCTAGGAAAAAAAATTTCATTTTGATTTAAATAGAATTTTTTTTAGTTATTCTATAGAACACTTTTAATGTACTATTAAATTCTTAATTTTTATTTTTTATTCTTATTTTTTAAATGTGAACCACAACCACACATACTCAGTAATAGTAAAAAATAATAAAGGATTTTCTCTAAAAATGGACACATTTAGAATAAATAAAAATTTTAAAAGTAATTTTTTTTTCTTTTTTTGGGAGGGAGGGGGTGTACAAAATAGAGTAATTCTTTCAACAAATCGTGACCTCATTTCCTTAAATTGGATATTTCTGACCATTGTACAGATCTTGTCGTAATTAACACGATTGAATTTAGGATTATTAATTCATTATGAATGTGATTCTGAAATCATCTCACAACTTTGGAGTTGATTGTAATAAAAGAAGAGATCACTAAATTATTCTATCATTTTTTTTTTTTGAGACATATAGCCTACTCATTTCTTAAATTGGTTACTTCTGATTATTTAGATTTTGAAGTATAACACCATTCTATTTAGAATTATTTATTTTCATTACGAATGTAATTCTGAAATCAACGCAAAACTTATAAAGTTGATTGTAATAAAAGAAAGATTCAAGAGATTAAATTCCGTAGTTTTAAAAAATCAATTTAGCAAAACTTGATCCAGGTTTGAATCTGAATTTATTGTTGACGAGTGATAATCAATCAATTAACAAGTGATAAGTCATTAAATATTTTTTCTTTATAAATAATTTACTTTACTTTTTGGGATACATTTTTTTTAAATGTGTTTTAATAAATTTTTTCAGATAAATTTTTTTCTTATTTGATGTCGTAGTGATTATTCTATATAAAACAGTGAAATATCTAATATATTTTATAAATAAGAATTGCCCCATAATATGCAAAGGATTGATGCTTGTTTCAATGGGTTTCTTTAATATAATTACTGCGTATATTTGATACTTTTATAAATTCCTACTAAAAAAAATTAAAATCTTATTCCTTGTACACAACAGCCAGCCCCCTCCCCTTCAAAACAAAAAAAATAAAGGATCTTTAAACTAATAATTTTTTCTACTTGAAATAATGCTTCTTTTCTTTCATTTATTCAATACACTAATAATTCCTTATACTGATATGAATGAAATTTGAAATAAAAAAATTAAAGTGAAATTAAATCAATTAACTCCTAACTATTATTCACAATTTATTATCCATTAACGTAATATATTGTTTTACAAAATGGGAGAATAAACTTACTCATTTCTTCTCTACGAATATGCTAAGGGGGGCTGAATTTATTTGTCCACAGTCAAGTATTCTCATATAATATATAAAAATCTTACTGAGTATTCTCATGAATTTATGAATCCACAATGAAGTATGAGTAGCAAATACAGAACTCATTCGCATATAATTAAGCGAAATCTATTATTCAAAAGGAATTAACGTACTGGTGACACTGACAAAATGTTCCAATTTTTATAGTCTTTTGAGAAGAGTAGACGATAAGATAATAAAAAAATCCATTAGGGGCGATGAATACATGAGGAAGAATTTTTATTGTCTTTTGAAGATGATTTTCTTAAAAACTTATATCCAAAACACGTCCTAATGCTGAGGTCACATAGGAAAAGGGTATGTTTGTTATCCTACTTCTTTCCTGTAAATAATAGAAATACTGATAAAACCTACTTCATGGGAGTCATTCTTAGACAAGTGAAACCTCTAATCTTTGCTTGGATCAAGGTGGAATTAATTTTATTTTTAGACATTTTTAGAGTTTGAAAGCTCTTAATCCTCTTAAAAAGGGTCCATTGGAAGTATGGGAGTACCTACCAACTAAATACATAAATCTCAGTATGAACTTTGTCCCCTACAAAGACACCCTTCGTTTTTTGAAACATAAAAATGCCCAATTGAGTTTCAGAGTCATAGTTATAAGTCGAAATATAAAAAGTGCATCAAACTTATGAGATATATGTAGCAAAATCACTCAAATATAAAGATGTAGTTAAGTTATCCCTTGATGGTAGGCAAGATAGTGCGGCGGGAGAACGCAGCGTGTCAGCAGAGTTCTGATTCGAATCACTCTTGTCTTTTTAGTTGAGCTTGTTTACATGTCTTTGTAACGAGGTTTACTCAAGGTAGCGGTTGTGAGTGGTTGTGAGTTCTTTTGTCATCAAAATATGTAATTAAATTATCAATTTTTTTTTCAAACGAGTTCTCTTGTTATCAAAATATGTAGTTAAGTTATCAAATTTTTTTTCAAGCTCACGAATTATATGTATCCTAAGTCTCAACTTAAAATCAAAAAGTTGAGAGATACATCTCACATTGTTACTCCAATCCGATGGATAGCTTCAAGTAGAGATACATCTCACTTACACCACCCGCACTTCCAATTTCTGTTTTTTTTTTTTATTATTCAATCGGCAACAGTTATAGAGTAAAAAGATGTATGGCATCATTATTAAAATTTTAAATTGTTGTTAAAATTTGATCCCTACAACTAATTTTAACTTGGAGGAAGACTCGCCGGTGATCAATAGGTTACTCAGAGTCCTATTTTGAAATCCATTTTATTTCAGTATTCTAAAAAGGACAAGCGAAAAACAGAAAGGTCAACATGGCTAGGCAGGCAGAATTGTATGGTACATACGTATACATGTACAGATACATACATATACAAGTACAAGCACAGCATGCCTGATATTGGCATTGCAGTGGCCACAGTATGACATAGACCCATGCTCAAGGATCTGAGCTAACAGACACAAGAAGATCCCATAAGAAGAGACAAGGTCAAAAAGTGGGTACACACTGTGTAGGAACGCTTGACCCCACCATGCTCTGAGGATTTTGACCCCCTCATAGTACAAAAGCCACACGAAACCCAAAACGAAGCATAGGATTGACAGCGTTGCCCTCCTACTTCCCTGGAATAACAATATCATTGGGATTTTAGCCATTTGGGAAGCCGCACAATTTTGGGACCAGATTTTCTTTTAAAAACTTTGGGTCAATGGTCACCGCTTCTGTCATCTGCATTACTTCATTTTGCTTTGGGCTTTAGCATGCACCACTTTAGTGACTGCTCAGTTAATCTCTTTAATAAAGAAGGAAATTAGGACCAGTTTCATTTTTTTTCATGAAATAACAATTACATCCATTTACAAACTACGAGCAAGTATAATAATTTTTTAAACCATAATCAAGTAATAGTTTTTATTTTTTGCTATATACATAACAATGAGTTTCTTCCTTTCTGATCTGTTCCCCTTTTATAATAATAATAATAATAATAAATAATGAATGAGAGAACACAGGACAATGTGGAAAAGAGAACAGTTAACAAAGTAGTGGGCCGGAACAAGAAACACCAGCACATCTTTCTCTCGCTTTCTCACCTTTTTATGTGTGTTTTATAACTCCGTCCCCTGTCCCAATGCCCCTCTTTACTTGCAACCAAAAGAAAAGTAAATGACCCCTCATCTCACTCTCTCCCATCAACAGAGAGAGACACACCAATTCACACACAATACAAAGAGAGCATTCATGTGGGCCCAGGAGAATAAATTTGAAATTTTTTTCCTCACAAAAAATTTCATAATTTCCATGATAATCTTTGGATCCAACTTTTTTCCTATAATAACCTGCTGTACACTTATTCAAAGTCCCCCATTCTAAAATTTTTGAATCTTGTTTCTGGGGATACATTTGCTCAGTTCCCTATACCTATCTTTCAAATCTTCACATTCCTTGGTTACAACAAAATCTTTAAAATTAAGAATTTTTCAAAAAAATACTCATAAACCAATTTTCCACTCCCCCACCCACCAAAATGTACAAATACTTACTCCTTGGTGACTGTTCCGCAAAATTCAGCCACCGGCAAATCCCCACACCCTATCACCGCCCGTCCAACTCGGGGTAGAAAGTAATTTTCCGGCTCGGGCTAGATGTCCTTGGAGCGAAGAACACCAGATTCAATTAAGAATCTTGTTGATTGAACATACTGGGAAGTTCGTTATCGGTTTCTCCAGTAGCCTCATCACCTATCCACCACAAAAATTCGCCCTATGAAATCTTGAAATCTCTTGGAGTAGAGCTTTGGATCAACAGCTGAGATTGACGCAGGATCAACTTGCAAGGATTTATAAGCATGCTCTAGCTTCTTGCTGATGTCGTAGTCTTGCAAAATATCAATGATCCCAAAGTAGAGAACTACTTCATAGATTTCACCTGCAGTGTACTGATCAAAATCACTCTTGCGAGCAACTCGTTCTGCTCTTGCAGGCATGTTTGCCCCCAGTCTGATCAATGGTTTCCTGATTATGATTACATAAATCCAAAATCAGAAAGCCACAAAGACGATATCTTTCAACAATTAGCTAAGACCAATAAGCAAATCAGGTATCAAAATATTCAAGATTTTCAAACTAGAATCACCAGTTCTTTGTTTTTTTTCCCTATATCAGAAACCTTTTGCTCAAAAACATCATCTAGAAAAACTGAATAAATTTACAGCAGTAAAAAATAAAATATAGTACTCAAATTCACTCATTGTGAGAGTTAAATCATGTCTGCTAATTTTACATTCGAAGTTTCTGAAGAATTCAGTTAACGTTTCCTCCAGTTAAACTGTGTCTAGATTGACAATTATTAACACAAGGTGCCATCAGTGTGCTGTATTTTTGGGAAAGACTAATTCAATTGAAGGGGATCACACCATTTAACCCAATCAAGGTTTGTTCTCATCCAAGTAATAATAAAGCCATGCTCTATATATGCCCCACACACAACTGTCGTGTGCACAACTAACATAACTACAACCACTAGGGCCACCTTCAATTATTCCAACCACCATTAACAAGTTCAATGAAAGAATAATAATGATAGACCTTAAGGCTCTTGAAACCAGAATTTCCAGGCTCAATCATGCAACAATTCAGTCTTTTAAAAGAGAACATTTCTACTGATTGGAAGTGGTTTAGGATCATGAAGACATTTTGTTGAGGGGAACACAGAGAAATAATGGACACAAAATGCCTTATCCACCACATTTGTAAATCCTAACTGCCTTTCAGCTAAAATTGCAGATGCCAAGCACGGAAAGCACAAAATTAAGCTTACCGCCCAGAAAGAATGCGATCCATATCTTGTAGTTCTGCTTCAAGGAAGCGACGGCCACGCATGAACTTTTCATTCTGATATGAATCATTATTTCCTGAAAAGCCAACACATGATTTCAATTTTCTTCGTGCCCCGCAAATTGATTAATCAGTTAAACACTTGTGGTGACATGATAAACTACCTGTCCGCAAGAGAAAAGGTGACAAACCCATCTTATCACCCGCATTATCTTCGCGGAAGTGCATACCAACCAAAAGACTGTAATCCATGATTTTCTCAGCTTCCAAAAACTCACAATCTCGATCAATTTGTCTGTAGACATGGAGATCATCAGATAAGTTAACACTAAATTAGTGAAACAGAATAAGTTTACTAGCCATGGGATGGGAACTTCAACTGACTTGATTAATTCCTGGTACCAATTTTCCTGCAGCCGGAACACATAGTTAAGGTCAAGGTCCTTAAGTGTAGTTGTTTCATCAATCTCCCCCTCTGATTTATCCGTTGTGCGGCCATGCGATGATCCTTTGAGATCAAATCGTCTGTGAATACGATATTCCGAGCAGAACAAATTTCCCATCACAATGAACCGTGTCTAATGAACAAACATTACACAAAATTAGACACAAACAGCTATTAAGGCCAGTAAACCACAACTTAGGAATGATAAAAAATTCACCACTTACCTTCACACCACCTACTGGTTTGACACAATGGACACCATAGAACTTTGTCACGAGGGAATTCTCATAGCGGCACACATGCTTGTAATAACTTGGAAGCATCTTAATCAGCACCTTACAAAGATTACTCAAACTCAATACCAGATGTTGTTGACCATGGGTTAATCAGCTAACCCAAATAGAAAGGTTTCCAATTCAAACAAGTTTGTTTGGTGACAAATAAACATTCAAATTATTTAATCAGTGTTCTATCAGCATGATCCCAGTATCCTCCCTCTCCAAAATGAACATGACATAGTCCAATGGGGTAGGTGACTAACCTTGACTTCAGATTTCTTCACTGTTTTGATCATAAATCTGTCATCCTGGGTAAGGTAAAAGAAGCTTCCACTTTTTCCAGGAGATGAAAGCTCTCTCAGAGCATCATTTCCACATATGGCTAGCATGTAATCAGCAGGATCCACTTGGAATAGCTGCCTCAAATGTCTGGAACAGCCATAAGACAATCACCACATTTAGAACTCAAATATTGTACAACGTTATTCTAGGAAACCAAAATTTCTAAAGATATGAAAAAGGAAAATTCAAACCAGCAAAAATGGAGTCTAACAAACTAGGAATTACCAACCATTCAAGAAGATTCAAACCACCATAAAAGTTGAATAAGATAAGATCAACATTCACACAAAAGCAAGAAAATTTTCACCTGAAGACCATAGGACAGTAATCCTTCCAACGGAAATCAGCCGATTGATGGGGTGGCGTATTCTTTGATCCTTCAGGAGGAAACCTAGTCCAAAATTTCTCCTTAGGATCAAAATCACTCTGCTTAAGTTCCCTTATCTTTGAAGCATCTTTTCCAACTGAATGCCTACACCATCAACCATGAGCAATCATCAGCAAATTCAAGAAAACAAACTAACACCATACCAATTAAAACTGCAAAAACGAAAATAGAAATAAAAATAAAATTATGAAACCCAGAGGCAACAAGCACACAAAGCCCTACCTAATACCCAATTGGAGATTAAGCATCAAATCATAATTCTTATGGCCTTTAGAGATGGTCATCCCAGGCTTCTTCACTTCCCCACTGAAAAAACAAGGATTCCTCCTGAAATGTTTAAGCCCATCTCTCTCAAACACTAGTCCATCTTTATAAATCATAGAAGCCTCCACAGTATCAATAATATCACAAGTAATATCCCCTGCTTCACCATCCGATTCCCAGATACAAATCCTTGGAAAATTCCTTTCCGCCACGCTTCCTCTACCTCCATCCACAGATGACCTCTTCTTCCCTGTCCCCATAGCCACAACCATCCCACCGAAATTTTCATCCATCATCAAAGGAGCCGACAACTTGGTAGCGAACAAATTCTTACATCCTTCTGTGACATGGCTATTGAGATTATTATTAGAACTGTGAGCTGGATAAAATGTTCCATTCAAAACCTGATTTCCATGATTCTTCCCATCTTTGGTCCAACAACCAATGTAGCAACTTCCATTAGGCCAAGTGAAAACGCCATGCCCCTTTGGCACCCCATTTTCCCAATTCCCATCATATCTATTCCCATTCGCCCAAACCAAAACCCCTCTCCCATTAATAACCCCATTTCTCCATTCCCCAATATATTCATTCCCATTTCTCCAAACATATCTCCCTTGCCCATCTTGTAAATTCCTCCTCCAATGCCCTTCATAATAATCGCCATTGCAATAGTGCTTCACACCATAGCCATGCTTCCGATCCGCAGACCAAGACCCTTTATACATATCCCCGTCAGGGCCAATAAAAGTCCCCATTCCTTCCATTCTACCGGACTTAAATTCACCTTCAAAAGTCGCCCCAGATGGCCATGAAAACTTCCCTTTTCCTGATGCCTTCCCTCTCTTCCACTCCCCTTCATACATACATCCATCCGTCCACAAATACTTTCCCGATCCGTGAGGAGAATTCCCCGAAAAACACCCTATATATAGATCTCCGTTTGGGAGATGCTTCTCTATAGTTGCATCTGAGCTCCCTCCGCTATTACTACTCGTGGCGGCAGCTGCGGCAGACGCGGTAACGGTGGTCGTCGGAGTGACCCTTCTGGTTGTCGCCTGAGATTTGCTACGCGGTATAAGAATGACTGATTTTGCTGTTGTTGTAGATTCAAAGACCTTTTCTTCTTCTAATTCTTCGGATTTTTTCTTCTTATTTGAGGGTATTTCATCAACAGTTGGGGGTTTAGTACAAAGTAAAGATTCAGGCATTTTTTGAGCTTCCTATGGTTGTTTATCAGCCTTAAGAAAACTGGGTTGTGGTTGAAATCGGCGAAGATTGAAAAGAACAAGAGCACGGAAAGGAGCTGGTGAGCCCAGCTGAGAAAACAAGCATTTCCTCCCAGGCGTGTTGTTTTACTGTAGTTCTATCCGCCTTTGTTCTTTTTTCCCTTTCTTCTATCGTGTGTGTATTTTTGTTTTTGGAAGTTGTGGATGTATATGTGTTTCTGGGTGAGACGGTGAATAGTAATAAATGCGTGCAGTATTTACTCTGTTGATTTTGGTTCACTTTCCTCCAGAAAGGGTAAAGAAATTGTTTGGGTTTGTTGGGCGTCGTCTGGGTTCAAGGAATAAATTAAGAATAAATAATTACAGTGGAAATAAAGACCCATTTTACTTCACATTATATTTCTTTTACCTCATAATTTGAGACAACAAAAAGGGGAAAAAATATGAGCAACAATAGTTATGAGTAAAATTAATGTTCCTTTACTTAAATAACAAAAGGCAGTTTGCTTAGTGCAACAATTGAACTAAAAGGTGGAGAGGGGTTATATTGTGAAATCCAAGTTGTTCCGTTGTGTTGTGACATTCACTTCTGTTCAAATTTTGTTGTTATTGTTTTTTTACTTTTTTATGGTGCTCAAGAAAATTGTGGAAGGGCTGCGAGCCTGCGACTAGTCGACTACTTGCGGTAGCGAATTAATCATGAAAACAAAATGAACTTATTTAAAAAATTAAAAGAACTCTCTCTCTCTCTCTCTAATGGACCAGGACTTACAATTTCACGGTATTTTCACCTAACTCAAATATTTCATCCATAGGCTATTAGATCCTTGCATATGCATGTCAAATCGGAATTTCAAGTCCTCGTTAATTATTTTTTTCTTTTTTTATGTTGTACTCTCTCTTCTTTTTTAAAAATTAAAAGTCTACTTAATATTTTGTACTATAATTTTAAATTATAAAATATAACACTTTTAATATATAATTAAATGTGTAATTTTTTTTATTTTTTTAATTTAATTTATATATTATCATTATTAATAAAGGTAATACTGTAACTTTACATCAAAATAGACTTTTTTTTTAAGATAACAAAAAATTTTAAAACTAATTTTTTTTTTAGATACAAATGAATAACAGGGTTTTGAGTGTTTTTTTTTAAAAAAAAAAAAATAACTCACAACAGGTGAACTTGTCCAAAACGTAAGGTAAAGCTTTCGGCAGAGCTCGTGTTAGTAACTTAGTACTAACTGGTTAACAATTATATAAACAAGTCCAACGCCATACAAATTGACTTCATTCGAGCATCGTGGAAGCCTGGAAGGTGGCATGACGTAAACCCCTATAAATAAAGTTTCGTTTGGTGAGATAATTTGGGATGTCTACAAATTGCTCCTGGGACAAGGTTGAAAAAAATTCCACTGGAGTCTTAACCGATGAATTTAATCGAACACATGGAACATCCGTATTTAGGTTGTCTTTGATGTATATTTAGGTTGTCTTTGATGACTAATGAGGATTAGAATTACAAAGATATATTGGGTTCCTGATTAAATTTAGAATTGTTTTAGAATTGAAATTTTTTTATTAATTTTGATTGAATTTTATATTTTTTATATTATTTTGACTCATTTTATAATATTTAATTGATAAAATATTAAAATTATGAAAAAAATTTATAAATTGAAATTAAAATTTATGCTGAATATATTTAATTTTAAACAAATTCTAATTTTAACTAATTCTAATTTAAAATGACAATTAATTTTGCATTATAGAGATTCAAATTAAGTATAATATAAAATCTTTGTATATCAATCATTGCAATATATGCGTTGATGTCAAACTCTCCACCATTGCATGATAGTTCTCATATAAAAAAAAATTCTTCCATAAAATTATTTTAAATTAAAGCCGATTTCAATTTTTACCAAAATCCAAACGTAAAACCCCAAAAAAGAAAAAAGAAGTAAGACAAATGCGATGGCATTGTGGAGATTAAATAAAACTTGTTTTATTAAAAAAATCAATGCAACTGTGAAAGGGGGTAATGCAGACCGAATCAACAATGTGATTGCAGAGCCGGCAATGGGATCTGGAAATTTTTTCCAACATGATTCATTGTGGAACTTGTGCTTGCTGCGTTGTCTAGCTTTTTCGTCCTTTTGCCTTGGGACGGTTGCTAATTAGCACTTAGAACAAAAGCCAAATGGGTGAATGTGCATAGACAATAGCGACAGTTGACAGCTTTTTTTCATCAGCATTGTGCCACTATGACGAATATACCCTTCAATGATGTCTCGAATTACTCGTGGAATCAGAGGATTGTTCTCTCTGGTTTCATTGTGACGTGACGGAATCACCGAATGCATTGATCGAGGTCCGGAGAACACAAGAGACCAGACCAGAATAAGAGCCACGACGAGGGAGGGAACCGGAATTGAGATGAAAACGTCAGTTTGATGCCGTTTTTAAATTTTTGCTTGCTTTGATTCATTAGACTAATTGATATGTAACTGATTTCTTTTTATCGTAAAAAACTAACGACAAAATTTTTTATATCGTCAACTTTAATCTATTTGACAACCAGAAACAGCCTAATATATTGGATTTGGATCTTAGTCTATTATTTTTGTTTTTTATATTCACTTCGTCTTAAAAATAAGAAATTTTCTTTCTTTTAAAAGAATTAATTTATTTTGAAATAAAATTCTTATCATATTATTACTAATAATGATTACATATAGTAGCGATAACAATAGAAAGATAGATACCTAATAATATATTAGGTATATTATAATTTATAATTAAAAAAAGTTATGTGCATCTAAAATTAAATTTTTTAAGCAAAAGGAGTATATTATATATAATTAATCCATATAAAATTGTTAGAGCATTCGGTTATATCTATCTGAAAGGTTATATTAACATTGCAAAACATTTTTTTTCTTTTCTTAATAAATCTATCTAGAGTGATTACACTTTGATGAGTAGGGAATTTATATCAAGTATGCGGCAATCACAGGCGTAAATCATAGAAGAGAATAATTCTCTTTTAATTATGGAAGAAGATAATTCTCCCCAAATTATGGAAAATAATATGTATAAGTTGTAACAAACAATTCCCCTAAATGAGAGAAAATAATATATATAAACCCTAGAGACAACCAGGTAAGAGGACATTCTCTGACTGTGGAGAAAATACTATACCCTGACTAAAATTTTAACTTAGGCATCTGAGAATCTACCTCTGATAACCACTTCGGGATCTGTTTTGCAAGAATATTTCTTATATGGGAAGATGAAAAACCTCAAACCAGAACCATCTTGTCGGATCTAAGTCAGCTTGCGAATTTTGCCTTCATTACACTTTTTGATGAATATAAGAATATTCGTTAAATTAAAAATTTGTTCAATCAGTCAAATTTTTTTTAAAAGAAATTTCGTTACTTCTAAACTAGTGCTTTCACCAGTAAAAAAAGTATCTACAAAAGGTTTTAATTATTCACATATTTTCTTTGTTAGGCAAATTGATGAGTAATTTTATAACATTTCTTACCCACCTAACCTACATCTAGTTCCTCAAAAGCATTAATACTAACCTTGATGTCATCAATCACTGCCCTCACAACCGACAAGTTCTCATCCTTGGATCTAATTAGTTGTAAAACATATTCACAGTCTCCCTTCAAAATAACCCTCCTCAGACCCAAGTCTCGACCAAATTTCATCGCAGCTTTTGCCGCTAGGGCTTCCACATGCCCCAGCGTAACTATCCACTCCTACCTGAGAACTAATCCTACAAGAAAACTTCCTTTATCATCATGCACCACAACCCCAACATCATGAGCACCTATGTCCTGGAATATTGTCCCGTCAAAATTTAATTTTGATCCAACTCTTAGTCGGGCATTCCTAGGAACTTCCCTGCCGAATCACTAACCCCTCATAAACCATAGTGTTGGCCTCTTGAAATGTTTGGCAATATTTCTGCACAAAACTGACCAACCATAATGGATCCCATCTTTTCCCTACAAAGTGGGCTTTATTCCTGCTGGACCATAGACCACAACTCATCAACACAAATAACAATTATATCCCAAATCCATAACTTGGTCATCTTCATATCACATGCCATAACCTTTCCCTCAAAACCACGAAGGGTTCAAACTTGTCTCATTGGATGACACCTAAACATCAATTAGTTCGTTACAAAAATTGCTTCGTTGTATACGTGAGACAAATAAAAATACATTTGCACTCACAGTGCGCACACACTAAAGGTGCGATTTTTGGACTCCCACCCATTTCGCCCAAATTGCCCACTACTTGTGGGTGATTATGGTGCAATTTAGGTTTTTTTTTTCTCTATTTCTTAAGGCTTCATCCTTTCTGTTAAAGGTGTTTTGTTACTAGTTTGGTTATAGAGTTCATCACGAAAGGCATGGGACGAGAGTTAAGGACATCGAGTTCAGTTTTTTTCATCGTATGCAATTTGCGGTGTGCAAGTCCAGACAATCACGCTAGCTTTTTTTTTTCTTTTTCTTTTTTTTTTTAACTTTTAATATGATATGATATCAATAGAGTTTGTCCTAGACTGACTACCATTGAACTTGTGTACGATAACAGTTGTGTATTATTATCCCTTTTTCTCAATGGCTATTGTAGTATACACGGAAATCGTTTAGCCTCTCTTGGCTATTATGTACATCTATTTCATCAATGAAATGACTATTGTTTTTAAAAAAACAAAAAAAAAAGTGTACGTGAGACAAATGAAAATTTAAATTCTTATTTAAGAACTTTACTCCACGAAGAAGAACAGCAACGATCCTCAAGATCAAGAATGTTAAAAAAAGATCCAATTTCTTTAAGAAAACATGTAGTTCAATACAGGCCGCGTAAACGTCATAAAAACAAAATCTAAAACGAAGTTAAATAGCCATTATTATTATTATTATTAGTATTATTATTTCTTGCTTTGCTTGGGATTTTTTAATATCACATATATCAACTATGAAATAATGGGTTAGAATTTTAAATTAATTTTTGAAATCTTTTATAATTAAATACACTATTCTCTCCACTCATTCCTAAATGTTATGCAGAGGAACCTAATCCTATTATACTGCATCATTGTATTTGAACTTTTTTTTTTTTTTTTTAACTTTGGAAGATTGAAATTTATAGATATATCCAAAATATCTATACAGGTTCTAGTCATAATTAATGCGAGGAGTTGAAAATTATTAATTTGAGAATGTTAACTCGCATCGAATGTCTTGTTACAATTTTGTAAAGCATTTTATATTACACACTTTAATAAATTTATATAAATTTTGTAATTTATACTAATATATATAATATTAGAATCCACTTTCATCCTAATTAATTTTAATATTAAATTTTCTATTTTTTTTGTATCAACTAAATAGTTTATTATTTTTTTAATTTTTTCTACATTAAATTTTTTTTAAAAATATAAATAGACCCTAACATTAAAGTTTATTAATGAAAATAAACATTAATGGAATAAATATTAATACAAATGACCAAATTTATACTAATTTTTTAAAGTCTTTAATATAAAATAGTACACGAAATGCGTAATATGAGATCTTTTGTGGTTTCAACTTAAACATAGAATTTTGTTTCTCTATATTGGAATTCCTTAAACTGCACAAGTATTAAGGAAGAAATGGTTAAAAATTATCAAGACAATAAGAATCTGAAAATTATCCAAAAATACACATGGACGCTATTTTCTTTTCTACGCAAATATATGTAGGTGCGGATGTTGTTTTTTTTTTTTTTTCGAAACGATAGTCTATTAAAAAGGGCACAATGGCCAATTTACAAGCCACAATGGCTAAGATAATTTCGTGTCAGAATCGAAAGAAAGCTTATAACCCACGAAAAGCACTTCAAAAGTGAAGAGGTGCGGATGTTGTTAGCTGGGAGAATTTTCACTAACATAGATAATTTGTAAGTGAAAGAATTACTAAAATAATTTCGGGTTTTTCATTGCTGAGGGGAAATATAGATTGTTGCGGGTTGTGTTCAAAGGTAACAAGAGTACCAGTGATGGAATGAAGGGTGAACAACTAACCTTTTATTTGAATATTGGTAGGTAAACTAATTTGTGATCCGAAATTAAGTTACAAATGAGAGACTTGTAATGTAATGGGATATTCAATCATAGGAGAGTGGCAAATTTTTGTCCATTGCCACCTATAATGACAATTGGTCTTGCGATTCACCTAGAGCAATTCAATAAAAGGAATTTGTTACCATTTTAGAGGATGTATGAATAGTATTTTAAAATGCATTTTTACATAATAATTGTAAAATAAGGAATATATTAAAAATTGAAAAAGTG
This sequence comes from Gynochthodes officinalis, assembly GCA_020080225.1. NCBI lineage: Eukaryota > Viridiplantae > Streptophyta > Magnoliopsida > Gentianales > Rubiaceae > Gynochthodes > Gynochthodes officinalis. The sequence continues at coordinate 7,667,169 of CM034620.1, forward strand.
TATTAAAAAATACAAAAATATGTTTTAAAAAAATAATCATTCAAGCCCTTGATCTTTTTAGTTCTTTCAATATCTATTTAAAAGATAAGAGAATTTAGTATCTATTTAGAAGATAAGAGAATTCAGCATTTTTTGATTGTGAATATTTTAACTAATTATTTGTTCTTTTAGAATTTTTTATGAAGAAATGTCAAAAGAATTTCTTATTTTCTAAACAAATTACACTACATTTATATAAAAATACTTGTTTATATTATACATAAAAAGAAAACACTTTGAATTACTGATTAAAATTTTAGTGATCAATTCAAAAATTGCAAAATCCCTCGAACAATGACAGCAAGTAACGAATGTTTGTCACAACTATATCTGTTAAAAAAATTGGTCTATGCTTACAACAGTGCTCCCCCCACTGAGTTTTTCCCATTTTGTTATGAGAAAAAAAAAAGAGTAAAAATTTATAAGAGAAAAATTATTACAATTCCAAACTTGTGATGGGCATATTTGCCAAATGCGCTCATTTTTTTGGGTGCATTTGGCAAATGTGCCCTTCCCGGCCTGGAACATTGCAATCGAGCCTGGGCACATTTGCCAAATGTGCCCAAAACATAGGCGCAGTAAAACATTTGTTGGCCTTGAACATTAATTGGTTGTTCATTTTCTTTGTTCGTAATGTCAAGTTCTTTGTATTTTACTAAGACCTTTGCAACATTTGATAGAGCAGGATAGAGAACTTGGAGTTTTTTTTCCAATTTTATAACACTATTATATAATAATATTAATTTAATATTTTATAATATTAAGTATAATAATAATGATAATATTATTATGAATAATATTATTATAATTATAGCTAACAATTATAATTATTATAGTAATAATTAATAATAAGATTTAATAATTATGGTAATAATAATAGTAGGAGATAAGAATAATGAAAAAAAAGTGATAATAATAGTAAGAGCTAATATGATATTAATGATAGTATTAAGTTCAAAATTTGATGATTAATTTGATGACACTCTTTGTGTATTTATATATGAATAATAAATGTAATATAAGTATAAATTATTGTAGTATTACAATAATTACAGATATAGTGATAATACATGTAGGGTTTTAGATTTTGAATGCACTTTTTATTCATTTATATTTAAAGGATAAATATATATGTATAAATTATTGTATGACACGTAGTTACATATGTAATAATAATAATAACAATAAAATTAACAATAATAGGATTACAATTGTTATATGACAATATATTGCACAAGGACATTAAAGTTAGGGTTTAGGGTGTAGGATTAAGGGTTTAAGGTTTAGGATTTAGTGTATAGGGTTTAGGGTGCATTACAATATATTGCAACTAAAAGAAATTTAAATACATAAAATTTGATTGATTGGTAGGTGTTTGAGTTTTTTTTTTCTTTCCAGGAAAACCTGTGTATTAACTTTTATAAAAAAGTTAATGAGTACATAAAGGGTCCATTTAAGGACTTGTCCTAACACATCTAACCTAAATCCAGTAGATTTTGGTTAAGGCATTCCAACCTTGATTAAACAGGACCGGGACCTCTTAGCTAACCTCACTAAGAAAAACAAAATTCTGAACTTGTCGGCCTTTGCTTGCATAGCACAATCTGCATACAACGAGAAAGGCACCTCCTAACTCCGGTCCATGCGCGACCTAATGCAGCTTTTCATCGTGTTTGACCTTCCTCCCAAGCTAGACCACAAAATATCCCTAACAAAGGACAAAATTGGAGAACAGCAGGATCGAAATCCGACTAGCTCCAGGCCTATACGCTAAACTTTAGAAAAAAAAATCGCATGTTAATCGTACCTTCATTGCCTCTAGGAACCGTGTTTTTTTCTTTTTTGTAGCTTTCTGACTCTTAATAGGTGTTTGAATTATGAATACACTTTTTGTTTATTTACATATGAGGGATAAATATATTTATTTATGTATATTTATAGTAGTATATAAAATTAGGAAACTAATAAGAGGCTAAACTGTAACCAAATGAATGAATTTGTTGCTATTACTATCAAAGTGAACAACCAACATTATAGTAGTGTGTCAACTTTTAAATTTAAGGTGTCGAACCCTCACATGTATGGATTATAACTAAAAGTCGTATTTCGAGTCAAATGTACGTCTTCTTTTTCACAATCATGCCTGATCACTAGTTACGTTAGAGTGTCAAAATATTTAGATAATATACAATTCCATATCGACGACAATTCCCTCCCTAGCTACATAGAGATTTTCCAGTGTGTATTTCTTGTATTTTTGTTCTGGCAAGCCAAGCAACCATCTTGGATTGAATCTATCTTGAAGAGTGTATGTAAAGTCCTTACAAATTAAAAATGGCTTTCTGCATGAGTTGTTCATCAGTAATAATCAATATAGGGTTGTCTTTTGCAAGTTGTTAGAACATTTGGTAGTCCAAGAGATGATCCTAGATGCCATGTTACGATAAATATCTTCTCGTCCATCTTAATACATATTGAACTTGCTTGCTGGAAACCCTAAATTTTATCCCCCAAATTCTGTTGGACCTATTTTGCAGAAATCTAAAAAGCCCCTGGGCTAAGTTTCATCGATAAATATCTTTTTCACATTCATTTTGCTCTATCTTCATTCTAACATATTTATGGTTCTATGGTTTGTAATATGGTTGTACAAATGTGAGAGAAAATTTAAAAATGTTTTGGTTAAATTTAAAAAAAAAACGAGAGAGAGAGAGAGAGAGAGAAATGGAAGTTCTATGTATTAATTTTTTTTTATATTTAATAGCAATAAACTCTTTTACACATAGCAATAAAAAATGCATTCCACATATATATATTTATCCTTTAAAAAATGAATTCCACAAAATGCATTCCACCAAATATTCCATAGTCCACAATCCACAATCCCACACACTCATAGATACTACCAACATCTCGAAATGATACGTCTGCTATGACTCTTCTATTTATCATCTTCTATTAGCAATACAAACTACTAATATCTATACTAGACTTCATGCCGTCTCATAAAAGGCCACAAACAAACATATCATTCATGATTTGCTGCTCAAAAATTACATCCAATTTGGCCACAATAGCAATGCATAGTACTGATAGCATCATCTACACAAGCACCATACATGAATGACTAGACCATGGTTGTTAAACTCTCGATTTTACTCGTACATTTTTATGATTTTACGAGTCAAAACCAAGTGTCCGAGTCAAAACGTAGGTAAAATCTTAAATGGGGTGAAATCTTACGATTTTACATTCCGGAACTTAGAATCTTACGATTTTACAATTCGATTTTACGATCCGATTGCTCCAAAAAAAAGATGAATGACTTGGTTTTTGTGATGTACAATTTGAAGTTGAAGGATAGAAAAGTTCGAAGTTTTGAAGAAAACTTTGATGATCTAGCATTAGATGATGAGTGGATAATTGAGAACATTAATGATGATGATGATCTAATTGAAATTAATCCTTTGCATGTTCTTAATAGTGCAGTGCTCTTAGTGAAGACAATTTGGCTTTAGATGCTAGTGGCAGTGGTGCAACACTTAATGAACCTATAGATCTTTCTAGGTGTGATCGATAATAATCTCTAAATGAAATTTGTATACTTTTATAAGTTTAAACAGGTCTATAATTTATAAATTTAAGATATATTATATATAATATATATAATATATTTATTAAATTATTTTTCATAATTGGTAGAATCTTATGATTTTACGATTCGATTTTTTGGACCGTCAACTGATTTTACGTAAAAACTCAATTTTAACAACCTTGGATAAGACTGGAGATGCAAAACAAATAATATCAACTTTCCTGCACTATCCTAATACAAAAGCTTGACCTCTATCATTGCCTTACTATAGCTAGTATTTCCTTGTGATGGAATATAGACTTTACAAGAACTTCTCAAGAAATAGCACCAAAAAAGCTCTAATCATTCACCGTGAAAGTTGTCAAGGCAATTTTGAATACATCGGCCATTGGCATATGATGAAGTTGTGATCCGCAACTGCTAACGATCCGATCCAATTATTCTGATATGAATATCTTCAAGTGTTTAACAATGGCTATCCTTGCAAAATAGAACCCAGAGTGGTTCTCCGGGGGTAATTCTCTGATGCCTAAATCAGTACTTTAGATGGAGTATAATAATTTGCTTAACAGTTTTAGTATGCCCCATACCTAATAGTCCTTCCTGGTTTTATCTATCATTTTCCGTCATTGGTGGGATTCTTCAGTGGTGATAGATACTTGAATCGTGGACGCTTCTTCTGATTGTGCATCATCATTCATGTCTTGCAATCATAGGGCACAGTTAATGCTTATGGATAAGCACGACTCGGTTGTGTTCCCACGTGGTGGCTTAAGACTCACGAGTCCAACTTACTTAGTGTATTATGGGAACGGAGTTCTGGAGTTAAGCGAAGGTTGTGCAATTATAAATGACGCTAAGGTCTCGACCTTTGAATCCAAAGTCCGAGACTTCGCTTATCATGGAGGTCCATACTTTTGACTCCAATGTCTAGGACTTCGCGTGTCTTAAAGGTTTGGAACTCTGAGTCTTGTCTAGTAACCTTGCGGGTGTAACGGATTTAACCCACTTAACCCATACACATCATAAGCCCTCCAGACCTTGGTCGTATAATGTCAAACAAAGGTCTTATCAAGAGTGTTTGAGGAGAGAATTTAGAAAAGTATGCATGGGTTAACCAAAACGCATCGTGGGTAGTTAGGAGTTATTATCCCGCTTTTTAAGAGTGCGATGTGAAAGGTCATGGGGTCCGAAGAGATTTGGTGTGGGTTCGCATGGAAGCTCGTGCAAGTTGTATATGAAGGCAACTTTTCACCTCTAGGATTTCCTGTTCATCATTGTCATCTACTTTTGCTATTTGAAAAGCACAGAGCATTCCTATACCGGGGAGGAGGTTGCGACGGGTTTGCTGGGGTGGTCGTGGTCAATAGCTATTGCGTTCGTTTGCTAGCATTTGGAAAAAAGTAAGTATGACTTCTTCTTACTCTTTGTCATAAGGGTCTTCCTGTTTGGGTGGAAGACAATGTCCTTGGCTGAAAAGAGCGAGAATGTCTCTAAATCTTCCAGCCATAGATTGGGTGAGTTGGGTAGGCGTAGAAGAACAAGGGGGAAGAGGGCTGTGGTGATTTCTAGTTTAGAGAAAGAGGGGCATATATCAAAGGCCCCAAGTTCCTCATCAGAGGAATTGAAGGAATTAGTTGCTCCAAATTTGGTATGGTATCCTTCAAAGTTTACCCCAACTACTTAGGGTTTAGCATCTGTTTTTAATGAAGCCTACGTGAGGGAACTGAGAAAAAGGTACCATATTCCTAAGGAGTATGGAGCGAGAGCCCAAGGTAGTGAAGGTAGAGCATGTAATCCGCCGATTGGATACACAGTTGTATATGAGGAACATCTTAAAGTAGGTATTAGATTCCCTGTTTATCAACTGTTAGTTGACCTGTTAAAGTATTATGAAGTATCACTGGCTCAGTTGGCCCCTAAGACGGTGAGATTTATAATTGGTGTAGAAGTTTTGTGCCAAGAAGACAAATTGAAAAGTTGTGTTGATCTGTTTAGATATTTCTTCTACATGAAAAAAAATTGCAAACTCTGTTAGTTATTCACATTTTTTTCAAGGTATAAAAGTAGAAGGATAGGGCTGTTCGCTCATTATGAGTGGAAAAAGAGGTTCTTTTTCATGAAAACTGATGTTTGTGGGTTAAATACAGGTTGGTTCTATGGGGAGAGAACCGATGCGTATTCGAATCGGAAAAAGTAGAATCCCTGAGGCTGGGCATACATTAAACTCAGAAAAGAGAGGATTGGCAACTATATTGAAGAAGATTTGGTTAAGTATAAATTAAGCCTAGTTGTGGCGGATATAGGATCTTTGATTGTCCAATTTGCTCGAGATGATGAGGGTAGAAATTTTATGTGGAATTTATGAACTTTGTGATTATTCAGTAAATAATTTTGTTCATGTTTAATTTTGCAGTGAAGTTTGGTAGTTCAGTGAAAGTAGAGCCTGCAATAAGGACACACCTTGAATCGGAAGAGGGTCTCGAGTCAAGGGAAGTTGAGACCAGAGAACCGTCAAAAAGGAAGGTGGACGATGTTGTTGTGGAGATTGTGTCTCTAGCGAAGAAGAAGATGATCAAGGTAGCGGCTTCAAAGAAGAAGCCCAATGGGGTAGAGGCGGAGGATGCGGCCTTTTATATTGCAGTATTATTTTCCAAACCTGGAGTGGAAGAGATGGTGAAGGTCGAGGGATTGGAAAATTACCAAAGAAAGTTGGCTAAAATGCCATTAGCATAATTGAACGACAATCTTTGATAGATTATTCCTCATGTAAAAACTCCTGATGTTTTTATTTGTTGATATATAATAATCAACAAATAAAAACACATATATATATTATATATATATTATTACATATGAGGTTGTTTTGAAATGTAGGCCATTGCTTTTTAGGCCGAATACTTCCTTAGGATGAATGATCAGGCTGGGGAGGTTTCGGCCTTCAAAGTTGAAAATGATCAATTGAAGGAGTCGGAGAAGGCTGCAATTGAGGCAAAATAGAGACTGAAGGTGGAAATAGCGGAGATGGTTGAGGGCGGAAGGAAATGGAAAAAGAAGTGTTAGCCCTCCAACATTAGTTGCAAGAAAAAAAGGCTGAAGTGCGGAGGCACCTCAGCGTTGCACAGGGAGAATTAACAAAATTGCTTGTGAAAAAGGTGTTTCACATGCAAGATTATGGGGAGTTTGTTGTTAATTTTTGCAGAGCTGCTGGAAAGTTTAGTGGGCACGAGGTAGCTATGGATATTCAGAGAAGACACCCTTCACTGAAATTGGAAGAACTACCTGGTTATGACCCTGAAGCTGAGGTCAGGGCTACCTAGGTGTATATGGATTCCGTGAAGGCATTTAATGGCTCATTTACGTTATTGAAGTATATTGCCTCTTGTAACTCTCTCATGGCCTTAGAGGAGCTAAGTGTCTGTGTTGTGAATGAAGACCCAGACTTACAAGTTGCAACTGATGCAGGTTCAAGTGAGCAAGCCAAGGCTGGGACTTCAGCACAGGGCGGTGGGACTCAAAATAAGGCTGGCTCTTAGGCTTACTCTATTTTTCCTTTTTGTTGTGTTTTTGGATTTGTCATTGGACTATAAAAATGATTGGTAAGGGGATCTCAATGGATGGAAGTACTAATTTGTCATTTTTTTTCTTTTTCTTTTCTATTATAATTATGTCAGGAATTGTTATTACTAACGAAAGACTTCGTTAGCAAATTGTATGAAAAGGTTAAGGCTTTTGAGGTTGCAAATATTGAGCTTCAAGAAACTATCTCTTTGTTAAGGGAGGAGAATAAAGATCTCCAAGAACATATGGGATACTTGGAGTATCGAAATCACTACTTAAATGAAGACATAACCCAGTGGCACAAGATACCAAGGGATCTGAGTGTTGCAAAAAATGAGGAAGCCATAAAAACAATTACTAAGCTTATAGTTCAGCTTGAGGGACTTACCTTGGAATTAAAAAAAGGATGAGACAATCTGCACTCTAACCAATGATGTGGAGAAAGAATATCAAGAGGTTCAGAGTCTCCATGGTGCATTGAAACCTTATAAACTGCAGATTCGGGAATTGCAGCTGGAGTGTAAGACTTGGAGATCGAAAGTCACTGAGATAGAGACACAGTTGAAGGGTGCAGGCCTGAAAGTGGTATATGCAGACAAAGATCCCGTGGATATAATGATGGAAGAGCTAGAGCTAATGGCTAGTCAAGGCCAAGCCAAGACCCCTTTGTACAGGAGTAAAGAGGCATCATTTAATAAATATCTGCAAGAGAGAACGAAGTATGAGAAGGCAAAGAAGAAAGGGAAAGAAAAAGTATAAGCATTTTTCATTTTCTGTTTTGGTATGTAGTTAGGCAGTAATAAGTATCCCTGGGACCCTTGGTCCTAACTTTTGGGATCTTTAAGGCAAAGAATTTGCAAATTGGTAGGACTTTTGAGTTATAGAACTTCATCCTAGGATGTTTTGGGAACTTCAAGGCTAAGGTTCCCACCCTTGAGGATGTTTTGGAAACTTTGAATCGAAGTTCCCCACATTTGAGGATGTTTTGGGAACTTTGAGTCAAAATTCCTCACCTTTGAGGATGTTTTGGGATTTGTGAGTCGAAGTTCCCCACCCTTGAGGATGTTTTGGGAAATTTGACAAGTAATAAAATCATTTTTTAATGTGAATGCGTGTAACTTCCTTACCCTCTTGGGATGTTGTGAAATAAGCAACTTAACTTAGCTGAACCGAGGTTATGCGTTAATTCCTTGATTTAAAACTTAACAAGGTAGTTTCACCACCTCGAACCGAGTTCAAGAAAGTTGTAATTCCTTTACTTGATTTATGCAATAATGACGTTTTATTCAATGAAAAAAATAATTAGCCATAAAAGCGTTTTAGATTGCTAACATGCCAGACCCGGGTAGCAAATTCCCCTCCATAGTAACTAACTGATAACTCTCTGACTTTGATGTGTCGATGACTTTGTAGGGTCCTTCCCAATTGGTTTCTAGTTTGCCTAGTTTATGAGCTCGGCTTCCTTTCTAAGACTAGATCTCCCGAGGTGAACTCGTTGATCTTCACCCGTTCGTTATAATATTTTGCCACGTCTTGCTTATATCTAGTATCTTTAAAAGAAGTTAAATCTCTGCGCTCTTCCAACAGATCTAGGTTAAGGAGGATATCCTCTCATTGGCTGCACTGTTGAAGGCTATGAATCGGGTATTTGGAACCCCGATCTCTGTTGGTATCACGGCTTCTGAGCTATATGTGAGGCTATAAGGGTTTCATCTGTTGCTGTTCGTGGGGTGGTGCCGTAAGTTTACAGGACATTTGGGAGATTTTTCACCCAGTCTCCTTTTGCTTTATCCAACCGAGTTTTTAATTCCTGCAAGAGGGTGCAGTTGGTGACTTCTACTTGGCCATTGGCTTGAGGATGTGCAATCGAGGTGAATTTCTTTTTGATATGGAGCTCTTAGCACAAAAATCGAAAGGGGTTGTCTGCGAACTGTTTCTCATTATCTGAGATGATCACCTGGGGGATTTCAAATCTGCAGATGACTTTACTCCACACAAATTTCAGAACGTGTTTTCCAGTTATTGTAGTCAATGACTCAGCTTCTACCCATTTGGTAAAATAGTTGATAACAACTAATAAGAGCTTCAATCGACTAGGAGTCTCAGGAAAAGGTCCCAGTATATCAATTCCCCATTGCGTGAACGACCACGAGCTCTAAATGCTAATTATCTCCATCTAAGGTCGTCTGACTAGAGGAGCATGAAGTTGGCACTTGACACATTTGTGCACAAAGTCACATGCATCTTTGAACAATATTGGCCGGTAATACCCCCATCGGATAATCTTTTTGGCTAATATACGAGGGCTTGTATGACTTCCTCAAGATCCAAGATGCACTTCTTGGAGTATGTAGTTTGCTTGTTGAGGCACAACACACCTGAGCAAAGGTTGCAAATATGACCGCTTATATAGGATCCCATCCTGTATAATATAGTGGGCGGCCTTTAGTTTGAGTCTTCTTGTTCGTTTTTATCAGTTGGCAGTTCTCCGTTTTGTATATATTTCCAAATGGGAGTAATCCAATTATCTTCTACCTCTTTTATGGCCATCATGGGGTTTTCTTCGGTACTTTTGCGGAGAAGTATTTCTACAAATACTTTTTTATTAAGATGGGAAAATGCGAAGATGCCAATTTACTGAGAGCATTGGCCCTTTTGTTATTGGATCTTGAGATTTGTACGATCTTGAAACCCTCGAAGGAATGGCTAAGACTCCTTACCTTATCTAGGTATTTTCTCATCTGAGGTTCCTTAGCTTCGTAGGGGCCTTGTACCTAGTTGACAACGATTTGAGAATCACTGTAGGCATATATTTCTTTTACTTTCATCATCTGTGCTAATTTCAAGCTTGTGATTAAGGTTTCGTATTCAGCCTCGTTGTTGGTCGCCTTAAAGTCGAAGTGTAGGGCGTACGTGACTTTCACCTCGTCAAGACTTCTTAACAATAATCTAGCTCCACTGCCATATTTATTTGAAGCTCCATCAACATATAATACCCAGGCCTTTGGGCTGATCACTTCTTTCTCATTGCATTTGAGTGACTGTGTAGAGTTGGCGTCTGCTGTAGTAGAGGTGGGCATCTCAGCGATGAAATCCGCAAAGGCTTGAGCCTTTATGGCTTTTCGAGGCTGATACTAAATGTCGTGTTCTCCCAACTCAATAGCCCACTTCGTCAATCGCCTTGAAGTTTCTGGCTTAAATAGTATTTGTTTGATAGGCTGGTCGGTGAGTACACATATAGGATGAGCTTGAAAATAAGGCCGCAACCTTCGGGCAGCATGAATCAGTGTCAAAGCTATCTTCTCAATTGGGAGATATCTTGTCTCCGTGCCTTGAAGTGCGCAACTGGTATAATAGATTAGTCTTTATCTGTTGTCAATATCACGAACAAGTACTACACTAATTGCGTTATCAGAAAATGCCAAATATAGATACAAGGTCTTTCCCAACACAAGTACCATAAGAGCTGGAAGACTTGCCAAGTGCTTGTTCAATTTTTCAAATGCTTTTTGATAGTCTTTCGTCCATTTGAAGTTCTTAGCCTCCCTTAGAGTCTGAAAAAAAGGAAGACTTCGGTCTGCAGAACGTGATAGAAATATGTTTAACGTAGCTAATGACTTTGTCAACTTCTGGATCTGTTTCAAGGTTCTGGGTGGTCCCATTTTTGCAATAGCTCTTATCTTATCCTGATTGGCTTCCATTCCATTTTCGGGTAAGAACTTTCCTAATTCTACCCAAAAGTGCATTTCTTGGAGTTCAGACGCATCCCCACTTTAATCATAGTTTGCAGGGTCTCTTCTAGATCTCTAGGTTCATTCTCACATTTCTTTGATTTAATTAACATGTCATCCATATACACTTCTAAGTTCCAACCAATTTGATTGGAGAATACCTGGTTAACCAGGCACTGGTAAGTTGCTCCCGCGTTCTTTAGACCGAAAGGCATCTTAGTGTAGCAAAAGACCTTTATTTCTGTGATGAACGCTATTTTTTCAGTATCTTCCTCATCCATTAAGATCTGGTGGTAGCCTTTGCAGTCATTGAGAAACATAAGGACTTCATATCCTGAAATAGCGTCGACCTTCTAATCAATTACTGGTAAAGGATAACATTCTTTTGGGCAGTATTTGTTGAGATTAGTATAATCAATGCACATTCTCCAGCTATCGTCTAGTTTTTTGACAAACACAAGGTTAGATAATCAAAAAGGATAAAATACCTCTTTAATAATATCGGACTGAAGCAATATCTTCACTTCTTCATTGACAATTATGTTTCTGTCCGGCGCTAATGGTATCTTTTTCTGTTGTACAAGCTTTACTCTAGGATCAATGTTGAGTTTATGCGTCATTAGCGAGGACAAAATCCTAGGTATGTCTTATGGACCCCAAGCAAAGACTTTCTTGTATGTGTGGAGGAGGTGGATGACTTGTTCCTTGATCTCTGTAGGTAGCATTGACCTCACATTGACTGTTCTATCTAGATGATCAGGATCTAAGTTGACCTCTTGCACCTCATTAGTGATTTCGTGAGACCCAATTGAGATTACCCTTACTTTGGTATCATCGGGGCTATGAGGTGCAACATTTTCAAAGGACACATCCGTATCGTTACTCTTACTTCCTCGAGGTGCTATCTCGAGGTTAGTAGGTGGTATTTCCATAGCTTGGATGACGTGTACACCTTTTGCAATAGTATATTTTCCCTTGAGAGTGATATGCATGTACTCTCGTATTGGGTAGTGATCCCCACAAATAGAGCCAATTCCATACTCCGTCAGGAATTTCATGACAAGATGATAGGGTGACCAGATTGCTTTAACCTGTTTTCATCCAGGATCTTTCGATTATAGCATTAAAAGGAGATGGGGCATCCATCATATAGAAGTCCATCATGATGGTCTTGTTCATGGGGTAGTCACCGACTGTGACTGCAAGTGTGCTTATCCTTACCAGATAGACAATTTCGTGGGCAAAAGTTACCAATGGCATACTCGACGGCTTTAAGGCTGCAAAATCAATCCCTAACTTGTGAAAGCAATCTATATAAATGACATCTACTGCACTTCCATTATCAATGTAGACCCTGTATACTTCCTTGTTTGCAACTACAGTTTTGATGACCAGGGTATCATTATGCGGACTAATGGTAAGGACCGCATCTTCTTCCAAAAAAGATATAATTTTGGAAGGTTTGAAACATTTGTTGATTGGTTCTTGGGGTGGAATCCTCCTAGTGTTAGCTCTAATTGTAGATTGTGATTGACCTTTTGGATAACCTCAAAATATGGTATAAATAACACCGGTAACGTTTTGGTTATCATTAGGTGGAGGTTGAGGCCCTACCTGTTGTGGAGGATTATTTGCATACAGCTAGTATGGCTGGTTCATGGGGTGGTCCTATCTTTGCCGGTAATCATTTTGATGTGCAGGTTGACCTTGACCGCCTTGTTTTCCTCCACGTCTTCTAGCATGGTTACCACCTCCCCTGCCTCCAGACCGAGGTTGGGTTCCTAAATACCACTGCTGAACGTATTGGCTTAACATTCCATTGCGGATGCAATCTTAAATCTCTTTTTTGAGATCTTTACATTTTTCACTGTTATGCCCATGATCATTGTGGAAAGCACACCAAAGATGCCGAGACTTTTTGTGTGGTGCTACCGTTAACGGGACTGGCAGTTGGAGGAGGTCTTTATGTATGGCTAGAATCTCTGTACGGCTTTTGGTCAGTGGTATCAAGTTTTTTCTCTTGAAGTATAGGCTCTAGTTGACCTTTGTTGTAATTCAGCCTATCAAAGGCACTTTTTTGGGGATTTTTTCCTTTAGCATCATCATTCTTCTCATGTTTTTTGTTCTCTCTCTTTTCTTCTGTTGGCTTCTTCTCCCTTGGTGTAACTTTCCACCATTTGCCAAAGTGTTTGGGTATCAACTGGAGTGTCCCGAGCCAATTTCGTATAGAATGAACCTGGATTTAGGCCATTTATAAAGGTTGAGATTACCAACTGATCTGTTTTGTTAGCTACTTGCAGACTTTTGTCATTGAACCTCTCCACATATGATTTGAGAGATTCGTCCTTCGCCTTCTTAAGATTTATTAGATTTGCTGCAGACTTGTGGAATTTCTTTCTTTAGAAAAAGTGGGTATGAAAGAGTTGAGCCAACCTCCTAAATGAAGAAATACTGTTACGGGGGAGGCCATCTATACACACTCGTGCTTTTTCACTCAGATAGATAGGGAATGCCTTGCACATAACCTCCATTGGAGCGTTTTTGAAGTTTATCGGATACTTAAATCGCGACAAGAAATATAAAGGGTCAATATCCCCTTCATAAGATGGAATGCCATCACGCATTTTAAACCGGGCCGAAGTTGGATATTGCATGATATGAGGCGTAAATGACGAAGGAACATCCTCTTTATCATCAGACCCCAATAGGCCATATATATCATCAGCCACCCGATTACTAATCAGAGGGAAATCATCATGTTGAGGATGTTTAGGGTTATGTTTTCCTCTAAGATGCTTATTCTCATAATTATTGTCCGCACGAGAAGCATTATCATCGCTCTTACCATCATCTCTCTTGTGGTGGATTTCCTTACGATTATCTTGATTAGACTTATCCCCCCTGTGGCATGAAGGATGTCTAGTTCTGGAGAATTCTTCAAACTGCGCACGATGTAACTTGGCAAAGGCCCGCTCATCTTCTTCTTTTTGTTTGTGTGCCAAGGATTTGTCTTGATTTAGAGGTGTATGTCGAGAGGTTTCGCCAGTATGATAAGAATGACGTTCTGATCATTTGGGAATGTCACCCAAGCGTAATGGATCATCCGTCCTTGGTCCAAAACAGTTACGCTGTGCTTCTCTCTGGCTAGTTTTTTCAGCGGTCTTCCGACCTTCAGATTTGGTACCAACCATGTCGATAAAGTGTAAATTAGAATCGAAAAGAACAGTGTGAATACGCCTTCTGAAATTAAGAAACTAAAGTTCCCACAGACGGCGCCACTTGATGAAGTAGTGATCTGTAACTGCTAACAATCCGATCCAATTATCCTGATCTGAATATCTTCAAGTGTTTAACAATGGCTATCCCTGCAAAACAGAAACCGGAATAGTTCTCTGGGGTAATTCTCCGATGCCTAAATCAGTACTTTAGACGGAGTATAATAATTTGCTTAACAGTTTCAGCATGCCCCATACCCGATGGTCTTTCTTGCTTTTACCTATCATTTTTCGTCATTGGTGGGATGCTCCTGTGGTGATAGATACCTGAATCGCGGATGCTTTTCCTGATTATGCATCGCCGTTTATGTCCCGCAATCATAGGCCACAGTTACGTGTTTATGGATAAGCACAACTCTGTTGTGTTCCCGCGTGGTGGCTTAAGACTCATGAGTCCAATTTACTTAGTGTATTACGGGAGCGCGGTTCTGGATTTAAGCAAAGGTTGTGCAATTGTAAATAACTTGAAGGTTCCGACCTTTGACTCCAAGGTCCGGGACTTCGCTTATCATGGAGGTCTAGACTTTTGACTCCAAGGTTTAAGACTTTGTGTGTCTCAAAGGTTTGGAACTTTGAATCTTGTCTAGTAATCTTGCGGGTGTAAATGATTTAACCCACTTAACCCATACACATTAGCATACATCTAGATTGTGCAGCAGGAACAGTCACAAGTAGTAAAAATAAAATTGGACCACCATGAATACCAGCCACAAGCAGTAGAATTAAAACAAAAAAGAATTACTTTTTTTAAGAGTCAACAAAAAATTAAAATAATGAGTACCTTAATTCCTCCAATTTCACCTTAATTCCTCTATATTCATATAAATCCTGTTTCACTAAGAATAACAATTGATCATTTTCCTAAAGAACAGTTAAACCAAATATGACTTCCAAAATGATTTTGCTGGTAGTTGGTATTGCATCAGAAAGACATGGAGGAAAACAATATATTCATTTGGAAGAAGACTAAATTTTTGCTGCTATTATTAGAATAATCACTACACACTAGTAGGGAGGCAAAATGTCAATGCAATGACTGGATTTGGAAAATATTAATCATATCTTGATTTTGAGGGAAAAACTCAAAGGACCATCCTACCCTCAATGCCATGTCAAAGCAGATACAGAAATTATTGCAAAGATTGGGAGGAATTGAGAAAATAGCAGCTCCACCAAAGACATTTGCAAATATAGCAGGTTGACCAAATCATTTACAACAAATAACAGGTTGATCGTTTAGGTGACGGGAAAATACCGAAAAACCCCTGATGCTTATGAACTTCATCGTTTAACTTCATTTCACCTTTCTTCTGCATTCTTTCATTCTTCATGAATTGAACATCTCATTTTCACGGTGTGTACATGAAATCAAACAACCAGTTTGAATGTCCCGTACAGGTTATTTCGTAGGTAATAATTAAAAATGTAAACTACATCCCGACCGACGAAGAAACAAAATCCACTTGTCTCAAACTGGGAATTGGATGTTTGAAGATGGCCGAAGAGTTATTAAAGTTCTGCAGACAATTAAGGATCGAAAACGGCATGTGTTGGACGAATAAACGAATTTATTCGAGAATTTAATCGATGCTTGGTCGATGGTTTAATCGACATTTTAGTCTATTATTCGAGACTTTAATCGAGTCTTTAGTCGACGTTTAGTCGACGTTTAATCGACTTTTAGTCGATGTTTAATAATCGACGTTTTAGTCTATGTTTCGTCGATATAAAAAATTATGAAATTATTATTTGAAAACCGTGCCCACTCGTATTCTCTCGACTGATCGTTCTCCCACCATCACTTACGTCGCCGAAGAACACGGAAGTAACATTTTTCAACCGATTGTCATTCTCTGATCTTGATAACCCATTTACATCCACCATTTACACCATATTCAATCATTGCAATTCAAATGGCACGTACGCGAGGTGGACGTCCGGCAGCTGGCGCAATGGAACAGACATCAGAGAAGCTGACTAAGGACAAGAAGAAGGTTAGTTCACATGTTGCTTCATGTTTATTACGTTTAGAAATCATAGTGCTTGGTTACTCATTTTCGTGTATTTGCCGCACATTTCGTTTAGAAGCTGTTATAGTTGTTAGGGTTTTGCACATGTTTAAACCCTTTCATACCGTTGAAATACTGTTTTTTTATAACCTTAAACACACAAAAATTGTCGGCAAAACACTCGAGAACCATGTTAATGATTAACACTTGGATGAGAACAAGTGTCGACTGAATGCCCAAAATATCTCGACCAAGTGTGGAACAAATGTGTTGACTGTATGCCGAATGAATATGTCTCGATCAAGTATCGATCAAAGAGTCGATACAAAGCATCGATCAAAGAGTCGACACAAAGCCTCGAGCAAGTGTCGATTCAATCTATCTCTCTTTGCTTTGTAATGTGCGATATTTTTTCTAAACTTTCATTTGGTTACTTTCACACCATTGTTTGATCTTATATGATTTATATCACACAAACAAACCAACACTAGAACGGTGATGTAACAAATCTAAGTGTATAATTGTATTTAGTTTATGAATGGCCTTCAAATCAATTGATTATAAATAATAACTTCTTACAATTAATCGTCCCGAGGTGTTGACACTTGACAGAAATCATAAAGTTAATATGTCCCAATTTTCCATATCAAACAAGTATATAATTGTAAAAGTTTCCCAAAACTTGTAAAATTTATAGTCTGCCAAATAACATTGAATGCATATATTCTATGTTTCATAGTAAAAAGTGAGAGTAGGTGTGTGCAATAATTTTACATATTTGACATTGTTATGTGTAGGGACATTTGAAGGCGCAAATGGTCGTTCAGGGAGAGTTTTTCAACGCTCAGGTTTCGTAATACTACTATTATGAAGCCAATATGAAGATGATCCGGTCGAAATTGATAGAGACGCAAAAAGAAATGCTTCGAAGGGAGAGTTGTCTTGCTGAAATTGCTCTTGACCACGAGCATACATTCTGGTGCAAACAAATCATACATTCCCTGCTGTTGAGGCAACTCAAACCCGACGAGAAATCTAAGCGGGAAAATAGCATATACTTCAACGTTGCGGGTAAGAAGGTGAAATTTGGCAAGAGGGAGTTTGCCATAATCACGGGCCTGAAGATGGGCGATTTTGATACTGCATATGCCAAATACCGTACACCTAATGGTCCTCCGTCAATATCGAAGTTCATTAAACACCTTGGTTCGACGGAAGAAGCTACATACGATGAAGTGATAAAGGCCTACGATCGGATAAACTCAAGTTATTCAGACATTGATGTCGTGAGCCTGACACTATTACTTCTTTACATATCATTCAACGGCATGGCAAAGAGAACTAGAATTGAAAACAAGCTCCTTCATTTGGCCTGTGATTGGAAGAGCTTTGATGAAATCCAGTGGGGTGAACTGTCCTACGGGGCGACAGTCGATAGTGCTAGAAAGAGCATGATTAATGCCTTGAGGCAAACAACTCACCTTGGAAACAGGACATACACTCTTGGGGGATTCCCAGTGGCATTTGGGGTAAGAATACGATTCACCTCTATTTTAAATTCTATAACTACATGCGTAATATAAATATGTTGATCCTAATATTTTCTCTTTCTCAGGTGTTCGCATATGAGATAATGCCACATCTTGAGCGTTTGAGGATGGTGCAAAGTGTCGAATCCTTTGGGGACAAGCCGAGGATGTTTAGATGGAAAGGTGTGAGTTGTCAACGGAGAGAACAAGAGAGGAAGCTGGTGTGAGGAAAACGAACAGCCGATGGCGAGGTATGCTATCACACAATGTTCATGATTTGTATACTTCTTTACGTAATGTAACTGTCTTCATGCACCAAAATTTATGTTCCCTTTCATGCAGAAGGTGAAAATAACCCAAATGAAGCCTACTCCAGAAGAACGACAAAAATTCTTGCAATGGGAACAAGAGGCAGAGGAGGCAGAGGGGGAGGATGCAGAGTTGGGGGGAGAGAATGCCGATTCTGCTGATTTTTATGTGTCATATAGGAAGAGGAGTAGAGAAGAAGACGTCGATTCCCGTGAAAAGCGGCAGAAAGTCCGCCACGAGGTTGAGGCTAAAGCAGAGCGACCAAATGATATCATCCAACAGCTACTTGAACGACAAAGCAAGACCGAGGAAGAATTGTCTAAGTGTCAAGATGAGCTGAGGCTTTTAAAGTCTCAGACAGATGATACAGTGAAGACCCTTAAAGAGGACCTCGATGTGATGACGGCTAAGGTGTACATGTTGGAAGAGTATGTGCACATCTTTATGTCACGTAAGGCAACGCGATGACCGTCTCCTGAATCCAGCCCCTTGCAAGGCACTTCCCTAAGCTACAGCCTTGATGTAAATAAAATTCTAGGGGCACAGGTCATTGTTACAGCCGAAGAGGGTTCAACTGCTGCCGATGACAACAAAGTCCTTCAAGAAGGGAATGGGTCAGCCAGGATTGACGAAGGGACTAGGGTAGACATAGGCCTTCAAGAACGGATTGGGGCGGTCGGTGATGAAAGGCAGACACTAGGAGAGACTTTAGGGCCGGTCCAGGAGGGGCAAGTAGAGCAAAGGTCTAAGGAAGAGTCAGCTGTGTTGGAGATTGTCCATCAGCTCAGTATCGAACACAGAACTCCTTTGCCCAATGTCCCCGTACCTGTAGAGAGTGCTCCACCACCCCCAGTGAAGGAAAGAGGTACCAAATCCCCAGTGGAGGAAGCGGTGGGGCAAAATTTGGGCCTGACTCTTGGCCTCGCAGCGGAGGTGAGTTTTAGTCTGGTATCTTTGCTTCCAACGGAAGCACAGGATAACGCAATGAAGGAGTGGATGCGGCACAAACCAACACTCTATTTGTGGACACGAATAGGGATTTCTTTGGACTCCGATTTGCTAAAGACTATGTGGACAAAAGGATATTGGCTCAATGATCTAGTAAGGCTGGGTTTTTCTTTCTTCAATTAAAACCTTTATTAGTGATGCTTATCTCCCATACTTGAATCCTTTTTTGTTATAGCAAATTGATTTGTATACCTCAATGCTACGCAAACGGATCATTAACATGGGCCGCAAGGATTTGTCCATTATGGAGTCTACTTTCGATGTAAGTTTGTTCACATAAATAACCAAACGTATTTTATAATCGTATTTAATGCGATGCGTATTCCTGTTTGTGTTAGATTGGCTTGAAGATGATTCATAATGACAAGAGGGATGCAAACGTGGATGACATGGCGCTGAAGCAGTTCGTCGGTGATGGTTCGTTTGAACACGACCTTACGAAGTTGGACTTCCTCTTATTCCCATATCACGTAGATGGCAACCACTAGATGCTTGTGAAGATGGATATAAATGCGCAGAAATTTTGTGTTTACAACCCATCGCCCTAGGGCACAGTTGTGGTGGCGAAGTTAGACTATCTAACTACAACAATGCCCAAGATAATCAAGGCGTGCGACTTTAACACATGCTATCGCAAACAACAATCAGTTGGGGATACATGGGAAGTTGTGGTTGAGCACATCGAGGAGCACCAAGAACCGAGGCTAGTATCGTTTTTTTTTGGTTTACGTCATGTTTGATCACATAGAATGTAATAATCCGAGAAATTTGTGTTCCATCGTGCTTGCAGTAGCGGGGACTGTGGTATTTACGTACTGAAGTGGGCAGAATGCATAATCCATGGCCTCCCGCTAAATACCATTGCACCGACGAACGCTACTGCTCTGCGCAAACAGATGGCGTATGCACTTTACGTCCACGCACTTGAGGAGGATAAATTCCATCCAGAGCAGGGGAAGAAAGGTAGAAGGGAACAAAAGAACAAGGGAAGGAGAGCATCAGGCAGAAGGGAAGGAAAGCAAGAAGGGAACCCTAGGTTGAGAAGGGGAGCCAAATAATTTAGGAATCATTCGTTGCACATAATTTAGCTAGGAATCACTCGTTGCTCATAATTTAGAACATTTAGTGTAATGTTGTAACTTCGTTTAATGTCCATTATGTGAATGTGTAATTACTTTCTCTTTGTTTTGTCATTTGAAATAATATTAACAAAAAACGTATGTACAAAATTCCTATTCAGTCATAAATCTACATATTTATATCATTTTCAGGCATATTAGTCATCTTTCTTATCCATACAATTTGGAGTTTTTTCCCCCTACAATTTCAATTGATTATTTCATTTTGGTATTTTTAAATATATCTCTTTTTATTTCTTTTGGTGTACATTTGTATAATTATTATAATTTATCCTAATTAATAATTATTATGTATAAACCCCCATTAAAAGATAAAAAAATGTGCTATATTTAATGACAACATGAAAAAATGTGCTATAAAAAAAATGTGCTTATTGATAAAGCTGTGAAAGAGTCCAAATTTGGACCATCCCATTTGTGCCATTGTTCTTTAAAAAAACGAAGAGATTGATTCACTCAAACTCTCAAGGACGTAATGTCACAAATAATTCTCAACTTGTCTATTGATGTGTTGGCCAAATGGCCTATATTTATAAAGTACAAAAATGTGTTAAAAGGCAACAATTAAAGTCCATACCCTAATCTACTTCTAAGGAGAGATGGCTGGTTTTTTTTAATTAATGAAAGGGTAGCCTTGCAAATAAAAAGAAAATAAAAAAGAAAACCCTATTTGTCACTGTTCACGATACTGTTCATGGCACTATTCATGGTACTATTCATGTTTTTGGGCCACTTGCTTGATAGGTTTGAATGTCATAGATTAAATTATTTAAGTTTTCTTGAAATCGTTTAGACCTAACTCTTATCATCAGGTTCCGTAATATGTCACGGTGGATCGAATGTTTGGCGAGTAGGTTGAACAGTTTTTGGATTCCCATCACATTCAACCTATTACAGCATTTCCAATTGTCTTAATATTCTATTTTTAACTACAATTGCATGGTTATTCTTTAAGTATCATGACATTAAGTAGTGCCTTTATAGATATTTTACAAGGCATTAGTAAATGCTTTTATACACTAAATTATTTACAAAAAAATTCAAAATTATTAATATACAATATATTAAATGCGTAGAAAAATGATTTTATTATAAAATAAAAAATGTTGAATAGACCCCCATAAACATTCTGAAACATTGCCCAGTAGACCGCATAAGATATCCATCGGCAACCAGTCCTTGGTCCATCCAAGTTCAATCAATTCACAAGGTGTTTTCAAGACACTTTGAAACATTGCTCCTTGGCTACTACGTATCAACCTGAAGACAAGTCACCAGCACCAGCCGTTGGAAATGAATAAGCAGGATATACAATAGTTGGCCACGCCGTAATATGGCACCTTTAGAAATTCTAGTGAGTAAAGAGGCAAATAGCTTCTCACAAATTCTCAACTTCCACCACATTGATCTTAAACATGCCTTAGCAGTGTCTATGAACAATGCAAGATTTTCATGCAACAACCTTTTTGATGACTTTCCATCGAGATCAAGGCATTCAAGAGTCTAAGTTTGCAACATAACTAATCAGTGTCAGGTAATACTATAGCAATTTGTCTTAACTACAACACAATCAAAATGAACAGATCCATTTTCGCAAATATCTTTAGCCAGAATTTAAATATCTTTGATTTTTGAATTGTGGACCAAAAAAAAAAAAAAAAAAAATAGCATGACAATCTTAAGATGCAACATAACTATGAAACACAAATTATAGGCAATAAGTAAAGACAAGTTCTTTGTCCATTATCATTGATCAATTTTATTCAAACATAACAAATGGATGAATCTATCAAAATTTGACAATAGGGTGCATCAAGAGAATTTTAAATACAACAGTTCTCTAAGTAACTAAAAGTAGATCAATAGACAAAAATTCTATGATAAAATTTCATTTAGGCACTTCTTCAAACACTTTGTGGGCAATTAGATTCATATATATATATATATATGTATGTATGTATGTAGTATCAAAAAATGGTATGAAATTCAAGCCCAAAATTTTTTTAAACATCCACTAACAAATACAACGCAAGGTAGAAAAACTTTGGAATAAATAGGATTACCTAAACCTTCACAATCGATCAAATTTTGTAAAAGCTGAATAGTTGTTGACGGCACACTAGGATAGCGAACATATCCTCCTTTGATTGGAAACTATCTATTCTGGTTACCCATGACATTGAATTCTAGATTCACACAAAATACATTACCCAAATTCGCTAAGTCTCACCTCAGCCAATTTGCCATCCAAATCTAGGAAATCTAATCCTTAAGCCATACTATGGGGATCTAACTTAGGCAAAAAGGATTTTCCCTATTTGTTAATCCGTGATTAAGAAGAATGGTGAAGTATGATGAAGGGAAAGAGGAGTATTATGATAGGGTAGATACGTGGATTGCGCATACTTGGAGAGAAATGTAAAAGAGTTTTAAAAAATTTGTCAATGTATAATTGAGAAAATAAAAAAATTGCAAATGCCTTAAAAGATATGTATAATGGCATTTTATAAAAAGTGTCCTTAAAAAAATATCTTAATAGGAATTAAGAGGTATTACCATCATAAATGTCCTTAAAAGACATGTATAATGACATTTAAATAATAATAAAAAAAATGTCCCCAAATGAGTGTCTTAATAGGCATTATTTTTAGTAGTTACCTCACGAAACAAAAATTTTATTCTAAAAAATCTATGCTTATGGTGTTGGCCTTAATGTCCTTTTATAGGGCAAGAGTTGATCTAATCTTTACAAGAATGAACTCCTAATTTATAGTTAAAAATATCCTATAATTTGTTGGACTAGATGTTTTATAAGAACCAACATTTGAATCTAATTCTAAACTAATACTAAATTAAAAAATTTGGCCTCAATATAACTTGAAAATCTTTTAGGAAAACTCTTAAAAATTCAACCATAGCTAGTTATTTTAAATTAGGAAAACATAAAGGAAAATAATACAAATAGGATTAGGGTTAAGACCCAAAATTCGGCAATAGGGTTTAAAAAACCCAAATTTTGGCCTTAGCCTTATAATTTCTATGCAATTTCAACTTTCAATAATTTAAAGGCATAAATATAGGTTCCATTGACAATTACATTTAAAATATTAATTAACTTGAGCTTATAATCACCAATTTTGGACTCTTCTTTAATTTGAACTTCTTGAAAGAGTCCATTAAGAGCCTCTTTAAGTTTTTTAACTCTAGCCCTTGTTATTAGCCTATGAGCACCTTGAAGTGGATCTTTGACTACTTTTTGAGTGCGTATCTAAACTCGTAATTATATACCCAAAATGGCAACTACGATGGACTAGGGTTTGCATCATTCATCTTTTCCTTGGAAAGATAAATTCTCAAATCTTTAACAATGCTATTGGGATGAAATTAACATTCCAAGGAGTGGAAGGAATAGTTTGGCTAGGGAAATTGTTATTTTGTCAATCTAGCTCTCCTTGATCCACTCTTGTAGTAGTTTTTTACCACAAAACATTGAAAGCTCCAAGTTTGTGCAAAGTGTGGTAAAATTATTTTTTTTTCCAGCATAAAGTCAAGGTGTGGAACTTTAAGAACTTTAGGAAATTGAATGGTTATGGGAAATTCCAACAAAAAACCTTTTAAAAAAATGTAGCAAAATGAGGTTAGTAGATAAACCTCTCTCTATCAACTCATTGCCTTTTTGACTTTCTTTTAATAATGATTTTTCTCTCAAATTTTCTCCCACTCTTTATACTGCTATTATTTCTTTTCCCTTAGGTTTTACCTCATGCTCACCCTTGATTGATATCTCAACTATCTCTATTTTATTTTCACTTTCTTTGGCTTTTCATGAGCTCTCTGCTTTATGCCTTTTCTCAATTTCATTTTTCATTCTCATTTGCTCATTAATTGTCTTAAACATTAAGGGGCATGGCTAAATTTTATGAAGTAGGGTTGGCCAAAAACAAATTCTAATTATTTTAGGTTCTAGTTAGTTTGTTAGTTACTTAATTGCTTAGAGTTTTCTTGACTAATCTTTTAAGGGACATTTTAGATGGTGTCTTAGTTGTATTGATGGTCATGTAATTGGTATTGTTTCCCAAAGGTTTAGGAAGAGACTTGTAACAAATAGGAAATTTTGAGGATATCCTTAACCCTATAAATATAGGGGAGTTCGGCCACCTTAAGCATCATCTTCAAAAAACAAAATTTGTGAGGTTTTTCCTTCACTTGTATGTTCTTTTGTGAACTTGTTTGAGTCTTGCAAAGTTTGCTTTGTCAAATTGACTCTTTTTGATTTATCAATTAAGCTTGATCCTCATAGTTGTGCATCTTATAATCAAGGATCTTATTCAAATTTTCTTGGGTAAGGGTTTTGGTTCAATTTAGGATTTTTTACTCAATTCATGAAGGATAGTTGTTGGGGCTTGGTTTTGATGAACAATGGGTTTTAAGGTCATCCTTAAGGTTCATATCAATTTGGTATCAGATAAATTGGGATTACTCCTTGCATTGTTCATATCTTTGTTTTGTTTTGTTTTGTTTTGTTTTTTGTATTTTTGTTTTTCTACTATCCTCTTCATGTTCTTGTTATCTACCCTCATGATTCCTTCTTTTTCCTTCCTATTATTTCATCAAATTGAAATTTGTTCCTGCTATTTTCTTCCTTGTGATTTTTGGGTTCTTCAAATTAAAAAAAAACCCTCATTGATTCTTATTATGGCTATGTATTGAGTACAGGGAAAGAAATGAAGATTAAAAAAATGAGAGAAAATTTTTGGCAAAAAAAAGAAAGAAAGAATTTAGTAGCAAGAAAACCACATTTGGAAATCAAACTTACTTTCCAAATTTGACTTGTGGTTCCTATTTTGGTTAGTTTCCTACTTATAGGGCAGCTGTCCCTCCCTTATTTACTTTCCAAATTTGAAATTTGGATGCCTAATTGGTGGAGTTTCTAATTCTAGGGCAACTGTCCCTTCCATTTTATATCATTGGTTTCATAATTTGTTTTATTGTGTTTTGGAAACCCTCAACCTATATTAAGGGCAGCCACCCCTCCTTTGTTGTTATATATTTGGACAACCTCTTCCTTAAAATTGCAATCTAATTGTGACTCCGATTTGTGTTTCAATTTGGTTCTTTATATATTTGTAACATTAATTCTTATTGTGGATTGAATTACAATTTTGTTTTGGTTTGGACTTAGTTATAAGTTGCATTTTAATGCCTCTACATTCCAAATCTATTTGTAAATTAGATTGTTACTTGTTTATAATTGTGATCTAGACTTGATTTTTCATTCCTAATTGGAAATGGAAGTGATTGCTACTAATCCTATTTCGAAAAGGATATTGGACATATATATATAAACAAACCCTTATCTTTTTTTATTTTCTTGTAGATTTTCTGGTTTTTAACCAATTTTGTCTCTGTTTCTTCTGTTTTCATTGAAATTTTGCTTAATATTTTTATATATTTATTCTTGCGCTTGTTCTTTGACCTCGTATTTTGTTCTTTCCTAGTCATAATTTTGTTGGAGTGTTGAATAGGTTCTATTTAGAACTCTATTTGTGAAGGAATTGAGAAGAAAAAGGCTAGAGTGGTTATCATCTAGTTAAAAACCATTCAATTTGAGAGAGCCACTTGGGGAGAATAGATAAGTTCAGAAATATTTGGAGAAAGAGCATTTGAAAAGACAAATTCTTTTTTTTCTTTCAAATTTTCTCAATTGATTTATAATGACAAGTGGTGAAGAAGTCCAAAGGGTGACCCTTGAACAAAAAGCCATCCGTGAGCATCTTGCCTGCCTCACTCAATTGGTGGAAGATTTAGTCGAAAAAATAAGCAACATGGAAGCATCTTCAAAAGGAGGATATGGTAGCATAACCAAAAGAAGGACAATCCTATGTTTGAGGAAGATGAATCCGATATTGATGAAGCTTCTCAAAGTTCACACAGGAGGAGCTCCAACAAAATTGATGACAACTTTGGAAGCATCAAGATGAAGATATCACCTTTCAAAGACTAAAATGACCCTGAGGCATACCTTGAATGGAAGAAAAAGGTTGGAACTAATTTTTGATGTACACAATTATTTAAAGGAGAAAAAGGTAAAATTAGCCACTATTAAAATTTTTGATTATATTCTTATTTGGTGGGATCAACTAACATTGTGTAGGAAACGTAATTAAAAAAGGCCCATAAGTACTTGGGAATAGACGAAAGCTATGAAGCAAAAAAGATTTGTACCTCCCCATTACTTCTGTGAGTTGTACAAAGTTTGCAACAAACCATACTAGGTTTTGAAAGTGTTGATGAGTATTATAAAGAGATGGAGATTGCAATGATTTGAACTAATGTAAGAAGACCATGAGGCTACCATGGCAAGATTCCTTAGAGGATTGAACTATGAGATAGCAAATATGGTGACGTTGCACCATTAGATGAAGTTTGTAAAGATAGTCCACATGGCTAAAAAAGTGGAGAGGCAACTCAAAGAAAAAAAAAAGGATTTGGTTGGAAGATTTGGCTTGACTACACCATCTATTACTTCGACAAGCAACACTTGGCCTAAAAAGGAGAACAAAGGTGACCCAAATAAATTCAAAAATTCTACCTAAACTTGACAAAGGATGGTTCATCTAAGACAAATGTTTCAAAAGCTAAATCATATAATGTTTCTTGTTTTAATTTTTTGGGTTGAGGACATATTACTTCACCTTGTCCAAATAAGAAAGCTATGGTTATCTGTGATGATTGGACTTGTGTAAGTGATAATAAAGAAGGTACTAAAGAAATGCTGACCTTGATAAAGGATGAAGATTTTGAAGAGCATTTAGTTGAAGGAGAGGCATTGGTAACTATGAGTGTTGAACATGAGTAATGCACCAATATTGTCCATACTCGCCGCCACATGCAAAGAAGGTATGCATGATGATTATTGATAGTGGTAGTTGTACTAACTGTGCTAGTATTAAGCTTGTGGAGAAGATAAAGTTGCCTACAACTAAGCATCTAAAATATTAAAAGCTTCAATAAGGTGCAATCCACTGTGCAAACAAAGCAAAATACTATGCGTGTGGGCAAATTAAGGTGCGATCCACGGTGTGAAATTTTACTGTTCCATGAACAGTATTTTACTGTTCATGTAACAGTAAAATTTTTTAAATTTTAACGTTCATGAAAAGTGTTTTACTGTTCATGATTTTTTTTTTGGTGCTGAGGCGGTCTCTGCAACTTGGATTCACGCCACGACTTGCGGTGAGAGTTAGAGATTTAGTTCTAGTTTCTTTCATCACAGGCCATTAGCTGTGGGCCCATTGAGATGCGTCGCATCAATTTTGTATAGTATTAGTGCCCCGATATAACCGGGCTTTTGTATTTTTGTACTTGTGGGTAGTTCCTAGGTTGTCCAAGTCCTCAACCCTTCCCGTCTTGTGCGGGTTTAAATTCGGTTGAACTTAGGTCGTCTAGGTTGTCACCCCTTCCCGTCTAGTGCGGGTTTTGCTTCCCGTCTCGTGCGGGTTTACATTGTTTTTCTTTTTTTGCCCCTTTGAGGGCCTTTGTTTTCGTGGGTTATAGCGCTGTCTTCAGTTGCGACGCCACGAAACTCTAAGCCCTTGTGGCTCTGTACATTGGCCTTTGTGCCACTTTATTAATCTACTATCGTTTCAGAAAAAAAAAAATAACTTAGTGATTATGAAGAAGTCATGGTAAACAACCAAGCACTAGTAACCTTTTCAATTGGTAGATATAGTGATGAAGTCCTTTGCGATGTCATGCCAATGCAAGCTAGTCACATTCTACTTGGGTGTCTTTGGGAATTTGATTGTAAGGATATGCATGATGTATTGACAAATAATTATCATTTTATTTTTGTATAATAAGATTGTAACTCTTGAATCTTTATCTCGCAATAGGTATATAAAGAAAAAATTAGAATAAAAAGTAAGTAAGAGAAAAGGCAAAAAGAGAGCCAGAGTTTGAAAAAACCAAAGGAGATTGAGAAGAAAAGAGTAAGGCTCAAACGAAGAGAGTTAGAAGAGAAATTTGGGTTGAGAGTGAGAGAAAACTTGAGGGAAAAGAAGTTGCAAAGGTTGAGCAAAGAGTGAAAAATCATTGAGAGAAAAGCCTACTATACGAGAGACAAAAGGCAGTGTTTATGTAAGTCTCCATGAGATAGGTAGGGTTTTATGTTCTAATTGATTTCTTTGATACTTATATACTAAGAAGTTTGTTTTGGTACTAATTAACTAATCCTTGATTTGCCTGGTGAAGTTATTTCTTTATTGCAGGAATTTTAAGATTTTTTTCCCGAAGAAGTTCCAAATTATTTGCCACCAATTAGAGGAATTGAACCTCAAATTGACTTTGTGCTTAGAGCCACAATTCCAAATTGTTCTGCTTATTGAGCAAATCATAAAGAGACAAAGGAGTTGCGAAGACGAGTAGATGAGATTCCACAAAAGGTAATATACATGAGTCACTAAGTCCATGTGCTGTTCCAATAATGCTTGTATCGAAGAAAGATAGTTCATGGGTATGTGCACTGATTTTCGTGCAATTAACAAAATAAAAATTAAGTATAGCCATCTATTCTTATGTTATTTGATATGTTAGAAGAACTGTATGGTGCTTGTGTGTTCACAAAATTGATTTAAAATCTAGTTATAATCAAATTCGAGTGAAAGAAGGTGATGAATGGAAAACTACATTTAAAACAAAACTTGGATGTATGAGTAGTTGGTATTACCTTTTGGTTGAATGAATGCAGCTTGTACATTCATGAGGTTAATGAATCATGTGCTTAGATGATTTATAGGCAAATTTGTTGTTGTTTATTTTGATGACATCCTAGTTTACATCAAAAACTTAAATGAGCATATTGAACATCTAAGAAAAGTATTAGGTACTTTGTTGCAAGCATTAATTAAAAGGAATTTGAAAAGTTGGGAAAAATGTTTGCATATAGCTAAGTTTGCACATAATTGCACTATTCACTTTTCCACTAACTTTTTGCCTTTCGAAATTGTTTATGGATTTAACCCTTCACACAAATAGATTTGAATTCTTTACATGTGAAAAGACAACTAAGATTAGATGGAGCCAAGAAAGCCAAGGTGGTGAAAAAGTTGCATGAAAAAGTACGCAAGCACCTTGAAAACAAAAATGACCAATATGCAATACGTGCCAATAAGGGAAGGAAACAAGTTGTATTTGAACATAGTGATTGTGTTTGGATACACATGAGGAAAGAAGGATTTTAGTTCAAAAGCGTACAAAGTTGCATTCTAGAGGAGATGGACCTTTTCAAATCATGGTTCACATAAGTGATAACATCGACACTCTTCACCTACCTGATGAGTATGGTGTTAGTGGTACTTTTAATATTTTTGACCTATCACCCTTTGAATTTGATATAGATGATTACAATTTGAGGACAAATCCTTTCGAAAAGGTGGGGAATGATAGGAATCAAGAAGCTCCAACTCAAGAAGATTCAATCCAAGGGAAACTTGGATACAAGTATGATGGTAAAAATGTAACTCACGATTCTTCAAATGCTATGGCCATAAATCAAGTTCCTCTTAGCAGCATTCATGGCCATGACAAGTTCTAGGGCCAAGAAGATTAAATAAGTACTTAATAGGATCATTAAAGAAATTCAAACTAAAGAAGAGTCTAATATTGTTGATTATAAGGCTAAATTGATTAATATCTGAAATGTAATTACCAATAGACCTTGTACTTAAACCCTTTTATTTATTAGGAGCCTAGTTGCCTTAAATTTAAGGTGCATGGCCAAATTTTATGATGTAGGGTCAACTAAAAACATATTCTAATTATTTTAGGTTTAATCTTGTTTGTTATTTACCTAATTGTTTAGAGTTTTCTTGACCAATCTTTTAAGGGACTTTTAGATGATTTCCTAGTTGTATTGATGGTCAAGTACTTAGCATTTTTTCCCAAAAGAATTAGGAAGAGTCTTGTAACAAATAGGAAATTTTGAGGCCAACCTTAACCTGATAAATATAAGGGTGTTTGGCCACCTTAAGCACCATCTTCAAGAAATAAAATTTGTGAGATTTTTCCTTCACTTGTGAGTTTTTTTGTGAACTTGTTTGAGTCTTGAAAAGTTCTCTTTGTCAAATTAACTACTGTTGACTTATCAACCAGATTTAATCCTCTTAGTTGTAGCATCTTATAGTTAAGGTTCTTATTTATATTTTCTAGGGTAAGGCTTTTGGTTCAATTTGAGATTTTTAGCTTAGTTCATAAAGGGTAGTTTTGGGACTTAATCTCTGATAAATAATAGGTTTTAAAGTCATCCTTAAGGTTTGTGTCATGAGGCTTGAAGTCCAAACCAGGACTGATGGAGTAGACAAAGGCCAGTTCATAAGCCTTGTGACATTACCTTTATTTTATTTGCCTATGAGTTTGTTCTTGTAATTGTGTCAAAATTATTAATAAAAGTTTAATTTTACCTTATTTGAATATTCTTGCAGAAACTCACGCTTTTCATGAATTCGACACCATCAAAACTAGACGATCACCATAATGATGTGACATTTTTAGAGGACGCAATAAAATCTTTGGAAGAAACTATATCTAAAATTGGAAAGCGAGCTTTCCCTTATAAAAGACTAGTAAACACTAATTTTTTTAGTTAATTTAATATTCTATAAGAATAGTAGGTTTGCACATTGTTTATTCATAATAAAAATAAAATTACATAGAAAAAGATGAACATTAGCATGACCTCTTTTCGAGTAAATGAAAAACGTAAAAGAGAAGAACATTAATCTGACCTCTTTCTAAGTAAATGAAACATGTATTCGAGAGATGTTCTAGAATGCAAGATTGAATGCACACATCATGTAGTTTATTTTGAAGAAGACAAGTATTAATCTTTGATTTTTATCTAGTATGATCTTGATATAAGTTGAATAATCCTTTTATCTTCGATTTTTTTTTGTTTTGTTTTTAGTGATGACTATTAAACACACCTGAAAAGGGAAAGACCAGTAACCATAAATAATCAAATTGATGAAACAACAAGAAGAAACCAAAATTGAGAAATTTAGATAAATGAAAAAAGAATTACAAACTTACTTCTAAGGTGAAAGGAAAAGATAAAATCATTTAAGCTTTTATCGAAGATTTAGAAGAAAAAAGGAGTGAAGTTTTGCAACTTTGGAGTTTTACCAAGACTTTCAAAAAGTAGATCTTCGAACTCAAAACTAAGTCTGGAGCTTGGAAGTTGAGGTTAGAAAAGAAAATAAAAGATTATAGGGCATAGGTATAGAAATTGATGAGAACTCAAGTGCACAAAGTCAAATAGGAGATGACCAAGCGAAGGAGTTGAATTTGAAAGGAGGTAAGATTGAGACTCAAAGTGGTTTGAGTTCAACATCCAAGGATCCACTAACAAACATAGGTCCAATGACTAGATTTCGAGTTAAGAGACTTAAAGAGGTTTTAAATGGCTTAATTCAAGAAGTCTAAATCAAGAAGGTTGCCAAGCTAGACAACTACGACCCAAGTATTGGAAATATTTTTTTAGTTGTTGATTATGGGCCAACATTGAAGTCTTTTATGTAATTTAATAGCTATATTTTAAATTAGAAGGTCTGAAACATTTTAGGGCTTACATTAAGGTTTCCCAGGGTTTTTCAGGGTTTAGAGTTTTCCCAATCCTAAGTCAAAAACCCTAAATTATTTTAGCTATTTTAATTCTTTTATTTTTCATGTTACCAATAAGATTTGAATGTTAGTTGGCTGCCAATTATGGCCTAAAAATTAGACATACCAAAATTATATTTGTTGCAGGATTTATGTCTTTTAATTTCAGTCCAAGTGGGTTATGGATTTGAATCCAATTCTTGAAGGCAATTGAATTCCTCGTACTAGCAGGATTCCTATTGTTCTCTAAATTGATTTCTTGAATATGAATTTAAGAAGGGGTTGGAATTAAATTTTTCTAGCAGCCAACCGATCAAAATTCAGCCATTAAATAGTAAATTAATTGGAAAATTTTTTTGTATTTTATTGCTGAAAATTTTATTGCATTGAATTCATACTTTTCTGCCCACTTGAATTCCTGTACCCGACTTGCTATTGTGAATTTTCTTTGACTCATAATTACTTCTTTTTCCCTTTTGTACATAATTTTTGTGCTTAATATTTCTTTGGAATTTTATAAGTTAATTAGTGCCACTCGGTCTATCCTAGTGTAGCTCTTGAGTTGAGTTCAAAATAAAAACTTTTGCTTGTGAATCCGAGAGGAAAATGGCAAGAGTGAAAATCATCATTAAAAAATCCATATAAAAGTGACACACTTGTGAGAGTAGTGTAGGTTTGGGACATGTTAGGGGCTGGGGGGGGGGGGGGGAAGGGATATTGTAAGGAAAAGTTTTCTTTTATTTTAAATTATCTTTAATAAATCCACATGGCTAGTGCAAATGGCGAACATAAAAAAGAATCCTTTGAACAAAAAGTAATGAGAGAACACTTAGATCAACTCATTGAGCAATTTGCCAACTTGTGAGAAGCCTTGCAAGAGATAAGAAAACTTAAGAAGGATGTAAGAAATATAGGTTACACTAAACCTTAGAAAGTAAAGAAACCAAAGGGATAAGAACTAGAAAAGGAAAATCTTGAAGAATCTGATATCTCAAATAGGACAAATCCAAGGAGAGGGAGTAATCAAAACCAAGACTCAGACTTGGGGAACATTAAGATGAAGATAGAACCCTTCAATGGAAAAAGCAATCCAGAGGAATATTTTGAGTTGGAAAAGAAAGTTAAGCATTGATTGCTACAACTACTCAGAAAAGAAGAAAGTCTAGTTGCCAGTTGTCGAATTTGCTGACTATGTTATGATGTGGTGGGATCAACTTGTACAATCAAGGAGAAGATATCAAGATCCACCAATTATTACTTGGGAAGAGATGAAGAGAGTAACAAGAAGACTATTTGTTTCTACACATTATTATAAGGAACTATATTTGAAGTTGCAAGGGATCATACAAGGATCAAAATCACTGGACAAATACTATAAGGAGATGGAGATCGCTATGATTAGAGCCAATGTAGAGGAGGATTGAAAGCTAATATGGCCTAATTTTTGTAAGGGTTAAATATAAATATAGCCAATGTGGTGGAGTTTCAACATTACCTCGATATTGAAGAGATGATACATACCGCCGACAAAGTAGAAAGGCAATTGAAAAGGAAAGGATAAGCTAAAGGGTATGTAACAAACAATACATCTACTAGAAATCCAATTGCAGTTGAAAGGAGGAAAAAGGTGAATCAAGGAAGTCTAAGGGTCCTAAGCCATCCAAACCGGCCAAGAAACCCAAGGAGAACTAAAAGTCAGTTAGAAATAAAGACATCACATGCTTTAAATGTCTCGGCAAGGGATATATTGCTTTTTAATATCCTCATAAGAAAGTTATGACCCTACAAGAAGATGGTAGCTATGTGTCAGAGCAAGAATCGAACTGCAAGGGTATGCCTACTTTCATAGAGAATGATAGTGATTCTGAATAAGAGCTCAAGTCGGTTGACCATGCTTTGGTGACCATTCAAGTTATGATATGCAAATCAAAAATGACAATGAGCAACAACTTTCACACTAGATGTTGGGTTAATGATAAAGTTTGTATTCTCATCATCGATGGAAGTTTTTGTACTACCACGGCAAGTACTTATATCATCGAAAGATTGAACTTGCCATTGATCAAGCACCCGTCACCTTACTAATTGCAATCTTGAACTACAATATGGAGGTAAAAGTGAAACGACAAGTGAAATGCTATTCTCTATTGTAAATACAAGGACCATCTCCTTTGTGATGTGGCTCCCATGCAAGCTGGTCATCTATTGTTAGGAAGGCCATGACAATTCGAGTGGAATGCTAATCATGGTGGCTTTACTACAAGTACTCATTCATAATAAAGAGCAAACCTATTGTACTTTTTTTGCCTCAAGAAGTTTGTAGTGAACAAAAAAGAATAAAGAGTGAGTTTATAAAAGGCAAAAAAAGGGAGAACAAAAGTTGAATGAGAGTGAACAATAGAATAAAAGTGAACTCGAGAACTTGAGTAGTGAAAATGGAGAGAAAACCGAGGGACCCAAGAGAGTTTTCAAAGCAAAAAAATGTTCAGGAGAAAAATCAATGCAAAAGAGACTGGGAAATAGTTTCTGTGCAAGCATGAGAGATGTAGATAGATAGGGCAATTTCTACTGCAAGCTTCTCATTATAAAGGAAGTTTACTTAGTAACTAACAAACTTAACCCTTGTATTCTTAGTGCTGTTTCTTCCCTTTTGCAGGAATTTCAAGAAAGGATTCCTAGTCTAAAGGTGTTGTATTTATCTCCAGAATAGATTGGCTTAGACAGGGCGAAGAAAGCTAAAGTGGTTAAGAAACCACGTGAAAAGGTACACCAGGA
Organism: Gynochthodes officinalis; assembly: GCA_020080225.1. Lineage (NCBI taxonomy): Eukaryota > Viridiplantae > Streptophyta > Magnoliopsida > Gentianales > Rubiaceae > Gynochthodes > Gynochthodes officinalis. The sequence goes on from CM034620.1 coordinate 7,701,797, forward strand.
TATAGAGAGAAGAACTGAATAATATGCTCAGCAAGCTAACAAGAGGTGTAAGCACACTGTCTTTGAACTTGATGACTGGGTTTGGGTGCATACGAAAGGAGAGATTCCGTGCACAAAAGAGAACTAAGTTGCATCCAAGAGGTGATGTTCATTTTCAAGTGGTTGCAAGGATTAATAATAACGCTTAGAAGTTAGATCTCCCTGAAGAGTATGGAATAAGTGTAACATTCAATGTTATTGATCTTTCACCCTTTAAATTTGATGCATATTTCTTATATTTGAGGAGAAATCCTTTAGAGAGAGGGGGAAAGATAAGAACTCAAGTGCAAAAGTTCAAATGGGATATGATTGAGCTAAGGAGTTGGACTTGAAAGGAGATAAGATTGAGATTCAAAATGGTTCGAGTTCAACATCTAAGGATCCACTAAGCAACATCCGTGGTCTAATGACTAGACTTTGCGCTAAGAGACAAAAAAAGCTTTAAATGGCTCAATTCAAGAAGTCCAAGTCAAGGAGGTTGCCAAGCTAGAAAACTACGAGCCAAGTTTCATAACTGTTCTTCAAGTTTTCAATTATGGGGCAACATTGAAGTCTTTTATGTAACTTAATAGCTAAGTTCCATATTAAAAGGTTTGAAACACCACTACAAGAAAAATATGTTGGATTATGCTCTAAAGACCAATCATATGATGATACTTTAGGCATATATTGTATCATAATGTTTATAATTAATGGCAATAATTATTATGTTTATTTCTATATCTGCGTTTTATGAAATAAAGATAATAGTAATGTTCCAAGAATTTAATTATTCTAAAAATTATCCCTAGTTGAGTATTATCATAAAATGGGAAAATGATAATGCATTAAGACTAGTATGTGTAGTAACTGATGAAATTGTTCATGATATGAGATATGAAGTCAACACAGGGGCACATGTTAGAGAATAATGTACTGGATAGACCCGCCATGAGAAATATTACATGGATTATTATATGAAGTGTGATAAATATTTCTCATAGTGATGATGGTGTAAATCCTTAGACTTGAGATCCTCAGAGATCCCAACATGAGGAGTTGCATGTTTTAATACTACCAAATGTTACCCGTAACAGGGTGAATTATAAAAGTAGTAATTGGATATATAATAAATCATGTAGTGGGATGTTGAATGATCAAAAAAGGATTTGCCCCTCCTATATAATGGGAGTGATATCTTTAGGCCCCTTGATTGTGTAAGACCATAAAATGCATGGCCGTGCTCAAATGAATCGATATGCGATATCGGGCTCATTTGTATAGATGTGTCTACTCGGGAATCAAGAAATGTAAAGATTGAACTATACGAGCATGACACGCTCCATGGCTCATGTTCAATCATGATATCTAGGGCAAAGGGATTTAATTACATGGTAATATCTATCACAAGAAAAGTAATGTCGAATTACTAATATTCTCATAACTTGGGTAGTATTGATGTGTTGCTAGACACCACTCATTACTTTTGGCATAAAATATATTTTATGTCAATGCCAACGTTATGAGAACCTATGGGGTCGCACACTTAGATCGTATCCAAAAGAAGTGCAAAATTCATGTGATGAAATTTTGGTTAATTTAAGAATCCTATTGAGAATAGGAATCTATCGGGTTTTCGTTTTAAAACGGTTTTGGATTTAAGGCCAAAAGATTTTGGTTCTATTAATATTAATAAATCCAAAATGAGTTTTAGATTTATTAATTAAATAATAATCAAAATGGTTATTGGAAAATGAAAAGGCAGCCATGAATGTATATGTAATACATTGTAACTCATTTTATGAAAATGAAAAGGCAGCCATTTATTGGAAAATGAAAAGACAACCATGTGCAACATATTGCAATTCAATTTCTGGTATATGAAATGTGAAAAGGCAGCTGTTCACATGGATACAAATGAAGAAAAACCGTTGGATGCAATGAAGAAACCGAAGGGACACTTTCATTGAGAGAGTTTTCCTTTTAAGCTTTCTTTGTTGAAGAAAACCAAGAGCTATTCTTGGTGCACGAATTTTATTTCTTTCTTCTTCTATTGTTCAATATAGACTCCACTCCTTATTTGAGAAATAAGAACCAAAAATGAATTTATAAGAAGAGATTGAAAGAAAACCAATTCTTGAGTTGAGAACTTGAGGGAATACCCGAGTAACAAAATCATAGCTTGCACTATGAGATTTTTGTTACTTCTTTCTTTAGTTAATTGTTTGACAATTAACCTGAGGCTTGGAGACGATTGTGTGGATACCATAGAGGCAAGGCTAGATTGGTTTTGCTTGTGATTCGACAATCAACAATCTCCAACAATCAACAAGGCTACACTACCAGTAAGGTAACAATCTTCACTACCAATTTGATTTCACTTCGTATGGATCCTTGGAGGGAACCAAAAAATTTTAATTTCTGCTGCGTTCTTTGATTTGGTTTCCTACAGTGGTATCAGAGCCACTTACGAAGGCTCAAATTGGTTTTAAGTGAGAAGCATGCTTGTTTGATTAAATTGTTTATGAACTAGTATGCTGAAATTTGGATCTTATGAATATGTTCATTAAATCTGGATTTTAATGAAACATATATGATATGTTTATGTCTATTAAATCAGTTTAGGGTATGCTTTAAAGTGTTATTTTTGGATATGAATAATATGAGATATATATATGAATATGCATGGAAGAAACAAAGTTCAGCTTTTCTGGAATTTTAATGTTGAGCTTCGGGTTTCCTCAATTTCCTTGAATTTTGGTTTTGATAAAATTTATTAAAATTCAAAATAAGATATTTTGAATCATACTTAGTCCAAATATGTATATGACACATAATATTGGCTTCGGATTTTTCCTAAAAAATTTGATAAACTTCGGTTATGTGCTTTGTGCTATTTTTGGTTGGACAGAAAATCCTAGTTTTGGTTGTTACAATTTTGGGAGGCCATTTCAGTTTCAAATTTAATTTGAGGCTGAAATTAATATGTCAAATATATATTTTTGATATATATAATATTAAGGGAAAATTATAAATGTTATTTATAATAATTCCAATTAAAAGCTTACCAAAACTTTGGAAGGTTTGGATTTCTGAAAATTTTGAATGGTTCAAATTTCTGAATTTCTGTTTGGCTGAATTGCATATTATTGGAACTAGTTTGTGACCGGTCAAGATCTAATATATATGATATATTAAGTTGATGCCTAAAATATTTGATATATTATTCAAAAAAATTTCAATGATTATGTTTAGCCGAAATTGGATATATGTGATATATCAAGTTGAGACCGAAAGTTAATTTTTGCCAATTTTGGTACTGGTTTTATTATAATTAATTTGTGTTGAACCTTAAACATGTGTATGTTGAGCATATTGAGCCGAAAATATATTTGTGAAATATATTGGTTTCAAAATTTTGACATTGTGAACAAAATTTTTTTTATTTTGACTATATACATGTGTTTGGGTTTTAGGGTTTGACCAAAATATGTATATGATATAATTTCACAAATTAATTATAATCAAAGGTTGGCTGAATGGAATATGTGATATTTCATGTTGTGGCTGGAAAAAATATATAAGATATATTTTTCACAAATTTCTCATAATCAAAGTGTGGCCATAAAAGGAAGACGTATGACGTGTTTCATTCTTGGCCAAATTGAACATAGCTTTGGAATTTTATGATGGCTGAAATTTGGTATGTGTATCATGTTAAGGCCAGAAATATATGAGATATGTTTTTCATAAATTTCTAATAAGCTAGTATAGCCGAAATTTGCATATTAAACCCGAACCTTCCATGCATAATATTTTATTCAAAACTCTAATATTTGATTTAAAATTAATTGTTCATTATGAATGACAATTGTATATGATATGCGAACTATGTGATATTTGAGTATGGTGCATAGTTATACCCTTGGCCCATTGTGATTGGAAATGGTTTTGTAATGGTTGTAACTAAATATGACCTGCGTGTCATGCCTTGCTAAATTTCTAGTTGTACATTCTTTTCTCATCTAACTCCCCTCGAATGTAAATCGAGGTTTCTCGAAAGATGTAATAGTTAGATTAGAGATAGGATTAGTCTAGAAATGAAGGAGTTCGTGAACATATGAAAACAACCAAAGGAGGCACTTGGAGAAGATGCTAATACCCTTAGGTTGACCTTTTGGTTCTCTTATTGGCTTGAGAGAATCAACTTAGTTTGGGCTATAACTATGTTATGTTTATTTTCTTGTTCATACATGCATGCTGTGTATGGTTATTGGTTAAATATATGATGAGATCATGTATGTAATAATTAGTTAGAAAATTGTGCGATTAATTGGACTAATAATTACAATAACCAATTCAAACAAAATGGTGAGATTTTAAACAAATCCCTCAAACCAAATATTAAGTCTAAGATGCCTTCCAATGCCTAGCACTCGTCAAGGATTCGATTGATCATGTGTAGGCTTGCCAAAGCAAGGTGCTATGATCCATCTTAGTGAGACGCGACAGGATAATAGTAATATCCGACTGTTAACCATTGGGTTAGACTTAACTAGGTAGCCTCAATAGGATTGTGGCCTAGAGGCATAGAGTTGGGCTGCTTATTATATAAGTTAGAACAAAGAGTTGTTCACCCAACTATCCAAGAGTTGTATAAGATACATGATAACTCTATTTTATATAGGGTTTTCTTATTAATTTTGGTTAGAAATTGGCTTGTGTTTTAATTTGTTTTTACATATTTTGGCCAAGTTATCCTTTGATTTTATGATTTCTAAGTTTTCAAATATTTTTAGAACTTTTGAGTAAAATCTTGAATTTTCTTCTAATTTGAGGATCAAAGGACTAATCAATTATTTGGGGACTCATTTATTGTCAAAAGCCAAAGAAAAAAAAGGGAATGAAGCAACTTCGGGCAGCAACAAAGATATGAAGACTACTGCAATTTGGAAACAACATATGGCTGGGATTTGGAAGGAAAAAAAAAAGAGACTTCAGCTGCAAGAATGTTACAAAAAGGAAATACAAGTCAATTGCAATTAGGAAAGAACAAAATCAGCTGCAACCAGGAAGAAGACAAAAGCATTCTTCAGTACAAATTAGGAAACAGAAACCGTGCTGCACAAGGACAAGAAAAGAGCAAGATCACTACAATTAGGAAATAGAAGACAACTGCAAGACAAAGGAGTCGGGGAAGAAAAAAAAAGAAAACCAAGAACAAGGAAACAAAACAAAGCTGAGTACAAAGTAGGAAACAAACACAGCCGAGAGAAAAGAAAAAAAAATGGGAACTAGAAACCGAAAACAAAGAAGGAGAGCTGTACTGCAATTTGGTGCAGAAAACTTCTAGAAACTGCATGGAAGTAGAAAGAAAGAAAAAAAAACTGATCTGCAATTAGCAAACAAGAATTGGTGTAGCTAGGAAACAAAAGGGAAACGGGCAACTGAGATTTGGAAACAAAAATTCGCACAAAGAAGAAAAAGAAACCAGGAAAGCCGGGCGGCAGTTGGACAACAAAGAAAAAGAAATAGGAAACGATTGCACCTATATAAAGAGGGGGTCTGTGGACATTTAGAGGCATTCATTCTGGGAGAGAACATTGATAGGAAAACACATCCAGTCTTCATTCTTCTTTTCGGTCTTTAGTTTAGGAGCACTTCATTCTTTTCTTCTTTTTCTCTAGCTTTAGTTTAGATTTAGCAGAATTTTCTTTTCTTTTTCTTTCTGTTTTCTTTAGTTAGAAGCACGGTCTTTGTTCTCTTTTCTTAGAAATTTCAGTCGGTTTTCTTGTTTCTTCTTCCTTCTTTCCCGCTTTTCTTCCTGTCTTTCTTCTTGATTTTCTGCTCTCGGGTTTCTTCAGCAATTCTAGTAGCTGCTCTCGGTTTTTCTTAGCAGAACTTCAGTTGTCCTCTTGTTTCTTCTTCATTCTTTTCCCGTCAATTCTTCGCTGTTTTGTTCTTGTTGTTTTCAGTAGTTTGTGATAGAAGCTCAGCCGCCAAACTGGACTTTGGAGCAGCTGAAACTCTTTTTCTGTTTGGAAGCTTACGGGCAAAGCAACAAACCATGCAGAATTTTGTTGTTTGACTTCAAGTCTTGGGTTTTGTCTTTTCTTGTCTTTCTTTAGTTAGTTTAGTTTAGCCATTTTAGTTTTCTTTTTCTTGTCTTTAATTTTAGTAATTTAATTTCTTGTGTTTTGTTATGAACTTCTAATTGTGGTTTATTTTCAAGTATTAACTATTTTATAGTTTTTGTTTATTTATTGAATAATAGTTAGTTTAATTTTCAGAATTTGTTCTAATTTCAATTATGTCTACTTTTATTTTTGTTGTTAGCCTAAATTTCATTATGTTCTAAATTCTTTTGTTAGAGATTAGATGGATCTTAATCATGAATAATTAATTCTTAAGACTTGTTCATGCGACCTATATTTCAATTATGAGTTTAATATCATGTTCTTAATGCTTTTAGGTAATTGATCACCACCTAATTGATTTTTGATGCTTGTTTGATACCGTGTGGAGATAACATGCATGTGCTCATGTGATATTAAACCGTGAATTCAATTTAGACCGTAATAATCTAGGTTGTTCATGTGGTTTCGGTAGTAAAACTAAGTCGTGGCTACTTAGATTGAATCCGGGAATTTCCATAGTTCCTAATGCATTTAGAAATCTAAATTCACCTAGACCAAGTGTGAGTTGATTTTAATCTAAATAGGGTTATTAGACCGATGTCGGCTATTAATTTACATTAGGGAAATTTCACCATCATAATTTGGAATTTAATTTAATTGCATGACAAGTCAAGAGAGTTAATTAGGATTGATTAAGTGAAATCGAAATCTCTAACATCTTATTTGTTGCTTTTATCAATTGTTATTAATTTTTCCTTCTTTAGTTTAATTTACCATAAAACAATTTAATTGGCTAGCTTGTTGTTGAATTAATCATATTGGTAAGTAATTGGTTAGTTTTAAACAATCCTCGTGGGAACGATACTCTACTCACCACTTTATTACTTGTTGATATTGTACACTTGCAATTTCACTGAACAATACAATTGACAGGTGTTGTTTACCTAAATAGCCAAGTTTTGGGCGATTAGCCAAAGCTAACTCAAAATTAGGTCAAATATGGATCTTGGCCCACTAGAAAGTTAATTAAATTAAACTTTCCACATTAATATTGAGGGTTATTAATTTGAACAAAATAGTGGGAGTAACATTTAATAAAAGACCATATTAAATGTTTACGTTCATGATACTTATTTTGCATATTTCTATTGTTAATAACCATGGAAAATAACATAACAACACGTTATCACTGCGATCAGTCCTTGAGAAGGACAAGATAAATGGGACAAACTTCCTGGATGGGTAAAGGAACTTGAGGATAGTCCTCAAGTAAAAGAAAAAGTGATATGTCCTAGAGGAACCCTTACTTAAGGATCCTAAAGAAAGGAACTCTTTCCATTGTGGTAAGACCGAACATTGGAAGAGAAAAATATAAAGTTTACGTGGAGGATCTTAAAAAAGGATTAAAGTAGATAATTTTAATCCGACTTATCTCTGGCATTGTCGTCTGGGCCATATAAATAAAAATTGCATTTCCAAACTCTATAAATTTGGATTATTGGACTCATTTGATTTTGAATCATATGAGAATTGTAAATCATGTATATTGGGCAAGATGACTAAATCCCCTTTTTCAAAACATAGTGAAGAGGCAAGTGATCTATTTGAAATAATACATACTGATGTATGTGAACCACTAAATACACAAGCTAGAGGTGGTTTTAAATACTTCATTACATTTACTGATGACTGTAGTAGATACGGCTATGTGTATCTTATGAGACACAAGTCGGAATCATTTGAAAAGTTCAAAGAATTCAAGAATGAAGTACAAAACCAACTTGGTAAGGGTATTAAAATATTTCGATCTGATCGAGGAGGTGAATACTTAAGCCAAGAGTTCAATGACTATCTAAAGGAGTGTGGGATAGTCTCACAACTTACTCCTCCTGGAACACAACAATGGAATGGTATGTCTAAGAGAAGAAATCAAACTTTGTTAGACATGGTTCGGTCCATGATGAGTCATGCAGATCTCCCAAATTCTTTTTGAGGACATGCTTTACTTACAGTCAATTTTACACAAAATCGAGTTCCATCTAAATTGGTTCAAAAGACACCATATGAGATATAGACTAGGAAGCGACCTAGTATGTCTTTTATGAAGATTTGAGAATGTGAGGCTTACGTCAAATGTCAAGTCTCCGAAAAACTTGGACCCAAATCTAATAAATGTAATTTTGTGGGGTATCCTAAAGAAACAAAAGGATACTATTTCTATTATCCCAATGAGAACAAAGTGTTTGTTGCTCGGACTGGTGTTTTTCTAGAAAAGGAATTTATTTCTAGAAAAACTAGTGGGAGACAAATAGAACTTGAAGAAATTCGAGAACCACAAAATATTACTGAACTTGATGAGATGGAAATTGAGCAAACAGCACAAAAGGCTGTGGAACAAGTTGTTCAAGAGACACAAGCCCCGCGTAGGTCTACTAGGATTCATCGTGAGCCACAGATATATGGATTTCTTGTGACTGAAGATGGTGACATCTTGCTAATAGGTCAAGATGAACCTACGACCTATCAAGAAGCTATATCGGGGCCAGACTCTGAGAAATGGCTTGAAGCCTCAGATCTGAGATGGAATCCATGTATACAAACCAAGTGTAGACTTTGGTTGATCCACCTGAAGGAGTAAAACCCATAGGGTGCAAATGGGTCTTCAAAAAGAAGGATGACATGGATGGTAAAGTACATACCTTTAAGGGACGATTGGTTGCAAAAGGTGTTAAACAAGTTCATGGTATAGACTATGATGAGACTTTTTCACCAGTCGCAATTCTTAAATCCATCAAGATCTTACTTGTGATAGTTGCATTCCATGATTATGAAATCTGGCAAATGGATGTCAAAACTACTTTCCTTAATGGAAATCTTCTCGAGGATGTGTACATGACACAACTTGAGGGTTTTGTCGATCCGAAAAATGCTGGAAAGGTTTGTAAGCTACAACGATCCATTTATGGGTTGAAACAAGCTTCTCGAAGTTGGAATCTTCGGTTTGATGATGCAATCAAAGAGTTTGGTTTCATCAAGAATGAAGATGAACCTTGTGTCTACAAGAAGGTTAGTGGGAGCACTGTTTTCTTCCTAGTATTGTATGTAGATGACATACTACTTATTGGGAATGTCATTCCTTCTTTACAATCTGTAAAGAACTGGCTGGGAAGTTGTTTTTCAATGAAAGACTTAGGTGAGGTAACCTATATATTAGGTATCAAAGTCTATAGAGATAGGTCAAAGAGATTGATTGGCCTAAGCCAAAGTACATACATAGATAAAGTGCTAAAGCGGTTTAGCATGCAAGAATCTAAGAAAGGATTCTTACCTAGGGGCATGGAATTACTCTTTCGAAGGAACATTATCCTTCGACACAAGAAGAGAGACAACGCATGAGTAGGATTCCATATGCATCAGCTATTGGATCTATCATGTACGCCATGCTATGTACTCGTCCCGATGTCTCATATTCTTTGAGTTTAACGAGTAGATATCAAGTAGATTCCAGTGAACGTCACTGGATCGTTGTTAAAAATATCCTTAAGTACTTGAGAAGGACTAGGATACATTCTTGATATCAAGTGAGGAAGAGCTCAATGTAATTGGTTACACTGACGCCGACTTCCAAACCGACAATGATGACTATCGATCGCAATCGGGTAATGTGTTTTGCCTAAATAGAGGTGCTATAAGATGGAAGAGTTCCAAGCAACTGATAGTAGCCAACTCTACAATAGAAGCCAAGTATATTGCTGCTTATGACACAGCAAAAGAGGTCATTTGGATCAAAAAGGTTTCTAACTGAACTTAGGGTTGTACCTAGCATTGACGGTCCAATTCAGCTCTATTGTGAGGACAAATGAGTCATTGCACTGGCTAGGAAACCCAGATCTCACCAATGATTCAAACATATACTTTGGCACCTCCTTTTATCAGTGAGATAATTGAGAGAGGGAATGTGAAAATGTGAAAATATGCAAAGTACCAACTGATGATAATATACCTGACCCACTGACAAAGCCTCTGGCGCAGCAGAAGCTTGATCGTCATACTAGATCATTAGGCATTAGAGAGACGCCTGATTGGTCTTAGTTCAAGTGGGAGTTTGTTGGATTATGCCCTAAAGACCAATCATATGATGATACTTTAGGCATATATTGTATCAGAATGTTTATAATTAATGGCAATGATTATTATGTTTATTTCTATATCTGCGTTTTATGAAATAAAGATAATAGTAATGTTCCAAGAATTTAATTATTCTAAAAATTATCCCTAGTTGAGTATTATCATAAAATGGGAAAATGATAATGCATTAAGACTAGTATGTGTAGTAACTGATGAAATTGTTCATGATATGAGATATTAAGTCAACACAGGGGCACATGTTAGAGAATAATGTACTGGATAGACCCGCCATGAGAAATATTACATGGATTATTATATGAAGTGTGATAAATATTTCTCATAGTGATGATGGTGTAAATAATCCTTAGACTTGAGATCCTCAGAGATCCCAACATGAGGAGTTGCATGTTTTAATACTACCAAATGTTACCCGTAACAGGGTGAATTATAAAAGTAGTAATTGGATATATAATAAATCATGTAGTGGGATGTTGAATGATCAAAAAAGGATTTGCCCCTCCTATATAATGGGAGTGATATCTTTAGGCCCCTTGATTGAGTAAGACCATAAAATGCATGGCCGTGCTCAAATGAATCGATATGCGATATCGGGCTCATTTGTATAGATGTGTCTACTCGGGAATCAAGAAATGTAAAGATTGAACTATACGAGCATGACACGCTCCATGGCTCATGTTCAATCATGATATCTAGGGCAAAGGGATTTAATTACATGGTAATATCTATCACAAGAAAAGTAATGTCGAATTACTAATATTCTCATAACTTGGGTAGTATTGATGTGTTGCTAGACACCACTCATTACTTTTGGCATAAAATATATTTTATGTCAATGCCAACGTTATGAGAACCTATGGGGTCGCACACTTAGATCGTATCCAAAAGAAGTGCAAAATTCATGTGATGAAATTTTGGTTAATTTAAGAATCCTATTGAGAATAGGAATCTATCGGGTTTTCGTTTTAAAACGGTTTTGGATTTAAGGCCAAAAGATTTTGGATTTAAGGCCAAAAGATTTTGGTTCTATTAATATTAATAAATCCAAAATGAGTTTTAGTATTATTAATTAAATAATAATCAAAATGGTTATTGGAAAATGAAAAGGCAGCCATGAATGTATATGTAGTACATTGTAACTCATTTTATGAAAATGAAAAGGCAGCCATTTATTGGAAAATGAAAAGACAACCATGTGCGACATATTGCAATTCAATTTCTGGTATATGAAATGTGAAAAGGCAGCTGTTCACATGGATACAAATGAAGAAAAACCGTTGGATGCAATGAAGAAACCGAGGTGACACTTTTATTGAGAGAGTTTTCCTTTTAAGCTTTCTTTGTTGAAGAAAACCAAGAGCTATTCTTGGTGCACGAATTTTATTTCTTTCTTCTTCTCTTGTTCAATATAGACTCCACTCCTTATTTGAGAAATAAGAACCAAAAATGAATTTATAAGAAGATATTGAAAGAAAACCAATTCTTGAGTTGAGAACTTGAGGGAATACCCGAGTAACAAAATCCTAGCTAGCACTATGAGATTTTTGTTACTTCTTTCTTTAGTTAATTGTTTGACAATTAACTTGAGGCTTGGAGACGATCGTGTGGATACCATAGAGGCAAGGCTAGATTGGTTTTGCTTGTGATTCGACAATCAACAATCTCCAACAATCAACAAGGCAACACTACCGGCAGGGTAACAATCTTCACTACCAATTTGATTTCACTTCGTATGGATCCTTGGAGGGAACCAAAAAATTTTAATTTCCGCTGCGTTCTTTTATTTGGTTTCCTACAAAATAGCCTTTAGTGACCAAAATGTTGGTGACGACAATCAATTTGGTCACGAAATGGCCTCTTTGGTGACCACTGAGTGAGTCGTCACTAAATCAAAATCGTCATAACATCTTTAGTGATCAAATGGAAAATGTTGTCACCAAGTCATCATTGAATGTGGTGGCGCCAAAAAAGACCGAAAACTGCACTACAATTAGTGAGGACATGTGATCTCGTCACCAAAGATAAGCTTCAAATAGTTTGGTGATGAGGAATTGTCATCACGAAATTGATGCAGAATTATTACTGAAAAAATGTGGTCACTAATTTATAAATACTGTGTATATTTAATGAATTATAATTGTAGAACGATTTAGTGACGACAAAATGTTGTCACCAAATGTTAGAGAATTAGTGACGACATTTTGTGGTCACCAATTCATAAATACTATGTATATTTTATTAATTATAATATTAGAATGGTTTAGTAACGAGAAAATATCGTCACCAAATGTTACGAAATTAGTGACGGCATTTTGTGGTCACTAATTCATAAATACTATGTTTATTTTAGGAATTATAATTGTGGAATAGTTTAGTGACGAGAAAATGTCGTCACCAAATTGGTAGTTATAATGAATAAGGAATTTGCCAAAATAATAAGTAAGAAATTGGGTTAAATTACGGTGAAAGAATGATTTGGTTATTGGACTAAGCAATTTTATTAGGTGAAATATGTTGTTTTTGGTATGACATTTAATTTTTATTGATTATAGTACGCCACCTTGTTCTTTACAATTTTGTAAAAATAATTTTGACAAGTATGTTAGGACACCCTAATATTTACAATTTTGCCCCCATAATTTTGACTTATTATATTAAGACATCTTATTAAGTACAATTAGTAGTTGTAATGAATAAGAAAATTTCTAATAATTGCACTAAGACACCCTAATTTTACATCCACTCTCCAAATTTAGTGACAAGTCACCAAAAATCGTCACTAAAGAGTATGGCGAGAAGGTTTCCAGCCAAATGGTCACAATTAGTGATGAGAAATTGGTGACGAGGTTCATTATCATCACTAAAATCATAAAATTTATTCATTAGTGACAAAATTTGGGTCATCACCAATGTGAATGTCTTTTAGTGACGATTTTTTGTCGTCACCAATTTCTTATTACATTTGTAGCTTATACTTCTTATATATAATTCTTAATTATCTGGATATATGTGAAATATCATTAATTAAAAAATATAATTTTTTTTTGTTACTGTGTTATGAAAATGAATTTTCCTGTTCAAAGGAAAATTTAATTAGTAAAATAGTCACAAGCTAAATGAAAATAGTTAGAATCTTTTAATTCATATTTTGTACATATATAGTGTTAGTGTATAATATTATTAAGTATGGAGATATAAAATATTTATTTTAGTGTATAATAAAACTGAATATTGTACATTTTAAAAAGAATATATGTGTTAATTCATTTAATTTTGGATAGAGTAGATAAAATGTTTTGGGCTAAATTGATTGGGCCACAACTTATATAATGGTTGGACTTGTTTGGTTAAAAATAATGATTGGGTTATGTAATTTATTAATTGGGCCAAAGTTAACTTTTTAAATTTATAGTTTTTAATTTCTAATAATTGCACTAAAACACCCTAATATGTATGAATTTACCTACATTATTTGACGTTAAGAATATAGTATTTTTTTAGATACACTATCACCTACTTATAATTGGATTTCTTTGGCTAAGAATAATGATTGAACAAAGCATATTCTTCCTTATGCCAAACTTAGCTTGCTTGTATTATAGCTCTAAATTTCTAATAATTGCACTAAGACACCATAACATTTTTTTTTGGTCCATATTCTTGTACTTCAATCACACAATCTATTAGTATTACAATACATTATTAAGTAGTATAATGCAAGGAACTAATAGATGAAGAAGAAATTTTTATACTTAGCTTTTTAAATTTATGGCTCTTAATTTTTAATAATTGTACTAAGACACCCTAATATATTTGAATTTGCCTACATTATTTTACTTCAAGCATAGAGTCTTTTTTTAGATACACTATCAATTAATTATGATTTTATTTCTTTGGGTAAGAATAATAATTGGACTAAGCATTATTTTCTTTATGCCAAACTTAGATTACTTATATTATCGCTCTTAATTTCTAAAAATTCCCTAATAGTTATAATCTTTAATTTATGTCTCTATATATAAAGTTTTAGTGTATAATATTATTAAATATGGAGACATAAAATATTTGTTTTGGTGTGTAATGAAATTAAATATTATAAATTTTAATAACAAGATATGTATTGGGCCATATAATTTGGGATAGATTAAATAAAATGTTTTGGGTTAAATTGATTGGCCACTACTTATATAATGATTGGACTTGTTTGGTTAAGGATAATGATTGGGTTATGTATTGGGCCAAACTTAATTTTTAAAATTTATGGCTTTTAATTTCTAATAATTGCACTATAACATCCTACTATATATGAATTTGCCTACATTATTTTACTTTAAGCATGGAAACTTTTTTTAAATACACAATAAATTAATTATAATTGGATTTCTTTGACTAAGAATAATGATTGGACTAAGCATACTTTTCCTTATGCCAAACTTAGCTTACTTATATTATAGCTATTAATTTCTAATAATTGTACTAGGACATCCTAACATTTTTGTTTGTCCATATAATTGTACATTAATCACACAGTCTTTTTAATATTACAATACACTATTGATTAGTACTAATTGGCTTTCTTTGGTTAAGAATAACAAATGAACTAAGTATATTCTTCATTGGGTTGAGCTTCATTAGCTTATTTATGTTATGATTCTTAATTTAAAATAATTATACTAGGACACCTTGAGATTAAAAATAATTACTTTAAGCACATAATTCTATTAGTATTACAATACACTATTGATTAACGGTAATTAAAAGTTTTGGCATTTATTACGAACTATGTTTCTTTATAAGAAAATCAAGAATAAAAAAATATATAGTTTCAAAGTAGTTACTGTCACTAATGTAATATTATAACATAAGTAGTTGTTAATACATGTACATATATTGTTAGACATACGATCTATAACAAAAGAAGTAAATACTTATACTCCCTTTATCCCAAAAAAAAGTTCGATTTCACCAATTTACAATTTTTTATTTTTGGTCAACCAAGTGGAGGTACAACTCATTTTATAGCACTAATGTTTTCATTAAAGGTATTGTATATCAATACACCATTTTAATGTATTTTATCTCATTAAGGATATTTTGTTGAAATATCATCTTTGACTTTTGAAACTAGACTCTTTTTTTGGGACAAAATTTTGTTTAGAAACTAAATTCTTTTATATATATATATATATATATATATATAGATATATGAAAGCCTTGATGCATTAACGATAGTAAATATTTCGAAAAAGGCCAAATTCTCCCCCTTGCTACTATTCCTGCGGGTGATTGACAGTGCGAATTGAGGTGCGATTGTTGGCTATAGTTTTTACTATAGCCAACAGTAAATATATATATTTTTTGGTGGCCAGCGGTCGTCAATTTTTGCTGTTCCTCGTATGGAAGCAAGAGCTGTGCCGTTTCACGGACTACTGTTGCTGAAGTTGAAGTAGGTAATGGTCTTGGAGTTTGTGAGGGTATTGGCTAGACTTCTTTATGGAGGGGTTGTGGTCTTTGGTAGGGGAGCCAGCGTTGTGTCGTCTTGGTGCAGTTTTCCTACTGAAAGCTTTTGGAGTCTTAGCTTGTGTGAAGCATCTAGGAGAACATAGCAACGTAGCGTAAGTCCGCACACAGATAGAGGGGATGGATCAACTCATCGCCGCACTACACGGAGGGTTGCGATCCGTTTGTCTTGTTCGTGAGAAGGGGAGCTGTGCAGGTAGAGGCCGACAAGCTAGGGTTAGGTTTTTTTGGTCTCTTAGTTAGGTAGTAGCTAGGAGGCGTCGGTCCCACTGAGTGGGGTTATGCCGGTCCCGTTCTAACGGGGACAATTGTCTTGACCAACCTCTACTGGGTTAGGTTAGTTGGGTTAGGACCTATCTGTCCTAGTGATGAACCACCTTTGTAATGTATTAATTGGGATTTTCCCACTTAATATAATCCGCTCTTTTCGACCAATATATATATATATATATATATATATATATATATCTATATATATATATATATGTATATAGTTAGAAGTTAGTACATATATATAGTAGTTAGTAAATAATATAGTTATAATAAAAGTAATTATTACATAGCATAAGCAGTTTGGTGCATATATATACAGTTTTATGCACACACACAGTAACTAACACATGTTAATTATTCATCTGTTTGTTTATCTTTTAAGTAAGTAATATATAATTTTAAATATGTATAATCTACATAAACTTAAATATATAATATACATAATTTTTTTAGTTCAGTTTCAACATAAATATATATATATATATATATATATAGATATATATATTTTTTATGAATTATGTTAAAGCGATTTCACTTTAGCCATTTAATAAACATTTCACAATTTAAAATTTAAAAAAATTCAAGTTAGAAGTTTTTAAAACCAATATAGCATTTTAAAGTGAAAGATTGATTATTGGTTAAAAAAAGTAAAACTATTTTTTATTATGAATAATTGAATAAAAAGTTTGAATGCTTAAGAAAAAAAAACAGAGGGAAAACTTTGAATGCTTAAGAAAAAAAATAGAGGGAAAACAAAATTGTTTTAACAAGAAAAGTGGAAATAAAAAAAATAATAGGCGGCTTCAATGGTTTGAAAATGTTTATTGTCTAGCCAGTTTAGTACACTTAACAAAAATTCAATTCCTTTGTCAGCTCTCAATTGGTCTCTGCTCACTCGAAACCCTCTCCACAATCTATTTCTTCATTTCTTTCCTTGCTCCAGATCTATTATGCTCTCTCAATTCTAGAGATGTCTTTATATACACCTCTGGTATTCAATTCTTTACTTTCTTGTTTTTCTCCCCCCATCTTTTTTTCTCATCTAATCTCAGTAAATCTCAAACACACCGAAAATGAGAAAGTGCATTTCGATCAGTACATTCTTCAGCGAGACAGGAGTAGGAAAAATGTTCCTTGTTCTGTGTTTGTCGATTTCGGAATAAAGATTGAATCTTTGCTTCATTCAAGCCAAGCCCAGAAATGGGCACTTCGGATTTTCTCTTTACTTCATCATTTTGAACCACGGTGGGGAAGATCTATTTGTCCACCACTCTGGAATCAAGGATAACGGTGGCGGCTTTCATAGCCTCGGTGAAAGGGAGGTAGTCGAGTTTCATATCCTAAAAATGTTTTAATTTGGGTGTATATAAAATTTTGCAAGTTTGAGAAAAATTAAGTCCTTTGACTTGAATATGTATCAATTACAAGGAGGGTTTCAGTTTAGCCCATGGCATCTTCATTTCACCCGCAGCTCATCATCGGTCATCACTACACAAGTAGCTCATCCTTGGTCATCATCTTCATCTTCATCCTCAGTCATCTAAGTTATTGTAGCCTTATCATCTTCAGCTGAGACCCTTTCGCAAGCAGCTCGTCTGTAATTTGTTCGTCTCGCCGCAGATTCAGCTTGGCTCGCACAGGTCTTGGTAGGCCGTCTGCCACCCATTGGAGATGAACGAATTCGTTGATCATATAGGTTTTGAAGACTAGCACCATTTTCTTCATCAATTAGCAGTTTTTTGGAAATTATTTTTGGAATTTACAGCTTAGGAATTTGAGAAATCAACAAATAAGCAGTAGATCTTGGATATTTTTGTCACTGTAGATTCTTAAATTTGGGTGTCAAAATATTAAATATGTTTAGATTCCAAATGGACATTAGACGGTGGATATAAAAGATGACCTTTTTTGTTACATTTAAATTATGGGACAACTCTAAAACGAAGTAGGAAGAGGAGCGCCAGTTTAATAGGCATAGTTATGCTATACACAAGTATTTGTGGCCTACTTAGTTGTGAAGAAGAAGACTGCTGCTTTGGATAGTGACAATTGGTCTTTCTTCAATTGCATATCATATCATGGACTACATTTTTGCAATAAAATATCATTATTTTAAGTTAACTTGGTCTTTGGTTATGTAGGCCCGAGCAACCTATGCAGTTGCATCTATCCGTTTGTTTTCTATTGACTTAGCATTGGAAAGTGGACCTGCTAGAGGAGAAGATCCGCCGTTGCCCCCTCACATTATATCCTTGGATTAGAGATGGGTTGACCTTTGTTGATCAGATTTTAGAGGCAAGTATAACTTCACTCCTCACATTGACGGAAATAGTATTAATGTGTAATTGGTTGGCTTTTGGTGCTAATTATAAATGTTTTGGTCCTAATATAATTTCCTGCCTTTTATGCTGATGTGATGTTTTAGACCAACATAGCGTATGTATAATTGTTTTTTGTTGGGGTAATGAAAATAAAATTATTTTTTGTCTAAAAAGTTTACGAATTTGATGTCTTAAAATCTAATTGTTTCCAATTCTTTTGTTGGGTAGAATAGGCTAAGAGGTTTTCCATCCAAATTATTGACTATGTTGCATTTATGTAAAGATTCCTGTTTATGACAAAATGATCGTACTTGTGTGTTATTTCACTATCTATTTTGAATTGCTTTACTTTTTTCTTGTTCCCGTTCTAGATAAGTAGAATAATGGCTTCATATATGCAAAAGTTTCTGGTGGCTTTGAAAAGATTAGAACTTCAGTATGTTATTATCTTCCTTTTAAATTGAGATTATTTCGTTTTTTTTCCTGTGCCTAGTTTTCAATTTTATCGAAGTTTCTAATTTGTGAGAAATATGGTAGATTTGTGATCTAGAAGCTGTATCAAGGCTTCTTAATGCTACACTTATTATCCCTGAGATTCAACAAAGTATTTGCTCAACAGGAATCAGGTAACTTTTATTTCTGTTCAATGAAAAGGTCACTTATCCCAATGCTCAAGATATAGCTATAAGTTGTTATAAATATATTGGAGTTCCCAGTTCAAGAGCTTTTCATATATATAATGAGCAGTAGTTCATAGCAGCTTTAGCAAATGATGTGATCATTTTAAATGATCTTCCCCTAGATCTCAAGAAGGCCAGAAAACAGAGAAAATTTCCAACTTTTAGACCCCAACATTCAGCTCCTCCAAGTTTTTACATTACCAATGATTTATCTCAGCTAAAGAAATCCAAGGTTGTTGGGCTTATAGTTACAGAAGAAGGATGCTTGCAGGTACTTGGGGTGTGTGTGTGTGTGTGTGTGCAAAAAGAATATCCCAATAAAGTCTATCTTCCTTCTTTAAATGACTGTGTGCCTTTTATCAGTGTATTTCTTGAAGGTAGAGTGTTCTCTAGTTGTTTCCAACTGATAGTGATTTCTTGCAAGACACTTTGTAAATGAGTGTTGAAATTTCATGCTATTGAAAATTGTGTCTTGCTTGATGAAGATTTAAGTAAACTGTAATGTGATTAGGTGATAAAGGTGTTAAAACTTGTTGGATTAAACTGAAAGGCATTGGATTGTAATTGTCTAAAGTGTGTGCATTGACTGATTTATAGAATTTGGAGAAGGTTTGTCTTGTAAAAATTAAAGAAGTCGACTTTAAGCTGTGAATTAATAGTCCACTTTTGCCATGCTACTAAGCTTTTTTTGGTTGGGGGTTGGTAATTTTTTGGGCTAGCAAAAGAATGAACTATTCTTCGTCCTGGCTTCAAATGTCTAAACGTAGCATAGTACAATTGTAGTTGGAGTTATGGGGAGACATTTTTGGTTTTTGTAAAGTATAATTTATCACAGTTTTTAAAAATGTTTTATTTTGTTTAGTTTGATTTGGATAAGTTGTTACATAATTTCACTAGTAATCTCATTAAAAATGTATTCAAACACCAGAAACAGGTGGCCAATTTGTAAATTCTTTTTTGTTCTTGCCGTTGTTCTTGCGGTTGTTTAAGCTATGGTTTGCTCTTGCGGTTGTTTTGTGCTTAGCGGTTGTAAAATGAAGGTGGCCAATTCGTAAATTATGTTTTCTCTTACAAGAATCCAGCTGAACATTTGATATTTGGTTTGCTTGAACTTTGAAATGTAATGTTCCTAACGTGGACTATACGTTGTCTCACTTCTCTTCTGGTTGCACTAGATATATAGTCCATCTTTTTGGTTTAGTGCTAATGGAGGCAAGTTATATATTTCTTTTAATTCACTAAGCTTGTGATAGGGTATGTGGACAAGTATGTCAAGGTATACATGTATTTCAGATGTGGTTTGTTCTTGCATTGGTTTTAGAGTCATGGTGTTATTAGATAACTAAACTATCCTTGTAACCAAAATAAATTTTATGGCTTTCTTCAAAGAAATTGATTTTTTGTTTTATGTTTTCAGTGAATTAATCTTCTCTAGGCTTGGCATGTAAACAGTGGACATATGATGGTGCTCTTCACACTTTGCTGATGGTATTTGGTAAACAGTGAATCATATTATGTGACTCTTTTGTATTTATGGAACACTGTTATATGGTAGGTTTATATATGGTAGCTTTAGTGACGGTATTTATGGAACATTGTTAATTTACTAACCAGGGGTGTGACCACCCAATTTGTTGTCACTAAAGACTTTTAGTGACGACAATTGTACTTTTAGTGACCAAAATTGATTGGTCACTAAAGGTCATTTTTCTTCTAGTGCACCCTAGGGTTTACATTAGGGTTTTCTAGGGTTCCTAGCTGAAAAACCCTAAATTATTTTAGATATTTAAGTTTTTTTTATTTTTCACATTACCAATAGGATTTGAATGTTAGTTGGCCGGAAATTATGCCCCAAAAATTAGGCATGGCTGAAATTATATTAGTTGTAGGATTTATGTCTTTTAATATTAGTCCAAGTGTGTTAGGATTTAGTTGCCAAATCCTTATAGTATCAAACCAAGTATTTTAGTCCAATTGTAGGACCTAAGTGGCGGCTACTACTCCTATAAATACAAGCTCTTGTGGCCAAAATTTCAAGAGCTTTGATTAATGAAATTTTATGAGTTCTTTCACTACTTGAGTTCTTGTTCTTGAACTTAATTTGGAGGTTATCAAGATTCACCTTGGGGTGTTCTTTGACTTATGAACTTTCTAATTGATCCTTGACTAGTTGTGGTGTTTTCTACCCCTTAAATTGCCATCTTGTACATTTGATTGTAGTTTAGAGTGTTAGGTATCTACGATGGTGCTTTGTTTGCTAGCCTTAACAAAAATTATGCTTGTGGTTCTACTAGATCATGTCTAGTTTAATTTTGGGTAAAATTGTGGCTTGTAGAATTTGGTTGTATTGGGAGGTCCTTGCTAAGCTTTAGGTGCATATAAAAAATGACATGGGAACCAAAGGACCTAGTAGGTAAGATAATCTTGGAATAAGAATTGTTATCATAAGGGTAAACCAAATAGCGATCAATATAAAAGAAAAAAAAAACTATGTTAAATATGCATTTGCAAGATTGCATTAAATATATAGAAAATAAAAATAAGGGTAAAGAGAAAATGTAAATGTAAATGTAGAAAATAAAAATGTACTTATTTATTTATTTTTGGCTTTAAAAATTGATTCTTTCATCCTAAATGATATTTTCGGTTTTGCCCCCCTAAAGGATATTGTGCTAAAAAGCAGCTTTCATATAAGCTAAACTAGGATTATGCAAGAATGCCTCAATTTGATGAAGTGGAGCATTTACTTGAAGTCATATTGAACCAAGTTTTGGGATTCATGTCCTACACCCTAGATTTATCCGAAAAAGTAAACACAACCATGACAACTTTGAATAAGTGATTATTTTATTAATCTCAAAGAAAACAATTAACATGTCAACTTTTCTAGACTACTATTATGGCAGATGTGAGGGAGTAATTCTCCCCCTCATAGTAGATAATCTATAGTTCCCCATTTTAGAAGCATGAACACCATATGGGCTTTTCTAATTATCTTTCAACTTAATTGTCTTTTAGCTCAATTGATTTCTTTTTTCCTTAACATGAGATCAAGTTGGAATTCATTCATCTTTACCCTCTCATGGTAATATTTCCCCATGGTTTGCTTGTATTGAGCTTCTTTGATGAAGGTTAGATCTCATCTTTTTTTAAACATATCGAAGTTTAGTCGCATCTCTTCATCACTATGGGTGGAATTGAAAGTAATCACTTTAGGTCTAGGAAATCCAACTTCATCTAGTATGATAGCCTTGATTCCATAAATTAAACTGTATGGTGTTTAATTTTTTTGCTGTTCAAGGTATAGTGTGGTATGCCCACAAAACATTGAGAAGGTGTTCTATCTAGTCCCCTTTTGCTTTGTCTAATCGAGCTTTCAATCCCTAAAAAGGGTATGATTTGTGCTCTCTACATGACCATTAGCATTAGAGTGAGCTATCAAGGTGAGGTTCCATTTAATGCTCAATTCTTTACACCAAGATCAGAATAGGTTGTCAGCCAATTGCTTCCCATTGTTCGAAACAATAATATGATAGATGCTAATTTTGCAAAAGAACTTATTCCATATAAACATCAAGATGTTTTTGCCTGTAATAGTAGCTAATGGTTATACTACTTTGATCCACTTAGTAAAATAATCTATGGCCACCACTAATTTTTTTTCAATAGCTCCTAGATGGTTGGTGGGTTTAGTTACCCTTTTATTAATTGAAATATGAAATCATATGTACAGGGGGTGGGGGTTTAAGCTTGACCTCTCCCAAATTACATGAAAGGAAGCAACTCTCATCATTATTTGTAAAAAAATCCTGGCATCCATGCTATCAGGGCCTATTGTAACGGAAGTTACAACATCATAAAGGGTCAAAATTGAGATAAGTCCTTGATGAAAACCTAAGAAGGGCCGAGACATCCATCCAACCAAATTCACCTACAACTCCACAACAAACTCCACAACAAGATCCATTACAAGGTATTGGAGGACCTATGACTAGGTCGAGAACTAAGAGAATGCAAGCTGCTCTGGTAACACTAATAAATGAGTTATTGGAAGCTCAAGTGGCAGCTAAGATGGCTGAATTTTAGTCACAAATTATCACTCTACTTAGCATTGAAAATGAGGGATCAAATGCCAAGTCCAACTTGGAGTGAAGTGGCCGAAAATAGGCAATGGTATGGAGTTGAATATCTGCTCAAAATCAAGTTTAGAAGTTACCAAATCCATAGCCATGAAGAATTGGAGAAAACTTCCAAATTGGAGTAAGGAAGCTAAATAGGAAATTTTGCTCAAGCAGAATTCAGCCAACACACTTGATTAGTTTTAGGCAACTACTTGCTGTTTTATTTCCTTTTTCTTAGAGTAGTTATTCTTTTTAGTAATTAGTTCTTTAGTTAGTTTCCTAAAAAGCTAATCCAACTAGGGAATGGCTTTCTTAATTCTTACAACTTGTAAACTATAAATAGAGGCATTCAGCCACAATGAAAGACAGAATTTTGACAATACAAACTTGAGAGCTTTGTAGTTTTTCTTTGATTTCTAGTTTAGAACTTGCTTTGAGTCTTTGAGGATAGCCTCTTAGGTTCATGTTTAAGCTATCTTGTTGAGTTTCGTTCCCTCAACAATTTGAGTGTGCTTCTTGGTTCCAAGGATAGTCAAAGTTCACATCTTGGGTCTTTGATAATTCCTTCGGTTGTCAAGTGGACAAAAGCAAGATCTTTCTTCACAAGTTGGAGTTGGTGTCTTGCTAAAGGAAGACTTAGTTCAGCCTAGAGGATGA
Organism: Gynochthodes officinalis; assembly: GCA_020080225.1. Lineage (NCBI taxonomy): Eukaryota > Viridiplantae > Streptophyta > Magnoliopsida > Gentianales > Rubiaceae > Gynochthodes > Gynochthodes officinalis. Next base: position 7,725,670 of record CM034620.1, read on the forward strand.
TACTAGGACCAACACTCTGATATAGGTTCAGTTTCTTATCCTTTGGTGTAAGAATTCGTATCAATTTGGTATCAAAGCTGCCTTTGGGTTGCTCCTTGAAAGTTGTTCATATCCTTTGTGTTTTTGTCTCTGTTTTTCTTTGTTTTTCCGCATCTTTGTTTCATATATCTGAGTCTTCGTCCTATCCATAATCTATTCATGATTATATTCGTAATTCTGTGTTGAGAAAAACCAAACAAAAAGAAGTTGTGAAATTCGATCCGTTTTCTTTCTTTTGTCCGATTTTCCGTTTTCTTCTCTGTCCAGTTTTCATCTCTACCTTCCTGTGTTAAAATCAAGGTTATTGCGCTAAATTTCTCTGTGAATATTGCTTGATAAAGGGGAAATCTTGGTCGTTGAATTGCTGCTGCAAAATTGTGAGGAAAATTCCAAAACCCGTAGCAACAAGAAAACCTCATAGAAACCGACTTTTGTTTTGATTTTGCCCAGTTGTTGTGTTGTATCTTCGTGGGGTTATTACAGTGTAAGAAGGCATATTCTTCTTGCAAATTACTATCAATTTGTGCTACAAAGCGTGAAGCAATCTGCTGCAATAAATCCAAACCCGTAGCTAAGAAAGACAACTTGAAGAAACCCGATATTGTATGATCGGTTTCATCGGTTCATGTTCTATCTTTTGGTCTGCATATTGGTTGATTAAGAAGGCTTCGTTGTTGAGTTTCACTGCCAAGAATGTGTTCTAAGTTGTGAATTAGTTGCTGTAATTTTTTTTAGAAACTTCTTGTACAAGATTTTTGCCAGAAACTTGAAGGCAAATCCTGTTTGGAGTTGGATTTGATCCAGAATTTGGAAGTTGCTGTATTTTTGCATATGGTTTGATATACTGAGCAAAGCAAATTCATAGTCACAAATTTCACTCATCAAGCACATAAAGAACCATCTTGCTTACTTCTTTCGGCCATAGAAAATCTATTTTTTTTCTTCTTGACAAAAGTCCATCCAAAAATTTATTTTCTTGGTGTAGTACTTTGCTTATCGTTTTCTTGTCTTTCTTGACCTCTGAAAATTTTTATTCTTGCTTTAACTTGAATTTAATTGTCTATTCTTTGTGACTTTTGAGGCTTGTTTTGGTTAGAACTCTTAGAAAAGTGATTGAGTGCGAGTGAACCTACTCAACAACCCATTCACTATAAAAAGAGAGTTTAGCCTTACATTGGTGAGGGTTTCATACATTGGGCAATTGGTTAGAGGGAAGTAAGGTAGGAAAGCTTTTACTAACATTGCTTGTGTAGAGATGGCTGAAAATCCAAGAGAAAAAGACAATGATTTGAAAGAGTACCTTAAGGGTGTATCTTCAGCTCTAGAATTAGTTCATAGAAGAATGGATCAAATACAAAACACAATGGCTCAAGTTGCATCCAATTCAGAGGCAGCTAAGGCCAAAGAGTCTCAAGAAGTTACTCAAACAAACCTTAGGAAGAAAAAGAAGAAGTCAACGAAGGATGATACAAGTAGCTCATCCGAAGAGGAGGAATCCGAAGCTTTGAGCTCGGATGATGACCATTTTTCAATGAGAAGTAAAAGGAGATCCAAGAAGGATGATAATCTTGCTAGTATTAAACTGCAAATTCCAGAATTTGAAGGCAAGAATGATCCAGAAGCATACATGGAATGGGAAGAAAAAGTTGATAAAATTTTTGATATCCATGAATTTTCGGAAAGAAAGAAAGTTAAGTTGACTGTAGTTGAGTTTTCTAGACATGCATCTACTTGGTGGCAAAGAACTTGTCGCCAAAGAGAGGAGAAGATAAAGCGGCCGATTTCAACTTGGAAAGCCTTGAAAAAGGTTATGAGAAAGAGATATGTTCCCCCGCACCACAAAAGAGAGTTACTACAAAAGCTTCAAAGCTTGACTCAAGGGAACAAGAGTGTAGATGAGTACTACAAAGAGATGGATCTAGCCATGCTACGTGCTAATATAGAAGAAGATGAAGAATCTACAATGGCAAGGTTCATGAATGGACTTAATAGGAATATTGCTCATCTAGTTGAGTTGCACCACTATAATAATTTTGAGCAGCTATTACAAATGGTTGAGAAGGTTGAAAAGCAACTCAAGAAGGTGCCACAAAATTTAAGGAGCTCAAACACGAGCAATGATTGGAGAAACAACAACAATAATCGCCAAGGTGGAAGGTTTAATTCTTCAAGTTCCGGAAGCACTCAATGGAGAGGAGGTTCGGCTCCTAATCCAACCAATGCAAAGAAGTTCGCACCACAAAGTGCTCCAAAGGTAAGTAATTCTAAACCCACTTCTAGTTCCAACAATACTAACACTAGTTCCTCTATTCAATGTTTTAAGTGTTTAGGCCGAGGACATATAGCATCTCAATGCCCAAACTCACGAAACATGACCATCCTAGATGATGGAACCTATCAAAGTGAGAGTGAAGAGGAGTTAAGTATTCCAGATGAAGACATGGCCACAAGTCATGCTAATAAACAGTGGGGGTATGAAATGGATCCACCGAATGGAGATTGTTTGGTGACAATACGAGCTTTGAGTGCCCAACCTGAAGAAGACACCGAGGATCAAAGGGCCAATATTTTCCATTCTAAGTGTCTTATTAAAGATCAAATTTGCATGTTAATTATTGATGGAGAATCTTGTACTAATCTTGCTTCTACTTATCTTGTAGATAAATTGAAGCTCAAATGTTCCTTGCATCCAAAGCCATACAAATTGCAATGGATGAATTAAAGTGGATCACTCTGAGTCACAAAGCAAACTTTGGTAAGTTTTTCAATTGGGAATTTTACTGACAAAGTTCTCTGTGATGTTATTTCCATGCAGGGCGACCTTGGGAATATGATAGTCATGCAAATCATTCCAGAAGAACTAATAAGTACCACCTCAATAAGGATGGAAAAGCCCTTATACTAGCACCATTGCCACCCTCGGAGATTAGTAAGTTTCAGCAACAACAAAGGGTGAAGCACATGGAGTGGATAAAACAAAAGAAGGTTGAAGATGGTTAAAATTCTACTCAACTCGGGAGTACACAACTTTCTTCAACTTCCAAAGGTAAGACTTCGGTTCTCATGAATGAAACCGAAGGAGCACAGCCATCAATTGAAAATTTTAAAGGTAATTTCTATGCTTGCATGAGAGATGTTGATAGAGCCTTAAAAGCAAGTAAGGATTTCGTGCTAATTATTTTTCAAGAAACATTATTTTCTAATGATGAGCCGTCGAGAGACTTGCCATTGCAAGTCAAAGCTATTTTGCAGGAATACGAAGATGTCTTTCCAGAAGATCTCCCTAAAGGACTACCACCTTTAAGGGGAATTGAGCATCAAATTGACTTCGTTCCTGGAGCCGTAATTCCCAACTGACCAGCCTACCGAGCCAACCCTGAAGAGACCAAAGAGCTCCAACGGCAAGTTGAGGAATTGCTAGACAAAGGTCATGTACGGGAAAGTCTTAGTCCATGCACAGTTCCAGTCATCCTTGTTCCAAAGAAAGAAGGTACGTGGAGAATGTGTACTGATTGTAGAGCTGTTAATAAGATTACAATTAAGTATAGACATCCAATACCTCGCCTTGATGACATGTTTGAAGAATTGTATGGGTCTAAAATTTATACTAAAATTGACCTTAAGAGTGGATATCATCAAATACGCATTAAAGATGGAGATGAATGGAAAACTGCTTTTAAGACTAAATTTGGTTTGTATGAATGGTTAGTCATGCCTTTTGGATTAACTAATGCATCTAGCACATTCATGCGACTCATGAATCATGTACTTAGGCAGTTCATAGGAAAATTTGTTGTGGTGTACTTTGATGATATACTTATTTATAGCAAGAACTTAGAAGAGCATGTTGAGCATATTAAATTTGTTCTAAGTGTTCTACGTGAAAATCGGTTGTTTGGTAATATCAAGAAGTGTACCTTTTGTGTGGAAAGTGTTATATTTCTAGGATTTGTTGTTAGTTCCAAAGGTATACAGGTTGATCGAGCAAAAGTCGAGGCTATAACCTCCTGGCCAAGACCTACAACCGTACATGAGGTAAGATCTTTCCATGGTCTTGCTTCATTATATAGGAGATTTGTCAAAGATTTTTCTTCAAAGGCTGCCCCTCTTAACGAACTTGTTAAGAAAAATGTTCCATTTATTTGGGGTGAACGTCAAGAGCAAGCATTTAATCAATTGAAGGAAGATCTTACAACTGCACCTGTTTTAGCTTTACCCGACTTTAACAAAACTTTCGAGCTTGAATGTGATGCCTCAGGTACAGGAATTGGCACAGTTTTGAAACAAGAGGGCCGACCCATAGCCTATTTTTCTAACTTACGATAAAGAGCTTTATGCAGTCATTCGTGCTTTAGAGACATGGCAGCATTACTTATTGTCCAAGGAATTTGTTATACACATTGATCATGAGTCTCTAAAGTACTTGCATGGGCAAGGTAAGTTGAATAAGAGACATGCCAAGTGGAGTTCATTTCTCGAAACATTTCCCTATATTATCAGGTATAAAAAAGGTAAGGAAAATGTTGTCGCAGATGCACTTTCGCAAAGGTCTGTTCTCTTAAACTCATTAGATACGAAAATTTTGGGATTTGAATATATTAAAGATCTTTATTCTACTGATCCTGATTTTTCTTGTGTTTATGCAGCTACCGAACAAGGAGCTTTTAATAAATTTTATAGGCATAATGGGTTCTTGTTCCGTGATAAACAATTGTGTGTGCCAAATTGCTCCCTTAGGGAGTTACTAGTTAGAGAATCCCACTCTGGGGGTCTTATGGGTCATTTTGGAGTTTTAAAGACATATGGCATCTTAGCTGAGCATTTTTATTGGCCTAATATGAAAAGAAGTGTAGAAAGGCTTTGTAGTTCATGCATTCAATGTTGTATGGCTAAGTCTACTTCTAAACCTCAGGGTTTATATACCCCTTTACCTGTTCCTTCTATGCCATGGACTGACATTTCTATGGATTTTATCTTAGGGTTGCCAAGGTCACAAAGGGGTAAGGATTCCATTTTTGTGGTCGTTGACCGATTTTCTAAAATGGCTCACTTTATACCTTGCAGGAAATCGGATGATGCTAAACATGTAGCTGACTTTTTCTTTGAAGAAGTCATTCGGCTCCATGGGGTTCCACGAACCATAGTGTCCGATCACGATGTCAAATTCTTGAGCTACATTTGGAAAACTTTGTGGGGAAAGATGGGCACAAAATTTTTATTTTCCACCACTGGTCATCCACAAACTGATGGATAGATAGAGGTAACAAATCATACTCTTGGTACTTTGTTGCGTGCTTTAATTAAAAAAAATCTGAAAGATTGGGAAGCATGCATTCCAATAGCCAAGTTTGCTTATAATAGAACTGTCCATTCTACTACCGGTCATTCCCAATTTGAGGTTGTTTATGGTTTTAATCCACTTACCTCTCTTGACTTAGTGCCATTGCCAAGCAATGAGCAAGTGAATCTTGATGGTGCAGCAAAAGCAAAGTTTGTTCAACAATTGCATGAGCAAGTACGTCTTCAAATCCTTAAGAAGAACGAACATTATGCTAAAGTTGCCAATAGAGAGAAGAAACAAGTTATCTTTCAACCTGGGGATTGGGTGTGGATTCACATGAGAAAAGAACGGTTTCCGGCTCAACGAAGAACTAAGCTTCATCCTCGAGGAGATGGTCCTTTCCAAGTCATTGCACGTGTAGGTGAGAATGCTTACAAGCTCGACCTTCCAGGTGATTATGGAGTTAGTGCTACCTTTAATGTGTCTGACCTGTCCTTATTTGAATTTGATGACGAGTTTGTGGACTCGAGGATGAGTCCTTTCAAAGAAGGAAGGACTGATGAAAACCTAAGAAGGGCCGAGACATCCATCCAACCAAATTCACCTACAACTCCACAACAAACTCCACAACAAGATCCATTACAAGGTATTGGAGGACCTATGACTAGGTCGAGAACTAAGAGAATGCAAGCTACTCTGGTAACACTAATAAATGAGTTATTGGAAGCTCAAGTGGCAGCTAAGATGGCTGAATTTCAGTCACAAATTATCACTCTACTTAGCATTGAAAATGAGGGATCAAATGCCAAGTCCAACTTGGAGTGAAGTGGCCGAAAATAGGCAATGGTATGGAGTTGAAATTCTGCTCAAAATCAAGTTTAGAAGTTACCAAATCCATAGCCATGAAGAATTGGAGAAAACTTCCAAATTGGAGTAAGGAAGCTGAATAGGAAATTTTGCTCAAGCAGAATTCAGCCAACACACTTGATTAGTTTTAGGCAACTACTTGCTGTTTTATTTCCTTTTTCTTAGAGTAGTTATTCTTTTTAGTAATTAGTTCTTTAGTTAGTTTCCTAAAAAGCTAATCCAACTAGGGAATGGCTTTCTTAATTCTTACAACTTCTAAACTATAAATAGAGGCATTCAGCCACAATGAAAGACAGAATTTTGACAATACAAACTTGAGAGCTTTGTAGTTTTTCTTTGAGTTCTAGTTTAGAACCTGCTTTGAGTCTTTGAGGATAGCCTCTTAGGTTCATGTTTAAGCTATCTTGTTGAGTTTCTTTCCCTCAACAATTTGAGTGTGCTTCTTGGTTCCAAGGATAGTCAAAGTTCACATCTTGGGTCTTTGATAATTCCTTCGGTTGTCAAGTGGACAAAAGCAAGATCCTTCTTCACAAGTTGGAGTTGGTGTCTTGCTAAAGGAAGACTTAGTTCAGCCTAGAGGACGATACTAGGACCAACACTTTGATATAGGTTCGGTTTCTTATCCTTTGGTGTAAGAATTCGTATCAGTCCTTTTCTCCTTAGGAAGTTTAGAAGGGTACTGAAATAGACTTGAAACCCAAACTTGCTAGCCATAGGTAGCTAAAGAATTCTTAACCAAATTTTCTTCCATATGGCAATGAGAGAAACCAACTCTTTGACCTTTATATCTCAACATCTTCTCAACTATCAATCACAGCTACCACAAAGCTGCCGCCTCACCATTTGAACTAATACCTTGGAGTCACACTCCACCTCACAATACAAAACTCCCAATTTGTTATAGAAAAGTAAGCCAAGCAATGCAGTAGTTCCTTTAGTTGATAGGCTATTCATTTGACTAAGTAGCCACAAAATGCAAATGCAAACTTTCCTCCCAAGCTCCTTAAAACTCCTCCTCCTCTCTATCCTTATTGAGCTTATTTCCCATGGGGAACAACGAGCAAACTTGTTCCACCCTCATCTATACTGAATAGTTCTCCATAAAATCAACAAACTCTTGCCAAGAGGATCTCTTGTAGGGAAACTTTGGCAACACTATGGCAATAATGAAAAACAAATAAAAGGAGACCATCTAAATAACCTTCATGAGAGTCCACATCATAGCTTGAAATCGCCACAAATTTCTAGCCCACCAAATAAATGAGCACTTCAAAATCTAAAGGACCTATACACATAACTTTAATGGTTTCTTTGTAATTGATATTTCCCACCAATTACCACATCGTCTACAAATAGAACATTTTGGAAAAAACACTCCAAAAGTTTGTGCGTAAAAGGTGTAGACCACTCTGCCACTTCACCATTGGAAAATACACAATCCACCAATTCCTCTGCAGGACTAGCACAACAAAAACACCTTGAAGAACTAACAATATTAAATCAATAAAGCACAATCTCAAAAGGAATTCTTTTCTCTCATAGCAAGGTCATAGAAGAGGACATTTTTAGTGGTATTTTAGTATGCCACACCATTGAATTCTTCAAACATTCATCCCTAACTAGCCTCATTGCCTCATAAAAGCCTATATCTTCAAACCACATAGCCAAATCCAGATGCAACACTTCCATCAACATAACCATATCCTATTGTTTCCTCCAGCCAAAAATAAACAATCCTTAGTCATGTTGAAGATGAACTAGCTCCCAAATATAAAAATGAACCCATGCTAGCTCCATGACTAAGAATGTCAATTTCCTACCGCATGAACGGCTAAAAGCTCTGACTATTAATCAATTCCATCTAAAGTCTCCTAATAATTGAGGTGTGAAGTTGGCGTTTGACACACTTTTGGAAAAAATTATGAACATCTCAAAACATAATAGGCTAATAGCATCTCCATCTGATTATTTTCTTGGCCAACATCCAAAATCCTAGGTGGATACCATAGGATTTCAAGTGTAACTCTCTAAGGACATAATTAGCCTAATGAGGCCCAATGCATTGAAGTAGGATTGTTTTCACAACACCCATCTTGCAAATTATAACATAATGCTTTTAACTTCAACATTCTAACCTCATTTTTTTCCACTAGTATGTCCTCATATTTTAGATATCACCAAATGGGAGTCATATAGTTATCTCCCTTTTCCTCTTATGTGCACCTTAAGGCTAGCAAGTGAAGCAATATACAAACAATCTACCTAATCTCGAACCTCACAAAGGTCTATAAAACTCTTCAATCCTGATTGATTTTATTTTAACAATAAACACCTCTATTTATAGGGTTACATAGTCGGCCAAACCCCAAAAATAAAACATACTCAAGAAAGTTACTTAAAAGTGTTGTCCTTCTTGGCTTGCAAGTCAAGTCGGTTTGGTCCAAAACAAAACCTTAATTTTCTTAATAGTTATTTCAGCTGCCATAGACAAGATTTGGGCTAGATTTAATACTAATAAAAGTCTACAAATCAAACCCAAATATTAATATCTTATGGGCCAAATTAAACACAAAAATTTAAAACTAAATATTACATCAATTGGGCCCCTTTCAGGTGACTTGTGATAAAGTAATAAGTTGCAAATTTTCACACCAACATAAGCTCTTCATAATGGTTTTTTAAAGAGCTCTAACCTTTGTAGTTGGTCTATCCATCAACAACAAGTAGCGAATCAATTGTCAGCCCTAATGCACTTTGGATTTCATCATTTTCACTTTCTTTAAGAAGATTCTAATGAGAATTCAAGTGCACAAGGTCAAATGGGAAATGACCAAGCTAATTGGGCTAAGGTGTTGGGTTTGAAAGGATTTAAGATCGAGTCTGAAAGTGATTTGAGTTCAACGTTCAAGGGTCCAATAAGCAACATTTATGGTCCAATGACTAGACTTTGAGATAAAGAAATTAAAATAAGCTTTAAATTGATTAATTCAATAAGTCAAGGTCAGGAGGTTAACAAACTCAACAACTACAAGCTAACTGTCATAAACATACTTCGAGTTGTCAATTATGGTCCTCATTAAATATTTTTGTAAAATTTAATAGTTTTATTTTAAATAAGAGTCTTTGAAACACCCTAGGGTTTATATTGGGGTTTCCTAGGGTTTTGGGTTTCATCCAACCCTAGATCAAAAACTCTAAATTATTTTAATCTTTTATTTGTTACAATTTCAATAGGATTTTATTTATTACAGGCACCACTAGCTTTTTAGAATTTAGGATAGTACAAATTATATTAGTATCAGGATTTTTATGTCTTTCAATTTTAGCCCAAGTATTGTGACATCAAACCACCTATTCTTGTTAAACTGTAGGGCTTAAAGATGCTGCTATTATCCCTCTAAATACCCCTTGTGTGGTTGAATTTTGAGGGAATAATATTAATAAAATTTTTGTGATTTTTTTTTCACAACTTTAGTTCTTGTTCTTGAACTTAGTTTTGAGCTTTTCAAGGTTCACCTTGTGGCGCTTTTTGACTTATCAACTTGCTATTTGATCCTAGTGAGGAGGCATTTTCTATCCCATAATTTACCATATTGTATGTTTGTTTATAGCCTAGAGTGTTAGGTAGCTACCATTGTGCCCAACTTGTTAGTCCTAGCCAAATCGTGCTTGTGGTTTTACTAGATCATGTCTAGTTCAATTCTTGGTAAGTTCTAGACATGTGGAACTTGGTTGTATTGGGAGGTCTTTGCTAGCCTTCAGGTGCATATCATATTTGTTCTAGAATCTTGACCATTGTACTATTGGGGATAATTCTATAATCAACATATAGTCTCCAAGATCCATCTTTTTTAGGCACGAATAGCATAGGTACAACACATGAGCTCATGCTTATCCTCACACATTCTTTTACTATAGATTTCTCAACTTGCCTTAGAAGTTCTTTTGTCACTATAGGAACATTAACTAGACACATATATCCATTTACCTACAATAAAAAATTAGCAAAAACAAGAAAAGAAACATTAAGTTTGTTAGGGCAAGAACATTCTCTTTCTCAACTCACTCTACTTCTTTTACTCGTGTACTTCCATTACAAATCTCATCTTTTACCTCAATCTCAATTGTGATCTCACTCTTAGTTTTTTTTTTATTTTATTTAAATAACCTTATCCTCACTCTCTTTGTCATTCTCACTTTTGTTTTACTCCTCATTCTCATTTTCTCTATGCTCACATGCATTTATATCCCTTATATAATCTACACATAGTTGTACAAATGGGATTGATGTGTCATGCTTTGTATTGACAATGGTATATGAAGAAATATGGGTGTCATTTTTAACTGGATAATATTCTCTACCATGAGTAAAGTTTTCATTGGGAGCTTTGTTGATGCAAACCCTAGTTTGTGGTGGTCATCATTTTGGTACATCACTACGAGTTTGGATTTGAGCTCAAAATGTATCCAAAGATCCATTTCAAGAAACTCATAGGCCAATGACGAGGGCTAAAAGACTTAAGAAAGCTTATTGGACTCATTCAAGAAGCTCAAGCTAAAGAAGAGTCTAAGATTGGTGATTACAAGCCCAAAGTGATTAGTATTTTAAATGTAATTATCAATGGGCGTTGCATTTAATCCATTTAGTTTATTAGAAGCCCAATTGTTTTACAAAATTAGGGTATGGCCAAAAATTAATGTTTTAGTCAGCCTAGGGTTTACCCTAACCCTAATTGTGCTTGTTTTGTTAAATCTAGTTGAACTACACTTTATGGTGAAATTTTTAGAAGACTTTGTTTTCCCAAATCGCAACACTAGAGGGAGGTGAATAGGGTTTTTTTTAAGAAAAATTTACAAATAAAATTTCAACCCCTAAAACAAATATGTCAAAATGAAAAGGATAATCAAATATGGAAAACACACAAAAATAGATTCAGCATTTTTGGATGAAGAGTAAATGTCAATATTTGCAATAAATATAAAGAGAAGGGAAGAGAAGCAAACATAATCGATTTATAGTGGTTCAACTTCAATGTTGCCTATGTCCACTCCCCAAGGTGTTCCTTGAGATTTCTCCACTATTTTTTGAAGAGCTTGTTACAAACTAACTTCCAAAGGTGTTAGAAAACCTTATCAAGTGATTCTATCCCCAAATCACTTGCACCAAGTGATTTTATCCCCAAATCATTCCACAAGTCTCTCTCAAAGAATATCCCTTGTCTTGGTTTTAACACATGAACCAAAATCAACAAAAGCTCACCCAACTCTCACAAAACAAAAGGGTAATAAATTTACCTTTCTTACAACAAGAATGATGAGTTTAAAACTCAATCAACTAATAGGGAAACTCTCACAAGTTGAATATGAAAGATAAAGCACAATTGTATGAAGAATTCACTCTATGTTTGCAAAAAGATGAACTTTCTTGTTTCTCTTTGTAAGCATTTATTTCCTGCCCCTTTTTTTCTTCTTCTACACCATTAATCTACGTTTGAGGCTGTATATATGTGAAAAAATTCAAAACTGGCTGTTGCTAAGTGAAAAGACATTTTTGCCCTTCAAAGAGCTTGAATTTCTTTGCTTCCAATACTTCCTTTCAAATTCAGATTTTTCAAGATACATTTGTCACTGTTTTTCACCCTTAAAACGTTCATATCCGAAAATCACTCAAAGTAAAGAATTTGTAGCTATAAAAGTTTACTATCATCTAGACAAATTTGAGGTTAGATCTTTAGATATAGCCTCTAAACCGAGACTAGTTTCAAATAACGTTTTCTGACAATCTGAATTTGTGTTTATACTTAGAAATACTATTTCAACATGATGTTTTTAGAATTTGAAAAAACTTAAACTAAAAAATTTGTATATTTATATTATAATTATTATTTTCAAAAACCAAAAGTTAGAATTTTAAAGTTATAAATTATGAGTTATACCTCAAAAATTGAGACTAGCTCTAGAATTCAAAATTAAAATATCTTCTATAATGACTAATCTTTCAGCTCATTTTTGGACATCTAAACTTCAAATCCAAAAACTTATTCATTTAGTAAAGTTCTATATATGGAAGTATAGTTTACTATATTAAAATTCCATAATAATTGAACCTTAGATTTTTAGATATCATCAAAATACTAACATATATCTGACTTCTCTATTCATCCAAGTTAAACTTCTAGTTCAAGTCTTCAACTTTCATTAGTATTGATTTCCCCAGACTTTAAAATTCCTTTATTTCTCCATCCAAATTAAGTAAAAATACCTAAAAAATATTACCAATCTCTTCCAAGCATATTATTTGAATCGATCAAATTTAAATATTTCATTCAATGTCTATTTGAAAATTAATTATGAAAATTCAATTCAATGTTTGTTATCATCAAAATCAATTATAAAATTGATTTTATAAATCTCGTATCAATAGACTTCTTAGAAAATTTCTAGGTTGAATCAAGGCCAAACTTCTTAGTTTAGTTTTAGTATAGGATTAGGTTCATGGTTGGGTTCTTGTAGAACAACTAGTCCAACCAATTATACAATTTCTTTATCTACAAGTTAGGAATCAAATCTTTTAGGGATTAGAAGAGTCCTGACCAACCATTGCCCTATAAATAGAGCATTAGGGTTTGGCCACCACATGATAATTTTGAAAATAAAATTTTTGTTTTGTGAGATATTGACAATTCTAAGTTCTTTTGAGAAGTTTTGAGTGCATTAAGGTTGTCTGTGTGCTACTCTTGCAACTTATCAAGTTAAGACTTGTCCCTTCACTTGTGGTATTGCTATGACACATATTGATACCAAGGTTTCAATTCACATTGTTGACTTGGGGTCGAGATTTTTTCCACCTAGAAACAATAATTCAATCTTTCAGCGGGTTGTTTTAAGGGCCACCTATTCATGCTGTGAATTTTCAAGACGAGTTCCCAAAGGATTCATATCAGTTTGGTATCAGTTTAGAATTGTTCATATTTTTATTGTTTTATTTTTATTCTTGTCTTGTGTTAATCTTGTTGTTATCATTTGTTGCTCTTGTTGTTTCTTGTTTCGACCTGTGATCATCCCTCTTATTTTTTTTTTCCATTCTTTGTTCTTGTTTCTTTGTGAATTATTCTTAAAGTTGTCACTTTTGCTCGGTTGTTGTCCCTGTTGTTATTGTGCAAATTTTTTCTTGAGTTGTTGTTTTAGTTTCTTGAATTCCAAGAACCCTAAAATTCTGCCCAAATTCTTCTTCTTGTTGTTTCAGATTTCTTGTTTCTCAAGAAATCAAATTCTGCCATGAATATAAAAAAAAAGAAAAAGAAAGAAGTTCAGTTGGAAAAAGAAGAGTGTGGTTGAACTAGGAAAAAGGAAGAAAGAAAGAATAGAAAGAAAAGTGAGCACGGCTTTTGATTGATCTTGTAGTTTCTTGATCCTCTTGATTCTTGAATTTCTTGTTGAAGGATATTGAATTGTTGAATTTTTTTTTAATAGAATTCTTCAAGAAAATTACTTGGGTAGCTGCCATCCTTGATTATTTTCTGCCCTAAATTCTTGTGTTGCAATCCTTCTTCAAGCCTAATTTGGTTCTTGATCAAAATTGCAGCAGCACCTTGCTTGTTTTTTCTGCCCTATTTGTTGTAAATTGAAATCCTTTTCCAACTCTAATTTGTTTCCCAAGTGGATTGCGTCTTGAATAGCAATTCCAACTGTAATTAGATTGTGTATCCTTGCTGGAATTTTTTTTTTACAAATTGGATTGGATTTTGTCTTCTAATCCAAGTAATAATTGAATTTGTTCCTTTCCTTTTTAAAAAGAACTTGGATTTGGTTCTTTGATTCCTAATCCAACTAGGATTGGAATTATACTTCAACTAGCATTCATTAGCCTAATCCAATTGGAATTGGAATCCTGCTTTAACTAGCACTCATTGTCCTAATCCAACTAGAATTGGAATCCTTTTTCAAATAGGATTTATTGCCCTAACTCAACTAGGATTTGGAATCAAGTCCAACTATGACTCAGATTTTCAAATAACATAAAAAAAAAACTCAATTTCTATTCTCTATTGAATTGAATTTCCTTTTCCAATTTGTGTCTTTGATTTCAAAAAAAGTGTTGTAAAATTTTTTCTTGTAAAATTCTCCTTAGTCAAACCACTTTGTCTTTTGTTGTGAAAATTTTCTTGTCCCTTTCTTTGTTCCTTTTGTTGTTCTTTGAGTCTCAAGTGTAACACATTGCTAGCCTTGTGTACTTTTGAAATTTCAATTAAGGACTTTAAATTGTTAATTGAGAGGAAAAAGGCTTGAGTGATCTCATCAAAGTTAAAAGCCAAATGAAAGAGTGAAACACTTGGTTTGAATATAGTATAGGTTTTGGCCCGGGAAAAAAGGCTTATGAGGTTTGTTAAAATAGCCATGGTGGAAGCACAAAAGGAAGCCCTAGACCAAAAAGTTTTGAGGGAATATTTAGTAAGATGGAGACCATGAATGAAAGACTTATAGCCGTAGAATCTAGCAGAAAAGGAGGATCAAATGGAGCTTCACAATCTCAATGACCAAACCATAATTCCATGTTCGAAGAGAAGAAGGCTTATGGAGAAGAAGAATTACAGGCATCTCATAGCACCCAAAGGTGTGCGGGTGTTCCTAGAGTTGACAAAGACCTTGGGAGTATCAAGTTGAAGATTCCACCCTTCCAACACAAGAGTAGTCCAAAAGCCTATATTGAATGTGAGCTTGTTTTTGATGTCCATAACTACTCGAGGGAGAAAAAGGTCAAATTCACTGCGGTCAAGTTTATAAACTATGCCATTTTTTGGTGGGACCAATTGGTTATTTCCAGAAAAATAAATCGAGAGAGACACATGAACAATTGGGAAGAGGTGAAAGTAGTCTTGCGTAAATAGTTTGTACATTCTCTTTCTTAGTGGGAGTTGTATAAGAGATTCAAATAATCATTCAAGTGTCCAAAATCATCAACGAGTACTATAAAAAGATAGAGGTAGCTATGATTAGAGTTAGTATGGAAGAAGATTATGAGGTGACCATGGCTTGATTCATATGAGGATTAAACTGGGAATTTGCCAATATGTGGAGTTGAATCACTACTTGATTATTGAAGAAATGGTGCACATGGCTAAGAAAGTTGAGAGGCAATTAAAGAGGCAAGGTTCTTCTAGATAGAATACATCTTACCATCCATCAACATAGCGAGGTTCTTTGCCCAAGAAAGATGCAAAGGTTGAATCTAAGAAAGCTGCTAGTCTACTACTCCCAGTATTCCTAGTACAAAAATGACTAGTACTACTGCCCAAAAGTCAAAAGTGTCCATTGCTAGTCTTAAACCCTCTCATGAGGTTACTTGCCTCAAATGATTGAGTAAAGGACATGTTACTTCCTAATGTGATAAATGTATAATGACACTTTGAAAAGAGGTACATATGAAAGTTTTCATATGTAAGTGATTGGGAGTCCAATTATGAGGAAATATTGCCTTTAGATGAAGAAAGTGATAAATAAGGTGAGCTACCAATTGAAGATAATGTATTGGTGACGATGAAAGCCCTTAGCGTGCAAATAAAAGAGGACAATGATGAACAAAGAACCAACATTTTCCATACTTGCTGCCACATCCAAAATAATGTGTGCATGTTGATTATTGATGGTGGTAGTTTTCCTAATGTGGCCAGCACTACACTTGTAAAAAAGTTGAAGTTGCCTTTGACTAAGCATCAATATCCTTATCATCTACAATGGTTGAAAGAAAGTGGAGAGGTATAAGTAACAAAGCAAGTGCTAGTTCCATTCTTAATTTGCAAGTACCAAAATAAAGTTCTTTGTGATGTAGTACCAATACAAGCATGTCATTTACTTCTTGGCCATCCTTAGAAGTATGATTGAAGAGCCATTCATGATGGTTATATGAATACTCCTTCATAAGGAATGGCAAGAAAATAACTCTTGTTCCTTTTTCACCTTAGCAAGTATCTAATGAACAAATGAGAATGAAAAATAAGAGTGAGAAAAAGTAAAGAGAGTTAAGAGAGTTGAAGAAAAGCCAAAGAGTGTGAAAGGAACAAAAGAGAGCAATTTGAGCTAGCTAAGGTAAAACTTAGTGAGAAAGAAAATGAGTTGGTTGTAAGAAGAGTGAGAGAAAATCTAAGAGAAAAGCCAATATTAAAAAAAAGAGAAAAAGGCAATGGCTTGATAAGGAACAGTTTATTTACTAAATTTGTTTTGCCAGAATTATCATTTTTGCAGGTTTTCTTTTTTTTTTTTGTTGGAATTTCCCATAATCATTGGACTTCCTAAAGATTTAGAAGATCCACACCTCGACTTTGTGTTTGGAGAAAGATAATTTTACCACACTCATACACAAATTTGGAGCCTTCAACATTTTGTGGTAAAAAGCTACTAGAAGGGTGGATCAAGGAGAGCTAGATTGACAAAACATTGATTTCCCTGGTCAAACTATTCCCTCCACTCCCTGAAGTGATCAGAGAATGTTGATTTCATCCCAATGACATTGTTAATGATTTGAGGATGAATCTTTCCAAGAAAAAGGGGAACAATACAATCCATGGTGGTCATTATTTTTGGTACATCATCATGAGTTTGGATTTGGGCTCAAAAAGTATTCAAAGATCCACTTCAAGATACTTATAGGCCAATGACGAGGGCTTGGGCTAAAAGACTTAAGGAGGCTTAATGGGTTCATTCTAGAAGTTTAAGCTAAAGAAGAACCCAAAATTGGTGATTATAACCCCAAATTGATTAGTATTTTAAATGTAATTACCAATAGGCCTTGTATTAAAGTCCTTTAATTTATTAAAAGGCAAATCATTTTACAAAATTAAGATATGGCCATGATGTGTATAGGACCCAATTTTGTGCATCTTAGATTAAGACTTAAGGGTGGATCTTTGCTCAACCAAAGAATTGGAGATCGGACCTCAACAATGAGACTAGACCTTGGAGCCAATACTGCATCAGCAAAATAAAGGCTAGACCTCTGCGACAAGGCAAGACCTTGGAGTAAAGGTTCGGACCTCTGTGGCAAGTAAAGGCCAAAGACCTAGACTTCAAGGGAATATTCTACAGCTACATCCTGAACTCTGAGTATGAAAGTTGGGAACAAAAACACACTAAAATCTCACTAAGTGTTTGGGACCTTCAAGTCCCAGACCATGAAGTGGGAACGCAGAAAAGTTATGCTTATCCACAAGTGCATGACAACAGATGATAATTAAGGAAAGAAGTTGCGGCATGCAATCAGTGGTTATAACCGTTGCCCATGTGCTGATATGTGACAACCAATCCCATGAATAACAGAAAGAGGTATATAAACCCTGAAGACAACCAGGTATGGGGACACACTCTGATATCTAAGAATTACTACACTCTAACTAAGCACTAACTTAGGCATCGGAGAATTTACCCCAGAGAACCACTCAAAAATCTATTTTGCAGGAATAATCATCCATCAAGACAATGAAGAATCATGGGTCTAAACCATCTTATCGGATCTTAAACGGGTTGTGGATTTGACCTTCATCAAGTGGCATCATCTGTGGGAACATAATTTCTTGATTTGGCCTTCATCAAGTTTACGGGTTTTGTATAGAAAGTTGTCTCTTTTCTCTTCTAGGTCCCTCAGCTGTCATTTTTTTTTGCATTTTCTCTCAAAAAGTCACAGCTTTTTTCATTTCAGCAAGGAGTGTGGTTCTGACAAGTCTCCGGCAAGGTGAGGCAGATTTATCTTCGTTTCATCAAAGACATTTTAATAAAAAGTAAGTATGACTTCTTCTTATTCTATGTCTTCTGAAGTTTCCTGATGGGAAAAAAAAACTAAATCCCTGGCTGGCAAGGAAGTTAGCTCTTTTGGCTCGTTTGGCCAAAAGAAATTGTTTGATTTTAATATTGGGGAGTCAAAAAGGGGTAGGTTGTCTAAGAGAAAGAAGTTATTTAGGGTGTCTAGTTCACAGGAAGGGGGTAGTGCTCTCGAAGAGACGAGGGTTTTGTCTAAGGTTTCGAGTTCATCATGTGAGAAAAAAGAGGAATTTGTTGCACCACAAAAAGTGGTGTATCCTAAAAATTTACTTCTATTGCTGAGCCGTTTCGACAGTTTTTGGGGAGTCGGAAGTTAAGGAATTGAGAAAAAGGTTTCATATTTCTAAGGAATATGGGGCAAGGGTAGCAAGCGCTGAGGGTAGGGCTTGTAACCCTCCTGTTGGGTACATAGTTGTTTATGAGAAACACCTAAAGGTTGGTATTAGGTTTTCTGCGTATCAACTTGTTGTTGACATCTTGAAGTACTATGGGATAGCATTGGCTCAATTGGCACCCAACTTAGCAAGAACCATTATTGGGTTCAAGGTATTATGCCAGGAAGGGAAGATAAATAATTCAGTAGACCTCTTTAGGTACTTTTATTGCAAGAAAAAGTTTGCAAATTCAGTGAGGTATTTCGCATTTTTTTGAGATCTTAGAGTAAGGCTGTGAAGCCTTTAGCCCATCATGAATGGGAACGAAGGTTTTTCTTTGTGAAGTCAGAAGCTTGTAGGATAAACACTGAATGGTTTTACGGAGATGCTAATGATGCATATTTGGATCGAAACAGGAAGAATCCTCGTGGTCATGCGTATATAGAGCTCTGGGAAGAGAGGATTGGCAGTCACACTAAAGGGATCTTGTTAAGTATAACTTGAACCCGGCTATTATTGAGACTGGATCTCTGATTGTACAATTTGTCAGAAAGGATGAGTCGAAGGGTAGAATTTTTGCATCTTATGATGAATTTTTGTTGTTGTTACAGTTGTTATTGTAGTATAAATGTGTTTTGTTTTGCAGTGATGAAGTTCAGCAGCTCTATCAAGAGTGAACCAGCGAATGAGGTGTAGTTTGGCGCTGATGATGTCGTTTTTGTGAAGCAAGTGGAAAAAGGAGAGCCTTCAAAGAGCAAGGTCGATGAAGAGGTGGTTGGGGCTGGAACTATGGCCAAAAGAAAGAAGGTGAAGGTTCCCGCAAAGAAGATGATACGAATTCTAAACTTAAAGAATAAAATTCCAAAACAAATACCACAGTGTAGGTCCTAATATCGTCCTCTAGGTTGAACTAGTTCTTTCTTTAGTAAGACACCGACTCCAAGTTTGAAGAAGGACCTTGCTTGTGTCTAATTGACACTCGAAGGATCAATCCAAAATCCGGTTGTGAATTAGACTATTTCCTTGGAACCAAAAAGCACGCTCAAATTGTTGAGGGAAAGAGATTCAACGATAGCTTTTAAACATGAACCTAAGAGGCTATTCTCAAAAACTCAAAGTTAGTTATGAAATTAGAACTAAAAGAAAAGCAAAAGCTCTCCAGTTTTTATTGAATAAAGTTGTGTTTTCTTTGTGTGGCCAATAGCCTTATTTATAGATTTGGCCAAGGAGAATTCCATGCTCTAGAAAGATTAGAACTCCTTGCCCCTTTAAGAAACTAACTACCTAGAGAAACAATTACTAAAAAGAACTAATATTCTAAGAAAGGGGAATACTTCCTAAACTATAATCCAAGTGTGGATTGGATTTGTGTTGTGTTGGCCAACTGTTGCTTGTGTTGGCCGAGTGGAACTCTCCACTTTTGAATTGGATTTGGAAGCTTCTCTAATCATTATGGCTGTGGATTTAGAAGCTTCTCTAAGCACCTTGGCTATCCTATCGATCATGAAGAATTAGAAACACTTAGCTCATCATTTACAACACTAATCATAGTGACATATTGAGAGCTAGTCTTCATTGCCTCGTTTTTCATTGTTTCCTTAGCTTGAAATTCAGCTATAAGAGTTGCTAAGGCAACTTGCATTCTCTTAGTTCTTGATCTAGTCATAAGACCTCCAATGCTTTGCAATGGATAAAATGATGGACGCCTTGTAG
The DNA here is from genome assembly GCA_020080225.1 of Gynochthodes officinalis. NCBI lineage: Eukaryota > Viridiplantae > Streptophyta > Magnoliopsida > Gentianales > Rubiaceae > Gynochthodes > Gynochthodes officinalis. Next base: position 7,745,755 of record CM034620.1, read on the forward strand.
TTGAAGTTTTGGCAGCCTCATGTTGTGGAGTTGTCTTGAACCTTAGATTTCCATCAGAAGAAGAAGATCAGCTAGGTGGAGGCCGATGAGTTGTCTCTAGATGCAATGGTACAGTTTACCACGCTCACAGGAGATTCGCCAGGGTTGGTGATTTAGGGCATAAAAGAGTATAGGGACAAGTTGTTTGTGATGCCCCTTGATGAGCTTAATAAAATTTTGGTTTATGCTGTTCCCCAGGTAAGAAGTTTGAGTGAAATTCTGTTGTTTTAAAACTGTGCATTGAAAGTATTGAATTAAACATATTGTGTAAAATGTAGGCTATGTTTGCATGGGCAGAATTCATTCGAGAGCCAATAAGCAGGCCACTGAGTCCTCAAACCATCAGGCTGAGATTACTTAGCTTAGAGAGGCTGAGGCGGTCTTTCTTGAGGCAATGAAAAAATTGCAGGATGAGATGTCTACTTCTCTGGAGTTGTCAAGGAAGCTGGAGGAGGAGGTGTCCTCTCTTCATCATCAGCTAGAGGAGAAGGAAGTGGAGATGCAAAGGGGTGTAGTCATTAACTAAGGGGAGTTCGCCAAGTTGTTGGTGAAAAAGATTTTTCACAGCTAAGACTTTGGCGAATTTGTGGCAAATCTGTGCAAGGCTGCTAAAGAGATAGGGAAGCATGAAATAGCCATTGAAATTTAGGAAAAATTTCCTACCTTGAAGTTGGAAGAGATGCCTGGCTATGACCCTACGGCCATGGTAAGGGTTGACAAGGTGTATGTAGACACTGTGAAGGGGTTCAATGGCTCTTTCAAGTTGTTGCAGCATTTTGTAAGAAACCAAATCAAAGAACACAGTGGAAATTTTAAAATTTTATTAGTTTCCTCCAAGGGTCCATACGAAGTGGAGTCAAACTGATAGGTGGAATTCATACATTTTCTAGTAACGGTAGAAGATCATATGTCGAATGTCGAATCACAAGCAAAACTAGTCTAGCCTTGCCTCTATGGTATCCACATGATCGTCTCCAAGTCTCAAGTTAATTGTCAAGCAATTAACTAAAGAAAGAAATAACAAAATCTTTTAGTACTAACTAAGATTTTGTTAGTTGGTTATTCTCTCAAGTTCTCAACTCAAGAATTGGTTTTCTTTCAAGCTCTTAGCTTAAAATTTGTTTTGTTCTTATTTCTCAAATAAGGAGTGGCGTTCTATTGAGCAAGAGAAGACTAAGGAATAATAATTCATGAACTAAAGAATAGCTTAGATTTTTCTCCAACAAAGAAAGCTTAAAAAAAAGCTCTCAAATAGAAGTGTCTCTTCGGCTATCCTTCAATTGCATTAATTATTCATCCATGTGAACAGCTACATTTTCACATTTCATATTCCAGAAACTGAATTGCAATATGTTGCACATGGTTGCCTTTTCATTTTCCAATAATAATATCCATTTTGATTATTATTTAATTAATAAATCTAAAACTCATTTTGGATTTATTAATAGTAATAGAACCAAAATCTGTTGGTCTTATCCAAAACTGTTTTAAAACAAAAACCGATAGATTCCTATTCTCAATAGGATTCTTAAATTAACCAAAATTTCCTCACATGAATTTTGCACTTCTTTTGGATATGATCTATGTGTGCAACCCAATGGGTTCTCATAATGTTGGCATTGACATAAAATATATTTTATGCCAAAAGTAATTAGCAGTGTTTAGCAACACATCAATATTACCAAAGTCATAAGAATATGTGTAATTCGTCATTACATTTCTTGTGATAGGTATTACCTTGTAATTAAATCTCTTTGCCCTAGATATCATGATTGAACACGAGCCATGGAGCGTGTCATGCTCGTATAGTTGAATCTTTGCATTTCTTGATTTCGGAGTAGACACATCTAAGCAAATGAGCCCGATATCACATATCGACTCATTTTGAGCATGGCCATACATTTTTATGGTCTTACTCAACTAAGAGGCCCAAAAATATCACTCCCATTATATAGGAGGGGCAAATCCTTTCTTGATCACTCAACATCCCACTACATGATTTATTACATATCTAATTATTACTTTTGTAGTTCACCCTTTTACGTGTAACGTTTAGTAGTATCAAAACATGTAACTCCTCATGTTGGGATCTCTAAGTATCTCAAGTCTAAGGATTATTTACACCATCATCACTATAAGAAATATTATGACACTTTATATAATAATCCATGTAGTATTTCTCATGGCGGGTCGATCTAGTACATAGTTCTCTAACATATACCTATGTGTTGACTTGATATCTCATATCATGAACCATTTCATCAGTCACTACACATACTAGTCTTAATGCATTATCGTTGTCCCATTTAATGATAATACTCGACTAGAGATAATTTTGGAATAATTAAATTTTTGGGACATTATTATGTTTATTTCAAAAAACGCGATATAAGATAAACATAATAATTAGTGCCATTAATTATGAACATTATGATACAATATATGTATATATCATCATCATATGATTGGTTCTTAGGGTATAATCCAACAAACTCCCACTTGAACTAAGACCAATTAGATATCTCTCTAATGCCTAATGATCTAATATGACGATTATGCTTCTACTGCGCTAGAGGCTTTGTCAGCAGGTCAGCTATATTATCATCAGTGGGTACTTTGCATATCTTTACATACTCTCTCTCAATTATCTCTCGGATAAGATGGAATTTTTGAAGTATATGTTTGGATCATTGGTGAGATCTGGGTTCCTTAGCCTGCGCAATGGCTCCATTATTGTCACAATAGAGCCCAATTGGATTGGTAATGCTATGTACGACCTCAAGTTTTGTAATGAACTTCTTGATCCAAACTACCTCTTTTGCTGCATCGGAAGCAACAATATACTCGGCCTCTGTAGTAGAGTCGGCTATTGTTGCCTGCTTTGAACTCTTCCAGCTCACAGCACCACCATTTACGCAAAACACATAACCTGACTGCGATCGGTAGTCATCCTTGTTAGTTTGGAAGCTTGCGTTAGTGTAACCAGTTACATTGAGCTCTTCCTCACCTCCATATATCAAGAATGTATCCTCAGTTATTTTCAAGTACTTAAGGATATTTTTGACAGCAATCCAGTGACGTTCACCAGGATCTATTTGATATCTACTTGTTAAGCATATGAGACATCGGGACGAGTACATAGCATGGCGTATATGATAGATCCAATAGTTGATGCATATAGAATCCTACTCATGCGTTGTCTCTCTTCTTGTGTCGAAGGACAATGTTCCTACAAGAGATTAATTCCATGCCCCATAGGTAAGAATCCTTTATTAGATTCTTGCATGCTACACTACTTTAGCACTTTTTCTATGTATGTACTTTGACTTAAGCCAATCAATCTCTTTGATCTATCTCTATAGATTTTGATACCTAATATATAGGTTGCCTCACCTAAGTTTTTCATTGAAAAACAACTTCCCAACTATATCTTTACAAATTGTAAAGAAGGAATGTCATTCCCAATAAGTAGTATGCCATCTACATACAATACTAGGAAGACAATAGTGCTTCCACTAACCTTCTTGTAGACACAAGGTTCATCTTTATTCTTGATGAAACCAAACTCTATGATTCCACCATCGAACCGAAGATTCCAACTTCGAGAAGCTTGTTTCAACCCATAAATGGATCGTTGTAGCTTACAAACCTTTCCAGCATTTTTCAGATCAACAAAACCCTCAGGTTATGTCATGTACACATCCTCGAGAAGATTTTCATTAAGGAAAGTAGTTTTGACATCCATTTGCTAGATTTCATAATCATGGAATGCAGCTATTGCAAGCAAAGTCTTGATGATTTAAGCATTGCGACTGGCGAAATAGTCTCATCATAGTCTATACCATGAACTTGCTTAAAACCTTTTGCAACCAATCGTCCCTTAAAGATATGTACTTCACCATCCATGTCAGTCTCTTTTTTGAAGACCCATTTGCACCCTATGGGTTTTACTCCTTTAGGTGAATCAACCAAAGTCCATACTTGGTTTGTATACATGGATTCCATCTTAGATCTCATGGCTTCAAGCCATTTCTCAGAGTCTAGCCCCAATATAGCTTCTTGATATGTCGTAGGTTCATCTTGATCTATTAGCAAGATGTCACCACTTTTAGTCACAAGAAATCCATATCTCTATGGCTTACGATAAATCCTAGTAGATCTACGCGAGGCTTGTGTCTCTTGAGCAGGTACTTGTTCCACAACTTTTTGTGGTGTTTGCTCAATTTCCATCACATCAAGTTCAATAATATTTTGCGGTTCTCGAGTTTCTTCAATTTCTATCTGTCTCCCACAAGCTTTTCTAGAAATAAATTCATTTTCTAGAAAAACACCAGTCCGAGCAACAAACACTTTGTTCTCATTGGGATAATAGAAATAGTATCCTTTTGTTTCTTTAGGATACCCCACATAATTACATTTATCAGATTTGGGTCCAAGTTTTTCGAAGACTTGACGTTTGACGTAAGCCTCACATCCGCAAAATCTTCATAAAAGACATATTAGGACGCTTTCCAGTCCATATCTCATATGGTGTCTTTTGAGCTGATTTAGATGGAACTCGGTTTAGTTTGAAAATAGCTATAAGTAAAGCATGTCCCCAGAAGGATTTTGGAAAATCTGCATGACTCATCATGGACCAAACCATGTCTAACAAAGTTCGATTTCTCCTCTTAGACACACCATTCTATTGTGATGTTCCAGGAGGAGTAAGTTGTGAGACTATCCCACACTCATTTAGATAGTCATTGAACTCTTGGCTTAAGTATTCACCTCCTCAATCAGATCAAAGTATTTTAATACTCTTACCAAGTTGGTTTTTAACTTCATTCTTGAATTCTTTGAACTTTTCTAATGATTCCAACTTGTGTCTCATAAGATACACATAACCGTATCTACTGTAGTCATCAGTACATGTAATGAAGTATTGAAAGCCACCTCTAGGTTGTGTATTGAATGGTCAAGATACATCAGTATGTATTAATTCCAATACATTGCTTGCCTTTCACTATGCTTTGTGAAGGGGGCTTTGGTCATTTTGCCCAATAAACATGATTCACATTTCTCATATGATTCAAAATCGAATGAGTCCAAAAGTCCATCTTTATGGAGTTTGTAAATGCGGTTCATTTATATGGCCCAAACAACAATGCCAGAGATAAGTCGGATTAAAATTATCTAATTTTATCCTTTTAGTATTTATGTTATAGATAGGCATGTCAGGATTTAGAACATAAATGCCACTAACCATTTGTGCATTTCCATAGAAGATATCATTTAAATAAAAGGAACAACATTTGTTTTTTATTATAAATGTAAATCCACTCTCGTCTAAACAAGAAATGGAAACAAGATTTTTCATAATGGAAGGCATATAATAGGAATTATTTAGTTCTAAAACAAGCCCTGAGGGCAGATTCAAGACATAAGTTCCTACAGTTAATGCAGCAACCCTTGCTTCATTTCCCACTTGTAGGTCGACTTCGCCTTTAGCCAAAGTTCTACTTCTTCTCAGTTCCTGCACATTCACACAAATGTGAGAACCACATCCGATATCTAATACCCATGAAGTAGAAGTAGATAAATTAATTTCTATAACATGAATACTTGAAGTAGAATTTTTATTCCTCTTCTTCTTAAGATTTTCCAGGTAAACCTTGCAGTTTCTTTTTCAATGTCCGGTCTCACCGCATTGGAAACATTTTCCTTCCTTGGCAACCTTTCTTTTAGGTTTCAGTGCAGTTGCAAAGGACTTGGACTTGACTTTCTTGCCCTTTTCTTTTGCTTTGGTCTTACCCTTCTTATTTCCCTTATTAATCATAAGGACACTATTTGGCTTAGACTTCTTCATGTTAGCTTCAGCAGTTCTCAACATGCCTAGTAACTGTGGCAAAGTTTTGTCAATTTCATTCATATTGTAATTAAGAATGAATTGACCATAGCTATCTGGCAACGATTGCAAGATAACGTTAGTGGCCAACTCTCGACCTAATGGAAAACCTAATCTTTCAAGGCTTTCTATGTACCCAATCATTTTGAGTACATGAGCTCCAATAGGAGCTCCTTCTGCCGTTTTGCACTGGAATAATGCCTTAGAGATATCAAATCTCTTTTGACGAGCTTGCTCCTCATATAGTTGCTTAAGGTGTTGGATCATATCATACACCTCCATGTTCTCATGTTGCTTCTGAAGTTCATGGTAGCAAGCATGAGGCTAGCAACGTCTAGGGCATCATTTTGATGCTTCCTATAAGCATCTCTTTCAGCTTTTGTAGCGCCATCTTCTGGTTCTTGAGGTAAGGGTCCTTCTAGGACATATATCTTTTTCTCATGCTTGAGGACTATCCTCAAGTTCCTGTACCAATCAAAAAAATTTGTCCCATTTAACTTGTCCTTCTCAAGGACAGATCACAGTGATAACGTGTTATAGTTAGTGTTATTTGCCATGGTTATCTACAACAGAAATATGCAAAATAAGTATCAAGAATGCGAACATTTAATATGGACTTTTATTACATGTTACTCCCACTATTTTATTCAAATTAATAACCCTAAATATTAATTTGGAAAGATTAATCTAATGTCTTTCTAGTGGGCCAAGATCCATATTTCACCTAATTTTGAGTTAGCTTTGGCTAATCACCCAAAACTCGGCTATTTAGGTAGACAACATTTGTCAATTATATCCCATATAACTCTTGGGTAGTTGGGTGAATAAATCTTTGTTCTAGCTTATCAAATAAGCTAAAGCCCAACTCTATGCCTCTAGGTCTCAATCCTATTGATTTTACCTAGTTAAGTCTAACCCAATGGTTAGCAGTCAGATATTACTATTATCCTTTCGCGTCTCACTAAGATGGATCATAGCACCTTGCTTTGGCAAGCCTACACATGATCAATCAAAGCCTTGACGAGTGCTAGGCATTGGAAGGCATCTTAGACTTAATATTTGGTTTGAGGGATTTGTTAATATCTCACTATTTTGTGTGATTTGGTTATTGTAATTATTAGTCCAATTATCACATAATTTTCCAACTAATTATTTCATACATAATCTCATCATATACTTAACCAATAACCATACAAAATCATGCATCTCATGCATGAACATGAAAAATAAATTGTGACATAGTTATAGCCTAAACTAAGTTTATTCTCTCAAGCCAATGAGAGAATCAAAAGGTCAATCTAAAGGGTAACCATATCTTCTCCAAGTGCCTCCTTGGTTGTTCTAGTATGGTTGAGAACTCCTTTACTCCATGATTGCTAGTCTAATCCTGTCTTAGATATAACTATTACATTTTTTGAGAAACCTCGACTTACATTCGAGGGGAGTTAGAAGAGAAAAGAATGTACAACTAGAAATTTAACAAGCCATGACATGCAGGTCATATTTAGTTACGACCATTACCAAACTATTTCCAATCACATTGGGCTGAGGGCTATAACTATGCACCATGCTCAAATATCACAAAATGTGCATTTCATATATGATTGTCATTTATATACATTAATCTAATTAATTAATAAAAATTAGCATTAAATCAAATATTAAGGTTTTGAATAATATATTATGCATGGAAGGTTTGGGTTTAAAATGCAATTTAGCCTAAAAGAACTTAGAATTCAACAACTAAAACTAGGATTTTTGTCCAACCGAAATTAGCACTAAGTTCAAAATCGAACTTGATCAAATTTTCTAGGAAAAATCCGAAACCAATATTATGTATCATATACATAATTGGATTAAACATGATTCAAAATATCTTATTTTGAATTTTAATAAATTTTATCAAAACCAAAATTCAAGGAAATTGAGGAAACTCAAAGCTCAACATTAAAATTCCAGAAAAGCTAAACTTTGTTTCTTCCATGCATATTCATATATATATATATATATATCACATATATATATCTTAAATTATTCATATCCAGCAATAAAACTTTAAAGCATACCCTATTTTGATTTAATAAACATAAACATATCATATATGTTTAATAAAAATTTGGATTAAGTGAACATTTTCACATAATCAAATTTTCAACGTGCAAGGTCATAAACAATTCAATAAATCAAGCATGATTCCATATAAAACCAATTTGAGCCTTCGTAAGTGGCTCTGATACCACTGTAGGAAGCCAAATCAAAGAACGCAGCGAAAATTTTAAAATTTTATTGGCTTCCTCCAAGGATCCATACGAAGTGGAGTCAAACTAGTAGGTGGAATTCATATCTTTTCTAGTAGCGGTAGAAGATCGTATGTCGAATGTCGAATCACAAGTAAAACTAGTCTAGCCTAGCCTCTATGGTATCCACACGAACGTCTCCAAATCTCAAGTTAATTTTCAAACAATTAACTAAAGAAAAAATAACAAAATCTTTTAGTGCTAGCTAAGATTTTGTTAGTTGGTTATTCTCTCAAGTTCTCCACTCAAGAATTGGTTTTCTTTCAAGCTCTTATCTTAAAATTTGTTTTGTTCTTATTTCTCAAATATGGAGTGGCATTTTATTGAGCAAGAGAAGACTAAGGAATAATAATTCATGAACTAAAGAATAGCTTAGATTTTTCTCCAACAAAGAAAGCTTAAATAGAAAGCTCTCAAATAGAAGTGTCTCTTCGGCTATCCTTCAATTGCATTAATTAATCATCCATGTGAACAGCTGTCTTTTCACATTTCATATTCCAGAAACTGAATTGCAATATGTTGCACATGGTTGCCTTTTCATTTTCCAATAAACGACTGCCTTTTCATTTTCATAAAATGAATTGCAATGTATTACATATACACTGATGGCTGCCTTTTCATTTTCCAATAATAATATCCATTTTGATTATTATTTAATTAATAAATCTAAAACTCATTTTGGATTTATTAATATTAATAGAACTAAAATCTGTTGGCCTTAAATCCAAAACCGTTTTAAAACAAAAACCGATAGATTCCTATTCTCAATAGGATTCTTAAATTAACCAAAATTTTATCACATGAATTTTGCACTTCTTTTGGATACGATTTAAGTGTGCAACCCAATGAGTTCTCATAATGTTGGCATTGACATAAAATATATTTTATACCAAAAGTAATAAGTGGTGTCTAGCAACACATCAATACTACCAAAGTCATGAGAATATTAGTAATCATTACATTTCTTGTGATAGGTATTACCGTGTAATTAAATCATTTTGCCCTAGATATCATGATTAAACACGAGCCATGGAGCGTGTCATGCTCGTATAGTTCAATCTTTGCATTTCTTGATTCCGGAGTAGACACATCTAAGCAAATGAGTCCGATATCACATATCGACTCATTTTGAGCATGGCCATGCATTTTATGGTCTTACTCAACCAAGGGGCCCAAAAATATCACTCCCATTATATAGGAGGGGCAAATCCTTTCTGGATTACTCAACATTCCACTACATGATTTATTACATATCCAATTATTACTTTTATAGTTCACCCTTTTACGGTAACGTTTAATAGTATCAAAACATGTAACTCCTCATGTTGGGATCTCTAAGTATCTCAAGTCTAAGGATTATTTACACCATCATCACTATGAGAAATATTATGACACTTTATATAATAATCCATGTAGTATTTCTCATGGCAGGTCGATCCAATACATAGTTCTCTAACATATATCTATGTGTTGACTTGATATCTCATATCATTAACGATTTCATCAGTCACTACACATACTAGTCTTAATACATTATCATTGTCCCATTTAATGATAATACTAGACTAGGGATAATTTTGGAATAATTAAATTTTTGGGACATTAATATGTTTATTTCATAAAACGCAGATATCAGATAAACATAATAATTAGTGCCATTAATTATGAACATTTTGATACAATATATGCATATATCATCATCATATGATTGGTTCTTAGGGCATAATCCAACAAACTCTAGGGTGCATTTGGGCCATACAAGCAGCAGATATTTGAGTTACAATTTGAATCCAAGACTTGCAGGTCAAAAATTGCAGAGATGGAGGCTCGTCTGAAAGAAGCGGGTGTAAAGACTGTATCTACAGATAGAGATCCCGTGGATGTGATGATGGAAGAGTTAGAGCTCTTAGCCGAACAAGGTTAGGAAGGCCCTACGACATACAAGGAAAAAGAAACAGCATTTAACAAGTACTTTCAAGATAGGCTTAAGTATGAAGAGAGGAAAATAAAGGGAAAAGACAAATTATAAATCCTTTCCATTTGTATTTTGGTTATTTAATAAAGTAATTAAAATTTATTGTTTGGGACCTTTGAATAGTCTAAGACCCCTAATCCTTTTGGATGTTCGAGGACCTTTGAGGGATCTGAGATCCCCACCCTTTAGGATGTTTGGGACATTTGCAAAAATATTAATTTTCTCTCACCTCGTAAGATGTTCTCTTTTAACACCCTCATGGATTTATAAATTCCCCTCACCCACTTGCGATGTTATGGAGGTTGCAGCTAAACTCAATTGAACCAGGTTACACGTGATTTCCTCAATTTAAAATTTAGCAAGCCAGTTTCACCACCTTAAACCAAGTTCAAGGCAGTCATTATTCCCCTACTTGATTTATAAAGATTAAATATATGAATAACATTTTATTCATCAAACAAAATATCAAACATAAAAACGTTTTAAGTTGCTAACATGTCAGACTCGAGGTAACAACTTCCCCTTCATCGTGGCCATGCAATAACTCCCGGATCTTGATGCATCAATGACCCTGTAAGGGTCTTCCAAGTTGGCTTCTAGCTTGCTAAGCTTCTGGGCTTGACTTGCTTCATTTTTTCACAAGACCAAATCTCCTAGAGCAAATTTATTGATTTTCATTCATTCAATGTAGTAGTTTGCCATATCTTGCTTGTACGACATTTCTTTAATTGAGGCTAAGTCTCGATGTTCTTCTAATAGGTCCAGTTTCAAACGAATCTCTTCTTCATTGACTTCAGCATTAAAGGCCACAACTCTGGGATTAGGAACTCTATCTCTATTGGGATCACGGCCTCTAAGCCATACATCAAGCTATAAGGGGTTTTTTTTGTTGCCGTTCGAGGTGTGGTACTATACGCCCACATGACATTTGGGAGATTTTCTACTCAATCCTCTTTTGCTTTATCCAGTCAAGTCCTGAGTCCCTGCAGTATAGTGCGATTCATGACTTCGACTTGACCGTTGGCTTGAGGATGCGCTATGGAAGTGAAGTTTTGTTCGATCTGAAGTTTTTTGCACCAGGAGCAAAAAGGATCGTCTGCAAATGTTTCCCATTGTCTGAAATAATTGCGTGATGGATACCAAATTTGCAACAATTTTGCTCCATACAAATTTTAGGACATTTTTTCTGTGATGGTAGCCAACGGCTTGGCTTCTATCCACTTAGTGAAGTAGTCAATTGCGACTATTAAGAACTTTACGCATCCTGGAGCTTCGGGGAAAGGTCCCAGAATATCAATTCCCCATTACGTGAAAGGCCAAGAACTCTGAATGTTGATCAATTGCATCAGAGGTCACCTAATTATAGGAGCATGAAGCTGGCACTTAACACATTTCTACACAAAATCATGAGCATCTTTAAACATAGTCGGCCACTAGTAACCCCATCAAATGATTTTCTTAGCAAGCATGCGGGGTGCTATGTGACTCCCGCAAGATCTGAGATGTACTTCTTGAAGTATGTAATCTTCCTGTTGAGGCCCTACACATTGATGCAATGGCTAGAGGTAAGATCGTTTGTAAAGGACACCGTCTTGTATGACATAGCGAGGCGCCTTTAACTTCAATTTTCTCGCCTAATTTTTGTCATCAGGTAGTTCCCCATTTTGCAAATACTTCCATATGGGAGTTATCCAGTTATCTCCCGCCTTCTTGATCGTCATGGTGGCTGTTTATTCAATACTTCTGCAAGGAGTAGCTCCACCAGAACCTTTTTGTTCAGATAAGAAAAGGCGAAGGATGCCAACTTGCTTAAGGCGTTGGCCTTTTTATTTTTAGATTTGGGGATTTGCACAATCTTGAAGCTATCGAAAGAATGGCCAAGATGACATACCTTATCAAGATACCTCTTCATTTGGGGTTCTTTAGCTTCATAAGAGCCTTGTACCTGATTGACGACTATTTGAAAGTCGTTGTATGCGTATACTTTTTTCATTTTCATCATTTGAGCCAACTTTAGCCCTATGATTAAGGCTTCATCTTTGCGCCCTCTAGACTGCGCAAAGAGAGTCCTGCTTCACTGCCATCTTCATTTGAGACCACATCGACTTATAAGGTCCAAACCTTTGAGTCATTTGCTTCTTTTTTTACTGGTGTGGGCGATGTTAAAGGGCTGGCCTTTGAGGTCTCTGCAGTGGGCATCTTTACTGTGAAATATATGAGAGCTTAAGCCTTTATTGCTGTTCGAGGTTGGTACTAGATATCGTGTTCCCCAAACTTTATAGCCCACTTTGCTAGTCTTCCAAAAGCTTCTAGCTAAAAAAGTATTTGCTTAATGGGTTGATTAGTGAGAACACATATGGGGTGAGTTTGGAAGTAAGGTCTCAACCTTCAAGCAGTATGAATTAGGGCCAAGACTATTTTCTATATCGAGAGATACCTCCACTTGGCTCATTGAAGGGCACGATTGATGTAGTAGACTGGTATTTGCACGCCGTTCACATCACGGATGAGTATTGTGCTAATGGCGTTATCTAAGGATATGCTAAGTATAGGTATAAGACTTGGACAGGTACAGGCACCATGAGTGGTGACAAGCTTACCAAATGTCTCTTTAACTCCTCAAAAGGTTTTTGGCAATTTTCATTCCACTTGAAGTTCTTGGCTTCTCATAGGGTTTGGAAGAATGGGAGATATCGATTCACATATCACAACAGGAATATGTTCAAGGCTGCCAATGAACCAGTTAACTTATGAACTCGTTTTGAAGTTCAAGGACGTGTCATTTCTGTGATTGATTTTATCTTATCTGAGTTGGCTTCAATTCCTTTCTTAGAAACCATAAATCCCAAAAAAAATTCCAAATCCTACCCCAAAAGTACATTTTTTGGGGTTCAGAGCATTTCCACCTTTAACATGGTTTGTAGGGTTTCCTCCAAATCTCTGGGTGCTCTCACTTTTCTTTGATTTTGTCACCATGTCGTCCATATATACTTCCAAGTTCCTACTAATTTGATATGAAAACACCAAAATTACCAAGCGTTGGTAGGTCGCCCCTGCATTCTTTAACTCGAAAGACATCTTCGTATAGTAGAAAACTCCCATCTCTGTGACAAAGGTAGTTTTTTCGAAATCTTCTTCAGCCATCAGGATTTGATGGTAATCTTTGTAGGCATTAAGGAACATGAGGACCTCATACCCCAAAATGGCTTTAACTTTCTGGATGTTCACCGGCAAGGGATAATAATCCTTTGGGCAGTATTTGTTAATATTGGTATAATTAATACACATCGGCCAACTATCATCAGGTTTCTTGACCAACATTAGATTAGATAACCAAGTAGGGTAGAATACCTCTTTAATGATATCAGAATGAAGTAGTTTCTTCACTTCTTCATTGACCACCTGGTTCCTATTTAGAGCCAACGATATTTTCTTTTGTTGCACGGGTTTAACTTTGGGATCGATATTGAGTTTATGTGTCATGAGAGATGGTGGGATCCAAGGCATATTCTCTAGGCCCTATGCAAAAACTTCTTTGTATTGGCGGAGGAGATGAATAACATGATTTTTGATTGAGACCATCAATGTAGCTCTAATCTTAACCACCCTATCAGGGTGGTTATCATCTATTACGATATCTTTCACTTTGTCAGTGATCTCCATAGGGCCTTTGTTCGAACTGACCTCTTGGGAGCTATAAGGTGTGACCTCTGAACCTTTGGCATCTCAGGGTCTCTGAGGTGTGATATCAGAGTTCCTGGCATCTTGGGGTCTCCGAGGTGTGACCTCAGAGTTCCCAAAAGGAAGTAATGTACTTTTGCCTTTGTTTATTATCCCTTGAGATGGCACATTGGGGTCGAACTGTAACACTTCTAGGGTCTAAATGGCGTGTATGTCCTTCGTCAAAGTGTTTTTACCTTTGACTATGATACGCATAAGTTCTCTTACCGCATATTGATCCCCTCGTACTGATGTCACTCCATGTTTGGTAGGAAATTTCATGACCAAATAGTAAGGTGACCAAATGACTTTAGCTTTGTTCATCCATGATCTCCTGATGATTGCATTGAAGAGAGATGGAGCATCAATGACGTAGAAGTCCATCATTATAGTTTTGTCTTTAGGGTAATCTCTTATTGTAACGGCAGGTGTGATTATGCTCACCAGATGAACAACTTCGTGAGCAAATGTTACTAAAGGCATACTGGACAGTTTTAATACTGCAAAGTCGATCCCCAACTTGCGAAAACAATCATTATATAGGACATCAACCATGCTACCATCGTCAACATAGACTCGATGTACCTCCTTATTCGTTACTATGGCTTTAATAACCAAAGCGTTGTTGTGCAGGCTAATGATGGGAACCGCACCTTCTTCCGAAAAGGAGATGACTTTGGAAGGTTTGAAACGTTTGTTGACCAGCTCTTGAGGAGGAATCCTCCTTACATTGGCTTCAATCACAGACTGCTAGTGACCCTCTGAATAGTCACCGAATATGGCGTGGATGACACAGATCATATTATGGTTATCATTGGGCAGAGGTTGAGATGTCAACTGTTGTGGAGGGTTGTTTTGATATTGCTAATATGGTTGATTCATAGCAGGGTCCCACTTTTGTCAGTAGTCAGCTTGATGAGAAGATGGACCTCGGCTGCCTTGTCTTTCACTTCGTCCTCCAGAGTGGTAACCACATCCTTGGCCTCCAAATTGAAGTTGGGTCACTGAATGCCACCTCTGGATGTATTGGTCTAACATTCCATCACTGATGTAGTTTTCTATCTTCTTTTTAAGGTCTTTACAATCCTCAGTGTCATGTTCATAATCATTGTGCAAAGCACACTAAAGATGTTGAGATCTTTTATAAGATGTCACAGCTAATGGGACCAGAGGTATGAGAAAATCCCTATGTATGGACAGAATCTCGGTGTGACTTTTGGTTAACAACGTTAGGCTTTTCTCTTGAATATAAGGCTCTAGGTGGCCTTGATTATAGTTGAGTCTATTAAAGGAGCTTCTTTGGGGATTCTTCTCTTTGGCGTCTTCTTGATACTTTTTCTTGTGCTTTTCATTTTCTCTCTTCTTTCAATTAGTTTATTCTCCCTTTGTGTAACTTTCTACCATCTACCATAATGTCTGAGTATTAGCTGGGGTTTCCTGTGCCAACTTTTGTAGAATGGTCCAGGATTCAAACCATTCATGAAAGCCGAGATTACCAACTGATCTATTCGATCAGGCACCTGTAGGCTCACGTCATTGAACATTTCAACATATGACTTGACATCTTTTCCTAGCTTGAGGTTCAACAGATCTGCTGCCGTATTATGAAACTTCTTTCTTTGAAAGAAGCAAGTGTGGAAAAGTTGCGCCAACCGTTTGAACGATGAGACACTGTTATGCAGAAGTCCATTGATCCATACTCGTGCCTTTCCACTCAAATAGATAGGAAACGCTTTACAAATTACTTCCAACGGAGCATTTTTGAAATTTATCACGTATTTAAATGGTGATAAAAAATTTAAGGGGGTCAGAATCCCCCTTATAGGATGGAATTTCGTCGGGTAATTTAAATTCTACTAGTGTTGGGTACTATATTATATCAAGTGTGAAAGGTGATGGGGTGTCCCTTTCATATTCAGAACCCAATAGGCCGTGAATATCATTAGCCACTCTATTGCTGATTTGAGAGAAATTTTCGTGTTGCGGTCGCTTTGGGTCATGTTTTGACCTAATCCTAGAAAGATTGTTTGCATAATTGTTGTCAGCATGAGAGGCCAAAGCTTTATTTCTATCATCATTCCACTTCCGGCAGTCGTGTTCTTAGTTACTAGCTCTTGGTTCTTCCTTGGATGGGCGTGGATTATGCTTAGCCCTTCGAAACTCTTCAAATTGTGCATGATGCAATTCCATAGAAGCTCTCTCATTCGTTTTATGTTGTTTCCGGGCTGGTGAAGCATCTCAATTTGGAGTGGTGTGCTGCGAGTGTTCACTTTCATGGATGGAGAGGTGTTATGAACCTTCTAGGATTCGGTCTAAGGGCAAGGGATCATATATACGGGGCCCGAATGACTACGTCGTGTTCTATCGCTATAGGTAAAGGTAAATCTCTTCATGATCGGTTTAAAATCACTTCGTAAGGATCCTTGGAGAAAATAAAAAATTTTAAAATTCCACTGTGTGTCATATTTGATTTGCTACAGTTCAAAGATGCAAACTTGAAGCCAAAGATAAGAACTCAGCCCCAACTTCCCGTCCAATTCAATGGAGCGATAGTCCAAGTTGATCCAAGTCAAAGATGAGTTTTGGTCCTAAAGTTGGTCCAAATTCCAGCCTATCAATTATTAAAGTGGTCAAGTGTTGAAGACTTCAAATTCAATGGTCAATCATCCATTTTGAGACATTGGAGGACGAAAAGTCATGGTTGAAAATTCAGTGAAAGAAGTATTTAATGAAGTCTTGGAAGCTGACTCAAGATGCATGAATCTACTTATTCCAACACTTGGTTAACGTACAATTCCAATGAACCTTTATTTCAGCCAATATATCATCTACAATGATACAAAATTAATATATTAAAATGCATAATTTTATTAGTCTTGTCAAAGTCTAGTCTAGAAGTTAGAAAGTCAAAATTAATATTTATTTTTCTAGTTTCTAGACAAAGATATTTAGGATTTTTTTAAAGACTTTTGTAGCCTATAAATAGGTATCATTGTACTATTTTGAAACAAGCTTTGAGTAATGAAATTTTGAGTTTATCTCATTTTTAGGTTCTTTGAGAACTTAGAACTCATCAAGTTTTCTTGTGAAACTTGTGGTGTTCAACGAACTTATCAAGTTGTAGCGTTCAACGAACTTATCAAATTGTGGCGTTTGAACTAAACTTATCAACCAATTTTGGTGTAGTTAGTTGTGGCATTTTTATACCAAGGTTCCTATCTCTTTATAGATAGTGGCTCGTGGTTTACACCAATCCAACCTAGCATCCCTTAGACATATCTTGGGCAACTTTTCTAAGTGTTCCTAGTCCTTTTCAGATTGTATTCACATCATTTGGTATTTGAGCCATTTCTAAGGGTTGCATATCCTTTGTTTTCATTTTTTATTTTATCATTTCTTATTCTTGACTTTCTTGAAAATCAAGATTCACATTTTTGTTAGCGGGTTTTGTCACAGGTTGGCCAAGGTTCTTAGCAGTGGGTTTTGATTTTATAATTCAAGATTCACATTTTTGTTAGCGGGTTTTGCCACATGTTGGAGAAGGTTCCTAGAAGTGAGTTTGGAATTTAAGAAGTCAAATTCTCATCTCCAATTCTTTTTTCACTTTATTGATTAAAAAAAAACGTGAAAAAAGAAGAAAAGAGGCCGAAAAAAAAGTGCCACCTAATATTAAAAAAAAAAGAAAAAAAAAGAGAAGAAGAAGTGGACACAAAAATTTTATTTCTTGAAGTTGTGATTTCTTTTGAGATCTAATATTCTTTTCTCTTGTGATCCAGGTTGCCAAAAGATTCATCAAGAAAGTTCTTCTCAATCAACCTTGGATAAATTTCCATTGTTCATCTAGTTTACTATTCTTTCTATCTTTCAAGCTGTGATATTCTCTTATTCCTTGGTATATTTAATTTTACAACTTTAAAGAATACAAAAATTGTTTGATAAGTTTTAGTTGTGAAAGTCACACTCTAACTTGATAATTGTTCAAGTGAGTTCAATAAGAACCTTAAGAGGGGTAACGAGTGTAAACCTCATTTGTGAGAAAATTTGAGTGTGAGTGACCCTCAAAAAAATAAAAACTAAAAATCTTGAGAGTTAAAACTCGCAAGGGAGTGATTACTTTTTGTGAGGATTCTTTTTAACCAATTGATTGTAGGATTTCCAAAATGTCTTACCATTCCAATGAGGAGGAGTTACCAGTCCATGGTAAATTATTGGTCATTAGGCGAATCCTTAATATGCAAGTCAAGGTGGATGATGAGGCGCAAAGAGAGAACATTTTCCACACAAGATGCTACAGTAATGGAAGGGTATGTAGTGTTATAATTGATGGTGGAAGTTGTACTAACGTGACTAGTGTCTCTATGGTTGAAAAGTTATGATTACCTACAACAAAGCACCCAAAGCCATATAAACTCCAATGGGTTAGTGATTGTGGAGAAGTTTCCATTTCCAAACAAGTAAAGGTACCATTTCGCATTGGGAAATATGAAGATGAGGTGATTTGTGATGTGGCTCCTATGCAAGCAACCCATTTTTCGTTGGGAAGGCCTTGGCAGTTTGATAGATGAGTTAGTCACAATGGTTTTACTAACAAGTACTCTTTTGTTCATAATCAAAGAAATATAACTCTTGTACCTATGACTCCTAGTCAAATCTATGAAGATCAAGTGAGGTTACAAGAAGATGCAAAAAATATATGAGGAAGAGAAGGAGAGTGAGAAAAAAAGAAAATGAGGAGAGTTTGAGCGAAAAGAAAGAGTGAAAAAAAAAGAACAAAAAGGAGAGAAAAGAAGCACTTATCTTGAGTGAAAAGGGAGAAAAAAATTTGTCTATTTGCAAAAAAAGTTAGATCAAGAGTGCTCTAAATTCTCAATTACTTTTTGTGCTTATTTTGTATAAGGAAACTCATTTGAACACTAATGATTTGGCCGGTGAATTACCAAGCAACATTATTTCTATTTTGCAGGAATTTGAAGATGTGTTTCCTGAAGAAGTACCAAAAGGATTACCACCACTTCGTGGTATTGAGCATCAAATTGACTTTGTTCTGGGAGCTTCAATTCTAGACAAGCCTGCCTATAGAACAAGTCCCGAAGAGACCAAAGAGTTTCAAAGGCAAGTTGAAGACTTGTTGGACAAAGGATGGGTTCGAGAAAGCATTAGTTCATGTGTTGTAGCAGTTCTGTTGGTGCCAAACAAAGATGGGTCGTGGAGGATGTGCATAGACTGTCGTGCTGTTAACAACTGATGAGAATCAAATATTCATAAACTTAGATATGTGTTTTTCATGCTTTAGCATAGATTTCATTGAGATATGCCATGTTTATTAGATAAATCACATTATATTTGTGATTCTCATATTTTATGTGTTTTGCAGGAAAAAGGGATAAAAACCACTTATCTTCTAAAGTTCATAACTTTTGATGCAAATGTCCAAATGAGATGACTGAAGATGCTACGGAAAGATGAGAAAGAGATAGAAAACTTTTATGAACAAAGGTTTCTCAAATTCCGAAAGCAAATGGACCAAAACTGGGCAAAAACAGAACAAGGCAGAACCGAAGAAGAGGAAAACAGGGAGAAAAATCAGCCATCTTCCGGAGGCCATAACTCTTGATTAAGACGTCCAAATGAGATGATTCAAGATGATATGGAAAGCTGAGAAAGAGAGGAAAAACTTTTATGCAGAGAGTTTTGTCAAATTCCGGACTAAAATGGACCAAAATGGGACGAAATCAGTACGACGCCTGAATCCTGAAATTTGCAAATTTCGTCCCTAATGTTTTGGAAGCTTTACATTTTCTCCCCAACGCCCCTAGCTGTATTAATATCCCATTTTCTGCAGAAAAACACAAGAAGGAAGAAGTAGGAAGTAGATGAGGAACATAGAATAGAATAGAGTAGGGTTAGGGTTAGTTTTTATGATTTTACATATTTTTCCCAAACTCACAACCGTGAGTTTCCTTTGAGGCTAGGGTTTGGTTATTTTGTGGCTTGAAAACTGGAATCCTTGGAGTTGTTTTGGCTTGTAAGGTGTTTGGATTTGGTTGGAATCATCACTCTTTTGATTAAGGGGAGTATTTTCTTTCAATTCCTTATGCTTTTAATGGTTAAATTTCCTTGTGATTGTTGGTTGTTTGAAGCCATGAGTGGCTAAATTGTCTTGGGTGATTCTTGGTGTTTGATGTATGGGTTAGGTTTATTTTGATTTCTTATGGGTTGTAGAGTGATGGGCTTGCATTAATTGAAGTTTTTCTACTTGTATTTAATGAATTGACATGCATTGAATGGTGGCCACATTTAGTGTGTGTTCTTGGTGTTCGTGTGTGTTTTAGAATATACATGAATTTAGACCAAAAGTAGGAAGAACTACCTAGCATTCTCTAGATTTAAGTGTTTGAGACAAGAAACAACTACCATATGAGCTTAATTGTGCACTAAAATTGTGTGGAAGCCATAGGTTTTAGTGTGCAAAGGTAGAAGTGAGACCGAAAGGAGATCTTCTATTCTTTAATTCCATTGAGACCGAAAGGAGATGTGGAGTGAAAAATAAGTGGTTTTCTTAGATTAAACACTTGAATTAGGGAATGTGAAGTAGTTGGCTAAAACATCTAGGGCTAGAATTGTGCATTAGAGTTGTGTGGAAGCCATAGGCGCTAATGTGCTCTAGGTGGAGATGAGACCGAAAGGAGATTCCTCATGCTATAATTTCGATGAGACCGAAAGGAGATTCGGAGTGAATGGATGTAGTCACTTAGTTAAGATGCCCTACACTCGGTTGCCTTTAGGAGTCAAACTAGCCAACCTTTGCATTGAACCCAAGGATCACCCTCCTTCCTCAATTTTGTGTTTCTCTCATTTATGTGGATATCTTTATTCATGCGTCTTAGTTAAATATCACTCTTTACATCACTTTTTAACAAATAATTAGTTGCACTTAAATTCTTGTTTTGTCCCCTTCCCTGTGGAAAATGATCCCTATGCTTTACTACAATTGATTAAGTGAGGTTTAGGTGTATATTTGTGTGAGTTTGAGCTTTATTTTGACGCACTTTTGCACACACCCAATCCGCTCACCAACAACATAACGGTAAAATATCGCCATCCTGTTTCTCGATTAGATGATTTTCTTGATGAGTTATATGGAGCAATTATCTTTTCCAAAATTGATTTGAAAAGTGGTTACCATCAAATTAGAATGAAAAAGAGTGATGAGTGGAAAACTGCTATTAAAACAAAATATGGTTTGTATGAATGGTTAGTAATACCTTTTGGCCTAACTAACACCCCTAGCATTTTGATGTGTTTAATGAATCATGTTTTGTGTGAGTTTCTTGGCAAGTTTGTGGTTGTCTATTTTGATGATATTTTAGTATATTCAGGAAGTTCGAATGACCATCTTGAACATCTAACGTGTGTTTTAAGTGTGCTCAGGAAGGAGAAACTTTATGCCAATTTGAAGAAATGCAACTTTTGTACTAATGAGGTTAATTTTATTGGATACATTGTAAGTATCAATAGTGTTTCAATTGACATGGAAAAGGTGAAAGCAATTCAAGAATGACCAACTCCCAAAAGTGTTAGTGAAGCACGGAGTTTTCATGGTCTTGCAAGTTTTTATAGGAGATTTGTCAAGAACTTTAGCACTTTGGCTGCACCTTTGACTAAGGCCATCAAGAAGAATGTGGGGTTCAAATGGGAAGAAGAACAAAAGTAACCTTTTCAAAAGCTTAAATTTCATTTAACTAATGCTCATTTGCTTTCTTTACCTAATTTTGACAAAACATTTGAAGTTGAATGCGATGCTTCAGGTATTAGGATAGGTGCTGTCTTGATGCAAGATGGAAGACCCGTGGCATACTTTAGCGAGAAGCTAAGTGGGGCAACTCTCGACTATTCTACCTAAGACAAAGAGTTGTATGCCTTGGTCGAGCCTTGAAGAGATGGCAGCACTACTTATGGGCTAAAGAGTTCGTGATCCACACTGATCATGAATCATTGAAGTTTTTGAAAAGCCAATATAAGCTCAACAAAAAGCTTGCAAGATGGATAAAGTTCATTGAGACCTTTCCATATGTCATTCGATATAAGAAAGGTAAAGAGAATGTTGTAGCTGAAGCACTCTCTAGGAGGTATGCCTTGCTTTCTTCTCTTGAATATAAGATACTTGGTTTTGAGCAAATTAAAGAGTTGTATCATGATGATTTTGATTTTGTTCAAGTGTTCCAAGCTTGTGAAAAAGGTTCTTTTGAGAAGTTTTTTAAGCATAATGGATTTTTGTTTAAAGAATCCAACCTTTGTATTCCTAACTCTTTTTTGCGTGAATTGTTAGTCAGGGAAGTGCACGGTGGGAGCCTTATGGGACACTTCGGTATAGCTAAGACTTTGGCAATTTTGCAAGAGAATTTCTTTTGGCCAAAAAATGATAAGTAATGTTGTGAAAATTTGTGAAAATTGCATCTTTTGCAAAAAGGAAAAATTAAAGGTCTACCCTTATGGCTTATACACACCTTTGTCAATTTCAAAAGAGCCATGGGTTGATATTTCAATAGATTTTGTTTTGGATTTGCCGAAAAGTAAGCATGGAAAAGATTCAATTTTTGTGGTTGTTGATAGGTTTTCAAAAATGGCTCATTTCATTGCATGGAATAAAACATATTATGCATCACACATAGTTGATTTATTCTTTAAAGAAATTGTTCATTTGCATGGCATGCCAAGAATTATTGTATCCAATCAAGACACCAAATTTTTTAGTTTTTTTTGGA
This sequence comes from Gynochthodes officinalis, assembly GCA_020080225.1. NCBI lineage: Eukaryota > Viridiplantae > Streptophyta > Magnoliopsida > Gentianales > Rubiaceae > Gynochthodes > Gynochthodes officinalis. The sequence goes on from CM034620.1 coordinate 7,768,438, forward strand.
AAAATGTGTGGGGAAAATGAGTACAAAACTCTTGTTTTCTACTACTTGTCATTCTCAGCCCGATGGCCAAACTGAAGTTGTTAATCGTACTTTATCTACTTTGTTGAGGTCAATGATTGGTAAGAATATTAAGACTTGGGATGTTTGTTTATCACATGTTGAATTTGCATACAATAGGAATGTGCATTCTGCCACTAAATTTTCTCATTTTGAGATTGTTTATGGTTTTAATCCATTATCTCCAATGGATCTAACATCTTTGCTTGTGAGTGAGAGATTGAATTTAGATGGCAAAAAGAAGGCTGAATTTGTGAAGCAAATCCATGAGAAATCAAGACTTAACATCGAGGAGAAGATGCGAAGATATGAACAACAAGCCAACAAGGGGCGCCATAAGCTCATCTTTGAATTGGGAGATTGGGTTCGGTTGTATTTGAGGAAAGAAATGTTCCCAAAACAAAGAAAATCTAAGTTGCAACTAAGAGGAGACGGACCTTTTCAAGTTTTAGAGCGCATCCATGACAATGCCTACAGACTTGATCTACCGAGTGAGTACGACGTTCACAATGTCTTCAATGTTTCTGATTTAAGTCTCTATCATGTAGGTGTAGAAGATTTGAGGACAAATCCTTCTCAAGAGAAAGGGAATGATGTGAACTCGGCTTCAGCTTCCCAACATTCGGCTCAAAGATGTGAACTTAGAGTCAAAGTTGTGAACTCGACTCAAAGATGTGAACTCGGAGTCAAAGTTGCGAACTCGACTCAAAGATGTGGACTCAGAGCCAAAGACGTGAACTTGGCGGCACTGCCGGCACATGTTGGATTATGCCCTAAAGACCAATCATGTGATGATAGTTTGGGCATATATATGCATCATAATATTTATGATCTATGGCAATTTATTATTATGTTTAATTTCATAGCTACGTATTATGAATAAATATAATAATTTCCCTAGAATTTAATTATTCTAAAACAATCCCTGGTCAAGTATTATCATTAAAGGGACAATGATAATGCATTAAGACTAGGATGTGTAGTGACTGATGAAATGTGTCATGATATGAGATATCAAGTCAGCACATGAGTATATGTTAGAGAACTATGTACTGGATTGACCCGCCCTGAGAAATGTTACATGGGATATTATATGAAATGTAATAAGCATTTCTCATAGTGATGATGGTGTAAGTAATCCTTAGACTTGAGGTCACCAGAGATCCCAACATAAAGAGTTGCATATTTTGATGCTACTAATCGTTACCCATAACAGGGTGAACTATAAAAGTGGTAATTGGATGTGTGATGAATCATGTGGTGGTATGTCGAGTAATCAAGATAGAAGTTTCCCCTCCTATATAATGGGAGTGATATCTTTGGGCCCCTTGATCAAGTGAGACCATAAAATGCATGGCCGTGCTCAAATGAGTCGATATGTGATATCGAGCTCATTTGCTTAGATGTGTCTATCTGGAAATCAAGAAATGCAAAGATTGAACTATGCGAGTGTGACACGCTCCATTATTCATGTTCAATTAAGATATCTAGGGCAAAGGGATTGAATTACATGGTAACATCTATCACAAGAAACGTAATGTCGAATTACTAATATTCTTATAACTTGGGTAGCATTGATGTGTTGCTAGACACCGCTCAATGTTTATGTCATAAAATAGATTTTATGTCATTGCCAACGTTATAAGAATCTATTGGGTCACACACTTAGATCGTATCCAAAAGAAGTGTAAATTAATGTGAGGAGTTTTGGTTAATTTAAGAATCCTATTACGAATAGGACTCTAGAAGGTTTTCGATTTAAATCAGTATTTGGTTTTGGTTTCTAAATAGTTTTATTTTGTGTTAATAAATCTGAAATATTTTTGGATTTATTAATTCATGTAATGGCCAAAAATTAGAAGCAAAATAAGAATGGGATTCTTGTTTTGGGAACTAATGAAATTTGGAAAGCTAAAATGTAGAAAGTTTCAAAATAGATTAGAACTTGGGATTCAAGTAAAACTCTTTAGAAGAAGTTTTATCCTAATCTTTTTCTATATATTTGGACATAAACTTTCAGTAGCCTCCAACCCAATGTGAGTAGAAAGAAACACATTATCTCTTGCTGCTTGAGACCGAAAACAGAATTCTTCTTGGAGAAGAAAAATTCTCCACCAATTCCAAACTACAAAACTGAACCTTGTTCTTGTTTGAGCAGATCTTTTTGGCCCATTTTTCTTGAGAAGAATAATAGCCAAATTTAAAACAACATAAGGAGACTTTCTGCTATTCTTTAGAAGAAAAAAATAGCAGCTTTTTGTGTGGGGAAAAAGCAAGAAAAACTGAAGCTTGGACAAGCTTCAAAAACCTGAAAACTGAAAGCAAAGTTCCGGGCTAGCACAACGGCTCTTTTGCTGCTTCTTCCTTGATTAATTGTGTGAAAATTAATTTGGGACTTGGGGACAACCATGCGGATACCATAGAGGTAAAGCTTTGTTGAGTTTTGCTATGATTCGATGAGCAAAGACTTCACAAGAAAGAACAACCACTATAGATAAAGGTAAATCTCTTCATGACCGATTTGAAATCACTTCGTAAGGTTTTTTTGAGGAAATAAAAAATTTTAAAATTCCACTATGTGTCGTATTTGATTTTCTACAGTTCAAAGATACAAACTCGAAGCCAAAGATGAGAACTTGGCCCCAACTTCCCATCCAATTCAAAGGAGCGATGGTTCAAGTTCAATAGCGCATTTGATCCAAGTCAAAGATGAATTTTGGTCCTAAAGTTGGTCCAAATTCCAGCCTATCAATTATTAAAGTGGTCAAGTGTTGAAGACTTCAAATTGAATGGTTAATCATCCAATTTGAGGTAATGGAGGACGAAAATTCATGGTTGAAAATTCAGTGAAAGAAGTATTTAATGAAATCTTGGACGCCAACTCAAGATGCATGAATCTACTTATTCCAACACTTGGTCAATGTACCATTCCAATGTGCCTTTATTCCAGCCAATATATCATCTACAATGATGTGAAATTAATATATTAAAATGCATAGTTTGAGTAGTCCTGTCAAAGTCTAGTCTAGAAGTTAGAAAATCAAAATTAATATTTATTTTTCTAGTTTCTAGACAAAGATATTTAGGATTTTTTAAAGACTTTTGTACCTATAAATAGGCATCTTTGTACTATTTTGAAACAAGCTATGAGTAATGAAATTGTGAGTTTATCTCATCTTGAGGTTATTTGAGACCTTAGAACTTATCAAGTTTTCTTCGGAAACTTATGGCGTTCAACGAACTTATCAACTTGTGGCATTCGAAATAAACTTATCATCCAATTTTGGTGTGGTTAGTTGTGGCATTTTTATACCAAGGTTCCTATCTCTTTATAGATAGTGGGTCGCGGTTTACACCAATCCAACCTAGCATCCCTTAGACATATCTTGGGAAGCTTTTCTAAGTGTTCCTAATCCTTTTCGGATTGGATTCACATCAATAACTTTGCTGAGTTCCCACTTTATGGTCTGGGACTCCAAGGTCCCAGACACTTAGTGAGATTTCAGTGTGTTTTTGTGCCTAGCTTTCAGACTCAGAGTTCAGGATATAGCTGTAGAATATTCCCCTAAAGTCTATGTCTTTGGCCTTTATTTGCCACAAAGGCCCAGACCTTCGCTCTGAGGTCTCGCCTTGTCACTGAGGTCTAGCCTTGGATCTATTGATGCGGTCGTGGCTCCAAGGTCTCGTCTCATAGCTGGGTCTGATCTCCGATTTTTGGGCAGAGCAAAGATCCGCCCTTAAGTCTTAATCTAATATGTACAAAATTAGGTCCTATTAACATCAGGCTGAAAATTAGGGTTGTAGTAGCCTAGGGTTTACCCTAATCCTGTATATATATTTTTAAAATCCTAGTCTAGTTGAACTACAATTCATGGTGAAAATTTTAGGAGTTTTTCTAGAAAATTTCCAAGTTGTATCAAGGATAAATTTCTTAATTTATTTTTAGTTTAGGACCAAGTTCATGGTCGGGTTTGTCTTGAACAACTAGTTCAACAAATTACAGAATTTCCTTAGCCACAAGTTAGGAATCAATTCTTGTAAGGATTAGAAAAGTCTTGACCAACCCTTGCCCAAAAACTATAGATAAGAGTTCAGCCACCACATGATAATTTTGAGCATAATTTTTTTTTATGAGGTATTCACAATTCTAAGTTCTTTTGAGAACTTTTAAATGCATTAAGGTTGTCCTTGTGCTACTCTTGCAACTTATCAAGCTAGCACTTGTTCTCTTAACTTGTGGTATTGCTACAACACATATTAATACCAAAATTTCAATCCACATAGTAGTTGGGTTGGGGTTGATGTTCTTTCCACCTTGGAACAATAGTTCAATTCCTAAGCAGGTTCTTTTTGGCGCCAGCTATTCTTGTTCTGGGTTTTTATGATGAGTTTCCTAAGTGTTCACATCATTTTGCATCATGATTATGATGGTATTGTCACCGAGCTTGTCTTTGTACATTAAGAACTTCACTAGCTTGTTTCTTTCACAAATCGGTAATGTCTGCATCTTGTCTACCTTGGTCATGTCTAATATTGGAAACCTTATCAGACCATAGGACTTGGATGGTTTACTCAAATGGTCAAGAGTTTCCTGGCTTTGACTTCAATATAAACTAGTTATCTCTTATTGTAATTGCCCCTATGTACCTTGTATTTGTTTCATTTTATCAATGAATTCTCTGGTTTAATTCCATCTATTGCATCCACCAAGTTATAACATTTTAATGAATAGGTCATAGTTTTGCTTGCTTTCTTTGTTAAAGCCATAATGAACTTGCTGCAAGAAAAGGGTTGGTATAAAGAGTAAGATGTAGGATCTGTATGGTAGGGTTGTTGGATTATGCTCTAAGGACCAATCATTTGATGATGGTTTAGGCATATATTGTATCATAATGCTTTTAGTTTATGGCAATTTTTTATTATTATGTTTAATTCTATGTCTGCGTTTTATGAATAAATATAATAATGTCCCAAGAATTTAATTATTAAAATTTATCACTAGTCAAGTATTATCATTAATGGGACAATGATAATGCATTAAAACTAGTATGTGTAGTGACTGATGAAATGTGTCATGATATGAGATATCAAGTCAACACATAGGTACATGTTAGAGAACTATGTACTGGATTGACCCGCTATGAGAAATGCTACATGGATTATTATATGAAGTGTCATAAGCATATCTCATAGTGATGATGGTGTAAGTTATCTTTAGACTTGAGGTCATCAGAGATCCCAACATGAGGAGTTGCATGTTTTGATACTACTAAACGTTACCCGTAATAGGGTGAACTATAAAAGTAGAAATTAGATATATAATGAATCATGTAGTGGGATGTTGAGTGATAAAGATAGGATTTACCCCTCCTATATAATAGGAGTGATATCTTTCGGCCCTTTCATTGAGTAATACCATAAAATGCATGGCCATGCTCAAATTAGTTGATATATAATATCGGGCTCATTTGCTTAGATGTGTCTATTGGATTATGCCTTAAGGACCAACCATGTGATGGTGGTTTAGGCATATATTGTATCATAACACTTTTAATTTATGGCAATTTGTTGTTATTATGTTTAATTCTAAATCTGCTTTTTATGAATAAATATAATAATGTCCCAAAAATTTAATTATTCTAAAATTATCCCTAATCAAGTATTATCATTAATGGAACAATGATAATGTATTAAAACTAGTATGTGTGGTGACTGATGAAATGTGTCATGATATGAGATATCAAGTCAACATATAGGTACATGTTAGAGAACTATGTACTCGATCGACCCGCCATGAGAAAGGCTACATGGATTATTATATGAAGTGTTGTTATAAGCATATCTCATAGTGATAATGGTGTAAGTAATCCTTAGACTCAAGGTCACTAGAGATCCCAACATGAGAAGTTAAATGTTTTGATACTACTAAATGATATGAATCTTAAACCAAAGATTAAAATTTGAACATATACCAGAGTGTAGGTCCTAGTATCGTCCTCTAGGATGAACTAACTCTTCCTTTAGCAATACACCAACTCCAAGATTGAAGAAAGACCTGCTTTTGTCCACTTGACACCCGAAGGAATTATCCAAAACTCAAAATTGCTAATTGGACTGTCCTTGGAACCAACCAGCACACTCAGATTGTTGAGGGAAAGAATCTAAACAAAATATCTTAAACATGAACCTAAGAGGTGATCCTCAAATACTCAAAGAAAGTTCTAAACTAGAACTCAAAGAAAAGCAATAAAGCTCTCTCATTTGTAATTAATCAAATATGTATTTTCTTGTGGTTGAATGGCCTCTATTTATAGATTACGATGTATAACTAAGAGGAAATCTATCCTCTAAAAGGATTAGAATTCTTTGCCTTTTAGGAAACTGATTACTAAAAAGAAAGACTTCAAATATAAGAAAAAGGAAATAAACTAAAAGACTCATAATCTAAGAAAAGGAAATAAAACAAAGTTGCCTAAAACTAATCCAAGTGTTGATTGGATTGAGTTCGGTTGCTTGGGAGCTTCCTCATTCACATTTGAAAGCTTCTTTAATTCATCATGGATATGGATTTGGAAGCTTCTCTAATCATCACAGTTGTGCCATTGATCATGAAGGAGAAACAACACAATGTTGCCTAAACTTAATATTGTTCAAAGCTGAATCCAAGTGTGGTTTGGATTTGCTTGATGCTGGTGGCTGAATTAAGTTGCAAACATCCGAATTAGAACCTTCCAAATGTGAACTTGGATTGTGATGAGAAGTGGCCTAAGGTTCTTGATTACACAAGTGAAAATCAGCCACACTCAATCCTTCATTCTTGATTCTTCATGGATGACTAGAATGACATATGATGAACTAGGATCGGAAGTCTTCCTTGCTTTTCTTGCTGCCTTGACTTGAGCATCAATTAATTCAATTATAAGAGATGTTAAGGCAGCTTGCATTCTCTTAATTTGTGACCTAGTCATAGGCCCTCCAATGCCTAGCAATGGATCAATGTGTGGACGTCTCTTTGTCGGTGGATTCTCAACTAAACATCCAACTTGTGCTCTTAGATTTGTCTCTCTTGAATTTGGTTGAGTTGTCTTGTCTAGATGGTTGATTATTCCAACCTTGGCTCTCATATTTTTATCAGTCCCCTTTTCTTTGAAAGGACTCACCCTCGAGTCCATAAACTCGTCATCCAACTCACACAACGAAAGATCAGAGACATTAAATGTAATACTACCACCATAATCACTTGGAAGGACAAGTTGGTATGCATTCTCGCCCATGCGTGTAATAATTTGGAAAGGACCATCTCTTTGAGGATGAAGCTTAGTTCTTCATTGAGCACGTAAGTGTTTTCTTCCTCTATTGGCAACTTGAGCATAATGTTCATTCTTCTTGAGGATTTGAAGGCGTACCTTCACATGCAAGTCTTGAACAAACTTAGCCTTTACTGCACCATCAAAATTTATTTGCTCATTGCTTGGCAATGGCACTAAGTCAAAAGGGGTTAGTGAATTAAAACCATAAATATTCTCAAATAAGGAATGACCACAATAATTAACACCTCTTAAAAAATAATTAACACAATTTATTTGGATGTTAACGAAAATTATTTGGGAATATTTAGTGGTAAACAACGCCACTTGAAAAATATTTGGCACAAATTCTTTACTTACATTTAAAGCTCTATTAACATCCTTTATGCAAGCAAAGAAACTACCTTCAAAAATTTCAAATTGTGACTGTGTGCTCTTGGCTTTACTCATGAGAACCGAAGCTTTACCTTTAGAAATTGAAGGATTTTGTTTACTCGTGGTTTGAGCAGAATTGCCCACTATTTGAGCAGAATTTGGACCTTCTTCAATCTTCTTTTGTTCTTTTATCCACTCCATGTGCTTCATCCTTTGTTGTTGCTAAAACTTACTAATTTTCGAAGGTGGCAATGATGCTAGTGTGAAGGCTTTTCCATCCTTGTTAAAGTGATACTTATTAGTCCTCTCGGAATGACTTGCATTACAATTATTCTTCTAAGGTCGTCCTAATAGTAGGTGAGTAGCCTACATAGGAACAACATCACAAAGAACTTGGTCAGTAAAATTTCCAATTCAAAAACTCACCAAGGTTTCCTTTGTGATGTGGAGTGATCCACTTTGATTCATTCATTGTAATTTGTATGGTTTTGGATGCAAGGAACACTTGAGTTTCAATTTATCTACAAGATAAGTAGAAGAAAGGTTAGCACAAGATCCTCCATCAATAATTAACATACAAATTTGATCTTTAATAAGACAATTAGAATGGAAAATATTTGTCCTTTAATCATCAGTGTCTTCTTCGGGTAGAGCACTCAGATCTCTTATTGCAACCAAACATTCTCCAGTCAGTTGATCCTCTTCATGCCCCAATGTTCTTTAACATCAATTGTGGCCAAGTCTTCATCTAGACCATTTGACTCCTCCTTACTCTCACTTTTATAGATTCCATCACCTAAGGTAGTCATGGTTCTAGAATTTGGACTTTGAGAAGTCACATGTCCTTGGCCTAAGCAACTAAAACATTGGATAGAAGAACTAGTGTTAAAACTATTTGAACTGGATGAAGGTTTAGGGTTTCTTACCTTTGAAAAAGTTTGTGGTTTAAACTTCTTCCTATTTGCTGGATTGGATGCTTTCTTTGCGGATGCAACTTGAGCCATTGTGCCTTCCATTTGATCAAATCTCCTATGGACTAATTCTAGAGCCGATGCTAAGTCCTTAAGATATTCTTTCATATCTTTCTCTTGTTCTTTCGAGTTTTCAGCCATCTCTGCACAAGCAATGTTAGTAATAAAAATTTCCTACCTCACTTCCCTCTAACCAATTGCCCAATGTATGATTCTCTCATCAAAGTAAGGCTTATCTCTCTTGTTATAGTGATAGGGTTGTTGAGTAGGTTTACTCACACTCAATTGCCTTTCTACAAGTGCTAACCAAGACAAGCTTCAAAAATCTCAAAGAATAGTCAGTTAAATTCAAATTAAAGAAAGAATAAAATCTTTAGAGATCAAGAAAGACAAGAAAATGAAGACAAAGCTCTGAGAACAAGAAAACAAGTAATGAGATTAAACAATGAAAAAGAAGCACTTGAACAAGAAAACAATTTTAAGACTAAAATTGTCAAGGATGGAAATAGAGTTTCTGGCTGAAAAGAATAAGCAAAAGATGGTTCTTTATGTGCTTGTGATGAAGTAAAAACTTGGTGAATATGATTGTATCTTGCTCAATATATCAAACCAAACTCAGACTTCGCAACAACTTGCAATTCTAGACCAAAACCAATTCCAAGCAATCTTCGGTTTTCCTTCAAGAATTTGATACAAATCTTAAACCAAAGGACAAGAATTCGAACCTATACCAGAGTGTTGGTCCTAGTATCATTCTCTAGGTTGAACTAAGTCTTCCTTTAGCAAGACACCAACTCTAGGATCTAAAGAAGGACCTTGCTTTTGTCCACTTGACACCTAATGGAATTATCAAAGACCCAATATGTGAACTTTGACTGTCCTTGGAACCAACCGACCCACTCAAATTATTGAGGGAAAGAAACTCAATAAACTAGCTTAAACATGAACCTAAAAGGCCATCCTCAAATATTCAAAACAAGTTCTAAACTAGAACTCAAAGAAAAGCACAAAGCTCTCAAGTTTGTATTGTCAAAAATTCTATTCGTCTCTTGGCCGAATGGCCTTTATTTATAAAACTACAAAAAGCGGCCAAGGTGACCTAATCTATCCTTTAAAAAGATTAGAATCCCTTTCCTCTTAGAAATCTAATTACTTAAAAGAAAAGACTCTTAATCTAATAAAAAGAAACAACCAATAAAATTGCCTAAAACTAATTTAAGGCTAGTTTGGATTGAGTTAACCGAGAGTTGGAGTTGTATTTGGCCAAGTTTGATTTTGTCCAGGCTTGAATTGGATGTGGAAGCTTCTTTATATTTCATGGCTATGAATTTGGATGCTTCTAATGTAGCTCATGATCAAGTAGTGGCAATACTTGATCCATCCTTTACAACACTAAGTAGAATGAGACTTGATGACTCACAATCGGAAGTCCTTGCTGCCTTAGTGTCTTGAGCTTCAAATACTTCGGCTATAAGTGTTGCTAAAGCAGCTTGCATTCTCTTAGTTTTTGACCTAGTCATAGACCCTCCCAGGCCTTGTAAAGGCTCAAACTTTGAATGTCTCATTGATGAAGTTTTAGCCTCATCTTTGGTGTCATATTTACTTTCACGTTCGGCTACTTGAGGAGTTGTAGTTGTCTCGGACCTTGGATTTTCATCAGTCCTTCCTTTTTCGAAAGGACTCACCCTCGAGTCCATAAACTCATCATCAAATTCAAACAATGAAAGGTTAGAGACATTAAATGTAGCACTAACTTCATAGTCACTTGGAAGGACAAGTTGGTACGCATTCTCGCTTATGTGAGCAATAACTTGGAAATGACCATCTCCTCGAAGATAAAGCTTAGTCCTTACTTGCTTTCTCCCTTTATTGGCAACTTAAGCATAACGTTCATTCTTCATAAGGATGTAAAGGTGTACTTTCTCATGCGAGTCTTGAACAAACTTAGCCTTTGCTGCAACATTAAGATTTATTTGCTCATTGGTAGGCAATGGCACTAAGTCAAGAGGGGTTAGTGGTTTAAAACCAAACATCCTAATTTCACACAAGACAGTTAGAAAAATTTAATATGCTTCACATTCTCTTTTAAGCTCTTGCTATAAATGAGAATGTCATCAAAATACACAACAAATTTTCCGATAAACTGCCTAAGTACATGATTCATGAGCCACATGAATGTGCTCGGTGCATTAGTTAATCCAAAAGGCATAACTAACCATTCATACAAACCAAACTTAGTTTTAAAAGCAGTTTTGCTTTCATCTCCATCTTTAATGCGTATGTGATGATATCCACTCTTAAGGTTAATTTTAGTATAAATTTTAGACCCATGCAATTCTTCAAACATGTCATCAAGGTGAGGTATTGGATGTTTATACTTAATTGTAATCTTATTACAGCTCTACAATCAGTACACATTCTCCACGTACCTTCCTTCTTTAGAACAAGGATGACTAGAACGGCGCATGGACTAAGACTTTCTCGTACATGACCTTTATTTAGCAATTCCTTAACTTGTTGTTGGAGTTCTTTGGTTTTTTTAGGGTTGGCTCGATAGGCGGGTCGGTTGGTAATTACTGCACCAGGAATGAAGTCTATTTGATGTTCAATTCCCCTTAAAGGTGGTAGTCCTTTAGGGAGATCTTCTGGAAAGACATCTTCGTATTCCTACAAAACAACTTTGACTTGTGAAGGCAAGTCCCTTGGCAGCTCATTATTAGAAAATAAAGCTTCTTGAAAAATAATTAGCACAAAAGTCTTACTTGCATTTAAAGCTCTATCAACATCTCTCATGCAAGCATAGAAGCTACCTTTAAAATTTTCAATTGATGGCTGTGCTCCTTCGGTTTTACTCATGAGAACCGAAGTCTTACCTTTAGAAGTTGAAGTAGTTTGTGTACTCATGGGTGGAGCAGAATTTTGACCTTCTTCAACCTCTTTTTGGCTTTTCATCCACTCCATTTGCTTCACCCTTTGCTGTTGTTGAAACTTACTAACTTCCGAAAGTGGCAATGGTGCTAGTGTGAAGACTTTTCCATCCTTGTTGACGTGATGCTTATTAGTTCTCCCGGAATGATTTGCATGTCTATCATACTCCCACAATCGTCCTAATAGTAGGTCAGTGGCCTGCATAGGAACAACATCACAAAGAACTTGACCAGTAAAATTCCCAATTGTAAAACTTACCAAGGTTTGCTTTGTGATTCGAAGGGATCCACTCTCATTCATCCATTGTAATTTGTATGGCTTAGGATGTAAGGAATATTTAAGCTTCAATTTATCTACCAGATAAGTAGAAGCAAGGTTAGTACAAGATCCTCCATCAATAATTAACATACAAATTTGAGCATTAATTAAACAGTTAGAATGGAAACTATTAGCCCTTTGATCCTCGATGTCTTCCTTAGGTTGGGCGCTCAAAGCTCTTATCGTCACCAAACACTCCCCACTCGGTTGACCCTCTCCATGGCCCCATTGGTCTTTAACATGACTTATGGTCACGTCTTCTTCTTGATTACTTACCTCTTCTTCACTCTCACTTTGATAGGTTCCATCATCTAAGATGGTCATGGCTCGTGAGTTTGGGCATTAAGAAGCTATATGTCCTTGGCATAAACATTTGAAACATTGAATAGAGGAACTAGTGTTAATATTATTTGAACCGGAAAAAGGTTTAGAATTACTTACCTTTGGAGCATTCTGTGGTGCGAACTTGTTCACATTGATTGGATTGGAAGCCGAACCTTCTCTCCATTGAATGCTTCCAGAACTTGAAGAATTAAACCTCCCACCTTGGCAATTATTGTTGTTATTTCGCCAATCATTGCTCATGTTTGAGCTCCTCACACTTTGTGGTGCCTTCTTAAGTTGCTTCTCAACCTTTTCAGCCATTTGTAATAGCTGCTCAAAGTCATCATAGTGATGCAAATCAACTAGATGAGCAATACTCTTATTAAGCCCATTCATGAATCTTGCCATTGTAGATTCTTCATCTTCTTCTATATTGGCACGTAACATGGCTAGTTCCATCTCCTTGTAGTACTCATCAACACTTTTGTTCCCTTGAGTTAAGCTTTGAAACTTTTGTAACAACTCTCTTTTGTAGTCCGGGGGAACATATCTCTTTCTCATAACCTTTTTCAAGGCTTTCCAAGTTGAAATCGGCTGCTTTAACTTCTTCTCTCTTTGGCGACAAGTTCTTCGCCACCAAGTAGATGCATGTCTAAAAAAATTCAACTACAGCCAACTTAACTTTCTTTCTCTCGAAAAATTCATGGATATCAAAAATTTTATCAACTTTTTCTTCCCATTCCATGTATGCTTTTGGATCATTCTTGCCTTCAAATTCTGGAATTTTCAATTTAATACTACCAAGATTATCATCCTTCTTGGATCTTCTTTTACTTCTTGTAGAATGATGATCATCATCCGAACTTGAAGTTTCGAATTCTTCTTCCTCGGATGAGCTACTTGTTTTATCCTTTTTGGACCTCTTCTTTTTCTCTCTAGGATTTGTTTGAGTAACTTCTTAAGGCTCCTCGGCCTTGGCTACCTCCGAATAGGATGCAACTTGAGCCATTGTAATTTCCCTTTGATCAATTCTTCTATGAACTAATTCTATAGCTGAAGCTACACCCTTAAGGTATTCTTTCATGTCTTGATCCTGTTCTCTCGGATTTTCAGCCAGTGTGACCAACAAATTTAGTAACAAAAATTTTCCTACCTTACTTCCCTCTAACCAATTGCCCAAAGTATGAAGCTCTCACCGATGTAAGGCTGAAATCTCTTGTTATAGTAATGGGGTTGACAAGTAGGTTCACTCACACTCAATTACTTTTCTAAGAGTTCTAATTAAAACAAGTTTCAAAAGTCTCACAAAAATTGACAATTAAATCCAAGTAAAAGCAACAATAAATTATTTAGAGGTTAAGAAGACAAGACACAAAAATAAAAAACAAAAAAAAGGAACAAAAACTCTGAAAACAAGAAGATAAATTTAAGCTCAACAAGGGGAAACAAGTAATTGAACAAAAAGGTAGCTCTCGGCTGCAAATTGCAAGAAAGGAACAAAACTCAGAATTTCTGGCCGAAAGCTTGACATTAGATGGTTCTTTAGGTGCTTGTGGATGAGTAAAATTTGTGAATATGTGTTTTATTTGCTCAGGAGTGCAAACCAAATCGAACTCAAACACTGGTTTAACTTTCTGAACCAAATCCGATTCTAACAAGGATTGGTTTCTTCAAGACTTCTCTCACCAATTGTTTCCAACAAATTCAGCAACCAATATCACGTCTTAAGGCATAATCTTGACAGTATACTTCAACAAAAATTTGCAGCCTTTTAATCAATAATTGGTGCAAACCGAAGCTAAGAACAAAACAGGCAGTTTTCAGGTTTCAGGAATTTCATAATTTCCAGCTTTTTTGGACTGTTTTTCTTTCACAGGGAGTTTCTAAATTTCAGCTGGGGTTTTATAACTTTGCAACTCACTTTTGGAAACAAATTGAAGCCCTTCTAATCAAGGAAAAATCGTAGGAGCAGATTAAATACAAACTGGGCAGAAACTGAAGCAAAGCTCTTCGGTTTTCTGAATTTTTTTCAGCAACAGTTTCAGAATTGTTGCAGCGGTTGGCTTCACATTTTGCAGCACAAATTGATAGTAAATTTCAACAAGATGAGAATAAACTCAATCAATATGTACACGAAGAGAATAAACTCAAAACTGGGCAGAAACTAAAGCATATAATGTGCAAAAATTCTGGGCAGAATTGTACTGGTTTGTCTAATTTTCAACAACGGTTTCTCACTTTCAGCAGCAGCAATCAACAAACCAAAGTATTCACTTGTCAACCAATGTTCATACAGCAAAATAGAGCACAGAACCAGGATTTTTTACACAAAAATCAGGCACGAAAATCTGGCTAGAATTTCAGACAAGATGAGGTCTTGCTGCTCTCGGTTTTCTTTCCAGAAAGAATTGGTGATTGGTTTCACGATTTTTTTTTCTGCAAAATTTGATAGAAAACTTGAAGAAGAAGAATCCTTCTTACTCAGGTAATATTCCCACGAAGACCAATGCAAAAATCTGGGCAAAATTCGAACCAAGAAATCAAAACAGAAAAGTTGGGCTTTTGGCTGAACTTTTCTTTTTTCACAAGTTTCAATCTTTCTCTAGCAATTTGATCACAAATTCGAAAGCTTAATCACAATTCAAGGTCTCCTTTATTAAGAAATATTCACAAGGCAATATAGCACAAGAATCAGGGTTTAAAACAAGAAAAGAGGCAACAAAAACTGGACAGAAAAAAAGTCGGGCAGAATTCAGCAGAATTTCTGCAATTCGATTTGGGATTTTTATGTTGTTTTTCAAGAATGAAATTAAGAAGTGAAACGAGGAGGGAATATGGGTAGAATAAGGACGTAGAAATAAAAGAACAGAAACGAAAAGATTAGAGAAACAGAAACACAAACTGACACTGAAATCTGAGATACAATCAGGAAGAACTTCTACAATTTGGTTGGAACTTTTTCTTGTTTGATTTTCGACACAGAATTAAGAAGATAATCACCAAGAGATTATGGAAAGAAACAAGAATCATAAATACAAACAATAATGCGGAAGATTAAAGACAAAAACAGAACACAAAACAGAAACAAGGATATGAACAACTTCAAGGAGCAACCCAAAGGCAGCTCTGATACCAAATTGATACGAATCTTAAACCAAAGGATAAGAATTCGAACTTATACCAGAATGTTGGTCCTAGTATCGTCCTCTAGGTTGAACTAAGTCTTCCTTTAGCAAGACACCAACTCCAAGATCTGAAGAAGGACCTTGCTTTTGTCCACTTGACACCCAAAGGAATTATCAAAGACCTAAGATGTGAACTTTGACTATCCTTGGAACCAACTGGCACACTTAGATTATTGAGGGAAAGAAACTCAATAAACTAGCTTAAACATGAACCTAAGAGGCTATCCTCAAAAACTCAAAATAAGTTCCAAACTAGTACTCAAAGAAAAGCACAAAGCTCTCAAGTTTGTATTATCAAAAATTTTGTTCATCTCTTGGCCGAATGGCCTTTATTTATAGAACTACAAAGGGCGGCCAAGGTGACCTAATCTATCCTCTAAAAGGATTAGAATCCTTTACCTCTTAGAAATCTAATTACTTAAAAGAAAAGACTCCTAATCTAATAAAAAGAAACAACCAATAAAATTGCCTAAAACTAATTCAAGGCTGGTTTGGATTGAGTTGGCCGAGAGTTGGAGTTGTATTCGGCCAAGTTTGATTTCGTCCAAGCTTGAATTGGATGTGGAAGCTTCTTTATATTTCATGGCTATGAATTTGGAAGCTTCTAATGTAGCTCATGATCAAGTAGTGGCAATACTTGATCCATCCTTTACAACACTAAGTAGAATGAGACTTGATGACTCACAATCGGAAGTCCTTGCTGCCTTAGTGTCTTGAGCTTCAAATACTTTGGCTATAAGTGTTGCTAAAGTAGCTTGCATTCTCTTAGTTCTTGACCTAGTCATAGGCTCTCCCATGCCTTGTAAAGGCTCAAACTTTGAACGCCTTATTGATGAAGTTTTAGCCTCATCTTTGGCGTCATGTTCCTGTTCACATTCACGTTCGGCTACTTGAGGAGTTGTAGTTGTCTTGGACCTTGGATTTTCATCAGAATTCTTTCACAACAAGTTTCCAAATACTCCAGTAGCCAATATCACGACTTTGAACACAATCTTGGTAACAAAATTCAACAATTCCAAGCCTTCTTAATCCAGTAATATTCACAAGAACAGATTAAACACGAACTAGATAGAAACTAAAACAAGGATCTTCGGTTTTTTCTGAATTTTTTCAACAACGGGTTTCAGAATTGTTGCAGCAGTTGGCTTCACATTTTGCACCCCAAATTGATTGTAAATTTCAACAAGACGAAGTCTTATTACTCAATCAATATGTACATGAAGAGAATAAACTCAAAACTGGGCAGAAACTGAAGCATATAATGTGCAAAAATTCTACAAAAATTCTGGACAGACTGGACTGGTTTTCTGATTTTCAGCAACAGTTTTCAGTGTTTTCAACACACTTTCAGCAGCAACAATCAACAAAGCAAAGTATTTTCTTGTCAACCAATATTCATACAGAAAAATAGAGCACAGAACCAGGATTTTTGCACAAGAATCAGGCACAAAAATCTAGATAGAATTCTGGGCAGAATCAGTCTTCTTTTCTGAAAATTTCTTTCTCCACAAGTTTTCAAAATTTCCAGCAGTTGGTTTCACGATTTTGTAGCATAATTTGATAGCAAACTTCAAGAAGACAAAACCTTCTTAGGTAATAATCACACGAAAGTATAACACAAAAAACTGGACAGAAAACCAGGGCTCAAGAAAAAGGCAGATTCGGTTCTTTTTTTCTTGAATTTTTCTCTCTCAAGTTTCGAATTTTTTCCAGCAGTTGATCAACACAATTTCATCAGAAAAATAAATAACTAAGGTCTCCTTTATCAATCAGTATTCACAAGACAATATAGAGCAAATAACCATGGTTTTTAACATCAAGAAAGAGGTGAAAAATAGAAGACAGAAAATCGGCAGAAACTGGGGTAAACTTGCGACAGAAGTTCACTACAAGAAAAATGGCCTTTAGTGACCAAAATGTTGGTGACAACAATTTATTTGGTCACTAAATGGCCACTTTGGTGACCACTAAGTGAGTCGTCACTAAATCTAAGTCGTCATAAGACTCATAACGTATTTAGTGACCAAATGGGAAATGTCGTCACTAAATGTGGTGGCGCCAAAAAAGACAGGGAAATGCACTACAATTGGTGACGACTTTAGTGACGACATTTGATCTCATCACCAACGATAAGCACAAGATAGTTTGGTGACGAGGAATTGTCTTCACCAAAATTGGTGCAGAATTATTGAAGAGTTAGTGACGAAAAATTGTCGTCACCAAACGTTAGAAGATTAGTGATGGTAATTTGTTGTCACTAATGCATAAAATACTATGTACATTTTATGAATTATAAGTGTAGAACGGTTTAGTGAGGATAAAATGTCATCACTAAATACCGAAGTTGTAATGAATAAGGAATTCGGCAAAATAATAAGTAAGAAATTGAGTTAAATTATGGTGAAAGAATGATTTGGTTCTTGGACTAAGCAATTTTATTAGGTGAAACATGTTTTTTGTATGACATTTAATGATTATTCATTATAATACGACACCATGTTCTTTATAATTTTGCAAATTTAATTTTCACTAATTTGTTAGGACACCCTAATATTTACAATTTTGCCCCCATAATTTTGACTTATTATATGAAGACATCTTATTAAGTACAATTAGTAGTTGTAATGAATAAGAAAATCCCCTTTGTACCACATGACTAGACCCTTCTCTAGGCCCTGAAAGAGTTAGGGACTGTTGACTTGGTACGTTTCCATTTTCGTTGGTTTGATTCCAGTGTTTTGGACTTTTCCACTGTTCAATTTAACGTTTTGGCAAAATGGGTTTTTGGACTTAGTACTTTCCTTATGTTTTCAATATTAAAACATGCTGAAATTTGACGTTGGAGCTGTGTTTTGAATTTTTCTTTACTTTTCTTTCTGAAATTTGGAATTTGGAGCTGTATTATGATGGCTGATTAACTTTTTTGTTCAACTTGGGTTCTATTTTCATGACGGATGAACTGTATTATGAAATGTGGAACCTTGACCTTTGTTATTCTCATTTGGAGTTTGGGCAATTATGTAAAATATCAGACCCCAAAATATATGAAAGGGTGCTTACTAAATTACCCATATCTTACTAATACATAATTTCTACCTTTCTAACATAAGTTATTGTGGCAAACGCAACACTTCACTCCTCCCAACAAACTCGATTAACTTCCCTAGTAACATAAGCATAATCAACACAACATAAAAGTACAATTGGGACATATTGATGTTGTACATTCCTACTTTTGCTACCTTCTTGTTCAATATGCAATTCTCCTTTTCTAACATGACAACTTTGTTTGTTATCTCACCCAAATCCGCTTTCATGCATTTCTTCTTAATTCGTACTTTCTTCAACTTCACCTCCAACTCTTCCACTTCACATTTCAGAGAATCTTTTTCTCCAAATACTGTTAACACATATGTCCTCTCATGATCAGTGCTTTGCAGATCCAACCACACAAAGTACCTGCAATCATCTGTCTATGTATAAATGGGAAACAATTACTAAACATATGAAATTACTCTATTAATTCTATCCGTTTATTTCGCAAATTCTATAATCACATACCTTCCACAAATGACACCTCAAAAACTAACGTCCAGGGTTGCTTTGACTCTTGGAGGTGTAGCAAAATGCAACCATATGGTGGTGACATTCAGATGTGATTGAAGAACTACTAGAATCTAATGAAGGCGATGATACTGAATTATGCATTGTCAAAGCTGCCCAAGATGGAAGTAATTATATATAACATATACACATACAAATTGAAGTATTTAATTTGGTTTTATTTGCAATTATAAATTGATTTGGTTAAAATCAATTTATCTGATTTTGTTTTGGCTATAAACACTCAATCTACTCGGCTGCAGTTATAATAAACATATCGAACAAAATCAAGCAAAGTTTTTCATGAATGAAATGTTTAACCGTCTAAATTATACCACAAAAACTCATATCATGGGCTTAATATTGTCCAACATATATAATAGCAAGCGTAATAGAAAATAAATTAAAATGAACTTCTTAAGTTCCATTTTATTTTAGAGATAATGAATGAACATCTTATTTCTACAAAATCAAAAACTCAACCCTTGTGTTCATTGTCCAATAAATAAACTAACCATAATGCACAATAATATATAAGGATCTCGTCCAACCTACGGTACTCTCTATTGCAGACACAGTCCTCTTAAAAAATTTCATCAAATGACCTACACATCCAACATGAAAATACAGAAAAGTTGACAATCAAACTAATTATGGGAAAAGTTCAAGAAATGCAAAAAAAATTCTTCGTCGCCCAATTATATTCAGAACCAAGAGTTGCACCAAGAGAAGAAATCAATGACAACAGTTAATAACAGAGATTCAAAGGAATACTGTAACTATTTGAATTGGCGCCTCCAATTGAATACAGTGTTCTGTACAATGTTTTTTTGCTTATCCAAAATAGACGAACCAAGAACATGACAAGCATCATAAGACTTCCATGTTTACCAACCTCATACACCAAATAATCTAAAACATGGACCTTGAATGCAATCTAATAAATACAAAACAATTTAAAGTAAAGAATCATAAGCCTTCCAAATTTACCAAGCTCACAACCTAAATATTCTTAAGGATCAAACCTTTAATACCAATCTCATAAATGCAACACAATATGAAGAGAAGCCTCACAAGACTTCCATATTTATCAATCTCATAAACCACTATCTCTAAAAGATCATAGCTTTACTAACAAATACAAAAAACCGAACCCATATGAAGTAAATGAAATTCATACTTCCATATTCACCAACTTCATAACCCAAAATCTATAAATTGTTGAGCCTTAAAGTAAAAAAAAAAACAATAAAATGAAAAAAAAAAGAAAGAAAAAGAAAGTGAGTTGGCATTTTGGGTGTAAGGTAAAAAAAAGAGGGGACATAACTCGAAAAACACTCAATTCGCACAAGAAATACATGGAAAGTTAACAAAAGAAATGAGAGATTTGGGAACTCCTCATACCAGAGAGAAAGAAGGAAAAGCTTTTCGGGTTTAAAGGATCATGCAATAAGCTTGAGAGTAAGGAAGAAAATGTAATACTCTCGGCATTGGAGGGGGCCCCGGCTGTAGATCAAGTAGGATGGAGGTGAAGTGCGTTTAGGATGCTCGAAATCTTACTGAATCGACGGCGAAGGGGTGGGAATCGGACGGAAGTTCTTCGTGAACCGAGGTTGAAGAAGTGGAAGACCCATGATGAAGTGAGGTGGGATGGAGTTGAAATTTGGCTAAGTGTTGGAGTTGAAGACCGAAAAGAGTAAAATGAGGGGGAGCTGAATTTTGCAAAGTGTTGTGGGTACTAAAATGCTCCAAAAGGACGGCGTTTTATGGATTCCTCTCTCGCCGATGGAAAAATTATTGGTTCCCGCTTGTGTTAGTTTTTTTTTTTTAACTTCGTTTCTTAAACTTTTCAAATTTTGTCAAATTTTATCACTACAATAAGTTACATTTCTACTTTTGAAAATATTGTATATTTTGAACCATAATTACACTATTAATTCAATTATAGTCATAATTGTTTGTACATGAGTGAAAAAAAAAATTCGTTCAAAATTTGAAGTAATAAATGTAAATTTTAAATTACATAAAATTGTTCATAATGAAATTTAATAAACATATGCAATTCAAATTATACAGTCACCCTATAATTAATAGAAGTCATCCGGTTTGAAACAAATTATTCGATATAAGCACCAATAATACCACCCAAATTTTTCAACCAACTATTTTTTTGTCCCTTTTGTATTCATTAAAACTACCAGTTCTTATAGGAAGATGAATTAATAGAATTCGTCAAAATTATAGGGGCAAATTTATAAATATGAAGTGTAACTTGTGTTTTATATATGTTACTTACATATAAATATATGATTGATCCCTTCAGAAATATAGGAATAGATATTACTTGTATAATTATTATATAACGATGATAACCACATAGCTCATTTCTTTTTTTTTAAAAAAAAAAAGCACGAAAATTGATCACCAATTGAGTTATAACCATATTGTATACTAATATATTTTATCTTGTTATTCCAACTGGTTTTATATATGTATATATATATACATGAAGTACCTATGTTATGTAAGATGTAATGAAATAGATATAGATATGTACCAAGTATTGGTGAGAGTTTAGTGGCCTGTAGAGTCCTTTATCCAAAATTATATTAAGACCCTAAAAACTTTCAATCACTTTTAGTTAAGTCTTGCAAAATAGACATTTCATTTTTAAGAATTTTGAATTTAGTCCTAGGTATCTATGGTAAATTATTAATTAACTCTCCAGTGTATCAATCTTTTCAATTAGGTCCCCCCTTATCAGAAATTAACATTTCATAGTTTTCAAAATAGTCCAGCGATTATGCGGTAACACTTTTTTAGTATTAGATGATACTATTGATTAATAATACTCTTATTTCTACGAAATTCGACATATAATTTATACCAAAACATAAGTAATTTGTTAATGACTAAATCATTAACATAATATTTATGGACAGCACAATTATATGTAGTTAATTTAATACATACATGTAGTGAAGTAGAACGAAAGTTATAAATACACATGTATAAGTATGACATAAAAATTTAGTTCATATTTATATCTACAGCAAACTAACGTATTTATATAGTAGATATCTATGCCTATAATCCGTTGTAATAGTAACATAATGGTTGTGTTGATTATATATGCAACTAATGTAAGTGCGTTGTACTTAGCACATATCTATATCTATAACCATTTGTCCTAATAGCATACGATATTAGTTGATTTGAATTGCAACTAACATAAATACTTTGTACATAAATATATCTCTTTTATTACATCTTAAATAACATAGATACTTAATATATATATACAGATATGAAACCATCAGTTGGAATTCCAAGATATGATATTAGTATACAATATAGTTATAACATAAGTGGTGATCAACTTCTGTCATTATTTTTATGAGAACAGCCTACTAAGTGGTCATCATTGTTATATAATAATTAGACAAGGAATTATTGTATTCCTATAATTCTGGAGTGCATGTGTACTTTCAATTGCATATGTGGGAGTAAATTTTATTTTGCAAATTTTGATGTAATTTAAAATTTGAATTTATTAATTCAAATTTGTATACACAATTATTTTTTCCTTAATGTACAAACAATTATGACTGTAATTGAATTAATAGTGTAAGTATTGTTATAAATTGTATAATATTTTCAAAATTAAAAATTTAACTTATTGTAGTAATAACAATTGACAAAATACTACAAGTTTAATAAACAAAGTTTAAAAAAACAAAAGCGGGAACCAAAAATTTTTCCTTGGGCGGGAAAGGAGTCCATAAAACGCCGTTGTTTTGAAGCATTTTAGTACCCCCAATAGTTTCCGAAATTTAGCTACCCCTCACTTTACTCTCCTACGCCTTCAGCTCCAACACTTGGCCAAATTTCAGCTCCACCTGGCTTTTCCTTGGGTGTGGGTGGTTGTCAAATATTCAATTTTAGATTAGCCCACTTGTGTAAAAATGTTTCTGCTATTTTAAAATTTTCATTTTTGGTGGACTACTATGTTTGATTTTCTATAAAACATTGTACACGTTTGCTTTTGGGGATTTTCTTTTTCCATGAATAGATTGCATGTTTCTCTGTTTTGAAAGGCCCATCTTTTTGGCTTCAGGTACTTGCTGGATTGCTGCTGCACTGGTTTTTGAACTCAGGAAAATCTGGTTTTGCTTGCTAGACTTTTCTGCCTGGAATGGACTTGAATTTCTGTTTTTCCTAGCTCTGAATCTCTCTGAATGCATTTTGTTCTTGCTATTCTTTCCTGCATTTAGTTCTGTCTTTTCTGCTATGGAAAGAGGCATGTTTGTCCCTTGATGGACTTGAAGTTTATTGCCGAGTTATCATTGGCTGGAAATTGCCGTTGCTACATTTTCCTGAAGTATTTCATCGATTTAATTTTTTGTTTCAATTGGATTTGTTGTTTCTGTGTTATGGCCGAAATCAATTGGATTTGCTATTTCAATTGGATTTGCAGTTGCTGTTGCTGTTTTGCTGTGAATCTCTGCCTACTACTCATTGATGTACCATCATCTTGGACTTTTATGAAATTCTACTTCTTATCACATTTTGTACCATTGTGTAACCATACATTGCAAAATCATCTTTCTTTCACACGCTTAAAACCTTCTATTAATTGAATAATCATCTTTCGCCCTTTTCCTCTGCATATCTTTTTTATTCCTTCTAGGTTATCGTTTTCAATTACTAAATCCTCTTCATACATGCTTTATCTGTTAATACATTCTTTTTCCTGCAGAACCAAAACATATCTACGTGAAGAACTAGGCCCCTATTATTTCTGCTTTTGTAGTGTATAAACCCTTCAGGCAGTATGGGAAACTCAGCTAGCATCGGTGATGAAAGCCTAAGGAGGGCCGAGACATCCATACAACCAAGTTCACCTACAATTTCACAACAAGATCCATTACAAGGCATTGGAGGACCTATGACTAGGTCAAGGACTAAGAGAATGCAAGCTGCTTTTGTAACACTAATAAATGAGTTAATGGAAGCTCAAGTAGCAACTAAGATGGCCGAATCTCAGTCACAAATTATCATTCTACTTAGTATTGAAAATGAGGGATCAAATGCCAAGTCCAACTTGGAATGAAGTTAGCTAAATCCAAGTTGAAGGACAATTCCTGCTTAGCCAAAAAAAGGCAAAATAAGAAGTACCAAATCCATTGCCAAGATAAATTGAAGAAGCTTCTAAAATCTGCATGAAGAAGTTAAGGAAGCTACCAAATTCAAGACAACGAATGGAAGCTACCAAGACAAGCACATTCGGCCAAGCACAATCCAAGAAGTCTTTGGATTAGTTTTAGGTAGTTTTAGTTTAGTTATTTTCTTTTCTTAGATTAGTTGTTTCTTTTAAGTAATTGTTCCTTAGTTAGTTTTCTAAAAGGTTATGAGTTCTAATCCTTTTAGAGAATAGATTTTAGTTTCTCAAACCAGCCTTGTAACAACTATAAATAGAGGCATTCAGCCACAATGAAAGACAGAATTTGATCAATTACAAACTTGAGAGCTTTGAGCTTTTCTTTGAGTTCTAGTTTAGAACTTGCTTTGAGTCTTTGAGGATAGCCTCTTAGGTTCATGTTGAAGCTATTTTGTTGAGTTTCTTTCCCTCAACAATCTGAGTGTGCTTCTTGGTTCCAAGGATAGTCAAAGATCACATCTTGGGTCTTTGATAATTCCATTGGGTGTCAAGTGGACAAAAGCAAGGTCCTTCTTCACAAGTTGGAGTTGGTGTCTTGCTAAAGAAAGACTTAGTTCAGCCTAGAGGATGATACTAGGACCAACACTCAGATATAGGTTCAGATTCTTATTCTTTGTTTAAGATTCGTATCAATTTGGTATCAGAGCTGCCTTTGGGTTGCTCCTTGAAGTTGTTCATATACTTTGTGTTTTTGTCTCTGTTTTCTTTGTTTTTTCCACATCTTTGTTTTGTGTCTCTAAGTCCTGTTTCTGTCCATAATCTCTTCGTGATTGTCTTATTATTTTTGTGTTGAAAACTAAACAAAAAGAAGCTCCAAACAATTGTGAAATTCAGTCCCGTTCCTGTCTCGATTTTACGCTTGATTTTCTTCCGTTCTGTTTTCCAGTTTTGTCTCCATTTCTCTTGCTGTAAAAACATCTGGTTCTGTGCTATATTGCCTTGTGAATATTTCTTGATAAGAGAAGACCTTGGTTTTTGAATTGCTGCTACAAAAGTGTGCGGAAAATTATAAAAACCATAGCTACAAGAAAGCTCAGCAAAACCTGACTTTTCTGTCCTTGTTTCTTGAAGAAATTTTTTTGCCCAGAGTTTGCATTGTTTCTTCATATGGTTAATACCTGAGTAATAAGGCATCTTATTCTTTAAATTTACTATCAATTTGTACTACAAAAAGTGAAGCAAACTACTGCAATAAACCCAAACCCGTAGCTGAAGAAAAATTCAGAAACCTGAACCCAGTCCATTCTGAATTCTCCCAAGCCATTCTTGATCCTTGATCCAGTTATTTTTTGAGTATTTTCTGATTACAAGGGCTTCAATTTTCTTCCAAAAGTGTGTTGCCAAATTATAGAACCCTGCTACAAATTTAGAAACTTCTTGTTGAAGGAAAACAATCCTGAAAGCTGAAGAAAACCCTGAAAACCGACTTCCTGCTTTGAGTTCTGAATTTCGATTTGCATACTTCTTGGTTAAAAAAGTTACGAATTTTTTTTGAATTTTGTTTCCAAGATTGTGATCTAAGTTGTGAATTAGTTGCTGGAATTTTTGGAACCTTCTTGTACAAGATTTCTGCCAGAAACTTGAAGATAAATCCTGTTTGGAATTGGATTGATCCAGAATTGGAAGTTGCTATATTGTTGCATATGGTTTGATATACTGAGCAAAGAAAATTCATATTCACAAATCTCACTCATCTACAAGCACATAAAGAACCATCTTGTGTCAATTTTCTTTTCGGCCAAAGTTCCTATTTTCTGTTTTAAAGAGAATTCAGCCAAAGTGTCCTCTTTTGTCAAAGTCCTTTGTGTTTCTTGTTTTCTTCACTTTTGTTTCTTGTTTTCAAAATTTGTCTCATTTCTTGTCTTTCTTTGACCTCTAAAGATTTTATTCTTGTTTTAACTTGAATTTAATTGTCTATTTTTGTGAGACTTTTGAAGCTTGTTTTGATTAGAACTCTTAGAAAAGTGATTGAGTGTGAGTGAACCTACTCATCAACCCCATTACTATAAAAAGAGAGTTCAGCCTTATATTGGTGAGAGTTTCATACCTTGGGCAATTGGTTAAAGGGAAGTGAGGTAGGAAGATTTTTGTTACTAACCTTGTTTGTGCAGAGATGGCCGAAAATCCAGAAATTCAAGACTTGAAGGAATACTTTAAGAGTGTATCTGCAGCTCTTGAATTAATTCATAGAAGGATTCAAATAGATATTACAAGGGCTTAAGTTGCATCCAATTCGGAAGCAGTCAAGGCCGAGGAGCCTCATGAAGTTACTCAAACAAATCCTAAGAATAAAAAGAAGTCCCAAAAGGATGAAACGAGTAGCTTGTCCGAGGATGAGGAATCCAAAGATTCTAGTTCGGATGATGATCGTTCTTCTACAAGGAGTCAAAGGAAATCCAAGAAGGATGACAATCTTGCTAGTATTAAGTTACAAATTCCAGAATTTGAAGGCAAGAATGATCCGGACGCATACATGGAATGGTAGGAAAAAGTTGATTAAATTTTCGATATCCATGAATTTTCGGAAAGAAAGAAAGTTAAGTTGGCTGTAGTTGAGTTTTCTAGACATGCATCTACTTGGTGGCGAAGAACTTGTTGTCAAAGAGAGGAGAAGTTAAAGCAGCCAATTTCAACTTGGAAAGCCTTGAAAAAGGTTATGAGCAAGAGATATGTTCCCCTGCACCACAAAAGAGAGTTGTTACAAAAGCTTCAAAGCTTAACTCAAGGGAACAAAAGTGTAGATGAGTACTATAAAGAGATGGATCTAGCCATGCCACGTGCTAATATAGAAGAAGATGAAGAATCTACAATGGCAAGCTTCATGAATGGGCTTAATAGGAATATTGCTCATCTAGTTGAGTTGCATCACTATAATAATTTTGAGCAGCTATTACAAATGGCTGAAAAGGTTGAGAAGCAATTCAAGAAGGTGCCACAAAATGTGAGGAGCCCAAACACAAGCAATGATTGGCAAAACAACAACAATAATCGCCAAAGTGGAAGGTTTAATTCTTCAAGTTCCGAAAGCACTCAATGGAGAGGAAGTTCGGCTCTTAATCCAACCAATGCAAAGAAGTTCGCACCACAAAATGCTCCAAAAGTAAGTAATTTTAAACCCTTCTCAGGTTCAAATAATACTAACTCCAGTTCCTCTAGTCAATGTTTCAAATGTTTAGGCCGAGGACATATAGCCTCTCAATGCCCAAACTCATGAGCTATGACCATCTTACATGATGGAACCTATCAAAGTGAGAGTGAAGAGGAGGTAAGTAATCAAGAAGAAGACATGACCGTAAGTCATGTTAAAGACCAATAGGGCCATAAAGAGGATCAACTGAGTAGGGAGTGTATGGTGATGATAAGAGCTTTAAGTGCTCAACCTGAGGAAAACACCAAGGATCAAAGGGCTAATATTTTCCATTCTAAATGTTTAATTAATGCGCAAATTTGTATGTTAATTATTGATGGAGGATCTTGTACTAACCTTGCTTCTACTTATCTTGTAGATAAATTAAAGCTCAAATGTTCCTTGCATCCTAATCCATACAAATTGTAATGGATGAATCAGAGTGGATCTCTTCGAGTCACAAAGCAAACCTTAGTAAATTTTCCAATTGGGAATTTTATTGACCAAGTTCTTTGTGATGTTGTTCCTATGCAGGCCACTCACTTGCTATTAGGATGACCATGGGAGTATGATAGATATGCAAATCATTCCGTGAGAACTAATAAGAATCAACTCAATAAGAATGGAAAAGTCTTCATGCTAGCACCATTGCCACCCTCAGAAGTTAGTAAGTTTCAACAACAACAAAGGCTGAGGCAAATAGAATGGATGAAAAAGCAGAAGGAGGTTGAAGAAGGTCAAAATTTTGCTCAATTCGTGAGTACACAAATTTCTTCAACTTCAAAATGTAAGACTTCAGTTCTCATGAGTGAAACTAAAGGAGCACAGCCATCAATTGAAAATTTTAAAGGTAGTTTCTACGCTTGCATGAGAGATGTTGATAGAGCCTTAAAAGCAAATAAGAATTTTATGCTAATTATTTTTCAAGAGGCATTATTTTCTAATGATGAGTTGACTTGCCTTTGCAAGTCAAAGCTGTTTTGCAGGAATACGAAGATGTCTTTCCAAAAGATCTCCCTAAAGGACTACCACCTTTAAGGGGAATTGAGCATCAGATTGACTTCATTCCTGGAGCAGTAATTCCCAATCGACCAGCCGACCGAGCCAACCCAGAAGAGACCAAAGAGCTCCAACGGCAAGTTGAGGAATTGCTAGACAAAGGTCATGTACGGGAAAGTCTTAGTCCATGCGCAATTCCAGTCATCCTTGTTCCAAAGAAGAAAGGTAAATGGAGAATGTGCACTGATTGTAGAGCTGTTAATAAGATTACAATTAAGTATAGACATCCAATACGTCGCCTTGATGACATGTTTGAAGAATTGCATGGGTCTAAAATTTATACTAAAATTGACTTTAAGAGTGGGTATCATCAAATACACATTAAAGATGGAAATGAATGGAAAACTGCTTTTAAGATTAAATTTGGTTTGTATGAATGGTTAGTCATGCCTTTTCGATTAACTAATGCACCTAGCACATTCATGCGATTAATGAATCATGTATTTAGGCAATTCATAGGAAAATTTGTTGTAGTGTACTTTGATGGCATACTCATTTATAGCAAGAACTTAGAAGAGCATATTAAACATATTAGATTCGTTCTAAGTGCCTTGTGCGAAAACCGGTTGTTTGCTAATATCAAGAAGTGTACCTTTTGTGTGGAAAGTGTTATATTTCTAGGATTTTTTGTTAGTTCCAAAGTATACAGGTTGATCAAGCAAAAGTCGAGGCTATAACCTCCTGGCCAAGACCTACAACCGTGCATGAGGTAAGATCTTTCCATGGTCTTGCCTCATTCTATAGGGGGTTTGTCAAAGATTTTTCTTCAAAGGCTGCCCCTCTTAATGATCTTGTTAAGAAAAATGTTCCATTTATTTGGGGTGAACGTCAAGAACAAGCATTTAATCAATTGAAGGAAGATCTTACAACTGCACCTGTTTTAGCTTTACTTAACTTTAACAAAACTTTCGAGCTTGAATGTGATGCCTCAGGTACAGGTATTGGCGTAGTTTTGAATCAAGAGGGCCGACCCTTAGCCTATTTTTCTGAAAAGTTAAATGGGGCTGCTCTCAATTGTCCAACTTACGATAAAGAGCTTTATGCAATCATTCGTGCCTTAGAGACATGGCAGCATTACTTGTTGTCTAAGAAATTTGTTATACATACTGATCTTGAGTCTCTAAAGTACTTGCATGGGCAAGGTAAGTTGAATAAGAGACATGCCAAGTGGAGTTCATTTCTCGAAACATTTCCCTATGTTATCAGGTATAAAAAAGGTAAGGAGAATGTTGTCGCAGATGCACTTTCGCGAAGGTCTATTCTCTTAAGCTCATTAGATACTAAAATTTTGGGATTTGAATATATTAAAGATCTTTATTCTACTGATCCTGATTTTTCTAGTGTTTATACAACTACTGAACAAGGAGCCTTTAATAAATTTTATAGGCACAATGGTTTCTTGTTCTGCGACAAACAATTGTGCGTGCCAAATTGCTCACTTCGGGAGTTATTGTTGAGAATCCCACTCTGGGGGTCTTATTGGTCATTTTGGAGTTTTAAAGACATATGACATTCTAACTAAGCATTTCTCTTGGCCTAATATGAAGGGAACGTAGAAAGGCTTTGTAGTTCATGCATTCAATGTCGTATGGCTAAGTCTACTTCTAACCCTCACAGTTTATATACCCCTTAACATGTTCCTTTTATGCCCTGGACTGACATTTCTATGGATTTTATCTTAGGGTTACCAAGGTCACAAAGGGGTAAGGATTCCATTTTTGTAGTTGTTGATAGATTTTCTAAAATGGCTCACTTTATACCTTGCAGGAAATCGGATGATGCAAAACATGTGGCTGACTTATTCTTTGAAGAAGTCATTCGGCTCCATGGGGTTCCACGAACCATAGTGTCCGATTGCGATGTCAAATTCTTAAGCTATTTTTAGAAAACTCTGTGGGGAAAGATGGGCACAAAATTATTATTTTCCATCATGTGTCATCCACAAACTGATGGACAGACAGAGGTAATGAATCGTATTCTTAGTACTTTGTTGCGTGCTTTAATTAAAAGAAATCTGAAAGATTAGGAAGCATGCATACCGATAAGCCTAGTTTGCTTATAATAGAACTGTCCATTCTACTACTGGTCATTCCCCATTTGAGGTTGTTTATGGTTTTAACCCACTAACCCCTCTTGACTTAGTGCCATTGCCAAGCAATGAGCAAGTGAATCTTGATGGTGCAGCAAAAGCAAAGTTTGTTCAACAACTGCATGAGAAAGTATGTCTTCAAATCCTTAAGAAGAATGAACATTATGCTCAAGTTACTAATAGAGGGAAGAAACAAGTTATCATACAACCCGGGGATTGGGTGTGGATTCACATGAGAAAAGAAAGGTTTCCAGCTCAACAAAGAACTAAGCTTCATCCTCGAGAAGATGGTCCTTTCCAAGTCATTACACGTGTAGGCAAGAATGCATACAAGC
This sequence comes from Gynochthodes officinalis, assembly GCA_020080225.1. Lineage (NCBI taxonomy): Eukaryota > Viridiplantae > Streptophyta > Magnoliopsida > Gentianales > Rubiaceae > Gynochthodes > Gynochthodes officinalis. The sequence goes on from CM034620.1 coordinate 7,799,337, forward strand.
TCGACCTTCCAGGTGACTATGGAGTTAGTGCTACATTTAATGCGTCTGACCCGTCCTTCTTTGAATTCGATGACGAGTTTATGGACTCGAGGACGAGTCCTTTCAAAGAAGAAAGGACTGATGAAAACCTAAGGAGGGCTGAGACATCCATACAACCAAGTTCACCTACAACTTCACAACAAGATCCATTATAAGGCATTGGAGGACCTATGACTAGGTCAAGGACTAAGAGAATGTAAGCTGCTTTAGTAATACTAATAAATGAGTTAATGGAAGCTCAAGTAGCAGCTAAGATGGCCGAATCTCAAATTATAATTCTACTTAGTATTGAAGATGAGGGATCAAATGCCAAGTCCAACTTGGAATAAAGTTCGCCGAATCCAAGGTGAAGGACAATTCCTGCTTAGCAAAAAAAAGGCAACATAAGAAGTTCCAAATACATTGCCAAGATAAATTGAAGAAGCTTCTAAAATCTGCATGAAAAAGTTAAGGAAGCTACCAAATTCAAGACAACAAATGGAAGCTGCCAAGACAAGAACATTCGGCCAAGCACAATCCAAGAAGTCTTTGCATTAGTTTTAGGTAGTTTTAGTTTAGTTATTTCCTTTTCTTAGATTAGTTGTTTCTTTTAAGTAATTGTTCTTTAGTTAGTTTCCTAAAAGGTTATGAGTTCTAATCCTTTTAGAGAATAGATTTTAGTTTCTTAAACCAGCCTTGTAACAACTACAAATAGAGGCATTTAGCCACAATGAAAGACAGAATTTGATCAATTACAAACTTGAAAGCTTTGAGCTTTTCTTTGAGTTCTAGTTTAGAACTTGCTTTGAGTCTTTGAGGATAGCCTCCTAGGTTCATGTTGAAGCTATTTTGTTGAGTTTCTTTCCCTCAACAATCTAAGTGTGCTTCTTGGTTCCAAGGATAGTCAAAGTTCACTTCTTGAGTCTTTGATAATTCCATTGGGTGTCAAGTGGGCAAAAGCAAGGTCCTTCTTCATAAGTTGGAGTTGGTGTCTTGCTAAAGGAAGACTTAGTTCAGCCTAGAGGACGATACTAGGACCAACACTCTGATATAGGTTCTGATTCTTATTCTTTGTTTAAGATTCGTATCAATCGGTCAACCTTTTAACACGCTAGGTAGACGTGTCTCCTTGTTAACTTTGTCTTTAAATTATTTGTCACTTTGTTGTTAATATTTGCTGCATATTTATTTTAACTAACTCGATGTTTGGCAATAATGTTCATGTTTGAATATCCCTCCCGGGTTCGCGGTCGCAGGAAACAAAGGGTTAGATCCTAGTCATTCAGCCTCAATTTCAAGGCCTAACTCAGCCGCAATAGGTATATTCAAGCCTTATTCATCTTCGTATTGCATTATATAGAAACTGTTGGAATTATATTCACTCTTTTCAATTACATATTCTTTTTTTCCTTTCTTCATTTTGGGCCATGGTATGACATGCTTTTGAAGATTTCAACTTTCAAATTTTAAGTCCAATATGCCTACGTATATTGTTTGAAGACATGTTTGTGCTTCGTTGCCATGTTATATTTCTTTTTTGTTCTATTTATTCGCTATGAAAGAGCAAGTGCCTGAATTATGATATTGCATCTTTGAGTAATTATAAAATTTTTAATTCGTTTGCTTTGCTCTTTAATTTGTATCGTCTCCTATTGTCAATATAGGTTTCCAAATCTGGGATAATATGTATTATGTGAATGTTGATTGCTTTGTTTCCCTAAATCACTAGAACATACTCAAGCCGACGGATAAGTCATGGATGAATATAGTGCATAGGACAAAGGACAATAGATTTGAGTTGGGTGTTCAAGAGTTCTTGAAATTTGCATATCGTAATAAGGAACCGTCGTCCAAAATCCCCTGCCCTTGTAAAAGTTGAAACAACTTTCATTTGTGTGACAAAGACACTGTGTACTTTCATTTGATGCAATGGGGAATATGAAGGGATTATCATAGGTGGATATACCATGGTGAGGTGTATGAAGACACTTTGGAGAACGAATAGGTTGAGGGTGAGAATTTGGGTGATGTTGATGATGATGATGATGTTTATGATGATGACCTTAATGAAATGTTGAATGGGAGCAAAATTGGCAGACCAATGAGTGTAATACTAATTCGTGTTCTGAGGCCGACACCCTTCGTCACTTATTTGCAGAATCGAAGGAGAAATTATATCATATTTGTCAGGGATTTTCCAAATTATCATTTGTCGTTACACTTCTACACTTGAAGACCATTAGTGGTTGGACGTCGAAATCTTTTGACTCCTTGCTTAACATATTTCAAAAAGCCCTCCCAAGTTTAACTTCACTTCCAAAAAATTTGTACGAATGTAAGAAAATCATCTGAGCCTTGGGGTTCAAGTGTGAGAAAATCCATGCATGTGTCAATGATTGTGTGTTGTTCTGTAATGAATACGCAACTCTAAAAGAATGCCCAAATGAACATTGCCGAGAGGCTAGATTTTCTAGGGAGGGGTCAAATGTTCCGAGAAAGGTGCTTCGGTACTTTCCCATTAAACCAAGATTGCAAAGGTGGTTCATTGATTCAGATGTAGCAGGTGACATGAGGTGGCATAAAGAGAAACAGGTTGAAAATGAAAATGTAATGAGACACCCCGCAGATAGTTAGGCTTGGAAGCATTTTGATAGTGTGTTTCCTTCTTTCGCTGCAGACCCCCGGAGTGTGCGATTGGGTCTTGCTACCGATGGATTCAATCCGTTTGAGAATATGAGCAATGCATACAGTGTGTGGCCCGTCTTTCTCATACCTTACAATTTGACCCCCTAGAAGTGCATGAAGGAGCTATACTTCATGATGTCACTATTAATTCCTGGCCCTAAGTCACCAGGAAATGATATCAATGTGTATTTGTAGCCCTTAATTGATGAATTGAATGAGTTATGGGTGGGTGTGGATGCTTATGATGCTTACAAGAGTGAACAGTTTACACTATGTGCTACTCTCTTGTGGACTATTAATGACTTCTTTGCGTATAGAATGTTGTCGAGTTGGGCTACAAAAGGGTACACAGCTTGTCCAGTTTACATGGATGAGACATCTTCACAATACTTGCCGCACAGTAGAAAAATTTATTACATGAGACACCGTCGGTATCTCCCACCCGACCACCAATGGCGAAGGGATAAAAAGAATTTTGATGGGAGAGTCGACTTTCGTGAGGCATTAAGAATTAAGGAAGGTGAAGAAATGCTGTGGGATATTGACACGGCCATCCCCTACCCATATTGCTTTGGTAAGTCTTCTGTACAAGGCCGAAGAAAGAAGCCAAAGCATGTTGACGCAGGAGGTCCCAATTGGCGTAAAAAAAGTGTGTTCTAAAACTTGCCATATTGGGCAACCCTGAAGCTGCGACACAACTTAGACATTATGCATGTGGTGAAAAATGTGACTGAAAGCTTGGTTTCAACAGTATTCAACATTAAGGGTAAGACCAAAAACACTTGGAAATCTCAAAAGGATTTAATGGAACTTGGAGTGAAAAAGAGTTTACATTTGCAAGCACACGGTGATTCCTTTCGGATGCCTATGGCCTCATATCATTTTAGTAACAATGAGCAGAAGAAGGCCGTTGACCTAATTAAGTCTTTGAAGTTTCCAAATGGGTTTGTTTCCAATCTCTCTCATTGCATAAAAAAGAGGGAAATCCAATTGTCGGGGATGAAGAGTCATGACTTTTACGTCTTTGTCCAATGGATTATGCCTCTTGTTGTTAGGGGATCCCTGACAAGAGACGTGAGAAATGTTTTGTATGAACTAAGTCAATTTCTGCAAAGATTGTGTGCACAGACAAGTTACATAGATGTTTTGGAGAAGGATGAAATGTAAATAGCTATTTTATTATGCAAGCTAGAGAGAATCTTTCCCCCTTCGATGTTCGACATAATGCTGCATTTGCTGATTCACTTGCCATATGAAGCACGAATAGCAAGGCCATTGTAGTATTGATGGATGTTTCCATTCAAGAGGTATTGACACGATTTATTAAAGCTGTCAACCTTTTTCCGCGTGTAAATAACAAGTATGATTATTCACCAAATGTTTGTAGGAAAATGGGCAATCTAAAGGGGTATGTGCGTAACAAAGCACGACCGGAAGGATGTATTACAAAGCGATACATAGACCATGAATGTTTGTAATTTTGTTCAATGTGGCTGAACAACGTGGAGACCATATTCAATAAAAGAGAGCGAAACAATGAGCATATAGATGGTGTGGGTGAAATATCTGTTTTCTCTTGTAGGGGTTGACCAATTGGTATCCGAATTGTTGTGTTCTGGGTGACGCAGTGTCGGGAAATCTTCACACCTTCATTCTGGACAATTGGGAGGAAATAGAGGACCTAGTGCAGTGTGTCATATTATACATCTTTTAGGATTTTTTACATATATTCTGCACATGCTTACATTTAATGATTCTATAATGTGACCAGAGAGCAGAAGGTACTGCTGGTGAAACAAGAATATGAGAACGTGTATGATGGACATATCTACCAATTTCCAGAATGGTTTTGTAATCGAGTAAGTGTCATAATATGACTCGAAAAAGAAAATGTAGATGTGCATGCAAAGTTATATTGTGGTAATGAACCAAAATGTACTGCTGTAGGTAGCATCAAGCCCTTAAGTGTATGGTGAAGAAATCTAGGCGTTGGCAATCGGACCAATTAATTGAAAACTGGTATAGTGGCTGCTTTGTTAATGGTTACAGGTTTCACATCCTTAGCTGCGATGGAAATAGGAAAATTCAAAATAGTGGTGTAGTAGTGAAGGGTGAATATGGGAACAATATGATTCATTTTTATGAGGTATTGCAAGATGTGTTGGTAGTTGAGTACCTTGGATCTAATAATAAAGTTTTGGTTTTCTAGTGTGATTGGTTTAGGCTTTGCGATGCAAGTGGGATGCAAATTGATAGGGAAAGTGGCCTCACTAGTGTCAACATGTCTAGAAAATGGTATATAGAGCAGCTTTATGTGTTGGCATCTCAAGTTAAGCAAGTTTTCTATGCTTCGGACTTAAAACTTGGCGCCAACTAGCATGTCGTCCAGAATATTAGTCCACGAAGATTCTATGATGTTCCTGAAAATGGTGAGGAAAGTGAAGTAGTAGGTGTTTACCAGAAAAAAGAGCAAACTATTGATCTGTTTCTTGATTTGAATATGAATGTGCTAGAGTTGACAAGGGGTTCAGCCACATTGCAAGTGGTTGATGGCTTAGTTGTAGGAGGTGATAGCAATACAAAAATATCGCAAGGTGTTCGGGTGGATGTTGATTCATTCATTAATGATGAAGCTCTTGATTCCTCAAGTTCGCAATCAATTGCGGAGGATGAGAAAAAGTGGGAAGATGATAGTAGTGATTCAGAATAGGAGTAGTTTGTATGAAAGTGAAGGTTTCGAAATCAACAGAGTGTATTGTGTATCGTTGTTGTGTTTGAAGTATATGCACAAAATGGCCAATTCTTTATTTTATGCACTTACATCAACTAGTGAGATGGGATTTAGTAAAGTAAATATGAGGTCCGAACCACGTACGTATGGCGGGCATTTATAGTTATTTGCATGTTGAGGACTCCATCTCATATTTGTGTTCTTTAGTTATAAAGATGTTGTAAAATTGCCCATCCCACATTTACATTCTTAGACAATCGTAAATACTTACCATACGAAGTATACATGTTATGTTTGAATTTTGTTGCATTTCCATGTAACTTTTTCGTCCCTATTCAAGTCTATATTTACTTGTTTTTAACTTCAAGCATGGAAGTTTAAGGATTTGTGACAAACTATAAACATGTATTTTGTACCAACTGTTATGGACAACCTTTATGTAGGAAAGGGTATTGTTCGACTTTAAATTATGCACAAAGTTGAAAAAATGTTATTTCTCCAAAAATTGTGAAATACTATACCAATGTTGTTAAGTGGGTGTCAATGCAGTGATGGCTGGACCAGGTAAAAGAGGAACAAGTAAAAGGCAACCTGTTCCTCGAACACCCAGAAGGATAACACGGTTGATGAACACACAAGCTGAAATAGAACAAGGCCAAACCCTTTGGAGAAGTGCAAGACTCACGCCTGTTAAGGCAACTCTAATTGTTCTTGAGAATAGAGATGAGGAAGTCCCGGCTGCACCAATTGTTCGGTGAATTGCAAGCGTACAATATCAACAAGTAATAAAGTGATAAGTAGAGTATCGTTCCCATGAGGATTGTTTTCAATTTAACCAATTACTTACCAATATGATTAATTCAACAACAAGCTAGCCAATTAAAAAGCTTTCATGCAATTTAACTAAACTTAACAAAGAATGAAAATTTATAACAATAAACAAATACTAAAAATTTACCAATTTAATAAAGATGTTAGAGATTTCGATTTCACTTAATCAATCCTAATTAACTCTCTTGACTTGTCATGAAATTAACTTAAATTCCAAATTATGATGGTGAAATTTCCGTAACGTAAATTAATAGCCGACATCGGTCTAATAACCCTATTTAGATTAAAATCAACTCACACTTGGTCTAGGTGAATTTAGATTTCTAAATGCATTAAGAACTATGGAAATTCCCGGATTCAATCTAAGTAGCCACGACTTAGTTCTACTACCGAAACCACATGAACAACCTAGATTATTACCGTCTAAATTGAATTCACGGTTTAATATCACATGAGCACATGCATGTTATCTCCACACGGTATCAAACAAGCATCAAAAATCAATTAAGTGGTGATCAATCACCTAAAAGCATTAAGAACATGATATTAAACTCATAATTGAAATATAGGTTGCATGAACAAGTCTTAAGAATTAATTATTCATGATTAAGATCCATCTAATCTCTAACAAAAGAAATTAGAAAATAATGAAAGTTAAACTAACAACAAAAATAAAAATAGACATAATTAAAATTAAAACAAATTCTGAAAATTAAAGTAATGATATAAAAGCTCTAAAATAGTTAATACTTGAAATAAACTACTACTAGAAGTTCATAACAAAATAAGAGAAATAAACTACTAAAATTTAAGACAAGAAAAGGAAACTAATATTGCCAAACTAACTAAGTAAAGAAAGACAAGAAAAGACAAAATCAAAGACTTGAAGTCAACAACAAAATTCTGCAAGCTTTGTGTTCAACACCCGAAGCTTCCAAAGAAATCAAAACAAACAATTATTTGCTGCTTCTCTTTAAGTCAAGCTTGGCGGCTGTGGTCTCTATTCTTCCTAAGACAAACTAAAACAGAATAGAACAAAGAAAGAGACGGAGGTGTGCAGCCTAGGAACGGAAGGCAATCAACTGACTGGTTTTGATGAAGAAAACCGATAGCAGGAAACTAAAATTCTGAATAAGTCGGAGAACAAGAAGAAGCACTAAAACAGAAACTCAAGAAGTAAAACGTGAGGCTACAAGGATCAAGATTGACTGCTAAAATACTTTGAAGGAAATAAAAGACGGCTACCAAAATTCTGCAAAAGAAAGTTGAAAACAGCAACTGGAATTTGTAGAAGGAAAAAAACCGAAACAAAGCTTCTGAAATTTCTAAAGAAAACAACGGCTGTTCTTCCAAACTAAAGAAAGAAAACAGAAAGAAAAAACTTTTGCTAAACCTAAAGAAAACACTAAAAAGAGTGGAAGTGCTGCTCCTAAACTAAAGACCGAAAGGAAGAACAAAAGAAAAGAAGTCTAGCTGTTGTTCTAACAAAACAGAAAACAAAAAGAAAAAAGAAAGAAAAATCTGCTAACTCTAAACTAAAGCTAAGGAAAAAAAGAAAAGAATGAAGTGCTCCTACTACTACTCCTAAACTAATGAAAGAAAAGAAAAAAAAAGGAATAGAAGAGTGGGTTGCTGTCCTTCTTCCTCTCGGTTGTGTGCTTTATATAGAGCCAAAGATTTGTTGCTTCTTTCTAAATTCTACATATCCAAATCCTTCTTTGTTTTGCTCTTTGTCTTCAACTTGAAATCAATCTCTTTTGCTTCCAAATCCCAACCGACTTTTGTTTCCAAATTTCAGTAGCTTTCCTCTCCTTGTTTTGCTGCCCGATTTCTTCTTTTCTAAATTGTACTGAGCTTTGTTTCCTTCTTTCTTTGTTGTCCGAATTTTTGTTTCCTTTTTCTCTCTTTTCTTTTCTCATTGTGTTTCTTTGTTGCAACTCAGCTCTCTTATTTCCAATTTGCAATTGACTTCCTTTTCTCTTTTTGACTGAAAAATGCTTTTTGTCTTCTTCCTAGTTGCACTTTACTTGTATTTCCTTTTTTGTAGCATTCTTTCTTTTTCTTTCAATTACACGATCGCTTTCTTCTTTTTTTCTTGATTCGGCTCTTGTTGTTCAGCTGTTCTTTGTGCTCAACTTTGTGTAGCTGAAATAAGCTCTCAAATTGTAGCTTTGCCTTTCCTTTTTGCTTTATTCTTGGCTTTTGAAAATGACAAAATCACTAGTTAGTCCTTTGATCTTGAAATTAGAAGAAAAATTCAAGATTAAGCTCAAAAGTTCTAACAATATTAGATAACTTGAAGATTATAAAATCAAAGGATAATTGGCCAAAATATGTAAAAACAAATTAAAACATACGCCAATTTCTAACCAAAGTGAATAAAAATACCCTATATAAAATAGAGTTATCACCAATAGTGCCCAATATTCCAACTAGGGAAAGCACAAACATACTTCCATCAAAATTTCTTGCTCCTAGAAGAAGTGCACACCTTACACTAGCAAAGGCAGCTCCCACGTTCTAGCTGAGAGATGAAGAGAAAGAAGATGATGAATTTGCAAGTGCAGATGGCAATGTTCTTCAAAATCAGCAAGTTCATCGTTTCCTTGACTTGATGGATCCTACACATTCCCGAGACGACTTAATCCTAAGGGCCCGGCAAAATATTGGTTGGTAGGTGGATCAACCAAACAATGATTTGGTTGGAGGTGATTCGCAACAGCAACAGCAACAGCAAGCTGGATCAACTTCGTGAGGTAAATTCTAATAACACATTGGCGATGTTCCTATATTTGTTACAAGAAGGTGGTTGAATCAAAGCTATGAGTATAGTATTTTTATGGTTCAACATTGTCACAAAATTGAATTGGAGTGGTACTTCGCTTTCATGAAATTTTTACTCTGTATTGCATAAACACCGTAACATGAATTATATATGTAAAATTTTTAATCGTGGGAGTAATTATTGTGGTTCTAGTATGCAGTTTTAGTAAATGTAATAGAGAGTCATTTCACATTTCATTTATGGTTTTCGATTCGGAGTTAAATGTGTTACATCATTACTTCTTGGTTTTGAATTAAAAATTCCCTAGGCACATCCATTACAAGGAGACCCACGAGGAATCTAAGGGCTTCAAAAAACCATGGGGATGTAAGAGTTGTCATCGAAGTTGATAGCGTTGCTGGTCATTTAGTAGGGTTAGATAGTCAAAAGTTGATCACAAAGGGTGGATGTATAGTTCGGCAATTTGCTAAGTTTGATGGTTCTGGATGGAAAAAGCAAGATGAACAGTTGAGGGAGGGAATGATTGGCAAGTGCACGGTAAGATGTTTTACGTGAAAGATTACATAACATTCTAATTGTGAGGATCACCAATTGGTTGTTTATGCTTGTTGTGAAGGCTGTTTTTTTTTTTTTGGGATACTACAAATTTTGCATGCATTTTAATTTGCTGCATTACTATGAATTGGCGCTTTGATATTGGTTCAGTTGCTATGTTCATTTGATTGCTTGTAACTGTGTTACAAGGTTTTCCTAAATGTTTGCCACTCTTTAGGATTTCTATCAACAAACTAGGTGCTATTAGAGTACCTTCCAATTGACGTAAATAATTTCTTTGTTATATGTCTTCTAATTATTCAATATGAATTTTCCCCGAACCGATAATGTAAACCATACATGTCTAGGAGAACTTCAACTATGATGGTAGTGCCTCAATGCAAAATGCACTGTTGAAGCAACTTGCAAGGCAATATAGCAATCGTCAATACAAGTTGCATATTCACTTCCAGAAATTCCCATGCAAAGAGGATGCAATGAAGCATATTCTCACAAATGTCCCAGAAGATGATTGGATTAAACTCTGTCATTATTTTGATTTTGATGAGTTTAAGGTTTAGATCATTTATATCCATGAATTTATGTTTATCAAGTTTAGGTTCCCACAAGGCATGAAACACATTACGGACCTCACTTCATTTTCCCTCCAACAGACAATGAGCAATAGAAAGAAGGGAAACCGCGCGAAAAACAGCACACCACCAACTGTTGGCTCGGTGTCGATTTCAAGGACTGTGTATGAGTTTGTAAGTATGGGCAGCTTGTACTTATTAATGTCGTTTTTACTTCCTACCAAAAAAAATCGAAAAAATTTGGTTGTTTTTATATTTCATCTAATGTGATTATGGAAAATTTGCAGCGAAAGGATGGCAAGGAAGTCACTTCTATTGATTGCTATGAGATTGGTCATTTTTCAAAAAAGCAAACAAAAATGGTCAATGAACAAGCGAAAAAATTATTGGTACCTTCTTAATTCAAATCCTTCTCAATTTTTTCATTGTTATATTTCAATTTATGTTTCTGATTTTGACATATTTGTTGACTATGTAGAATGAGATACGAGAGGAGGAGGCCAGCTCTTTGCGATCCCCGGCAGAGATTTGCACTGACAAATTGCACAAAATACCTGGGCATAGTAGGGGTGTTTCTATGCCTACAAAGAGTGTTATGGTGGCTGAAAATCTACAATCCGAAGTGGACCAACAAAGAAAAAGGCCTAATGCTACGGAGGAACATGCAAATGCGCTGACAGAAAAAATTGCAACCCAAGAATGTGAGTTGAATATACTCAAGGAAAAGCAAGATGGGATGCAAGCACAAATGGAGACTTTGATGGCGGAGGTGCATCGATTGTCTAGAGCATAGTCTAGAGATGAGGTAAGTGCATACTTTAAACATTAGTTGCATGATTTTTTTTAATGCAACTGGTTTTCTGCTATTTTTCATTTTACTGCACATTTTAGTCTACACAAATTGCTGCACATTTGAGTTTACACAAAAGAGAAAATCTTCATTTTCTTTTCTTATTACTGAAGCAGCCATTCTTCAAGTTTCAACCCAACACATTTGTAATAACTTTGTTTGCTATCATGAGTTGTGGGGTTTCGAAATTTTGTGGCCTGCGGGCAATATTATATTTCAATCGTCCAAATTTTGCCAACCATAGAGTCTTGTCCTTTTGCACAATTCCAGATTGTTCATCAACTTCATTTGTGTGGGACAGCAGACATTTAGTTGTTCAAATATTGATTTATTTCTTTTCACACATATTGTAATTATTTAATTGAATCCCTTTGTGATTAGCGGTTGTAAAATGAAGCTGGCCAGATTGTAAAATCTATTTTGTTATTTCTGTTCTTTTGTGATTAGCATTTGTAAAATGAAGGTGGTCAATTCGTAAATTCTGTTTTGCTCTTGCCATTGTTCTTGTGGTGGTTTCCGGCTAGTTTGTTCTCATTCATGTTTTATGGTTAGCGGTTGTAAAATGAAGGTGGCCAATTCATAAATTATGTTTTCTCTTACAAGAATCCAGCCGAACATTTCATTTTAGGTTTGCTTGAACTTTGAAATGTAATGTTCCTAACGTGGACTATTTGTTATCTCACTTCTCTTCTGGCTACACTATGTATATAGTCCATATTTTTGGTTTAGTACTAATGGAGGCAAGTTATATACTTCTTTTAATTCACTAAGCTTGTGATGGGTTATATGGACAAGTATGTCAAGGGATACATGTCTACCAGCTGTGGTTTGTTCTTGCATTTATTTTAGAGTCATTGTGTTATTAGATAACTAAACTATCCCTGTAACCGAACTAACTTTTATGGCTTTCTTCAAAGAAATTGATTTTTTCTTTTATGCTTTCAGTGAATCAATCTTCTCTATGCTTGGCATGTACACAGTGGACAGATGATGGTGCTCTTCACACTTTACTGATGCTATTTGGTAATCTTTTTTGTGAATTATATTATGGGACTCTTTTGTATTTATGGAACACAGTTATATGATAGCTACCCATATGAAACATTAATAATGGTTTCTTGGCACCAATATTTTGAAGGTGCTTTTTGTAAATGTGGCTCTAGACATCTTTTGGATTTTAGGCCTGCTTTTGGAATGTCACTCTAGCTATTTTGGATTTTGCTTGCTAGAAGTTGGATTTATCTATTAGATAGCTCTAAAGCTTTTCATTCATTTTTCCTACAACATGTAGGACGGAAATCTTGTTGATTAGCTACCACTTTTTGGGTGATATTGTCTCTTGCATGATGTTTTAGTCTTGCATTCCTATGTAGTTGAATGAATTACTTTTCACACATTTGTGCTATACACTTATCTTTTTTATTGTTAGTGTAGTTGTGGTATTTACTTGTATGGATGTTTATTAATCTTGGATGTTTATGAATGTTGGATATTTTGGATTTTGAGTCATAGTATCTAATGCAACTTCACCAAGAATGTCGTCAAAATAGTCAAGCATCTTTCATTTTCCTACTTTTATTTGTTATTAGAGAAGTCGTGGTATTTCTTTGATATATGTTTATGAATGTCACATGTTGTCGATTGTTAGTAATCGTGAGGAATGCTATTTCACTAAGAACATCATCACAAAAGTTGACACTAATTCATTTGTCTTCATAAATTTCTTCACAACACGTGCAGTGACCAAAATATGTCGTCACTATTTTTTCTAGGCGATTTTACAATTTACTAACAACAAAATTCCGTCACTAAAATAGAGGATAAAATTACTTTTGTTGACAACAATTATGGTCACCAAATGTCATCACTATTGTGTTCATTCATTCACTTATTTGCTGACGAGAAATTGTCGTCATCAATCGCCCACTAATTTAGTGACGACATTTTATCGTGACCAAAGTCGTAACTATTTCATTCCAGCTTACAACATTTAGTGACCACTTCTTTTGGTCACCATTTGTGTCACGTGACCCAAACTCTACTTAGTGACCACTTTTTCCGTCACCAAAGTCATCACCAAATTCGTTGACTTTGTAGCACTTAGTGACTACAAATTGTCGTCACCTAGTCGTCACTATTTGGCGTTGATCAAGTTTTAGTGACCAGTTGGGACATTTGGTGAGGACAAAACAACCCCTTTAGTGACCAAAATTGTCGTCGCTAATTGGTGACCATTTCGCATGCAGTCACTGAATTGGCCTTTTGGTGACGACATTTTTCCCAGTAGTCACTAAATACCTTTAGTGTCAGAGCATTAGTGACAAGGGGGTGACCACCCCTTTTGTCGTCACTAAAGACTATTAGTGATGACAATTGCCCTTTTAGTGACCAAAATCGACTAGTCACTAAAGGCCATTTTTCTTGTAGTGGTTTAACAATTTGAATGGAGATTTTTATTTCGTTTTTTATCACAAAAATAAAAGGCAAATTTAGAAGAAGATTAAAGGTAGAACAAGAATGTAGATATACAAAACAAGAACGCAAAAATCAGAGAAATAGAAACACAAAACAAACGATAAAAATTGGGACAGAAATTGGGCAGAATTTTTACACTCGGGTGGAACTTTTTCTTTTGGTTTTTAAGCATGGAATTAAGAAGAATTTGAACAAGTATTCACAAGAACAACACAATACTTACAGCACACAAGAGCAGTAAGTTGGAAAGAAAACAAATACATACAAAAAGATATGAACAACTTCAAGGAGCAACCCAAAGGCAGCTTTAATGCCAACTTGATATGAATCTTAAACCAAAGATTAAAATTTGAACATATACTAGAGTGTAGGTCCTAGTATCATCCTCTAGGTTGAACTAACTCTTTCTTTAGCAAGACACCAACTCCAAGATTGAAGAAGAACCTTATTTTTTTCCACTTGACACCCGAAAGAAATTATCCAAAACTCAAAGTTGCGAATTGGACTGTCCTTGGAACCAACCGGCACACTCAGATTGTTGAGGGAAAGAAACTCAACAAAACAGCTTAAACATAAACCTAAGAGGCTATACTCAAATACTCAAAGCAATTTCTAAACTAGAACTCAAAGAAAAGCAATAAAGCTCTCTGGTTTGTAATTAATCAAATATGTCTTTTCTTGTGGCTAAATGGCCTCTATTTATAGATTACGATGTATAGCTACGAGGAAATCTATCCTCTAAGAGGATTAGAATTCTTTGCCTTTTAGGAAACTAATTACTAAAAAGAAAGACTCCTAATCTAAGAAAAAGGAAATAAACTAAAAGACTCCTAATCTAATAAAAGGAAATAAAACAAAGTTGCCTAAAACTAATCCAAGTGTTGATTGGATTGAGTCAACTGCTTCGGAGCTTCCTCATTTACATTTGGAAGCTTCTTTAATTCATCATGGATATGGATTTGGAAGCTTCTCTAATCATACTATGCCATCGATCATGAAGGAGAAACAACATAATGTTGCCTAAACTTAATATTGCTCAAAGCTAAATCCAAGTGTGGTTTGGATTTGCTTGAGGTTGGCGGCTGAATTGTGTTGCAAACTTCCAAATTAGAACCTTTCAAATGCGAAATTGGATTGTGATGAGAAGTAGCCTAAGGATCTTGATTACACAAGTGAAAATCAGCCACAGTCAATCCTTCATTCTTGATTCTTCATTGATGACTAGAATGACATATGATGAACTAGGATCAGAAGTCTTCCTTGCTTTTCTTGCTGCCTTGACTTGAGCTTCAATTAACTCAATTATAAGAGATGTTAAGGAAGATTGCATTCTCTTAATTCGTGACCTAGTCATAGGCCCTCCAATGCCTTGCAATGGATCAATGTGTGGATGTCTCTTTGTAGGTGAATTCTCAACTGAACATCCAACTTGTGCTCTTAGATTTGTCTATCTTAAATTTGGTTGAGTTATCTTGGCTAGATGGTTGATTGTTACAACCTTGGCTCTAATATTTTCATCACTAAACTTTACTCGTAATAGGGTGAACTATAAAAGTAGCAATTGGATATGTAATGAATCATGTAGTGGAATATTGCGTGATCAAGATAGGATTTGCCCCTCTTATATAATGGGAGTGATATCTTTGGGCCCCTTGATTGAGTGAGACCATAAAATGCATGGCCATTCTCAAATGAGTCAATATGTGATATCGAGCTCATTTGCTTAGATGTGTCTACTCGAGAATCAAGAAACGAAAAGAGAGTGAACAATACGAGCATGCCACATTCCATGGCTCATGTTCAATCAAGATATGTAGGGCAAAATGATTCAATTACATGGTAACATCTATCGTAAAAAAAGTAATTTCGAATTACTATCATTCTTATAACTTGGGTAGCATTAATGTGTTGCTAGACACTACTCAATGCTTATGGCATAAAATAGATTTTATGTCATTGCCAACATTATAAGAACCTATTGGGTCACACACTTAGATCATATCCAAAAAGAAGTATAAAATTCATATGATGAATTTTTTGGTTAATTTAAGAATCCTACTGTGAATAGGACTCTATAAGGTTTTCCTGTTTAAGGTGGTATTTGGATTTGTGACTAAATCATTTTGGTTTTGTGTTAATAAATTCGAAATAGTTTTAGATTTATTAATTCATGTGAAAAAAGAAATTAGAAAGCCAAAATAGAAGGGGATTCTTGTTTTGGCAGCCACTGAAATTTATAAAATTTCAAAATAGATTAAAACTTGTAGTTCAAGGGAAACTCTTTCGAAGAAGTTTTACCCTAATCTATTTATATATATATTTGGACTTATAATTTCAGAAGTTAACCAACCCTAAGGTGAGTAGAAAAATCACGTTCTTCTTACTGCATCAAAAGCCGAAAATTAGTTTTTCTTGGGGAAGAAAAAACCTGCAGCAAAAAGAAAACCCCAAAAACCAATCCTTATTGTCTTGTTCAGAAAAAAATATTTTTTGGCTCTTTCTTGTGAATAAAAGGTAGCCATCTTTTCAAGAAAAAAATAAGAACTTTAGCTATTCCTTAGAGAAAAATAGCAGCTACTTCCTTGTCTAAGAAACAAATAGAAAACTGAAACTTGAATCCTAAAAAACCCTAGAATCTCATCCTTCACCTCCTGCGTGTTAACACATGGACTCCCATCAAGCTTGACCAAGTTACCAATAGTATTTTGCTTGCGCCTATCAATAGTGGAGGCATAAAAATACTTAGTGTTTCTATCCCCCTCTCGAAGCCATTGGATTCTTGATTTTTGGTACCAATAAATCTCTTCATCCCGATAAGCCTAATGGAGGTCCTTCCAAAGCAAACCCCATTCACGCCAATTCCTGTTGCCCCCATTCCCTGATAAGTGATCCATTTGCTCCTTAATGCTTACAATGCACCTAGCAGAATTATGCATATTTTCCTGACTCCATTTCAAAAGGCCCACTCGAGTACTTCTTATTTTAGCACAAAGTCGATACATTGGGGTCCTTTGATGCACCCTACCCCAAGTAGCCACCACAAGTCTACCAACCGCCGCTTTCTCAACCCATCGCTTATCAAACATGAACCTCCGCCGAGCCTTATGCTCTATCGGTTAGACATCCATCAAAAGAAGTGAGTGAGCAAAAGATAACATTTCCACATGATAAACAATAACTCCCAGATAGCGAAGTAACCAATTAGGGGAGCCAAAAAACCTATCAAGCCGTGCTTCCACAAAACCCTCACCTTCCTGATTATTAGCCCAAGTGAAACACCTGCCCATAAAACCAACCTCCCCCTTCCCCATATTGGAAACAAACGAATTAAAAGGTTGACATTCAACCACCGAACAGAGCTGCACCCCTCCTCAATATATCATTAAAGTCGCCTGCCAAAAACCATATATCACCCCAACAAGGCCGCTGCCATTCAAAATACTCCCATTGCTCATGTCGGAAGTGACTATCAGTATGAGCATAGAAAAAAATAGCCCAAAAAATCCTATTCTCCCCTTTGATTTCACAATGCAACTGAAAACAAAAACTAGTAGATATAATCTCACGAATACCTATATTCTCATTCCAACAAACAAACAACCCACCTTTGGTACCATTGGGTTCAACAACACGCCATCTATCTCAGCATTTCAAACCTCTACACATAATTGCCACAAACGTCCTATGTTGCTTAGTTTCAGAAAGAAAAAGTAAATCAGGTAGGTGAGATCTCAAGACCTCTCGCAATTGGAAAATTGTAGAAGGTCCTCCCAAACCTCTACAATTCCACACACATACCTTCATCGTATAGGGGAGGCCTATTCACGGTTGGCCTCCGTCGCCGTCGACATATTAGCCACTTCCATATGAGTTTTTTTGACACAAGATGCTTGCACCTCAAATAAAACCCCATCCATGGATAACATAAGCCGCTTGGCTCCAACTTGAACAACCTCATTAATCCTCTCAACCCAACCCCCAAGTCGAACCCATCGTCTCTGGCCACCTTTCATAGCAACTTGGTCACAAACCGAATGACAAAAATGCTGAACTTCCGGAGCGACCGAATGAGGAAAATGCGGAACTTTAGCAGCTGCCAGAGCAGAAAAAGGTTAAACAACTGATGCGACAACAACCGGAAGGAGCTGAACATCAGATTCAGCAAGAACAAGAGGGCTTGGCTCAACTGAATCCCAAACGCCAAGAACAGTAGACTTGAAATTCTGAATAGCAAAAGCAGTACTAGGGGACTGGGCTGCATACTGCTCTAAAACTTCAGTAGCCACCACAAAAGGTTCCTCACGCCGCTCACAAACTCCAGTAGGCACCACAGAACTCTCCTAAAATTTTTGGAATTCAGCAATAGCAGCGGGCAACGGAGAAGCAGCAGCAGTAGCAGCAGCAATGAGGGTGTCATCTGAATCAGCAGCATCAGCAGAATCAGCGGAACTCCTGGAGTTGCAGAAAGTAGGGGAAAAACATCATTCAAACCTTTAGCCGCCTTCAAATGCAAATCAATAGTCGAGAGGACCTGAGCACTAGCTGGCCGTCGTATCATTTCATGTGGAAACAAAGGCCGTGGAACAAGCTTCATACCCCTTCCCTTACTATTATCAACCGGCAACCAGTCGCCAAACTGCCCCCTCTTTGAACTCACCACGCTGAAGTGCAAGCTGACGAGCAAGACACATCCTCTCTAAATGCCCAACCTTACCACAATAATAACAAAAGGCAACCAAATTCTCATATCGAAAGGAAATCTATCACATTTGAGAGCCAAGTTTCAAACGTGTACCACGCAACAACAGCTTAGACAAATCAACAACAACAAGAATCCTCATAGTTTGTCCCAAAACACTACCCAAATCAAGAATGAAGACATCACAAATTTGAGGAAATAACTGATGAAATTTGAAGCCCATCTCCCTTGGAAGCCATTGAGGAGGCAAGTTACAAACCTAAATCCACAACTCAACCGTATGAAAATCTTGCTCCAAATTCTGGACAGAGGCAGACCACTCACGAAGGACAAGGAACTGCTGGTCAAACATCCATCTTTTACCTTGCAACACCCTCTATTTGTCCTCAAGATTCTGAAACACAAACCGAAATCTATTGGAGCCAAACTCACGTACCTTAAAATGAGCTTTAGTCGACCATATCCAAATCAATGCACTCTTCAGTCCAGTGAAATTCGCCCTCCTATCACCAAAAACACAGCTGCGAAGACTCCTAGAACACTTCCCTAAACTAGCTTGGACATCCTGCTCCTGAATCTCAACACCCCTATCTTCAACCCCAGAAAGCTCCAACTGCTGCATCAACTCAGAGACAACCATAGTTGGATCAAGAAATATCCCACTAGCCATCCTCAGCAGATCAGAAAAGGAAGAAGGAAGAGAAGAGCCTGAGCATCGAGAGACAGGCTACGGAATGAAGAAAATAGTGAAACTGAAAGACCACCCCAAGAAGAAGACCAGCTGAAGCTGAAGGAAACCAAAAAAAGAGGAAAAAATAAAACAAGCTACTGAAGCAGATAGCTCCAAGAAGTTGAACACAAGACACAAACACAAATGAAAAAACCATAGAACGGCACGTGCACTCCTTACAGCAAAAGGGGAGGAAACTTAACTCCTAAGAAAGGAAAAAACAAGCGGCCTTAGTCGTACGTTATCCTCACCCCAATTGCACACAGAAACATTGAGGAACAACAAGTACTATCTCAATATTTAATAAAGGTGGCCACTGCCAATTAGCCGTTGGAGCATCGTCAGTGGCAACCCATCGGCTAGCCGTTAAGCTTTTTCTGACCTCTAGGCCAAGGCTTCACCATGAAGACCTTGAGGGTATCCCACGATCGATTACGATGGCTATGAATCATCAGTTAACGTGTCCTGTTGAGGATTCTGAGATCAAAAGTGCCCTTTTCATATGCATCCCAATAAGGACCCGGGGCCTGATGGTATGACTCCTCTTTTCTTCCAGTCTTATTGGAATGTCATTCATGCTGATTTGTGTTGTGCTGTGAAGTCTTTTTTTTAGCATAATAGTATGCTTTGTCAGGTGAATCATTCCCTCATTACATTGATCCCTAAGCTAGCTAATCCTATCTCAGTTGGGCACTATCGACCTATTAGCTTATGTAATGTGGTGTATAAAATTATCTCTAGGATCTTGGCTGATAGGCTAGTGGTTTGTCTTTATGAGTGCATCAGTCCTTTTCAGGTTTCCAGGAAAGCAAACTTTAGGTAATGTTGTTGTTGCACATGAGTGTATTCATACCCTTCAATCTCGACATAAAGGAATTAAGGGATGGATGGCTATTAAACTTGATATGGCCAAGGCTTATGATCGGGTTGAGTGGAGTTTTTTGTGTGAGATCCTTAGGCACATGGGGTTTTCTAGTACCTTTATAGGTTGGATTTGGCAATGTATTAGTTCTTCGACCTTCTCTGTTAATGTTAATGGAGAGCAATGTGGGTACATTCAACCTACACGGGGTATTAGACAGGGTGACCCGTTGTCTCCCTTCTTGTTCTTAGTTGTGTTTGAGGCTTTTTCGAATATGCTTAAGCAAGCCAGTTTGAGGGGAGGGGGGGAATATAAGGGTTTGAAGGTTAGTAGACAGGGTCCGCGAATTACCCATAAATTGTTTGCAGATGACTCCATTCTTTTTTGTGAAGTAGATTGGAGGCAAGCATGTTATCCAATTATAGCCGTTGTATTGGCCAACTGGTCAATTGGGAAAAATATTCGATTCTTTTCAGTAAGACTATTACATCGAGGCTGAGGGAAGATATTTGTGGGCTTTTGGATGGTATTAAGGAGAAGCCGAATGCAAGGTATCTTGGCCTCCTGATGATAATAGACAGATTGAAGAAAGATGTGTTTTATTATGTGGTAGAGCAGGTTCGACGTAGAATTCAAGGATGGAAATGTCGGTTTCTTAGTTCTGCGGATAAGGAGGTGCTTATTAAGGCTGTGATTGATGCTCTTCCTACTTATGTGATGGCTTGTTTCAAACTCCCTAAAGGTGTTTGTCAGGATATTGTTCACTTGGCCTCCCGGTTCTTGTGAGGAGATTCAGGTGTTGATTGATCTAAAATCCATTGGAAAACTTGGCAGGATCTTTCTTGGCCTAAGGAGGAGGGTGGGCTGGGATTCAAAGATATTCAGACTTTTAACTATGCTCTCATTGCAAAACAACTGTGGTGGTTTAGTACGCAGCCGAATCTCCTATTGAGTAAGGTTCTGAAGGCCAAGTATTTTCCGCATGGAGGTCTCTTACAGGCCTCAGTTCGACAGAATGCGTCTTGGCTATGGAAATGCTGGATGGGGGCACGTTTTATTCTCAATCAAGGAGTCATTTACCAGGTGGGGGATGGTACATCAGTTTGTATTTGGGATGATCCTTGGATTCCTGACTTACCACATTTCCTACCTATTGCTTCTGCGGACCAGAGTGATCGGCCAACTTTGGTGCATGAACTTCTTCATGTAAGGGGTGATTGCTGGAGTGTGGATTTAGTGCGCCAGGTTTTTACTCCAATTGCTACAGAGGCTATCATAGCAATTCCTCGATCTCTGTCCCTTATTGATCATAGGGACAAATTTGTGTGGTGGTTGTCTTGTTAAGGTAACTATACGGTCAAGTTTGCCTATTTACATGCTTTTAAGGAGAAACAGGTTATGCTATTTGGTCCAGAGAGTAGCTTGGCCAGGGATGCCATGAAGGTGGTTTGGAGGTGTTTTTGGAAGCTCGACATCACAGGAAAGCTTAAACATTTTCTCTAGCGTTGTTGGCATGGTATTCTTCCGACTAAGGCTCACTTGGTAAATAGGGGCATTTGCAATGTCCAATCTATGATATGTGTGGAGAGATGCAGGAAAATCTTGAGCATGTCCTGCTGTATTGTCCTCAAGCATTGTTGGTGTGGAAGATCGTTCGGCTTAGGTGGCCACTTCGGGGGGATTGTAGTTTTCATCATTGGTGGATTCAGATTTGCAGTGGGAGAAAATATGATCAGTGGCGAGACAAAGTGGGTTGACAGTCCATATTCTTTGGATACTCTAGAAGACTAGGAATCTATGGATCTTACAAAAGGACTGGCTAGAGAAGAAAGTGCTCGTGGATCTGGCATAGGGAGGCTGGCTTGAGTTCAAAGACGTTGGTATTGCACAGCGGTGTCCTGATGCATGCAAGTGACTAGAGCTATTCGTTTTGGTTTGTGGTTATTCACTCGCTTGTTTTTCTATTTTTGTGACTAGATGAAGTTGTTAATATTGTATTCTTTTGCGCTTTATCAGTTGGCTATTGTGCCAGAGGTGGTTCGCGGTATGGAATTCTCATGTCTTGGGTTTTCTATATTGTCTGACTTAGTCTCATTATGAGAGCTAAGGTCCCTATAGCCATTGGGCTATTATGTATATGTGTCACTTTTGGATATATATATAATCATCATTTCGGGAAAAAAAAATCCTGAAAAACTAAAAGCAGAAATTCTGTTGCTAGCACTCACTAATTTTTGCTGCTTCTTTCTTTGTTTAATTATGTAACAATTAACTTGAAACTTGAAGACGATCATGTGGATACCATAGAAGCAAGGTTGTGCTGGTTTTTCTGGTAGTTTGACGATCTACAATTTTTGCAAGAAAGTTCTACCGCTACCGATAAAGGTAAAATTTCTCACGACCGGTTTGATTTCAGTTTGTAAGGGTCCTTGGAGAAAACCAAAAATTTTAAATTTCCGCTACATGCTGTATTTGGTTTTCTATAGTGGTATCAGAGCCACTTACAAAGGCTCAAATTGGTTTTATGTGAAAGCATGCTTGTTTGATTAAATTGTTTATGAACTTGTATGTTGAAATTTGGATTACTTGAATATGTGCTTTGAAATCTGAAATTTTCAATTAAACATATATGGTATGTTTATGTTTATTAAATCAATTTAGGGTTTGCTTTAATGATTTATTTCTGGACTTGCATAATATAAGATATATATATACATATATGTGATATATATATATAAATATGCATGGAAGAGCTGAATTCAAATAAGTTTGGATTTTGCTTAACCTAGCTTTAGGTTTTTATTTCTTTGGGGACCTTTTGGTTTTAATTTTTTTTAAATATGAAAATAACATGTGTTGATTCATATTGAGGTCAAATTATATATGTGATATATAATTGTTCCAAATTATGAAGTATTAAAACCTGAATGCATGAGAAGGTTAGTTCGGGTTTGATCATGAAAGGCTAGCTTCAATTTTAGAAATTTATGGCCAGTTCGGTTTCAATTTTTTTTTCAAAAATTTTGAGGCCAAAAGTAATATGTGATATATATGTAATATTAAGGCCAAATTATATATGTGATATATAATTGTTGCAATTTGAAAATTTCGGATTTTTTGAACTCATGAACGGTTCAGACTTTTGAATTTTGGGTAGTTTAGATTTTTTGAATTTTGATTGGTTTGGATTTTCTGAATTTTGGCTAATTCATTTTTTTAATGAATTTTTGAATAATTCAGATTTTCTGGTTTTGGCTAGATTTGAATTTTCTGTTTTTATGCTAGCTTCAGGTTTCAAATCACTGGCCAGCCTCGGAATTTTAAAAATAAATTTTCTTTATTTTCTGCTAAGGCTGAAACATATATATGTTAAATTACATTGAAGGCCAAATTATATATGTGATATATAATTATTTTAGAATTTTGATGTAATATCCGAAAATTAGTTTTGGACACATATATGATTTCGATTTTATGGTTTGACCGAATTGCACATGTTTTTGATTTTATTTGTGACTGGCCGAAATTCAATATATATGATATATCAAATTTTGGCCTAAAATATATATGATATATTATTCACAAATTTTTCATGATCATGGTTTGGCCAAAAAGTATATACTAGATATACCAAGGTGGCCGAAAAATTTGCAACCTAACCCGAACCTTCCATGCGTAGTATATTATTTGAAACCCAAATATTTGATTTAATAATAATTTTCATAAATTAATTAGATTAATATATTTAACTGTTAAATAAGAATGACAATTATATGTGACATGCACATTATGTGATATTTGAGCATGGTGCATAGTTATAGCCCTAAGCCCAATGTGATTGGATAAATTTTGTATTGCTTTTGACCAAATATGACCTATGAGTCATGCCTTGCCCAATTTTTTTGGTTCTAAATTCTTTTCTCATCTAACTCCCTTCGAATGCAACTCGAGGTTTCTCTAAAGATGTAATAGTTATATTAGAGATAGGATTAGACTAGGAACCAAAGAAGGTAAGGAGTTCGTGACCATACAATAACGACCAAACAAGGCACTTGGAGAAGATGTTGTTACCCTTATGTTGACCTTTTGGTTCTCTCATTGGCTTGAGAGAATCAACTTAGTTTGGGCTATAACTTTATCACATTTATTGTATTGTTTATGTATGAGATGTATGCAATATATGTTTATTGATTAAATGCATGATGTGATCATGATTGTAATAATTAGTTAGAAAATTATGTGATTAATTGGACTAATAATTAGAATAACCAATTCAAACAAAATGGTGAGAGTTAAACAAATCCCTCAAACGAATATTAAGTCTAAGATACATTCCAATCCCTAGCACTCATCAAGGCTTTGATTGATCATGCGTAGGTTTGCTGAAGCATGGTGCCATGGTCAATCTTAGTGAGACGCAACAGGATAATAGTGATATCTGATTGCTAATCATTGGGTTTGATTTAACTAGGTGGACTCAATAGGATTGAGACCTAAAAGCATAGAGTTGGGCATTGACTTATTGGATAAGCTAAAGCAAGAGTTGTTCACCCAACTATCCAAGAGTTGTATGGGATACAATTGACAAGTGTTTTCTACCTAAATAGCCAAGTTTTGGGTGATTAGCCAAAGCTAACTCAAAATATGGTGAAATATGGATCTTGGCCCACTAGAAAAACAATAGAATAATCTTTCCAAATTAATATTGAAGGTTATTAATTTAAGTAAAATAGTGGGAGTAACATTTAAAAAGCAATCCATATTAAATGTTTGCATTCATGATACTTATTTTGCATATTTCTGTTGTAGATAATGTTGGATTATGCTCTAAGAACCAATCATATGATGATGGTATATGCATATATTGTATCATAATGTTCATAATTAATAGCACTAATTATTATGTTTATCTTATATCTGCGTTTTGTGAAATAAACATAATAATGTCCCAAGAATTTAATTATTCTAAAACTATCCCTAGTCGAGTATTATCATAAAATGGGACAATGATAATATATTAAGACTAGTATGTGTAGTGACTGATGAAATTGTTTATGATATGAGATATCAAGTCAACATATAGGTACATGCTAGAGAACAATGTACTGGATTGACCCGCCATGAGAAATATTACATGGATTATTATATAAAGTGTCATAAATATTTCTCATAGTGATGATGGTATAAATAATCCTTAGACTTGAGATCTTCAGAGATCCCAACATGAGGAGTTTCATATTTTGATACTACTAAACGTTACCCGTAAAAGGATGAACTATAAAAGTAGTAATTGGATATGTAATAAATCATGTAGTGGGATGTTGAGTGATCAAGAAAGGATTTGCCCCTCCTATATAATGGGAGTGATATCTTTGGGCCCCTTGATTGAGTAAGACCATAAAATGCATGGCCGTGCTCAAATGAGTCGATATGTGATATCGGGATCATTTGTATAGATGTGTCTACTCGGGAATCAAGAAATGCAAAGATTGAACTATACGAGCATGACACGCTCCATGGCTCGTGTTCAATCATGATATCTAGGGCAAAGGGATTTAATTACACGGTAATATCTATCACAACAAAAGTAATGTCGAATTACTAATATTCTCATGACTTGGGTAGTATTGATGTGTTGCTAGACACCGCTCATTACTTTTGGCATAAAATATATTTTATGTCAATGCCAACGTTATGAGTACCTATTGGGTCACACACTTAGATCGTATCCAAAAGAAGTACAAAATTCATGTGATGAAATTTTGTTTAATTTAAGAATCCTATTGAGAATAGTAATCCATCGGGTTTTCGTTTTAAAACGGTTTTGGATTTAAGGCGAAAAGATTTTGGTTCTATTAATATTAATAAATCCAAAATGAGTTTTAGATTTATTAATTAAATAATAATCAAATGGATTTTATTATTGGAAGATTAAAAGGCAACCATTCATTGGAAAATGAAAAGACAACCATTCATTGGAAAATGAAAAGGCAACATATTGCAATTCATTTTATGAAAATGAAAAGGCAGCCATTCATTGGAAAATGGAAAGGCAACCATGTGCAACATGTTGCAATTCAATTTCTAGAATATGAAATGCGAAAGGGCAGCTGTTCACATGGATGAATTATTGAATTCAGATCAAGGAAACCGAAGGAACACTTTCATTGAGAGAGTTTTCCTTTTAAGCTTTCTTTGTTGAAGAAAATTGTGTGATTCTTGGTGCACGAAATTTCTTTCTTTTCTTCTTCTCTTGTTTAATATAGACACCACTCCTTATTTGAGAAATAAGAACCAAAACAAATTTATAAGAAGAGATTGAAAGAAAACCAATTCTTGAGTTGAGAACTTGAGAGAATACCCGAGTAACAAAATCCTAGCTAGCACTATGAGATTTTGTTACTTCTTTCTTTAGTTAATTGTTTGACAATTAACTTGAGATTTGGAGACGATCGTGTGGATACCATAGAGGCAAGGTTAGATTGGTTTTGCTTGTGATTCGACAATCAACAATTTCCAACAATCAACAAGGCTACACTACCGGTAAGGTAACAATCTTCACTACCAATTTGATTTCACTTCGTATGGATCCTTGGAGGAAACCAAAAATTTTTAAATTTCCGCTGCGTTCTTTGATTTGGTTTCCTACAGATAACAATGGCATTAAACACTAACACACTATCACCATGATCTGTCCTTGAGAAAGACAAGTTGAAAGGGACAAACTTCTTAGATTGGTACAGGAACTTGAGGATGGTCCTCAAGCAAGAGAAAAAGTTGTATGTCCTAGAGAAACCCTTACCTGAGGAACCTAGAGGAAAGATAACTAAGGAAGGGAACTATTTCCATTGTGGTGAGACCAGACATTGGAAGAGAAACTGCAAAGTTTACATAGAGGATCTAAAGAAAATGAGGAAGGAAAATGATACTTCCACTTCATGTATTAATGTTATAAAAGTTAATGTATCTACTTCTTCCTCATGTGGTTCACACATTTGTGTAAATGTGTACGAACTAAAAAGAAGTAGGACTTTAGCTAAAGGCGAAGTTGACCTACGAGTGGGAAATGGAGCAAGGGTTGCTGCATTAGTTGTAGGGACATATGTCTTGAGCTTGCCCTCAAAGCTTCTATTAGAACTAGATAATTGTTATTACATGCCTTCCATTACTAAGAATATTATTTCAATTCCTTGTTTAGACAAGACTGGATATTCAATTAAAATAAAGGACAATTGTTGCTCCATTTATTTAAATGAAATCTGTTATGGTAGTGCACAACTAGTTCAAGGACTTTATGTTCTAAATCTTGACATGCCTGTCTATAACGTAAATACTAAAAGGATTAAATTAGATAATACTAGTCCAACTTATCCCTGGCATTGTCGTCTGGGTCATATAAACGAGAATCACATTTCCAAACTCCATAAAGATGGATTTTTGGACTCAATCAATTTTGAATCGTATGAGACATGTGAATCGTGTTTATTAGGCAAGATGACTAAAACCCCCTTCACAAAACATAGTGAAAGGGCAAGTAATTTATTAGAACTAATACATACTGATGTATGTGGACCATTAAATACACAAACTAGAGGTGGTTGTTAATACTTGATTACATTTACTGACGACTGCAGTAGATACGGCTATGTGTATCTTATGAGACACAAGTCAGAATCTTTTGAAAAGTTCAAAGAGTTCAAGAATGAAGTACAAAACCAACTGGCAATAGTATTAAAGTACTTCGATCTGATCGAGGAGGTGAATACTTAAGCCAAGAGTTCGATGACTATCTGAAGGAGTGTGGGATGGTCTCACAAGTCACTCCACCTGGAATACCACAATGGAATAGTGTATCCGAGAGCAAAAATCAAAATTTTGTTAGACATGGTTCGGTCCATGATGAGTCATGCAGATCTTCAAAATTCCTTCTGGGGACATGCCTTACTAACAGCCGCTTTCACACTAAACCGAGTTCCATCTAAATTAGTTCAAAAGACACCATGATGAGACTCAAGAAGCCAACACTCAAGAAGCCATCAAGCCAACTCAAGAAACTAACAAGCCAGCTTGTAAAGCATTTGATCCATTAAGGCATCTTACGGGGCCGATGACGAGGGCTCGAGCTAAACGCATTCAAGAAACCTTAAGTGGTTTAATTCATGACCTCCGAGCTCATCAAGCATGTGACCAAGACTTGCAAGTCATTACCTTATTGCAAGTCCGGCTTGAAGAACACTAGTCTTTGGCCGGATTCTAGTGTGATATTAGGCCAAGATTATTTAATTAATTTTTGTGGCTTTATTTTAGGAATTTATTCTTTCTTGAAGGGCCAAAATGCCAATAATTAATGGTGCTGTGAATAGTGCCGTGAATAGTAAAATTATTAGGTAATTTTTAGTTAGATGCCAAATTTGTAAACTTGAAGTAAGCCTTAAAGGGCCAAACTTCCAAGTCCAATTGGCTTTAGGGTTTTTGTTTCCTTTTTTAGTTTAAGGCTGTCTTTTAGTTACTTAAAGGAGCTTGGCTACCTCTTTATCTTTAGAAATTAGATTAAGGTTAGGATTTTAATTGTTTCCTTTTTACAATCCTTGTACCCCTATAAATAGAGGCCATTCAGCCAATACATGAATAAGAAGATTTTGTGACATTACGTCCTTGAGAGTTTGAGTGATTCAATCTCTTCGTTCTTGTGAAGAACAACGGGCTTATCAAACTTGACCAGTTTGTGGCGCCTTTGAGTCTTATCAATCTAGTAGAACCCTAGATTGTGGCGACGATTCATCCATTCGGTCTCAATTCCACCGGTTCTAGGATTTCGCAAGTTAAGTCTTGGGTCCTGTTTCGCTTATTGCGTATTGCCGGCTCCATATAGCCGTGAGGTGCGCATCACACCATATGAGATATGGACTGAGAAGCATCCTAGTATGTATTTTATGAAGATTTAGGGATGTGAGGCCTACGTTAAATGTCAAGTCTCTGATAAAGTTGGGCCCAAATTTGATAAGTGCAATTTTGTAGGGTATCCTAAAGAGACAAAAGGATACTATTTCTATAATCCCAATGAGAACAAAATGTTTGCTGCTTATACTGGTGTCCTCTAGAAATGGAGTTTATTTCTAGAAAATCTAGAGAGAGACAAATAGAACTTCAAAAAGTTCGAGAACCACAAAATAGTGTTGAATTTGATGAGATGAAAATTGAACAAACACCATAAATGGTTGTGGAACAAGTACCTGCTCAAGAGACACAAACCTCGCGTAGGTCCACTAATGGCGTGAACCCTTGGATAACCTGTTCCAAAAACTCACTACACGTGTTCTACCCCTTGGATCAACCCAACTGGAATCTTTCCTTGGAGATGGTATGTTCCTTGAAGGTAGAATGGCTCCTCAACCCCTTGACAACCTGTATCGAGGAACCTTGGAATCGATTGATGGAAGAAGACTCGGATTTCCTAGGGAACAAATTTAGGAAAAACTAAAAGCCAACAAACACACAAATTCCGATTTGTGTAATTTGCAAGTAATTACAGAACTAGAGAGCAAATTCTCTCAAGCACGTAATGTCAAGAACCAAATTTTTCATTCATCAAAATTCGTCCCTCCAAAGTGGCCGACGGCTCCTTTAAGGAGTACAAGTCATCCTTCACAAATGCTAGGGTTTCTAGGGTTTCTTTAGAGCCAAATGGGCTCTAAGAATTACATGACTCTTGGGCTGACCTTACGGGTCTATATCACCCTCTAATCACTATATAATTAAGACTAAGCCCAATGACCTTAAGGGTCCTACGGCTCCAAAGTCTAATTAACAAGACCCAATTACACTTAGTACATTAATAAATATGGTCTTGTTAATCCTGGTCTTTTCCCCATCCTTTTGAGCTGTTTGGATGAGTCCATTCAAGGCTTCCTTCATCTTTTTAGTTCTAGCCCTTGTCATTGGTCCACCAAGACCTTGAAGTGGATCCAAGCTTGTTCTTGAAACCTTGCCCTTCGAACCTTCCTCTTCTTGCCTTTTCCCTCTCACGCTATTGTCATCATGCTCCAGGCTTGAAGTTTCTCCAATGCTTGTTGAATTCATATCAACTAAGGTTTATCGTGAGCTGCAGAGATATGGATTTCTGGTGACTCAAAATGGTGACGTATTGCTAATGGATCAAGATGAGCGTACGACCTATCAAGAAACTACAACGATCCATTTATAGGTTGAAGCAAACTTCTAGAGTTGGAATCTATGATTCAATGATGCAATCACACAGTTTGGTTTGATAAAAAACGAAGATGAACCTTGTGTCTACAAGAAGGTTAGTAGGAGCACTATTATTTTCCTGGTATTGTATGTAGACAACATACTACTTATTGGGAATGACATTCCTTCTTTACAATCTGCAAAGACTTGGTTAGGAAGTTGTTTTTCAATAAAAGACTTAGGTGTTAAGATCTATAGAGATAGATCAAGGAAATTGATTGGCCTAAGTCAAAATACATACATAGATAAAGTGCTAAAACGGTTTAGGATGCAAGAATCTAAGAAAGGATTCTTACCTATGGGACACTGAATTAGTCTCTTGAAGGAACAACGGTCTTCGAAACAAGAAGAGAGACAACGCATGAATAATATTCCATATGCATCAGCTATTGGATCTATCATGTATGCCATATTATGTATTCGTCCTGATGTCTCGTACGCTTTGAGCATAACGAGAAGATATCAAGTAGATCCCGATGAGCGTCACTGGATCGCTGTCAAAAATATCTTTAAGTGCTTGAGAAGGACTAAGGATACATTCTTGATGTACGGAGTTGAGGAAGAGCTCAATGTAATTGGTTACATTGATGCAAGCTTCCAAACCGACAAGGATGATTTCCGATCGTAGTCAGGTTATGTGTTTTGCCTAAATGATGATGCTGTGAGCTGGAAAAGTTCAAAGTTGGTAATTGTAGCAGATTTTATGATAGAGGCTGAGTATATCACTGCTTCTGACGTAGCAAAAGATGCCGCTTGGATCAAAAGTTCATAACAAAGCTATTGCGCAACAACGGAGCTATTACGCATGCTAGGGAGCCCAGATCTCACCAACAATACAAACATATACTTTGGTGCTTCCATCTCATCTAAGAGATCATTGAGAGACGAGATGTGAAAATATGCAAAGTACCAACTGATGGTAACATCGTTGACCCACTGACGAAGCCTTTGACGCAATAGAGATATGATCGTCACACTAGATCATTAGACGTTAGAGATATGACTGATTCGTCATAGTTCAATGGGAGTTTGTTGGATTATGCCCTAAGGAGCAATCATGTGATGATGGTTTGGGCATATATTGTATCATAGCGTCTTTAATTTATGGCAATTTGTTATTATCATGTTTAATTCTATATCTGTGTTTTATGAATAAATATATAATGTCCCAAGAATTCAATTATTCTAAAAAAAATCCCAAGTCAAATATTATCATTAATAGGACAATGATAATGCATTAAGACCAGTATGTGTAATGACTAATGAATTTGTGTCATGCTATGAGATATCAAGTCAACACATAGGTACATGTTAGAGAACTATGTACTGGATCGATCCGCCATGAGAAATGCTACATGGATTATTATATGAAGTGTCATAAGCATATCTTATAGTAATGATAGTGTAAGTGATCCTTAGACTTGAGGTCACCAGAGATCCCAACATGAGGAGTAGCTTGTTTTGATACTACTAAATGTTACTCATAATAGGGTGAACTATAAAAGTAAAAATTAGATATGTAAAGAATCATGTAGTGGGATGTTCAGTGATTAAGATAGGATTTGCCCCTCCTATATAATGAGAGTGATATCTTTGGGCCCTTTAATTCAGTGAGACCATAAATGCATGGCCGTGCTCAAATTAGTCGATATGTGATATCAGGCTCATTTGCTTAGATGTATCTACCTAGAAGTCAAGAAATGCAAAGATTGAACTATATGAGCATGACACATTCCACGGCTCGTGTTCAATCAAGATATCTAGGGCAAAAGGATTGAATTACACGGTAACATCTATCACAAGAAAAGTAATGCCGAATTACTAACATTCTTCTAACTTGTGTTGCAATGATGTGTTGCTAGACACCACTCAATGCTTATAGCATAAAATAGATTTTATTTCATTGTCAATGTTATAAGAACCTATTGGGTCACACACTTAGATCGTATCCAAAAGAATTGTAAAATTCATGTGATGAATTTTTTAGTTAATTTAAGAATCCTATTGTGATAGACTCTAGAAGGTATTCTAGTTTAAAGCGGTATTTGGATTTTTGACTAAATCATTTTGGTTTTGTGTTAGTAAATTCTAAATAGTTTTGAATTTATTAATTCATATGAAAATTGAAATGAGAAAGCCAAAATAGAAGGAGATTCTTGTTTTGGCAGCCACTGAAATTTAGAAAGTTCTAAAATAGATTAGAACTTGTAGTTCAAGTAAAACTTTTTAGAAGAAGTTTTACCCTAATCTATTTCTATATATTTGGACCTTTAATTTCATCAGCTACACAACTCTAATGTGAGCATAAAAATCACGTTCTTCTTGTTGCATTAAAAGCCAAAAATCAATTTTTCTTAGAGAAGAAAAATTCTGCAGCAAAAAGAAAACCCCAAAAACCGATCCTTGTTGTCTTGTTCAGAAAAAATCTTTTTCGGCTCTTCTTGTGAAGAAACAGCAGCCATCTTTTCAAAAACATAATAAGAACTTCAGTTTTTCTTTAGAGAAAACTAGCAGCTACTTCCTTGTCAAAGAAACAAAGAGAAAACTGAAGCTTGCATCTTGAAAAATTGAAAGTAGAAATTTTGCTGCTAGCACTCTCTAGTTTTTGCTGCTTCTTTCTTTGGTTATTCTGTGAAAATTAACTTGAGACTTAGAGACAATCGTGTCGATACCATAGAGGCAAGGCTATGCTAGTTTTGCTGGTAGTTCGACGATTAACAATATTTGCAAGAAAGTTTTACTACTACTGATAATGGTAAAATTCCTCATGACTAATTTGATTTTTCTTCGTAAGGATCTTTGGACGAAACCAAAAATTTTAAATTTCCACTGCGTGCTGTATTTGGTTTCCTATAGTGTCTACTCAGGAATCAAGAAACACAGAGATTGAACTATACGAGCATGATACATTCCATGGCTTGTGGTCAATCAAGATATCTAGAGCAAAAGGATTGAATTACATGGTAACATCTATCGCAAGAAAAGTAGTGTCAAATTACTAACATTCTTATAGCTTGGGTAGCATTGATGTGTTGCTAGACACCGCTTAATGCTTATGGCATAAAATAGATTTTATGTCATTGCCAATGTTGTAAGAACCTATTGGGTAGTACACTTAGATTGTATCCAAAGGAAGTATAAAATTCATGTGATGAATTTTGGCTAATTTAAAGAATCCTATTGCGAATAGGACTATACAAAGTTTTCTAGTTTAAGGCGGTATTTGGATTTGTGACTAAATCATTTTTCTTTTGTGTTAATAAATTCGAAACATTTTTCGATTTATTAATTCATGTGAAAAACCAAAATCAGAAAGCCAAATTACAATGAGATCCTTGTTTTGGCAGCCACTGAAATTTAGAAAGTTCCAAAATAGATTAGAAGTTATAGTTCAAGTAAAACTCTTTAGAAGAAACTTTACCCTAATCTATTTATATATATTTGGACTTATAATTCTCGACAGTCACAACCCCAACGTGAGAGACAAAAAATCAAACATTCACTTGCTACAAAAGAAGGCCAAAACTTAGCTTTCTTGGAGAGAAAAATTCTGCAGCAAAATGTTTCTCAAAACCAAACATTGTTCTTCCTTGTTCATAAAAGTTGTCTACAGTTTTTCTTTTGAAGAATTAGCCGTTATGCTTTTTAGCATATCAAGAAGATTTTCAGTTGTTCTTTATAGAAAAACAACAGTTGCTTCCTTGTCAAAGAAACAAGAAGAACACCAAAGCTTCAAGAATATTTAAAGCTGAAAACCGAAGGCAGAAATATAGGCTAGCACCATCTAGTTTTTGCTGCTTCTTTCTTTGGTTAATTGTATGACAATTAACTTGAGACTTGGAAATGATTGTGTGGATACCATAGAGTCATGGCTGTGCTGGTTTTCCTGGTAGTTCAATGATCAACAATCTTCGCAAGAAAATTCTACAACTACTGATAAGGTAAAATCCTTCACTACCGGTTTGATCTCACTTCGTAAGGATCCTTGGAGGAAATCAAAAATTTTAAATTTCCTTTGCGTGCTGTATTTGATTTCTTATAGTGGTATCAGAACCACTAATAAAGACTCAATTCAGTTTTATGTGAAATCATGTTTCTTTTCTTAAAATTGTTTATGAATAAGCATGCTGAATTTGGATATATCAACATACTTGATGTAGTTTGAATTTTAATTAAACATATATGATATTTTATGTTTGTTAAATTAATTTAGGGTCTACCTTAATTAGTTATTTCTATATTCAAATAATATGTTTGTGTGTGTGTGTGTGTGATATATATATAAGTATGCAGGAAACCCAGCTTTTGATTTAAGGAACAAGATTCGGCTTTTCTGGAATTTTGGCAATTTTTGGCTGCTTCAATTTTTCTTGGTTATTCGGCTTTAAATTTTTTTATTAAAGCTGAAAATAATATGTGTTGAATCATATTGAAGCCAAATTATATATGTGATATATAATTGTACCAAATCATGAAGTATTGAATCCTGAAAAACATATGATGGCTGGTTTCGGATTTTCTAGCTTTTGGTTAGCTTTCGTGTTTCAACTTTTATGGCCAATTCGGTTTCAATTTTTATTTATTATTGAGGTTGAAATTAATTTGTGATATACATGTAATATTAAGGCCAAATTATATATGTGATATATAATTGTTCTGGTTTGAAAGCTTCAAATTTTCTGAAATTTTGGATGCTTCGGATTTTCTGAATTTTGATTGGTTCAAATTTTCTGAATTTTTTCTGGTTTGGATTTTCTGAATTTTTTTATGGTTCAGATTTTTGGAATTTTGGCTGGTTAAATTTTTTTGAATTTTGATTAATTCTGATTTTCTTAAAAATGGTTGTTTTCGGATTTTGGTTTTAACATAACTTGAGTTTTGAAGTACTTGGCCAAGTTTCAAAATTTTAATAATTTATTATTATTATTTTCTGCTAAGGCCGAAACATTTTATATGTTAAATTACATTGAAGGCCAAATTATATAATATATAATTGTTTTGGAATTTTTATGTAAAATTCGAAAATTAGTTTTGGACATATATGTGATTCTAGTTTTAGAGTTTGGCCGAAAAGGTGTATATTAGATATACAAAGGTGGCCGAAAGTTTGTAACCTGACCCAAAATTTTCATGCATAGCATATTATTTGAACCCTAATATTTGATTTAATAATAATTGTCATAAATTAATTAGATAAATATATTTAAGTGTTGAATATGAATGACAATTGTATATGACAGGCACATTATGTGGTGTTTGAGCATGGTGTGTAGTTATAGCCCTTAGTTCAATGTGATTGGATATTTATTTTTGTACTGGTTTTGACTAAATATGACCTGTGAGTCATACCTTGCTCAATTTTTCTGTTGTAAATTCTTTTCTCATCTAACTCCCCTCGAATGTAACTCAAGGCTTCTCTAAAGATGTAATAGTTAGATTAGAGATAGGATTAGACTAGGAATTAAGAAGGCAAGGAGTTCGTGACCATACAAGAATGACCAAAAGAGGCACTTGGAGAAGTTGCTATTACCCTTAGGTTAACCTTTCAATTTTCTCATTGGTTTGAGAGAACCAATCTAGTTTGGGCTATAACCTTGTCACGTTTATTTTGTTGTTAATATATGAGATGCATGCAATTTATGGTTATTGGTTAAATGCATGATGTGATCATGATTGTAATGATTAGTTAAGTAAATTATGTGATTAATTGAACTAATAATTACAATAACCAATTCAAATAAAATGGTGAGAATTTAAGAAATCCCTCAAACAAATATTAAGTCTAAGATGCCTTTCAATGCCTAGCACTCGTCAAGGCTTTGGTTGATCATGTGTAGGTTTGCCAAAGCAAGTTGCCATGGTAAAACACAATAGGATAATTGTAATATCCGACTGCTAATCATTGGGTTTGACTTAACTAGGTGGAGTCAATAGGATTGAGACCTAGAGGCATAGAGTTGGGCGGGCCTTGGCTTATTAGATAAAGCTAGAACAAGAGTTGTTCACCCAACTATCCAAGAGTTGTATGGGATACAATTGACAAGTGTTGTCTACCTAAATAGCTGATTTTGGGTGATTAGCCAAAGCTAACTCAAAATTAGGTAAAATATGAATCTTGGCCGACTAGAAAGTTAATTAGATTAATCTTTCCAATTTAATATCGAGGGTTATTAATTTGTGCAAAATAGTGGGAGTAACATTTAATAAAAGACCATATTAAATGTTTGCATTCATGATACTTATTTTGCATATTTCTATTGTATATAACCATGGCATCTAACACTAATAATAGTACACTATCACTATGATCTATCCTTGAGAATGACAAGTTGAATGGGATAAACTTCCGGGATTGGTATAGGAACTTGAACATTGTCCTCAAGCAAGAGAAAAAGCTGTATGTCCTAGAGGAATTCTTACCTCAAGAACCTAAAAGAAAGGTAACTAAGGAAAGGAAATGCTTCCATTGCGGTGAGACTGGACATTGGAAGAGAAACTGTAAAATTTATTTGGATGATCTTAAGAAGAAGATGAAGGAAAATAAAACTTCCACTTTAGGTATTAATGTTATAGAAGTTAATTTAACTACTTCATCATGGGTATTAGATGCTGGATGTGGTTCACACATTTCTGTAAATGTGCATGAATTGAAGAGAAATAGGATTTTAGCTAAAGGCGAATTTGACCTATGAGTGGAAACGGAGCAAGGTTTGCTACATTAGTTGTAAGGACATATGTCTTGAGCTTGCCCTCCGGGCTTGTTTTAGAACTAGATAATTTTATTATGTGCCTTCCATTTCTAAGAATATTATTTTTCTTGTTTAGACAAGATTGGATATTCATTTATAACAAAGGACAATTATTGCTCCTTTTATTTCAATGAAATCTTTTATGGTAGTGCACAATTGGTTCATGGACTATATGTCCTAAATCTTGACATACCTATTTATAATGTAAATACCAAAAGGATTAAATTAGATAATTTTAATCAGACTTATCTCCGGCATTGTCGTCTTTGCCACATAAACTAGAATTGCATTTCCAAACTCCATAAAGATGGACTTTTGGACTCATTTGATTTTAATTTGTAAGAGACATGTGAATCATGTTTATTAGGTATGATGACTACAGCCCCTTTCACAAAACATAATGAAGGGAAGCTGATTTATTGGAACTAATACATATGGATGTATGTGGACCATTAAATACATAGGCTAGAGGTGGTTTTCAATACTTCATCATATTTACTGATGACTACAGTAGATACGGCTATGTGTATCTTATGAGACACAAGTCTGAATCATTTGAAAAGTCAAAGAGTTCAAGAATGAAGTACAAAACCAACTTGGCAAGAGTATTAAAACACTTCAATCTGATCGAGGAGGTGAATACTTAAGCCAGGAATTCGATGACTATCTAGAGAAGTGTGGGATAGTCTCACAACTCACTCCTCTTGGAACACCACAATGGAATGGTGTATCCTAGAGGAGAAATCGAACTTTTTTAGATATGGTTCGATTCATGATTAGTCATGCAGATCTTCAAAATTCCTTTTGGGGACATGCTCTACTTACAGCCACTTTCACACTAAACCCCGTTCCATATAAATCAGTTCAAAAGACACCATTTGAGATGTGGACTTGGAAGCATCCTAGTATGCCTTTTATGAAGATTTGGGAATGTAAGACTTACGTTAAATGTCAAGTCTCCGACAAACTTGGACCTAAATCTGATAAGGGCAATTTTGTGGGGTATCCTAAAGAAATAAAAGATACTACTTCTATAATCCCAATGAGAACAAAGTGTTTGTTGCTTGGACTAGCATTTTTGTAGAAAAGGAGTTTATTTCTAGAACATCTAGTGGGAGACAAATAGAACTTGAATAAGTTCGAGAACCACAAAATAGCACTGAACTTGATAAGATGGAAATTGAGCAAATACCACAAAGAGTTGTTGAACACGTACCTGCTCAAGAGACATAAGCCCTGCATAGGTCCACTGGGGTTCATCGTGAGCCACAAAGATATGGATTTATGGTGACTCAAAATGGTGACATCTTGCTAATGGATCAAGAAGAACCTACGACCTATCAAGAAGCTACAACGATCCTTTTATGGGTTGAAACATACTTCTAAAAGTTGGAATCTACGATTCGATGATGCAATCAAATAGTTTGGTCTCATCAAGTACGAAGATGAACCATGTGTCTACAAGAAGGTTAGTGGGAGGACTGTTGTCTTCCTGGTATTGTATGTAGACGACATATTACTTATTAGGAATGATAGTCCTTCTTTACAATCTATAAAGACTTGGTAAGGAAGTTGTTTTTCAATGAAAGACTTAGGTGTCAAGATCTATAAAGATAGATCAAGGAAATTAATTGGCTTAAGTGAAAGTACATACATAGATAAAGTGCTAAAATGGTTTAGCATACAAGAATCTAAGTAAGGGTTTTGCCTATGAGACATGGAGTTAGTCTCTCAAAGGAACAGTGTCCTTTGAAACAAGAAGAGAGACAACACATGAATAAGATTACATACGCATCAACTATTGGATCTATCATGTATGCCATGTTATGTACTTGTCTCGATGTCTTGTACGCTTTGAGCATGACGAGTAGATATCAAGTAGATCTAGGTGAGCGTCACTGGATCACTGTCAAAAATATCCTTAAGTACTTGAGAAGCACTAAGGATACATTCTTGATGTATGGAGGTGAGAAAGAGCTTAATGTAATTGGTTACACCGATGCAAGCTTCCAAATCGACAAGGATGATTTCCAATCACAATCAGGTTATGTGTTTATACGCCGTCCCTTAACAGAAGCAGTTTGGGAAGCGTTGATGATCGACGGTAGGACAGTAGCTAATCTGTTGGCTATAATCTTAGTAATACACTTGTAAATAGTGTTGCAATAGGCAATTGGCCTATAATCACTCATTGAGGAAGCATTGGGGATTTTAGGCA
Source organism: Gynochthodes officinalis (assembly GCA_020080225.1). Lineage (NCBI taxonomy): Eukaryota > Viridiplantae > Streptophyta > Magnoliopsida > Gentianales > Rubiaceae > Gynochthodes > Gynochthodes officinalis. The sequence goes on from CM034620.1 coordinate 7,838,345, forward strand.
CCAGACATAATATGGTAGTGTTGAGCTCCCGTAATAACTGGCCCTGCTCAAAGAAGTCTTTGATAGCCAGAAGCACCAAGGGACCAACGATCTCCCAGGTGTGCTTAATGAATTCTATGTTAAATCCACCCAGGCCCAGAGCCTTGCCAGAGGGCAAGGAGAACGAAGTACTTTCAATTTCTACTTCTGAGACAGGTCTAGATAGGAAACTAACTTGGTCTTCATCTAGAGTATTCCCAATAATAGCTCGAAGGTCATCCACCAAAGGCCTAGTGGGCGTAGAAATTGATGCTAACAAACTTTCAAAGTGATCCACAATCATTTGCTAAACTCAATGTGACTCAGTGACCACAACACCCGCTTCATTAGTAGCCGAAAGAATTCTGTTCCCGAGATTCCTCTGGTTGACCGAGTGATGAAAATATTTTGTGTTAAAATCTCCTTCTTTGAGCTATTGGACCCTCAATTTCTATTTATAAAATGCTTCTTCCTGGAGACAAAGATTTGTGAAGCCCAAAGACGTTCTTTCTCCTAAACTTCAAGCTATTGGTTATAAGGCTCCAAGACCCTAGCATCTTGGATAGCCGTGAGGGCATTTCTTGCCTTAGCCGTGCATATCGAGATACTTGAGAAGGCATCCTTGTTCATTTAGGAAATCAAATATAGAACACAGCAGAAATTTAAAATTTTTTATTTCCTCCAAAGATCCTTACGAAGTGAAATCAAACCAGTTGTGAGGAGTTTTGCCTCTATCGGTAGCGGTAGAACTTTCTTGCAAAGATTATTGACCATCGAACTACTTGCAAAACTAGCACAGCCTTGCCTCTATAGTATTCACATGATTGTCTTCAAATCCCAAGTTAATTTTCACACAATTAACCAAAGGAAGAAGCAGCAAAAACCTGATGGTGCTAGCCTGGATTTCTACCTTCGAGTTTTAGCTTCCAAGCTTCTCTAAACTTTGGATTTTCTTGTTCATTTAACACAAAAACAGTGACTGATTTTTCTCCAAACAATAGCTGAAAGGCTTCTTATTTTCTTGATAAAATTCATGACTATTTCTTCAAAAGAAATGCCACAAGTTTATTTTGTTGAACAAAGAAAAACAGTTCGGTTTTTTGTTGTCTTTTGCTACAAAATTTTTCTTATCCAAGAAAACTAATTTCGGCTTGTTTGATGCAGCAAAAGAACGTGATCTTGTTGCTCACATTAGGGCTGATTAACTGTTGGAATTATAAGTCCAAATATATATAGAAATATATTAGGGTAAAACTTCTTCTAAAGAGTTTTACTTGAACTACAATTTATAATATATTTTGGAACTTTCTAAATTTCAGTGGCTACCAAAACAAGAATCCCATTCTAATTTGGCTTTCTAATTTCATTTTTCACATGAATTAATAAATCCAAATTTTTTTCGAATTTATTAAACAAAACTAAAACGATTTAGTCACAAATCCAAATACTGCCCAAAACCGAAAAACCTTATAAAGTCCTATTCGCAATAGGATTCTTAAATTAACCAAAACATTCATCACATGAATTTTACACTTCTTTTTAGATACAATCTAAGTGTGTGACCCAATAGGTTCTTATAACGTTGGCAATGACATAAAATCTATTTTATGCCATAGGCATTGAGCGGTATACGGCAACACATCAATGCTACCCAAGTTATAAGAATGTTAGTAATTCAACATTACTTTTCTTGTTATAGATGTTACCATGTAATTCAATCCTTTTGCCCTAGATATCTTGATTTAACACGAGCCATGGAGCTTGTCACACTCATATAGTTCAATCTTTCTATTTCTTGATTCCCAAGCAGACACATCTAAGCAAATGAGCTCGATATCACATATCGACTCATTTGAGCACGGTCATGCATTTTATGGTCTCACTTGATTAATGGGCCCAAAGATATCACTCCCATTACTTATGAGGGCCAAATTCTATCTTGATCATTTAACATCTCACTACATGATTTATTGCATATCCAATTGCTACTTTTATAGTTCACCTTTTTACGGGTAACGTTTAGTAGCATCAAAACATAAAACTCTTCATGTTGAGATCTCTAATGATCTCAAGTTTCAGGATCACTTACACCATCATCACTATGAGATATGCTTATGACACTTCATGTAATAACCCATGTAGCATTTCTCATGGCCGGTCGATCCAGTACATTGTTCTCTAACATATACCCATGTGTTGACTTGATATCTCATATCCTGACACATGTCATCAATCACTACACATGCTAGTCTTAATGCATTACCATTGTCCCTTTAATGATAATACTTGACTAAGGATAATTTTAGAATAATTAAATTCTTGGGACATTATCATATTTATTCATTAAACGTAGATATAAAAATAAACTTAATAATGATTGCCATTAATTATAAATATTATGATACAATATATGCCTAAACCATCATCACATGATTGGTCCTTAGGCCATAATCCAACAGTTCAGCTACTTTAGTCAGTTCTTAAGTCACTTGAGCTTCTGACAAAGAGTGTACATAGGGGTGCCATTTACTGGGAATTCCCATATTGAAGCCACCATATCCATGAAGGACGGATGCGACATCTAGAAGTTAAAGAACTTAAACGATTTTCTGTTGCTTGTGGGATTCAGAGTTCGAAAGATAATAGGGGTGTGATCAAAGATTCAAGTTCTATTTGTCTCCCACTGGATTTTCTAGAAATAAACTCCTTTTCTAGAAAAAATGTCAGTTCGAGCAACAAACTCTTTGTTATCATTAGAATTATAAAGGTAGTATCCTTTTATTTCTTTAGGATACCCCCAAAAAATTGCACTTATCATATTTGGGTCCAAGTTTGTCGGAGACTTAATGTTTAACGTAAGCCTCACATCCCCAAATCTTCATAAAAGACATACTGGGTTGCTTCCCAATCCACATCTCATATGGTGTCTTTTGAACTGATGTAGATGGAACGCGGTTCAGTGTGAAAGTGGCTATAAGTATAGCATGTCCCCAGAAGGAATTTGGAAGATCTGCATGACTCATCATGAACTGAACCATGTCTAACAAAGTTCGATTTCTCCTCTCAGATACACCATTCCATTGTGGTGTCCAGGAGGAGTGAGTTGTGAGACTATCCCACACTCCTTTAGATAGTCATCGAATTCCCAACTTAAATATTCACCTTCTCAATCAAATTGAACTGCTTTAATACTCTTGCCAAGTTGGTTTTGTACTTCATTCTTAAACTCTTTGAACTTTTCAAATGATTCAGAACTGTGTCTTATAAGATACACATAGCCGTATCTACTGAAGTCATCAGTAAACGTGATGAAGTATTGAAAACCACCTCTAGCCTATTTATTTAATGGTCCACATACATCAGTATGTATTAGTTCCAATAAGCCCTTTCATTATGTTTTGTGAAAGGGGCTTTAGTCATCTTACCTAATAAACATGATTCACATGTCTCAGACTATTTAAAATCAAATGAATCCAAAATTCCATCTTTATATGGCCGTTTGTCAAATGTTACTCCCACTATTTTACTCAAATTAATAACTCTCGATATTGATTTGGAAAGTTAATTTAATTAACTTTCTAGTGGGCCAAAATCCATATTTGACCTAATTTTGAGTTAGCTTTGGCTAATCACCCAAAATCGGCTATTTATGATGACAACACTTGTCAATTGTATCCCATACAACTCTTGGATAGTTGGGTGAACAACTCTTGTTCTAGCTTATCTAATAAACCAAGGCCCAACTCTATGCCTCTAGGTCTCAATCCTATAGAGTCCACCTAGTTAAGTCAAACCCAATGATTAGCGGTCGGATGTCACTATTATCCTATTGCGTCTCATTAAGATTGACCATGGCACCTAGCTTTGGCAAACCAACACACGGTCAATCAAAGCCTTGACGAGTGCTAAGCATTGGAATGCATCTTAGACTTAATATTCATTTGAGGGATTTGTTAAAACCTCATCATTTTGTTTGAATTGGTTATTATAATTATTAGTCCAATTAATCACATAATTTTCTAACTAATTATTACAATCATGATCACACCATGCATTTAACCAATAAACATACATTGCATGCATCTCATACATAAACAATAAAATAAACATAACATAGTTATAGCCCAAACTAAGTTGATTCTTTCAAGCCAATAAGGAACCAAAAGGTCAACCTAAGGGTAACAGCATCTTCTCCAAGTGCCTCCTTTAGTCATTCTTGTATGGTCCCGATCTCCTTGCCTCGTTTGATTCCTAATCTAATCCTATCTCTAATTTAACTATTACATCTTTAGAGAAACCTCGAGTTACATTCGAGGGGAGCTAGATGAGAAGAGAATTTACAACCAGAAAATAGAGTAAAGCATGACATGCAAGTCATATTTAAAATCAATACAAAATTTATCCAAACACATTGGGCTTAGGGCTATAACTATGCACCATGCTCAAATATCACATAAGGTGCATGTCACATGTAATTGTCATTCACATTAAACACTTAAATATATTAATCTAATTAATTTATGTCAATTATTATTAAATCAAATTTTAGGGTTTCGAATAATATACTACGCATGGAAGGTTCGGATTCAAGTATATAGTTTGGCCATCATGTGATCATTAGAAATTTGTGAAAAATATATCTCATATAATTTCGTTCAAGACTTGATACAACACATATATCAATTTTGCCCACACAAAATTCTGAACACATGTACAATTTGGCCTCAATTTGATATGTCAAATATATGCATTTAGCTACCCTAAACTGAACACATATAAATGTCCAAAACTAATTTTTGGTCATGACATATCTCCATTCGGCCAACCATGATTATAAGGAATTTATGAAAAATATATCTTATATATATTTTCGGCCACAACATGAAATATCATATATTCCATTCAAGCAACCTTTTGATCATGATTAATTTTTGAAAAATATATCATATATATTTTGATCAAATTCTAAACCCGAAAACATGTATAAGGCCAAAATATTTTTTGGTCTCAACTTGATATATCATATATATCCAATTTCGGCCAAACATAAAATATCATGTTTAGATGTTTTTCAGCCAATCACTAGAATTGAAATCATGTGTATGTCGAAAACTAATTTTCGGATATTAAATCAGAATTCCAAAACAATTATATATCACATATATAATTTGGTATTCAATGTAATTTATCATGTATATGTTTCGGCCTTAGCAAAAAATAATTTTAAAAATTATTAAAATTCCAAAGCTTGGCCAAGGACTTAAAAAATCAAAGCTAGGTTAAAACTAAAATTCGAAAACATCCATTTTTCAGAAAATCAAAATTAACCAAAATTTAGAAAATTTTAACTAGCCAAAATTTCCAAAAATCTGAACCTTCCAAAAAATTTAGAAAATCTGAACCAGCCAAAAAATTTTCAGAAAATTTGAACCATCCAAAATTCAGAAATCCAAGGCATCCAAAATTTCAAAAAATTTGAAGCTTTCAAACCGGAACAATTATATTTCACATGTATATTATGGCCTTAATATTACATATATATCACATATTAATTTTGGCCTCAATTATATAAAAAAATTGAAACCAAACCGGCCATAAAAGTTGAAACTCGAAAGCAAGCCAAAAGCTAAAAAATCTAAAACCAGCCATCATATGTATTTCAGGATTTAATACTTCATGATTCAGTACAATTATATATCACATATATAATTTGGCTCCAATATGATTCAACACATATTTTTTTTGACTTTAATAAAAAAAATTAAAACCAAAGAGCCAAGAAAAATTGAAGCAGTCGAAGCTTGCCAAAATTCCAGAAAAACCGAATCTTGTTTCTTAAATCCAAAGCTAGGGTTTCATGCATACTTATATATATCACATATATATTTTTTATATTATTCCAATACAATAATAAATAATTAAGGCAGACCAAAAATTGATTTCATAAACAAAAAAATATCATATATGTTTAATCAAAAAATTCATATTTCAATGAAGACATTCCAGTAATCCAAATTTCAGCATACAAGTTCATAAACAATTTAATCAAACATGCATACTTTTACAAAAAAAACCAATTTGAGCCATCATAAATGGCTCTAATACCACTATAGGAAATCAAATACTGCACACAGCGGGAAATTTAAAATTTTTTATTTCCTCCAAGCATCCTTACGAAATGAAATCAAACCGGTTGTAAAGAGTTTTACCTTTATTGGTAGCGGTAGAACTTTCTTGCGAAGATTATTGATCGTCGAACTACCTACAAAACCAGCATAGCCTTGCCTCTATGGTTTCCATATGATCGTCTCCAAGTCCCAAGTTAATTTTCATACAATTAACCAAAGGAAGAAGTAGCAAAAACTGATGGTGCTAGCCTGAATTTCTACCTTCGGTTTTCAGCTTCCAAGCTTCTCTAAACTTCAAATTTTCTTGTTCCTTTAACGCAGAAGCAAAGGCTGATTTTTCTCCAAACAATAGCTAAAATGCTTTTTGTTTTCTTGATAAAATTCAGGACTATTTCTTCAAAAGAAACGCCACAAATATATTTTGCTGAACAAAGAAAAACGATTCGGTTTTTGGTTGTCTTTTGCAGAATTTTTCTTCTCCAAGAAAACTAATTTTGGTTTGTTTGATGCAACAAAAGAACGCAATCTTCTTGCTCAAATTAGGGCTGATAGGCTGCTGAAATTATAAGTCCAAATATATATAGAAATAGATTAGGTTCAAACTTCTTCTAAAGAGTTTTACTTGAACTACAAGTTCTAATCTATTTTGGAACTTTCTAAATTTCAGTGGCTGTCAAAACAAGAATGCCATTCTAATTTGGCTTTCTAATTTCAGTTTTCACATGAATTAGTAAATCCAAATTTTTTCAAATTTATTAACACAAAACCAAAATGATTTAGTCACAAATCCAAATACCACCCATAGCTGGAAAACCTTATAGAGCCCTACTCGCAATAGGATTCTTAAATTAACCAAAAAATTCATCACATGAATTTTACACTTCTTTTTGGATACAATCTAAGTGTGCGACTCAATAGGTTCTTATAACATTGACAATGACATAAAGTCTATTTTATATCATAGGCATTGAGCAGTGTCTGGCAACACATTAATGCTACCCAAGTTATAAGAATTTTAGTAATTCAACATTACTTTTCTTGTGATAGATGTTACCATGTAATTCAATCCTTTTGCCCTAGATATCTTGATTAAACATGAGCCATGGAGTGTGTCACGCTCGCATAATTCAATCTTTGCGTTTCTTGATTCCCAAGTAGACACATCTAAGCAAATGAGCTCAATATCACATATCGACTCATTTGAGCACCGTTATGCATTTTATGGTCTCACTTGATCAATGGGCCCAAAGATATCACTCCCATTACTTAGGAGGGCCAAATCCTATCTTGATCATTCAACATCTCACTACATGATTTATTTCATATCCAATTGCTACTTTTATAGTTCACCTTTTTACAGGTAACGTTTAGTAGCATCAAAACATACAACTCCTCATGTTGAGATCTCTAATGATCTCAAGTCTAACAATCACTTACACCATTATCACTATGAGCTATGCTTATGACACTTCATGTAATAACCCATGTAGCATTTCTCGCGGCAAGTCTATCCAGTACATTGTTCTTTAACATATACCCATATGTTGACTTGATATCTCATATCATGACATATGTCATCAATCACTACACATGCTAGTATTAATGCATTACCATTGTCTCTTTAGTGATAATACTTGACTAGGGATAATTTTAGAATAATTAAATTCTTGAGACATTATCATATTTATTCATTAAACATAGATATAGAAATAAACGTAATAATGATTGCCATTAAGTATAAAAATTATGATACAATATATGCCTAAACCATCATCACATGATTAGTCCTTAGGGCATAATCCAATAGTTCAGCTGCTTTAGTCAGTTCTTGAGTCTCTTGAGCTTCTGAAAAAGAGTGTACATAGGGGTGCCACTCACTAGGGATTCCCATATTGAAGTCACCATATCTATGAAAGAGGGATGAGACATCCAGAAGTTAAAGAATTTAAACGATTTTCTGGTGCTTGTGGGATTTAGAGTTCGAAAGATGACAAGTGTGTGATGAAAGATTCCTGGGAGAAGGAAAGAGGCTTTAGAGAAGGAGAACTCATGGCTTCATTGGGCATTAATCAAGGCTCTGTCAATTTTCCTCTACTTTCTATTTTTTCCTGATTAGGTATGCCATGTAAATCTCCACCCTACATAACAGAGGTCCTATAATCCAGTCTGATTCAGACACTCATCAAATTCATTAAAAGATGACAGCTATGTATCAGAGCTACCCATCCTATCAAAAGGGTCTTTGATTGCGTTGAAGTCTTCAACCACTAGCCAAAGTGAAGACGCATTTGCCAAGCTATTTTGTACGAGATCAACCCACAACGGTCGTCGCGCAACAAAGATATGATCACTATAAATAATCAACAAGAAGCATGCTTTGGCACAATCCAATAACTGAAGATGCCCATGGATGGCTTGGGTTGATGAAAATGTAACAGCAAAATCCACAAGGTGAGAATCCCATCCAACCCATATCCTTCTTCTAGGGAAGTGCATATAGTTCTCTACCCAATTCCAGTTAGGAACCAAATTCTTAGTCAAAGTATCAGACGGATATCTAGGCACTTTAGTCTCAAGAATTCCAATGCAACAAAAATTGTATGCACATATCAAGTTGCGAATTTCCGCTTGTTTGAGGGGGTTACTTAAGCCCCTAATATTCCATATGCCTATATAAATATTTACAATGGGGGTAGGATAGTTAGCTACGGTTGTAGTCACCCCGCTTCTTTCTACTAGAAGTCGGCTTGGTCGGTTTGGGGATGTTTGGATTGCTATCTAAGCTGATCTTGGGAAAGGAATCCGCCATAGAGGGTTGTTCAGTCCGTGGATGTTTGACAGCCGAGGTGCTTGCTACAATGGGTTCATCCTCAATTCCTTTTTTGTTAGGAAGGGCATGAGCTTAAACACTTTCATATTCACTTCCAATATCACTAACATTTCCTTCAATGTCACCATCAGAGTTGAAAAACACAATTGAAGCTCATCCAGGAGCATTAGATGATGATGGCCTAGCATCCAAATGCTTAGTGCCAACTTGAATATTCATGGCACTCTTTGGGGGTACACGTTGGCCCTTTCTCGATCCCACTTCTTTCCAAACTTCTTTCGCCCAAGGTGGAGGGATAGGATTTGCCTGAGAATCAGCCCATAGGGATTGATGTATTACCTCCAAGGCTGGGGGAAAACCTCCTTCAGGGGCATTGGGATAGGCCATAATAGTGGTAGGTGGGGGAACCTCCGGCATAAGAGTGACTTTAGTACTAGAAGGATCTACCATAGATGGGGGACACTTGTGTCCTAAGATGCCACATTTCCCACATGATTGTGGCTTCCATTCATAGAAGACTTTAATAGTACAAAACTGGCCATTTAATAGCACTTCCACTGAACTAGCATAGTTTTGAACCACCCTAATCTCCACACACACCAGGACATAGGAGATCATCGTCATGTTCTCCATTCTCTTATCAACATAGAGGGGCTTACCAATAAAGCTAGCAACAGCGCAAATGCCAGGTTTAAACCACAAGGTTAATGGAATATCCATCAACTGAATCCAGACTGGCAATGTTTATGAGTGTCCTCTTGATATCCAAAAATGAATGCCATTGTTGGAGAAAGAGGGGTGCATGCGCCATAATGACAAGGCCACTATCAATTACCTTGCGTCTAAAAGCCACATTTGGTGTATGAAAAAAAAAACATAGAAACCCTCCTCATTAGCTACTACTTCGGAGAGATGAGCACCCTATAATTGATTAGCAATCGATTCAACAATTGGGTGGGGGACCTTTTTGCCAACCAAGTATCCCACTAAACATTTCTTTAATTTAGGATTCCTGGCCTCAAGAATTTCCTCTGAAGCATTTGCAACAAGTTTATCCTCAAATTGAAGGTGAGGTATGTAATTGAGAGCATACCCCTAACTTGTAGTTTTGGCTACAGCAGCCCACAACTGTTGCAAAGAAGAGCTATCACCATTCGGTGGAGCTTACTTCAAGCTTGCTCTACGAAGACTCCGGCCACAGCTCTTAGGGTGGGAGTATTTCCATGATTCTTGCCTATCTCAACACCACTTATCACAATGGTTTTTCCCTTTTCAACAGTAGCAAGAGAATACCCACAGACAGGGACATCAAGTCCAACGATGCTCGATTCAGCACCTCTATTCCCCTTCTGAGTCTCAATTGAGGTCACAAGTCCCAACTAATAAGCTTCCATTGCCATAGCACTCATGCGTGGAGGCTCATCCCTTGAGGAGCTATGGACTTTAGTCATTGGTGGCATACAGCTGAGGACCTTCTAGGGTAGTGGAATAGACAAGCAGAATCTGCAACCTCCGGTTAGGCAGCAAACCAGAACAGTGACAACCCAGATCAAGAAATACTAAGACCAGCTACAATCCAGTCCAAAACCAAGAGGCTGAATCTCCCACAATAGCGATGACCCAAATCTGCAGCTGCGAAATGGCCGAGAATCACCGACCAAAATTGTGGCAGCTGAAGGACTGCAGCTGACACGGTTGCAAGCGGCTGAAGAACTGCGGCTGCAGGTGGCTGACACAGTTGAAGGAAGTTGTGGTTGTGGCTGAGGCTGAATCTCTCACAATAGTGACGGCCCAAATCTGCAACTGTGGAATGGTCGAGTTACGACTATCAAAATTGTGTCGGCTGAGCGGCTGAAGGATTGCGGTTGACATGGTTGTAAGCGGCTGAAAGGATTGCGACTGAAGGAATGCGGATGACACGGTTGAAGGAAGCTGTAGCTGTGGCTGTGGCATCAGCTAAAGGTGGTTAAAGAAGGATACTACGGCTGCGGTACTAAACACATGAAAGCAACCACTAATTTGAAATTGTTTTGCACTACTAAGGACAAAAATTAAATCCACGAATAGGATTATAAATTTTTAAAAATTTTATTTAAAGTTACTGATGATAATATTTCGATGCAATCTTTGTTTTTATGGTTGACTATTTATAGTTAATTGATTTTTTAAAATTATTATTCATGTTAATTATTTATTTTTAGAGAAAGAAAATATAATTATATTAAATCAAAATTTTGATAAACTATTATGATATGGAAATCAACTTGAAACTTTCACAAATTTTAATAAATATGCAAGATATGAAACTTTTACAATCACTAAGTATCACACTATACACATACACACACACGCACAAAAGTGACAATTAAATGGGATGAAAGGCCAAATTCCAAAGATAAACTTCACAGATTAAAAATTAATAATGTCAAAATGTTTTATCAACTTGGTAAGCAAGCAATACTAATAATTGTTGGGGATTCAATTCAAAATATTGTCTTCTTCATTTTTTAATTAATAATCGTGGGATTTAAAAAAGAAATTTTGAGTTTGTCTAGTCATACAATTTTCACGAAAGGATGTTTGACTCATTCCAATCTTATCGAATGTCCCAAAATAGGCCAAATTAATACTATTGACAAATGTTGTTATGTGTATCTATGTTTTGCTTCCTTCTTCTCTTCTAAATTAATTAAATGAAGTATTTTAATGTAGAGAATACTTTGTTATTATTAATGTTTGGAATTTAGATAATATATCAAATTATCAAATCACAAATATCGAATCATATGAAGCCAATTCTATCAAGTAAACATATCTTTTACTATGGTAATTGTTCATTTTTTTTTTCTTTATAGCTATAGTTTAGAATTTAGTTACTCATTACTTTTAAGTTTAATAGTAATTTTCAATTGTGATCTTACTTTTGTAAAAGTTTTTTCTTATTTTGTGATTTAATTTGGACCTGATACTTAAAATTGTTACCTTTCATATTCTTTTTTTTTAATCGAGTTTATTATTTTACATATTCTACTATAATTAGTTTTTATTTTTGGCTTACCAATGGAAACAAATTTTGTTACTTTTATTCCTATTTGTATGGGGAAAAAAAAAAGAGAAAAACATGTGCAAAAAGAAAGAAAAAAGAAAATTTTTTAGCAAACTTGAAATATAAAGAAAATTTAAAAAGTGAAAAAATAAAAAATGAAAGGGGAGGTTTTGAGCAAATTAGGAAAAAAATTTTAATAAAAAAAGAGCAAACACAAAAAAAAAGCAAAAACAAGAGAATTTTGAGCAAAATTGAGAAAAAATAAAAATGAGTTAAATAAATAAATAATAAAATATACACAATCAATTCAAATAAAAGAAATACAACACTAAGTCAATAAGGTTTAATTGGGAACATTTAATGAGTTTTCATTGGAAATTTATTAGCTATTTAAATGAGATCCCATTGGAATACCAATAAGAGGATCTAATTGGGATCTTATTGGATATTTTAATTACCTATTTCCATTAGCTCCTACTTCCACTCAATGTATAAATTTAATGAGTATTAAATTATCCATTCCCATCAATTCCCACTTATCAAATTCCCATCTAATTTCCACCTAATGTCAGGATCAGCATAGCTTAGAAAAATAATATTGATGTGTATAAGACCCAATTTTGAACATCCTAAATTAAAATTTGAAGGCAGATCTTTGTTTCACCCAAAAATCAAAGATCGAACCTCAACTATAAGATGAGATCTTGGAGCCAAGACTGCATCAGCAGACCAAAGGCCAGACCTCGAAACAAAGGTCTGGACCTCTATGGCATGTAAAGGCCAAAAACCTAAACTTCCACATAACATTCTCCAGCTAGACCTTGAACCATAAGTCTGAAAGTTGACAACAAAAACACACTGAAATCACAATAAGTGTCTGGGACCTTGGAGTCCCAAACCATGAAGTGGGAACTCAGTGATGAAATATAAGAACCAAGGTTGAAACAATCAACCATCTAGTCGTGTCAACTCAGCCAAATTCAAGAGAGACAAATCTAAGAGCACAAGTTGGATGTTTAGTTGAGAATTCGCCTACAAAGAGACGTCCACACCTTGATTCAAAAGCCAATACATCATTTGTCATTCTAGTCATCCATGAAGAATCAAGAATGAAGGATCGAGTGTGGCTGATTTTCACTTGTGTAATCAAGATCCTTAGGCCACTTTTCATCACAATCCAAGTTCGAATTTGGAAGGTTCTAATTTGGTAAGAAGCAAAACAAGTTCAGCCGCCATTCACTTCTCTAATCCAACCCACACTTGGATTCAGCTTTAGGCAATATTATTTCTCGTTCATAAACAAAATTAGAAGCTTCCAAGATTATACTCATGATGTTTAGAGAAGTTTTCAAAGTCAGAGCTAGAAGATTTAAAGAAGCTTCCCAATTCAATTCAAGATTGGAAAGCACAAGGCTTGAAGGCAACACAAGTTTGGCCAGCACACAAATCCAAATCAACCATGGATTAGTTTGAGTTTTAGGTAACTATTTTGTTCTACTTCCTTTTCTTAGATTAGAAAAATTTTAGTAAGTATTTCTTTTAGTAATAGTTTCTTAAAGTAGTCTCCTAAAAAGCTAATCCAACTAGGGAATGGCTTTCTTAATTCTTACACATTGTAATCTATAAATAGAGGCCATTCAGCCTCAAGAAGATACAGACTTTGATCAATTACAAACTTGAGAGCTTTTAACTTTTCTTTTGAGTTCTAGTTTAGAACTTGTTTTGAGTCTTTGAGGATAGCCTCTTAGGTTCATGTTTAAGCTATTTTGTTGAGTTTCTTTCCCTCAACAATCTGAGTATGCCGGTTGGTTTCAAAGATAGTCAAAGTTCATATCTTGGGTCTTTGATAATTTCATTGGGTGTCAAGTGGACAAAAGTAAGGTTCCAAGGATAGTCAAAGTTCACATCTTGGGCCTTTGATAATTCCGTTGGGTGTCTTGTTAAAGGAAGACTAGTTCAACCTAGAGGACGATACTAGGACCAACACTCTGGTATAGGTTTGAATTCTTATTCTTTGGTTTAAGATTCGTATCACTCAACAAATTTATGCTTATCCACAAGCACGTAACAACAGGCGATAATCAAGGAAAGATATTGCGGCATGCAATCAGTGGTTATAATCGCAACCCACGTGCTGATACGTGACAACCAATCCCATGAATGACGGGAGGAGATATATAAACCCCAAAGACAACCAGGTACGGGGACACTCTCTGATAATTGAAAATTACTATACTCTGACTAAACACTGACTTAAGTATCAGAGAATTTACCCCGGAGAACCACTCCAGGATCTATTTTTTAGGAATAATCATCAACAAGGAAGACGAAGAATCTTGGATCTAAATCATCTTATCGGATCTTAGTCGGGTTGCGGATTTGGCTTTCATCAAGTGGCGCCGTCTGTGGGAATGAAATTTCTTGATTTTTGAAGGAATATTCGTAATCCTCTTTTTGATTTTGACCTAGACGAATATGGTGGATACAAAATCTGGAGGTGATAGAATGTATAATTGCTTATTTATTAGGTCAATTTCCTTGTGTTTAAGTGATTAAAATGCTTATTTATATGAATATTAAGTGTTTTTATTATTGATGGCTAGATTGGAGCTTTGTAGGAAAAATTTAACAAATAAAGCAAAATATTGTTTTTCTTGGCAAAATCTTCAAGGTTTCTTTGTGCCCATAGTATTTATTCAATCCCATGCTTTATTTTTATTTTTTTTTATCACTGCCCAATCCACCAAGAATAGAGCTATTAATTGATGCTTAAACTATTGAAAACAATAGATTCTATATTACTTGTTAAACCGGTTACTTGCATTTCTTCTTCAAATGGGTTTAGAATTTATTACTTGGAATTCCTGTTGGACAACTCTGCAGCACTTCATCGTTGGTCATGGCTTCCCGAATATTGAAAAAAAACAAAGACTAATTTCCAAGTGACATCTAGAGTGAAATAAAATTTAAACCTGCTCACCTGGAGAAGTTGTTTTCATGATATATTTGTGCTAGAGAGCAATCTATGTTCAAACCTGCAAATTTTAGTAGCATTTATAAACTGATTCTCATTGAATTAACTACTATATTTCAGTAAGGTCAGACAAAAGCGCCAGCACATGTAATACAGTAAATATTGACACTAAAAATGGCATGCAACTCAAGGAAGTTTTGCAACTACAACTTGATGTCCAAAGGCGTCTTCATGAGCAATTAGAGTTTTGAACACAGACTCCTGGTTCTTTTGCTGCTCCGGAGGTTCAGTTCAAGAGAAGAGAGAAGGATCGCGGCAATAAACAAAAGTCAGCTGCAATTTGAAGCTTCCGTCAGCCGCCCAAGGAAAAGACACCGAGCTAAAACCAACGATGCTGCAATAGCTTCAACATCCGTTCTAAACAGCACCAATGGTGGATAATTATCATGATAGAATGCTTGAGACCAACCATCCTTTTGTTTCCTGGAAAGCACGCAACGGGATTTGGAAGTAAGACCAAGGAGTCAAGCCGCATTCTTTGAATCTACTGAAGCCAGAAACGGACAAAGAAAAAGACAAGAAAGAATTCTACTCAAATTATTTCAGCCCACAAACAAAAGAAGAATATTTTCTTCAGCTGCAACTTGAAGCAAACAGAAACCGTGCGAAAGATGAGAGACAGAAGACAACTGAATTGGAGAGTAAGTGGGCAACTGAATTTGGGAACAAAGACACAAGCTGCACAACGGAAAACAAAAGGAGACTTCCTTAGCATTAAGCTGCAGCAAATTGGAAATAGAAGACAACCGCAGAAAGAAAAGCTTAGCGCAAATAAGAAATAAAAGTCTACTACAATTCGGGCAAGAAAAGAAAACAAAACAAGAAGAAACCGAGCTGCAAAGGAATTTGGAAACAACATACAGCTGAATTTGGTAACAGAATTCGGAAAAGGAAACAAAGCAAGCCAAGAGGCAATTGGAAAACAGAGGAAAATTGGAAACAACTGCACCTATAAGAAGAGGGAGTCTGCTGCCTTGAGAGACACCCATTCTTTGTTCTCCTTTTCGTCCTTTAGTTTAGCAGATTGTTCTTTTTCTTCCTGGCCGTCCCGCTTTTCTTCCTGTTTTTCTTCTTGATTTTCTGTTCTCGGTGTTCTTAGAGAAATATTAGTCGGTTCTCTTGTTCTTCTTCCTGGACTTCACGTCCAGTCCTTTATTTTCGTTGTCTTGAATTAGTCTATAAGCTTAGAAATTTCAGCCGCCAGTGCAGAGAGGACAAAAGTCAAAGAACAAAGAGTGGAGTGGCTACCACCTACGGGTTTTGTTTGGAGTTTATTTTTATTTTTATTTTTTTTCCTTTTTACAATTATGTTTAAGAAATTGGTGTTATTCTTTTATTTTAATATGAACTAATTCATTTTTCTAGGGCTACGACGTAGCCTAACTATGAAATCTTTTTATTTTTTCTATTAATATAGTTTGATTTAATTTTCCATGGTTGAGTGTTTATCTCCGTGCTTAATGCTTCTAATTACTTGATCACTAATTAGATGATTTTTTAATCATAACGAACTGGAAGGGGAGTTATGTGTCAAGTTCATAGGGATAAATGCAATGAATTGCATGTAGGATAGGAATATACCTGCATGGTTTGTGTAGTCATTACATGAGAATCCATAGAAATTAATGACTTCATAATTGTTGTAATTCACATAGGAATATAGTGAATTAGCAATTAGGGGGATTTTTATTAGATCTCGGGAGGGACTAGTAAATAAATTAGGGAATCTCGACTATCAACCAGGAAATTAAATTAGACTGTAGAAATAGATGAATATTAAAATGGATTAGTTATGGTGAAATCGAAAACCCTAGAGCTTTAGCCAACTTAATTCATTACTTTGCTTTGCTTAGTTTTAAATTTAGTTTTAATTCAAGTTTTAAATTTAGTTTTAATTTAATTTATTCATAAAATATCTTTTTATCATTCAAATAAAGGTAGAATTAACTAAATTTCGGTAGTTGATAAACAATTAGTCCTTGTGGGATCGATAATTTATATTCACTTTATATTACTTGTTAACGATCACGTACACTTGCATGTAAAATCCGCAACAGGAGGACGGAGGGTAGCCGAAAGAACTAGCCGAGGAAGATGTAGTCGTTCGTGCCCTTCAGAAAACAATCCTTTGCATTTAAGTGGAATCCTTGAACATTTGGAACATCCCTCCATTCATGAGAGTGAACATTCACAGCGCACGACTCCAAATCGAAATGATTCACCACCCCAGAGACAGCATGAAGTGGATGAGAGAGCTTTTATGGAGTTGCATTGTGCACAATTTGAAGAGTTTCGGAAGGGTAGGCATAATCCATGCCTATCCGAAGACGAACCAAGACCTAACAACCAAAGCGCGGCTGCCGGAAGAGAAATGATGACAAAAATAAAGCTTCGGCCTCACATGCCGACAACAATTATGTAAACAACCATTCTAGAGTTAAGTCAAAGCATGACCCAAAATGTCCGCGACATAATGATTTCCTTCAAATCAGCAATATAGTGGCTATTGACATTCATGGTCTGTTAGGTTCTGAAGATGAAAGGGATGCCCCATCACCTTTCACGCCTAATATAATGCAGTTCCCAATGCCGGTAGGATTTAAATTACCTTATGGGATTCCATCCTATGAGGGGGATTCAAACCCCCTAGACTTTCTATCGCAATTTAAGTACATGATTAATTTTAAAAATGTTCCAATGGAAGTAATTTGTAAAGCGTTTCCCATTTATCTAAGTGGAAATGCATGAGTATGGATTGATGACTTTCTATCTCGTCATTCAGACAATAACTTTTCCATACTCACTTCTTTTAGAGAAAGAAGTTCCACAAAACGGCCGTAGATCTGATGAACCTCAAGCAGGGGAAGGATGAATCCCTCAAGTCTATGTTGAAAGGTTTAATGACGAGAGCCTACAAGTGGCTAATCAGATAGATCAGTTGGTAATCTCGGTCTTCATGAATGGTTTGAATCCTAGACCATTCTACACAAAGTTGGCACGGGACACCCCAACTGATACTCAGACTTTGTGAAAGATGGCAGAAAGTTACACAATGGGAGAAGAAGCTAATCAAAAGAAAAGAGAAAATGAAAAGCACGAGAAAAAACATCAAGAATATGCCAAAGGGAAGAACCCTCAAAGAAGCACTTTCGACAGGCTCAACTACAATCGGGGTTTGGAGCCTTGAGTTCAAGAAAAAAGTCTAACGCTGCTAAACAAAAGTCGCACCAAGATCCTATCCATACACAGGGATCTCCTCAGACCTCCGATTCCATTGACTAAGGCATCTCATAAAAGACCTCGGCATCTTTAGTGTTCTTTCCACTACGACCATAGACATGATACTAAGGATTGCAAATACCTCAAAAAAGAGATAGAAGACTACATCTGCCATACAATGCTGGGCCAATACATCCAGAGGTGGCATTCAGAGGCCCAACCTCAGTTTGGAGGTTAGAGAGATGACTACCACTCTAAATGACGAGGTGAAAGACAAGGCGGCCAAGGTCCATCTTCACATCAGGCAGATTGCCAACAAATGTGGGGACCCTTCCATGAATCAGCCATATCAACAATATCAAAACAACCCTTCACAATAGCTGACATTTTAGCCTCCACCTAATAATAACCGCAATGTTACTAGTGTCATTCACTCCATATTCGGTTGCTACTCGAAGGGTCAATCGCAGTCTATGATTAAAGCCAATGCAAGGAGGATTCCTCCTCAAGAGCCAATCAACAAATGTTTCGCACCTTCCGAAGTTATCTCTTTTTTGGAGGAAGATGCAGTTCCCACCATTAGCCTACACAACAATGCTTTGGTTATTAAAGCCATAGTAGTGAATAAGGAGGTACATCAAGTCTATGTTGATGACGGTAGCGCAGTCGATGTCCTATATATTGATCATTTTCGCAAGTTGGGGATCAACTTTGCAGCATTAAAACCATCCAGTATGCCTATGTGACATTTGCTCACGAAGTCGTTCATCCAGTAGGCATAATCACACTTGCCGTTACGATGAGAGACTACCCCCGAGATAAAACTATAATGACGGATTTCTATGTTTTTGATGTTCCATCTCCCTTCTATGCAATCATTGGAAGATCATGGATGAACAAGGCTAAGGCCATTTGGTCATGAAATTTCCTACCGAACACGGAGTGGCATCAGTACGAAGAGATCAATATGTGGCAAGAGAATGCATACGTATCGCAATCAAAGGTAAAAATACTTTGACAAAGGGCGTACATGTCATTCAGACCTCGAAAGTGTTACAGTTTGACCCCAATGTACTACCTCAGGGAAGAACAGACAAAGGCAAAAGTGCACAACTTCCTTCTGAAAATCCTGGGATCATACCTTCGAATATCTTTAGGAACTCTGAGGTCATACCTCGAAGACCCCAAGATGCCAAGAACTCTAAGATCACACTTCAGAGACCCCGAGATGCCAAAAGCTCAAAGTTCACACCGTATAACTCCCAAGATATCAGTTCGCACAAAGGTCCTGTAGAGATCAATGACGAAGTACAAGAATTCATAGTAGATGATGACCACCCTAACAGGATGGTTAAGGTTAGAGCTATGTCACTAACCTCGATCAAAAATCAGGTTATTTATCTCCTCCATCAATACAAAGAAGTTTTTGCATAGGGTCCAGAGGATATGCCTGGGATCTCACCATCTCTCATGACACACAAACTCAATATCGATCCCAGAGTTAAGCCTATGCAACAAAAGAAAAGATCGTTGGCTCTAGATAGGAATTTGGTAGTCAATGAAAAAGTGAAAAAACTACTTCGGTATGATATCATCAAAGAGGTATTTTGCCCTACTTAGTTATCTAATCCAATTCTAGTCAAGAAACCTGATGACAGTTGGCGGATGTGCATTGATTACCCTAACCTCAACAAATACTACCCGAAAGATTGTTATTCTTTACTAGTGATCGGCCAGAAAGTCGAAGCCATCTCGGGGTATGAGGTCCTTATGTTCCTCGATTCCTACAAAGGTTACCATGAAATCCTGATGGCTAAAGAAGATGCCGAGAAAACTACCTTTATCACAAAGATGGGAGTTTGCTGCTATATAAAGATAGCCTTCGGGTTGAAGAATGCAGGAGTGACCTACCAGTGCCTGATAAACCAGGTGTTTTCAAATCAGATTGGTAGGAACTTGGAGGTATATATGGACGACATGGTGATAAAATCAAAGAAAAATGAGAGTACACCCAGAGATCTAGAAGAAACCTTGCAAACCATGTTAAAGGTGAGAATGCGTCTAAACCCCAAAAAGTGTACTTTCAAGGTAGGATCTGGAAAAATTTTTGGATTTATGATTTCTAAGAAAAGAATTGAAACCAACTCAGATAAGATAAAAGCCGTTGCAAAGATAACACCTCCTCGAACTTTAAAGAAGATCCAGAAGTTAATCGGTTCATTAGTGGCCTTGAACAGATTCCTGTCGCGATCTCGAATTGGCATCTTCCATTCTTCCAAGCCCTAAAGGAAGCCAAGAACTTCAAGTAGAATAAAGATTGCTAGAAAGTTTTTGAGGAGTTAAAGAGACATCTGGCAAGCTTGTCGGCACTTACAGTGCCTCTACCTAGAGAGGACTTATATCTGTACTTAACGTCCTCAAATAATGCCATTAGTGCAGTACTCATTTTCGCCTTTCAAGGGGCCGAGATAAGGTATCTCCTGATAAAGAACATAGTCCTGGCCCTGATCCATACTGCTCGAAGGTTGAGATCTTACTTCCAAACTCACCCTATATGTGTTCTCACTGATCAACCCATTAAGCAAATACTCTTTAAGTTAGAAGCTTTGGGAGGCTGGCAAAATAAGCCATAGAGTTGGGAGAACATGATATCCAGTATTAATCTCGAACAACAATAAAGACTCAAGCCCTTGCAAATTTCATAGTAGAGATGCCTACTGCGAAGACCCCAAAGGCCAGTCCTTCAACATCGCACACACCAGCAAAGAAAGAAGCAAAGGACTCAAAGGCCTAGACCTTATACGTCGCTGGGGTGTCGAACGAAGATGGCAGTGGAGCGAGACTCTTGTTGCGCAGTCCAGAGGGTGCAGAGATCACCTACGCATTGCGCTTTGACTTCAAAGTGACTAACAATGAAACTAAATTTAAAGCCTTAATCACATGGCTAAAGCTAGCTCAAATGATGAAAGCGAAAAAAGTGTGCACATACAGCGACGCTTAAATAGTCGTCAATCAGGTCCAAAAATAAAAGGGCTGATGCCCTAAGCAAGATGGCATTCTCCGCCTTTTCTGATCTGAACAAAAAGGTCTTTGTGGAGATACTCCCTTACAAAAGTATTGAAGAAATTGTCATTATGACCATCAAGGAGGCGGGAGATAATTGGATGACTCCCATATGGAAATATCTGCAAAATGAGGAACTACATGAGGACAAAAATGAAGCGAGGAAATTGAAGTTAAAGGTGCCCCACTATATCATACAAGACAGCGTCCTTTACAAACGATCTTACCTCCAACCTCTGCTCCGATGCATAGGGCCTCAACAAATAGATTACATACTCCAAGAAGTGCACCTTGAATCTTGTGGAAGCCACATAAGACCTCACATGTTTGCTAAGCAAATCATTCAATGGGATTACTATTGGCCGACTATGTTAAAAGATGCTCATGATTTGTACAGAAGTGTGTTAAGTGCCAGCTTTATGCTCCTATAATTAGGCGACCTCAGATGGAGTTGATCAATATCCAGAGTTCATGGCCTTTTACACAATGTGGAATTAATATTCTTGGACCTTTCCCCGAAGCTTCAAGATGCGTGAAGTTCTTAATAGTCGCAATCAACTACTTCACTAAATGAGTAGAAGCTGAGCCTTTGGCCACCATCACTGGAAAAAACGTCCTGAAGTTTGTGTGAAGCAAAATCATTTGCAGATTTAGTATCCCTCACATGATTATTTCAGACAATGGAAAATAGTTTGCAGACCCTTTTCGCTCCTGGTGCGAAGAATTTCAAATCAAATAAAAGTTCACTTCGTTGTGCATCCTCAAGCCAATGGTCAAGTCGAAATTACAGATCGCACTATACTACAATGGCTCAAGACTCGGCTAGATAAAGAAAAAGGGGATTGGGTAGAAATTCTCCCAAATGTCTTGTAGGCTTATCGCACCACACCTCGAATAGCAACAGAAGAGACCTCTTACAGCTTGATGTATACCTCAGAGGCCGTAATTCCAACAAAGATTGGAGTTCCCAGTCCTAGAGTTATAGCTTTCAATGCTGAAGTTAATGAAAAGGAAATCCAGTTGAACCAAGACTTATTAGAAGAGCTCCAAGATCTGGCCTTGGTAAAAGAAGCGCAATACAAGCCATGGCAAAGTATTACAACAAACGGGTGAAAATCAATGATTTTGCCCCAAGAGACTTAGTCTTGCGCAAAAATGAAGCAAGCAGAGCTCAAAAGCTTGGCAAGCTAGAAGCTAATTGGGAAGACCCTTACAGGGTCATGACACGTCAAAGTCTGGAAGTTATCGTCTAGCCACTATGGAGAGGAACTTATTACCCCAAGTGTGGCATGTTAGCAATTTCAAAAGTTTTTATGTTTAATATTTTGTTTGATGAATAAAATGTCACTTATATATGTTTATTCATTTTAAATCGAGTAAGGGATAATGACTACTCTAAACTCGATTAAAGCTTGGCGAAACTGCCTTGCTAAATTTTAAATTGAGAAAATAACGTGTAACTTCGGTTCAGCTGAGTTTAGCTGCAAATTCCATAGCATCCCAAACGGGTGAGGGGAACATAAACATCCATGTGGGTGTCAAAATAAAACATCTTACGAGGTGAAAAGAAGTTAATATTTTTTCAGATCCCAAACATCCTAAGGGGTGGGGATCCTGGACCTCTCAAATGTCACAAAAAATAAAATTTAATTACTATATTAAATAAGCGAAGTACAAACAAGAAGGGCTTATAATTTCTCTTTTCCTTTTCTTTTTTCTCTCTTCATACTTAACCCTATCTTGAAGGTACTTGTTAAATGCTGCTTCTGTCCCCTTGTACGTAGCAGTGCCTTCTTGACCTTTTGGGCCAAGAGTTCCAAATCTTCCATCATAACATCCACGAGATCTCTATCCACAGGTGTCATTTTCAATTTTTGACCTCCAAGTCTTGCATTCAAAATGCAACTCAAAGATCTGTTGCTTGTACGGCCCAAACTCACCTTAGAGACCCAAGATCTCTTGGCGCTTCTTATTGAGCTCTTCTAACATGGCATGGACTACTTCGTCCCTACCCTTAAGTTCAAAGGTAATACTTTCAACCTCAACAAAGAGTTTAGAAACTCTCTCTTTATTCTTTTCATTCTCTAAATTGATTGATCTTTCCGTAAGGGTTAAATCCCCCGTTGCCCGCTGCTGTTGTACTATGTCTTCATTAAAACTATGGTTCAAATACTCAAGATAGGCAACTTGACCCTTGAGATCTTTGTTCTCATTCGCTAACCTAAACATGGTATCTTGAAGCTTGGCATGTGCAACTTCAAGTGTCTTAACTTTCTCATGCAAATTAGTAATAATAGCCTTTGATGATAATGAATTATCCTGATATAATAAAAATTAAATAAAAATCAGTACTTCACTCACTAAGGGTAACAAAATCAATTATCCTTACAAACACTCAATAAAAAGAAACAAAGAATGCCTAGGAGCTAGCCTCATTCTGACTTCCTCCACCCTGAGCTGAAGTCCCTGCCTTAACTTGACTCTTCAAAGCTTCACCCCTTACAGCCCAAAGATCAGGATCCTCATCCACCTCACAAACATTAAGCTCCTCCAAAGTGATTGGCGGGCTACAAAATGCCAAATGCTGCAATAGTTTGAAAAAGCCATCGAACCCCTTCACAGTGTCTATGTAGGCCTTGTCTACCCTCACCATGGCTTCAGGATCGTAGCCAAGCAATTCCTCCAACTTCAAGGTTGAAAATTTTTCCTAAATTTCGATGGCTGCTTAATGCTTCCTTATCTCTTTAGCTGCCTTGAACAAATTCATCACAAATTCGCTAAAGTCTTAAGTGTGAAAAATCTTTTTTACCAACAACTTTGCGAACTTCCCTTGGTTAATGACTGTACACCTTTGCATCTCCGCCTCCTTCTTCCTCAACTGATGATGGAGAGAGGACACCTCCTCCTCCAACTTCATTGACAACTCAAGAGCAGCAGACATCTTGACCTACAATTTTTTCCTTGCCTCAAGAGAGACTACCTCAGCCTGCCTAAGCTGAACAATCTCAGCCTAATGCTTTGAGGCCTCAGAGACCTACACATTGGCCCTTAGGACGAACTCCACCCATGCAAACATAGCCTGCACTTTAAACAATCTGTCAAGTTCAATACTCTTAGTGCATGATCTTAAAACAACACAATTTCACTAAAACCTTACCCGGGCCACAATATTAACCAAATTTTTATTAAGCTCGTCCATGGCCATCACGAACAACCTATCCCGATACTCGTCCATGCCCTGAATCACCAATACTGGAGAATTTCTTGTGGGCATGGTAAATTATACCATTGCATCTGGGGCCAAATACTCGGCCTCCACCTCGCTAACCTTCTTCTTTTTTGCGGGAACCTTCACCCTTTTTCTTTTGGCTGGAGTTCCAGCCCCAACCACCCCTTCATCGGCTTTCCTCTTCGAAAGCTCTCCCTTCTCCACTTCCTTCACAAAAAAAAACATCATCAACGCCAGATTACGCCTCCTTCGCTAGCTCAATCTTGATAGAGTAGCTGAACTTCACCACTACAAAACAAAACACATTCATACCACATTAGTAACCACCACAACAACAAAAATTCAACACAAGATATAAAATACTACCATTCGACTCATCCTTTCTGACAGATTGTACAATCAAAGATCCAGTCTCAATAATATATGGGCTCAATTTATACTTAACAAGATCCTCTTTGATGTAACTACCGATCCTCTTCTCCTGGAGCTCTATATATGCATGACCACGAGGATTTTTCTTTTTTCGGTCTGAACACGCATCATTAGCATCTCCATAGAACCATTCTGTGTTCAGCCCATAAGCTTCTAACTTCACAAAGAAAATCTCCGTTTCCACTCATGATGGGTTGAAGGCTTCACGGCCTTATTCCGAGATCTCAGAAAAAATGCAAAATACCCCATTGAATTTGCAAACTTTTTCATGCAATAAAAATTCACGGAATTATTTACCTTCCCTTCCTGGCATAATATCTCAAACCCAATAATGGTTATTGTCGAATTGGAAGCCAACTGAGCCAAAGCTATCCCATAATACTTCAAGATGTCAACCACAAGCTAAAATACGGGAAACCTAATACCACCCTTTAGGTGTTTCTGATAAACTGTTATGTACCCAACAGAGGGGTTACAAGCCCTACCCTCAACACCTGCCACCCTAGCCCCATATTCCTTAGGAATATGAAATCTTTTCCTCAGTTCCTTAACTTCAGACTCCCTAAAAACCATCGAAACAGTCTCAACAATGAGTAAAATTTTTAGGATACACCACCCTTGGTGGTGCAACAAATTCCTCTTTTTTCTCAGAGGATGAACTTGAAACTCTAAATGAAACCCTCATACCTTCGGGGGTACTACCCCCTTCCTCTGAATTAGACACCACAAAAAACCTCTTTCTCGTAGATGACCTACCTCTACTTGACTCCCCAATGTCATAATCAGACAACTTCCCTTGGTTGGACGAACCAAAAGAGCTAACCTTCTCGCCGGCCAAGGATTCAGTTTTTTCTTCCCATCTAGAAGATCAAGAAAACATTGAATAAGAAGAAGTCATACTTACTTTTTATTAAAATGTCTTTGATGAAACGGGGATAAATTCTCACTGGATAGAAGTTGCCTCACTTTGCCGAAGACTTGTCAGAACCACACAACTCCTCGTCGGAAAGAAAAAGCTGTGACTTTTTTTTAGAGGAAAAAGAAAAAAAAATGACAAATGGGAGACCTAGAGGTGAAAAGTGACAACCTTTTATACGAAACTCTTGGACTTCCGTGTGCAACTCAACCAAATCTCCTAAGGGCCTACAATATTAAATGTTGTACCCTTAAAAGATGAGTTTTAACTGCTTACACTACCCAAGATACGTCTTAATCAACGATAAATATGGTGACTAAAATCATTACCCCTCCTTCTCTCTCTACACACACTAAAAGCCTATAATTGACAAGACCTTGCCTTACCATTGCCACGCCAAAGTCTGGAGGGCTTATGATATGTATGGAACCCAATTTTGAACATCCTAAATTAAGACTTAAAGGTAGATCTTTGTTCCGCCCAAGAATCAGATATCAGACCTCAACTATGAGATGAGACCTTGGAGCCAAGATCCCATCAGCAAACCAAATGCGAGACCTCAGAGTGAATATCTGGACCTCTGCGGAATGTAAAGGCCAAAGACCTAAACTTCTACAAAACATTCTCCAACTAGACCTTGAACTCTGAGTCTGAAAGCCAAGAACAAAACACACTGAAATCACACTAAATGTCTAGATCCTTAGAGTCCCAGACCATGAAGTGAGAACTCAGCAAAGTTATGCTTATCCACAAGCGCGTAACAACAGGCGATAATTAAGGAAGGATATTTCAGCATGCAATCAGTGGTTATAACCACAACCCACATGCCGATACGTGACAACCAATCCCATGAATGACGGGATGAGATATATAAACCCTTAAGACAATCAGGTAAGGGAACACTCTCTAATAATTGAAAATTACTATACTTTAACTAAACACTGACTTAGGCATCAGAGAATTTACCCCAAAGAACCACTTCGGGACCTGTTTTGCAGGAATAATTGTCAACAAAGAAGACAAAGAATTTTGGATCTAAATTATCTTAACGGATCTTAGTCGGGTTGTGGATTTGGCCTTCATCATATGTGATATTTAGATTTAGAATTTTTAACTCCCAATAAGGAATTAGAACTGTAAAATTGACCCATATGGAAATGAAATGAAGTAGAATTATAGTATTCTGGTCATTTACTCCATCCAAACGTGGGAATTAAGATTGACTCCCTCAATTTTAATTCTAGGGGCTCAATTCCAAAACTAGATATTATAAATTTGACTAAATCCCAATAAATTAATTGTTATAAATTTGACCAAATCTCAATAAATCTCAAACGTGGGAATTAAGATTGAGTACTTTGCCAGTTAATTCATGGGTGTGTCCGCCCACAGAGAAGTTCAAAATTAATTTTGATAGAGCAGTCTTCTAGAGTACGAAGTCACATGGTGTTGGGGTAGTTGTTCATGATTACATAGGCAAGTTCATAGCAAGTTTGTCTATAAAGTTGGACGGATTTGTTGCACCAGAGCTTGTTGAAACTTTAGTCGCCAAAGAAACTGTTAATTTAGAAAGGGAGCTGAAGCTGCACAATATCATGTTGTGCGCGCATTATTCAATTCATTAGCTTAATGGAAGAGGATTTGTCTTTTTTAAAACCAATGATAAATGACTTTAAATTATCTTTAGTTGATTTTGAGTCTATTGAGGTTTGTTGGGTTGGAACAAAATGTAATAAGTAGGTCATCAGTTTGTCTCATAAGCTAAGTCTCTGATATAACGACCCAATTTCATCAAATTCTAATACTAAATAAATTTATACATTTAAAAAAAAAGTAATAACATTAGTATTTAAAAGAAACAAAGTTATTGCATTAGTAAGATATCCAATAGTGACCAAAACGTCACTTATTACTTATAATAAATTCAAAGTGCAAATACTATATTTTAAACGCTTTACACCACTTGTAGATATTTTGAATTATCCTTACTATTCTTCAGAGACACTCTATAGGAAAAAAAAATACATGTGAGTTATAATAACTTAGTAGGTAATCCTGTGCACATGTATAGTTTAAAATTATTACATAAGAAAATATTTCAAAATAATGCTCACGCATTCAAATAATCATTAAAGTTGGAATTTATAACCACATATATAATACCACAAATTTTGGTATCACTCTTATCTCTCCAAACAAATTACATACATGTATTAAACAACCTCATCACACCAACAGTCAATTGACAATATCCGAAATATTGTTGAAATACCCCAGACTGCATAGAATTAAAAATTCCTTAATTATGTCCGAAGGGCGTGTCATAAAGGTTTAGGACTAATTATCAGTCCAAATGCCTTCCTGACCAACTCATAGTCTACTAATGACCAAGGTTCAAAGCTCTCCGATAAATTGAGTTCACCAGTCAAGTGATAGTTCAAATATATATATACACACTTTAAGTTTTATTACATAAAATAAAATAATGAAGTAAAACTTTTATAATAATTTGAAATTTTTTTTACAAAATAATAAAGTAAAATAAATTAATAAATCAACAGTTTAGTTTAATTTTTTAATATTTTTAAATTTTTATTTGCTTTAGAGTAATTTTAAGAATATTTTAATTAGGCCCTTTAACAATTCTGAACAATATCCTTAATTATTTTAGTTATACTATAACACTCTAATAATATGATTTTTGCCCCAAAATAAAACAATAATTATACAACTAATATCAATATTATAAATTTATCTTAATAAAAAAGAAAAAGCAATAATTCTCTTAGGACTCGTTTGGTTGGCAGGAAAGTATCGTTATATGAGAATATGATTTCTCAAATTTTAATTTTGAGGAAAATAAATACTTTTCTAAGATTTAAAGAAAATAAATACTTTTCTAAGGAATTTAATTATGGGGATTCTACATACTTACCTATGTTTGAATAGAATAAAAATATCTACAGAAAAGTTAATATAATTCATGTTTCACTATTTTAGTTAGATTAATAAATCACAAATATGTTTTAAATATAATTTATTTAACATGTATATTTATCAGCATATTACTCTCCTTATTTTATATCAATGATAGAGACAATTCTTTTCAGTCTTTTAATCAAAATATTATTTAATATTTCTTAATTTTTCCAATTATAATGTATAACAATATTTAAACTCAAAAGAAAGAATACTAATTTTATAATAACTTTATGTATAAACATATTTTTATAGTTAATATATAGTTCATTTATTTGTACTACCACAATAAGTGTCTAGACTAATAAATAATAAAAATTAAAAAGGATTTGTAAAAATTAAGGAAATAAAAGTATAAATAAAATAAAAAGAATTAATAAAAATTAGAAACAATAAAGAAAATTAAAGAAATATAAATAGGAAGAAAAAAAATATGAAGAAGGTGGTTCCAATAACAAATGTACAAATAAAAGAACAACAATGAGTATGCTAATAATTTAGTAGCAAAATTAAATGGAAACCAATACACACACACTTACATACACCCTCATTTAGGATGAAATTAAACGATAATTTTGAAAAGTTAATGAGAAAAATAAAAAAATTTACATGTTTTTTAATAGTAAAAAATTTATGAATTTTAATAAACAAAAAGTTCTCAATTAATTTTTTAAATAAATATTAAAAAATAATAATTAACATAGAAGACCATATGAATAATACTTAAAAGATAAGAGATGTATAAGAGTAGAAAGAAAAGGAATAGATGAAATAAGATTAAAAGTCAAAAACATATTTAGTCTTAAATCCTATGAAAAGTTATTAGAATATCAACTTTTAGTAAGGATTCAAAATTTTAGAATATTGTACTTATTCTTCTTGTTTTCAAGAATCTAATTACTTTCTAAAAAAATTAAAACTGAAACAAATGCAGGAAAAGAAACATATTACTTTCCTGTACGAACCAAACACTAGAATTTAAAAATAAGGAAACAAATTACTTTCTAATCTCATATTCATTGCCAACCAAATAAGACCTTAATTCTTTTCCATTTTTCCTTTCAAATATCTAACTTACTAGTTACTTCATATTTATATTATAAATATATAATGTAAATTAAATATACAACTGATATTAATATTAAACTATTAATAGTTATATAATAATTAAAATTTTAAAATTTATTAGTTAATATGTTTTACAAATTGCAATGCCATCACTTGTAACATTACTAAATACAAGAATATAACTTAACATTATAGGCTCGTTTGGTTGGTGGGAAAGTAAAGTTAGATGGGAAAATGATTTTTTGAAATTTAATTTTGGGGAAAATAAATACTTTTCTAAGGAATTTGAATCTTAAAAATTTAATTCTAAGAATTCTAAATACTTATCTATGTTTGGATATAATAATAATATCTATTGGAAAGTTAATATAATAGTGAATCACAAATATATTTTAAATATAATTTATTTGGCATGTATATCTATCATATTATTCTTTTTATTTTATATTAATGATAGAGACAACTCTTTTTGGTCTTTTAATCAAAATATAATTTTAGATTTATTAATTTTGTCAATTGTAATATATAAGAATATTTAAACAAAAAAATTTACTTTTGTAACAATATTTTTAAATACAGACATATCTTTATAGTTTATAAAGAGTTTATGTATTAGAACTATCACAATTAGTGTCTATACAAATACATAATGAAAATTAAAAAGAATGTACATAAATTAAAGAAATAAAAATATGAAGAAAATATTTTTAAAAATAGTATAATAAAAATAAAAAATATATAAAGAAAATTAAAGAAATATAAATATTAAGGAAAATGTGAAAATGGTGATTCTAACAACAAATGTATAGATAAACTTATATTTTCATAAAAAAGAATAATAATGATAATATTAATAATTTAGTAGCAAAATTGAAACCCAATAAAAGATTCCTGATTTAGGATGAAATCAAACCACAAGTCAAAAATTTAATGAGAAAAAATAAAAAAAAATTACATAGTTTTTAATTTTAATAAATTGTGAATTGAATAGAAAAAGTTTTGAAGTAAACTTTTTTAAAAAGGAAAAATAATAATAATTAAAATAAAAAAATCACATAACTAATACTTAAAAAATTAAAGATATATGAGAGTTAAAAGAGAAAAAGTTGATGAAATAAGATTGAAAGTAAAAAATATGTTTATTGAACTAAAATCCTAAGAAAAGTAATCAGAATAATAACTTTTAGAAAGAAATCAAAATCTTGAAATGTTGCACTTATTTTGCCTATTTTTAAAAATCTAATTACTTTCTCAAAAATTTAAAACTGAAACAAACACAGGAAAGTAATCAGATTACTTTCTCAAACTAACCAAACATTGAAATTTAAAAATAAAGAAATAAATTACTTTTCAAATCAAGATTTCTTGCCAACCAAACAGGGTCTACGTACTTACTTACTTAGCTACTTTTATATAATGTTAAACATATTATGGTTTATAATCATAATTTTTAGATATTTTGTATTAGAATTAGTATTTGCATTTAATTTCTTATTATCTCATTATCTTAATTACTTGTTCAGAAAAAAAATTTAGTAAGAATGCAAAGCATAGTTTACATTTAACTCATATGTAATATTTACTTCTTTTTTTTAACGAAATGTCAGATATATTGCATATTAATTGCAAAAATACATAGCCAAATAAGCTAAATGATCTTCGTGATTATTGAACTAAACCACGAAAGAAAAAAGACCACAAGGGTCTAGAAGATGGCCACAAGATCCTACAAAAGCGACCACAATGGTCTACAAAATCTCGAATAAATCGGGAAATACTACTACTACTAACTAAGGTTGCCGGCTTAACTAGTACACCGAAAAATGTATACAATGAAAGAAAGTTCACTCGAAATTCCTAACTTTCGTCTAATGCCTTTTATAGTGATTCTTGCATACGTTGAATAACTTGGAAACCAAACTACTACTGCATACTTATATTGAAATATGTAACAATATATTTCTAAATAGATAACTATAAACAGCAATTTAACTCGTAAAATACTCAAATATACTGAGAAATTGAATACATAGCATTGTGTAAAATAATCAATTACACTATATACATGGCCATTAAATTATGAATGATATCCTTTTTAAACAGATTTACAGCATGAGGAATTTTTGTTAAAATGTAATATTCTTCTTTTAGCTTTTTATATTTTAATTATATTGTTGACAGAGTTATATAGTTATATCAATACACTCATTAAAACATATAAAAATCTTTGAAACAAATAACAGAATATTGCTTTTTTAAAAAAAAAATTATTTTTATTATGGAAAAAGTTCTGTTTTTTACTAAAACCAATAATATGAAAATTGACTTCAAAGTCAATTTTGCGAAAATCAACTTTGAAGTTGTTACTCGCAAAATCGACTTTGAAGTCGATAATTGGAAGATTGACTTTGAGGTCCATTTTCACAAAATCAACTTCAATGTGAATCAAAATCCACTTCAAAGTCGATTCACCCGTGCATATACGGCACTACGATTGATCTAAAAGTCCAAAAGTTTGAATCATTCACTCCAGCACACATTTTTTATCACAATTGCGCAAAGCTCTTTGGCCGAAATAGGCAAATATTGTTCCCATCTTCATCTTCTTTCACTTTTTATAATGAAAAAGACTAAAGTTGAAGGAGACAAAAGTTGAAACCCATCCTCTTCCTACTATAGCTGGGCAGTGTCGGGGAGGGCGGAGAATAAATGAAAGGCATAGGGCTGCTCGGCGGGGGAAAGTGATGAAAGGCAGCAGGGGATTTGGCTGGGAGGGCAATTTTTTTTCTTTATTTATACACTCCTTTCATATTCCAATTTAACTTCTTTTGTATAGCAGCCATTACCCCACGCCAAACCAACCAGCCAGCCATTGTTGATTCACTGCTTCCAGGGAGGGGCTGCGGGGGGGAGGGAGAGGGTTCGGGGGTGCCGACGGGGGAGAGGAAAGAGGTGTGGGGGGCTGGTGGGGGATGGAAGGGGGAGGTCTGCTGGGCACTGTTGACGGAAGAGGGGGGTACACCCGTGCTAAAGAGAAAGGAATGATAGAAGGCAGCAATTTTTTTTTTTTTTTAACACTACTGGATGTCGACTTCAAAAATAACTTTTTTTTTTTTTTAATTTTTAATGAAACCGACGTTTAGATTATTGACTTCAAAGTCAATAATTTAAATGTCAATTTTAAAATCAATTTTGTGTGTATCGATATTAGTACTTTTAAAACTTAATTAAAAATTATAATATTTATTTAATTTTTATTAAAATAATAAATATATATGAAATTAATCTAAAATCTTTTAAACATATTAGAATGCACACACATTAAAACGTATAAAAATAACTTAAACATAATAAAATTATATAGACTCAAACCAAAATTATTATAAAAAAAAAGTTAATTTAGTTTTTTAATACAAAATAATATTTTTTTTATAGTTGTGAATATATAGTAATTAGTTACTTTTAATTTAAGGATATAATTGAAAGAAATTATAATTTTTTTAGATGAAAGTATAAAAAATTTTATATAATATTAAATACAATTATTGGCCAAATAATAATTACCAAAATTTACAAACTATAAATTATAGCTACAAATTTGCAGTTTGCAAAACGTTTGTGTCTGTGTGTCGTCGTCTCTCTCTCACACACTCTTTCACACCTACTCGAAATTTAAACCCTTTCTATCTCGCTACCGCGCCGGCTGCTTGCTCCCTAAATCCGAACAGCTTGAAGCCCTAAATCCCTGATCCTCCGAAGCCCCGAAGTGCCAATTCCTCGAACCTCTGTTCTCTTGCTGCCGCATAGCGCCGCCTACCGTCAATCCACAGTGCTGATATTGTTGTCTTTTATCTTCTAGTAGTCGAAACATCAATACTCCACGATAATTAGTTAAGAGTGTCAAACTTACTTTTTCCATCAGAGATTTCATGAACCTGAAATAGTAGTAATAGCAAAATCTGAAGGCTACTTATACGATACTTGCCAGTTAGAGATATATGATGATGATGGGGCAACACATCTTTAAAAGTTAGAATAGTTTTATAAAATTTCTATCATGCTCGAGAGTCATGGCATCATGCAGAATACCTAGAATACCTCGAAACATACCGACAATAAATCAAATGTTTTAAGTAAACTCAACAGGCGGGGCGGGTGGCCAGGGAGGCTTTTCCTTCCTCAAATGGCAAAATCTGCCATGTTCCCATCCTTACCTTTTCTAACTCTAAAACTAAAATAATGCTTTTTCTGTTATTTGGTAATTATTCTTAACAGTAAACTCACTAATTTTTTTTCTTTAAGTTTGTTTTACTATTTATAGTAAAAAATTATTTTTACA
The DNA here is from genome assembly GCA_020080225.1 of Gynochthodes officinalis. Classification (NCBI taxonomy): domain Eukaryota; kingdom Viridiplantae; phylum Streptophyta; class Magnoliopsida; order Gentianales; family Rubiaceae; genus Gynochthodes; species Gynochthodes officinalis. Next base: position 7,872,646 of record CM034620.1, read on the forward strand.
AATTCCTTCAATTTAATACATAGAATTAATCATTCACTAACTTATTAATTGTTCATTGAATTCATTCGTATCCATTCATAACCTATTATTAATTATTCATTGAATATAATTTCATCTATTCATTATCATATTATTAGTTGTTCACTAAATTCAATCCTATCCACTTTTATTTTATTTTTAATTGTTCATTAAATTTACTTCTATCCGTTCACTAATGCAAAATTCATTACTAACTCACTCAATAACTAGTGATATAATTATTAAAATAATAATACACATAATAACTTTTTATAGTAATTGATATTAATATGACAAGTATAAAAAGTTAAAATTCACTTACTGTATTCCTTAAAACAAGTAAAATAATAAAAAATAATTTTAATTTTTTATATTTACTACATCAGTCACACTATTATTTTCTATTATGAAAAATCACTATAAATATCATTACTTCAATTATTAAACTTAATTAATTTAACAAAAATTTTGAATAACTTATAACATCACAAATGGTTCTCGCACGTGAATAGTATAAAAGTTTGAATGCATGTCATTCTAACCTCTATATTTGATCTCTTTTGTCATATTGTCATAATAAAATGTTTTTTTATTTCAAAAAAGATTATTGTAAATTTGATCTCTCAAGAAAAATATTTGTTGTTTTTTCAGATTACAAAATTTATTTTATAATTTTTTTTATCTCAAGAGAGGTGTATATATATTCAAAAGTTTTACTTTATAAAATAATCAATAAAAAAAAAGTTAAAGAAACATTTGCCTACACAATGTTTTTCACTAATGAGAATCATTTAACAATTTTACCAAATTTTAATAAATAAATTGTATAATAAGGTATTAATAATTTTTATAAATAATCAAAAGTCATTTTATAACTTCCATAAAGGAAGATATAATTAACTCTTTCAATTATTACTTTCTGCAAGTAAATAGTTTTCTGCATATTAAAGGTGGAATGCGGCATTGACTAGAAATTTTTTTATTATTATTGCGTAACCATTTTAAGAATTTTATTTTATTTCTTTTTTAGTGACTGTTTGAGATTAGTTATTTGTTGATCAAAACACAAAAGGGTAAAAAGGCAACAAATTCCTAGAGCGCGAATTAGTAAGCAATCACAATTTAGGAAAATTTTCAGCATCTGGTTTTATAAACAAAAAGGTCATGTACCCTATGTTTCCAATTCAACCCAGATCATAATCCGACCAACAAAATCTCAGCTAGAAGCAACACAGGTCATAGAGCTAGAGAAACTCTTGCCGTAGACCATAGTCTTTTCAAACGTCATGAATGCTTGTACCAGTGTGCTATAGAACTCTTACCCAAGTAATATTCCACACGGTACAAGCTCATCCTAAATCATGATTTAGACCATGCCCTATTTCAAGAACTTCCCGCAAGTAAAAACCTAACCCAGCTTGTCCCACTAAAACCTAAGCTTCACACATTCCCAAGTTCAGCTGCAACCAGAAGGATATCATAGTCAAACCTAAGTAATGATCATCTTATGTACAACACAACATCAAACTTCATTGGATGTGGTTGGTTGGGATGAAGCCACGGAGGGTTTCTTTCTCATTAACCGAGGAAATTTGTTGAGGCCCCTCAGCTTGCCTACAGTTATAGGCCTATTCCTGGTTTCTGAGCCATTCCTAGGTGGTGAAAGAATCACTGGCAGATACTCAAACTGGTCACAAACGAAATGGGAATTCTCAAAATGCTTCACCAGTGCGTTTTTACCCTGTTCAGTTGCGTTAAAAATGAAAGGTGGGGGGGACACTATCACTTCACTGTTCCCATATTAATCAAGAAAACAAGTGTGGGACCGGGTGCAAAGGAAAATATATGATATTTTACCTGTATATCGGCCCAGGACATCTCACATATTTTCTTTGATCTAATTGTCTCCCCAGAAATCCGATTTCCATACCATTCAAAGCCTTCCAACAAATCCATGATCTTCATTGCTGCTTCCGGAGTTGTGAAGTTCACAAATGCATAGCCAAGGTTGTCATTCCTCCTATGAAAGCAGAAGCGGAGGCCGAAGTTTAAAAGGGAAGAATAAAAGGGATGAAATTACAGACAAACATAGAGACTTAAAGTCCCAAAAGATAAAAGGAATTATGACCTGAAGTCCATAGGAAGGTAGAAAAAATCATACTCCAGGTTATGGCTCTTGCAGCAAAGATCAAGAAATTGCATTAAACTGTTTCTCCTGAACATTAATGGGACTATAATGTCAAAAAAGTATGTAACATAGACCAACCTACAGATAGTAACAGACAAATAGTAAATGCCTATAGAGTGTTAATGCGCCATATATCTAGAAAAATGTAAGACAATTTAATCAAACAAGAGTTGTCCATAAGCTATCAACATTAAACGATGAGATATGATTTGATGGGCTTGATTAATTGACATGAGCTATGAATGCAAATTCTGGAATCAAAAGACAGAAAAGGGTTCTAACTTCTAACCCAAAATATGCAACTTTTTAGTCATGGAACAATGTGGATTGATGGGAACAAAAAGCAAACAAAAAGTGCATTAACTACCCTTTTTCTTTCGCCTTTTCAGTCACTAGACAATAAGATCAGAGATAGGCTAGACTCCAAACTTCTCTGAGAAAGTCATACAGAGTACCAGAGTTCCAGAGACTGATGGGGCGAGGGAACACAAACGACAGAGATTTAAATGCCTTATGTCTCTTCTCTCAAACTTCCAATCATAATTGTTTTATGAACTTTAAAGGATCATTTGGAAAGCTTACACATGGAAAGTCACAATGCAGACAAATTTAGGTTGACAATCTCATGTTCAAAAATAAAACAAAAGGTTTGAACTTTCTTCCTGCATATTCAATGAATTATCTCTTCCCTCTCTCTCCCAGCTCTACCATCAGAAAATTCCAGAACTTTAACCCCCTCTGCAAGTATTGCATGTTCTGGTCGCAGGCAAATTTAGGTTGAAAATATCAGATTCAAAAATAAAACAAAAATTCTGAACTTTCTTTCCTGCATATTCAATGAATTATCTGCTCAGTCACTCTCACAGCCCTATCATCTAAAATTCCAGAACTTTGACGCCCTAGTACTGCATGTTCTTGTCTCTGCAGCTGGAAGGGACTGTATAATTCTGAACTTCTACATGGATGGAGATTCAGTTGATTCTACATGAATGAAGATTCATCAGTTGATGCGTCTAATCCAGTTTCAGGAGGCATACACCGTAGTGAGGGTAGTAGGTAACTAAAAAGTTTAAGCTTTAACAGAAATCATAACCAAAAACATGCTCAGAATCTCACAGCATACAAGTAGGTGAGATGCCTTGGATCAGCAGGAAAAAAACAAACCCTTTTTTTCCCAGAAGCTATATATATATATTCAGATATATGTATTCATTAAACGCCAAAAGAACAGTCTAGTTACATTTGGCTTGGAAAAAAAAACACCTTTTTCAATGGAAGAGAAAATCTCCCCAAGGATGAGATTTTTCAACAATTTCACCAGCCATATTTTATTTCAAAGACAGGAAAGGGAAAAAAAATGTACTTTCAGGAGTTCTCAATGAAAACATAGGAGAAGCTAGAGACCCAGCCAAGGAAACAAGATGAAGTGAACATTTTGGACAAAAAATATGCCAAAAGATCTTGTACAAAACAGAACTACTTGCTTAGTCAGATAAAAGTAATATTTTGCGCCAAAAAGGGGGGGGGGGGGGGGGGGGGAAACCATTTTTGAAATGCATCATGATATCTGCTATTTTAGAGTAGGAAAGTGTACCTATACTGGTTTGGGATGTTCCTGATCATTACTGTAGTTTTCTTACAGTGTTGAAAATCTCCAATAGGAGATTGGGTAGGAGGGGTAGATGAAGGAACCAGAGCAGCACCGGCAGAAACAACTCCATTATCAGAATTGGCTTTCTTAGCCTTCCATTCCTGTCTTAGTGTCTTTTTGCTTACTTGGTACGCCATATTCTGGCTCCTTTCAAACCTTGGAGGCACCAATCTCCTTTTAGTTTTCCAGTCTTTTTCCCCACCACAAATCCTTGAATCTGTTTTCTTTTCACTGTCGTTACCGCCCATCCCTTTCTTCAGATCATTAGTAGAGCTCCATGAAATGAGAGGAACTGTAGGACCAAATAGTGACAAGACTGCATGTTGATAAGGCTGTGGCTGCAGGCACCCCTGGCTGTTGCACCAATAGGCCTCATTACAGTAAGAAACCTCATAATAATGAACTGAGGGATTATGAAAAACGTAAGGGGTTGTTGATATGGGTTGTGACAGAAGATGAAGCTGTTCAAAAGGTTGATTAATGGCCGAAGCTGGCCAAAGTGTTACAGCTGGTGGACATGGGGATGTTGAAGTCGTGCTGAAGAACTCATGGGGATACATTATGGCCGATTTCTTGGCATCAAGAAAATTTTGACTATCAAATGGAGTTGTTTCGGCTTCTGGGATCCAAGATTTTGCAAGAGGGTTGAGTGATTCGGATGGGCTTAAAGGAGGAGAAGTAGAAGCAGACATTGAAGGGGTTGAAGTTGAACCCTTGTTCATCAAAAATGGAGGAGAAACAGATGGAACTTTGGGTTTTGGACAGCTGCCAATAATCACCGGGATGTACATGGGAAAGGCAAGCAGGGCGAACTAAGTTGTCAAATGCAAGACTAGCAGAAGAGGGAAGTATAAGTGGGTTATAATCCTGAATGTAAAATTTGGTAGGTTAGGATTACTAGAATATATAATAACTATTTGCTATTTGCTACTTGCTACTAACACACTTCGGCAGTCATAAGTGTGGCTGTGTACGTATTATTCACGAATCACCGCTATGTTTCTACTAGTTGTTTGCGCAGAAATTATCATTATATCTTTGAGTCGGCGAGAACCCTTACAAAGTCGGCCATGACACTTGGGTCCAAATTATTGATTGTTTCTACGGAAAGGATAAAAGGGTTAAGAGTGCCATTTCATTCTCTTATTTTAGGTGGTATATTATGTAGTTTCCATTTATGAAAATCTTTTAAAGTGCTAGCTAGGATTTCTAATCCCAGAATTTAATATTATGAAAGTATAAGTGAATTAACGTTACTAAATTAAACATTACATAAGTTGAATTAGTTGATACTTAATCAATTACATCCTATGAAATCAAATTTAATTAAATTTTAAATTTTGATTGGTGTAGTGTAAAAGTTTATAATACATGGATAAATGTATATACATTAAATATTGAATGCAAATATAAAATACGTATTTATATATGAAACAAATTTGGGTTTGGTTAACAATTAGAAATTATATGGTTTTCGATTTTCAAGGTGGTAATTTGAAATTATAAATAGAAATTAAAAAAATTGTGGCATTTAACCGCTTTTAAAAGATGCTTCGGTTAAGCAAAAATAAAATAAAATAAACCATGAATTATTTCAGTCAAGCCGATAAATCCGAAATGAGTTCGACAAATGTTTTTCGACTTCAACAAACCAGGCGCGCCAAAAAAAAAACGAAAAAAAAAGTGAAGTGTTAAACGGAGAGTGGAAAAGAAATTCAAGTTAAGTTGTGGGATTGGGAAAGACATATTTCATATATTGGTTGAATAGGTACGATAGCTGTGTAATAGGATATTGTATATATATTTATATATGAAGGGGTAAGAGAATAAAAAGAATTATTTTTATTTTTTGTAATTAGATTATTGTAAAAACGAAAGATGCAATAAATATATAGAATATTTTTTTGGGAGCATTGAGCAAAGAGAAGAGAGTAGAGATGGGTGGTTGAGCCGTTGAGGGATGGAGAAAACCAATTTTACTTTAATTTTTCAATTAAAATAGAATCCCTTGGTTTTTTTTTTTCTCTAAAAATGATAGTGTATTAACAAGGTAAATTGTCAAAATATATAGCCACAAAAGGGCTCTTTGTGGTGTTGGATTCAACCAAACCCACGAAGAAAAATAACTACTAGGGTAAAAAAGAACCACAAAAAGTCAAAAAACCCGACAAGCAAGAAAAATACCACATAAGACGGCAAATAGAAGTCACCACTAGATGACATAGAGCGCCAAAATTATAACGAACTACTAACTAAGGTGTTGTCTTCATTGGAAACCCCAAACTGTACGTGTTGAAAGAAACTGAATGCTAGCGTTCTTAACTCTCGCCCTATGCCTTTTGTGATAATTCTAGAAAATTGATAGACGTTGAATAACTTGAACTAAACTACTACCGCTTGCAGACGTTGAATAATTTGAATCAAATTATTAATGCTCATAGAGAAGACCGCTCAATAAAAATTGTAACAAACGTCTAAAAAAAAATTATGCGAAATTTTACCATTTTCGCACCAACGTTTGCCTGAAGGCTGTAGCTACTAGTTGGAGGGAGAGAACTTGGCAGCCTAGTGGGCTAGGCTTTTTTTTTTTTTTTTTAGTTTTTTGAAAAGTTAAAAAGAATCCCTTGTTTAATATTGATTTTTGGTGGCAATTAAACAAATAAGAAAAAGTCATATGGTAATATATTTAATTTTAGTTTCAACTTTATCGCCATCCTCGTGTCATGTGTAGAGCGCATAACATAAATCCAAAGAAATATTCGAATTTATTCTTACCCTCATTTTGGAAAATTAGATTGTACACTTGTAAATGAGGTCCTCATGCACTCAACAATTTTTTAGTTAACGTCACTATAAAGCAAAATGAATTCTGAGCACCTATTATTGTTCCCATCTATTACATGGGATACTTATGAAATTATTAAAAAATAAATTAAACTCCACTAAAAGGCATTAGCACACTTATTCCCGAATAGGTGACGATTTAGAATGGAGGAGGTGCGATTTGGCACATACACGTTTTTGGTTTATTGAAAAAGTATCACGAAGAAAAAGGGTATTAGTGAGATAAAAACAGAATTGTGTAAGAAAAAGTGTTGAACATAAGCAATAAGCATGAATCATGAAATAAATGAGCAATAATATTTATAATTAGAAATTTTAATAAATTCATTTTACGATTAATGTAATATATATATATGAGCAATAATATTTATAATTAGAAATTTTAATAAATTCGTTTTACGATTAATGTAATATATATATATATATATAATTATATATCATGTGAATGCTTCTTCATTGTTGAAATAACTTATTAAAAAATTTCATTCTTAATATTATTAATTACCTTTATGAGAAATAATTAAAAGAATTATTTTTACACCAAACAATCAATTTTTTTTTCCTTAATCAAATTTTAGCTTTACTGTGTCTCATTTTTAAATTATATATTTTTCTGTTTATGTTCTTGTTTTTTAATTGTATATTATATTAGTTGTTAATAACTAAATATACCATAAAAGTTTCATTTAAAAGTGTCAGTTTTTAGGAAAATTTGCAAAAATAGCACAGTTTCAATTGGGTAGTTGAAATATAACAGATGCTAAAATTTTCTTGCTAAAATAGCAGGTCAACGTAGTTTAACCATATGAAAAAACGTAAATGCCCATCTATTTACAAAAGATGATAACCGTCGCGCCTAATCGTTTCATTCACCTTCACTTTATTCCTGCCCATTCTTCTTCCTTCTTCATTGCTTCAATATCTCATATCACACATTCTATTATTGTTTATCGTTTGCATCAATGGCACACACGTGAGGAGAACCGGCATTTTCAAACAAAAAGTCCGTCACTATAGGGCAAAAAATGTAAAAGCCGATGAACAGGAACAAAGTCAATAAAAATTTGCCTAAAATATTTAATCTTCGTATTTGCTATAGTAGCAAGCATAAACCTGACATACATAAGAGATGCTTTGCTAATTAACCTGATTTATTATGGATTTTAGAGGAAATATGACAAGTTAGGATTTTGTTTGAGTTTTTTATGTAATCGCAATAGGTTCAAACTGGGTTTAGATGTTCATATCCTACAGTTGAGAGTGTTTTTTTGTTTAAATTTGAATTGAGTTTGTATGAGAAATAGGTCGAGCATATGTCGAAAAAGAGTCGAAATTTTTTCATCTTATCTCGAGCACGTGCTCAAAATAATTGAACACAATTGAATGATGAACACTTATCGAGCATTTGCTCAATCAGTTCTCGAACACTTAATTGTGGTCGAGCATCATCAATGTCGAGCACATGCTCAACTTATCTCGAACATTATCAATGGATGATGAACCCATGTTGAGCATTTACTCGAGCACTTACAGAGCATCTAGTTGAGCACATCTCGAGTACCACTCGAGCATTTCATTATTACATCGATCACTATACTAACTTGCTTGATTTCGTGCAGGACCCTCTCAAGGATTAAATGGTCGTTTAGTGTGATTTTTTCAACGCTCAAGTTTCTCAGTACTGTTACTATGAAGCAAATATGCAGAGGATAAGGAATGTGAAGGCTTTTGAAAAAATAAGAATGTATTAACAACAATTTCCTGATTAACAAAAGGGAAAAAAAAAGGTTAATTGTTAGAAAAACGTGGTAAAATATTGTCACTCCTATCAGTTGAATTGCGATTTCTGTGATTAGCAACGAAGATATGTATGATTAGCAGGGAAGAAAGCTGTTTAGTTTGTAGACAACCTCATGAAGAACTGCAAGTTCCCACCTACAGAATCTGTTGAAAAATGCATGAATAACTTCCTATTTCCAAATTGAAAGTGCTACTATTTCCAAATTGAAAGGGCTTTAAGTAGCAGACTCACTTTCTTAGGTATATGATTGCGAGTTTGATCATGGTGGATATTTCATTATCAATGGTGCTGAAGATGTTTGAATTTTTTGCCAATATTTCGGTACAGCAATGTTTGTATCGAGCATGAATGAATGATGAAACTTGTCAAGCACATATAGTTCTTGAGCACTTAGTCGAGCACAGGTCAATGCTACTTGAGTATTTATTGATTGTATTATAATGTGTTGTATTGTATTAATAAAACATCATGTATTGTTGTTAATGATTGTGTAATTTGTTATGAAATTGAATAAATTGACACACTTTTCCTCTCTATCAATGAATAAATTGATTGGGTAATTTGTTAATAAATTGAATAAATTATATTAATATACCAACAAGCACCTCGGATAATACAATGTAATTATGAAATTGAATAATTGAAAATATAAAAAAAAATACAAATTGATGTCATTTTTTCTCTCTAGCAACAAAAAGATTAGAGCAAGTTTGACGGTTGTGTGCGCTCTCACCGCAATGACTACATTTCTTTGCAACTTTTTTCTTACTTATTGAAGGAATTCTCTTTTTCTTGCGCCTACCACTCTTAGCTCTTGGTTTTGGTGGTTTGAGTTGAATAGATAAAATTTCTTCAAGCACAATCAAATTCTTAGATTCACCAACTGGCATAATAGGATCTGCATAAGTACATAAAAGTGCATCGGTGTGATAAAATGATGAGTATAAGGTGTAATGGTCAATTTGTCGGTGACAAACTACAGTTAATGCATGAATAAAAGGGAGTTAATCCATATCAAACATTCGACACAAGCACGTTTTTGAAACAAATCGATTGTAATTGTACGTTTACAATGTCTCGTATAAACTATCGATGTATATTGACCAGTTCAACAACATAGGATTGTGTTTCTACCATCTTGGATGAAATTATTTCTTCAATTCATATAGTTGTCAGTGTCTTCATTTCGCTAGCAGCTATACACCTTTTATAAAATCATCTTGGAGCGTATTCCAAATGTATTCGACCAAAGAATGACTAGGTAATTCCCGCATATCTTTCAACAATGCATAAATACATTCTGCAATGTTAGTAGTCATTATAGTATATCGTCTCCCATCAAAATATGCTCTTGACCAACGTTCAATACCAAATTCTCTCAAATACATGCTTACCCTTGAATTTTGCAATGAGAGAATTCCAAACATATTATTGAATTTAAAAAGAGCGTAAGCTTTTGCAGCCTTAAAGCATAATGTGAGCACGTCTTCGTGTTTGAATTTTACTATCAAATTGTTGTTTAGATGATAAATACACACTCCATGGAAGGAATTTGAGAAAGCATTTGCTACACTTTTTGCAATGCTCTTATGTCTGTCAAAAACAAACACCAAGCCATCAAGGTCATCACCTATTGCATCTTTCAGCTTTTGTAAAAACCACTCCTATGACTTGGTTTTTTTCTGAATCAACTATTCCCCATCCAATAGGATAGACTTGGTTATTACCGTTCAAGTAAGTTGTAACAAGTAATGACTTGGGATATTTCCTTTTCAAGAAGCAAGTATCAATAGCAATAACTTGACGTATACGAATGTGAAATCCACGCAGTGATGCTCCAAATGAAAAAAAAAGATATTTGAAACTTCAATCTTCTTCCATTTTTAGTTCAATAAACGTTCCTAAGTTTAACGCCTTCAGTACATGTAAATAAGATGGATATATCCTATATGAATCCTCAAATCTACCCCTCATTTCGTTCAACGCAGATTCCCTTAATTGCCAAACCTTATTTTATGATATGTTCACACCCAAATTCGTATGAATATCTGACATGATTTCGCTAGGTTGATACGAACGGCATACATCCTGGTACTTACACCTGATCCATGCATCAATTACTTTGTTGCTTGCCTGTCAATTATCACACTGAACCAACGATGACTGACATGTATGAGCGTTTTCATATTTAGTGATATTCCAAGTAGCTAAATTACAATGACAGCTACATTCAATTTCCATTTGCAATTTTTATCATTACATTGTATGTACCATAATTTGTTGTTTGCCCTAACAACCTTCCACTCGAAGAAATGTTTCACAGCTAGCATACTCATCCATATAAACAAATGCTCTCTCATTTCAAATATATCATTTATCACAATATCTATAGCGGCGGATAATCTATTAGAAGAAGTACCACTATCCACATGCAATGACTTTATCGTTGTATGACATTGTACGATTGCTCTTTCATTTTGTCCATGTTTTTTTCGACCATCTCGACAGTCACACAATCTGCTAGATGCTCGGCAACTGTATTTACGTCTTTCCACAATTAAGGTCTTTTCAACTGGACCATCATCCTTATCACTTGCTCTATGCTCATCATCCTTATCGCTAAATATGTTCTCATCCAAATTATTTGAATGAATAACACCGTTAGTCCATATCGGACTATCAGAACTCAATCGCATTATTGGTTCATTGCTAGCACTATCTTCAGCATGTATTGCTTCAATCTCTCGAATGGTAACACATATTGGGATCTTAGCATCTTCATATAGTTTTATAATCTCATTTAAAAAGCGTTGAACATGGTAATCATCCTTGATAGGAATAGTGGAGAATTTTGATAAGTACTTGAATAGATATTTGATAATCATTCTGCTTTTGATTTCCTTATCTAAGTCCATGATAGAATTGATGAGATTCACTAATTCTGTGAAGCTTGTGTCTTCTCTTAACAAAAGAGATTCAATTCTCTTTATAATTCATGAATCTTCGATCATTTGTTAAAGGATCAATGATCCATTTTCCCCCATAAAGAACATGTATAGACCAAATATTAACATGTACTATCCCTGAAAAACAATAAAACATCAGAATAATGTAAAGAACTCGAGACAATGCTCGACATAAATTCAAGATGCTTGAAATTGAGATCTTAATGCTCGACCAAATGCTTGACTTAAACTCTAATGGACAAGTGCTTGACTCGATAATGAGAATGAATAAATGTATATAGGAATTGCATGTGCTCGAGAGAATTCGCGATTAAATGCTAGAAAAATAAACAATGAATTCAAAACCCTTAAACGAACAATGATATTAACCCATAAACAATCTATTTTTTACGCACAATAGTCAATTGGCAATCCAATTTAAGTTGCTCATAAATAAACAATGAAATTAGCCTATAAACAAGCAATAAAACTAACTCATAAATAACCCATTAATTGCCCATTAGTCAATCTCATCCATGAGAATATTGAACGCAGGTACATAAATTTGAAAAGAAACCTAAATAGAAATCTAAATAGAAATACTCATACTTGGAGAACAATGCGGTATATACAAATAATGAAATTGATGTTTATGGTGGTTACCACGTAGTATGCGCGATGGTTGATCACAACTTATAGACACCTGGGTGAGTTTTTTTTTTTGCAAGGATATAAGAAAATTGGTGCAAAAGTGAAGTCTAATCTGGCACTCTTTACCGCAGCATATAGATATTAGTATTTGTAAAAAATGATATTTTAATATAAAAAACTAATTCAGCGTTAATTCGCGCAAACGTCGAACATCTCGGTTGAGCATAGACTCAGACTTGCTTGAGTCTCAATCGATATTTAGTAGAGCACTTATGTTAAGCATACGTCGAACATAAGTTGAGAATACGTCGAGCATTACAAGTACAATAGTTCATAGTCAAACACTTTGTTAACATCATATACACTATTAACTGCACAACTAAATGTCTAGTCAAACACACTGTTAACTTACATAAATTTTATAATATGTTCAACTAAATGTATAGGTCAAAATAATGCATAAATTACACAACTATATGTATATATCAAAACAATGTATATTTACACAACTAAATGTATATTAAAAAGAAAGTATATTTATACAACTAAATGTATTTATCAAAACAATGTATATTTACACAACAAAATGTACATATAAAAAGAATGTATATTTACACAATGACTAACTCATAAATAACCCTTTTTCATCGGGGTTTATGTCTATTTTTGACACTATTTTTTCCTAATCTAGAATTCTCCTCACTTACATGTATGAATATTGCAACTGCCATTTGTTTATGAGACTCCATTACATTTTTGGGTGTAATCATATCAAGTGGCAACCCATGGATAATCAATTCAGCCCACTTTAATACGAAAATACTAGATCTCCAGATTTGCAAAAACCAAATCATTACATAGTCGGTGCAACAAGTATGTGATTATACAAAGATAGAGTAACTTCACTACTAACTCTTTTCCTTGATGCACCAAATTTTCCTCGATGACCACTTGCCATTTGTCCCTGCACAAATTTTCTTTGGCAAACAAACTGTAAAATTCACATGCCTGCAGTATCTTGGGCATTATTCTAACAAGGTAGTCTAATTTTGGCTCTCTCTCTTTTTTAGTTATTAGATGTCATATATAATTATTATAAATAAAAGAATTATAAATTTTTTTTTCAAAAATAAACTTTTTTCATGGCAAAAAATATTTTCTAAAATAATTTTTTTTAGAACGGAGAAAAGTATTTTATCATTTCATTTAGAGCGTGTTTCATTTCTCATTAGAATTAGTACTTTTTAGAATTAAATTTCTTCTTAAGCTAGACTGATTTTTTCAATTTTTAATAATTTTAACTTATTTATAATATTTATTTGAAAATATTTAAAATTATTAAAAAGTTATATAAGTTTCAAACTAAATTTATGTAAAATATATGTAATTATGAGTTATGAGCCAATTTCTTTCAATTATAACAAAGAACCAAACGTGATATAAAAGATATCCACTATTTCCCGGGGACCTCGCGGCTAGGGACATGAGAGAGTCTGCGGCCTACGAAATTGGGATAGGTGGATGGGCAGTTGCTTCTCCCCGAGGATGTAAAATCTCTGTAATGATTAATTTTCGTTGCACGAGACATGAAAAGAAGACGACGGCCAGAAGCGTTTGGCGGATGGCAGTGGCCTGCGTTGTGACTTGTGAGTTTTGATAGGTAACGGAAGATATCCCTCTCATAAAAAGTTTTACAAAGATGTGAAATTAAGGGTACGTTTGGAAAGAAGTTTTTATTTACGAATAAAAAAATAAATTTTTTTAAAAATAAAAATATTACACTCTAAATATATTTTTATTTTAAAATTTAAAATTTAAACTTTCTCACTCAAATTCCTCTCACATAATTTGAAAAAAAAATTTCTTTTATTTTTTCTTCTAAAATACTTTTCTTATAAAAAAATATCCACCAAAATTTTCACACAAACCAATATAACTTTCTCAAATACATCTTTGTCCAAACATAGCTTAACCTTTTCTATACTAACTTGGCCCCATACAGTTAGGGCCAAAGGAATTTTATTACAAATAATTGTAATAAAATAGGAATAAGGTAATAGAATTGAGATTCTTAAAAAAAAAAAAACTGCATATTCTTGTAATAAATTCATTGGCGTAGGACCATGATGATTGTAATATAATAGAATTGAGATTCTTTAAAAATTCTAATTTTTTATTAAGTTAAAATTTCATTAAAAAGCATTTTTCCGTGATAAAACATCCTCAATATTTATAATAAATTCTTTTAAAAGGAAATCTGGTATTTATATAATAAAATATTAATAGAATATTTGTGATATTTAAAACTATTGTTATTTAGTAAAATGTGCTGTACAAATGTCACGTACCCTAAACAAATGTAAGGCTGTCATGACACTAATATTCAATCGCCAATCAAGCACAAATACCTACATTTAAAAGAATATTTTTTGTCTATAAAATTTTGAACTCCAGATCTTTCGTCACAAATTTCTTGAGAAGGGAGGTGTACATAATTTTTTGTAACACTTACATATATTATTGACTATAATATATATTAATATTTTCATATAGTTATTTTTATTTTTATTAAAAATGATATCATTACTACTTATATTTTAATATATTTCATTGGTATAAAAAAAAAGTCTAGTTTGGATAGGATATAACTTTTTTTAGTTATAATATTTAATATAGTTAATATGCTATTAAATGTATAATTTTTTTATATTTACTTTTTAATCGTGTATATAATTGTTATTAATAAAGGTAATATAGGAAGTTAATTTAAAATGAACTCTATTTAAAAAAAAAAGAAGAAAATTTTTGAAAATAAATATTTTTTTTTGGGAGGAGAGGGATGGAGGGAGTATTTTAGTATGAAGATTTATGTTTTTGTATTTACTTTTATTTTTAATTTTTTCTACAAAAAGTAAAATAAGAAGATATTAAAAATTAATTAAAAATATATATTTAAAATAAGAAAATAAATGTTCATATTAAAAATAACTAGAATAAAAATAAGTTTTAAAAATATAAATAACAAGACAAATCCAAATAAATATTAAAAAAACATTAAAAAAATATTACAAATGATATGGAGAAGTGTTACAAATAATCCTACGTGGAAACGAGGTGCTAGGCACATAGATTCCTATGAAACTTGTAGAGAGTTAAGCCATAAATTTGTCTTCAAAAAAAAAAATGAATGAGACAATAAAGCATACATTTTAATTACAATTATATATAGTTATTATTAATAAAAATATTAGAATTAATTTATTTTAAAAGTTGAATTTTTTTGAAATAAAAAATTTTAGAAGTAAATTTTTTTTTTTTTGGGTTAGACCAAGGGAATAAATTGCATCATTCTTAGCTCAAAATACTTTAAAACAGGTTATAGTAATAATCTAGTAATCAAGAACTTAAGTACATTTCACTTTTCTCATTTTATGTGCCGTTGGATATCACCAGTAAAGATTTAAATTTAGAATGGTAAACATTTGAAGTCAATACCGCTTATGAGGTAATTAAAGTAAAGCTATTACTTCGAATAAAAAATATACAAATAAACGTCGCACGTTAATTAATTGAACTGTTCTCTCCTTGGCTTTTATCCATTTAAATTGAAAGCAAATTTGTTAGAATATTAACATCTTTTATCCGTTTTAATTGAAAGCTAATTTGTTAGAATATTAACATTCAATGATCAAGCGACAAACCTTATCTTGTACATAGCATTTGGTATGAAAAATGTTTTCCCTTTGCTTATCATTTCCCACGGTTTGAGTACTAAGTGATCGCATGGTTACTAATACTTCTCCTCCATTTGATGATCTTTCATCACTTACCACCGATTACATAGACTTCAAGTAGTAAATGCTTCTCCCCTACCTTGGAAGGCTGGAATTTTCATTTTTATACTTCTCAAATTTTTGTCAATTTTGTCAACATGGTTTTGGCCCTTATGAGAAGTTGAAGTCCCATCAGACTCTTCACTATTGTCAAAACTTGAGGGACTTTTCTTTCTAAATTTTGACTTCTTTGACAATGACTCAGTGATGGACTTCTTTGAAAGTGTTTACCAATTGCTCTATCTTATTATCATTGGATTGAAGTTTTAATTGCAAAACCTCAAGTTGATCAACAAAATTAGAATGTCTTCAGCTCATGTGTTCCTTCCAATCTTTGAGGGTCTTTTGGTCGATTGGAGTTACTCCTTCTTTTGACATTATTCCTGGAAAAAAGGTTAGTGTAAACAAAAAAAAAAACAAAGAAAAGATATGGGAAATTTGTAGTAAGGGTGTGTATGAGTTTGCTCTCGATTATTTTTTTATGTCTCACCTCTCACTCAATTAATCTAAGTTGTTTAGAACAACACACTTTACCAAACCTTTAAGAATTTTGGCCAAAGGATAGCTCAAATAAAGAATTTATGGTTTAGGAAATAAAGAACTTATGGTTTAGGAAGTAAAGACTTAAGGAAGGTTAACAAATTAGGAAACTAGAAAATCTGAAAATAAATTGGAATTGGATTCAAATTAGGAAATTAAACAAATCCAACTACAAACTGGAATTGAATAAGGAAAGCTATTAATTAGGATACTAGACAAATCTGAATATGGAATCTAAAAGGAAAACAAATATGGAATAAAAAAGGAAAAAAAATATGAAATCTAAAAGTAAACAAATAGAAATGTAACTTTTAAGAAAGGAAGTATAGTCAAAACAGGAAACAATTATTGCAGCCCTTTTTGTATAGAAATTTCAATCAAGAAAGGTTACCAAATTGTAGAATTTTTGGCCAAGATAAATGGCCAAAAGGAACAAAATTTCAGTCACAAGAAATTGGCAAAAGAATGCAGAATTTTGGCCAAAAGAATTGCCAAAGATTGTAGAATTTCAATCACAGGAAATTACCAAAAGTGGTGTTATCAAATTTTAAATCCATTGTGATGAGGAAAGATAATCACACTTGGATTCTTTTTAAGCAAGGCACATGTTTTTAGTAAGTATAATTTGGCTATGATTTTGGAAGCACTAAACACCTTCTTCAATAAGAATTTAAGAACAAAAATACTCAAGAGGGCAGTATGGTTCAAGATAAAAAATTTAGGATCTTGGGCAGTACGGTTCAAGAATTCAGAATCTTGGAGCAACTTCTTAAAGCAATTATAGCAACAATAATTCAAGAAACAAGGATTTAAGAACAAGAATTCAAGAAACAAGAATTGTTCTTCTCTTCTCTTCTTTCTTTCTTTTCTCGGTTTTGTTTTTTTTTTTCTATTTTTTTCTCGGTTCTTTCTTCTTCTCTTTTTTTTTTTTACCAGAAAAAGAACAATTCACAGCAAAATATCAATACGAATAGGAACAAAAATAGGAGGTAATGTAGTTTGGGTTTTTCAGGAATTTAGGCAAGAAAAATAGTAGGCAGCTATTTTCTTGAAGGAATAAACAGAAAACCAAATTATCTACACAAAAAAGTGAGTAGTAAGAAAATGTTTAACTATGTCTCAAAAACTAGGGTTAAACAACTAATTTGACTATCACAAGAAAATAGATTTTTGGTTACAAGGAAAAATAATATAAACAAAATTTCGGTCAAGGAAATATAAATAGAATTTGACACTACAAAAATTTGAAATTACCTAGAGCTCTGATACCAAAATGATGTGAACTTCACAGCTATAAAACGCCAGTAATACACAACAAACGAACATGATCCAAGACTTAACTTGCGAAATTAAAACCAGTGGAATTTAAACCGATGGATGAAGCGTCACCACAACTTAGATTTCTACTAGATTGATAAGACTCAAAGGCGTCACAAACTGGTCAAATTTGATAAGCCCATTGTTCTTTGACAGAACAAAAAGATTGATTTACTCAAACTTTTAAGAATGTAATGTCACAAAATTTTTCAAGTTGTTTTACTCAATAGCCGAATGGCCATTTTAAATAGATTACAAATTGGCTTAAAAAAGAAACAACTAAACTTCTAACCCTAATCTAACACTTATGGTGCGGCCAAGCTCCTTTAACAATTAAAGGGCAGCCTTAAAAATAAAAAAAGAAATAAAAATCCTAATGCCAATTGGACTTGGAAGTTTGGCCCTTTAAGACTTCCTTCAAGTTTACAAAATTTGATAGCTAAAATAAAGACATCATTTTAGTCAAAAATAGAATTAAAGAGGCGGCCCTTTTAAGACCAATTTCAGCCTCTCTAATAAAATAACTAATATTAATAAAATTTAATGCTAATACAATAACTAAACAATGTGGCTTACTAATACACTAGAATTCGGCCAAGGTAAAACTAGTGTTCTTTAAAATGGACTTGCAATAAATTGATGATTTGCACGTTTTGGCCGCATGCTTGATGAGTTTGGATGTCATGGATTAAACCACCTAAAGTTTCTTGAATTCATTTGAATGTAACTCTCATCATCGAGTCCATGATATGTCATGGCGAATCGAATACTTGGTGAGTAGGTTGAATGGCTCCTTGGTTCCCATCAGGACCCAAGAGTAAGGGAAGAACAATGGAGGCACTTAGAAAGGCAAAAACAAGAATAGGGGAGATAGATGGTTCATTAGAGGTGACTTTAATGATTTGGTGCATCAAGATGAGAAAAAAGAAGGGTGTATAAGAGTTGAAGCCAGTTTTGCAGCATTTAAAAGCTTCATTAGAAGAATGGAGATGGGGGATATTGGATTTGTAGGGAGAAGCTTCACTTGGGCCAATAATAGAGAAGGGGAAGGATTTGTGGAGGAGAGGTTAGATAGGTTCTTCGGCACCCCCAACTAATTGCTAGAAAATCAAAGAGCTAAAGTGTTCCATATAGATAGACAAGCCTCATATCATTCAATTCTGCTCTTGGACAACACCCAACAAGCAACAAGTGAAAAAGAGATTTATGTTCGATAGAAGATGGATAAAAAATGAGGATGTTCATGGGATAATCAAACAAGCTTGGGGAAAAGCACAATTGGGAACTCCATTGTAACAAGTTTACTAAAAAATTAATCATTGCAAGGTGGAACTACTAAAATGAAGTCTTAAGAAAAAACTCAACTTTGTCAAGCAAATCTCAAAGATTAAACGAAAGTTGGTAGAGCTACGAAATCAAGGGGGCAATAGGAATTGGAAGGAATGGAGCTGGTTGAAAGCCAAACTTAATATAGCTTATCGTGGAGAAGACATATTGGAGACAAAAGTCCAGAGTCCAATGGCTTCAAGGAGGTGAGAGGAATACAAAGTTTTTCCATGTATGCACAGTGAGTAGAAGGAGGCATAACACTCTTAATAGACTGATGAGAGGGGATGGACTAATTTGTGAAGAGTAGGAAGAAGTCAAGAAAGAGATATTGGGCTTCTACAAGCAGTTGTTCACTAACTCAAATCCACAACATACTTACGAAGGGTTAGATGGCATCCCACTATCCATTACAAAGGCAATGAATCAAAGATTGATAAAGCTGGTGGAAAAAGAGAAAATAAAAATGCTCTCTTTAAAATGCATCCTAATAAAGCTCCCGGCTTAGATAGTATGACCCATCTTTTCTTCCAGTCTTATTGGGATGTAGTCAAAGTGGATATTTACAATGTTGTTCAAATTTTTTTCTCTTAAAAGAAAATGCTTAAGCAAATGAATCACACGATGATTACTCTAATTCCAAAAGTTAGGAATCCCACTTCAATTGCACACTATAGACCAATTAGCTTGTGTAATATAGTGCATAAAATTATATCTAAAATTGTGCCTAAAAGGTTGAAAATCTACTTCCATAAATGCATTAGTCCTAATCAAGTAGCTTTCATCATTGGGAGACAAATCTTAGATAATGTGGTGGTAGCTCATGAGTGTATCCATACATTATACTCTAAGCACAAAAGAAACAAAGGTTTCATGGCAATAAAGCTAAATATGGCTAAGGCTTATGATAGAGTAGAATGGAATTTCTTGTGTGAGGTGTTTAGAAAAATGGGGTTCTCCTGTATTTTTATAGACTGGGTTAGGCTATGTATTACCTCTTCCAATTTCTCAATTAACATCATTGGGAAGAAATGAGGATATATTTAGTCAACAAGGGGCTTAAGGTAGGGAGATCTAATATCACCTTACTTGTTTTTAGTCATTTCCGAAGTCTTTTCGAATATGATTAAGCAAGCAAGTATGAAAGGTGAATATAAAGGCATGAAAATGTGCTGGAATTGACTTTTAATCACTCATCTTTTGCTTGCAGATGATTCTCTCCTATTTTGTGAAGCAGATATAGAACAAGCAAAGAAGATAAAGACATTGTTGGCTAAGTATAGCAGGTTCTCTAGCCAATTGGTCAATCTAGACAAGTATTCAACCTTTTTCAGTAGGAATATGTCTAAGGAGCGCAAGGATGCCAAATCCCAAACATTGGATGTGGTCAAGAAATAGCAAAATGCAAAATACTTAGGCCTACCTATGCATATAGGAAGGTCTAAGAGGAAAGTGTTTGCCGATGTTGTGGAGAAGGTGCAGGAAAGAATCAAAGGGTGGAAGAATAGATTCCTAAGCTTAGTAGGAAAAGAGGTACTCATCAAAGTTGTGATCGATGTTTTACCAACATATGTGATAGCCTACTTCAAACTCCCTAACAGTGTTTGTCAAGATATTGTCAGGATCACAACAAGCTTTTAGTTGGGGGAAAAAGAGGAAAGGAAGCCAAAAATCCATTGGAAAGTCTGGAAGGACATAGCCGCATAAAATAAGAATGGGGGACTTGGTTTCAAGAACATTTAGCTCTTTAGTGATGTGATAGACAAGAAGCGATGGAGGCTCATCACCTAACCTAATCTCATTATGAGTAAGGTAATGAAGGTTAAGTACTTTTCAAAAGGGGAGTTATTGACGGCTCACAACGAAAGTAACTCTTCTTGGCTTTGGAAGAGTTGGATGGGAGCAAGATACATAATACAAAAAGGGGCAAGATTTCAAGTGAAAGATGGAAAATCCATTAGAAGGAGCAAGGAGGAAAACCTACCCAAGCATCCTCTTACAAGGAGCAAATTACTTGGGTCAGCCAGCTCATGCACCAAAAGGGTAAGGATTGGAACAAGGAATTGGTTGGGAAAGTCTTTAACAGTCTTTAACAAAAAGCAAGCTTGCATGATTAGATTCAATTTATTTTTTATTAATTTCATCAACTTCCTTGATCATATGTTATTCTTACACAGTGAACGAATATACACTAGAGAAATTAAAGATTTCTATATATAAAAAAAACCAAGTTTATAATAATTTACCTAAGGTTTTGAAGGTGCACATATAGTATTCGTTTGTATTCACCTATATAAAGTACATAAATACCGATTAACATGTACACGTATAATACCTCAATATTAATATCAGTTGAATCTCCACAATCGCTGTATAAAATATAGCTGTTGCTTTAAACCACGACAAACAATTGTGGAGTACCATGTAACGATATGCATTTGACATTTATGAAGTCTTTTTATATTTAATAAAGTAATTATTTTTACGCAAAAAAATCTCATTCAATTGATTTTAACAATTGATGTGACATTCACATGATATAGAAATTGAATTTCAAAATGACTATTACTAAATAATTTTTTTGCCTTATAGAACTTTAATTACTAATTTTTTTTATTATTTGTATCATTATTCTATCTAATATATGTTAGTCCTCATTTACCATTTTAATTAGGTAAAAATAAGCCATAAAATGCAGGGTAAAATTTCTCATCAAAATTTTCAAAAAGCTTTCCTAACCAGCAAGAGAGTCAATTGCCTAGGCAAACCTAAATGAAATCATGTTAGGTCAACATATATGATAGAAAGGCATGCATGCTCCACTTACCATTTACGTGTAAACACTCTCAAAGCTGAACTCTAAAGAGAAGAAAGACACACAAACAAAAGGGGGTGGTTTATTTAATGTTGTATGTACGGTAGTCTAGGCAGTTGATATTCGTTTTGATTTTGATACTTAGAATCCCAATGAAATTGTGACAAAGGGACGACCTTGTTTCCTGGTTTACAAATTTTTACGTCAGAACATGGCTGAACCAAAAGATATGCCCCCTTTGCCTCCGCTTTTAATGTTTAACTACCAATTCCTAGACAGATGCAGAAGCCAGAACTTTGAGAATTCTTTTTTCTTTTTCTTAATTTGTTTGTTCCGTATTTCTGTCCATTCTTACTTTTAGTACCTTTTTTTTTTGAGTCAGGCAAAATCGTTTGTCATTTTGCATTTGCTGACACTCGTGTAAGAGGTAAAGCTTCACATGTTTAAAGGTTCCCACGTTATTGTTAGGAAATCATGTATGCCATAAACAAATTTATAGGCAGCGGAATTAAAACATGATTTTCACCAGGATCAATTTCAATATACGTATAAATAAAAAACCTGTTTTGATGACTGAAGATTGTGTTGATGAAGGAAGATTTGTCAACCACAGCCGCACAGACGTCCGGCCTCTAAGGTATCCACACGAACTTGTTCTTAGGATCCTCCTAGGATTGATTGACACCAAGCCAATATGCTAGTTCCTTCAATGAGCGTCGCAAAATTTTTAGAGTTCAAGAGAACTCTAACAAAAACAAAAGAAGAACTTTTTCTCTCTGTCTTGCACGTCAAAATTCTGTACGTACGCTCTTTCTAGAACTTGGTGTCTATCTCCTATTAAAAGGTAAGTTCTATCTATCTGTTAGACAGTCTAATAGACTGATTAGACATTCTATCATAATAGAATTCTTTTAATAAAATTAAAACTAATTTTAATTCTATTAAGATAAAACAATTTTATCTTATCACAACTTATCTTATAGGAGATCTTTTAGATTAATTATTTTACAAATTAACCCCCATAATTATCACATAATTATTTAATCATTTTAATCCAAGAACAAATTCTTTATGTGTGTAACCCTTTAGGTTCTTAATCACTTGGCAATAAATAACAAATTATAATCTTAGATTTAATTGGCTTTAGTACAAAACCAACAAACTCCCACTTGGACTAAAGTCAATTTAGTCAAGAGTATTCTAAGATCAAATAAATTAAACAACTTTAATTTATCATTAATTCAATAATTAATGAGTTTGTATTTATAGATCAAGATTGGCCTCTAGCCAGGCATCATGACCACCCAAGAGTTAAGAAAAGTCAAGTGGTTGACTTCACCTTTCCATGAACCAGAATCCGTGTAATTAATATCCTTTCACCATACTATATCCCAAATTAGTACAAGAGTAAGGTATAAGTGCCAACTCTTAATGTACTAATTATTATAATTTCTTATTTCCGAAATTCAACTCCTTTAAAATAAATTTAGAACTCTTCCAAATTTATTTTCTCGTTTGCAAACATTTTGAGTTGATATTTCAACAAGTGGCCATTTGTGGGATATACTCTTCTTACTATTAGAAATGGTGAATCCTTTATTGATCATAAATCATCTATCAATGTTTCATGTTATACCCAACTTCTATGGCACACACAACTAG
Organism: Gynochthodes officinalis; assembly: GCA_020080225.1. Taxonomy (NCBI): domain Eukaryota; kingdom Viridiplantae; phylum Streptophyta; class Magnoliopsida; order Gentianales; family Rubiaceae; genus Gynochthodes; species Gynochthodes officinalis. The sequence goes on from CM034620.1 coordinate 7,896,237, forward strand.
TTACAGTTATGGACTCATAGGGTTAAAGTATAACAATTCACACTATAGATACTCTTATGATCTCAAGTCTGAGGATTACTTACACTACTGTCACGTAGAGATTATACCATTGGCACTCAAATAGTTAACCTTATGGAATCTCTAAGCGGATCAATCCAATGAATTATTCTCCAATAATTCATTCATATATCACCATATATGCTAATCTATCCATATTAACAACGTCATTAATTTTGTTAATATTATGATTAGGGATATTTAAGAATAATAAGTATTATTCTAAGGACTTTATCATCAATATATAAATATATATAATCCAAGATGATAAAACACCATATATCTTTATTGCATAAAATATCAAAATACATACATAACAAATCTCTTACTAAAACTAATCATTCATGTATTTTAAACCGAATGAAGATACATGACAATCATGTTTCTTTTGAGATAAAGGCTTAGTCAATGGATCTGCTATATTTTCATCTGTAGGAATCTTTTCTATCTTTACTTCATTTCTACCAATGATTTCTCTAATCAAATGATAGCGCCTAAGTACATGTTTGGACCGTTGATGAGACCTAGGTTCCTTGGCTTGAGCAATAGCCTCATTATTATCACAATACAAAGGTATTGGATCGGCTATTGAAGGAACCACTTCAAGTTCAGAAATGAACTTTTTGATCCAAATGACCTTTAGCAGCCTTTCTCAAGCGAGAATATATTCGCTTCGTAGAATCTGCAGTAGTTTCTTGTTTGGAACTTTTCCAACTTACAGCACCACCATTGAGGGTAAAAATGTACCCAGATTGAGACTTGCTATCATCTTTATCAGATTGAAAGCTAGCATCAGTGAACCCACGTACTTGAAGCTCTGTCTCTCCATATATCAAGAATAAATCCCTAGTTCTTCTTAAATACTTAAGGATATTCTTAACAGCTTTCCAGTGACCATCACCGGGATTAGCCTGATATCTGCTCGTAACACTTAGAGCATGAGACACATCTGGTCTTGTACATAACATAGCATACATTATTGATCCTATAGCAGAAGCATAAGGAACATTTTGCATACTATATTTTTCAACATCAGTTTTTGGACACATATCTTTAGAAAGGTAAATCCCATGAGACATAGGAACATAACCTCTCTTAGATTGATCCATGCTAAACCTTTTTAGCATTTTATCTATGTATGTTGACTGTGAAAGACCAAGCAACATATTGGATCTATCACGATAGATCTTTATTCCCAAAATATAAGTTGCTTCACCCAAATCTTTCATTGAGAAGTTTTTGGACAACCATACCTTAACTGATTGTAAAGAAGGTATGTCATTTCCCACCAATAATATGTCATCCACATATAATATGAGGAAAACTACAGCACTCCCACTAATCCTTTTGTATACACAAGGTTCATCTTCATTTTTGATAAAACCAAACTTTTTGATTGTATCATTAAAACGAATATTCCAACTCCTTGAAGCTTGCTTAAGTCCATAAATAGACTTTTGTAGTTTACATACTTTATTATGGTCGTTGGATACAAAACCCTCAGGTTGTATCATATACACCTCTTCTTGCAAATGACCATTAAGAAAAGCTGTCTTAACATCCATTTGCCAGATTTCATAATCATAGTATGCAGCTATAGCAAGTAAAATTCTAATGGATTTCAGCATAGCAACTGGTGAAAATGTTTCATCATAGTCAATACCATGTTTTTGTGTGTAACCTTTTGCAACCAGTCGAGCTTTATAAGTAGTCACATTACCATCCATGTCGGTTTTCCTTTTGAAAACCCACTTGCACCCTATGGGTTTTATCCCTTCAGGTGGATCGACTAAGGTCCATACCTTATTGTCATACATGGAATCCATTTCAGATTTCATGGCTTGAAGCCACTTCTCAGAGTCCTTATCAGATAAGGCTTCTTTGTAAGTAGTAGGTTCATCATTATCAATAATAAACACATCATCATACCTACTAGGTGCATGACGTGTCCTAATTGACCTACGTACAGCTTGTGTATCTTGAGCTTCGATTTCTACCACATCATTATGAGGTTCAAGCTCTTGTTCCATGTTCCTATCTTTGCTAATTTGTGTTTCTAGAACTTCTTCAAGTTCTATATTGCTCCCTTTTGCCTTTTCTAGAATAAACTCTTTTTCTAGAAATATGGCGTGTTTTGAAACAAACACCTTTTGTTCAATGGAGTTATAAAATTGATACCCAAAAGTTTCTTTTGGATATCCCACAAAATAGCATTTTACATATTTTGGATCGAGCTTGTCTGATTCTACCTTTTTAACAAATGCGGGACATCCCCAAATTCTTAAATGTTTAAGATTTAGCTTTTTCCCATACCATATCTCATATGGGGTAGTATCAACAGTTTTAGATGGAACATGATTTAATAGGTAGAAGGCAGTATTTAGGGCATAACCCCAAAACGATTTAGGGAGAGTTGCATGACTCATCATGGATCGAACCATATCTAATAATGTTCGATTTCTCCTTTCAGATACACCATTTAATTGTGGTGTATATGGAGGAGTCCATTGTGAAAGAATCCCATTCTCTTTTAAATAATTTTGAAATTCTTGGTTTAGATATTCTCCACCTCGATCTGATCGAAGTATTTTAATATTCTTCCCAAGTTGTTTTTCTACTTCACACTTATATTCTTTGAACTTTTCAAAGACTTCAAATTTATACTTCAATAAGTATACATGACCATATCTAGAATGATCATCAAGAATGTTAGGAAGTATGAAAACCCTCCTCTGGCTTGAATTGACATAGGTCCACACACATCGGTATGTATGAGACCTAATAATTCAGTAGATTTTTCACATTTTCCAGTAAAAGGTGTTTTAGTCATTTTTCCGAGTAAACAAGATTCGCATGTTTCATATGATTCATAATCAAATGAGCCCAAATAACCATCATTATGCAATTTGGTTATGCGTTTCTCATTTATGTGACCTAGTCTACAATGCCAGAGATAAGAATTTCTAAAATTATCAATTTTGGGTTTCTTTGTATTTATGTTGAAAATTGGATTTTCAAGATCTAATATATAAAGACCATTATTTTGATAACCAGCACCATAAAAAATACCTTCACGAAAAATAGAACAACACTTATTCTTTTGATTTATTTCAAAACCATCATTGTCTAAATAGGAAATTGAAATAATATTCTTCGTGAGTACTGGAACAAAATAACAATCTTTCAAATCAAGAATCAATCCACTAGGCAGAGAGAGACTATATGTTCCTACGGCTAAAGCAGCAACTTTTGCTCCATTGCCCACGCGTAGGTCTACCTCTCCCTTTGCCAGCTTTCTACTTATCTTTAGACCCTGCATATTATTACAAATATGAGAGCCAGATCCGGTATCTAATACCCAAGAATTTGATTTTGAAGTAGAAAGGTTTATTTCAATCATAAACAAACCTGAAGTAGAAGCTTCAGTAAGCTTCTTCTGCTTCACGGTTTCAAGATAAGCCTTGCAATTTCTCTTCCAATGTCCATCTTTTCCACAATGGAAGCAAGTGCCCTTTTCTTTCTTGTCCTTTTTGGCTTTCTGTGTTGCCTTGGGTCCAGCTTTCTTCTTGGTCTTCTTAAGACCAGCTTTACGCTTTCTTTTATTGGACCCCTCAATTAGCAACACATTAGCCTTTTCTTTCTTCATGGTATCCTCAGCTTCCTTAAGCAAGTTCAATAACTCAGGCAAAGTAGAGGTCTCAACTTTGTTCATGTTGAAGTTCACCACAAACTGAGAAAAGTTGGGAGGAAGGGATTGTAGTATCAAGTCAACACTTAACTCATGATACATTATAAATCCCAGTTTACCCATCTTTTCAATGAGACCAATCATCTTCAGTACATGAGTTGAAACTGAAGATCCTTCTGCCAACTTGCTATGAAAGAGTTCATTCGTGGTATCATATCGCTCACTTCTAGCCCTTTTATCATATAATGCTTTCAAATGTTGAAGCATTGTAAAGGCAGTCATGTCCTCATGCTGCTTTTGCAGCTCGGAACTCATTGAAGCGAGCATGATACAACATGCATTTTTAGAATCATCTAAATGCTTCTGATATGCATTTCTCACTACTTGATCAACATCAGCAGCAAGCTCATCAGGAAGAGGACCATCAAGGACATAAAGCAACTTCTCATTCCTAAGAACAATTCTTAGGTTTCGAACCCAGTCCACATAGTTTGGGCCAGTAAGTTTATTGTCTAACAAAATGCTACGCAAGTTCATGTTGTTATTCATTTTCTACAACAAGAAAATAAAGATAGAATAAGAATTTAAATTTATGCAATTTACAAAACCAAAATACACAAATATATGGATTTAATAATATCTTGGTTTTGCTCCCACTATTTTATTCAAATCAATATCCCTCAAATTGATTCGAGAATTTTCTCAAAATTCTTAGTAGGCTAGAATCCCATCTCAATTATTTTTAATCTTGAGTTAGCTCAACAAATCAAAAATAATTTTAATGAGTAGGTATTAATCACCAATTGCAACTTATTTGCAACTCCTAGATAGTTAGGTTATCAACTTTTGATACACATATCACATATGTCTCCTAACCCTTGCCTCAAAGACTTTTGACCTTGAGTTAGCTCAACAAATCAAAATCTTTATTAAATCATACCCATTATTCAGAGATCTTATCTCATAGTTTGAAACACATTTTTGGTAAGACAACCTTGAGTTAGCTCAACAAGTTATCCTAACAAAAACTGTTTTAAACTATAATAATGGAAGGCATTTAAATTGATTTAATATTTAATTGAGGGATTAATTATGGTCTCATCATCTACATATATCATATGTAATAAATATTTAAACATACAATATGCAATTAAATAATCTAATCATTTAATCAAATATTAAATCATATATGACATAACAATTGGATAATCACATTAAACAATTATAAACAAATTTCAGTCATAAATCTTGTATGCATTACATTTCTAATCATATTAGAAATATTATTGAATTAATTGAGAAGTTTTATGGGTTAACATAAAAGTTTTCAAATCTTGGGCCATAATAAATAAATAACAGAAATTAAAAGGACCTTAACATAAATAAACTCTTTATAATTAAAAATGTCCCAAATTTCTTTATTTATTTATTTAGTATTTGTCCAATTGGGTTTGATCCATATGGTATTAATGGACTAAAAGTCCACTCTACAGGCCACAAAGTTTAAGTCTTAGCCCAAACCATTTGGCCCAACTCCCAACTTGAAGCCCGCCATACCATCTGGCCCAACTTTGGTTAAAGCCCCTTGCATGTCTATGTCATCGGGCCAATGCCCAAAACAAGTTAAAACAGCCCAAGGAACCAAAGGAGCCCAACAAGAATTCATCAATTCTGGTCCAAATAAAAACAAGTCCAAGTAGCCATTTAATTAAAAACAGCCCAAACCCAATGGTCCAAATAAATTAAAAGAAGCCCAAGCAGCCACTTAATTAAAAGCAGCTCAATGGCCCATTAAAGAAAAAAAAAAAATTCTAATCCTGAAATGGCCCAATGGCCCGAATTTTTTTTTTTTTTTTTAATCCAGACATCTTCTGCTGACGTCATCAGTGACGTCATTACATGACATCACCTTTTTCCACGGCTGCTTACGCCGCTATCCGACATCACAGGATGACGCCGCGATGACGTCATCAACCACACTTCGCCGCCGCCCTTTAAAAAAATTTTTTTATTTACTTTTTTTTTCTTTACTGCTTCGGCTGTTTAGGAAAAAAAAAAAAAATAATTTTAATTTTTTTTTTAGAACATGAATAGCGGCCAAAAATTCAACAAACAACTTTGACAAACAGTAATAAATCAGAAAATTTTCAAATAAAATTTTCAACTTGATCCATAAGTGAAAAATAATTTTTCACTCAACAAAATAATTTTTCTCAATTATTCAACATAACACATACATATATGTAAATATAAACAATTTTATATTCACATAGATTTATATTTATACGCAAATTAAATCCTATGCTCTGATACCAATTGTTGGGGAGGATTTTAACCATGGGGAGCCCAACTAGAGCGGCCCAATAAGCAGTAGGAGCCCACCTGAATCCAAAAGCTTAAGCTAGTGGGTTCTGGGTCCTTGCCACTTATTAGGTGCTCTAGTTTCTCTTACTTTTCCAATGTGGGATAGTATCCATGAACACAACAAACCTCCCCCTTCATGGATACACTACCACATTAAAGCCCACTCCCCCACAAGCCCATTTCCTACTCCAGCAAGCCCATCTCTTCACCATGGACCCATTTAGTGACCGTACAAGTAGTAAAGGTGGCAAACCTACTTGTCCACGAGTTATCCACTAAGGCCCTGTCCAACCAGAAGAGGAACCACCTGCTTCGCCGAGTAGGCCAACATTTCGGCTCTGATGCCACTTGTTAGGAAATCATGTATGCCATAAACAAATTTATAGGCAGCGGAATTAAAACATGATTTTCACCAGGATCAATTTCAATATACGTATAAATAAAAAACCTGTTTTGATGACTGAAGATTGTGTTGATGAAGGAAGATCTGTCAACCACAGCCGCACAGACGTCCGGCCTCTAAGGTATCCACACGAACTTGTTCTTAGGATCCTCTTAGGATTGATTGACACCAAGCCAATATGCTAGTTCCTTCAATGAGCGTCGCAAAATTTTTAGAGTTCAAGAGAACTCTAACAAAAACAAAAGAAGAACTTTTTCTCTCTGTCTTGCACGTCAAAATTCTGTACGTACGCTCTTTCTAGAACTTGGTGTCTATCTCCTATTAAAAGGTAAGTTCTATCTATCTGTTAGACAGTCTAACAGACTGATTAGACATTCTATCATAATAGAATTCTTTTAATAAAATTAAAACTAATTTTAATTCTATTAAGATAAAACAATTTTATCTTATCACAACTTATCTTTTAGGAGATCTTTTAGATTAATTATTTTACAAATTAACCCCATAATTATCACATAATTATTTAATCATTTTAATCAAAGAACAAATTCTTTATGTGTGTAACCCTTTAGGTTCTTAATTACTTGGCAATAAATAACAAATTATAATCTTAGATTTAATTGGCTTTAGTACAAAACCAACAGTTATGTGGGAAAAAATATGCACCATATGTGGGATTTTACTGTAGCTACAAGAACTAAGGGCGAATTGAGTGCGATATGAGATGCGACTTTGTGTATATATATATATATATTTACCATAGTTATATTTTTTTAGTTTTTTCATTAATAGTTATAGTAGTTGTAGTAGGCTGTAGTTGTAGTAGTATGTTTCAATTAATCAGGGGCTTAGACTCTATTAATTTGGGAGGATTTGAGAAAATAGCAGCTCCACCAAAGACATTTGCAAATATAGTAGGTTGACCAAATCATTTGCAACAATAACAGGTTGACTGTTTAGGCCACGGGAAAATACCGAAAAACCCCTAATGCTTATGAACTTCATCGTTTAACTTCATTTCACCGTTCTTCTGCATTCTTTCATTCTTCATGGATTGAACATCTCATTTCCACGGTGCGTACATGAAATCAAATAACTAGTTTAAATGTCCCGTACAGGTTATTTCGTAAGTAATAATTAAAAATGTAAAGTATATCCTGACCGACGAACAAACAAAATCCACTTGTCTCAAACTGGCAATTAGATGTTTGAAGATGGCCGAAGACTTATTAAGGTTCAACAGACAAATAAGGAACGAAGATGGCATCTGTTGGACGAATAAACAACAAATTAGTCCACATTTCTTCGAGAGTTTATTCGAAAGTTTAATCGACGCTTGGTCGAGGGTTTAATCGACGTTTTAGTTGACTCATATTCGAGAGTTTAATCGACGCTTTAGTCGACGTTTAGTCGAGAGTTTAATCGACGTTTTAGTTGATGCTTCGTCGAGATAAAACCGAGATGTGCTATTTTATTTGATATTGAAATAAAAGCAAATAATATAAGTCCATTAACATCTACTGGTAGAAAAAAAAAAGGTCTTCTACTTTTTGGATTTTTGTGTTTTGTAATATAATAAGGTAACTAACGTCCTCTTGCCAAATTTCACCTTCTTACCCGCAAAGTAGAAAACCTTATTTTTTTTTCTATAGTAGATGTTAATGGACTTATATTATTTGCTTTTATTTCAATATCAAAAAAAATAGTACACCTCGGTTTTATCTCGACGAAATATTGACGAAGCATCGACTAAAACGTCGATTAAACTCTCGACTAAACGTCGACTAAAGCGTCGATTAAACTCTCGAATAAACTCTGGAAGAAATGTGGACTAATTTATCGTTTATTCGTCCAACAGATGTCGTCTTGGTTCCTTATTTGTCTGTTGAACCTTAATAAGTCTTCGGCCATCTTCAAACATCCAATTGCCAGTTTGAGACAAGTGGATTTTGTTTGTTCGTCTGTTGGGATGTACTTTACATTTTTAATTATTACTTACAAAATAACCTGTACGGGACATTCAAACTAGTTGTTTGATTTCATTTACGCACCGTGAAAATGAGATGTTCAATCCATGAAGAATGAAAGAATGTAGAAGAATGGTGAAATGAAGTTAAACAATGAAGTTCATAAGCATCAGGGGTTTTTCGGTATTTTCCCGTGGCTTAAACGGTCAACCTGTTATTGTTGTAAATGATTTGGTCAACTTGCTATATTTGCAAATGTCTTTGGTGGAGTTGCTATTTTCTCAAATCCTCTATTAATTTGAGATTGGTCCTTCTGTAAGGAAGTTTTGAGTACTAGCTTGAGAGGAGGGTCAAACAAGTTATTACGCAACGTTATTATTGGCCAGAGCAGAAGTTAGCTACCAGAGGCAGCGGTTCGTGTCTGAATTCAGTTTCTTCAGTTGTTTACAGTCACGATGTGCAAGGAGAGGCCGACAAGTTAGGTGTTCGTTTTTTTAGCTTTTTAGCTAAGAAAAGTGTGTGGGTCCATCATTTGGTGGACTTTGACATAGTTGTCAGGTAGTCTTAGTCGATTTATGAGCTAAGGAGAGTTCTTTTTAGGACTAGTACAGGTATTTAGTTAACTTGTTAAAGTTAATACAAGCTATCGACTTTTGTCTGAAAAAAAAAAAAGCTTCATATGTTTCTTTGTGTTGACCATTCCTCCTTAGGTTTTCGTTTAGATAAATTAAAGAGATAATATCATTTATCACTCTCGTATTTTGTAATATATCAAATCAAACCCCGTAGTTTGAAAAAAAATCAATCACTCATTTGACTATCAGTCAACCTAATTGGAGGGTTCAAAAAGACAAAAAGTCCTCAGAAAATTTGATATAATTTAAAAATTTTCATTAAATTTTTAAAAAGACAAAAAAATAAAAATTTAAAGGCAAAAATTTAATAAAATTATTTACACTATATAATAAAATTATTAAAACTAAAAAAATGAAATTTAAAATGACAATTTAGGGTAAATTACGTCTACTACCCCTGTGGTTTGTAAAAACTACCAATTAAACCCCCCATATTTGATTTATTACCAATACCCCCTCGTTCCTTGCCTCAAAATTGAGAACATATGAAAGTCCACTTGACTCACAATAAAAATATCAAAACTTTTGAAAATGTTGTGCATCATCTTAAACTTAAAGAGGACCGCTTGCTCATAGCCAAACTAGAAACTAACATATATTATGCGGGACTATGTATCAAACAACTCTAGAGTTGAAGTTAAAGGAATTGGCACATGCTAATTGAATATGAGTGGTGGTCGCACACTATTCCTACATGATGTACTTTATGCTCTGGAAATCCGTCAAAATTTAGTTTCTGTGTTGGTTTTAGTTAAGCTTTGTTTTAATTTGAACTTTTATATTAATGGTATTCACTTGTCATTAGGAACAAGTTATTATAGTTTTGGATATTATTTTGGATGATTTTATTGTGTTGGATATTTCCTATAATAACGTTAATGTATGTTATTCCTCATTCACGTATTCTAATTCTTATGAAAGTGATGCGAACATATGGTATTCTAGACTTGGGTCACATTGGCCAACATAGAATGAAAAGGTTAGTAAAAAAGGGCTTATTAGGCAATATTGAAAGCGTCGATTTGCCTATTTGTGAGTATTACCTGGCGGGAAAATCAACACAAAAACAATTAGAAAAAGGAACAAGAGTTGAGATTTCTTTGCAATTGATCCATTATGACATTTGTGGTCCAATGAATGTAAGAGCAAGGCATGGGGTTATATACTTCATCACATTTATAGATGATTATACTCAATTCTATAATGTCTATTTAATTTCTCATAAATCTGATGCATTAAGTTGCTTTAAAAAAATTTATAAGCATGGTAGAAAATCAATTAGACAAGAAAATAAAAGAACTAAGAACCGATTGAGGTCATGAATACTTATTTGATTAGTTCAGAGATATTTGTGATGAAAAAGGAATAGAACGACAATTGACTATTTTTGGGACTCCTCAACAAAATGGTGTTGCGGAGAGAAGACATAGAACCCTACTTGAAATGGTTGGGTCTATGATGGCACAAGTCAACTTACCAATTACCTTTTAGGGTGATGCATTATTAATTGCTGCCTATAAACTTAACTGCATGCCTACTAAATTAGTTACTTCCACTCCATATGAGTTATGGACAGGTTGAAAACCCGATTTGAGTTTTTTCAAACCTTGGGAGTGTGCTGCCTATACTCACGATATCTCAAACAAATATGGAAAATTGGGTGCAAGAGGTAAAAAAAGTATTTTTATAAGATACTCAGAAGCTCCAAAGGGTATGTGTTTATAGGTGAGCAAGATAGTAGGAGTATAATTGAATTTGAATCACGAGATGTCACATTCTTAGTGAAAGAATTTCCTAAAAAGGGCGAAATAGGTGAAGACCTATCTTTATATGAAACTCTGGAACAAGATAATGGAATTACTCTGATAGTACGAGTTAGCACACCATCATCATATCAACTACTTGTTGAGATGATGCCACCATTATCTAATATGAGTGGGAGCATTATGCAGCATGATGAGTTACAAGGTGAACAACTTTCTGTACGACGATCAAGTCGTAAAAGTGTTCCTTATCGACGTTTTGATACTGAAGGGGAAGCTTTCATGATTGTCCCACTAGAAAATGATGAGCCAAGGAATGCAAATGAGACTCTAACATGCCCTGATAAAGAAAAATGGATACAAGCAATGGAAGAAGAGATAGAGTCAATGAGATCAAACCAAGTTTGGGAACTGGTTGGCCTCCCAAAAGGACCCAAAGCCATTGGGAACAAATGGGTTTCCAAAATAAAGTGTAAAGCTAATGGCTCAATAGAAAGATACGAGGCACGCCTTGTAGCAAAAGGGTATAATCAATAGAAAGGAATCGATTATGAAGAAACTTTTTCCCCTGTTGTGAGATTTACCTCAATTCGTCTTATCCTGACTATAGTGGCTAGTATGGATCTTGAATTACATCAGATGGATGTAAAGACTGCTTTTCTTAATGGAGAATTAAAAGAAAAAATTTATATGGAACAACCTATTGGTTTTATCACAAAAGGCCAATAACAAAAGGTATGTTGACTTTTAGGATCGATATATAGCCTTAAGCAGTTGTCGAGACAGTGGTATATACATTTTCATAATGCCATAATATCATATGACTTTGTCATTATTGATGAAGATCATTGCGTATATATCAAAAGATCCAAAGATCAATATTTGATCATATCATTATATGTTGATGATATACTTATTGCCGAAAACAATAAGGAGTTTATAAATACAATGAAGAATTGTTTATCTTCCAATTTTGAAATGAAAGACATGGGTGAAGTTGCATATATTAGTGGAGTTAAGATTTTAAGAAATTGTTCAAAGAAATTATTATCTCTTTCACAAGAGACATATAAATAAAATCCTTGAATGATTCCATATGCAAGATTGCAAACCTATAGATACTCCTATTGCAAATGGTGAAGGTCTGAGCCGTAGATTGTGTCCTAAGACTCCACAAGAATAGGAATGAATGAAACGTGTTCCATATGCTAGTGCTATTGGAAGCTTGAAATACACTATGATGTGTACAAGACTTGACATTTGTTTTGTAGTTGGAATAGCGAGTAGATACCAATCCAATCCAAGTCAAGCACATTGGGTTGCCGTTAAAAGGATATTGAGGTATCTGGGAAGAACTACCGATTATTCACTGTGTTATCAAAGAAGTGATCTGAACCTTGAAGGCTATATTGATGCTGACTAGGGAGAAGATTTAGATGAGAGAAAATAAACCTTTGGATTTGTTTTCTTACTAAATAATGGTGCCATATCTTGGAGTAGTAAGAAACAAGCATGCATAGCTTTATCAATAATGAAAGTTGAATTCGTGGCACTTTCAGCATCAGTACAAGAGTGCGTTTGGCTTAATTTTTTTTTTATCACTTAGGTATTGCTAAACGTGCTGCAAATCCACTTTTGGTTAACTTTGATAGCTAAGCATCAATAGCATACACTAAGGATCCTAAATTTCATTGTAAGACCAAACACATAGATACCAAGTATAAAAGACCCTAAATTTCATTGTAAGACCAAACACATAGATACCAAGTATAAAAGACATGGTTGTCCAAAAGAAAATGAATGTATAGTACATATTTATGCATAGAATGATAGCAGATTCTATGACAAAACCAATTTCTAGAGATGTGTTTCTTAGTCATGTGAAATCTCTAGAATTGCGTAGAAGTTAATGTACTGAATATTTTGTATTTCCCAAAAAGTTCATAATTTAATGATATTTTCTTACTTATTACTACCTAAGAATATATTCAACATTTATGCATATTAATGCTTAGTGCATTATATTATATTATCAAGAAAGTATGTTGGACAGATGGAAGATTAGCCCACTCACACGGGTAAACGCCTCTATTACTGCATGATAAATAGAGATGAGACAATTTTAAATTTATTATCTAGGTGATAATTGAGAGCTCAAGTTTAAAATATGAAGTTCCCCTTAACAAAGTGTTAAGATGAGGTCATAATATTGATTATGTCTGAAAGTCAAATAACCCACATATTTCACTTTATCTGTCTTTAATGCCAGATGTGAGTTCTGATGGATTGATACTTAAAAAGGAGTAGATATGTGAACTCAAGTTAGACATTGTGAATGTATGAACTATCATATGTATGGTATTAAGTGTAAAGACATACGCTCCATGGGAAAGGAGAAAAATATCGTAATACATATTTCATACTACGTATGCATGATTCGACCATTGTGAGTTAGTGAAAGTTTTGATCTCAACTTTCAAGCCGTGTGAGACTTATGAGGATGAGATTTCCTCAAATGAGTGCCCTCATGACTCTTGTCTTATTCTTAAAATTTTTATTCAATGTTTTCTATCTTAGAATGTTGTCCATAATCATGAATGATACGATCTAACGGGACATTTCTAGAAAAGCGAAAAGAATTGAAATTGAGAGATTGAAAAAAGAAGAAGATTAATTTGTTATTTGTCACATTCTATTTTGTATTCACAGGTCGACCAATTATGATTATTTTGAGTTTAATCATAATTGTGAATACAATATATGATATTTAAAGAGATCAAGAGAAATATAATGTGACTAATTGGTCAAGAGTACGACATACAAGATCTACTCTAAATAATTATGCCCAAATTTGAGCTGCTATATATTCCTAATAGATGTATAGCAACAAGCTCTCAGTGAATGCTGGTCGCACAGATTATTTGCTTGTATGAACTTTGCAGAGAAGAGAGAGTTATGATTTGCCTATCATGGGCGACTAGGAGATGAAAGAAACCGCCCACGTTGGGGTAACTCAACCCACATTGCCCATAACAAGAAAACTGCAAAGGTAGTTAGAGTTTTGTTTTTTAAAATGCTGTAAAAACAAAAAGAAAAGTATAAGAAAAAAAAGAGAGAGAAAATTTTTCAGCAAAAACGAAAAAAAAGAAAAGAAAGGAAAAAGGAAGAAACTTTCTATCACTCTCTCAAAGTGCAAAGAAAGCATTCAATCTGTGGATAGTGAATACGGTTCGTCATGTGATCATATTCCAATCAGTGATACAAGTAAGTTTTTCTTGGGTATAATACAATAGTTTTTCCGCATTTATTTTGTATACAAATTTGCAATCTGTTTCCTACACTTTATAAACATCATAACAAATGTAACTAACACTAACTAACTTGTATTGACCTCTTTTATTACAATTAGACACCATTTTTCTAATAATAGGCTTTGCCTATGACAATTATCTATCCCATATAAAGAAAATTTTGTCCTCAAGATTTGAACTGAATTGGTGATGAATGACTTACTAATCTTTCTGGGGGTAGGGTCTCATTTGTGAGTGTAGGTTCCTCTCTCCAGGTGAAGAGGAGGATGATGCCTTTGTGCAGGCATAAGTTTTAGCTTTTCAGTCATTATCAACTAATAAGCACACAGTTAGGGTCTAAAAGTCAGTATAAAACCATAAGTATACACTAATATTTTTTCTAAAAACCTTGTCACTCATCATTAGTATGTTTGCTGCATAATTAGAACAATCATTAGTCTTAACATGAACTTTTCCAAGCTTCCAGAAGTCATTAAGGATACTCTTTCTCTATGTTTTCGACTTCTTCTTCTAATATCTTAACTAAGCAAGTCGAAACATAGAACATCTTTGTTTATGCTAATTGAACAAGAAAGCATTACTAGATAGGCTCTTTTCTTTCTCAAATCTATTACCGTATCACCAGCCTGAGCCTTTTTGGCCAGCACCTCTGTGCAGCAATTGTTCATAATAGATATGCTTTGTGACAATCCTTACACTCTAATTTCTCACCTCTTATTCTTGTTGTTTTTTATTCTTCCAGTTAGATAATCAACTTGTGGGTTTGAAAAGCTGAAGATGGATAGTGGGAACCCTCCAAATCCGGTGCGTGCAGTCTCTGACTTGATGCAAAGGCTGGTGCTTTCCAAAGAGGAAGAAGCGGGAGTGATGATCCAAGAAGAAGATGTTAAAAGAAGCATGGAAGAATACTCTAAGAGTCTAATAGGGCGAACCTTTGGGGAAAAGAAAGTGAATTTCACCGGTCTAAGGAGTGTATTAGAAGGAATCTGGCCAACTAGAAGTCCCTTCAAAGTCTGAGAATTAGGTCCTAATATGAATTAGTTTGTCTTTAGCAACAAAGAAGATAAATTAAGGGTACTACAAGGCAAAAGGTGGATGTTTGACTAGCAGTTTGTCATTCTCAAGGAGTGGATAGATAATGTTCTACTCCAGGAACAAAGTTTTCATATGGTGGAGCTGTGGATTCAAGTGTGGAATCTTCCACCTCAGTGGATGACGAGAGAAACTAGCTTCCGACTACAGCAAATCTTCCCAAAAGTCCTTGATGTTCTCATTCCAGATTCTGGCAGTAGCACGAGAAGATGCATGAAGATCTTAGTTTTAGTTGATTTGAGCAAGTCCCTATTGAGAGGCACACGGTTGAAATTGCAGAATAAGAAATTTTGGGCCTCCTTCAAGTATAAAAACATGACTGCTTTTTGTTATTATTGCGGCAAAGTTGGGTATTTGGAGTATATGTGTGCTGCTAGAAGGGTTGACTTAGGAGAAAATGAGATGCGTGAGGGCCAATTTGGAGAATGACTAAGAGCTGTAGGAAGTAAGCCTAATACTAGGGTGAGAGGGGGTAAGATTACTTCACAATCCCACGACATCCTTATTAGTCAGTTTCAGAAAATCAATTTGATGAGGTCCTGCTTTCAGGCTTGGAACAGCAAGCTCAAGCCTAGATCATGAAGCTACTACTCAACCACTGATAAGAAGAGGTAAGGCTAGTTTAGATCCTCAAATGTATAAGTCTCAGACAGTTTTTATCAAACAGCTTGACAGGGTGGCCCGAACTTCAGACATGGCAATGAATGCTCCAACTTCAACTGATGTAGCTGCAGCCCAATTAATAGAGGTGGCTAGTGTGGAGCAGGAGGAACACATGCAAGGAAGGCTTAGTTTTGATGTCAGGGAGCCATATGATGGAGCTCCAACATGGAAGCAACTGGAGAGTGCAGCAAATGTGGCTTAGGGTGCAATACAACATGAGCATGAATCTTTGCTGTAGGAAAGATAGTTAGTGGTAACCACTAGTCCTGGCATACAGCAAGAGGTGATGAAGTTAGACGGCCGAAAAGAAGAGAGGAAGTTGGCATAGAAAATGTTGATGTAGCACTGATTAATGTCCCAGTTAGAAGTGAGATGGTAGGCCAGCCTAAGAAGGAGGCTTCTTACAAAACTAAGAAAGCTAAAGTCTCAACTCGAAAGGCCAAGGAAAGCTGACAAGGTAGAAAATGGATAAGAATGGGAAACAAAGCAAGGAGAAAGGTTGAACTTAAAGGCAATGTAGCTATAGGGTGTAAGCGAACTTGCATTTCAAGATGAAAGTCCCGATTCAGAGAAGATGAGGGACCAGTCCTATAAAAAGCCAAGAAGTGAAGGGCAAGACACTAAAAACTCATCCATGGTGGTGGTGGTGACTAGCCAAGAGTGGTCCCAACATGAAAAATAAAAATTTGTGTGTGGAACTATAGAGATTTGGGAGAACCCTCTATAGTTTTCCAGTTGAGGAAGATTGTGTAGGAAACCAAATCAGAGTTTGCAGCAGAAATTTTTTTAAAAAAAGATTTCCTCTAAGGATCCAAACGAAGTGAAATCAAATTGGTTGTCAAGAAAGTTTACCTTCAAACCGGTGGAATCTCCTTGTGACGTTTTTCTTTGTTGAATTACCAGCAAAAACCAAAAGATCCTTGCCTCTATGGTATCCACACAATCGCCTCCAAGTCTCTTAGTTAATTGTCAAATAATTAACCAAAAGGAGAGTAACAAAATTCGTTGGTGCTAGCCAAGAAATTTGTTCTTTGGGTTCTTCCTCAAGTTCTCAACTTGAGGACTGTTTTCTTTTCTTTTGTTACTCTAACAAGAAATAGGTGGTGGCTGTTTTTGGATAGAAGAAAGTTAAGAAGAAAGACCAAAAACCTTGGCTCTCAGAAGAAAAATTCGTTGGTGTTAGCAAGCATGCAAGAACAAAATTCAAAGTGCAGAATTTTCTTCAAGTCCAAATTCGGCCAACACAAGGTGCCATTTTTCTTTGATAAAATCAATTGCCATGTGTTGTACATGCATTGGACCAACACTCTTCCTTTTTGCAGAAAATAAAGCCATGTGTTGTACATGCATTGGGCCAACACTCTTTTCTTGCCATGTGTTGAACATGCATTAGACCAACACTTTTTCCTTTGCATGCCATGTATTGTACATGCATTGGACCAACACTCTTTCTTTGCCAAGTGTTGTATATGCATTGGACTAACACTCTTCCTTTCTTTTATTTATTAATTAATAAATCTAAAACTATTTTGGATTAATTAAAACAATAGAACCAAAATTTTTTAGCCTTAAATCCAAAAACGCTTTAAAACAAAACCCCGATAGATTCCTATTCTCAATAGGATTCTTAAATTAACCAAAATTCATCTCATGAATTTTGCATTTATTTTGGATACGATTTAAGTGTGTGACCCAATAGGTTCTCATAACGTTGGCATTGACATAAAACACATCTTATGCCAAAAGTAATGAGCGGTGTTTAGCGACACATCATTACTACCTAAGTTACGAGAATATTAGTAATTAAACCTTACTTTTCTTGTGATAGAAGTTACCGTGTAATTAAATCCTTTTGCCCTAGATATCTTGATTGAATACGAGCCATGGAGCGTGTCATGCTCACATGGTTCAATCTTTGAGTTTCTTGATTCCCGAGAAGGCACATCTATACAAATGAGCTCGATATCACATATCGACTCATTTGAGCACGGTCATGCATTTTATGTTCTCACTCAATCAAGGGACCCTAAGATATGACTCTCATTATGTAGGAGAGGCAAATCCTATCTTGATCACTCAACATCCCACTACATAATTCATTGCATATCCAATTACTACTTTTATAGTTCACCCTGTTATGGGTAACGTTTGGTAGTATCAAAATATGCAACTCCTCATGTTGGGATCTCTGAAGATCTCAAGTCTAAGGATTATTTACACCATCATCACTATGAGAAATATTTATGACACTTCAAATAATAATCCATGTGATATTTCTCATGGCGGGTCAATCCACTACATTGTTCTCCAACATGTACCTATGTATTGACTTGATATCTCATATCATGAACTATTTCATCAGTTACAACACGTACTAGTCTTAATGCATTATCATTGTCCCATTTAATGATAATACTCGACTAAGGATAATTCTAGAATAATTAAATTCTTGGGACATTATTATATTTATTTTATAAAATGCAGATATAAGAATAAACATAATAATAATTACCATGCACTATAAACATTATGATACAATACATGCCTAAACCATCATCATATGATTGGTCCTTAGGGCATAATCCAACAAACTCCCACTTGAACTAAGACCAATCAGACATCTCTCTAATACCTAATGATCTAGTATGACGATCATGTTTTTGTTACGCTAGAGGCTTTGTTAGTGGGTCAGCTATATTATCATCAGTTGGTACTTTGCATATTTTCACATCCCCTCTCTCAATTATCTCTCGGATAAGATGGAAGCGCCGAAGTATATGTTTGGATCATTGGTGAGATCTGGGTTCCTTAGCCTGCGCAATGGCTCCATTGTTGTCACAATAGAGCTCAATTGGATCAGCAGTGCTAGGTACAACCCCAAGTTTTGTAATGAACTTCTTGATCCAAACCGCCTCTTTTGCTGCGTCGGAACCAGCAATATACTTGGCCTCTGTTGTAAAGTCGGCTACTGTCGCTTGCTTTGAACTCTTCCAGCTGACAGCACTACCATTTAGGCAAAACACATAACCTGACTGCGATCGATAGTCATTCTTGTCAGTTTGGAAGCTGGTGTTAGTGTAACTAGTTACATTGAGCTCTTTCTCACCTCCATATATCAAGAATGTATCCTTAGTCCTTCTCAAGTACTTCAGGATATTCTTGATAGCGATCCAGTGACGTTCACCGGGATCTACTTGATATTTACTCGTTAAGCTCAAAGCATATGAGACATCGGGATGAGTACATAGCATGGCGTACATGATAGATCCAATAGCTGATGCATATTGAACTCTACTCATGTGTTGTCTATTTTCTTGTGTCGAAGGACAATGTTCCTTCGAGAGAGTGATTCATTGCCCTATAGGTAAGTATCCTTTCTTAGATTCTTGCATGCTAAACTGCTTTAGCACTTTATCTATGTATGTACTTTGACTTAGGCCAATCAATCTCTTTGATCTATCTCTATAGATCTTGACATCTAATATGTAGGTTGCCTCACCTAAGTCTTTCATTGAAAAACAACTTCCCAGCCAAATCTTTATAAACTGTAAAGATGGGATGTCATTCCCAATAAGTAGTATGTCATCTACATACAATACTAGGAAGACAATAGTACTCCCACTAACCCTTTTGTAGACACAAGCTTCATCTTCATTCTTGATGAAACCAAAATCTTTGATTGCATCATTGAATCGAAGATTCCAACTTTGAGAAGCTTGTTTCAATCCATAAATGGATTGCTGTAGCTTACAAACCTTTCTAGCATTTTTCGGATCAACAAAACCCTCAGGCTGTGTCATGTACGCATCCTCGAGAAGATTTCCATTAAGGAAAGTAGTTTTGACATCCATTTGCCAGATTTCATATTCATGGAATGCATCTATCGCAAGCAAGATCCTGATGGATTTAAGCATATCAACTGGTGAAAAGGTTTCATCATAGTCTATACCATGAATTTGTTTGAAACCTTTTGCAACCAATCGTCCCTTAAAAGTATGTACTTCACTATCCATGTCAGTCTTCCTTTTGAAGACCCATTTGCACCCTATGGGTTTTACTTCTTCAGGTGGATCAACCAAAGTCCATACTTGGTTTGTATACATGGATTGCATCTCAGATCTCATGGCTTCAAGCCATTTCTTGGAGTCTGGCCCTGATATAGCTTCCTGATAGGTCATAGGTTCATCTTGATCTATTAGCAAGATGTCACCACTTTGAGTCACCAGAAATCCATATCTCTGTGGCTCACGATGAACCCTAGTAGACTTACGTGGGGCTTGTGTCTCTTGAGCAGGTACTTGTTCCACAACCCTTTGTGGTGTTTGCTCAGTTTCCATCTTATCATGTTCAACAATATTTTGTGGTTCTTGAACTTTTTCAAGTTCTATTTGTCTCCCACTGGATTTTTTTGAAATAAATTCCTTTTCTTGAAAAACACCAGTTTGAGCAACAAACACTTTGTTCTCATCAGAATTATAGAAATAGTATCATTTTGTTTATTTAGGATACCTCACAAAATTACATTTATCAGATTTGGGTCCAAGTTTATCGGAGACTTGATGTTTGACGTAAGCCTCACATCCCCAAATCTTCATAAAAGACATACTAGGACGTTTCCCTGTCCATATGTCATATGGTGTTTTTGAACCGATTTAGATGGAACTCGGTTTAGTGTGAAAATGGCTGTAAGTATAGCATGTCCTCAGAAGGAATTTGGAAGATCTGCATGACTCATCATGGACCGAACCATGTCTAACAGAGTTCGATTTCTCCTCTCGGACACACCATTCCACTATGGTGTTTCAGGAGGAGTGAGTTGTGAGATTATCCCACACTCCTTTAAATAGTCATTGAACTCTTGGCTTAAGTATTCGCCTTCTCGATCAGATCGAAGTATTTTAATACTCTTGCCAAGTTGGTTTTGTACTTCATTCTTGAATTCTTTGAACCTTTCAAATGATTCCGACCTGTGTTTCATGAGATACACATAGCCGTATCTACTGCAATCGTTAATAAATGTAAAGAAGTACTGAAAGCTACCTCTAGCTTGCGTATTGAATGGTCCACATACATCAGTATGTATTAGTTCCAATACATTGCTTGCCCCTTTCACTATGCTTTGTAAAGGGGGTTTTGGTCATCTTGCCAAATAAACATGATTCATATGTCTCATACGATTCAAAATCAAATGAGTCCAAAAGTTCATCTTTATAGAGTTTCGAAATGCGGTTTTCATTTATATGGCCTAGACGACAATGCCAGAGATAAGTCGGATTAAAATTATCTAATTTAATCCTTTTAGTATCCACGTTATAGATAGGCATGTCAAGATTTGGAACATAGAGGCCATTAGCCATTTGTGCACTTCCATAGAAGATATCATTTAAATAAAAGGAACAACATTTGTTTTTTATTATAAATGTAAATCCACTCTTGTCTAGACAAGAAATTGAAATAAGATTCTTCGTTATAGAAGGCACATAATAACAGTTATTCAATTCTAAATAAGCCCTGATAGCAAATTCAAGACATAAGTCCCTACAGCTAATGCAGCAACCTTTGCTCCATTTCCCACTCGTAGGTCGAATTCGCCTTTAACCAAAGTTCTACTTCTTCTCAGTTTCTACACATTTACACAAATGTGAGAACCACATCTGGTATCTAATACCCATGAAGAAGAAGTAGATAAATTAACTTTTATAACATGAATACCTGAAGTGGAACTTTCATTCCTCTTCATCTTAAGATCTTCCAGGTAAACCTTGTAGTTTCTCTTCCAATGTCCGGTCTCACCGGAATAGAAGCAGTTCCCTTCCTTGGAAACCTTTCCTTTAGGTTTTAGTGCAGTTGCAAAGGACTTGGACTTGACTTTCTTGCCCTTTCCTTTTGCTTTGGTCTTACCTTTCTTATTGCCCTTGTTAATCACGAGGACATTATAGGGTTTAGACTTCTTCATGTTAGCTTCGGCAGTTTTCAACATGCCCAATAACTGTGGCAAAGTTTTGTCAATTTCATTTATATTGTAATTAAGAATGAATTGACTATAGCTATTGATGAGAATCAAATATTCAGAAACTTAACTATGTGTTTCGCATGCTTTTGCATAGATTTCATTGAGATATGCCATGTTTATAAGAGAAATCACACTATGCTTGTTGATTATCATCTTTTGCTCTTTTTGTAGGAAAAAGGGGAGAAAAATCAGCCATCTTCCGGAGTTCATAACTCTTGATGCAAATGTCCAAATGAGATGATTGAAGATGCTATGGAAATCTGAGAAAGAGAGAAAAAACTTTTATGAAGAAAGTTTTCTCAAATTCTGGAAGCAAAGGGACCAAAACTGGACAAAAACAGAACAAGGCGTGAACAAAATTCTGAGGAGACAGAAATTGCTGACCATCGCGGCGATGTGCCTGCAATTGCAAAGAAAGAGAAGGCAGAAGTTTTTGACCGCCGCGGCTGCAAAATGTAAAGTTTGCAATTTGAGTCCCGCACGTTTTTGAGGCTTCACAATTGTTCTCCAATTTCCCTACTTGTATAAATACCCCATTTTCTGCAGAAAATAAAAGAGGTAGATAGTTAGGGTTAGTTTTTAGATATTTGCATATTTTTCCCCAAACTGAAAACCGTGAGTTTCATTTGGGGCTAGGGTTTGGCATTTTGTGGCTGAGAAAACTTCAAACTTTGTAGCTAATCTTGCTTGTAAGGTGTTGGAATTGGTTAGAATCACCACTCTTTTGATTAAGGGGAGTATTTCTTTCAATTTCTTGTGCTTGCAATGGTTATATCTCCTTGTGGTTGTTGTTTGCTTGAAGCCATGAGTGGCTAAATTGTCTTGGGTGATTCTTGGTGCTTGATGTAAGGGTTAGTTTTGATTCCTTGTGGGTTGTAGAGTGACGGGCTTGCATTAATTAAAGTCTTCCTACTAGTATTAAATGAATTACATGCATTGAATGTGGCCACATTTAGTGAGTGTTCTTGGTGTTTGTGTGTGTTTTAGGACATGCATGAATTTAGGCCAAAAGTAAGAAGAACTACCTAGCATTCACTAAATTTAGGTGTTTGAGATAAGAAAAAACCACCACATGAGCTTAATTGTACATTAAAATTGTGTGGAAGCCATAGGTTTTAGTGTGCACAAGGTAGAAGTGAGACCGAAAGGATATCTTCTATTCTTTAATTCCATTGAGACCGAAATGAGATATGGAGTGAAAAATAGGTGGCTTTCTTGGATTAAATACTTAAACTAGGGAATGTGAAGTAGTTGGCTAAAACATCTAGGGCTAAAATTGTGCATTAGAGTTGTGTGGAAGCCATAGGCGCTAATGTGCACTAGGTGGGGATGAGACCGAAAGGAGATTCCCTATTCTACAATTCCGATGAGACCGAAAGGAGATTCAGAGCGAGCTGATGTAGTCACTTAGTTATGTTGCCCTAAACTCGGTTGCCTTTGGGAGTCGAAGTAACCTACTCTTGCATTGAACCCAAGGATCACCCTCCTTCCTCAATTGTGTGTTTATCTCCTTGTTTTAGTTGAGTTGTTTAACTTAGCATTTAGATTCTAGTATTCCCATTTATTTGCATACTTTTCTTCATGCTTAGTTAAATATCACTCTTTAGATCATTGCATTAGGTAACATAGATAGCAAATAATTAGTTGCACTTAAATTCTTGTTTTGTCCCCTTCCCTATGGAAAATGATCCCTAAGCTTTACTACAATTGATTAAGTGATGTTTAGGTGTAAATTTGTGTGAGTTTGAGCTATATTTTGACACACTTTTGCACGCACCAAACAGCTTACCGAATTTTGGCGCCGTTGCCGGGGAAGGGCAACGGAACTAAGTTTTTAAGTGTTCTAATTGTTTGTTAGTTTTGTGTTTTTGTATATATTTAGAAAAGACCTGTTTGTGTTTGTGTATATTTTCATTTTTAGCTTTCTTTTTTTGTGTAGGTATGTGATTCCTTATTTTGTGGTGCATGTCCCGCACTCGATCTCAAGGACGTGTGGAATTCACCATTGATTTGGAACTCGAGAATACCTTGAGAAGAGAACGAAGAAGAGTGGAACCGAACACAATGGTTGAACAGGGACAACAATAAGGAGGACGGTTGTTTGGGGAGTTCTTTGAGCTAGGTTCAACAACCGTGTAGGTGCTTGCTCGGTTGAAGCTGAGAGTTACCAAATTCCGCCCCAACTCATTAGTTTGATTAAGCAAGGAGCGATATTTCAGGGATTGGAAAATGAGGACCCCAACACACACATCAAGGCTTTCCTCACCCTATGCAACACCTTTAAGCTGAATAATGTGCCGCAAGATGCCATCCGGCAGATCCTCTTTCCATTCTCTCTCCGCAGTCACGCCATGTCATGGTATGATGCAGCTGGGGGTGACCAGATTGAAACTTTTGAGCAGCTATGCAAGAAGTTTATCACAAAATATTTTCCTCCCTCGAAGATGGACCGGTTGAGGATGGCCATCCACCAGTTTCGGCAGTTTGAAGGAGAAAGCTTTGGTGAAGCATGGGAAAGGTTTCAAGAAATGCTAAGAAGGTGCCCAAACCATATGATGGAGGAGGGATACGAATTGCAGCTATTTTATAATGGGCTTACCGTGGAATCAAGAAGCAATGTGAATGCTAGCGCCGGGGGTTCGTTGAAGGATAAGTCGGTCTAAGGCGTACGAGATTTGTTCCAAAGGATAGATGACAACAGTTGCTCAGGGCTAAACACTAGAGAGTTGCCACCAAAGAGACAAGGGGGATTCCTAAAGATGGATGTCGGCAGAAACATTGGTGCTCAATTGGCGGCACTAACCAACAAGATTAATTCATGGGAGGCAAGGATGAACGGGAAGCCGGCCTTAATGTGTGGACTTTGCCAAGGAGACCACCATGTGGATCAATGTGACTTGGTCAGGACTGAACCCGTTAACTTCATGAAGAATTTTGGGCAGCAAGGAAATTTCAACCAAAATTGGGGCAACAATGGCAGCTATCAAGCAGGAAATCAAGGTTGGAACAACCAAGGAGGTGGCCAGAATTGGAGCAATCAAGGCAATCAAAGTTGGGGCAATTCGGGGCCATCGTCTTCTAACGCATCAAGGCAACCTCTAGGTTTTGGGAATCAAATGAATAATCCAACGGACAGAAAATCGACTTTGAGGAAATCATGATGAAGAAGCTTGAAGAAATCCAGCTGGATGTGAGGAGTTCTACGCGGAGGACGGAGAAGACTTTAGAGGAACATTCAGTGAGGTTGAACTTGCATGAGACCACAATGAAGAATATTGAGGTGAAGCTGGGGCAGCTGGCTAATGACATTCATCGGAGACCTATGGGTGCGCTTCCAGGTGATACCGAAGTTAACCTCAAGGGCAAGGAGCAGTGCAATGCGGTAACCCTTAGAAGTGGAAGAAAATTGGCGTCAGAAAGAAGTGATGTTAAAGAGAATGAAATGGCCCATGAAGAAGCTAAGATGAAGGGGCAGTTTTAGAGGAAAATCAAGAAGGTGAAGCTGTGCCAAGGAGAGAGAAAAGTCACGGAGGGCGGAACAAAGGAAGAAAAGGGCCACCTAACCCTTATAATTTTGAGGACATACCACCACCACCACCTCCCTTTCCGCTGAGACCAAGGAAGAAAATGGAAGGAAGCAAACATTTCGAGAGGTTCATTGAAATGATGAAGAAAATCCATGTGAACATATCCTTGGTAGACCTGCTCACCAACATTCCTAAATACTCCAAGTTTCTTAAGGAGTTGATCTCGAACAAAGAGAAGCTAGAAGATGAAGGGGTGATCGCCTTGAGTGAAAAGTGCAGTTGCATCATTCGCAAGGATTTGCTTATTCATAGGAAGATGAAGGACCCCGGAAGCTGCACCATCCCATGTGACATAGGAGCAAGGCATTTCTCGAAAGCTTTTTGTGACTTAGGCTCAGGAGTGAGTCTAATGCCGCTCTTTATAGCTTAGAATATTGGCATGGGGGATGAAATGAAGGAGACCCACGTCACTCTTCAACTAGCGGATAAATCTATGGTGAAGCCTAGTGGTATTCTTGAAAACGTGTTGGTGAGGGTGGACAAGTTCATTTTTCCGGTGGATTTCATAGTGTTAGATATAGAGGAGGACGAGGAGCTGCCCCTAATCTTTGGACGACCATTCCTAGCGACTGGAGATGCAATCATTGGGGTGAAGGACAAAACTATCACTTTCCGGGTCAACGGAGAAGAGGTCGTGTTCGATGTGAATTACGCCATGAAATATCCAAGGGGGAATCTAGATTGCTTTCGGGTAGATGTGGTCGATGAATGTGTTGGTGAAACTTTGAAGGAGGGGTGGTGTCTTGACTCTCAAGCAATGGGGGTAATTATGCCCTCCAATGTTCCCCTTGAGTTTGATGAAGAAGATAAAAGAATAGATGGGCGGCTTTGTGAGATGGTTGAGAACTGTTTTGTAGATGAGTCCATTTATGAAATAGTGGGGGAAGAACCTGAAGTTGTTGAAGTCGACCAAGTGTTGCCAGTGGCCAGTGGTAAGGATAAACTGAAACCATCCGTCGATGAGCCGCCCGAGCTTGAGTTGAAACCCTTGCCCCCTTATTTGAAATGTGCGTTTTTGGGAGAACATGAAATGTTGTCTGTGGTGATATCATCATCTTTGGAACCTGAACAGGAAAGAAAGCTGTTGGAGGTTTTGAGCACTTTCAAGGAGGCCATTGGGTGGACTGTTACAGATATTAAGGGTATCAGTCCCTTGATTTGCATGCATAAAATGTTGTTGGAAGAGGATGAAATGCATTGAGTTGAGCCGGCGATGTTAAAACCAAGCGCTTCTTGGGAGGCAACCCAAACGTATCCTTTTGTTTTTAGTTTATTCCACTTTGTTTTGTTTTGTTTCGTTTTGTTTTATTGGTTAATTGAGTTTTATATGTTCTTGTGGATGTAAAGGTTGATGCATGTAGTTTTCATTTAGGAAGGTGTTATAGTTTTCATGTGCTAGGACAAAGGAGGAAATGTGTGAAAAAAAGAAAAAATTCAAATGTTGGCAGAAAGTTTTGACCGCCACGGCGGTCAAGGCCGACGTGTTTATGCCCGTCGCCCCCCCTCATTTCCCTCTCATTTGTTTCATTTCCTGCCTTTGTCCTTGCAATTTTCTCTCAAAACCTTTCATCCCCATTTTGTATTTTACAATTTTCTTTAAGTCCAATCCATCCTAAGTGATCAAAATACCACTCTAAACATTAAATCAACAAGTTGTCATCATCAATTCCATCCATGAACCCAAGGTATGAACTCTTGAACTTTTCAAATTTCCTTACAATGGTGATTTTGAATTGATCAAAATATGATTACTATGGATGGTTTTTGATTGAATTTTGTGCTATTGGGATTGTTTGAGCTATTTTTTGAGTGTTAAGGCTAGGGTGCTCATTAATTTCATGAACTTTCAAGCTTTTCACCTTGCAAATCATGTGTTTGACAAATTGCCTCAATGAGCTTTTTGGATGATTCTTCAGCTTCTTTTGTATTTATTTGAACTCCTTAAAGGTTATTGATGAACCCTAACATGATGTTGCATACAAAGTTGAGTCTTAAGTGAAAAAAATTGATGAGTTCTTGAAGCCTAGCATAGTGCACACATTGAGTAATCAAATGTCAATGTCTAAATCATTGTGTGCAATTCTTTCATGTCATTAATTAACAATGTTTTGTAGTATGTGGCATATCCACTTTGGTAGTTAATTGTGGCATTATCTTTTAGGTACAATCCAATGGCACCTAGGCACAAACAATCTTCAGCGTCCACCTCTCAGCCCGCACGGTCGGAGCAACGCGTCAAGGAGGACGCCTTGCATGCCTTGCAAGGACGTCCAATTGTTGTGGAGCGCGGCCTAACGGTGGAGCCGCCATTGGACACTTATGTGCGTAGGCATGGTTGGCTCGCATTTGTCAATGCACGCCAATTCCTGAGAGAAGGAGATAGAGAAGTTGTCCATAACTTTTACCTGAACTCTCGGTGGCGACCACGATATCCAACAAGGTCAAATGTGACGGCGCCACCGTCAACTTCTCTCCAAAGACCATCAACATGCTGTTTGAGCTGCCCTCGGCTATCGACGATGAATATTCTCAATTCATCCAGTCCGACTATGATAGTGTAGAGATTACTCGAGAATTGACTGGAAGAGAGCAACACCTCCCTCGAATTGGAAGTGCTTAAAACGGAACTCGCTCACACCGCAGGCAAAGCTGTTAAATGCCTTCGTGTGTAGCTGTCTCATGCCAACAATCATGAGTTCAGAGGTGGCCTGGAAGTGAGCGCTGGTGATATTTGCCATCAGCAGAGGCATGTCAGTCGACGTCGGCAAAGTCATAAATTCAGAAATTCATCTAGCCGTCGACTCGCCAAAAAAGAATCAATCCCTAGGCTTCCCGTCGCTCATTACACGATTATGCTTCACAACAGCACGGATCACCGGGAGCTTCAGTCGTGCGGATTGCATTCCCTTGAAGGCCGACCTCAAGTTCAAAGATTTCCAAAAAGGGGTGGGGTCGCAAGCAGAGACGTCTAGCCGGACAACCATGCAAGTTGAAGAGGACAACGAAGAAGAAGATGGTGAAGAAAGTGATGATGAGGATAGATTAACTCGTTTGGAGAGAAGTGTACAGGATCTTCAGAGCACAAATCAAAGGTTGGAGAGGTGCGTAGGTGATCTTCAAAGTACGATGCAGGATTTCCTAAGATTCTAGGCGGCATTCATGACTTACATGGCAGGTGGACAACAAGGCGAGCCACCAACTTTTCCTATGCCACCACCGACATCTCCAAGCCAACCATGAGTTCATGTTGATTGCAGGGAAGACGACTTCTTTAACTACGTTGAACCACTTGTGCTGTGAAAATGTTAAGTTTAGAGGATTTGACACTTGAGTTGAGTTGGATGCGAAGTTTGTGAATATTTTCCTTTCTGTTTTATGTTATTGCATTTAGGTTTAAAGTTTATTTTTCTGCATTTTGTTAATTTATTTTCTTTAATTTGTTTTGGTGAATTATGCTTATCACACACTTGCATTCCCTAGTTTTAGTGCTTAATATGCAACATATCTTAAGTTTGGGGGAGGTGTGAATAAGCAATCATGCAACATGCTTTAAGTCATTTCACAATTTTGCAACCAAAACATGTAATTCTTCTTCTTGGAAACCTTTCCTTTAGGTCTTAGTGCAGTTACAAAGGACTTGGACTTGACTTTCTTGCCCTTTCCTTTTGCTTTGGTCTTACCCTTCTTATTGCCCTTGTTAATCACGAGGACATTATAGGGTTTAGACTTCTTCATGTTAGCTTCGGCAGTTCTCAACATGCCCAATAATTGTGGCAAAGTTTTGTCAATTTCATTTATATTGTAATTAAGAATGAATTGACTATAGCTATCTGGCAACAATTGCAAGATAACGTCAGTGGCCAACTCTCGGTCTAATAGAAAACCTAATCTTTCAAGGCTTTCTATGTACCCAATCATTTTGAGTACATGAGCTCTAACAGGAGCTCCCTCTGCCATTCTGCACCGGAACAACGCCTTAGAGATATCAAATCTCTCTTGACGAGCTTGCTCCTCATATAGTTGCTTGAGGTGTTGGATCATATCATACGCCTCCATGTACTCATGTTGCTTCTGAAGCTCAGAGTTCATGGTAGCAAGCATGAGGCATGCGACGTCTAGAGCATCATTTTGATGCTTCCTATAAGCATCTCTTTCAGCTTTCGAAGTGCTATCCTTTGGTTCTTGAGGTAAGGATTCTTCTAGGATATATAGCTTTTACTTATGCTTGAGAACTATCCTCAAGTTCCTGTGCTAATCCAGGAAATTTGTCCCATTTAATTTGTCCTTCTCAAGGACAGATCGCAGTAATAGTGTGTTGTTATTAGTGTTATTTGCCATGGTTATCTACAACAGAAATATGCAAAATAAGTATCATGAATGCGAACATTTAATATGGACTTCTATTAAATGTTACTCCCACTATTTTTGTTCAAATTAATAACCCTCGATATTAATTTGGAAAGTTTAATTTAATTAACTCTCTAGTGGCCCAAGATCCATATTTGACCTAATTTTGAGTTAGCTTTGGCTAATCGCCCAAAACTCGACTATTTAGATAGACAACATTTGTCAATTGTATCCCATACAACTCTTGGATAGTTGGGTGAACAACTTTTTGTTCTAGCTTATCTAATAAGCTAAAGCCCAACTTTATGCCTCTAGGTCTCAATCCTATTGAGTCTACCTAGTTCAGTTTAACCCAATGCTTAATAGTCGGATATTACTATTATCCCGTCACATCTCACTAAGATGGACCATGGCACCTTACTTTGGCAAGCGTACACATGATCAATCGAAGCCTTGATGACTGCTAGGCATTGGAAGGCATCTTAGACTTAATATTTGTTTGAGGGATTTGTTAAGGTCTCACCATTTTGTTTGTATTGGTTATTGTAATTATTAGTCCAATTAATCGCATGATTTTCTAACTAATTATTACATACATGATCTCATCATATATTTAACCAATAACCATACACAGCATGCATCTCATACATGAACAAGAATATAAACATGACATAGTTATAGCCCAAACTAAGTTGATTCTCTCAAGCCAATGAGAGAACCAAAAGGTCAACGTAAGGGTATTAGCATCTTCTCTAAGTGCCTCCTTTGGTCGTCTTCGTATGGTCACGAACTCCTTGATTTCTAGTCTAATCCTATTTCTAATCTAACTATTACATCTTTAGAGAAACCTCAATTTACATTCGAGGGGAGTTAGATTAGAAAAGAATGTACAGCCAGAAATTTAGCAAGGCATGACACACAGATCATATTTAGTTACAACCATCACAAAACCATTTCCAATCACATTGGGCCAAGGGCTATAGCTATGCACCATGCTCAAATATCACATAATTCACATGTAATATACAGTTTTCATTCATAATGAACAATTAAATACATTAATCTAATTAATTAGTAGCAATTAACATTAAATCAAATATTAGGGTTTTGAATAATATATTATGCATGGAAGGTTTGGGTTTAATATGCAAATTTCGGCTATTCTAGCTCATTAGAAATTTATGAAAAATATATCTCATATATTTATGGCCTTTACATGATACATATATCAAATTTCAGCCATAATAAAATTTCAAAGCTATGTTCAATTCGCCCAAGAATGAAACACATCATATGTATTTCCTTTTCCGGCCAAACATGATCATTGAAAGTTTTGTGAATAATATATTAAATATTTTAGGCCTCAACTTAATATATCATATATATTAGATCTTGACCAGTCAGAAACTAGTTCCAATAATAGGCAATTCGGCCAAACAGAAATTCAAAAAATTGAACCATTCAAAATTTCAGAATCCAGCCTTCCAAAGTTTTTGGTAAACTTTTAAATTGGAATTATTATATATCACATATATAATTTGGCCATAATATCATATATATATATATATATATATCACAAATATATATCCCACATATTAGTTTCAGCCTCAAAATTAAAATTGAAACCAAAATGGCCTCCCAACGTTGTAACAACCAAAACTAGGATTTTCTATCCAACCGAAAAAGTCACAAAGCACATAACCGAAGTTTATCAAATTTTCTAGGAAAAATACGAAACCAATATTATAAATCATATACATATTTGGACTCATTATGATTCAAAATTTATTATTCTGAATTTAAATAAATTTTATCAAAACCAAAACTGAAGAAAATTGAGGAAACCCAAAACTCAACATTAAAATTCCCGAAAAGCTGAACTTTGTTTCTTCCATGCATATTCATATATATATCACACACACACACACATATATCTATATCTATTATATATATATATATATATATCTCATATTATTCATATCCAGCAATAACACTTTAAAGCATACCCTAAACTGATTCAATAGACATAAACATATCATATATGTTAAGTGAAAAGCTTCACAAAAACAGATTTAATGAAAAACTTCATATAACCAGAATTTTCAGCATGCTTATTCATAAACATTTTAAGAAAATAAACATGTTTTCACATAAAACCAATTTGAGCCTTCGTAAGTGGCTCTGATACCACTGTAGGAAACCAAATCAGAGTTTGTAGTGGAAATTTAAAAAAAAAAAGGTTTCCTCCAAGGATTCAAACGAAGTGAAATCAAATTGGTTGTCAAGAAAGTTTACCTTCAAACCGGTGGAACCTCCTTGTGAAGTTTTTCTTTGTTGAATTACCAGCAAAAACCAAAAGATCCTTGCCTCTATGGTATCCACACAATCACCTCCAAGACTCTTAGTTAATTGTCAAACAATTAACCAAAAGGAGATTAACAAAATTCGTTGGTGCTAGCCAAGAAATTTGTTCTTTGGGTTCTTCCTCAAGTTCTCAACTTGAGGACTGTTTTCTTTTCTTTTGTTACTCTAACAAGAAATAGGTGGTGGCTGTTTTTGGATAGAAGAAAGCTAAGAAGAAAGACCAAAAACCTTGGCTCTCAAGAAGAAAAATTCGATGGTGTTAGCAAGCATGCAAGAACAAAATTCAAAGTGCAGAATTTTCTTCAAGTCCAAATTCGGCCAACACAAGGTGCCATTTTTCTTTGATAAAATCAATTGCCATGTGTTGTACATGCATTGGACCAACACTCTTCCTTTAGCAAAAAATAAAGCCATGTGTTGTACATGCATTGGGCCAACACTCTTTTCTTGCCATGTGTTGAACATGCATTAGACCAACACTCTTTCCTTTGCACGCCATGTGTTGTACATGCATTGGACCAACACTCTTTCTTTGCCAAGTGTTGCATATGCATTGGACCAACACTCTTCCTTCCTTTTATTTATTAATTAATAAATCTAAAACCATTTTGGATTTATTAAAACAATAGAACCAAAATTTTTTAGCCTTAAATCCAAAAACGCTTTAAAACAAAACCTCGATAGATTCCTATTCTCAATAGGATTCTTAAATTAACCAAAATTCATCGCATGAATTTTGCACTTATTTTGGATACGATTTAAGTGTGTGACCCAATAGGTTCTTATAATGTTGGCATTGACATAAAATACATCTTATGCCAAAAGTAATGAGCGGTGTCTAGCAACACATCATTACTAACTAAGTTATGAGAATATTAGTAATTCAACCTTACTTTTCTTGTGATAGAAGTTACCGTGTAATTAAATCCTTTTGCCCTAGATATCTTGATTGAATACGAGCCATGGAGCGTGTCATGCTCGCATGGTTCAATCTTTGAGTTTCTTGATTCCCGAGAAGACACATCTGTACAAATGAGCCCGATATTACATATCGACTCATTTGAGCACGACCATGCATTTTATGGTCTCACTCAATCAAGGTCTCTCTCAATCAAGGGGCCCTAAGATATGACTCTCATTATGTAGGAGAGGCAAATCCTATCTTGATCACTCAACATCCCACTACATAATTCATTGCATGCCCAATTACTACTTTTATAGTTCACCCTGTTACGGGTAACGTTTGGTAGTATCAAAATATGCAACTCCTCATGTTGGGATCCCTGAAGATCTCAAGTCTAAGGATTATTTACACCATCATCACTATGAGAAATATTTATGACACTTCACATAATAATCCATGTGATATTTCTCATGGCGGGTCAATTCAATACATTGTTCTCCAAAATGTACCTATGTGTTGACTTGATATCTTATATCATGAACTATTTCATCAGTTACAACACATACTAGTCTTAATGCATTATCATTGTCCCATTTAATGATAATACTCGACTAGGGATAATTCTAGGATAATTAAAATCTTGGGACATTATTATATTTATTTTATAAAACGCAGATATAAGAATAAACATAATAATCATTACCATTCATTATAAACATTATGATACAATACATGCCTAAACCATCATCATATGATTGGTCCTTAGGGCATAATCCAACAGATTGTTCGTTCCTACCTTCTTGAATTAATATTTCTTTTTGAAACAAAGAAAAATTAGAAGTTTGTGGTTACTGTGTGCCCAAGATTAAAATACCATGAAAGATGAAGAGTGGCAGAGCTGACGGGTACAACAGGAGGTCTATCGGTACTTTGGAATGAAAATATATGTATCAATAAATAATATCCACTAGGTTTTGCATCCAAATGGAAAGTAAGCTCAAAGGGGAGAATAGAATATTTTGGGCTATTTTTTTGTATGCTAGTACAGACAGCAAGACAAGACAAGAACAATGGAAGTACTTAAAGCAACAAAGACAAGGCTGGGGAGACATGTGGTCCTGGGAGAAGACTTTAATGATATCTTAAGTCCCAGAGAGAAGAAAGGAGGGAGGAAAAGAACAGTGGCAAGTTGTCAACCTTTTCAATCATTTGTAGACAACATAGAGATGGGAGAAATAAGATGTATAGGAAGGAGCTTCACATGGGCTAACAATAGAGAAGGGGAGGGATTTGTGGAAGAAAAGTTAGATAAATTCTTTGGCTCCCCCACGTGGTTACTTAGCTTTCCAACAGTAAAAGTCTTTCATGTGGAGAGGCAATCATCGAACCATTCTCTAATCCTAATGGACATTGATCCTAATGAGAAATGAGCCAATAAAATATTCATCTTTGATAAAAGATGGGTCAAAAAAGAGGAGGTGGGCAGACTAGTAGAAGCTACATGGCGACGAGTGCAAAACGGAACCCCGATGTATCAATTTTATGCCAAAGTTGGACAATGCAGGGTGAAGCTATTAAGATGGAGCTAGAGGCATATGAACAATTCAGCCAAACAAATAACAAGAATCAAAACACAAATGGAGTTTCTATCAAGTCAAGGGGCCAACAGAAATTGGCAAGAATGGGGCAAACTAAAAAAAGAGCTTCATAATGCTTATCGAGATGAGGAGGTCTATTGGAGACAAAAATCAAGAATTTAATGGTTCAAGAAGGAAACAAAAATATGAAGTTTTTTCTTGCCTCGACTATCAATAGGAGAAGGCAAAATGCCATTGAAAGATTGCTGAAGGAAAATGGGAGTATTTGTGAAAGTAGTCAAAAAGTGAAGAATGAAATTCTAACATTCTATGACAAACTCTTATCTACATCTAGTCCGAGTCTACGGCATGAAGATTTAGTGGGTATCCCACTGTTGATCACTGTAGCAATGAACCATAGGCTCATAAGACCTATGGAAGAATCTGGAATCAAAGATTCTCTGTTCAACATGAATCCCAATAAGGCCCCTGGGTCGGATGATATGACTGCTCTTTTCTTTTAGTCTTATTGAAATGTGATTAGTGTCAATCTGTGTAATGCTATAAAACATTTTTTTTGAGCATAAAAGAATGCTCAAACAAGTGAACCACACATTAATCACATTGATACCGAAAATTAAACATCCTGATTCTGTTGGCCATTATAGACCTAGTAGCTTATGTAATGTTTTGTATAAAGTCATATCTAAAATCCTTGCTGAGAGGATGAAAGTTTGCTTTCACAAATGCATTAGCCCCTACCAAGCTGCATACATTCTTGGGAGACAAATTTTAGACAATGTGGTTGTGGCACATGAGTGCATACATACACTAAATGCTAAACATAAAGGCAACAAGGGGTGGATGGCCATTAAACTTGATATGGCCAAGGCATATGATAGAGTAGAGTGGAGATTCTTGTGTGAGGTCTTTAGAAGAATGGGGTTTGCTAATACTTTTATTGATTGGACATAGTAATGCATTAGTTCCTCAACGTTATCTGTTAATATCAATGGGGGAAAATGTGGATATAACCAATAGATTATGGGGATTAGACAGGAGGATCCATTATCGCCCTACATTTTCTTAGTAGTGTTTGAGGCATTCTCAATAATGATAAAGCAAGCAAGCCTAAAGGGGGAATATAGGGGTATGAGATTCAGCAAAAATGGTCCTCAAATCACACACCTATTTATTGCAAATGACTAACTACTCTTTTGTGTCGCAGGTTTGGAGCCAGGCAGAAGGTTCAAAACTCTTTTATCCAATTACCATCGCTACTTTGGTCGGATGGTCAACTGAGAAAAATTCTCAATTTTCTTCAGCAAAAATATCCCAAAGTAGCACTAAGAAGACATCTACAAAATTTTAGATAGCATCAAAGAAAAATAGAAGACTAGGTACCTTGGACTTCCCATGATCATCGACAGATCAAAGAAATATGTGTTTAGCTACGTGGGGAAAAAAGTCCATCAGAGAGTCAAGGGGTGGAAAAACAGGTTCCTTAATGTGGCTGGCAAGGAAGTGCTCATCAAGGTAGTAATTGATGCTCTTCTTACTTATGTGATGGCATGCTTCAAACTTCCAAAAGGAGAATGTTAGCACATCATCAGTAGTGCCACAAATTTCTAGTGGGAAGACAAAGGTGATGGGTGATAAAAAATCCATTGGAAAGTTTGGAAGGACTTAACTTGGCTGAAGGAGGATGGGGGTCTACGTTTCAAAAATATATTGTTGTTTAATGATGCACTCATTGCCAAAAAACTTTGGCAGCTCATTACATAGCCGAACCTTCTTATAAGCATGGTAATGAAAGCCAAGTATTTCCTGAAAGGTGGTCTAATGCAAACCTCGCTTAAAACCAACGCATCATGGCTATGGAAATGTTGGATAAGAGCCCAATATATCTTCAAAAAAGTGGCCATTTTCCAATTGCGAGATGGAAAATCAATTTGAATATAGGAGAGCCCCTAGATTCCAAGAAGACTATTTTTCAAACCAATAACATTTCCTATTTAGAGAGAGAAGGCTACATGGGTAATAGGGTAAGTGAGCTTTTGAAGGACAGTGGTGATAGCTAAAATGAGGAACTAATGTGCCAGATATTTAATCGGTCAGATGCCGAAGCAATAGTGAGTATCCCCCGCCCAAGAGAAAGCCAAAGAGTTCGAAAAGATAAACTTGTGTGGCAATCGACAAAACATGGCAACTACGCATTATAGTCCGCCTACCAAGAGGCACTCAAAGGACATAAGGAGGTGGTTCAACAACCAGAGAATAGCTCAGTAAGGGGAGCAGTGAAACTGGTCTGGAAGAGAAGTTAGAAGCTTGGCATCAATGGGAAGCTCAAGCACTTCATATGGAGATGTTGGCATGGCATTCTTCCAACAAAAGATCAGTTATTGAGGAGAGGCATTCAAGATGATCCTATATGCAATATGTGTGGTGAAATTGATGAGAACCCAGAGCATATCTTGCTACACTGTCCAAGGGCAAAAAATGTGAGGAAACTGGCTCCGGTATGGTGGGAAGATCAAGATGGAGCCGAGTTGAGTTTCAAACAATGGTGGCTCAATATACAATGGGAAATAGGATACTCTTTCGCAAGAAAGAGCAGAATTAATAGTATATATCTTATGGATGCTCTAGAAAACACTGAATTTATGGATCTTCCAAAAAGAATGGAGAGAAGAAAAGGAAGTGGTAGATCTCGTTCTGGCGGAATGGTTGGAATATCTGGAAATGAGCAAGATGGAAGGCAAACAACTCTAAGGGAAGTGGATAGGAACTACTAACCTAGTTCAGTAGTCACTAACGCCATTAATAGGTAATCCATAGGTTGAGGCAATGACTATAATGGAATGAATACCCAGTCTGAATGAATATTGGATATTATCTACATTATAGTCCACTAAGGAGTAAAAGGATCAAACAAGTGGTGTGTTTTTGTTCTTGTTTGATGATGTTGTTGATATTCGATTCTTTTGGCTTTATAGGTTTGATTATTTATAGATGGGTAGTAAGATGTATAGAACTTGCAAAGGATAGGCACATCATAACTATCACACTTAATCTCACTGCGAGAGCTAAGGCCGTCATAGTCAGTAGGCAATGTTATATATGTGTCAAATTTGACATTAAATATATTTATTGTTTCTTTGGTAAAAAAAAAAAGACTTTCTAATCTTCCCATTATTAACTTGTAGGCTCCAATCCCTTCTATATGACTAACTATTGCAACATGATATGAGCTATGATTAATTTAAATGTGGGCCTTACTTAAGTATGGGCTGTAATGGATTTGGGCATGGCCCAAAATTAATTTAATAATTATTAATAGTGACAAAGATTCTAGAAGAGACAAGGTGGGCCTTTGACTGCGTTGCTCTCCAATCTGAAGTTGTTTCGGACAGTAAGGCTATGTTTGGATTCTGATTTATTTGAGAACTTTTATATTAGAATGTGTGAAAATTTTGGAGTGAAAAATAAGAGGGAAATTTTTTTAAAATTATGTGAGAAGAATTTGAATGAGAAATTTGAATTTTAAATTTTGAAATAAAAATATGTTTGGATATTTTATTTTTATTTGAGAAAAGTTAACTTTTTACAAATGAAAACAAAGCCCATACAAAAAGAATTCAGCTTTCTTCAAAACTAGGTGAAAGTCAACAAAGTGGTAGTAAATTTTATGTGACCGAAGAAATAGCCCAATCAAGTGATGACTTCAATAACACGATTACAACCTATTAGAAAGCCATATTCTGCCTGGCGAAAGTCATCATTTAACCTTTGGAATATTGCTATCTTAGGGCTATAAATATTCTTGGAACAGATATGGTAAAGGTTTATGAACTTCATTTTCTGTCACTCATTATTACTGATAACTAATTTGAT
This sequence comes from Gynochthodes officinalis, assembly GCA_020080225.1. Lineage (NCBI taxonomy): Eukaryota > Viridiplantae > Streptophyta > Magnoliopsida > Gentianales > Rubiaceae > Gynochthodes > Gynochthodes officinalis. Next base: position 7,934,866 of record CM034620.1, read on the forward strand.
TGTCAGAGTGGTTTTTTGGGACCAAATACTCAAACTCCAACTCATATTTATTCTCATTGTAAGAATATAAAGCTTTTGCTGGCATTCTCAGTCCGGATCGGGTTTCAATCCATATTAGTACTTAGTTCGAACTGAGATTCATCATTAGCATCGTCTGTGAGGAACCCTTCTCTACCTCTTAGTTTTACCAACCCTCTAATCAAAAGCACATAGTTTTGTCATAGTTGGAGAGAGCTTTTATGGATGATACAGAACTTTTCTCCCAATCATTGTCTCCTCTTTCTTCTAAAACTATCCAACGGAATCCCAGAGTTCCACTAGCACAACCAAGAGAGAAAACGGTGCATGACTTTGTTTCTAGCATTACGATCAATTATATCCGATGTTTTAAGAATATCAAAATTGTTAATGGTTAGTTTCATCTCAGTATCCACCTTTGCATCATAGAGGATGCCATTAACATGAAAAGAATCAACATCCTCAATTGAGACATAAGGAGTATCAACGTCCTTTGTTGTTATTGTTAAGGCCTGAGCAATACTAATGCCAGGATGAACGCCTTTTGCAGGAACCACACACAACTATAGGTATTTTGACAGAAGAAGTTTTCCTAATAGGGATCCAACATTTGGTACCTTTGATTCTTTGGTGCAACTTACACATTTTGTTTCAGCTATTTTTCCTTACGCATTGACTTTGAAGTTTAAGATTTTGCCTAATTTAGGTGTTTATGATGGTAGTACTGATCCAAAAGATCATCTTAATACCTATATTACAATTATGAGTCTTTATAATTTCCCAATGTCAATATGGTGTAAGTTATTTCTTTTAACCCTCAAAGATAAAGCTTGTTTGTGGTTCGAAGGTTTACCTATGAATTCTATGTCTTTTTTAAGTGATCTAGAGGCTCGCTTTAGAGCTCAGTTTTTGCAACGAAAGTGGAATCAAAAGGTCCGCTTTGAACTCATGAATATTAAACAATGTGAGATAAGACCTTGCAGCAATATAATGTCCGTTTTAATGATGAAAGTCTTCAGTTGGGAGAAATATTTGATGATTTCATTATTATAGCATTCATAAATGGGTTGCGTTCTGGAAAGTTTATCGAGACCTTCCCCTTTAAACTTTGCAGCCCATTTTGAATCAAGAAAATAATTTTTGCTAATGAGGCAGCTGAGAACAAAAGGATGTTGAGCACAAAGATAAAAATAAAGCTAAAGATACGGCAAAGAAGAATGATCTTGGGAAAAAAAATGAGTGTTTGGGTAGTCAAATTAGACTGGGACGTCTCATTACAATAATCATTCTAAAGATACCTTTACTCATTTGATTAAATTTCCTAAACAAATTCTCACTAGTGTTGTAGATCAAGGAATATTACGCCATTTGTTACCAATGCAAGTGCCTCTGTATAAAAGATCAAAAGAATTTTATTGCAACTTTCATGAGGATCATGGACATGACACATGTAGCTGTGTTGATTTAAGGAGAGAAATTGAAATGTGCATTCGTGATGGTCAATTATGATAGTTTGTCAAGGAGGTTAGGGGGTCAAGTTGGAGGAGTGGACGGACTCTACCATTCAAGAAGGATTTCACGCAACGGTCTAGATTAGACGGTTACACACAACCTAATTGGAAACATCTAGACGGTATGGACAAAAGACCGGTAGCGAAGACAGACCTGATTTAACCAATGGGAGGAGTTCCAAAGATTTTTGCCGTAAAGCTCGTTACCAACATATTCTGAATTTCAAAAGAGAAACTCGATGCCTTGCTCTCAAAGAAACTATTACTTTTTTCATTGATGATCATGTTCTAGAACGGATTCCAGCTGTGGATGCCACAACCATCCTTACTTGAGTTGCAAATACTATAGTTCATTGAATCGGTGTTGACGAAGATAGCTCTACTAAAATTATATATTGGCCATGTTTGAGCAATTGGCACTTGATGTTTAGGCTCAGTTGTAATCGGTGTGCATTCCTTTAGTGGATTTTATTGAGTTGTGTGGGCTCAAGTAATTCTTAATCTACCAGTTTCCATTGGAGATTATCCTATAGAAAAAACTATATATGTGCAATTCTCCATGGTCAAAGTGGCTTCACCATACAACTTGCTCCTGGGTCGGCCCGCTTTGGGAAAACTAAAAGATATTCTTTTACCTTGCATTTAGTTTTAAAATTCCCCACTACCGATGGCATTGCTACTATTCGAGGTGATCAACAGCTGGTAAGAAAATGCTTTTGGATTGCTTTAAAGGATACAACTCATAGTACGAAGCAAACCAAGTGTCCACTTGAACACGGAGGGAGCTAGGAGCGACCACCTAAGGCAGTGTGTTTAAGCCAAGTTCTTGAAACCAAACAACATCCTATTGCAATGTCAAGTCCAGTTGAAGAAATAGTACTTAACCCTAATAAGCTAGATGATCTGTTGAAGGAGTTTTTTTGATGTTTTTTCTTGGGATATAGCAGATATGACTAGTATACCCACTTCTTTTGTTACACATAGATTAAATATTAGTCCATACGTGAAACATGTGCAACAGAAGAGATGCCTCTTTGCTCCAAAACTAAATCAAATTATCAATGTGGAAGTGGACAAGTTACTCAAAGTGGACATTCTTGCTGAGGTAAAATATCCTACTTGGTTATCTAACCCCGTGCTGGTGAGGAAACTAGATGTTACTTGGCGAATGTGTGGAGATTATACTGATTTGAATAAAACTTGTCCAAAAAATTGTCATTCTTTGCCTATTATAGATCAGAAAGTAGATGCATTGATTGGATTTTGGATTAAATGCTTTCTGAATGCCTATAAAGGTTTTCATCAAATTTTAATCCATCTTGATGATGTAGAAAAGACTGCTGTCATCATGGAACATGGTGTCTATTGTTAGAAGAAAAGGTTTTTCTGCTCAAGAATATTGGAGCCGCATATCAACGGTTAGTTAATTGTGTTTTTCAAATGCGTAAAGGGCACAATATGGAGGCCTATGTAGATGTTATGGTAATCAAGAGTCGAATTGAACATGATATGCTTGATGACATTCGGGAAACTTTTCTAACTCTACAAAGTGTCAACATGAAACTCAACTTCAAGAAGTGCACCTTTGAAGTTTAGGTTGGAAAATTTTTGGGGCATTTAGTGTCTGATGTGGGGATTGATCTCAATCCAAAGAAAGTCTGATGTGGGGATTGATCTCAATCCAAAGAAAGTTCAGGCTATTCTTGATATGTCTTCTCCCAAAACACTTAAAGGAGTGTATCTCTCAATGGAATTACATCGTTTCTTGTCTCATGCTATAGAGCGTGCCTTACCATATTTCAGCTATTGAAGAAGAGGATGAGAGTGAAAGGATCATTTCAATGGACTGTTACTGTTGAAATTGCATTTCAAGCATTTAAGCAACATTTAGCTCACTTGCCATATCTAACGACTCTAGTAGTTGGAAAAACTTTATATTTATATTTGTTTGCTACAAAAGAAACTATTAGTGTTGTACTTTTTTGTGAATATGGGGTGGTACAAAGACTTTATTATGTTAGCAGAGATTTACAAGGTGCTGAGCAATGATATTCCAATATAGAAAAGCTAGTTCTCGCTATTATACATGTAGCATGGCGACTCTGACATTATTTCAAACCCATTCTATTATGGTGTTAATTGATCAGCCACTTCAATAGTTTCTTTACAAACCTTAGGCTACGAGCCATTTGGTTAAATGGGCCATTGAATTGAGAGAATATGACATTTTCTTTTAGTCTAGAAAAGCTATAAATGGACAAGTACTTGCAGATTTCATTGCATAAATGCCAATATTATTACAAAATGGGAGTCTTGAGTCCAGAAAGGAACAACCTTCTCAAATATGGACATTATATGTGGATGAGGCGTAAGCATAATTGGAGCAGTGACGTGTCTACTTTTGGTTGACTCGTGAGGAAATGAATTGGCATATGCGCTAAGATTTGCATTCCCAGTCTCCAATAATGAAGTTGAATATGAAGCTCTCATCGCGATATTGTAGTTGGCTGATAAAATGGGGGTGCAAAGGTTGCACATCTATGGTGACTCTCAATTGGTTGTGCATAAAGTAAATAGACAATACGAAGCAAAGAATTCTATAATGGCTCACTATTTAGCAAAGGTACATGAGCTATTTGCCTTGTTTGAATCTTATCAATTAGAAAAAATCTTAAGAGCAAAAAATTAATGGGCTGATGCTTTAAGCAAGCTAGTCTCTACAACAGATGTCCCTATATCTTGAGAAGTTACTGTTAAGAAGCTTGAACAATAGAGTATTGGTACTCAGCCTATGCTCGTTATGGGTTAAAGATGTGGGTGATACTTGGATGATTCCTTTAGTTGAATATTTGACAATGGTATAACTGCCTAAGGAAAAGGCATTAGCTTGGTCCATCCATATCCGCACTACAAAGTATGCATTAGTTGATGGGATTATGTGCTGAAGATTTTATCTTATGTCATGGCTCCACTATTTGGCCCGGCTTAAGTGGAATATGTGTTAAAGGAAATTTATCACAGAGCTTGTCCCAGTCACGTTGGTCCTCCAAGCTTTTGCATGAATGACAATGCGGCAAGGTTATTACTAGCTAACCTTACATAGAGATGCAAATGCCTTAATCCAATCTTGTGATTAGTGTCATTGCCATTCAGTGTTACAACGACTTTCTCATATTGATATGGTGCCTATTATTAGTCCTTGGCCATTTTATCAATAGGGAGTTGATATTGTAGGACTGTCTCGGAAGCTCCAAGAAGGTTCAAGTCCTTGATTGTAGTTGTTAACTACTTTACAAAGTAGGTAGAAGTACAAGTTGACATCATTTGTTTTTCTAGCAACAAAAGGATTAGAGCAAGTTTGACGGTTGTGTGCGCTCTCTCCGCAACGACCACATTTCTTTGCAACTTTTTCCTTATTATTGAAGGAATTCTTTTTTTTTTTGCGCCTACCACTCTTAGCTCTTGCTTTTGGTGGTTCGAGTTGAATAGATAAAACTTCTTCAAGCACAATTCAATCCTTAGGTTCACCAACTAGAATAATAGGATCTGCATAAGTACATAAAAGTGCATCAGTGTGATAAATGACGAGTATAAGGTGTAATGGTCAATTTGTCGATGACGGGTTGCAGTTAATTCATTAATAGAAGGGAGTTGATCCATATCAAACATTCGACACGTGCACGTTTTTTGAAACAAATTGACTGTAGCTGTACTGTTTATAATGTCTCATATAAACCATTGGTGTATATTGACCGGTTCAACAACATAGGATTGTGTTTCTACCATCTTGGGTGAAATTATTTCTTCAATCCATATAGTTGTCAGTGTCTTCATTTTGCTAACAGCTGTACACCTTTTATAAAATCATCTCTAGAGTGTGTTCCAAATGAATTCGACTAAAGAATGAATAGGTAATTCCCGTGCATTTTTCAACAATATATTGATACATTATGCAATGTTCGTGGTCATTATAATATATCATCTCCCATCAAAATATGTCCTTGACCAACGTTTAATACCAATTTTTCTCAAATACACGCTTACCGTTGAATTTTGTAGTGAGAGAATTCCAAAGATCTTATTGAATTTTAAAAAAAAAAACGTAAGCCTTTGCAGCTTTAAAGTATAATGTGAGCACATCTTTGTGTTGGAATTTTGCTATCAAATTGTTGTTTTGATGAAAAATACACACTCTATGGAAGGAATTTGAGAAAGCATTTGCTACACCTTTTGCAATGCTCTTATGTCTGTCAGAAACAAATACCAAGCCATCAAGGTTATCACTTATTGCATCTTTTAGCTTTTGTAAAAACCACTCCCATGATGCGTCATTTTCTAAATCAACTATTCCCCATCCAATATGGTAGACTTGGTTGTTACTGTCTAAGTAAGTTGTAACAAGTAATGACTTGGGATATTTCCCTTTCAAGAAGCAAGTATCAATAGCAATAACTAGTCGTATACAGATGTGAAATCCATGCAGCGATGCTCCAAATGAGAAAAAAAGATATTTGAAACTTCAATCTTCTTCCATTTTTAGTTCAATAAACGTTCTCGGGTTTAATGCCTTCAGTACATGTAAATAAGATGGAAATATCCTATATGAATCTTCAAATCTACCATTTACTTTGTCCGACGCAGATTCCATTAATTGTCAAACCTTATTCTATGATATGTTCACACCCAACTTGATGTGAACTCGACTCACACTTCTCGACCTGAGGCTCAAAGATGCGTAGAGCAGACTTCCCGACCTGTGACGCTGACTTCTCGACCTGCGAGTGAATATACGAACTCTGCAAGCAAAGATGCGAACTCTATGACCAGAGTTACGAACTTGGCCTCGACTTCCCACCCAATTCAATGGAGCGAAGGTCCAAGTTCAAGTGTGCATCTTATCCAAGTCAAAGATCAATTTTAGTCCAAAGTTGGTCCAAATTCCAGCCAACAATTATTCACGTAGTCAAATGTTGAAGACTTCAAATTCCATGGTCAAGTATCTATTTTGAGGCCTTGAAGGATGAAATTCAGCCTTCGAAAAATTCAGTCAAAGAAGTATTAAAGAAGTCTTGAAAGCTAACTTAAGATGCATGAACCTACTCATTCCAACACTTGGTCAATGTACCAATCCATTGTATCTTGATTTCAGCTAAGATATTATCTAGAATTATGCGTAATTCATAGATTAAAATGCAGAATTTTCATTAGTCTTGTCTAGAAGTTAGAAAGTTAAATTATTATTTATTTTTTCTAGACTAGGATTTATTTATTTCTTTTTAAGACTTATTTTAGCCTATAAATAGGCATCTTTGTACTACTTTGAAGATAAGTTTGAGCAATAGAAATTGTGAGTTTATCTCAATTGGTTCTTTAAGAACTTAGAACTTATCAAGTTCTCCTTGGAGACTTGTGGCGTTCATACAAACTTATCAACCAATTTTTGGTGTAATTGGTTGTGGCGTTTTTATACCAAGGTTCTTATCTATTTCATAGGTAGTGGGTTGCGATTTACACCATCTAGTCTAAGCTTCCCTTAGACATATCCCAGGAAACTTCAAGTGTTTCCGATCCTTTGGGGTCGAAATCACATCATTTGGTATCAGAGCCATCTCTAAGGGCTGCATATCCTTGTTTTCCTTTTTATATTTTTATCCTTTCTTAATTCTTGACTTTCTTGATATTCAAGATTCACATTTTTATTAGTGGGTTTTGTCACAAGTTGGCAAGGTTCCTAGCAGTGAGTTTGGAATTTTAAGGAATCACTTTCTTGTCTCCACTTCTATTTTATTACATAAAAAAAAGGCCGAAATATTTAAAAAAAAATTCTGGCCAAATATTAAAAAAAAACTTGAAAAAAAAAGAAGAGAAAAAGTGGATACAAAAATTTCATTCCTTAAAGTGTGATTCCTTGGAGATCTAATATTCATTTCTTTTGTTATCTAGGTTGCCAATAGATTCTTCAACAAAGTTCTTCTCAACCAACTTTGGCCTAAATTTCCATTGATCATCTAGTTCATTATTTCTTAACTTTGTTTGTTTTCCAATTTGTTTCCTACTCTTATTCTTTGATATATTCATTGTCCATAGTTCTCTTATCTTTAATTTGTTATATTTTCTTGGTATTCATCTCCACAACTTAAGAACATAAAAATTGTTTGATAAGTTTTAGTTGTGAAAGTCACTCTCTCCCTTGGTAATTGTTCAGTTCCGTAAAAACCTTAAGCGAGATAACGAGAGCGTGAGTGGAGTGATTATTATTTGTGAGGATTTTCTTGTAGGAATTTCAAAATGTCTCACCATTCTAATGAGGAAAATCATCCACAAAACTTACAAGTCGAAGCCTTCATGGGAGAAATGAAAAGATTGCTACGGCAAGAACTTGAACCCTTGCATGAAAGAATTGATCAATTGGAGGTAGCATCACAAATGGCTCGTTCCCACACCTCCAACATCCAAAGAAGGCGAAAAATACAAGGAGTGGAAGATGAAGAGCTTGATGAAGTTGATGATGAGTTTGATAAGGAATCTTTTGGGCGCATTAGACGAACAACTTGGAGGAGGCAAAATGAAGACAATAATCTTAATGCCATCAAGATGAAAATTCCTCCTTTCCATGGCAGATCTGACTCAGAGGCTTACATTGAGTGGGAGAAAAAGTTGGAGTTTGTGTTTGATTGTCACTATTATTTCAACTTCAAAAAGGTTAAACTTGCTGTCATTGAGTTTTCTGATTATGCACTAACATGGTGGGATCAATTAGTGCTAAGTAGGAGAAGAAATGGTGAAAGATCTGTTGAAACTTGGGAAGAAATGAAAGCAATCGTGAGAAAAAGATTTGTGCCTAGTTACTATTACCGAGACCTCTACAATAAGCTTCAAGGGCTTAAGCAAGGAAGCCAAAGCGTGGAAGATTATTTCAAAGAAATGGAGGTTGCAATGATAAGAGCCAATGTAGAAAAAGACTGAGAAGTGATGAGAATCAAATATTCATAAACTTAGATATGTGTTTTTCATGCTTTAGCATAGATTTCATTGAGATATGCCATGTTTATTAGATAAATCACATTATATTTGTGATTCTCATCTTTTGTGTGTTTTGTAGGAAAAAGGGATAAAAACCACTTATCTTCTAAAGTTCATAACTTTTGATGCAAATGTCCAAATGAGATGACTGAAGATGCTATGGAAAGATGAGAAATAGATAGAAAACTTTCATGAACAAAGGTTTCTCAAATTCCGAAAGAAAATGGACTAAAACTGGGCAAAAGCAGAACAAGGCAGAACCGAAGAAGAGGAAAACAGGGAGAAAAATCAGCCATTTCCGGAGGCCATAACTCTTGTTTCAGACGTCCAAATGATATGATTCAAGATGCTATGGAAAGATGAGAAAGAGAGGAAAAACTTTCATGCAGAGAGTTTTGTCAAATTCTAAATGGGACAAAATCAAATTTGCAAATTCCGTCCCTAATGTTTTGGAAGCTTTACATTTTCTCCCCAACGCCCCTAGCTGTATTAATATCCCATTTTCTGCAGAAAAACATAAGTAGGAAGTAGTAGGAGAAACATGGAGACATAGAATAGGGTAGAGTAGAATAGATTGTAGGGTTAGGGTTAGTTTTACATTTTTGGAGTTTCATTGTTTGGTTCTTTTTGTGGCTTGAAAACTGGAATCCTTGGAGTTGTTTTGGCTTGTAAGGTGTTTGGATTTGGTTGGAATCATCACTCTTTTGATTAATTCAATTCCTTGTGCTTTTAATGGCTATATATCCTTGTGATTGTTGGTTGTTTGAAGCCATGAGAGGCTAAACTATCTTGGGTGGTTCTTGGTGTTTGATGTATGGGTTAGGTTTATTTTGATTTCTTGTTGGTTGTAGAGTAATGGGCTTGCATTAATTGAAATTTTCCTACTTGTTTTTAATGAATTGACATGCATTGAATGGTCATTTAGTGTGTGTTCTTGGTGTTTGTGTGTGTTTTAGAATATACATGAATTTAGACCAAAAGTAGGAAGAACTACCTAGCATTCTCTAGATTTAGGTGTTTGAGACAAGAAACAACTACCATATGAATTTAATTGTGCACTAAAATTGTGTGGAAGCCATAGGTTTTAGTATGCAAAGGAGATCTTCTAGTCTTTAATTCCATTGAGACCGAAAGGAGATGTGGAGTGAAAAATAGGTGGTTTTCTTAGATTAAACACTTGAACTAGGGAGTGTAAAGTAGTTGGCTAAAACATCTAGGGAAAGAATTGTGCATTAGAGTTGTGTTAATGTGCTCTAGGTGGGGATGAGGCCGAAGGAGATTCCTCATTCTATAAGAATGGATGTAGTCACTTAGTTAAGATGAGTCAAAATAGTTTGACTTTGCATTGAACCCAAGGATCACCCTCCTTCATCATTTGTGTGTTTTTCTCTTTGTTTCAATGGTGTTGTTTTAGTTATTTAAATTTCACTTTCTAAATCATTGCTTTAAGACACATAGATAGCAAATAATTAGTTGCACTTAAATTTTGGTATTGTGGAAAATGATCCCTATGCTTTACTACAATTGATTAAGTGAGGTTTAGGTGTATATTTGTGTGAGTTTGAGCTTTATTTTGAACTAGTTTTTTTAGGTGTACTAATTCTTTGTTAGTTTTGTGTTTTTGTATATATTTAGAAAATATTTGTTTGTGTTTGTATATATTTTCAGGAATTTTAGAGCCTAATTTCAATGCTTGTGCATTAGAGCCATGGTTCAACAACCGTATAAGTCCTTACAGCTACCAATTTCAACAAGGGGATTCCTAGAGTTTGATATTGGCACAAACATTAGTGCTCAATTGGGGATGAATTCATGTGGACTTTGCCAAGGAGACCACCATACGGATCAATGTGTAACTTCATGAATAATTTTGGGCAGCAAGAAAATTTCAACCAAAGCTGGGCAACAATGGCAAATCAAGGTTGGAACAACCAAGGAGGTGGTCAAAATTGGAATAATCAAAGCTCAAAGTTGGGACCCATCGTTTTCTAACACATCGTGGCAAACTTGATTTGGGAATCAAATGAATAATCAAATTTTGAAGAACTCTTGATGAAAAGATGGAAGAAATGAGATGAGAAGTTCCACAAAGCTTTTAGAAGACCATTCCATGAGGTTGAACTTGCAGAGACCATGATGAATGATGTGAATGATGCCATGAATTATCCAAGAGAAAATCTAGACTACTTCCATGAAGATGTGGTGGATGAATGCACCGTGAAACTTTGAAGGAGGAGTGGTATCTTGAATCTCAAACAATGGAGACAAATATTGAGTTTGATGAAGAAGAGAATAGAATAGATGTACAACTTCTTGAGATGGTTAATAATTTTTTTGTAGATTAGTTTATTTATGTAATAATAGGGAAGATTTTGAAGTGGTTGAAATCAACCAAGAGTTGCTCGTTGGTGAAGATAAGCTAAAACCATCCGTCGATGAGCCACCCAAGCTTGAGTTGAAGTCCTTACCCCATCAATGGGAATATGCATTCTTGGGAGAGCATGAAATGTTGGGTGATATCATCTTATATGGAACCTAAACAAGAAGGAAGCTTTTGGAGTTAAGCACTTTCAAGGAGTTGATTGAGAAGACCATTGAGGATATTAAGGATATTAGTCCATCAACTTGCTTGAAAAAAATGTTGTTGGAAGAGGAGGCCAAACATGTGAGGAAAAGAATAAAGGAAGGAATAGGATGAAATGCATTGAGTTTTGTTTAAATTTAGTCCATTTTGTTTCATTTTGTTTTGTGTTGGTTTGTTTTGGTTTTGGTTTTGGTTTTGGTTTTGTTTCTTGTTTTTGTTTTGTTTTGTTTGTTTTGTTTTGTTTGTTTTGTTTCTTGTGGATGTAGAGGTTGATGTATGTAGTTTGCATGTTTGCTAAGACAAGGGATGAAATGTAAATTTGGGCAGTAAGTTTTCACCGCCGCAGCGGTTTTTATACCCGGCGGCCTTTTTGGCGCATTTTTCATTTCTTACCTTTGTTTTTGCAATTTTCTCTCAAAACCTTTCATCCACATTTTGCATTTCACATTCTTCTTCAAGTCCAATCCATCTTAAGTGATCTAAACACCTTTGTAAACACATTTCCACCATCAAATTCATCCAAGAATCCAAGGTATGTATGGTTGAACCTTTCAAATTTCATTACAACGGTGATTTTGAATTGCTTTAAATATGATTCCTAGTGATGAATATTGATTAGATATTGTGTAATTGGGATTGTTTGGGCTGTTTCTTAATTTTTAAGGCTAGGTGCTTACTAATTTTGTGAAATTTCCCATGCACATCATGTGTTTGATAATATGCCTCAATGAGTTATTTTGGATGAATCACAACTTCTTTGTATTCATTTGAAATCCTAGAAATTCATTGATGAATCTTAACATGATGTTGCATATAAAATTGAGTTTTAAGTGAAAAAAAAAACTTGATGAGTTCTTGAAGCCTAGCTTTGTGCACACATTGAGTAATCAAACGTCAATGCCTAAACCATTGTGTGCAATTCTGTCATGTGGAATAGTCTTCTTAGGTGCAATCCTTAGTTTAGATGTTTTGACACTTGAGTTGAGTTTGGACGTGAAGATTGTAAATATTCTCCTTTATGTTTATGTTATTGCATTTAGGTTTAAAGTTTATTTTTCTGCATTTTGTTAATTTATTTTCTTTAATTTGTTTTGGTAAATTATGCCTATCACACACTTGCACCCCCTAGTTTTAGTGCTTAACATGCAACATATCTTAAGTTTGGGGGAGGTGTGAATAAGCAATCATGCAACATGCTTTAAGTCATTTCACAATTTTGCAACAAAAAAACATGTATTTCTTCTTTCCCACCCACCCCACCCTTCATGCATGCATTCTTGAAGCATTGAGGACAATGCTCATCTTAAGTTTGGGGGTGGAAGCTTAAAGCTTTTGATGTAACCTAAGTTTGGGGGTGTTTATAGGAAGAAAATACATGAGATTTCATGGGTGAAATTGGCTTAAAGTGAGGCTTTCATTGAAAGATTCAAGATGTTGCTTGTTTTGTTTTTGGGGGAACTTTTGAATGATTGGCAAGTAATGGCTGAAATATGCACCACTTAAGAAACATTTTAAATAAATGCATGCGAGAAGTAAAATGAAAGCATTAGTCGATGATGAAAAATGTTGGACTGAATAGGCATGGAATTTGTAATGCATGTCTTTTGATTCCTTGTATTTGGAGGAAAGTTTTGCATATTAAATGGTGTTAATGAGGAGTGTTTGTGAGATGTAGTGTATTGATTATGATGCTAAATGTAGTGCCCCTAGTCCACCCTAAAGTTATAGCATTTCACTTCACAAACTTGGAAGATGACTTAGGCTTGTTATTAGTTTTGCTTATGAGATTTACAGTTTTGTTGAATAATTGCCACTCCGCTATGAGAATGCTCTTAGGGGATGTCCCTTAAGTGAACTCGTATGAGTGGTAGAAGTATAAAAAGCCGAAAAAAACTCTTGGCAAAAAAAAATAAATAAATAAAATAAATAAAAAAATTGTAAATGAGTGAGGAAGTACCCTAAGTATAATGTCATGATGGCTGCTTAAATGTGATGAAGATTGCCTAGATGGTAGCATGACAACTTAGGGGAAAGAGGGAATAAAGAGTCTTAAGGATTTCAAGGAAGTGAAATTTTTCTATGCAACTTTAGGGCACACTAGTGGCATGATTTTATTCAGTTCTTGCATTGCATTGTTCATGAAAATTTACCTCCATCACACACACACACATCATTTAATATGTGAAGATTAGTACGGAAAAACAAGAAAGAAAAGGGTCATGCATTGCATTAGTACGTGCCGAAATTGTCCAACTCGGAGACATTAAGATGTTTCCATTTCTTAAAACTCTCAATATGCATTGTTCGGTAGAATGGGGCGACGGGTGGTTGCCTAATTAAGCTAGTACTTGCCACTTTCAAAAAAGAAAAAGAAAAAAGAAAAAAAAAAGAAAAAAAAAGAAAAAAGAAAAAAATTAGATGAGAATCTGAATATGCATGTCTCAATGAATACATTCCACATATTATTGCTATGCGTAGAAAATTGCTTGGGGACAAGCAATGGTTTAAGTTTGGGGGTATTTGATGAGAATCAAATATTCATAAACTTAGATATGTGTTTTTCATGCTTTAGCATAGATTTCATTGAGATATGCCATGTTTATTAGATAAATCACATTATATTTGTGATTCTCATCTTTTGTGTGTTTTGTAGGAAAAAGGGATAAAAACCACTTATCTTCTAAAGTTCATAACTTTTGATGCAAATGTCCAAATGAGATGACTGAAGATGCTATGGAAAGATGAGAAATAGATAGAAAACTTTCATGAACAAAGGTTTCTCAAATTCCGAAAGAAAATGGACTAAAACTGGGCAAAAGCAGAACAAGGCAGAACCGAAGAAGAGGAAAACAGGGAGAAAAATCAGCCATCTTCCGGAGGCCATAACTCTTGTTTCAGACGTCCAAATGATATGATTCAAGATGCTATGGAAAGATGAGAAAGAGAGGAAAAACTTTCATGCAGAGAGTTTTGTCAAATTCTGGACGAAAAGGGACCAAAATGGGACAAAATCAGTACGACGCCTGAATCCTGAAATTTGCAAATTTCGTCCCTAATGTTTTGGAAGCTTTACATTTTCTCCCCAACGCCCCTAGCTGTATTAATATCCCATTTTCTGCAGAAAAACATAAGTAGGAAGTAGTAGGAGAAACATGGAGACATAGAATAGGGTAGAGTAGAATAGATTGTAGGGTTAGGGTTAGTTTTTACATTTTTTGCACGTTTTCCTCAACTCACACCCGTGAGTTTCATTGGAGGCTAGGGTTTGGTTCTTTTTGTGGCTTGAAAACTGGAATCCTTGGAGTTGTTTTGGCTTGTAAGGTGTTTGGATTTGGTTGGAATCATCACTCTTTTGATTAAGGGGAGTATTTTCTTTCAATTCCTTGTGCTTTTAATGGCTATATTTCCTTGTGATTGTTGGTTGTTTGAAGCCATGAGAGGCTAAACTATCTTGGGTGATTCTTGGTGTTTGATGTATGGGTTAGGTTTATTTTGATTTCTTGTTGGTTGTAGAGTAATGGGCTTGCATTAATTGAAGTTTTCCTACTTGTTTTTAATGAATTGACATGCATTGAATGGTGGCCACATTTAGTGTGTGTTCTTGGTGTTTGTGTGTGTTTTAGAATATACATGAATTTAGACCAAAAGTAGGAAGAACTACCTAGCATTCTCTAGATTTAGGTGTTTGAGACAAGAAACAACTACCATATGAATTTAATTGTGCACTAAAATTGTGTGGAAGCCATAGGTTTTAGTGTGCAAAGGTAGAAGTGAGACCGAAAGGAGATCTTCTAGTCTTTAATTCCATTGAGACCGAAAGGAGATGTGGAGTGAAAAATAGGTGGTTTTCTTAGATTAAACACTTGAACTAGGGAGTGTAAAGTAGTTGGCTAAAACATCTAGGGCAAGAATTGTGCATTAGAGTTGTGTGGAAGCCATAGGCGCTAATGTGCTCTAGGTGGGGATGAGAAAGGAGATTCCTCATTCTATAATTTCGATGAGACCAAGGAGATTCGGAGTGAATGGATGTAGTCACTTAGTTAAGATGCCCTACACTCGGTTGCCTTTAGGAGTCAAAATATTGCATTGAACCCAAGGATCACCCTCCTTCATCATTTGTGTGTTTTTCTCTTTGTTTCAATGGTGTTGTTTTAGTTATTTAAATTTCACTTTCTAAATCATTGCTTTAAGACACATAGATAGCAAATAATTAGTTGCACTTAAATTTTGGTTTTGTCCCCTTCCCTGTGGAAAATGATCCCTATGCTTTACTACAATTGATTAAGTGAGGTTTAGGTGTATATTTGTGTGAGTTTGAGCTTTATTTTGACGCACTTTTGCACACACCGATTCTGCTCACCAAGAAGCCACCATGGCTAGATTCCTGAATAGACTGAACCGAGACATTCAAGACCGAGTTGAGATGTACCATTATGTGGAGTTACAGGATATGGTACATACGACTATCAAAGTAGAGCAACAACTCAAAAGAGGAGGTAGTGTGCGTCAAAGTACTTGGAAGATGAGTACTCCAAAAAGGATGAGAAGTCTACAACTTTCTCAAAACCAGCAAAAACAACCCCAAAGGAAAGGACGTCGAAAGGTAACAATGAATCCTCTACTTCTCGAACTCGTGACATTAAATGCTTTAAGTGTCAAGGCAGGGGTCATTATGCAAGTCAATGTCCAACCAAGCTTGCAATGGTGATAAGGGATGATGGGGAATATGAAACGGAAGATAAGCAAGATTCAGATCCCATGCCATCTCCTGTAGAATCGGAAGAAGATGATTTACCAGTTCATGGTGAATTGTTGGTTACTAGGTGAGTTCTTAGTGAGCAAGTCAAGGAGGATGAAGAGGCACAACGGGAGATCATTTTTCACACAAGATGCTACGTTAATGGGAAGGTATGTAGTGTCATAATTGATGGTGGAAGTTGTACTAATGTAGCTAGTGTTTCTATGGTTGAAAAGTTAGGATTGCTTGCAACAAAGCACCCGAAGCCATATAAGCTCCAGTGGCTTAATGATTGTGGAGAAGTTCGAGTTTCCAAACAAGTAAAGGTGCCATTTCGCATAGGCAAGTATGAAGATGACGTAATTTGTGATGTGGTTCCCATGCAAGCAAGCCATTTGTTGTTGGGGAGGCCATGGCAGTATGATAGATGTGTTAGTCACAATGGTTTTACTAACAAGTACTCTTTTGTCCATAATCAAAGAAATGTAACTCTTGCACCTATGACTCCTAGTCAAATCTATGAAGATCAAGTGAGATTACAAGAAGATGCAAAAAAAGAAAGTGAGCAAAAGAAAGAGAGTGAGAAAAAGAAAAATGAGAAAGACTTGAGTTAAAAAAAGAGTGAAAAGAAAAAGGGCAACAAAGAGAGAAAAGAAGCACTTATCTTGAGTGAAAGGGAAGAAAGATTTTGTGTATTTGCAAAAAACAAGTGAGATCAAGAGTGCTTGAAATTCTCAACTACCTTTTGTATTGATTTTGTTTAAAGAGGCTCATTACTACCGAGTAGTATTGTATCTATTTTGCAGAATTTTGAAGATGTATTTCCAGAAGAAGTTCCGAAGGGATTGCCACCACTTCGTGGTATTGAATACCAAATTGACTTCATCCCCGGAGCTTCCATTCCAAATAAACCTACTTATAGGACAAGTCCCGAAGAGACTAAAGAACTTCAAAGACAAGTTGAAGACTTGTTGAACAAAGGTTGGGTTCGGGAAAGCATGAGTCCGTGTGCGGTACCAGTCCTATTAGTACCAAAGAAAGATGGAACTTGGAGGATGTGTATAGATTGCCGTGCTGTGAACAACATAATGGTAAAATATCACCATCCAATTCCTCGATTAGATGATTTACTTGATGAATTATGTGGTTCAACTGTGTTTTCCAAAATTGATTTGAAAAGTGGTTACTATCAGATTAGGGTGAAAACTGGTGATGAATGGAAAACTGCTTTTAAAACAAAACATGGATTGTATGAATGGTTAGTAATGCCTTTCGGCTTAACTAACGCACCAAGCACTTTTATGTGCTTAATGAATCATGTTTTGAGAAAATTCATTGGAAAATTTGTGGTTGTTTGTTTTGATGACATTTTAGTGTATTCAAGAAGTTTGGATGATCATCTTGAACATCTATCATGTGTGTTAAGTGTGCTCAGGGAGGAGAAGCTTTATGCCAATTTGAAAAAGTGTATCTTTTGCACTAACGAAGTAAATTTTCTTGGTTATATCGTAAGTGCTAATGGTATCTCAGTTGACATGGAAAAAGTAAAGGCAATTCAAGAATGGCCGACTCCCAAAGGTGTTAGCGAAGTCCGAAGCTTCCATGGCCTTGCAAGTTTCTATAGAAGATTTGTCAAAAATTTTAGCATTTTAGCTACACCATTAACCGAAGTCATCAAGAAGAATGTGGGAAATGGAAAGAAGAGCAGGAGCAAGCTTTTCAAAAGCTTAAATTTCAACTAGCCCATGCTCCTTTACTTTCTTTGCCTAATTTTGATAAAACATTTGAAGTTGAATGTGATGCTTCAGGTGTTGGAATAGGCGCTGTCTTAATGCAAGAAGAAAGACCCGTGGCATTGGCATACTTTAGCTAGAAGCTAAGTGGGCAACTCTGAACTATACGACTTATGACAAGGAGTTGTATGCACTTTTTGGAGCCTTGAAGACATGACAACACTATCTATGGGCTAAAGAATTCGTGATCCATACTGATCATGAATCATTGAAATTTCTGAAAGGCCAACATAAGCTTAATAAAAGGCATGCAAGATGGATGGAATTCATTGAGACCTTTCCGTATGTCATTTGATACAAGAAAGGTAAAGAGAATGTTGTAACCGACGCACTCTCTAGGAGGTATGCCTTATTGACTTCATTAGATTCTAAATTACTTGGCTTTGAGCAAATTAAAGGATTATATTGTGATGATTCTAATTTTTGTCAAATATTCCAAGCATGTGAAAAAGGTTCATATGAAAAATTTTATAGGCATGATGGGTTTTTATTTAAAGAGTCCAAGCTTTGCATTCCTACGTCTTCCATGCGTGAATTGTTAGTTAGGGAAGCACATAGTGGGGGACTTATGGGGCACTTTGGCATAGCAAAAACTTTGGCAATTTTGCAAAAACATTTTTATTGGCCAAAAATGAAAAGTCTTATTGTGAAAATTTGTGAAGACTGTGTTATTTGCAAGAAAGCAAAATCAAAGGTCCAACCTCAGGGCTTGTACACACATTTGCCAATTCCAAAAGAGCCATGGGTTGATCTTTCAATGGATTTTGTTTTGGGTTTACCAAGAACTAAAAATGGGAAAGATTCAATTTTTGTGGTAGTTGATAGATTTTCAAAAATGGCGCATTTCATTGCATCCAATAAAATGAATGATGCATCACATATTGCTGAGTTGTTCTTTAAAGAAGTCATTTGTTTGCATGGAATGTCGAGAACCATTGTATCCGACCGAGATACAAAATTTCTGAGTTATTTTTGGAAGACTTTGTGGGGGAAATTAGGGACAAAACTGTTGTTTTCTACAACTTGTCATCCACTAACCGATGGCCAAACTGTGGTCGTTAATCGTACCTTATCTACATTATTGAGATTGGTCATTGGTAAGAATACTAAGTCTTGGGATGTTTGTTTGCCTCATGTAGAATTTGCATATAATAGAAATGTGCATTCGGCCACTAAATTTTCTCCTTTTGAGATTGTTTATGGTTTTAATCCATTATCTCCGATGGATCTAACACCTTTGCCTGTAAGTGAAAGATTGAATTTAGATGGCAAAAAAAAGGCTGAATTTGTGAAGGAAATCCATGAGAAGGCAAGACTCAACATTGAAGAGAAGACGCGAATATATGAACAACAAGCCAACAAGGGGCGTCATAAGCTCATCTTTGAACCAGGAGATTGGGTTTGGTTGCACTTGAGGAAAGAAAGGTTCCCAACACAAAGAAAATCCAAGTTACAACCAAGAGGAGATGGACCTTTTCAAGTTTCAAAGCACATCAATGACAATGCCTACAGACTTGATTTGCCAAGTGAGTATGATGTTCATGATGTCTTCAATATTTTTGACTTAAGTCTCTATCATGTAGGTGCTGAAGATTTGAGGACATCCTTCTCAAGAGGAGGGGAATAATGTGAACTCGATTCACACTTCCCGGCCTATGGCTCAAAGATGCGCAGAGCAGACTTCCCGACCTACGATGTTGACTTCTCGACCTGCAGCTCACACTTCCTGACTGTCGGCTCACACTTCCCAACCTGCAAGCGAAGATGTGAACTCTGCGAGCGAAGATGTGAACTCTGTGACCAGAGCTGCAAACTTGGCCCCAATTTCTCACCCAATTCAATGGAGCGAAGGTCCAAGTTCAAGTGTGCATCTTATCCGAGTCAAAGATCAATTTTAGTCCAAAGTTGTTCCAAATTCCAACCAACAATTATTCACGTAGTCAAGTGTTGAAAACTTCAAATTCCATGGTCAAGCATCTATTTTGAGGCCTTGAAGGATGAAATTCAGCCTTCGAAAAATTCAGTCAAAGAAGTATTAAAGAAGTCTTGAAAGCTAACTTAAGATGCATGAACCTACTCATTCCAACACTTGGTCAATGTACCAATCCATTGTATCTTGATTTCAGCCAACATATCATCTAGAATTATGCGTAATTCATAGATTAAAATGCAGAATTTTCATTAGTCTTGTCTAGAAGTTAGAAAGTCAAATTATTATCTATTTCTTCTAGACTAGGATTTATTTATTTCTTTTTAAGACTTATTTTAGCCTATAAATAGGCATCTTTGTACTACTTTGAAGACAAGTTTGAGCAATAGAAATTGTGAGTTTATCTCATTTGGTTCTTTAAGAACTTAAAACTTATCAAGTTCTTTTTGGAGACTTGTGGTGTTCATACAAACTTATCAACCAATTTTTGGTGTAATTGGTTATGGCATTTTTATACCAAGGTTCCTATTTATTTCATAGGTAGTGGGTTGCGGTTTACACCATTTAGTCTAAGCTTCTCTTAGACATATCCCGGGCAACTTCAAGTGTTTTCGATCCTTCGTGGTCAAAATCACATCACAACTTCGTACGAATATCTGACATGATTTCGCTAGGTCTATACAGACGACATACATCTTGGTGCTTACACCTGATCCATGCATCAATTATTTTGTTGTTCGCCAGTTAATTATCACACTAAACTAATGATAACTGACATATATGAGCGTTTTCATATTTAGTGATCTTCCAAGCAACTGAATTCCAATGCAGCTACATTCAGTTTCTATTTGTAATTTTTATCCTTACATTGTAGGTGCCATAATTTGTTGTTTGCCTTAACAACCTTCCACTCAAATAAATGTTTCACGGCTAGCATACTCATTTGCATAAACAAATGTTCTCTCATTTCAAATACATCATTTATCACAATATCTATGGCGGCAGGTAATCTATTAGAAGAAGTACCACTGTCCACATGCGATGACCTTGTCGTTGTATGGCATTGTACGACTGCTCGCTCATTTTGTCCATGTGTTTGTCTGTTTTTTTGGATTGGCTCGACAGTCACACAATCTGCTGGGGCTTGGCAACTGTATTTACATCTTTCCACAATTATGGTCTTTTCAACCGGATCATTATCCTCATCACTTGCTCTATGCTCATCATCTTTATCGCTAAATATGTTCTCATCCAAATTATTTGAATGAATAACACCGTTAGTCCATATCGGACTATCAGAATTCAATCGCTTTATTGGTTCATTGCTAGCATTATGTTCAGCATGTATTGCTTCAATATCTCGAATGGTAACACATATTGGGATCTTAGCATCTTCATATAGTTTTATAATCTCTTTCAAAAAGCATTGAACATGGTAAATCATTTTTGATGGGAAGAGTGGAGACTTTACTTGGATAGATATTTGATAATAATTATGTTTTTGATTTCTTTATCTAAGTCTATGATAGAATTGATGAGATTCACTAATTCTATGAAGCTTTTGTCTTCTCTTAACAAAAGAGGTTCAATTCTCTTTATAATTCATGAATCTTCGATCATTTGTTAAAGGATCAATGATCCATTTTCCCTCATAAAGAACATGTACAAACCAAATATTAACGTGTACCATCCTTGAAAAACAACAAAACAAAAACATTAGAATAATGTAAAGAACTCGAGACAATGCTCGACATAAATTCAAGACACTTGAAATTGAGATCTTAATGCTTGACCAAATGCTTGACTTAAACTCTACTAGATAGGTGCTCGATTCGATAACGAGAATGAATAAATTTATATAGGAATTGCATGTGTTCAAAAGGATTCGCAACTAAATGCTAGAAAAATAAACAATGAATTCAAAACCCTTAAACAAATAATGATATTAACCCATAAGCAATCTATTTTTTACGCACAATAGTCAATCGGCTCATAAATAAACAATGAAATTAACCTATAAACAAGCAATAAAACTAGCTCATAAATAACCCATTAATTGCCCATTAGTCAATCTCATCTATGAGAATGTTGGATGCAGGTACATAAATCTAAAAAGAAACCTCAACAGAAATCTAAATAGAAATAATCATACTTGGAGAACAATGCGGCATATACAAATAATGAAATTGACGTTTATGGTGGTTACCACGTAGTATACGCGATGGTTGATCGCAACTTATAGACACCTAGGTGATTATTTATTTATTTATTTTTGGCAAGCATATAAGAAAATTAGTGCCAAAGTGAAGTCTAATTTGGCACTCTTTACCGCAGTATATAGATATTACTATTTGTAGAAAATGAGATTTTAATATAACAAACTAATCTAGCGTTAATTCGAGCAAACGTTGAACATCTCGGTCGAGCATAGACTCAGACCTACTTGAGTCTCAGTTGATATTTAATAGAGCACTTATGTTAAGCATACATCAAGCATACGTCGAACATAAGTTGATAATACGTCGAGCATTACAAGTACAATAGTTCATAGTCAAACACTCTGTTAACATCATATACACTATTAACTGCACAGCTAAATGTATAGTCAAACACACTGTTAACTTACATAAATTTTATAATATGCTCAACTAAATGTATAGGTCAAAATAATACATAAATTACACAACTAAATGTATGTATCAAAACAATGTATATTTACACAACTAAATGTATATATTAAAAAGAAAGTATATTTACACAACTAAATGTATTTATCAAAAGAATGCATATTTACACAACAAAATGTACATATCAAAAGAATGTATATTTACACAATAAATAACTCATAAATAACCCTTTTTCATTGGGGTTTTTGTTTGTTTTTGGTACTATTTTCTCCTAATCTAGCATTCTCCTCACTTGCATGTATGAATATTGCAGCTGCCATCTGTTTATGGGACTCCATTATATTTTTGGGTGTAATCATATCAAGTGGGAACCCATGGATAATCAATTTAGCCCACTTTAATACGAAACACCACAATCTCCAGTTTTGCAAAAATCAAATCATTACATAGTTAGTCGATGCAACATGTGATTATACAAAGGTAGAGTAACTTCGATACTAACTCTTTTCCTCGATGCACCAAATTTTCCTCGATGACCACTTGCCATTTGTCCCTCCACGGATTTTCTTTGGCAAACAAATTGTAAAATTCATATGTCGTGAGTATCTTAGGCATTATTCTAACAAGATAGTCTAATTTGGGCTCTATCCCTCTTTTTTAGTTATTAGATGTCATATATAATTATTATAAATAAAAGAATTATAAAAATTTTATTTCAAAAATAATTTTTTTTCATGGCAAAAAATATTTTATAAAATAATTTTTTAAAAGACAGAGAAAAATATTTTATCATTTCATTTAGAGCGTATTTCATTTCTCATTAGAATTAGTACTTTTTAGAATTAAATTTCTTATTAAGTGATACGTATGGGTTAGGTGTATGTGTATAGGTTACGTGGGTCAAATCTGTTAAGCCCACAAAGTCATTAAAAACAAGACTCAAAGGCCGAGATCTTTGAGGTAAGCAAAATCTTGGACCTTAGACTCAAAGGTCCGGACCTTTGAGACCAACGAAGTTCGGGACCTTGGAGTCAAAGGTCCAAACCTTCATGAAGCGCGCAGTTCCGGATCTTAGAGTCAGAAGTTGGGACTTTCGTGTCATTTACAATTGCATAATCCCACTTAACTCCAGAATCCCATTCTCACAATACATTAAGTAAGTTGGATTCGTGAGTCTCAAGAGACTACGTGATAACACAATAGAACTGTGTTTATCCATAAGTACGTAACTAGAGCCTGTAATTGCGGGACAGTAATAGCAACACACAATTAGGAGGAGCATCCGCGATTCAGCAATCTATCACCGTTAGAGAATCCCATCAACGATGGAGGGAGATAGATAAAACCAGAAAGAATCACCAGGTATGGGACAAGAAAAAACCATTGAGAAAACTATTATATTCCGGCAAAAGAACAAACTTAAACATCGAAGAGTTTACCCCAGAGAACCACTCCAGGAATTGTTTTGCAAGAATCATCATTATCAAATACCCAGAAGATTGTGGATCGCAACATCTAGATCGGATCGTTAGCAGCTACGGATTACAACTTCATCAAGTGGCACCGTCTGTGGGAATCGTGGTTCTTTAATCTTAGAAGGCGTATTCGCGTTATTGCTTTCGGTTCTACATCATCGACATGGTAGGTACCCGATCTGGAGAGCAGAAGACTGTTAAAGGAACTAGCCAAGGAGGAGCACCACGTAGCCATTCTGGACTAAGAGCAGATAATCCATTACGTTTGGACGGCATCCTTGAACAATCAGAACGTCACTTTGGACATACCAGCGGAACCTTTGGACAAAAATCTCCAAACCCAGATAAGTCCTTGGCACGTCAGCAAGTGGAAGAAGATGAGCAAGCCTTTGTTGAATTGCATCACACACAGATTGAAGAGTTATACAGAAATAGACATCTTTCGCATCACCGAGAGAATAAATCCAACCAAAACAATCGTGAGGAAATATGTTGTAAAAGAGATGAGGGAAGGAGTGATGATTATGCTTCTCGTGCAGATAACAACTATGAGAATGAACATCCTATGGAGAAGCATAACCTTAAACCCCCTCGGCATGATGATTTTCCTCCGATTAGTAATCGAGTGGCTGATGATATATATGGTTTGCTGGGATCTGATGATGAAGGAGATGTTCCTTCACCATTTACGCCCCATATTATGTAATATCCAACCCCGGCAGGGTTTAAAATGCCTGATAGCATCCCATTTTATGAGGGGGATACCAACCTCCTAGATTTCTTGTCGCGATGAACTTAAAAAATGCCCCAATGGAGGTCATGTGCAAGGCATTCCCCATCTATTTGAGTAGAAAAGCACGGGTGTGGATAGATGGTCTCCCCGGTAACAGTATTTCTTCATTTAAGAGGTTGGCCCAACTCTTTTATACCTGCTTTTTCCAGAGAAACAAATTTCACAAGTCTGCGGTGGATCTGATGAACTTTAAGCATGCAAAGGATGAATTTCTCAAACCATATGTGGAGAGATTCAATGACGAAAGTCTGCAAGTAGCAGATAGAACAGATCAACTGCTAATCTCAGCCTTCATGAATGGCCTAAACCAGGTCCATTCTATACAAAATTGACTCAGGACACACGAGTTGATGTAATTTCGACCCTGATGATATGATTCACAATCGAAAGGATCGGAAACATTTGAAATTGCCCGGGATATGTCTGAAGGAAGCTTAGACTGGATGGTGTAAATCGGAACCCACTACCTATGAAATAGATAGAAACATTGGTATAAAAACGCCACAACCAATTATGCCAAAAATTGGTTAATAAGTTTGTACGAACACCACAAGTCTCCAAGGAGAACTTGATAAGTTCTAAGTTCTTAAAGAACTAAATGAGATAAACTCACAATTTCTATTGCTCAAACTTGTCTTCAAAGTAGTACAAAAATGCCTATGTATAGGCTTAAAAATAAGTCTTAAAAAGAAATAAATAAATCATAAATATCCTAGTCTAGAATATTAATTTGACTTTCTAACTTCTAGACTAAACTTTAACAAGACCAATAAAAATTTTGCATTTTAATACATTAATTACGTATAATCCTAGATGATATGTTGGCTGAAATCAAAGCTCATTGGAATGGTACGTTGACCAAGTGTTGGGATGAGTAGGTTCATGCATCTTGAGTTAGCTTCCAAGACTTCATTAATACTCTCTTTGACTGAACTTTCTATGGCTAAATTTCATCTTTTAATGCCTCAAAATGGATGATTGACCATGGAATTTGAAGTATTCAACACTTAACTACGTGAATAATTGTTGATTGGAATTTGGACCAACTTTGGACTAAAATTAATCTTTAACTTGGATAAGATGCACACTTGAACTTGGACCTTCGCTCCATTGAATTGGCGGAAAGTTGGGGCCAAGTTCGCAGCTCTGGTCGCAGAATTCGCATCTTCTCTCGAAGGTCAGGAAGTGTGAGCCGAAGGTAGGGAAGTCAGCACGTAGGTCGAGAAGTTAGCGTCGTAGGTTGGGAAGTCTGCACTGCGCATCTTTGAGTCGAAGGTTGGGAAGTTAGGGTCGAGTTCGCATCACCAGTGGATACCCAAACTCTTTAGCAAATGGTGGAAAGTTACACCAAAGGAGAAGAAGCTAACAGAAATAAGAGGGAGAACGAAAAACATGAGAAGAAAGATAATGCCAAAGGAAAAAATACCCAAAAAAGCGCCTTTGACAGGCTGAATTACAATAAAGGTTGGCTAGAGCCTCGGCTTCAAGAAAAAAGCTTGACACCACTCACAAAAGCCATACAGAAATTCTAGCCATACATAAGGAGCTCTTCCGACCGCTAGTACCATTAACAGAAGCACCACACAAAAGACCACGGCATCTTTGGTGCGCTTTTCACAATGACCATGAGCACGACACTGAAGAATATAAAGATCTCAAAAAAAAAGATTGAAGATTGCATCTGCAATTGCATGTTAGGCCAATATGTTCAACGGTAGCATTCTGGGACCCAACCTTGGTCTAGAGGCCGAGGAGATGGCAACCATGCTGGAGGACACGGAGGAAGGCAAGGCAGTCGGGGTCAACCCACACATCAACATGATTACTGGCAAAGATGGGATCATCCCATGAACCCTCCATATCAGCCGTATTCAAACAATCCTCCCCAATAGGTAGCACCTCAACTTCCACCCAATGATAACCGGAATGTTACCGGCGTGATTCATGCTATATTTGGAGGTTATCCAGAAGGTTAGTTATAATCTGCAATCAAAGCTAACGCAATGAGGATTCCTCCCCAAGAACCAATCAACAAACGGTTCAAACCTTCCGAAATTATAACTTTTTTCGAAAGAAAATGTGATGTGATTTCGACCAAGATGATATGATTCACAATCGGAAGGATCATAAACACTTAGAAGTTTTCCGAGATATGTCTAAGGGAAGCTTAGACTGGATGGTGTAAACCGCAACCCACTACCTATGAAATAGATAGGAACCTTGGTATAAAATGCCACAACTAATTACACCAAAAATTAGTTGATAAGTTTGTATGAATGCAAGAAGTCTCCAAGGAGAATTTGATAAGTTCTAAGTTCTTAAATAACCGAATGAGATAAACTCACAATTTCTATTACTTAAACTTGTGTTCAAAGTAGTACAAAGATGCCTATTTATATGCTAAAATGAGTCTTAAAAATAAATAATTAAATCCTAATTATCCTAGTCTAGAAGAAATAAATATTAATTTGACTTTCTAACTTCTAGACTAGACTTCGACAAGACTAATAAAAATTCTAAATTTTAATATATTAATTACACATAATTCTAGATGATATGTTGGTTGAAATCAAGGCTCATTGGAATGGTACATTGACCAAGTGTTGAAATGAGTAGGTTTATGCACCTTGAGTTAGCTTCCAAGACTTCATGAATACTCCTTTGACTGAATTTTTCCAAGGCTGAATTTTGTCTTTTAATGCCTCAAAATGGATAATTGACCATGGAATTTGAAGTCTTTAACACTTGACTACGTGAATAATTGCTAGCTGGAATTTGGACCAACTTTGAACTAAAATTTGATCTTTGACTTGGATAAGATGCACACTTGAATTTGGACCTTCGCTCTATAGAATTGGATGGAAAGTTGGGGCCAAGTTCGTAGCTCTGGTGGTAGAGTTCGCATCTTCGCTCACAAAGTTCCCATCTTCGTTCGAAGATCAGAAAGTGTGAGCCGAAGGTCGGAAAGTCTACATCGCAGGTCGGGAAGTATGCACTACGCATCTTTGAGTCGAATGTCGAGAAGTCAGAGCCAAGTTCACATCAAGATACGGTCCCTCCTGTTAGTCCGTATAATGATGCCCTGGTCATTAAAGTCATTGTTGCAAATAAGGAAATGTACAGAGTCTATGTGGATGATGGAAGTACGGTAGATGTCCTTTATATAGATTGCTTCCGCAAGTTAGGGATTGACTTCGCAGCCCTAAAACTATCGAGCATGCCATTGGTAACTTTCACCTATGAAGTTGTCCATCCGGTGAGGATAATCACATTTGCAGTCACGGTTGGCTATTATCCTAGGGATAAAACTATTATGACGAACTTTTATTTAGTGGATGCTCCATCTCCCTTTAATGCTATAATTGGAAGGTCTTGGATGAACAAAGCCAAAGTAATTTGGTCACCCTATCATCTTGTCATGAAGTTCCCAACAAAGCATGGAGTTGCATCTATTCGTGGGGATCAATACGCGGCACGAGAATGCATGCGTATCGCTTTTAAAAGTAAGAATACTATCGCCAAGGGAGTACATGCTATCCAAGCCACAGATATGCCACCTACTGACCCCAAGGTAACACCTCAAGAAAGTAGGAACAACGATACAAAGATGCCTTCTAAAGATCCCTCACCCCAGAGCTCTGATGATGCCAAGATAATCTCAACTGAATCTCGAGAAGTCACTGACGAAGTGCAAGATGTCAACCTGGATCCCGACTATTGGAATAGAACGATTAAAGTGGGAGCAACATTACCTGCAGAGATCAAGGAACGAATCATTTATCTTCTCCGCACATATAAGGAAGTCTTTGCTTGGGGACCAGAAAACATACTTGGGACCTCATCCTTGCTAATGACGCATAAACTCAACATTGATCCAAGGGTAAAACCTGTACAACAGAAGAAGAGATCCTTGGCGTCAGACAGAAACGCAGTCGTCAATGAAGAAATAAAAAAGTTACTTCAGTCCGACATTATTAAAGAGATATTTTACCCTACTTGATTATCTAATCCTGTGTTAGTCAAAAAACCAGACGATAGCTAGAGAATGTGTATCGATTATACTGATCTTAACAAATACTGCCCAAAAAACTATTATCCTTTACCTATAATTGATCAGAAAGTCAAGGCTATTTCAAGATATGAAGTCCTCATGTTCCTTGATGCTTACAAAGGCTACCATCAGATTTTAATGAATGAGGAGGATGCTGAAAAAATAGCGTTCATAACAGAAATGAGAATTTTCTGTTACACCAAGATGTCTTTCGGTTTGAAAAATGCAGGAGCAATTTACTAGCGTCTGGTTAACTAGGTATTCTCCAATCAAATTGGATAGAACTAAGAAGTATATGTGGATGATATGGTGATTAAATTAAAGAAAGTCGAGAATGCACCTGGGAATCTGGAAGAGACCTTACAGACCATGATTAAAGTAGGAATGCGTTTGAACCCCAAAAAAATGCACCTTTGGGGTAGGATTAGGAAAATTTCTAGGCTTCATGGTTTCTAAAAAAGGAATTGATGCCAACCCGCCCAGAACCTTGAAGCAGGTCTAGAAATTGACGGGATCACTAGCTGCCCTAAATAGATTTTTGTCGCATTCTGCCTACTAAAGTCTTCCTTTCTTCTAGACATTAAGGGAGGCCAAGAACTTCAAATGGAAAAAAGACTATCAAAGAGCATTCGAGGACTTGAAAAAGCACTTGGCTAGCCTTCTTGCCCTTATAGTACCTGCACTAGGAGAGACTTTGTATATGTATTTGGCATCTTCTGACAATGCCGTTAGTGCAGTACTTGTTCGTGATATTAATAGTACTCAAAGACCCGTCTATTATGTCAGTCGTGCGCTCCAGGGTGCAGAAACAAATATCTCCCGATTGAAAAGATAGTTTTGACACTGATTAATGCTGCCCGAAAGTTAAGATCTTATTTTCAGGCTCACTCTATATGTGTACTCACAGACCAGCCCATCAAACAAATACTATTTAAGCCAGAGGCTTCAGGACAATTAGCAAAATGGGCTATTGAGTTAGGAGAACACTACATTTAATATCAGCCTCAAACAGCCTTAAAAGCACAAGCCTTTTCAAACTTTATCGCTGAGATTCCCACCTCTGCTACAACACATGTTGACCCCGCATAATCACTCAAAGGCAATGACAAAGAAATGATCAGCCCCGAAAGCTTGGATATTGTATGTTGATGGAGCTTCGAATGAGGATGGCAGTGAAGCTGGATTATTGTTAAGAAGTCCTGAAGGGATAGGACAAATACGCCCTGCGCTTTGACTTTAAAGTGACTAACAACGAGGCTGAATATGAAATTTTAATCACAGATTTAAAATTAGCGCAGAGAATGAAAGCAAAAGATGTGCCTACAGTGATTTCCAGATCGTTGTCAACTAGGTACAAGGCTCCTACAAAGCTAATGAACTTCAGATGAGGAAATACTTGAATAAAGTACGGACTCTTAGCTATTCTTTCGAGGGTTTCAAGATCGTGCAAATCCCAAGGTCCAAGAACAAAAATGCTGATGCTCTTAGCAAATTGGCGTCTTCCGCCTTTTCCCACCTTAATAAAAAGTATTGGTAGAAATACTTCGTTGTAGAAGTACTGAAGAAAAGCCATTGATGGTTGTAGAAGGGACAGAAGATAACTAGATGACACATATCTAGAAATACTTACAAAATGGGGAACTGCCAACAGACAAAAATGAGGTGAGAAGACTCAAACTGAAGACCCCCAGTTATGTAATACAGGATGGGATCCTCTACAAGCGGTCATATTTGCAACATTTGATCAGGTATGTTGGGCCACAACAAGCAAATTACATACTCTAAGAGATACACTTTGGATCCTGTGGAAGTCATACAGGTCCCCGAATGTTAGCCAAAAAAATTATTCGATGGGGGTATTACTAGCCAACGTTATTCAAGGATGCTTGCGACTTCGTACATAAATGTGTCAAGTGCCAACTTTATGCCCCTTTAGTCAGACGATCTCAGATAGAGATGGTCAGCATTCAGAGTTCATAACCATTCACACAATAGGGAATAGACATATTAGGACCTTTTCTTGAAGCTCCCGGTCGGTTGAAGTTCTTGTTAGTCGCCATCGACTATTTTACAAAATGGGTAGAAGTTGAACTATTAGCTTCCTCATTTTCTATAATACTTGGATCCCTTGATAACCTCTGCCTGTGGGCTAAATCTTTACCTAAACAGTGATTTCGATGCTCCAAGTACACCACCTGTTTGTGGAACTCTTGATTCTCTCTCTATAAATGGGAGATAGTGTCCTGAAGATTTGTATTTGCACCCTCAAGTACCCTAATCTTTTCATACAAATCGCTAACGTAGTCTTTCGTTAGTAATAAAAATTCCTGACATAATTATAACAAAACACACAAAGAAACACAAGTGCCAAATTAGTACTTCCATCACTTGAAATCCCTCATCAATAATTTTACAAACCAATAATATGTCCAAAAACACAATAAAAAGTAAAAACAGAGTCAACCTAAGAGCTAGCCTCATGTTAAGCTCCACCGCCCTGTGCTAATGTCTCAGCTTTCGCAAGCTCACTCGAACCTGTATTAGCTCCAACTTGTATGTCCGGGTCTTCATCCACCGCACAGGTGCTTAGCTTCTCCAAGGTCATAGGAGAATCACGAGAAGCTATATGCTCCAATAGTACAATGGAGCCATCAAAGGTCTTCACAGCATCCATGTACACTTGGATAGCCCTAGCTTCGGCCTCCGGATCATAACCAGGCAATTCTTCTAACTTCAGGGAATGATGCTGATGAGAATCAAATATTCATAAACTTATATATGTGTTTTTCACTCTTTTTGCATAGATTTCATTGAGATATGCCATGTTTATTAGAGAATTCACATTATATTTGTGATTCTCATCTTTTGTTTGTTTTGTAGGAAAAAGGGTTTAAAAAATCACTCATCTTCGGGAGTTCATAACGTTTGATGAGAATGTCCAAATGAGGTGATTAAAGATGCTATGGAAATATGAGAAAGAGAGCTAAAACTTTCATGAAGAACGTTTTCTCAAATTCCGAAAGAAAATGGACCAAAACTGGGCAAAAGCAGAACAAGGCAGAACCGAAGAAGAGGAAAACAGGGAGAAAAATCAGCCATCTTCCGGAAGCCATAACTCTTGATTCAGACGTCTAAATGAGATGATTCAAGATGATATGGAAATCTGAGAAAGAGAGGAAAAACTTTTATGCAGAGAGTTTTGTCAAATTCCGGACGAAAAGGGACCAAAAATGGACAAAATCAGAACGCGGCAGTCAGCCTTCGCCTGCAAACCAGAAATTGCAAATTGCGTCCCTAATGTTTTGGAAGCTTTACATTTTCTCCCCAACGCCCCTACTTGTATAAATACCCCATTTTCTGCAGAAACAAAGGAGGAGGAGGAGAGTAGGTTAGGGTTAGTTTTTACATATTTGCATTTGTTCCCCAACTCACACCCGTGAGTGTCATTTGGCCCTTGTGGCTCATGCAAACTTCAATCTTTGGTGTTGTTTTGGCTTGTAAGGTGTTTGGATTTGGTTGGAATCATCACTCTTTTGATTAAGGGAAGTATTTTCTTTCAATTCCTTGTGCTTTTAATGGCTATATCTCCTTGTGGTTGTTATTTGTTTGAAGCCATGAGTGGCTAAATTGTCTTGGGTGATTCTTGGTGTTTGATGTATGGGTTAGGTTTATTTTGATTCCTTGTGGGTTGAAGAGTGATGGGCTTGCATTAATTGAAGTTTTTCTACTTGTATTTAATGAATTGTCATGCATTGAATGGTGGCCACATTTAGTGTGTGTTCTTGGTGTTTGTGTGTGTTTTAGAATATACATGAATTTGGACCAAAAGTAGGAAGAACTACCTAGCATTCTCTAGATTTAGGTGTTTGAGACAAGAAACAACTACCATATGAGATTAATTGTGCACTAAAATTGTGTGGAAGCCATAGGTTTTAGTGTACAAAGGTAGAAGTGAGACCAAAGGAGATCTTCTATTCTTTAATTCCATTGAGACCGAAAGGAGATGTGGAGTGAAAAATAGGTGGTTTTCTTAGATTAAACACTTGAACTAGGGAATGTGAAGTAGTTGGCTAAAACATCTAGGGCTAGAATTGTGCATTAGAGTTGTGTGGAAGCCATAGGCGCTAATGTGCTCTAGGTGGGGATGAGACCGAAAGGAGATTCCTCATTCTATAATTTCAATGAGACCGAAAGGAGATTTGGAGTGAACGGATGTAGCCACTTAGTTAAGATGCCCTACACTCGGTTGCCCTTAGGAGTCAAAGTAACCGAACCCTTGCATTGAACCCAAGGATCACCCTCCTTCCTCATTTGTGTGTTTATTTCCTTGTTTTAGTTAGTTAAATGTCACTCTCTAAATCATTGCATTAGTTAACATAGATAGCAAATAATTAGTTGCACTTAAATTCTTGTTTTGTCCCCTTCCCTGTGGAAAATGATCCCTATACTTTACTACAATTGATTAAGTGAGGTTTAGGTGTATATTTGTGTGAGTTTGAGCTTTATTTTGACGCACTTTTGCACACACCGAATCTGCTCACCAGATGCCTTCTCTGAATATCCACGGCCACCTTATGCCCACTAACCTTTCTAGTAACTCTACAGAAATTAACAACAAATTCCCCATAAATCTACGTGTGAAACACTTTTTCCACGAGCATTTTAGCAAATTCTCCTTGCGCAACACTGAGGTTCCTTCACACCTCAACTTCCTTCTCTCACAGTTGTTGTTGAAGGGCTAACACTTCTTTTTCCATCTCCTTCTACTCCTCGGCCATCCTCGCTACCTCCATCTCCAGTTTCTCTTTTGCCTCGATAGCAACATTCTCTGACTCTTTCAGTTGATCATTTTTAGCCTTGAACACCGACACCTCCCCAGCCTGATCGTTCAGCCTTAGCAAATATTCGGCCGAAGATGCAATTGCCTACACCTCAAAACATCCTCATAAAAAAAAAGAACAAAAAATCAGATGTCCAAACATTAAGACTTTTCACCCGCGAAACAGTTTGACAAAAATTTTCATTCAATTCTGCAAGTGGCATTTCTGCCAACCTTCTTTGGTAATCTTCCAACCCTTCCACCTTTAACATCTCTTCCACTCTGGGTTTAGAAAATAATACGGCAATCTCTAAGGCTATATCCTCGGCCTCTGCCCCACTCGGTTTCCTCTTTGAAGCTGCACCTTAACCCTTTTCTTCTTTACTAGAGAAGCAATCTCCACTACATCATCATCCACCTTTCTTTTTGAAGGCTCCCCTGCCTCCACTTCCCTGGTCATGGGAATTTCTTTCGCCTCAAACTGAGTCCCTGTTGGGAGCTCAAATTTCACAGAACTGCCGAATTTCATTGCAAAATCCAACACACATAAAGTTACTCATTATACACACACAAATCTCATAAATCACACAAAAATTCTACCCTCATCATCTCGGGCAGACTGTACAATCAAAGATCCAGTATCGACAAAGCAAGACTTAATTTATACTTAACCAAATCTTCCTCAGTATAGTTGCCAATCCTCTTTTGTCTGAGTTCAACATAAACCCTGTCTCGGGGATTCTGCTTTTTCTGATTGGGGTACGCATCGGTTCTTTCCCCAAAGAACCAACCCATTTTTAAACCACACACATCGAATTTTACAAAAAAAAACCTCTTCTTCCCCTTATGATGAGCAAAAGGCCTTATTCCCTTACTCTTATATCTGGAAAAAAAAAGAGTAAAATAACCCACAGAATTTGTAGATTTTTTCATACAAAAAAAAATCTGAACAGATCTACACAACTCTTCAATCTACCCTCTCGACACAACACTTCAACCCCTATTATAAGTCTTACCGCCTTAGGGGCTAACTGAGCCAGTGATATTTCATAATATCTCAACACATCCACTAACAGTTGACAAACAGGAAACCTAAGACATGCCTTAAGATGCTCCTCATACACAGTAGTGTATCCGACCAGTGGATTACATGCTCTGCCTTTACTACCTGGGGCCCTGGCTCCATACTCTTTAGGAATATGGTACATTTTTCTTAGTTCTTTTACACCGGCTTCACTAAAAACCAACTTCAACCCCTTAGCAGTTGTGGTGAATTTTGAAGGATACCTCACCATAGGGGGGCAACCAATTCCTCCAATTCCTTTGATGAGGAACTCAGGTCTTCAGACACATTCCTCTCTTCCCCTGAACTGGAAATCACTACCGCCCTCTTCCTTCTTGTTCTATGCCTACTAGACACACCTAATCCGTGGCTAGAAGATTCCGAGGCACTCTTGCCTCCTTCCGTCATAGACATTGTCTTCCCACCCCATTGGAAAAATCCTGACGACATTGAATAAGAGGAAATCATACTTACTTTTTCAACGATAGCACAAGGCCGATATAGCTATTTGACCACGACCACCCAAGCAATCCCGTCGCAACCTCGTTCTTGGAACAAAAACTTTCTGCGTCTTTTCAAATAATAAAAGATGTTGATAATGACGGATGGGAAACCCTAGAACCGAAGAGTTACTTTTATATACTCCTAATTACAGTTTTCGTGTGAACCTGCACAAATCTTTTCGTACCCCAAGACTTCTCACGTTACACTCTTAAAAAGCGAGATAATAACTCCTAGTTACACACGATGTGCTCCGGTTACATCTTTTCCTATATTCTCTCCCCATGCTCTTCAGATAAGACCTTTGTCTGACATTATCCAACTAAAGTCTGGTTGGCTTATGATGTGTATAGGTTAGGTATATAGGTTACGTGGGTAAAATCTGTTAAGCCCACAAAGTTATTAAAAACGAGACTCAAAGGCCCAGATCTTTGAGGCAAGCGAAATCCTAGACCTTAGACTCAAAGGTCCGGACCTTTGAGATCAGCAAAGTTTAAGATCTTGGAGTCAAAGGTCCAGACCTTCATGAAGCGTGTAGTTCTAGATCTTAGAGCCAGAAGTTAGGACCTTCGCGTCATTTACAATTGCATAATCCCACTTAACTCCAGAATCCCATTCTCACAATACACTAAGTAAGTTGGATTCATGAGTCTCAAGAGACCACGTGATAACACAACAGAACCATGCTTATCCATAAGCACATAACTAAAGCCTATAATTGCGGGACAGTAACAGCAACGCACAATCAAGAAGAGCATCCGCGATTTAGCAATCTATCACCGTTAGAGAATCTCATCAATGATGGAGGAAGATGGATAAAACCAAAAAGAATCACTAGGTATGCGACAAGAAAAAACCATTAAGAAAACTATTATACTCTAGCAAAAGAACTAACTTAAACATCGAAGAGTTTATCCCGGAAAACCATTCCGAGACTTGTTTTACAGGAATCATCATTATCAAATACCCAGAAGATTGTGAATCGTAATATCTGGATCGGATCGTTAGCAGTTGCGGATTATGACTTCATCATTAAGCCAGGTTGATTTTTTCAACTTTTAATAATTTTAACTTATTTATGATATTTATTTGAAAATATTTAAAATTATTAAAAAGTTATATAAGTTTCAAACTAAATTTATGTAAAATATATGTAATTATAAGCCAATTTCTTTCAATTATAACAAAGAACGAAACGTCCTATAAAAGATATCCACTATTTCCCGGGGACCTCGCGGCTAGGGACATGAGAGAGTCTGCGGCCTAGCTGGATGGGTAGTTACTTCTCCCCGAGGATGTAAAATCTCTGTAATGATTAATTTTCGCTCCACGAGACATGAAAAGAAGACGACGGCCTGCGTTGTGACTTGTGACTTGTGAGTTTTGATAGGTAAATCATAAATGGCCAATCTAATTAAACGATATCCCTCATAAAAAGTTTTACAAACATGTGAAATTAACCTTTTCTGATACCCAACTTTGCCTACAGTCAGGCCCGAAGGAGTTTTATTACACGTGATTGTAATAGAATAAGGATAATATAATAAAATTAAGATTTAAAAAAATTATATATTTTTATAATAGATTTATTAATGTAAGATCATGATGATTATAATAAAATAGGAATGACGTAATAAAATTGAGATTTTTTAAAAAAAAATTCTAATTTTTTTTAAAATTAAAATTTCATTAAAAAGCATTTTTCTGTGATAGAACATTCTCTGCTGTGAGTAAATAGTAATATTTATAATAAAAATTTAGAATAAATTCTTTTAAAAGGAAATATGGTATTTATATAATAAAATATTAATAGAATATTTGTGATATTTAAAATTACTGTTATTTAGTAAAATATGCTATACAAATGTCACGTACCCTAAACAAATGTAAGGGTGTCATGACACTAATATTCAATCGCCAATCAAGCACAAATACGTACATTTAAAAGAATATTTTTGTCTATAAAATTTTGAACTCCAGATCTTTCGTCCCAAATTTCTTGAGAAGGGAGGTGTACATAATTTTTTGGTAACACTTACATATATTATTGACTATAATATATATTAATATTTTCATATAGTTATTCTTATTTTTATTAAAAATGATATCATTACTACTTATATTTTAATATATTTTATTGGTATAAAAAATGA
This sequence comes from Gynochthodes officinalis, assembly GCA_020080225.1. Taxonomy (NCBI): domain Eukaryota; kingdom Viridiplantae; phylum Streptophyta; class Magnoliopsida; order Gentianales; family Rubiaceae; genus Gynochthodes; species Gynochthodes officinalis. The sequence goes on from CM034620.1 coordinate 7,971,945, forward strand.
ATTTTTTTGGATCGAATATAACTTTTTTTAGTTATAAGATTCAATATAGTTAATATATTATTAAATGTATAATTTTTTTATATTTATTTTTTAATTATGTATATAATAATTATTATTAAAGGTAATATAGGAAGTTAATCTAAAAATGAACTTTAAAAAAAAAAAGAAGAAAATTTTTTAAAATAAATTTTTTTTTTTGGGGAGGAGAGGGATGGAGAGAGTATTTTAGTATGAAGATTTATGTTTTTGTATTTACTTTTATTTTTAATTTTTTTCTACAAAAAGTAAAATAAGAAAATATTAAAAATTAATTAAAAATATATATTTAAAATAAGAAAATAAATGTTCAAATTAAAAATAACTAGAATAAATATAAGTTTTAACAATATAAATAACAAGACAAATCCAAATAAATATTAAAAAAATATTACAAATGACATGGGGAAGCGTTATAAATAATCCTACGTGGAACCAGGTGCTAGGCACATAGATTCCTATGAAAACTGTAGAGCGTTAAGCCATATATTTGTCTTCAAAAAATAAAATGAACGAGACAATAAAGCGTACATTTTAATTACCATTGTATATAGTTATTATCAATAAAAATATTAGAATTAATTTATTTTAAAAGTTGAATTTTTTTAAAATAAAAAATTTTAGAAGTATTTTTTTTTTTTTTTGGGTTAGACCAAGGGAATAAATTGCATCATTCTTAACTCAAAATACTTTAAAACAGGTTATAGTAATAATCTAGTAATCAAGAACTTATGTATATTTCACTTTTCTCATTTTATGTGCCGTTGGATATAACCAGTAAAGATTTAAATTTAGAATGGTAAACATTTGAAGTCAATACCGCTTAAGAGGTAATTAAAGTAAAGCTATTACTTCGAATAAAAAATATACAAATAAACGTCGCACGTTAATTAATTGAACTGTTCTCTCCTTGGCTTTTGTCCATTTTAATTGAAAGCTAATTTGTTAGAATATTAACATTCACTCGCTCTTACAGTTTAACAGTAATTTTTAAAGTAAACACCACTTGAAATTGTAGGGGATTTGGCATTACTCCCTTTCTAAAAATGCAAAAATTGACTTTAATTTAAATATAATTTTTATTAGTTATTAAATATCATATATATTTAATATATTGTATAAATTTATATTTTTCTTCTTTTTTTTTATTATGAATATATGTAATTATTACTAATAAATATATTTTAAAATTTAATACAAAAGTAGATTTTTTTAATATAATTAAAAATTTTGAAAAGTAATTTTTTTTTAAAGTAATTACTGTAGTTCCAGTGCACAAGTTTTTTTATTTTATTTTTTTTATAAGTATAGTGTCGCGTATGGATTCTTCGTTGGAGAGGTTTTGGGGTTCCTAATATGGGTGGAAGAGTTGAAATGGAACATGGACGTTAGATTATTGGACTTCGAAGTTAGTAACGTTCCAGAGTGCTATCGGCTAGGCTTCTCTATTGCGGATTTTTGTGTTCTAACTTGAGAGGAGGAGCAAGCACGATGACACGTAGCGTAAGCCGCGCAAAGACAAGAGTAAATCTACATGGTCTGAGGGGAGTTGTGTAAGTAGAGGCCGACAAATTAGAGTTATAGTTCTCGTAGTTAGTTAGTAGTTAGGAGATACCGATTCCATTGTGTTGGGGTATGCCGGTCTCGTTTGATCAGGGTTAGGCTTTAATCAATTTCTACTGGGGTAGGTTAGTTGTATTAGAATACGTCCATTTAAGGCTAATCCTTTTATGGACACTTTCTGTAATGTGTTAGTTGGGTATTGCCACGTTAATATAATCAGTTTCATTAAAAAAAAAGTAATTTTTTTTTGAATATAAAAAATAAAGAATTAGAACAAATGTAGAGGAGGAACCAACATGTTCCCCAACCCCTACTCATGCAAAGTAGCCTACTAAGAGAACATCGAATGTTTTCGAAGGCAAAATTATCTAGATTTAAGAACTTTACGTAACTAATTTAGGCAAATTCTGGGGAAAAAAGAAATCCAAGTGACACCTTTTGAGCATTCATAATTTGCTAGACCATCGGCAATTTGATTAGTTTTCCTGAAACAATAATCCACCTGGTCCGTTGCCCAAACAACCTGGCAAATTTAATCTATATCTCCATGCGCCACCCTTTTTATCCTTTAAGATCCCCGCCAAAGCATGTTAATTTGCTATATTTTAATACTTAATTAAATGATTGTTTTTTGGGTGAAATCTTCTAAATTATTGATTTTATCTCTTAGAGATAATAATACCAATTGCAATTATAATGGTTATTTTCCTCTCTTTTTTTAAATTATTATTCTATTTTGTGGAGCTCATCATATGAATTGCTCAATTGTTATTTTATTATTGGTTGTGAGAGTTTTGAATGAACGTGCTAAGTAGATAAATTAGTCCACGTTCTCCTCCGTTTGCCAAAAATACAGTCTAGTATGTAGTTAAACAACAATATTGTTGTTATGAACATTGTGGCATTTCAGTTTGCTTCCACACGAGGGTCTCCTTAGGGAGTGTGTACTTCCTTTCCTTTGGAGTAGAGAACAATAGTGCCTTTAAGGAGGTAGATGTGTGTTACTGCCAGAAATATTATTTACCTAACTAAATGCTGGCAAAAAATCAACTAAAATTATTAGTTAACATCTAAACCTAGGTTTAGTGAGTCGGTTAGTCCAAATAATTAGCATTAACAGTAAGCTAACCTTGTCTCCCTACCTCAAACAAAGAGATAGGATAGGGTTGGTGCTTCCTCTTCAGTCAATGCCAACGCACCAATTAATCAATCACTGTTTAAATCAAAATTCCAGTACTCCTTATGTTCCTTTTTAGTAGATCTAACTATTGTGTGGCTATCCCAGCTCTTTGCAGTGTTAATTGCTGGTTTTCTCCTTGATTTCAATCATAGTATGCAAACTTTTCCTAATGCTTTTCGTTCCCTCCTTCTAACAGACTGAGTTGATCTTTGGCAACAAGTGCTAAGGAATGGACAGTGAGGGTACTTCAAATTGGGAAAGCGAGTTAGAGGTGACAGGCTTGTTCCAGCAAATTAGCTTAACCAAAGAGAATGAGAAGGGTGTGAATCTAGTCAAGGAGGATGTGAAGACTAGCAAAGAGGAATGTGGCCGAAGTCTGATTCGAAGAATTTTTAGAGACGAAAGAGTGAATTTTACTGGCCTGAGAAACACTCTTGAAGGATTATGGTCGACAACTAAACCTTTTTGACAATGGAGCTGGGAGCTAATTTCTTCCTGTTTGTGTTAAAAAATGAGGCTGATAAGTGCAAAGTTCTGCAGGGAAGAGGATGAACATTCAACCAGCAGTACATAATCCTGAAGGAGTGGTCTAAACAGCTGCAGCTGCATTCTAGCCACTTTCAATCAGTTGAACTATGAATTCAAGTTTGGAATCTCCCTTTTCAGTGGATGACAAAAGAAACAGGCTGTAAAATTGGTAGGTTATTTTAGAAAGTATCTGATGTGTGGCTGTCTGATTCGGGATGCAAATCTGGCAAACAATAGAGGATCTTGGCTACGGTAGATCTTAGCAAGCCTCTTACGCGTGGTACAATTTTGAAACTCAATGAAAAGAATTGTTGGATTTCATTCAAGTATGAGAACCTTGCTGGCTTTTGTCACATGTTGATAGATTGTGCCATGTAAGAAGGGATGACTGTAGAAAAAATGCATTGAAAGAGGGCCAATTTGGGGACTGGTTGAGGGCTGCAGGGGTCAAGACAAGTCTAAAGGTGAAAGAAAAAAAGAGAGAAGCTTCGAGCAGGCTACAGAATCTCAGTAGAAAGGTGCTGGAAGGAGGTACTAAATTGGTTTCAGAAACTAGGCTTAATAATAACCAAAATGAAAGGAACTTTAGAGTTTCAAACGGCCTAAAGAAGGTGGCAAAACTGGGGATAGGACAGTCAGAGGAAGGACAAGTCAGTAGCGAGATGAGGCAGTCAACCAAAGGAACTGAATTCCCAGATGATCTCGGATAGGAAGCTTCAGGCAAAGCTAGTAGTAAATTAGAGATTATGGAGGTGGAGCTAGGGCTGCAGCGGGAGATTATAGCCCAAGCAGGCTGCTCAACTGAGCTAAGAGCCGATTCCAGAAGCAACAGCAAGAGCTGGAAAATGAATGTAATGTGCAGGAAGAAATGGACATTGAAAAATAGCATGGGAAAAGTGGAAGAGGCTTTCAAATCTAGCCCCCAGAACTGGTCAATGTGCCTATAGTATGTGAGACTTTGGGCAGTCAGCTGCATACAACAGAAAATAAAGAGAAAAAGATTAAAAAATTATTTGAAAGTGAAGGAAGTGAAAGAGAACAAACAGAAAAAAGGTTGACAAGATTTGGAGTAGAATAGATAAAGAAAATGGCTGCCTAGAATCTAATGTAGAGGCAGTCTCAAATATAAGGAAAAAAAGGGATTGGTGCTTGCAAGATAAAGATCTGGAAGTGGAAGAAGAAGGAGATTTGAGGAACAAAAGGCAAAGACAAGTATCACCAGGATCAATGAGTGAGCTGAAGATGGGGGCAACCAACCTAGAATGGTCCCAAAGGAACTATGAAGGCTTGTGTATGAAATTGTATAGGTTTGTGAGGACCCTCTATAATTTCCCAATTGAGGGAGACATTACGGTCGCACCACCTAGATTTAGTCTTTCTTTCAAAAACAAAGAAAAAGAAAAAAAATTCTCAACTATTTGTAGAAAACTTCATTTTCATGATAGATGGAGGACTATAAAACCAGAAGGAAATAAGGGAGGGTTATTGGCTTGTTGGTTTGAAAATGTCAAAGTATCTAAGATTATATCAACAAGCTTTTGTTTCCAATTAGAATGTTCAATGGTAGGGGAGGCTAGCAAGTTTGGGCAATTTTCATCTATGCTAGTACGAATTTGATATGCACCTCACGGCTATAGAGAGCCAACAATACATAACAAATGAACAAGACCCAAGAATCAACTTGCAAAACTACTAGAACCGGTGGAATTTAGATCGATAGATGAAGTGTCGCCATAACTTAGGGTTCTACTAGATTGAAAAGGCTCGGAGGCACCACAAACTGGTCAAATTTGATAAGCCTGTTGTTTTTTTGAAAGAACAAAGAGATTGATTCACTCAAACTCTTAAGGACATAATGTCACAAAATTCTTGAAGTTGTTTTACTCAATTGCCGAATGATCTCTTTAAATAGATTACAAATTGACTTGGAAATGAAACAACTAAACTCCTAACCCTAATCTAACACTTAAGGGTGGCCAAGCTCTTTTAATAATTAAAGGGCAGCCTTAAAAAAAATAAAAAAAATCCTAATGCGAATTAGACTTGGAGGTTTGGCCCTTTAAGGCTTCTTCAAGTTTACAAAATTTGGTAGCTAAAATAAAGACAAAATTTTGGCCAAAAACAGAATTAAATGGGCAACCCTTTTAAGACCAATTTTTGGCCTCTTTAATAAAATAACCAATACTAATAAAATTTAATGCTAATAAAATAACTATACAAGTTGGCCTACTAATACACTAGAATTCGGCCAAGGCAAAATTAGTGTTTTTCAAAATGGACTTGTAATAAATTAATGATTTGCAAGTCTTGGCCACATATTTGACGAGTTTGGATGTCATGGATTAAACCACTTAAGGTTTCTTGAAGTTGTTTGGACCTAACTCTCGTCATTGAATCGAATGATTTGGAATTAATGATTTGCGAATCGAATGTTTGGTGAGTAGATTGAATGGCTCCTTAGTTCCCATCATTCCCCTTCTTCTCAAAAGGATTCATCCTTGAATCGAAATCATCGCTTACATTAAAAGGGGAAAGATCAGTCACATTGAAAATAGCACTAACTTGATACTCACCAGGCAAATTTAGTTTGTAGGCATTGTCGTTGATGCGTTCAACCACTTGCAATGGTCTATCTCCTTTAGGATGAAGCTTAGTGTGTTGTTGGAGAGGAAAACACTCTTTTCGTATATATACCCTGATGAAAACCTAAGAAGGGCCGAGACATCTATCCAACCAAATTCACCTACAACTCCACAACAAGATCCATTACAAGGTATTGGAGGACCTATGACTAGGTCGAGAACTAAGAGAATGCAAGTTGCTCTGGTAACACTAATAAATGAGTTATTGGAAGCTCAAGTGGCAGCTAAGATGGCTGAATTTCAGTCACAAATTATCACTCTACTTAGCATTGAAAATGAGGGATCAAATGCCAAGTCCAACTTGGAGTGAAGTGGCCAAAAATAGGCAATGGTATGGAGTTGAAATTCTGCTCAAAATCAAGTTTAAAAGTTACCAAATCCATAGCCATGAAGAATTGGAGAAACTTCCAAATTGGAGTAAGGAAGCTGAATAGGAAATTCTGCTCAAGCAGAATTCAGCCAACACACTTGATTAGTTTTAGGCAACTAATTGCTGTTTTATTTCCTTTTTCTTAGAGTAGTTATTCTTTTTAGTAATTAGTTCTTTAGTTAGTTTCCTAAAAAGATAATCCAACTAGGGAATGGCTTTCTTAATTCTTACAACTTGTAAACTATAAATAGAGGCATTCAGCCACAATGAAAGACAGAATTTTGACAATACAAACTTGAGAGCTTTGTAGCTTTTCTTTGAGTTCTAGTTTAGAACTTGCTTTGAATCTTTGAGGATAGCCTCTTAGGTTCATGTTTAAGCTATCTTGTTGAGTTTCTTTCCCTCAACAATTTGAGTGCGCTTCTTGGTTCCAAGGATAGTCAAAGTTCACATCTTGGGTCTTTGATAATTCCTTAGGTTGTCAAGTGGACAAAAGCAAGATCCTTCTTCACAAGTTGGGGTTGGTGTCTTGCTAAAGGAAGACTTAGTTCAGTCTAGAGGACGATACTAGGACCAACACTCTGATATAGGTTCGGTTTCTTATCCTTTGGTGTAAGAATTCGTATCAATTTGGTATTAGAGCTGCCTTTGGGTTGCTTCTTGAAGTTGTTCATATCCTTTGTGTTTTGTCTCTGTTTTCTTTGTTTCTTCCGCATCTTTGTTTTGTGTCTTTGAGTCTTCTTTCTGTCCATAATCTCTTCGTGATTGTCTTCTTATTTTCGTGTTGAAAACTAAACAAAAAGAAGCTCCAGACAATTGTGAAATTCAGTCCCGTTCCTGTCTCTGTTTTCTGCCCAGTTTTTCTTCCTTCCTGTTTTTCCAGTTTCTCTTGCTTTAAAAACATCTGGTTCTGTGCTATATTGCCTTGTGAATATTTCTTGATAAAGAGGAAACCTTGGTTGTTGAATTGCTTCTGCAAAAGTGAGAGGAGAAACTGAAACCCGTAGTTAAAGACAGAAAATCAGCAAAAGACCGTTTTTCTGTTCTTGTTTCTTGAAGCAATTTTCTGCCCAGATTTTGCATGTTTCTTCGTGTGATTACTACCTGAGTAAGAAGGCTTCTTCTTTTTGCAATTTACCATCAATTTGTGCTACAAAACGTGAAGCAACTACTGCAATAAATCCAAACCCGTAGCTAAGAAAGACAACTTCAGAAAGAAACCAAAACCCCAATTTTTCTGTCTGAATTCTATCTGTCCTTATTTTGATCTTGATCCGACTGTTTTTGTGATTATTTTCTGATAAAAAAGGCTTCAATTTGTTGCCAAAAGTGTGTTGCAAAGTCACAAAACCCCATTCAAAATTTAGCAACTCCTTGAGAAAGAAAAAACAGTCTAGAAAAGAAGAAAAACCTGAAAAATCCTGAAAACCAGTCTGCCTACTTTTTGTTCTATCCTTTGGTCTGCATATTGGTTGATAAAGAAGGCTTCATTTGTTGAGTTTCACTGCCAAGAATGTGTTCTAAGTTGTGAAATTAGTTGCTGGAATTTTTTTAGAAACTTCTTGTGCAAGATTTCTGCCAGAAACTTGAAGATAAATCCTGTTTGGAATTGGATTTGATCCAGAATTTGTAAGTTGCTATATTGTTGCATATGGTTTGAACTACTGAGAAAAGAAAATTCATATTCACAAATTCCACTCAACAAGCACATAAAGAACCATCTTGCTTACTTCTTTCGGCCATAGAAAATCTAATTTTTCTTCTTGACAAAAAAAAAATCCATTTGAAAATTTGTTTTCTTGGTTTAGTACTTTGCTTATCGTTTTCTTGTCTTTCTTGACCTCTAGAAAATTTTATTCTTTGCTTTAACTTGAATCTAATTGTCTATTTTTGTGAGACTTTTGAAGCTTGTTTTGATTTGAACTCTTAGAAAAGTGATTGAGTGTGAGTGAACCTACTCATCAACCCCATTACTATAAAAGGAGAGTTCAGCCTTTCATTAGTGAGAGTTTCATACATTGGGCAACTGGTTAGAGGGAAGTGAGGTAGGAAAGCTTTTACTAACATTGTTTGTGCAGAGATGGCTGAAAATCCAAGAGAACAAGACAATGACTTGAAAGAGTACCTTAAGGGTGTATCTTCAGCTCTAGAATTAGTTCATGGAAGAATGGATCAAATACAAAGCACAATGGCTCAAGTTGCATCCAATTCAGAGGCAGCTAAGGCCGAAGTGTCTCAAGAAGTTACTCAAACAAACCTTAGGAAGAAAAAGAAGAAGTCAACGAAGGATGATACAAGTAGCTCATCCGAAGAGGAGGAATCCGAAGCTTCGAGCTCGGATGATGACCATTTTTCAACAAGAAGTAAAAGGAGATCCAAGAAGGATGATAATCTTGCTAGTATTAAATTGCAAATTCCAGAATTTGAAGGCAAGAATGATCCAGAAGCATACATGGAATGGGAAGAAAAAGTTGATAAAATTTTTGATATCCATGAATTTTCGGAAAGAAAGAAAGTTAAGTTGGCTGTAGTTGAGTTTTCTAGACATGCATCTACTTTGTGGCGAAGAACTTGTCGCCAAAGAGAGGAGAAGATAAAGCGGCCGATTTCAACTTGGAAAGCCTTGAAAAAGGTTATGAGAAAGAGATATGTTCCCCCGCACCACAAAAGAGAGTTACTACAAAAGCTTCAAAGCTTGACTCAAGGGAACAAGAGTGTAGATGAGTACTACAAAGAGATGGATCTAGCCATGCTACGTGCTAATATAGAAGAAGATGAAGAATCTACAATGGCAAGGTTCATGAATGGACTTAATAGGAATATTGCTCATCCAGTTGAGTTGCACCACTATAATAATTTTGAGCAGCTATTACAAATGGCTGAGAAGGTTGAAAAGCAACTCAAGAAGGTGCCACAAAATGTAAGGAGCTCAAACACGAGCAATGATTGGCGAAACAACAACAATAATCGCCAAGGTGGAAGGTTTAATTCTTCAAGTTCCGGAAGCACTCAATGGAGAGGAGGTTCGACTCCTAATCCAACCAATGCAAAGAAGTTCGCACCACAAAGTGCTCCAAAGGTAAGTAATTCTAAACCCACTTCTAGTTCCAACAATACTAACACTAGTTCCTCTATTCAATGTTTTAAGTGTTTAGGCCGAGGACATATAGCATCTCAATGCCCAAACTCACGAAACATGACCATCCTAGATGATGGAACCTATCAAAGTGAGAGTGAAGAGGAGTTAAGTATTCCAGATGAAGACATGGCCACAAGTCATGCTAATGAACAGTGGGGGTATGAAATGGATCCACCAAATGGAGATTGTTTGGTGACAATACGAGCTTTGAGTGCCCAACCTGAAGAAGACACCGAGGATCAAAGGGCCAATATTTTCCATTCTAAGTGTCTTATTAAAGATCAAATTTGCATGTTAATTATTGATGGAGGATCTTGTACTAATCTTGCTTCTACTTATCTTGTAGATAAATTGAAGCTCAAATGTTCCTTGCATCCAAAGCCATACAAATTGCAATGGATGAATCAAAGTGGATCACTCCGAGTCACAAAGCAAACTTTGGTAAGTTTTTCAATTGGGAATTTTACTGACAAAGTTCTCTGTGATGTTATTCCTATGCAGGCCGCTCATCTACTACTAGGACGACCTTGGGAATATGATAGTCATGCAAATCATTCCGGAAGAACTAATAAGTACCACCTCAATAAGGATGGAAAAGCCCTTATATTACCACCATTGCCACCCTCGGAGATTAGTAAGTTTCAGCAACAACAAAGGGTGAAGCACATGGAGTGGATAAAACAAAAGAAGGTTGAAGATGGTCAAAATTCTACTCAACTCGGGAGTACACAACTTTCTTCAACTTCTAAAGGTAAGACTTCGGTTCTCATGAATGAAACCGAAGGAGCACAGCTATCAATTGAAAATTTTAAAGGTAATTTCTATGCTTGCATGAGAGATGCTGATAGAGCTTTAAAAGCAAGTAAGGATTTCGTGCTAATTATTTTTCAAGAAACATTATTTTCTAATGATGAGCTGCCAAGTGACTTGCCTTTGCAAATCAAAGCTATTTTGCAGGAATACGAAGATGTCTTTCCAGAAGATCTCCCTAAAGGACTACCACCTTTAAGGGGAATTGAGCATCAAATTGACTTCGTTCCTGGATCCGTAATTCCCAACCGACCAGCCTACCGAGCCAACCCTGAAGAGACCAAAGAGCTCCAATGGCAAGTTGAGGAATTGCTAGACAAAGGTCATGTACGGGAAAGTCTTAGTCCATGCGCAGTTCTAGTCATCCTTGTTCCAAAGAAGGAAAGTACGTGGAGAATGTGTATTGATTGTAGAGCTGTTAATAAGATTACAATTAAGTATAGACATCCAATACCTCGCCTTGATGACATGTTTGAAGAATTGTATGGGTCTAAAATTTATACTAAAATTGACCTTAAGAGTGGATATCATCAAATACGCATTAAAGATGGAGATGAATGGAAAACTGCTTTTAAGACTAAATTTGGTTTGTATGAATGGTTAGTCATGCCTTTTGGATTAACTAATGCACCTAGCACATTCATGCGACTCATGAATCATGTACTTAGGCAGTTCATAGGAAAATTTGTTGTGGTGTACTTTGATGATATACTTATTTATAGCAAGAACTTAGAAGAGCATGTTGAGCATATTAAATTTGTTCTAAGTGTTCTACGTGAAAACCGGTTGTTGCTAATATCAAGAAGTGTACCTTTTGTGTGGAAAGTGTTATATTTCTAGGATTTGTTGTTAGTTCCAAAGGTATACAGGTTGATCGAGCAAAATTCCAGGCTATAACCTCCTGGCCAAGACCTACAACCGTACATGAGGTAAGATCTTTCTATGGTCTTGCTTCATTCTATAGAAGATTTGTCAAAGATTTTTCTTCAAAGGCTGCCCCTCTTAACGAACATGTTAAGAAAAATGTTCCATTTATTTGGGGTGAACGTCAAGAGCAAGCATTTAATCAATTGAAGGAAGATCTTACAACTACACCTGTTTTAGCTTTACCCGACTTTAACAAAACTTTCGAGCTTGGATATGATGCCTCAGGTACAGGAATTGGCGCAGTTTTGAAACAAAAGTGCCAACCCATAGCCTATTTTTCTGAAAAGTTGAATGGGGCTGCTCTCAATTATCCAACTTACAATAAAGAGCTTTATGCAGTCATTCGTGCCTTAGAGACATGGCAGCATTACTTGTTGTCCAAGGAATTTGTTATACACACTAATCATGAGTCTCTAAAGTACTTGCATGGGCAAGGTAAGTTGAATAAGAGACATGCCAAGTGGAGTTCATTTCTCGAAACATTTCCCTATATTATCAGGTATAAAAAAGGTAAGGAAAATGTTGTCGCAGATGCACTTTCGCGAAGGTCTGTTCTCTTAAGCTCATTAGATACGAAAATTTTGGGATTTGAATATATTAAAGATCTTTATTCTACTGATCCTGATTTTTCTTGTGTTTATACAGCTACCGAACAAGGAGCTTTTAATAAATTTTATAGGCACAATCGGTTCTTGTTCCGTGATAAACAGTTGTGTGTGCCAAATTACTCCCTTAGGGAGTTACTAGTTAGAAAATCCCACTCTGGGGGTCTTATGGGTCATTTTGGAGTTTTAAAGACATATGACATATTAATTGAGCATTTTTATTGGCCTAATATGAAAAGAAGTGTAGAAAGGCTTTGTAGTTCATGCATTCAATGTCGTATGGCTAAGTCTACTTCTAACCCTCAGGGTTTATATACCCCTTTACCTGTTCCTTCTATGCCATGGACTGACATTTCTATGGATTTTATCTTAGGGTTGCCAAGGTCACAAAGGGGTAAGGATTCCATTTTTGTGGTCGTTGACCGATTTTCTAAAATGGCTCACTTTATACCTTGCAGGAAATCGGATGATGCTAAACATGTAACTGACTTATTCTTTGAAGAAGTCATTCGGCTCCATGGGGTTCCGCGAACCATAGTGTCTGATCGCGATGTAAAATTCTTGAGCTACTTTTGGAAAACTTTGTGGGGAAAGATGGGCACAAAATTGTTATTTTCCACCACTGGTCATCCACAAACTGATGGACAGACAGAGGTAACAAATCGTACTCTTGGTACTTTGTTGCGTGCTTTAATTAAAAGAAATCTGAAAGATTGGGAAGCATGCATTCCAATAGCCGAGTTTGCTTATAATAGAACTGTTCATTCTACTATCGGTCATTCTCCATTTGAGGTTGTTTATGATTTTAATCCACTAACCCCTCTTGACTTAGTGCCATTGCCAAGCAATGAGCAAGTGAATCTTGATGGTGCAGCAAAAGCAAAGTTTGTTCAACAATTGCATGAGCAAGTACGTCTTCAAATCCTTAAGAAGAACGAACATTATGCTAAAGTTGCCAATAGAGGGAAGAAACACGGTACCTTTCAACCCGGGGATTGGGTGTGGATTCACATGAGAAAAGAACGGTTTCCAGCTCAACGAAGAACTAAGCTTCATCCTCGAGGAGATGGTCATTTCCAAGTCATTGCACGTGTAGGCGAGAATGCTTACATGCTCGACCTTCCAGGTGATTATGGAGTTAGTGCTACCTTTAATGTGTCTGACCTGTCCTTATTTGAATTTGATGATGAGTTTATGGACTCGAGGACGAGTCCTTTCAAAGAAGGAAGGACTAATGAAAACTTGAGAAGGGCCGAGACATCCATCCAACCAAATTCACCTACAACTCCACAACAAGATCCATTACAAGGTATTGGAGGACCTATGACTAGGTCGAGAACTAAGAGAATGCAAGCTGCTCTGGTAACACTAATAAATGAGTTATTGGAAGCTCAAGTGGCAGCTAAGATAGCTGAATTTCAGTCACAAATTATCACTCTACTTAGCATTGAAAATGAGGGATCAAATGCCAAGTCCAACTTGGAGTGAAGTGGCCGAAAATAGGCAATGGTATGGAGTTGAAATTCTGCTCAAAATCAAGTTTAAAAGTTACCAAATCCATAGCCATGAAGAATTGGAGAAACTTCCAAATTGGAGTAAGGAAGCTGAATAGGAAATTCTGCTCAAGCAGAATTCAGCCAACACACTTGATTAGTTTTAGGCAACTACTTGCTGTTTTATTTCCTTTTTCTTAGAGTAGTTATTCTTTTTAGTAATTAGTTCTTTAGTTAGTTTCCTAAAAAGATAATCCAACTAGGAAATGGCTTTCTTAATTCTTACAACTTGTAAACTATAAATAGAGGCATTCAGCCATAATGAAAGACAGAATTTTGACAATACAAACTTGAGAGCTTTGTAGCTTTTCTTTGAGTTCTAGTTTAGAACTTGCTTTGAATCTTTGAGGATAGCCTCTTAGGTTCATGTTTAAGCTATCTTGTTGAGTTTCTTTCCCTCAACAATTTGAGTGCGCTTCTTGGTTCCAAGGATAGTCAAAGTTCACATCTTGGGTCTTTGATAATTCCTTCGGTTGTCAAGTGGACAAAAGCAAGATCCTTCTTCACAAGTTGGGGTTGGTGTCTTGCTAAAGGAAGACTTAGTTCAGCTTAGAGGACGATATTAGGACCAACACTCTGATATAGGTTCTGTTTCTTATCCTTTGGTGTAAGAATTCGTATCATACCCAGACCCAATCACCAAGTTCAAAGATAACATGTTTGTGACCCTTGTTGGCTTGAGTGGCATATTAGTGCATTCTCTTCTTGATTTATAGGCAGACCCTTTCATGCAACCTTTTCACCATGTTAGCCTTTTTCTCACCATCAAAACTTGAATACTCAAAAGGCAATAGTGTCAAATCTAGTAGAATCAACAGATTAAAATCGTAAACCACTTCAAAAGGTGAATAGTTAGTGGTAGAGTGTATAGTACGATTGTAAGCAAACTCAACATGAGATAGACACTTTTCCAAACTTTTCAAATTCTTTTGAATAATAGAATGCAACAGTTGTGACAATGTCCTATTTACCACCTCCGTTTGGCTATTGGTTTGTTAGTGGCTAGTAGTAGAAAATAGTAACTTTATACTTAGCTTACCCCTACAAAGTTTTCCAGAAATAGGTCAGAAACTTAATGTCTTGATCAAACACGATGTTTTGCGATACTCCATGCAACATGTTTGGCATCATCCGTTTTCCTACAAGCAATACAATTAGCCATTTTAGAAAAATAATCAAATACAACAAAAATAGAATCCATACCTCACATGGATCTTGGTAGCCCTAACACAAAATCCATTGAAATGTCGACCCGGGCTGCTTAAGAATAGGCAAATGAGTGTATATGCCATGAGATTGGGCTTTAGACTTGACTTACTTACAAGTAATGCACTTGTCACAAACCCTTTCTACATCTCTTTTCATATGAAGCTAGAAAAAATGCTCAACTAACACATCTAAGGTCTTTCTAACCCCAAAGTGTCCCATTAATTGCCCATTATGCACCTCACGTACTCCTTCTTTTGACATTATTCCTAGAAAAAGGTTAGTGCAAAAAAAAAAAAGAAGAAATGAAGCAAAAATATGGAAAATTTGTAGTAAGGGTGTGTATGAGTATGCTCTCGATTATTCTTTTATGTCTCACCCCTCACTCAATTACTCTCTCTAAGTTCTTATTTAGAACAACACACTTTACCAAACCTTTAAGAATTTTGGCCAAAGGATAACTCAAATAATGAATTTATGGTTTAGGAAGTAAAGACTTAAGGAAGGTTAACAAATTCGGAAACTAGAAAATCTAAAAATAAATTGGAATTGGATGCAAATTAGGAAACTAAAAGGAATAGGAAACTCAACAAATCCAACTACAAAGTGGAATTGAATAAGGAAAGCTATTAATTAGGATACTAGACAAATCTGAATATGGAATCTAAAAGGAAAGCAAATATGGAATAAAAAAGGAAAACAAATATGGAATCTAAAAGGAAACTAATAGGAAAGATTACTAAAGGAATGTAACTTTTAAGAAAGGAAGTATAGTCAAAATAGGAAACAATTATTACATCCTTTTTTGTGTAGAAATTTCAATCAATAAAGGTTACCAAATTGCAGAATTTTTGGCCAAGATAAATTGCCAAAAGGAACAAAATTTCAGTCACGAGAAATTGCCAAAAGAATGCAGAATTTTGGCCAAAAGAATTGCCAAAGATTGCAGAATTTCAGCCACAAGAAATTGCCAAAAGTGGTGTTATCAAATTTTAAATCCAATTGTGATGAGGAAAGATAATCACACGTGGATTCTTTTTAAGCAAGGCACATGCTTTTAGTAAGCAGAATTTGGCTATGATTCTTGAAGCACTAAACACCTTCTTCAACAAGAATTCAAGAACAAAAATACTCAAGAGGGCAATATGGTTCAAGATAAAAAATTCAGGATCTTGGGCAGTACGGTTCAAGAATTCATAATCTAAGAGCAACTTTTTGAAGCAATTATGGCAGCACTAATTCAAGAAACAAGGATTCAAGAATAAGAATGCAAGAATTCAAGAAACAAGGATTGTTCTTCTCTTCTTCTTTCTTTCTTTCTTTCTTTTCTCAATTTTTTTCTATTTTTTTTCTTGGTTCTTTTTTCTTCTCTTTTTTTTTTTACCAGAAAAAGAACAATTCACAACAAAATATCAATACGAAGAGGAACAAAAATAGTAGGCAATGTAGTTTGGGTTTTTCAGGAATTTAGGCGAGAAAAATAGTACACAGCTATGTTCTTGAAGGAATAAATAGAAAACCAAATTATCTACACAAAAAGTGAGTAGTAAGAAAAAGTTTAACTGTGTCTCGAAAACTAGGATTAAACAACTAATTTGACTATCACAAGAAAATAGATTTTCGGTTACAAGGAAAAATAATATAAACAGAATTTCAGCTAAGGAAATATAAATAGAATTTGACACTACAAAATTTCAAAATTACCTAGAGCTCTGATACCAAGCTGATGTGAACTTCACGGCTATAAAGAGCTAGTAATACACAACATACAAACATGATCCAAGACTTAACTTGCGAAACTATTAAAACTAGTGGAATTTAGACCAATGGATGAAGTGTCGCTACAACTTAGGTTTCTACTAGATTGATAAGACTCAAAGGCACCACAAATTGATCAAATTTGATAAGCCCGTTGTTCTTTGAAAGAGTAAAGAGATTGATTCACTCAAACTTTCAAGGATGTAATGTCACAAAATTCTTCAAGTTGTTTTACTCAATGGCCGAATGGCCATTTTAAATAGATTAAAAATTGGCTTAAAAATGAAACAACCAAACTTCTAACTCTAATTTTACACTTAAGGGGTGACCAAGCTTCTTTAATAATTAAAGGGCAGCCTTAATAATAAAAAAAGAAATAAAAATCCTAATGCCAATTGGACTTGGAAGTTTGGCCCTTTAAGACTTCTTTCAAATTTACAAAATTTGACAGCTAAAATAAAGACATCATTTCAGCTAAAAACAGAATTAAAGAGGCGGCCCTTTTAAGACCAATTTCGGCCTCTCTAATAAAATAACTAATACTAATAAAATTTAATGCTAATAAAATAACTAAAAAATGTGGCCTACTAATACACTAGAATTCGACCGAGGCAAAACTAGCATTCTTCAAAATAGACTTGCAACAAATTAATGATTTGCAAGTCTTAGCCACATGCTTGATGAGCTTGGATGTTATGGATTAAATCACTTAAGGTTCCTTGAAGTCGTTTGGACCTAACTCTCATCATTGAGTCCATGATATGTCATGGCGAATCGAATGCTTGGTAAGTAGGTTAAATAGCTCCTTGGTTCCTATCAGGACCCAAGAGTAAGGGAAGAACAATGGAGAGGTACTTAGAAAGGCAAAAACAAGAATGAGGGAGATAGATGGTTCATTGGGGTGACTTTAATGATTTGGTGCATCAAGATGAGAAAAAAGGAGGGCGTATAAGAGTTGAAGCCAGTTTTGCATCATTTAAAAGCTTCATTAGAAGAATGGAGATGGGGGATACTGGATTTGTAAAGAGAAGCTTCACTTGGGCCAATAATAGAGAAGGGGAAAGATTTGTAGAGGAGAGGTTAGATAGGTTCTTTGGCAACCCTAACTAACTGCTAGAAAATCAAAGAGCTAAAGTGTTCCATATAGATAGACAAGCCTCATATCATTCACTTCTGCTCTTGGACACAACACCCAACAAACAACAAGTGAAAAAGAGATTTTTGTTCTATAGAAGATGGATAAAAAATGAGGATGTTCATGGGAAAATCAAACAAGGGGAAAAGCACAACTGGGAACTCCATTGTACCAAGTTTACTCAAAAATTAAACATTGCAAGATGGAGCTACTAAAATGAAGTCGTAAGCAAGAATTCAACTTTGCTAAGCAAATCTCAAAGATTAAAAGAAAGTTGGTACTGCAAAATCAAGGGGGCAATAAGAACTGGAAGGAATGGAGTTGGTTGAAAGCCAAACTTAATATAGCCTATCGTGGAAGGTGAAATATTGGAGACAAAAATCCAGAGTCCAATGGCTTCAAGAAGTGAGAGGAATATAAAGTTTTTCCATGCATGCACAGTGAGTAGAAGGAGGCATAACACTATTAACAGATTGATGAGAGGGGATGGACTAATTTGTGAAGAGTAGGAAGAAGTCAAGAAAGAGATATTGGGCTTCTACAAGCAGTTGTTCACTAACTCAAATCCACAACATACTTATGAAGGGTTAGATGGCATCCCAATGTCCATTACAAAGGCAATGAATCAAAAATTGATAAGGCCAGTGGAAGAAGAGGAAATAAAAAATGTACTCTTTAAAATGCATCCTAATAAAGCTCCTGGCCTAGATAATATGACCCATCTTTTCTTCCAGTCTTATTAGGATGTAGTCAAAGTGGATATTTACAATGTTGTTCAAAATTTTTTCTCTCAAAAGAAAATGCTCTAGCAAATGAATCACACGATGATTACTCTAATTCCAAAAGTTAGGAATCCCACTTCAATTGCACACTATAGATGAATTAGCTTGTGTAATGTAGTGCATAAAATTATATCTAAAATTGTGCCTAAAAGGTTGAAAATCTACCTCCATAAATGCATAAGTCCTAATCAAGCAGCTTTCATCATTGGGAGACAAATCTTAGATAATGTGATGGTAGGTCATGAGTGTATCCATACATTATACTCTAAGCACAAAAGAAACAAATGTTTCATGGCACTAAAGCTAAATATGGCTAAGGCTTATGATAGAATAGAATGGAATTTCTAGTGTGAGGTGTTTAGAAAGATGGGGTTTTCCTGTATTTTTATAGATTGGGTTAGGCAATGTATTACCTCTTCCAATTTCTCAATTAATATCAATGGGGAGAAATGTGGATATATTCAGTCAACAAGGGGCTTAAGGCAGGGAGATCTAATATCACCTTACTTGTTTTTAGTCATTTCCGAAGCCTTTTCGAATATAATTAAGCAAATAAACATGAACGGTGAATATAAGGGCATGAAAGTGCGCTGGAATTGACTTTTAATCACTCATTTTTTGTTTGCAGATGACTCTCTCCTATTTTGTGAAGCAGATGTAGAACAACCAAGGAAGATAAAGACATTGTTGGCTAAGTATAGCAGGTTCTCTAGCCAATTGGTCAATCTAGACAAGTATTCAACCTTTTTCAGTAGGAATATGTCTAAGGAGCACAAGAATGCCAAATGCCAAACATTGGATATGGTCAAGAAATAGAAGAATGCTAAATACTTAGGCCTGCTTATGCATATAGGAAGGTCTAAAAGGAAAGTGTTTGCCAATGTTGTGGAGAAGGTGCAGGAAAGAATCAAAGGGTGGAAGAATAGATTCCTAAGCTTAGCAAGAAAGAAGTACTCATCAAAGTTGTGATCGATGCTCCACCAACATATGTGATAGCCTACTTCAAACTCCCTAGCAGTGTTTGTCAAGATATTGTTAGGATCACAACAAGCTTTTGGTTGGGGGAAAAGAAGGAAGGGAAGCCAAAAATTCATTGGAAAGTCTGGAAAGACATAGCCACATCAAATGAGAAAGGAGGACTTGGTTTCAAGAACATTTAGCTGTTTAGTGATATGATAGCCAATAAGCTATGGAGGTTCATCACCCAACCTAATCTCCTTATGAGTAAGATAATGAAGGCTAAGTACTTTTCGAAATGGGAGTTATTGACGGCTCACAACAAAGGTAACTCTTCTTGGCTTTGGAAGAGTTGGATGGGAACAAGATACATAATACAAAAAGGGGCAAAGATTTCAAGTGGGAGATGGGAAATCCATTAGAATATGGGATCACCCATGGATTCCAGTCAAGCAAGGAGGAAAACCTACCCAAGCATCCTCTTACAAGGAGCAAATTACTTGGGTTAGCCAGCTCATGCACCAAGAGGGTAAGGATTGGAATAAGGAATTGGTTGGGAAAGTTTTTAACAGCTCTGATGCCGAAGCCATCCTATCCATCCCAATTAAGTTGGGAAGAGACAAGGATAAGCTAATTTGGTAGCCAAGCAAGCTAAGAAATTACACTGTCTAGTCAGCATATTTGGAGGCACTAGGTGAATAGATGAGGCAACCCTACAAAGCATAATGCAGTACAACAAGAGAAACGCTAAAGGGTATTTGAAGGAAAATTTGGAAGTTGGCATCAAAAGGAAATTTAAGCATTTTTTTTGGAGGTTTTGGCATGGCATTCTACCTGCAAAGGATCAATTGGTGAAGAAAAGCATTCAAGAGGACCACATATGCTATATGTGCGGAGATCAAAATGAAACCTTAAAGCACGCTTTACTTTATTGCAATAGAGTAAGTTGGTTTGGAAAATTGCTCCAGTGCAGCGAAAGGACTCGGATTCACAAGATCTAACATTCAAAAATTGGTGACAAAATATATGTACAGGGAAAAAATGCAGTAATTGGCAAGACAAAGCTCAATTGATGATTTATATTCTCTGAATGCTTTGGAAATCTAGGAATCTTTGATTATTCTATAAAGAGTGGAGGGAAGAGAAAATAGTAGTGGATCTAGCAATAGCAGAGTGGATGGAATTTCAAAACATTAGCAACAAGGGGGGAAACCACAACTAACAATTGGGAGATCGGTGGAGTAGGGACTAGGAATGTAGGAAATGGTTTAGTGGTACCTATTTCTATACTGAGGGAGCCAAATTGCAAGAGTTATAGCGGAAGGGGTAACCAACTTGCAAGAAGAAGGGCTACACTATCCACTATAGATGCAGATAGTTGAGGGCTCACCCTAGAGAATATGAAATTTTAATTAGCCTTTGGTTTGGTAGGATCCTTTTGACCAAAAAGTTAGCTTGTATACTAGAGAATTAGCAATATAGAGAGATAGGCAAAATGGAGAACTTTGCTCTTTTTGTGCCTTAGACTCACAATGAGTACTAAAGAAGATATAGCCAATAAATACAACTACCATTTTATTGGAAAAAAAAAAACAAAAGAACATTATTGGATTTCACATGAAAAAAAAAAGACCTAAACAAAAAGCAAGCTTGCATGATTAGATTCAATTTATTTTTTTAATATTCATCAACTTCCTTGATCATATATTATTCTTACACAGTGAATGAATATACACTAGAGAAATTAAAGATTTCTATATATAAATAAAACCAAGTTTATAATAATTTACCTAAGGTTTTGAAGGTGCACATATAGTATTCGTTTGTATTCACCTATATAAAGTACATAAATACCGATCAACATGTACACGTATAATACCTCAATATTAATGTCAGTTGAATCTCCACAATCGCTGTATATAATATAGCTGTTGCTTTAAACCACGACAAACATTTGTGGAGTACCAAGTAACGATATGCATTTGAACTCTTTTTATATTTAATAAAGTACGCAAAAAAAATCTCATTCAATTGATTTTAACAATTGATGTGACATTTACATGATATAGAAATTGAATTTCAAAATGACTATTACTAAATAATTTTTTGCCTTATAGAACTTTAATTACTAAAGGTTTTATTATTTGTATCATTATTCTATCTAAAATATGTCAGTCCTCATTTACCATTTTAATTAGGTAAAAATAAGCCATAAAATGCAGGGTAAAATTTCTCATCAAAATTTTCAAAAAGCTTTCCTAACCAGCCAGGGAGTCAATTGCCTAGGCAAACCTAGATGAAATCATGTTAGGTTAACATATATGATAGAAAGGCAATGCATGCTCCACGTACCATTTACGTGTATGCACTCTCAAAGCTGAACTCTAAAGAGAAGAAAGACACACAAACAAAAGGGGGTGGTTCATTTAATGTTGTATGTACGGTAGTCTAGGTAGCTGATATTCGTTTTGATTTTGATACTTAGAATCCCAATGAAAATTGTGACAAAGGGACGACCGACCTTGTTTCCTGGTTTACAAATTTTTACGTCAGAACATGGCTGAACCAAAAGATATGCCCCCTTTGCCTCCGCTTTTAATGTTTCCTCGAGTCATGCAAACTAACAATTCCTAGACAGATGCAGAAGCCAGAACTTTGAGAATTCTTTTTTCTTTTTCTTAATTTGTTTGTTCCGTATTTCTGTCAATTCTTACTTTTAGTACTCTTTTTTTTTTTTTTTTGTTTGAGTCAGGTAAAATCGTTTGTCATTTTGCATTTGCTGACACTGGTGTAAGAGGTAAAGCTTCACATGTTTAAAGGTTCCTACGTTAGGTGGGAAAAAATACGCATCATAGGTGCAATTTTACTGTAGCTACAGGTGTTTGTACAGTTTTTTTTTTTTTTTTTTTTTTTACCATAGTTATAATTTGTTTTAGTTTTCTCACTAATAGTTATAGTAGTTGTAGTATGCCGTAGTTGTAGTAGTATATCTCAATTAATTAGGGTCTTGAACTCTATTAATTTGGGATTAGTCTTTCCGTAAGGAAGTTTTGAGTACTAGTTTGAGAGGAGGGTCAAACAAGTTATTATGCAACATCATTATTGGCCACAGCAGAAGTTAGGTACTAGAGGCAATGGTTCGTGTCTGAGTTCAGTTTCTTTAATTGTTTATGCCCCGATGTGCACGGAGAGGCCGACAAACTAGGTGTCAGTTTTCTTAATTTTTTAGCTAAGAAAGGTGTGTGGGTCCATCATTTGGTGGACTTTGACGAAGTTGTCAAGTAGTCTTAAACAATTTTTGAGCTAAGGAGAGTCTTTTTTAGGACTAGTACATGTATTTAGTTAACTTGTTAAAGTTCATACAAGCTATCGACTTTTGTCTTAAAAAAAAAAAAAAAAAAAAAAGCTTCACATGTTTCTTTGTGTTGACCATTCCTCCTTAGGTTTCCGCTTAGATAAATTAAAGAGATAATATCATTTATAACTCTTGTATTTTGTAATATATCAAATCAAACCCCGTAATTTGAAAAATAATCAATCGCCCCCCTTGACTACTAGTCAACCTGATTGGAGGGCGCAAAAAGACAAAAAAGTCCTCAGAAAATTTTATATAATTTAAAATTTTTTATTAAATTTTTAAAAAGACAAAAAAAAATTTAAAGACAAAAATTTAATAAAATTATTTAAACTATATAATAAAATTATTCAAACTTAAAAAATGAAAATTTAATCAAATTTAGGGTAAATTACATCTACTACCCCTATGGTTTGCAAAAACTACCAATCAAACCCCCAGATTTGATTTATTACCAATACTCCCTTAAATTTGATAAATTCATAACATTTAGCCCTTTTAATTAACTAAATTCATAACATTTAACCCCTTTAAGAGGGTATTGGTAATAAATCAAATCTGGGGGTTTGATTAGTAGTTTTTACGAACCACAGGGGTAGTAGATATAATTTATCCTAACATTTAAAGATGAATAAGACATAAAAAATTTTGAGTTTAAAATATAAAATAACTATATTTCATTTTTTCAAAATATTTTTTTAACAAAATTGTACATAATTTTATAAAATTTTTGTGTTTAAATTTCGTCGTTTTAAAAAATTTAATAAATTTTTAAAATGTATATCAAATTTTTTGATATCTTTTTTGTCTTTAAATTTTATTAAATTTTCATCTTTAAATTTTGTATTTTGAATTTAAAAAATTTTATTATATAATTTAAATAATTTTATTAAATTTTTTCTTTAATTTTTTTTTTGTCTTTTTAAAAATTTAATAAAATTTTTTAAACTATATCAAATTTTCTGAGGACTTTTTTGTGCCCTTTAGTTAGGTTGACTGGTAGTCAAGAGGGCCTATTGATATTTTTTGCAAACTACAGAATTTGATTTGATATATTACAAAACTACGATGGTGGTAAATGATATTATTTCTAAATTAAATTGTTGGCTATCGAAAACAAAAAGGGTGAATTTTCCATGACCTGAAATGTTTTTTTTTTTTTTAATTTGAAAGTAGGGCTAATCACACTGATCTTCTCTTTATAGATTCAATTCATGTAAAAAAGACATCCCTTTGTTACAAGACTAATTACACAGATCTTCTCTCCACTTATTCGTTTGCCGATAATATTTTTTACAATTTCTCTTTCAATTGGTTTTACAATGTTCAACTTTTACATAAATTTAGCATATATTAAAACTAACAATTTTCAATTAAGCTATCATTTATGAGAAAACCTAAATGGTATTGTGGTTAAGTATGTCAGTATTAGCGTTGATCCTAACTACTCAGCATAAATTCAAAGAGATTAGAAAGTATAATTAATCACAAAAAAGAAAAAAAGAAAACAAAAATAGAGGGAAGGAAGAATATGGAAGAACTAGATTGAGTTGAAAGATGTTTTTAGATGAGAAAGCATATCATTTTGCATCATAATGTCCGACTAACATTTATGGTTATGAATCTTATCATCTTTTATGAAAGAAACTGCCCATGTTGGGGCAACTCAACCCACGTTGCCCATAAACAAGAAAACTGCAAAGGTAGTTAAAGTTTTGTTTTTTCAAATGCTGCAGAAACAAAAAGAAAAGTATAAGAAGAAGAAAAAAGAGAAAAATTTCTGCAGAAACGAAAAACAAGAAAAGAAAAAGAAAAATGAAGAAACTTTCTATCACTCTCTCAAAGTGCAAAGAAAGCATTTAATCTGTGGATAGTGAATACGGTTCATCGTGTGATCATATTTCGATTGGTGATAAAAGTAAGTTGATTTTGGGTATAATATAATAGTTTTTTCCGCATTTATTTTGTATACAAATTTGGAATTCATTTCCTACATTGGTATTAGAGCCAGGTTGCTTGTTTTCTGGTCATTTAGCATGTTTAATTAATGATTAAACACAAAATTAAAGAATTGATTGAATGTTTATATTTTTTTTGTATGAATTTGTCTCTGTCAAGTATGTTCATCAGCCTCTATTGTACATTTTTTATTAAGAAATTCACAATGTTATAAGTTTTAATGGTTGCATATTCTGAAACTAGACATTACAAGTTTTAAATCAGTATATAATATGTGTAATTTGGATGAAAGATGAGAGAGATATACGTCTCCAAAGTCTAAGGTTCATCATGATTGAATTTGGAAATTTGTTTTATAGAAATCAGCATAATCAAGTAACCATGTTCGATCGTCTGTATCTCTTAGAATTTTTGGTTTTGATTTACACCTCTTGTACAGTTGAAAATTTGACATTATAAGTTTTAACATGATATATTATATGACTGATTTGGACTTAAGATGAAAGAGATTCGAGTCTCTAAAGTTTTAGGTTTATCATGTCTGAATTTGGAAATATGTTTTCCAGACTTCAACATGATCAAGTGACCATGTTTGACTGTTTGTATCTCTCTGAATTTTTTGGTTTTGATTTACACCTCCTGTACACATGAAAACTAGATATTACAGGCTTTAAAATGATATATTGTATGACTAATTTGAATTTAAGATGAAGGAGATTCAAGTCTCCAAAGTTGCAAATTTAACATTGAAAATCTGAATTTTTCATGTTCATAAAAGAGGGTTGATTTCTCGAAACTTGATCTTCTTGACTCTCTTTGATAAAATTGAAAATATCATTAGATTTTGGGATTTTTTTTTTTGAATTTTGTTGATTTTTTGGTGGCTATAGGACAATGGGAAGGCGGCACATGGGTCTCACACGCCACCATGTGTTCCCATAAGTAGGTGCGTGGACCCCACGAGCTAAGTGGCTAATGTGATAGGCTTGTGGACCCCACATGCCAATGCAGAGAAAAAAAAAGGATTTGTTTTTCTAACATTGATGTCCTATATATAATTACTTTGTTGTATCTAAGGATAATGATATCATTTACTCTGTATTTGTTACAAAAATTATGGTTTTCCTTATGAGATCTCCAAGAATAGTGAAAACACTGGCACAAGGAGCAAAACTTGCAAAATGCAAAGAAGCATTAACAATTTCTTGATGGGATGGAAATCCCAACATGTTGGATCATGCTATCATGGTCAACGAAATGATACAACAAATAATATAGGAAAGTGGCCTTGTGCTTAATGATGGATAAGTTATCTATCTGAGACAAACACTTCCTGAAAAATGGCAAACAATGGTTGATGAAATTTGGGAAATCGAAAGGATGAACAATGAATTACCTAACTATAATAAGCTAGTGGAAGCTTTCTTGAGAGAATATATAAAGATAGGGGCAGCAAAGTCATCAATGAATTCAATGAATTCAACCTTGCGCAAATCTAAGGGAATAACGATAGTTACTCCTTGGCTACTGAAATCAAACATAGAGTTACCAGAAGAACTTTATGAGTCATTTTCTACTTGGCTTAAATTTCTTGGAGCTTGAAGTTATTCATTGGTTGTAAATAGTAGACCTCTTATGTAGTTTAGAATGAACATTTTATTTCTACTATTTATATTAATTTGAAGTACATGTACTTTATTTATGATCTCGCATATATTTGAATATTTATATGAATATGATTAATTCATATTTTATTCATGTGGGAAGTTTTAAAAGTTTTAGTAACTTTAAAGAACTAAATTTTTACATAAATAATTATTTTAATAATAATTTCAAATTGGGATTTTAGATGATGATTGGGAACAAAGTGAACTTACGAATGTAAAACCTTATGTGAAATTATTTACTAATATAATTTGTTAGTGTAAAATTGATGCATAAATGATGGGCATTAGTAATTCGTGCATATATTTAGGGTGGCAATTGTGACATGACACAGAAATATGACACGAACCTAATATGTATTTAGTAGGTATAAGTATACTCCTTCTCGGGTTTAGGTCAAAATCAGGTTGAACTCGTATAACACGAAAAATAAATATGTCTAATTAGATAAACCCGTTTAACCTATTTAAAATAATTTAAAAATTTATCTAATAATAATTTTATAAAATAGAAAGGCACTGTATAAGATGTACTTTTAGGTATTATTTTTGGTGTTTTAATATTTCATAAGTGTAAAAATATTTTTTTATTGTCTTACCCATGAAATAAATAAGTAATTAAGTTTTATAAATTTCACATGTATATAGGTATTTTCGTATCGTTGTGTTACTTGCGAAATAAAAGGTCGTATTCAGATTATGTTAATTGACACGTATAATTAAATGGGTTGTGTTTGGGTTCGTCTCAAACTTGTAATACTTGTGTCTAAATAAGACCTGCGAACTTGAAACACAACCTGATTGTCACCTCTGCATATATGTCAATAGAACTCTGTGTTCAAAGACAATGGCTTCAGCATCTAAGAATATTGTAGTTGAACTCAACAAAGGAGAAGAGTTGAATGGCGAAAATTATGAAATCTAGAATATGAAAATCCAACATGTGCTAAAAGAGCAAGAAGTGCTCGAAGCTCTTAACCAAGTTATGGAAGAGCTTGAAGATTGGAGTATTGTCTAACATCGAAGGGATAAAGAAGCATTTGCTGCATGGAAGAGGATGAACTCTCTTGCTCGCATTAAGTTGCTGACTAGCATGGACAATGATGTTATGCGACAATTCAGACATTTTGATAATGCTAGGGATATTTGGATTGCTTTAGCAATGAGGTTTGGTAGTGCATCAGTTACCAAACTAAGACAACTCACTGTAAGGTTTGACTCTTACAAAAAGCCTTATGGATAGACAATGAAACAACATTTGAGGCAGATGTCAAACATGATTACTGAGTTGAAGGATGTTGGCCACATATTAACTGATGAGTAGCAAATGCAAGCAGTGATTCGTTCCTTGCCTCAAAATTGGGAACACATGAAAGTCCACTTAACCGACAATGAAAATATCAAAACTTTTGAAAATGCTGTGCTTTATCTTGAACTAGAAGAGGACCACTTGCTGGCAGCCAAATTAGAAACTGACATATATTATGCTGGTTCCAATTCATAAGGAGCTACGGGCTCCAAATGCAAGCATCAAGGAGGGGCAACATAAAAAGT
Organism: Gynochthodes officinalis; assembly: GCA_020080225.1. Classification (NCBI taxonomy): domain Eukaryota; kingdom Viridiplantae; phylum Streptophyta; class Magnoliopsida; order Gentianales; family Rubiaceae; genus Gynochthodes; species Gynochthodes officinalis. The sequence goes on from CM034620.1 coordinate 7,999,668, forward strand.
GGAAAGGCAAGGGAAAAGCTTCTTTAGGCAAAAAGCCAAAACTTAACCAACATGGGAAAAGAAAGCGTCATTTTAAGAAAAATATCTCAAAAGTGAAATGTTTCAATTGTGGCAAAAAGGGTAACTTTGCTAGTGGTTGTATCGAGCCAAAAAAGGTAAAAACCCTTTGTACTTTTGAAAGTACAACTTATGTATCAAATTCTATTTTTTTAACTGAATATCATCCTTTGTAGACTTTAGACTCAGGCACTACAGACCATGTAGCGAAGGACAGAGATGCCCTCGTGGAGTTCCGACGAGTTCCAAAGGGGACAAAGTGGATATATGTAGGAAACAACTCCAGAGTTGAAGTTAAAGGAATTGGCACATGCCAATTGAATATGCGTGGTGGTCACACACTATTCCTACATGATATACTTTATGCTTCGGAAATTCGTCAGAATTTAGTTTCTGCGTTGGTTTTAGTCAAGCTTGGTTTTAATTTGAACTTTTATATTAATGGTATTGACTTGTCATTAGGAACAAGTTATTATAGTTATGGATATTTTTTTTGGATGATTTTATTGTGTTGGATATTTCCTATAATAACGTTAATATATGTTATCTTTATTCACGTCTTCTAATTCTTATGAAAATGTTGTGAACATATGGCATTCTAGACTTGGTCACATTGGCCAACATAGAATGAAAAAGTTAGCTAAAGAGGTCTTATTGGGCAATATTGAAAGCGTCGATTTGCCTATTTGTGAGTATTAAATCAACACGAAAACCATTAGGAAAGGAACAAGAGTTGAGATTCCTTTGCAATTGATCCATTACGACATCTGTGGTCCAATGAATGGAAGAGCAAGGCATGGGGTTATATACTTCATCACATTTATAGATGATTATACTCGATTTGATAATGTCTATTTGATTTCTCACAAATCTAATGCATTAAGTTGCTTTGAGAAATTTATGAGCATGGTAGAAAATCAATTAGACAAGAAAATAAAAGCACTAAGAACTGATCGAGGTCGTGAATACTTATCTAATTAGTTCAGAGATATTTGTGATGAAAAGGGAATAGAACGATAATTGACTTTTCTTGGGACTCCTCAACAAAATGGTGTTACAGAGAGAAGAAATAAAATCCTATTTGAAATGGTTAGATCTATGATGGCACAAGTCAACTTACTAATTACCTATTAGGGTGATGCATTATTAACTGCTGCCTACATACTTAACCACATGCCTACTAAATCAGTTACTTCCACTCCATATGAGTTATGGACAGATCGAAAACTCGATTTGAGTTTTCTCAAACCTTGGGGTTGTGCTGCCTATACTCACGATACCTCAAACAAATATGGAAAATTGGGTGTAAGAGGTAAAAAGAGTATTTTTATAAGATACTTAGAGCACTCCAAAGGGTATGTGTTTATAGGTGAGCAAGATAGTAAGAGTATAATTGAATTTGAATCACGAGATGTCACATTCTTAGAGAAAGAATTTCCTAGAAAGGGCAAAATAGGTGAAAACCTATCTTTATATGAAACTCTGGAACAAGATAATAGAATTACTCCAATAGTATGAGTTAACACACCATCATCATCTTAACCACTTGATGAGATGATACCACAATTATCCACCATTATCTAATCTAAGTGGGAGCATTATAGAGCATGATGAGTTACAAGGTGAACAACTTTCTGTACGACGATCAAGTCATAAAAGTGTTCCTCGTTGACGTTTTGACATTAAAGAGGAAGCTTTCATGATTGTCCCACAAGAAAATGATGAGCCAAGGAATGCAAATGAGACTCTAACATGCCATGATAAGGAAAAATGGATACAAGCAATGGAAGAAGAGATAGAGTCAATGAGATCAAACCAAGTTTGGGAATTGGTTGACCTCCCAAAAGAATGCAAAGCCATTGGAAACAAATGGGTTCTCAAAATAAAGTGTAAAGCTAATGGCTCACTAGAAAGATACAAGACACGTCTTATAGTGAAAGGGTATAATCAACAGGAAGGAATCGATTATGAAGAAACTTTTTCCCCTGTTGTGAGATTTACCTCAATTCGTCTTATCTTAACTATAGTGGCAAGTATGGATCTTGAATTACATCAGATGGATGTAAAGACTACTTTTCTTAATGGAGAATTAGAAGAAGAAATTTATATGGAACAACCTGTTGGTTTCATCACAAAAGGCCAAGAACAAAAGGTATGTCGACTTTTAAGATCAATATATGGCCTTAAGCAGTTGTTGAGACAGTGGTATATACATTTTCATAATGCCATAATAAAATATGACTTTGTCATAATTGACAAAGATCATTGCGTATATATCAAAAGATCAATATGTGATCTTATCATTAGATGTTGATGATATACTTATTACTGGAAACAATAAAGAGTTTATAAATACAGTGAAGAATTGGTTATCTTCCAATTTTGAAATGAAAGACATGGGTGAAGTTGCATATATTCTTGGAGTTAAGATTTTAAGAAATCGTTTAAAGAAATTATATCTCTTTCACAAGAGACATATAAATAAAATCCTTGAACGATTCCATATACAAGATTGCAAACCCATAGATACTCCTATTGCAAAAGGTGAAGGTTTTATCCGTAAATTGTGTCCTAAAACTCCACAAGAATAGGAATGAATGAAACGTGTTCCATATGCTAATGCTGTTAGAAGCTTGATATACACTATGATGTGTACAAGACCTGACATTTGTTTTGTAGTTAGAATGGTGAGTAGATACCAATCCAATCCAGGTCAAGCACATTGGGTTGCCATTAAAAAGATATTGAGGTATCTGAGAGGTACTGCGATTATTCACTGTGTTATCAAGGAAGTGATCTAAACCTTGAAGGCTATAATGATGCTGATTGGGGAGAAGATTTAGATGAGAGAAAATCGACCTTTGGATTTGTTTTCTTACTAAATAATGGCACCATATCTTGGAGTAGTAAGAAACAAACATGCATAGCCTTATCAATAATGGAAGTTGAATTCATGGCACTTTCAGTAGCAGTACAAGAGGGTGTTTGGCTTAAAAGATTTTTTTATCACTTAGGTATTGCTGAACATGCTACAAATCCACTTTTGGTTAACTGTGATAGCCAAGCATCAATAGCATACACCAAGGATCTTAAATTTTATTATAAGACCAAACACATAGATACCAAGTATAAAAGACATGGTTGCACAAAAGAAAATGAATGTATAGTAAATATTTACGCATAGAATGATAGCAAATTCTATGACAAAACCAATTCCTAGAGATGTGTTTCTTAGTAATGTGAAATCTCTAGAATTGCGTAAAAGTTAATGTACTGAATATTTTGTATTTCCCAAAAAGTTCATAATTTAATGATATTTTCTTATTACTGCCTAAGAATTTATTCAACATTTATGCATATTAATGCTTAGTGCATTATATTATATTATCGAGAAAGTATGTTAGATAGATGGAAGATTAGACCACTCACACCGGTAATCCCCTCTATTACTGCATGATAAATAAAGATGAGACAATTTTAAACTTATTATCTAGGTGATAATTGAGAGCTCAAGTTTAAAATATGAATTTCCCCTTAACAAAGTGTTAAGACAAGGTCATAATATTGATTATGTTTGAAAGTCAAATAACTCACATATTTCACTTTATGTCTTTAATGCCATATGTGAGTTCTGATGGATTGATACTTAAAAAGGAGTATATATGTGAACTCAAGTTAGACATTGTGAATGTATGAACTATCATATGTATGGTATTAAGTGTAAAGATATACGCTCTATGAGAAAGGAGAAAAATATCGTAACACATATTTCATACTACGTATGCCTGATTCAACCACTGTGCGTTGGTGAAAGTTTTGATCTCAACTTTCAAGCCGTGTGAGACTTATGAGGATGAGATTTTCTCAAATGAGTGCCCTCATGACTCTTATCTTATTCTTAAAATTTTTATTCAATGTTTTCTATCTTAGAATATTGTCGACGATCATGAATGATACGATCTAACGGGACATTTCTAGAAAAGCAAATTGAATTGAAATTGGGAGATTGAAGAAAGATAAAGATCAATTTGTTATTTGTCACATTCTATTTTGTATTCACAGGTCGACCAATTATGATTATTTTGAGTTTAATCATAATTGTGAATACAATATATAATATTTAAAGAGATCAAGAGAAATATAATATGACTGATTGGTCTAGAGTACTGCATACAAGATCTACTCTAAATAATTATGCCCAAATTTGAGCTGCTATAAATTCCTAACAGATGTATGGCAATGATCTCTCAGTGAATGTTGGTCGCACGGATTATTTTCTTGTATGAACTTTGCACAGAAGAGAGAGTTATGGTTTGCCCATCATGGGCAAATGGGAGATGAAAAAAACCACCCACTTTGAGGCAACTCAACCCACATTGCCCATAAACAAGAAAACTACAAAGGCAGTTAAAGTTTTGTTTTTTCAAATGCTGCAAAAACAAAAAGAAAAGTATAAGAAGAAAAAAGAGAAAAAAATTTTCTGTAGAAATGAAAAAAAAAAAGAAAAGGAAAAAGGAAGAAACCTTCTATCACTCTCTCAAAGTGCAAAGAAAGCATTCAATCTGTGGATAGTAAATACGGTTCATCATGTGATCTTATTCAGATCGATGATACAAGTAAGTTTATCTTTGGTACAACACAATAGTTTTTCCGCATGTATTTTGTATACAAATTTGGAATCTGTTTCCTACACTTTATAAACATCATAACTAATGTAACTAACACTAACTAACTTGTCTTGACCTCTTTTATTACAATTAGACACCATTTTTCTAATAATAGGCTTTGCCTATGACAATTATCTATCCCATATAAAGAAAATCTTGTCCTCAAGATTTGAATTGAATTAGTGATGAATGACTTACTGATCTTCCTATGGGTAGGGTCTCCTTTGTGAGTGTAGGTTCCTCTCTCCAAGTGAAGAGGAGGATGTTGCTTTTGTGGGGGCATAAGTTTTAATTTTTCAGTCATTATCAACTAATAAGCACACAGTTAGGATCTAAAAGTCAGTATAAAACCTTAAGCATACACTAATCTTCTTTCTGAAAACCTTGTCACTCATCATTAGTATATTTGCTGTATGATTAGAACAATGATTAGTCTTAACATGAACTTTTCCAAGCTTCAAGAAGTCATTAAGGATACTCTTTTTCAATGTCTTCGACTTCTTCTAATCTCTTAACTGAGCAAGTCGAAACATAGAACATTTTTGTTTCTGCTAATCGAACAAGAAATCATTACTAGATACGTTCTTTTCTTTCTCAGATCTATTACCGTATCACCAACCTGAGCCTTCTTGGCCAGCACCTCTGTGCAGTAATTGTTCATAACAGATCTGCATTACGACAATCCTTACACTCTAATTTCTCACCTCTCATTCTTGTTGTTTCTGATTCTTTTAGGAAGGTAATCAACTTGTGGGTTTGACAAGCTGAAGATGGATAGTGGGAACCCTCCAAATCCGATGTGTGCAGTCTCCGACTTGATGCAAAGGCTGGAGCTTTCCAAAGAGGAAACGGGAGTGATAATCCAAGAAAAAGATGTTAAAAGCAGCATGGAATAATGCTCCAAAAGTCTAATAGGGCAAATCTTTGGGGAAAAGAAAGCGAATTTCACCGGTCTAAGGAGCGTATTGGAAGGAATCTGGCTAACTAGAAGTCCCTCCAAAGTCTGAGAGTTAGATCCTAATATGTATTAGTTTTTCTTTAGCAACAAAGAAGATAAATTAAGGGTACTACAAGGCAAAAGGTGGGTGTTTGACCAGCAGTTTGTCATTCTCAGGGAGTGGATAGATAATGTTCTACTCCAGGAACAAAGTTTTCATATGGTGGAGTTGTGGATTCAAGTGTGGAATCTTCCACCTCAGTGGATGACAAGAGAAACTAGCTTCCAACTACAGGAAATCTTCTCAAAAGTCCTTGATGTTCTCATTCCAGATTCGGGCAGTAGTATGAGAAGATAATGAAAATATGAGAGCCAAGGTTGAAACAATCAACTATCCAGCCAAGACTACTCAACCAAATTCAAGAGAGATAAATCTAAGAGCACAAGTTGGATGTTTAGTTGAGAATTCACCTATGACTAGGCATTGGAGGGCTTATGATTAGGTCAAAAAATTAAGAGAATGCAAGCTACTTTAGCAATACTTATAACTAAGTTAATTGAAGCTCAAGAAACTAAGGCAGTAAGGAAAGCAAGGAAGACTTCCGAACTTAGCTCATTATTTGTCATTCTAGTCATCCATGAAGAATCAAGAATGAAGGATTGAGTGTGGCTGATTTTCACTTGTGTAATCAAGATCCTTAGGCCACTTCTCATCACAATCCAAGTTCAAATTTGGAAGGTTCTAATTCGGAAGTTTGCAACTCAATTCAACCGCCAGCCCTCTAGCAAATACAAACCACACTTGGATTCAGCTTTAAGCAATATTAAGTTTAGGCAACATTGTGTTGTTTCTCCTTCATGACCAATGGCACAGCTGTGATGATTAGAGAAGCTTCCAAATCCATATCCATGATGAATTAAAGAAGCTTCTAAATCTGAATAAGAAAGCTCCCAAGCAGCCAAACTAAATCCAATCAACACTTGGATTAGTTTTAGGCAACTTTGTTTTATTTCCTTTTATTAGATTAGGAGTCTTTTAGTTTATTTCCTTTTTCTTAGATTAGGAGTCTTTTTTTTTAGTAATTAGTTTCCTAAAAGGCAAGGAATTCTAATCCTTTTAGAGGAAAGACTTCCTCTTAGCTGCACATTGTAATCTATAAATAAATGCCATTCAGCCTCAAGAAAATATAGATTTGATTAATTACAAACCAGAGAGCTTTATTGCTTTTCTTTGAGTTCTAGTTTAGAACTTTTTTGAGTCTTTGAGGATAGCCTCTTAGGTTCATGTTTAAGCTATTTTGTTGAGTTTCTTTCCCTCAACAATCTAATTATGCCGATTGGTTCTAAGGATAGTCCAATTCGCAACTTTGAGTTTTGGATAATTCTTCGGGTGTCAAGTGAACAAAAGCAATGTCCTTCTTTAATCTTTGAGTTGTTGTCTTGTTAAAGGAAGAGTTAGTTCAACCTAGAGGATGATACTAGGACCTACACTCTGGTATATGTTCAAATTTTAATCTTTGGTTTAAGATTCGTATCAGAAGATGCATGAAGATCTTAGCTTTAGTTGATTTGAGCATGTCCCTATTGAGAGACACATGGTTGAAATTGCGGAATAAGAAATGCTAGACCTCATTTGAGTATGAAAACATGGCTGTTTTTTGTTATAATTGTGGCAAAGTTGGGCTTTTGGAGCATATATGTGCTGCTAGAAGGGTTGACTTGGGAGAAAATAAGCTGCGTGAGGACCAATTTGGAGAATGGCTGAGAGTTGCTGGAAGTAAGCCTAATACTAGGGTGAGAGGGGTTAAGATTACTTTGTAATCCCACGACATCCCTATCAGCCAATTTCAAAAAATCAATTTGATGAGATCCTGTTTTCAGGCTTAGAATCACAAGCTCCAAGCCTAGATCATGAAGCTGCTACTCAACCATTGATGAGAAGGGGTAAGGCTAGTTTAGATCCTCAAATGTATAAATCTCAGACAATTTTTATCAAACACCTTGATATGGCTGCCCAAACTTCAGACATGGCAATGAATGCTCCAACTCCAACTAATGCAGCTGTAGCCCAATTAATAAAGGTGGCTAGTGTGGAGCAGGAGGAACACATGCACGGAAGGCTTAGTTTTGATGTCAGGGAGCTATATGATGGAGCTCCAACATGGAAGCAACTGGAGAGTGCAACAAATGTGACTTGCGGTACAATACCACATGAGCATGAATCTTTGCTGCAGGGAAGACTATTAGTGGTAACCACTAGTTCTGGCATGCAGCAAGAGGTGATGAAGTTAGACGGCCAAAAAAAGGAGAAGGAAGTTGGCACGGAAAAAGTTGATGTAGCACTAATTAATGTCCCAGTTAGAAGTGCGATGGTAGGCCAGCCTAAAAAGGAGGCTTCTTACAAAACTAAGAAAGTTGAAGTCTCAACTCGGAAGACCAAGGAAAGCAGACAAGGTAGAAAATGAATAAGAATTGGAAACAAAGCTAGAAGAAAGGTTGAACTTAGAGGCAATGTAGCTATAGGGTGTAAGTGAACTTGGTAGTTTCAAGATGAAAGTCAAAATTTAGAGAAAATGAAGGACCAATCCCATAAAAAGTCAAGAAGTGAAGGGCAAGACACTGAAAACTCATCCATGGTGGTGGTGACCAGCCAAGAGTGGTCCCAATATGAACAATAAAAGTTTGTGTGTGGAACTGTAGAGATTTGGGAGAACCCTTAATGGTTTCCCAGTTGAGGGAGATTGTTTGTTCCCACCTTCTTGAATTAATATTTCTTTTTGAAACAAAGAAAAATTAGAAGTTTGTGGTTACTGTGTGCTAAAGCTTAAAATACCATGAAAGATAGAGAGTAGTAGAGCCGGAGGGTACAAAATGAGGTCTACTAGTACTTTAGGATGAAAATATAGGTATTAACAAGATAATATCCACTAGTTTTTGCATCCAAATGGAATGTGAGGTCAAAGGGGAGAATAGAATATTTTGGGCTATTTTTTTGTATGCTAGTACAGACAGCAAGATAAGACAAGAACAGTGGAAGTACTTAAAGCAACAAAGACAAGGTTGGGGAGACATGTGGTCTTGGGAGGAGACTTTAATGATATCTTAAGTCCTGGAGAGAAGAAAGGATGGAGGAAAAGAACAGTGGCAAGTTGTCAACCTTTTTCAATCATTTGTAGGCAACATGGAGATGGGAGAAGTAAGATGTATGGGTAGGGGCTTCACATGGGCTAACAATAGAGAAGGGGAAGGATTTGTGGAAGAAAGGCTAGATCAATTCTTTGGCTCCCCCGCGTGGTTACTCAGCTTTCCAACAGTAAAAGTCTTTTATGTGGAGAGGCAATCATCGAACCATTTTTTAATCCTAATGGACATTGATCCTAATGAGAAATGTGCTAATAAAATATTCATTTTTGATAAAAGATGGGTTAAAAAAGAGGAGGTGGGCAGACTAGTAGAAGCTATATAGCGATGAGCACAAAGCGGAACCCCGATGTATCAATTTTGCGCCAAAGTTGGACAATGCAGGGTGAAGCTATTAAGATGGAGCCAGCGGTATATGAACAATTTAGGCAAGCAAATAACAAGAATCAAAACACAAATGGAGTTCCTATCAAGTCAAGGGGGCAACAGAAACTGGCAAGAATTGGGCAAATTGAAAAAAGAGCTGCATAATGCTTATAGAGATGAGGAGGTCTATTGGAGACAAAAAATCAAGAATTCAGTGGCTTCAAGAAGGAAACAAAAATATGAAGTTTTGTCATGCCTCGACTATCAATAGGAGAAGGCAAAATACCATTGAAAGATTGTTGAAGGAAAATGGGAGTATTTGTGAAAGTAGTCAAAAAGTGAAGAATGAAATTCTAACATTCTATGACAAACTCTTCTATACCTCTAGTCTGAGTCTACGGCATGAAGATTTGGAGGGTATCCCACTGTCGATCACTGTAGCAGTGAACCATAGGCTCACAAGACCTATGGAAGAATCTGAAATCAAAGATGCTCTGTTCAACATGAATCCCAATAAGGCCCTTAGGCCATATGATATGACTGCCCCTTTCTTTTAGTCTTATTGGAATGTGATTAGTGTCAATTTGTGTAATGCTATAAAACATTTTTTTGAGCATAAAAGAATGCTCAAACAAGTGAACCACACATTAATCACATTGGTATCGAAAATTAAACATCCTGATTCTGTTGGCCATTATAGCCCCAGTAGCTTATGTAATGTTGTGTATATAGTCATATCTAAAATCCTAGCTGAGAGGATGAAAGTTTGCCTCCACAAATGCATTAGCCCTTACCAAGCTGCATACATTCTTGGGAGACAAATTTTAGATAATGTGGTTGTGGCGCATGAGTGCATACATACACTAAATGCTAAACATAAAGGCAACAAGGGGTGGATGGCCATTAAACTTGATATAGCCAAGGCGTATGATAGAGTAGAGAGGAGATTCTTGTGTGAGGTCCTTAGGAGAATGGGGTTTGCTGGTACTTTTATTGATTGGATATAGCAATGCATTAGTTCCTCAATGTTATCCGTTAACATCAATGGGAGGAAAATGTGTGTATATCCAACAGATTATGAGGATTAGATAGGGGGATCCATTATCGCCCTACATTTTCTTAGTAGTGTCTGAGGCATTCTCAAACATGATAAAGCAAACAAGCCTAAGGGAGGAATATAGGGGTATGAGATTCAACAAAAACGGTCCTCAAATCACAAACCTCTTTTTTGCAAATGACTCACTGCTCTTTTGTGACACAAGTTTGAAGCAAGTTAGAAGAATCAAAACTCTCTTATCCAATTACCATTGCTACTCTGGCCAGATGGTCAACTAGGAAAAATTCTCAATTTTCTTCAGCAAAAATATCCCAAAGTAGCACTCAAAAAACAAGTTCCTTAGTGTGGTTGGCAAGGAAGTGCTCATCAAGGTAGTAATTGATGCTCTTCCCACTTATGTGATGGCATGCTTCAAAATTCCAGAAGGAGCTTGTCAGCACATCATCAGTAATATCACAAATTTCTAGTGGGGAGACAAATGTGATGGGTGTAAAAAATCCATTGGAAAGTTTGGAAGGACTTAAATTGGCCGAAGAAGGATGGGAGTCTGGGTTTCAAAAATATACTGTTGTTTAATGATGCACTCATTACAAAACAACTTTGGCGGCTCATTACACAACTGAACCTTCTTATGAGAAAGGTAATGAAAGCCAAGTATTTCCTGAAAGGTGGTCTAATGTAAACCTCGCTTAAAACCAGCGCATCATGGCTATGGAAATGTTGGATGAGAGCCCAATATATCCTCAAAATAGGGGCCATTTTCCAAGTGTGAGATGGAAAATCAATTTGAATATAGGAGAAGCCCAAGATTCCAAGAAGATTATTTTTCAAACCAATAACATTTCCTATTCAGAGAGAAAAGGCTACACAAGTAAGTGAGCTTTTGAAAAACAGTGGTGATAACTGGAATGAGGAACTAATATGCCAGATCTTTAATCGGTCAGATGCCGAAGCAATAGTGAGTATCCCCCACCCAAGAGAAAGTCAAAAAGATCAAAAAGATAAACTTGTGTGGCAATTGACAAAACATAGCAACTACACATTATAGTCCCCCTACCAAGAAGCACTCAAGGGACACAAGGAGGTGGTTCAACAACCAGAGAATAGCTCAGTGAGGGGAGCAGTGAAACTGGTCTGGAAGAGAAGTTAGAAGCTTGGCATCAAAGGGAAGCTCAAGCACTTCATATGGAGATGTTGGTATAGCATCCTTCCAACAAAAGATTAGTTATTGAAGAGAGGCATTCAAGAAGATCCTACATGCAATATGTGCGGTGAAATTGAGGAGAACCTAGAGCATATCTTGCTATACTGTCCAAGGGCAAAAAATGTGTGGAAATTGGCTTCGGTATGGTGGGAAGATCAAAAAGGAGACGAGTTAAGTTTCAAATAATAATGGCTCAGTATACATAGTGGGAAATAGGATACTCAATGGCAAGACAGAGTAGAACTGACAATATATATCTTATGGATGCTTTGGAAAACACGGAATTTATGGATCTTCCAAAAAGAATGGGAAAAAAAAAGGGAAGTGGTAGATCTCGCTCTAGCGGAATGGTTGGAATATCTGGAAGTGAGCAAGATGGAAGGCAAACAACTCTAAGAGAAGTGGATAGGAACTACTAACGTAGTTCAGTGGTCACTAACGTCATTAATAGGTAATCTCTAGGTTAAGGCAATGACTATAATGGAATGAATACCTAGTCACAATGAATACTGGATATTATCTACATTATAGTCCACTGAGGAGTAAAATGATCAAATAAGTAGTGTGTTTTTGTTCTTGTTTGATGATATTGTTGATATTCGATTCTTTTTGCCTCATAGGTTTGATTATTTACAGATAGGTAGTAAGATGTATAGAACTTGCAAAGGATATGCACATCATAACTGTCACACTTAGTCTTGCTGCAAGAGCTAAGGCCGTCATAGCCAACAGGCAATGTTGTATATGTGACAATTTTGACATTAAATATATCTATCGTTTCTTTGGCAAAAAAAAAAACAAGACTTACTAATCTTCTCATTATTAACTTGTAGGCTCCAATCCCTTCTATATGACTAACTATTGCAACATGATATGGGCTATGATTAATTTAAATGTGGGCCTTACTTAAGATATGGGTTGTAATCGATTTGGACATGGCCCAAAATTAATTTAATAATTATTAATAATGACAAAGATTCTAGAAGAGACAAGGCGGACCTTTGCCTGTATTGCCCTCCAATCTGAAGTTGTTTCGGATAGTAAGGCTATGTTTGGATTCTGATTTATTTGAGAACTTTTAGATTGGAAAGTTTGAAAATTTTGGAGAAAAAAATCAGAGGGAAAATTTTTCAAAATTATGTGAGAAGAATTTACGTGGAAAAATTTGGATTTAAATTTTAAATTTTGAAATAAAAATATGTTTGGGTGTTTTATTTTTATTTGAGAAAGGTTAACTTTTTATAAATGAAAACAAAGTCCATACAAAAAGAATTCAACTTTCCTCAAAACTAGGTGAAAGTCAACAAAGTGGTAGTAAATTTTATGTGACCGAACAAATAGCCCAAGCAAATGATGACTTTAATAACACGATTACAACCTATTAGAAGGCGGTATTCTGCTTGACGACAGTCATCATTTAACCTTTGGAATATTGCTATCTTAGGGCTATAAATATTCTTGGATCAGATTTGGTAAAGGTTTATGAACTTACTTCATTTTCTTTCACTCATTATTACTTATAACTAATTTGATCGTCAGAGTGGTTTTTTGGGACCAAATACTCAAAATCCAACTCATATGTATTCTCATTGTAAGAATATAAAGCTTTAGCTAGCATTCTCAATTCGAATCGGGTTTCAATCCATATTAGTACTTTAGTTCGAACAGAGATTCATCATTAGTATCGTCTGTGAGGAACCCTTCTCTACCTATTAGTTTTACCAACCCTCTAATCGAAAGCACATAGTTTTGTCATAGTTGGAGAGAGCTTTTATGGAAGATCCAAAGCTTTTTCTCAACTGTTGTCTCCTCTTTCTTTTAAAACTATCTAAGGGAATCCCAGAGTTCCACTAGCATGACCAAGAGAGCAAACGGTGCATGACTTTGTTTCTAGCATTATGATCAATTATTTCAGATGTTTCAAGAATATCAAAATTGTCAATGGTTAGTTTTATCTCAGTACCCACCTCTGCATCATGGAGGAGGCCATTAACATGGAAAGAATCAACATCCTCAGCAACATCCATTGTCGCCACAATTGAGACCTGAGGAGTATTAACGTCCTTTGTTCTCATTGTCAAGGCCCGAACAATACTAATGCTAGGATGAACGCCCTTTACAGGAACCACACACAATTATAGGTATTTTGACAGGAGTTTTTCCTAATAGGGATCCAACATTTGGTACCTTTGATCCTTTGGTGCAACCTACACATTTTGTTTCAGTTATTTCTACTTACGCACTGCCTTTGAAGATTAAAATTTCACCTAATTTAGGTGTTTATGATGGTAGTACTAATCCAAAAGATCATCTCAATACCTATATTACAATTATGAGTCTTTATAATTTCCCAATGTCAATATGGTGCAAGTTATTTCCTTTAACCCTCAACGATAAAGCTCATTTGTGGTTCGAAGGTTTACCTATGAATTCTATGTCTTTTTTTAGTGATCTAGAGGCTCGCTTTAAAGCTCAGTTTTTGCAACGAAAGCGGTATCAAAAGGTCCACGTTGAACTCGTGAATATTAAACAAGGAGAGAATAAAACCTTGCAGCAATATATTGACCACTTTAATGATGGAAGTCTTCAGTTGGGAGAAATATTTGATATTTCATTATTACAGCATTCATAAATGGGCTGCATTCTGGAAAGTTTTATCGAGGCCTTCCCCCTTAAACTTTGCAGTCCTTTTTGGATCAAGAAAATAAGTTTTGCTAATGAGGCAGATGAGAACAAAAGGGATGCTGAGCACAAAGATAAAAATAAAGCTAAAGATGCAGCAAAGAAGAATGATCTTGGGGAAAAAATGAGTGTTTTGGTGGTCAGATTGGACTGGGACGTCTCATTACAATAATCGTTCCAAAGATACCTTTACTCATTTGATTAAATTTCCTAAACAAATTCTCACTAGTGCTGTAGATCAAGGAATATTACGCCATTTGTTACCAATGCAAGCACCTTTGTATAAAAGATCAAAAGAATTTGGGTGAATTACATCTACTACCCCTGTAGTTCATGTAAATTACCAATCGAACCTCGAGATTTGGTAAAACTACCAATACCCCCTTAAATTTAATAAATTCATAACATTTAACCCCTTTAATCAATTAAATTCATAACATTTAACCCCCTTAAAGTCATAACATTTAGTCCCCTTAAGAGAGTATTGGTAGTTTTACCAAATCTCAAGGTTTGATTGGTAATTTACATGAACCACAGGGGTAGTAGATGTAATTCACCCAAGAATTTTATTGCGACTTTCATGAGGATCATGGACATTACACATACAGCTGTGTTGATTTAAGGAGAGAAATTGAAATGTGCATTCGTGATGGTCGATTATGACAGCTTGTCAAGGAGGTTACGAGGTCAAGTTGGAGGAGTGGATGGACTCTGCCATTCAAGAAGGATTTCACGCAACGGTCTAGATTAGACGATTACACACAACCTAATTGGAAACATCTAGATGGTATGGATAAAAGACTGGCAGCGAAGATAGACTTGATTGAACCAATGGGAGGAGTTCCAAAGATATTTGCTGTAAAGCTCGTTACTGACATATTCTGAATTTCAAAAGAGAAACTCGATGTCTTGCTCCCAAAGAAACTATTACTTTTTTCCATTGATGATCATGTTCTAGAACGGATTCCAGCTGTGGATGCCACAACCATCCCTATTTGAGTTGCAAATACTATAGTTCATTGAATCTGTGTTGATGGAAACAGTTCTACTAAAATTATATATTGGCCATGTTTAAGCAATTGGCACTTGATGTTCAGGCTCGGTTGTAACCGGTGTGCATTCCGTTGGTGGATTTTGCAAATTGAGTTGTGTGGTCTCAAGTAATTCTTAATCTACCAGTTTCCATTGGAGATTATCCCGTAGAAAAAACTATATATGTGCAATTCTCCATGGTCAAAGTGGCTTCACCATACAACTTGCTCTTGGGTCAGCCCGCTTTGGGAAAACTAAAAGATATTCTTTTTACCTTGCATTTAGTTTTAAAATTCCCCACTGCTGATGGCATTGCTACTATTTGATTGCTTTAAAGGATTCTTTTGGATTGCTTTAAACGATACAACTCACAATACAGAGCAAACCAAGCGTCCACTTGAACAAGGAGGGAGCCAGGAGTGACTACCTAAGGCAGTGTGTTTAAGCCAAGTTCTTGAAACTAAACAACATCCTATTGCAATGTCAAGTCCAGTTGAAGAAATAGTACTCAACCCTAATAAGCCAGATGATCTTGTATATATGGGTAAAGATTTGCCCTTCTCAGTAAAAGAAAGTTTTATGAATTTGTTGAAGGAGTTTTTTGATGTTTTTGCTTGGGAGGTAGCAGATATGACTGGTAGACCCACTTCTTTGGTTACACATAGGTTAAATATTAGTCCATACGTGAAACATGTGCAACAAAAGAGATGCCTCTTTGCTCCAAAACTAAATCAAATTATCAATGTGGAAGTGGACAAATTACTCAAAGCGGACATTCTTGTTGAGGTAAAATATCCTACTTGGTTATCTAACCCTGTGCTGGTGAGGAAACGAGATGTTACATGGTGAATGTGTGGAGATTATACTGATTTGAATAAAACTTGTCCAAAAAATTGTCATTCTTTGCCTATTATAGATCAGAAGGTGGATGCATTGATTGGATTTTGGATTAAATGGTTCCTAGATGCCTATAAAGGTTATCATCAAATTTTAATCCATCCTGATGATGTAGAAAATACTGCTTTCATCACGGAACATGGTGTCTATTGTTAGAAGAAAATGTTTTTCTGCTCAAGAATGCTAGAGCCACATATCAAACGTTTAGTTGACTGTGTTTTTCAAATGCATATGGGCCACAATACGAAGGCCTATGTAGATGATATGCTAATCAAGAGTCGAATTGAACATGACATGCTTGATGACATTTGGGAAACTTTTCTAACTCTATGAAGTGTCAACATGAAACTCAACCTCAAGAAGTGCACCTTCGAAGTTTAGGTTGGAAATTTTTTGGGGCATTTAGTGTTCGATGTGGGGATTGATCTCAATCCAAAGAAAGTTCAGGCTATTCTTGATATGTCTTCTCCCAGAACACTTAAAGGAGTGTAATCTCTCAATGGAAAGTTAGCTGCATTACATCGTTTCTTGTCTCATGCTACAGAGCGTGCCTTACCATATTTCAGCTATTGACGAAGCGGATGAGAGTGAAAGGATCGTTTCAACGGACTGCTGCTGTTGAAATTGCATTTCAAGCATTTAAGCAACATTTAGCTCACTTGCTGTATCTAACAACTCTAGTAGTTGGAAAAACTTTATATTTATATTTGTTTGCTACAGAAGAAACTATTAGTGTTGTACTTTTTTGTGAAGATAGGGTGGTACAAAGACTTTATTATGTTAGCAAAGATTTACAAGGTACTGAGCAATGATATTCCAATATAGAAAAGCAAGTTCTCGCTTTTATACATGTAGCATGGGGACTCTGACATTATTTTCAGACCCATTCTATTATGGTGTTAACTAATCAGCCACTTCGATAGTTTCTTTACAAACCTTAGGCTATGAGCCATTTGGTTAAATGGGCCATTGAATTGAGAGAATATGACATTTCCTTTTAGTCTAGAAAAGCTATAAAAGGACAAGTACTTGCAGATTTCATTGCGTAAATGCCTTTATTATTACAAAGTGGGAGTCTTTAGTCCGGAAAGGAACAACCTTCTCAAATATGGACATTATATGTGGATGAGGCATCAAGCATAATTGGAGCAAAGGCGGGTCAACTTTTGGTTGACTCGCAAGAAAATGAATTGGCATATGCGATAAGATTTGCATCCCAACCTCCAATAATGAAGCTGAATATGAAGCTCTCATCATTATATTGCAATTGGCTCATAAAATGGGCGTGCAAAGGTTGCACATCTATGGTGACTCTCAACTGGTTGTGCATCAAGTAAATAGACAATATGAAGCAAAGAATTCTATAATTGCTCACTATTTAGCAAAGGTACATAAGCTATTTGCCTTGTTTGAATCTTATCAATTAGAAAAAATCTTAAGAGCAAAAAATTAGTGGGCTAATGCTTTAAGCAAGCTAGTCTCTACAATAGATGTCCCTATATCTTGAGAGGTTACTGTTAAGAAGCTTGAACAACGGAGTATTGGTACTCAGCCTGTGCTCGTTATGGTTAAAGATGTGGGTGATACTTGGATGACTCCTCTGGTCGAATATTTGACAACGGTATAACTGCCTAAGGCATTAGCTTGGTCCATCCACATATGCACTACGAAGTATGCATTAGTTGATGGGATTCTGTGCAGAAGATTTTATCTTATGTCGTGGCTCCACTATTTAGCCCGGCTTAAGCGGAATATGTGTTAAAGGAAATTTATCACAGAGCATGTGCCAGTCACATTGGTCCTCCAAGCTCTTGCACAAATGGCAATGCAGCAAGGTTATTACTGGCTAACCTTACATAGAGATGCAAATGCCTTAATCCAATCTTGTGATTAGTATCAGTGCCATTTAGTGTTACAACGACTTTCTCAAATTGATATGGTGCCTATTATTAGCCCTTGGCCATTTTATCAATAGGGAGTTGATATTGTTGGACTGTCTCGGAAGCTCCAGGAAGGTTCAAGTCCTTGATTGTAGCTGTCAACTACTTTACAAAGTAGGTAGAAGTAGCACAACTATTAACAATCACTGGGAAAAATGTGTTAAAGTTCATTTGGAGGAATATTGTTTGTCGATTTGGAACCTCTTATCCTTATCAGTGATAATGGGAAGCATTTGCAAAAGATCCAATTTTGGAGTTGGTGTGCTGAGCTTAATATTCAATGAAGGTTCACTTCGGTAACGCACCCCAAGACTAATAGTCAAGTTGAAGTCACAAATCGAATCTTTTTACAAGGTTTCCACACTCGGTTAGAGAAGGCTAAGGGAGATTAAGATGAGAAGTTATCTAATGTCCTTTGGACTTATCGAATCACACCCAAAGTAGCGACAAGAGAAACCTCGTTTAGCTTAGTCTATAGAATGGATGCCGTTATTCCAGCAGAGATTGGACTACCTACTATGCGAATAATTGATTATAATGAAGATGAGAATGTCCAAGAGTTGTGACATAATCTTGATGCTTTGGAGGAAGGCAGAGAAATCGAAGCACTGCGGCAAGCTAAATAGAAGCAGATAATCGCTCAACACTATAATTCTCAAGTACAGTATGCCTTTATTTGGTCTGGAGATTATGTACTTTGCAAAAATGAAGTCAGTAAAATTGAAAGACATATCAAATTAGATCCCCAATGGGAAAGACCCTATAAGGTTGTGAAAGTATTTGGATCCGACAGTTGTCGTCTGGAAACTATTGATGGCAATGATGTTTTGAGAACATGGCATATAACTAATCTTAAGCATTTTTACTTTTGAATGTTTTTTTGCTTAATGTTGTATAGTGGCTAAGAGTTGTCTTTCAGTGTTGTCTTTTGAGAAAGGAGGAACTAGTTGGTCTACCCCTTCTTAAAGGATTAGAAATCCTAATTTTGTGTAGTCCAGCTAGTTGGTCTACCCCTTCTTAAAGAATGAGAAATCCTAAGTATGTATAGTCTATTGGTTCACTTTTATTTAAGGGATGAAATGAAATCCTACTTTTTTTATTCAGTTTGAAAATTGTTATAAGAAATGAAGTTTCAAAGATGTCTGTAATGCGGATGAAAAGAAATCCACTCATAAGCAAAGTGAGAAAAAGCGTCATTTATAAATCCATAAAGCAAAAGATTTACAAAGAAAGCTATGGCAGATCATAACTCAATATTTCATTTATTGTCATATTTGGATTGGCAGCAAATACATCATAAAATTTAAAAGATGGCTTCCGAATGGCAGGTCTTGAAAGGCTACATTCATTTCCTCCTCAGCATTAGGGTCGAATTGAAGGACTTGGCTTGGAGAGATATGATTAAAATATCGTTCTCTGAGCTTTTCTATTAATTCCACTTTGAAGGCCGCTTGTAATTTGGAACAAGACTCCCAAACCATAAGTCGAACTCATACTCTCCAATGAGTTTGTTGAAAAAAAGCTCGCAATCTTTGGTCATGAGAAATTTTTCTTATTTGCTCTGACCAATCCCTTCTAGTCATAGCATCTTAGAGGTTCGAAATCTGCCTTTGCGATTCTTACTTTGCTTGTTGCAAACATTTTCCTTTTTGGACCAAAGTAGCTTTTAGTTGTTTCACTTCTTCTTTTACGCTCTTTTGCTATTCTTTGGCTTGGCTAGTGAGGTTAGCTTGGAAATTTCATTGTCACATGCACGAATTTCCTTTTTGCAGTACTCTTCTCACTCCACGAATAAGGTTATGATATCCCTCAACTTTTCACTGGACTGCTTCAATTGGTTAAAGTTGGTATCTTTTATTTCCAGCAGCCTCTGAGTGCATCCTGCAACAAGCGCA
This sequence comes from Gynochthodes officinalis, assembly GCA_020080225.1. Classification (NCBI taxonomy): domain Eukaryota; kingdom Viridiplantae; phylum Streptophyta; class Magnoliopsida; order Gentianales; family Rubiaceae; genus Gynochthodes; species Gynochthodes officinalis. The sequence continues at coordinate 8,019,543 of CM034620.1, forward strand.
GCCTATAGAAAAGGACATATGCACTTGTTAGAGTGCAACACCAGGTCATTTATATTTACTAATATTTAGTTCTATTCCGTTACCTTTGTAGCCAACTTATTTATTTTGTGTTTAAGGTTGAGAGTCTTGCTGTGGGAGGCAATGCGTTCGCCATCCACTCAACTCTAACTATAATACTTGATAATTTTATATTGGGATGTACGTTCTTCTATCCTGGAATGAATAGATCTGGGCTTATGGAGCGATTGGACGAACCAGAAGTTTGTGTTTCATGTTCTCCTTGAGAACCTATATAAGGGTTCTCAAGGGCTAGCTCATCATGTGCTTCTTTTAAGGCTGATTCCTTGCTTCTTTTTTGGCCAGTCCGAGGTGTTTGGCATTGGAGAAGTTAGTGTTTCCTCTTGGGCTACATAGGGAGGAATTGTTTTGACCTTGCTCCCCTGCCTTGGTTTCTCTTTTGGGTCACTACTCGAAGTGGATTTACCCACCAAAGTGGGTTGAAGTTTGGTCGCTTGTTGGGTTTTAGTACCTGGAGCTAAACTGGAAACTTATTTAGGTTCAACATCTGACTTTGAGCTACTGGCTTGGCCGAGAGGCAACTTTAATGTACTGATGAAGATTCATAGTTGCACAAGCACAATGACTCAAGTTGATTTTTTTTTTTCTAAAAAAAAAAAAAAATGAAGAGATAGGAAGATGAAAAGATATTGTGAATAATGAGGTGACGTGATAAGACGTGGCTTTGTAACGGTTTCCAATACATATAAGTGTGACAATGGTTTTCAAGATGTTATTATGTCTTGAAAACGCAAAAAATCGTATTTAAAAAAAGGCTACATTAAATGTAGTGACCGATAGGACTTCGAAGTAGGGGTGTGCAATTTTCGAATTAATTCGAATATCCGACCAAATTCGAAAAAAATCGAATCGAATTCTGATTTTCGATTTTCAAATCGAGTTGAACTCGAATTCGGTTTTCGAGTTGGTTTTCGAGTTTGGGGTCCTGAAACCAAAAACCGAACCGAACCGACTCGAAAACCGAATTTGGATTCGAAAACCGAATATGGATTTGAAAATCGAAAACCGAATATGGATTCGAAATTCGAGAAAACCGAATATGAATTCAAAATTCGAGGAAACCAAATTTTATACATATATATATATATATATGCATATAATTATATAATATAAAAAATATGCTTGATTGTATTTGATTTATTATATATGTGTGTGAAACTTTAAAAATTAAAAGAATTTGTAAAATAGTTAAGATGTGTATTACTGTATTTTAACTTTTTAATTTGCATTTTATTGTATACAACACAACACATATTTATAAATTATATACAAATAATGTGTATATTGGAAATGATTGTATACAAATAATTGTACTTCTTGTCATTAGTATAGTAAATTGGAAAAGATTAAATGTTGGAGAATATTAAATGTAAATTTATTAAAAATGTGTAAAATTATGAAAAAAATTGATAAGTAAATGAAAAAAGTGAGGAAAAATTATGTATATACTATATAGTATACAAATATGATAGAGAAAATCTCATTTCTCATCCAACCTAACTTATCCATGTCTCATTTGAACATATAACTTTGTAATTTAATAATAATAACCACAAAAGTGCAAATTAATTAGTGAGTAATAATTAGGCATTGGTTATTACTAACTTAATAATCACGAAGTTTTATTTATTTAGTAATTTTTACTTCTAACTTTTGCTAATTACTAATAATTCAAAACTCTAAAGTTTGAAATATAAAAAATTGCCAAATAATTGAATGTGTGGTTTTATTTACTTTTGAATTTATAATTGTTGTATAGAACACGTATTTATTTGTAAATCAGATACAAATAAAGTGTATGTAACGTAGATGGTATAAAATGTAAATATTTACTTCACTATATTACTACTTGATTTACATTACAATATATACATATGCTAATTGCTATATGGTAAAAAGATATATATAATTCTTGTGATTTTAGTTTTATTGAATTATTAACTAAGTAAATAATTCATAACTAACAAGTGTGATTTGATAATTGTAATATAATGGCATTGGTGTCCTAATTGAGTCATTATCTCATTGAGATATTAAAATCGTAATAATGATATTAGACTATTAGTACATTACATCATACAAGGAAAAAAAGAAATTTATTAAAAAATGTAAAAATTATTTAAAAATAAGATAAATATGTGGAAAAAATAGAGAAAATAACATGTGTAGTTTTGTACATAGGACTTATGACTTATGACAATACAAACTGTGCAATTATCTTATTTAATAACTCATCCCTATTTCATTTGAGTGTGTAACTTTATAATTAATCACCACAAAGTAATTAATGAATATTAATTAGATATTTATTATTATCAACTTACACAAATATGATGGCTCAATTCTCTTATTTAATAACTTATTCATGTCTTATTTGAGTGTATAATTTTGTAATTTGAAAATAATAACTTAACAACCACAAAGGCACAAGTTGATTAGTGAGTAATAATTAGATATTAGTTATTATTAATTTAATAATTTCAAAAGTTTACTTATTTACTTGTAATTTCTGTTAATTATTAATAATTCAAAGTCAAAAGTTTGAAATATCAAAAATTGCCAAATTATCAATATGTAGTTTTATTTACCTTTTAATTTGTAATTTATTGTATAGAATACATGTTTATTTATAGATCATGTACCAATAAGGTGCATCTTTGCATGCATATAATGTAACTATTTACTTATAAAACTAAGTGATATATATATATATATATATATATATATATATATATATATATATATTGAATTTGCTTCTCTAATAAGGTAATGATTCAACATTGATAGTTGTAAATTTATAGGTTAGTATCAAAATCAAATCATAAACAAGTGAATCTAATTTGAACAGCTGGAATAGTAACAATAAAAATGGCTCCCTCCTTGCCTCATTGGTGAGATTATATGATCAAACATCGTAATCAAAATATATTATTACTGACATGGCTATTGAAACATATACAATTTAGTATAGTTTGAAGAATTGATAACTATTAAATCATAATAGGAAAAAGAAATTTATTTAAAAAATGTAAAAATTATTTATAAGAATGATAAATAATTGAAAAAATATGGAGAATAACATGTATAGATTTTGTAGAAGAAAATTAATGGGAAAAAAGTTGATCATGATAAATTAACAATTATTTGGTAATCATGATAAATTAACAATTATTTGGTCATCATATGGAAATTATAATTGATCACTACTATTTTATTAATTCATCATATTAATATGAAATATTATATTAATTCAATAAATTTTGTATTGAAATATTGATGGTGCAATTGAAAAGAATAAATATATTTTGAGGATGTGATTGAATAAAATTAGATTTTTTTATTTTAAAATTAAAATAGAAATAAATTATGGGTATTATTATAATAATAACTATTTTAATTGGGCCATATTAAAAATAAAATTAATTTAGGTATAAATATGGGTTTGTAATTTTAAAAAATTAGAATTGAAATTCGAATTCGAATTCGAATTGGAAACCGAATTCGAATTCAAACCAAATTCGAATTGGAAACTGAATTCGAATTCAAACCAAATTCGAATTGGAAACTGAATTCGAAATTCGGTTTTCGGTTCGAATTCGAACCGAAACCGAATTCCGAATTCGGTTGGCTCGAATTCGAATTCCATCGAATTCGGTTCGAGTTTCGAGTTGGCCTTTGAAAATGGCCAACTCGAACAACCCGAACCGAACAACTCGAAAACCGACTCGATTTCGAAGCATACGAAGCAAGCTTGGAGTAAAATAGGTTTCGAGCGAGCATGCTTGAAAACAAAATTTGTTAACAAAAAGCTCAAAATAAATACTTTTCAGTCCAGTCACTTACTTCGGACATGAGCCAACACCTCTTGCCAAACTAATTTTTCGAATAGAGAAGGGGAACTCATGATATGGGCTCTGGTTAATTTAAATGTAGGCCTTAGATAATATATGGGCCACAATCGATTTGGACATGGCCCAAAATTAATTTAATAATTACTAATAGTGACAAAGATTCTGAAAAAGACAAGGTGGACCTCTGACCGTGTGTCAGGATTAAGAATTTCTTTATACAAAATGTTGTTGTATGATAAGTTAGTTATTTCAGTTAGTAACTGTTGCTTAGTTTGTCAGCTTGTAAGCAGCTTCCTGGAAGCTGCCGCTGCGTAGGTGCATAAAATAGGTAGAGCATAAGTGGATAAGGTAGCTTGGTTATCTGTTGTTTTCTTCCTTCTTAAGTTTCTCTCTCTCTTTTCTCTTCTTTATTCTGTCCTTATTTCAATTTTTGCATATTGAAAATATCTAGCCTTATCCTCTGGATTATTTCTGTTTTGTTGGTATTACAATTATTATTCTTTTCCTGTTCGTTTGTTACAAATGGAGGACCAGATAAGGAAGAATGAGAGTAGGCTTCAGGGGATGTCATCGGAAGTAAGGAGACAAATTGAGGAAGTGACTAAGGAGATGGGTTCGCAGATAGAAGCTAAATTAGAGGCGTGTGTCTCAAGCATGGATGCCAAAATAGCTGGAATCTATATAAACTTCTGGCCAGGGAAAAGAATGTCAACAGGAAAGAAGAGTCATCTATTGAGAGAAATCAGATATTACAGACTCCTCTACTGCCTACTCCACCGATCGACAACAAGTTTAATACTGGAGGAGATCAGGTGCTATACTGATGGAGAAAAAAGAAATGGGCAGAATGCCCTTACAGAGTTATCCTAGAATCGAGCTAAGCATTTTTTATGAAGATAATCCAAGAGATTGGTTGCGGAAATGTGACAAGTTTTTCAAATTGTGTCAAGTTGCAAAAAATATTAAACTGGATATTGTGGAGCTATACTTGGATGGGAAAACAGATGTATGGTTTCAGAGCTTCAAGAAAGTTAATGGAACTATCTCTTGGTCTGATTTTTCAGAAGCTTTAATGAAGCGATTTGGCCCGATTGGAGGAAGGAATGAAATCGAAGAGTTCAATGAACTGCAACAAAGCACTTCAATGCTAGAATATCAAGAAAAATTTGAGGAGTTAAGGGCTGTTATATTGTGCAAAAATCCAGGGTTTCCAGAAAAATATTTTATATCAAGCTTTATCAGTGGGCTAAAAGAGGAGTTGAAACAAATGGTAAGAATCATGAAACCTACAACATTACTTGGAGCATTTGAGGTAGCAATGTTGCAGGAACAAACCATTGAGTTGGTCTCAAAAAGGGGTAGAAATGAGATGAAGTTAGCTGCAGAAACTAAACCAGAGGTAGGGAAAAATCATAACATGGTCAGGAAGAAGTCATACAAGGTGCCATTGATCCTTACTCAGAGAAAAGAAGAAAAGATTCAGAGAATTTCCCCCCAAGAACTGCAATATTAGAAGAACAATAACCTTTGTTTCCGTTGTGGGGAGAGATTTTGGGCAGGATATCAATGTAAAATGAAGCAGTACAGCTTTATGATATCAGAAGAACAGGAAGAATTGGAACAAGGGGTTGCTGAAAAAGCCAATGAGGACATTGTACCTGTTGAAATGGAAGAATTATCACTCAATGCTTTATCAAAGAGTCTGTGGAGAAAAACAATTACCTTGAAGGGCATGATCAGGGATCAGGAGGTATATATTTTAGTAGATACTGGTTGTAGTAACAGTTATCTGAGTCAACCTCTAATGGAAAAATTGGGATTGTTTTCCCAGTCTATAAAGCCTTTTTCTGTGACTGTTGCGGATAGGAGAAACATATCTAGTTCCTTACTTTGTCCTCATGTAAAATGGAAGATCTAGGACTACTAGTTCAATTTGATCTGAAAGTGATAGAGTTGGGTGGCTGGGATGTTATTTTGGGTGTGGATTGGATGACACAGTATAGTCTTATCACTTTTGACTTCAAGGAACTGAATATTTAGTTAGAGCACAATGGTGAGAATTGTGTGCTCCAAGGTCATGTGCATCAACCTGAGATGAAGTTGATAATAGGGAAAGAGCTCAGAAAGCATTTGTAGTTGATAAAAAGGGAGCAAGTGAAGACACAACTAACAACAGAAAGGAGCAGAGAAGGGGAGGAACTCTTGAATGTCATGGAAGCAGCAGCCAAAGATACACCTGAGGTAATTTAGCACTTTTAGCACAATATTCTAATATTTTAACAATTCCCATAGGTCTACCTCCTCCAAGAGATATTGATCACAGAATCCCACTTTATCCTGATTTGCAACCATTTAAACTTAGACCATATAGATACCCTCATTCCCCAAAATCAGAAATAAAGCAACAAGTTTCTAACATACTTAGAACTGGCATTATACAGCCAAGTAATAGCCCCTATAGTTCACCAGTTTTGTTGGTTAAGAAAAAGGATAATTCATGGAGGTTTTGCATAGATTATAGACATTTAAATAGCTTAACCATAAAAGATAGATTTCCTATTCCAAATATAGATGAACTGTTAGATGAGCTTCATGATTCAAAGTTCTTTTCTAAACTTGATATGAGGTCGGGTTACCGCCAAATTAGGGTGAAGGTTCAAGACATTCCTAAAACAGCCTTCCAAACTCATCATGGCCATTTTGAGTTTGTAGTTATACCTTTTGGTCTAACTAATGCTCCAGCCACTTTTCAGTCCCTCATGAACCAAAATTTCCAACCTTTTTTAAGGAAGTTTATGTTGGTTTTCTTTGACGACATCCTAGTGTATAGCCCTAACCTAGAGAGTCATGTGAAAGATTTGGAATCTGTGCTAAAGGTATTGAAAGAACAGCAGCTGTATGTCAAGCTATCAAAGTGCGCTTTTGCAAAAAATAGTGTTGACTATTTGGGGCACATAATCTCAAGTGAAAGAGTAAGTATGGATCCTGAGAATGCGAAATGTATTCAGTCTTGGAATATTCCTATATCAGTGAAGGAATTGAGAGGATTTCTGGGACTATCAAGCTACTACAGGAGGTTTATTAAGGATTATGGAGTGATCAGCAAGCCATTAACAAATTTGTTTAAAAAAGACTCTTTTGATTAGAATGAAGGAGCTACTACAGCTTTTTACCAACTCAAAGAAGTCTTAAGCCAAGCTCTAGTCATAAAAATGCCTAATTTTTCCAAACACTTTGTGATTGAGATAGACACCAGCAGCCTTGGAATGGGAGCAATTTTAATGCAAGAAGGACATCCAATTGCTTACTTGAGCAAGTCATTCAGTATGAAGAATATGGGGTTATCAGTGTATGAAAAAGAGTTGTTAACATTAGTAATGGTAGTAGAAAAAAGGAGGCATTATTTGTTGGGACATCATTTTGTCATAAAAACAGATCATCAATCGCTGAAATTCCTGTTAGAATAGAAATTAACCAACACTCTACAATACAAATGGCTAGCCAAGCTGTTGGGAATGGATTATGAGATATAGTAAAAGAAGGGTTTAGAGAATTCTACAGCAGATGCGTTGTCAAGAAGAATTGAAACTGAACATGATAAAACATTGAGCTCAGACCTAATCCTGGTATGATTCAGGAAAACAGTATAATGGTTATTTCCTTGGTGAGGCCAGACTGGTTGCAGCAAGTTGAAGAAAGTTATTCTGGAGATGAGGAGTGTCAGTCACTCATTGCACAATTACTCCTAGACCCAGGGAGTCACAATGATTACCAGTATATTAATGGACTGTTGAAAAAAGATGGCCGAATCTATGTAGAAGAGAAAGCTAGAACTAGAACAAAATCATAACCACTATGCATTCTTCACCCTTGGGAGGTCATTTAGGGAAAAATGCCTATTTGTAGAGGATCAAAGGACTATTTTTTTGGCCAAATATGAGAAAGGATGTGATGGAATTTATACAAAAGTGTGTCATCTGTCAATAGTGCAAGAACGAGCATAAGGCATACCCAAGACTTCTTCAGCCACTACCAATTCCTCAGCAAGCCTAGAAACACATATCTATGGACTTCATTGAGAAGTTGCCCAAATCAAAGAGTGGTGATACTATCTTGGTAGTCATTGACAAATTCACTAAATATGGGCACTTCTTAGCATTATCACACCCGTTTTCAGCTCTTGACATAGCACATTTGTTCTTGGATAATATATTTAAATTGCATGGCCTTCTTGAAAGTATAGTTACTGATCAGGATAGGATTTTCTTAAGTCATTTCTGGCAGGCTTTATTTAAGACATTGGGAGTATCTCTTAAATTTAGCATTACATACCACCCTCAAAGCGATGGACAGACTGAGAGATTGAATCAGCGTTTGGAAACATATTTGAGATGTTTCACTAGTGCTAAACCTGAAAACTAGAAAGTGTGGCTAGCTATGGCAAAATGGTGGTATAACACTTCTCATCATTCCAGTCTATCCATGTCACCGCATGAAGCATTGTATGGCATCAAACCCATATCACTACCCTTGATTCATACCAGGATTTGATGATTCCAGCGGCCACTGATTTGGTGCAACAGAGGTCTCATATCTTGTAGATGCTTAAAGATTATCTCCTCAAAGCTCAGACAAGGATGAAGCAGTACACAGATCAGAGGAGAACAGAAAGAACCTTCAATGTGGGGGATTGGGTGTACCTGAAGCTTCAACCTTACAGACAGTCTTTAGTGATCAACAGGCCAAATTGGAAGCTTGCACCTCGTTTGTATGGACCTTTTCAAGTGATGGAGAGGATTGGAGAAGTAGCTTATAAGCTGAAGTTACCTCCGTAGGTGAAAGTGCACCTAGTGTTTCACGTTTCGTTACTCAAAAAACACATTGGAGACACTCTAGTGGCAGCAGCTGAACTACCTGATTTGAGTGAGAATGCCTATCAGCCCTTAGAACGTGAGGTTATTCTGCAGATGAGGATTATCAACAAAGGAACTCAACAGGTCACTCAATGGTTGGTCAAGTGGAAAGGTTTGGACAAGAAAGATTCATCATGGGAAGATCAGACTTTCATGGAACAGCAGTTTCCTTTGTTCAAATCTTGAGGACAAGACTCATTTCAAGGGGTGGGAATTGTCAGGATTAAGAATTTCTTTATACAAAATATTGTCGCATGATAAGTTAGTTATTTCAGTTAGTAATTGTTGCTTAGTTTGTCAGCTTGTAAGTAGCTTTCTGGAAGCTGCGGCTGCGTAGGTGCATAAAATAGGTAGAGCAGAGGTGGAGAGGTAGCTTGGTTATCTGTTATTTTCTTCCTTCTCAAGTTTCTCTCTCTTTCTTCTTCTTTATTCTATCCTTGTTTCTGTCCTTATTTCAGTTTCTGCATACTGAAAATATCTAACCTTATCCTCTGGATTATTTCTGTTTTGTTGTATTACAATTATTATTCTTTTCTTGTTCGTTTGTTACACCGTGCTGCCCTCCAATCGGAAGCTGCTTAGGCCAGTAAGAATTCAGCTTTCTTTAGAGCTAGGTGAAAGTCAACAAAGTGGTAGCGAATTCCATGTAACCGACCAAACAGCCCAATCAAGTGATGAATTCAATAACACAATTGCAACCTTCGTTGAAAGGCCGCATTCCGCCGAACAAAAGTCATCATTTAACCTTTGCAATATCACTGTCCTGGAACTATAAATACTCTCAGAAGACGTACGGTGAAGGTTTATGAACGAACTTCATTTCATTTCACTCATTATTACTCTTATTAAAAACTTGATCACCGGAATGATTTTTTGAGACCAAAAACAAGGACTCCAACGCACATTTATTCTCATTGTAGGAATGTAAAGCTTTAGTTGGCATTCTCAGTCCAAATCGGATCTTCAATCCAAATTAGTATTTTAGCTCGGACTAAGATTTATCACAACACTTGCTATCTAGATCCAGTTCTAACAATTATTTTTCTCTATAGCTCAGTTTCAGTTTCCAAGAAACAAACATCCTCCATATTGAATTCTGGTAATTTTGAGATGTTAACAAAAAATGCACCAATATGCTTCTTCAATAACACTGGGTACAATTTATAATGTACAGATAGTCTCAATTTATAAATCATCTTACCAATCTTTTCTATTACTTGAAAGGGTCCAGAAAACTTGGTTGCAAGCTTTAGGTTGCATTTGATTTTGGCAGATTGTTGTTTATATGATTGCAATTTAAGATATACCCCACTACAAAAAATGGGTCTTTTATGAGAAAATACATTCCTCACAAAATGTATGATTCTCCTCACGAAGAACAATTAGCAAGGTCAAGTGGTCATTATTAGTTCAAAGTTAGAAGTCAAAGGCTAAAGGTTTTGCACGACAACTCTGAAATTCCTTGCTATTGCTATTGACTTTTTGCAATAAAAATGTCGTCGCTCTTATTGTTATGTTATCCTTGCAATTTAATACTACTGATGACATGGATGGTAATGTGGATGACATGTGGTTGGCTGCAAATGACATGATGATGTGGTGGTGATAGGGATGATGAGGTGGTGCATTTTGATGACATGAATAGTAAGGAATTAAGAATCTGGGTATAAATAATAAATGAAAGACATCATAATTTAGTGGTTTAAATTAAATTGATAACTCAAGAATACCACAAAGACAAACCTTAATAAGTTTAAGTTTTCAAATGAGAACAAAAGTAAAGACAATTCTCACATATGCTATTAATCAAATTCTCAATCTATTACAATGGTTGTGAGGCACAGTCTCCTTATATAATTACAAAGAGTAATGATAGAGACAACGATTAAATATAGCGACAACTTATCCCTATTGATGTGTAACTCTAACATAGTTCTCCATGTCATTACTATTTTAAAAAAAAAGATTAAAAAAATAAAAATCCATGTCATTACTCTAAAAAGAAAAAAGAAATTAAAAATTGGTGAATTCAGCAAGAAAACATACACAACTTCTTCTTCTCTACCCAATTTCCGCCATCTAGCCACATCGTGTGGATCTATAAATTTTTGTCTTTCAGCAATTGTTGAAAAATTATCCAAACTAATACAAACAACCTTTTGAGCAAGAAGTGTGGTGAAGGGATTCCCTGATGTAAAAATGGAATTGTGGGTCTGGTTTCATATCTATTAAAGACCAAGAGAAAATTTCAATTTGGTAATACCAAATTTTATGGATGTAGTGGGATCTTTCAACCTTACTTTGGTGTCTAACAGAAATTTGCTATGACTCATTGTTTTGTAGTTGTGAGAAGAGCACCACATGAATTTAAAATTGCTTGCTTGGAGGTTTGTCAATTGATTTCCACTTTCATTTCTTTTGTTCTTTCAATACTTTAGCTTGGAGTTTTATGTTTCTTTGTAGAGATTTTGATGTTGTGCATTGTGTTTGGGATTTTAACCACTTATGTTGATGCTATACTTGAAAGGGCTTATCAACTTTATATATTTCTTTTGCCCAGTCCCTTTTGATCTAACTGATGCATATGAATCCCTTTAGGGGACTAGTACAGAAATTGGAATCCTAGGGTGGCCATTAATTATGCTGCATCTATTTGTTCTCATTATTTTCTTCTTGAATTCATTTTGCAAGTTCAGAATTTTTTCTAAACAGTTCCTATATCCGAATAAGTAATTGGAAAGGCTACAACGTTCTTTGTTTAGGTGCAATAAACTCCAAAAGCAAGCAGAAATTCTGGATTCAATTCTTGACACAAAGTGTAACAAATAAAATCTCATCCAGTTAACTATATTTTTCAGTCTATTAGAGGTGACCCATACTGTTTGCTTAGTTATTGATAGGATTTAATTTATTACCATTTAATATGAGCAAAATTATGATGTTAATACTTTATTTGGTATGCAATTGACTAATTTAAAGTGTTTTTGTACAGGGAGTGAAGTTGATAGTCTAAAGTGAAAAGATGGTATTTAATGAAGATTTAGATGATTTTTGGAGAAGCACTTTAGAAGCAAAACAGAAGACTATTTTGGATTGGTCGTGCCCACGCTTTAAAGGATGAAGTTTTGGAGAAGAAACTCAAAGAAATGCACGTGACCACGTCTTAAGCTGAGACAAAGACCAATGGACTGAATTTTCAAGATTGAATTTATCTTTTGATTTAAACGTTTGTAATTCAAGTTAGTATGGATTGGATGACATTTGTTAGGGATAGATAGGATTAGATAGGATAGGATGGTTGGTTAGGACTTTAAAGTTTAAAGAATTAGGATTTGTTGGAGAAGTTTTAGGAAGTCTTTAGGGAAGTTTGTTAGGGAATAAGCCTATAAATAGGAGGGATAGTGAGCTTGGAAGACATAAGTCTTTCCTTTAATTCTTTGCAGAATTTTTCCTTTCTCTTGTACTTTTCTTTCTCTTTAGAATAAATTTAGAATAGTTTTGCCATCATGAGTGGCTAATTTACTTTCATTCCGTTCCAAGGGGTGTTGATGCCAATATATTTAGTGAGGTTTTGTTCATAGTTTCATAATCTTTTGCATTCAAGTAATCATTATTTCTTGCATTATATGTTTATGGATTTTTGAATGAGAAATAATTTGACAACTTATTTGCATTCTTCTTTCTATAGCTATCTATTTGTTCTTGATCCGTAATTGTCCGGAACATTTAGTACAAGTAGCACTTAGATCTTTTTGCGTGTGTAAAGTGACAGTAATCATGCATTTATGATTTAAAGGGAAGTAATGATACAAAGATTTTCAATTGTAGCTATCTCAATTGTTGGTTTTTGTTTTAACTGTTTTCAATGATTTTAATACTACTATCAAATGATATGGAACGCTATCGCCCCCAGTCATTTGTTAGTAAGGTTTGTTGTGAATGCTAGGTTCAAACAAATAAAATAGGAAAACTCAAAATTTTGTCATGGCTATCCTGCGAAATTTTCGGTTAAATGCTTAAATGAAAAGGTGTTTTTAGATTCCTATGATCTAGATATATTCGGTAAAAGTACGCTTCCTTGGATCGGAATTTGGTAAGATTGAAGTTTTTCTTTTACATATTTCTAGTAATTTCTTTTATAATTTTTCTCTATTTATTTGATATTAAACTTCTTTCTTTTATTCTTTTCTTTTTATTTCAAGTGCTAAAAACCCCCCTCACACATAGCTCCTCGTGGGATTCGAACTGGTCCACTACTACTACAAGTTAATTGTAGTTAGTTGAAGATCTGAGATAATTTTGGGGGCTTCGACAACCCGACCAGTTATGAGGAGGTTCCTTTTTCCTTTTAAAAAACAGAAGTTTCAGATTTCTCATAAATTGCTCATTCAAACAATGAGTGATTTTGATTCTTATTTTATTTCTGCATGAAACTAAACTTATATGGGTAATAGTACCACACTTTTCAACTGATCTTCCTAAGTTGGTAGCTTTTCTCAGAAAGAAAATATATAAATCGAAGCTTACTTAAATTCTGGTCAGCTTATTGTTTTATCACAGGGGAAAGATACATATTTAATGCCTTTCTTTTTGTAATAATTATAGGATATCAAAGCATTGTTTCCTGAAGACAAAAATCCATTCTATGCTAGTTTTGGAAACAGAGACACTGATGAGATTAGCTACCTTAAAGTTGATATTTCAAAAGGAAAAATTTTCATAATTAATCCTAAGATATGGTTAGAACTTGACTAAAAAAAGGAAAGAGGTCCCTTCAACATTTTGTATAATGTTTATCTTGCTTTTCTTATTACATGGTGAAATTGTTGTAAATCAGCGTGTTGATACAAAGATGTATACTTCTCTTCATACTCCTGTGCATTACATGTTTCCATCCATATCCTTATCTGAACAAGTATTAAATGATATTTTGCAATCTATCAATGTTTCCAATTCTTTGGTGTGATTGTTACATGAAAACGTTCTTTTCATTACTAACTGCGATATGATAAATCTTTGTTCTTTTTCTTCGATAGGGGCATATCTCACAAGCTATACAAGTTTCTCATAGGAAAATCACTTACTATTTTATGTACTTAATGTATAGTAGTTATTTGCATATGATTCTTTGTTGGAGTGAACTCCATTCTTGCTCTACTAGTTTTATGCTAGCTTGAAGTATGACATGGTTCCTAGAGTTTGAATCTAGTACCTTGTAGCCTTGAGTGAGTTTGATGCTCATCTTCTTCTCCTGGATTTCAGGAGGACTATAATTCATGGAACTACTAGAAACTTCCACCTCTAGCAATTGAAATTTGAAGATTAAAAGAATACACCTCTAATTATTTTTTGAATAGTGAAAGAAAAGCAGTTTTCTGTTTCCCTTGGTTGTAACTTATCAAGTTGAAAGAATAGCAACGTTCTGGTTCTTTTGGGTATAATGCAGGTTAGTTTGGTTCAACCTCTATTTATTCCGGGAGATTCCACGTAAAGGCTTAACTCCTGCAACTGATACTTACAACATTCTCTTGAAGGGATTTTTTCAACTTGGAAGGCGTGTTAATGTAAAAGTAGTTTTTAACAAAATGCAAACTGGAGGCTTGAAACCTGATTTTCACACCTATTGTGCAATGCTGGAAGGTTTTTGCAAGAACAGGCGTGTTGATGAAGCATTGCAGTTCGTGCATAAAATGGAAATTGATGGTGTCAACCTACATGAAGCTATGTATAATATCATCCTTCATGAATTGTGTAAAAGTCATATGAATTAAATCTATACTACGTTCTATTAATGTACATATTTTCTTCAGCAACTGACCTTTTACTGTTAAACTATTATTATTATTTTTTTTTTTTTGCAAAACTATGCTAAGTGAATAGCTCAAGGTGGACAGAGGGAAAACCATTAAAATAGTAGGTTGTAACAAAATAAAGCCAAGAGACTGAATCAGAGAGGGAAAAAAAACACCCACACACCCCTTTAAATGGCATTTTGAATCCATGCTACACAATGATGAGTTTCTACAAGATGTTATGCTCAACATCTAAACTTTCTTATAACTTTTACTCTATCTCACCCATAAAATACTATAAGATTATAGGAGATCCCCATTCTTTGATTGAAATAGCTAATAAAATTATGATATGATTTAAACTGTCAATGGGTCGCCATTGTACTGTTATTCTTTACAACATGGACTAGCAAAAATCATTATGAGAAGAACAAAATCTATACTACTAATTAGTTCAAAAAGCTGAAAAACCAAAGAGGAAAAGCTGCTATCCATAACATGGACTAGTAAAAATTATTATGAGAAGAACAAAATCTATACTACTAATCAGTACAAGAAGAGAAGAACAAAATCTTTACTATTAATGTTCTATGTAACCCATTTTACATGCCATATCCGGAAATGGGGTTGTGCCAATAGCAGTAGCAACAACCAAAGGTACTTCTACCTAGAAGCTTCAAAAGGAGGCCAACGTTGGCAGAAAGGATAGAGAAGAACAAGCTGTGCAGCAGGCCACTTTTTGATCAAGAAAATCAAGCTTATAATGTCATCTTGGGAAATTTACAAATATAGCATCTTTGACCGTTGACTTTACAAAAATAACACCCTCCTTTTTTTGTTCTTTGTTATAGCACTTCCACAAAAAAAAAGACTACAACACCCCTCGACAGACTTCACTCCATCTTCTTCTTCTTTGTTCTCAAAACCCATTTGATGGATTCAACAAAATTTGTTCTCACACCCCGTTGTTTGCACACCTCATTGTTCGTACACCTTATTGGACTATCATCTCCAAGCAAAAAGGCCGCAATCATAGAGAAGAAATCGCATAAATTTGATGTTAGTTGAAATTTGCAGTAGTTGAACTGGGTTTGTGAATTTAAAGAAGCGAATGGTCGAGCTCTAAGTCGAGTTTTTGGTCGAGCACAAGGTTAGATCAATGTTGCTAGGTCAACTTTTAGGTCGAGCACTAAATTTGGTCGAGTTTTAGGTCCAATATGTCAAATTTAGGTTGAGCTCGACCTAATGCTCGACCTCATGCTTGACCAAATTTAGGTCGAGTGAATTTTTATTTTTTTTGTAATTTTCTTTTTTTAAAAAAAAATTCACTCAACTTAAATTTGGTCGAGCATTAGGTCGAGCTCGACCTAGTATTAGGTCGAGTGAATTTTTTTTAATAAAAATAAATAAAAATTCACTCAACCTAAATTTGGTCAAGCATTAGGTCGAGCACAAGGTTAGGCTCAACTTAACCTTGTGCTCGACCTAATGCTCGACCTAATGCTTGATCAAATTTAGGTTGAGTGAATTTTTATTTTTTTTTTATTTTTTTTATTAAAAAAAATTCACTCGACCTAATACTAGATTGAGCTCGACCTAATGCTCGACCAAATTTAAGTTGAGTGAAATTTTTTTTAAAAAAAGAAAATTACAAAAAAAAAATTCACTCGACCTAAATTTGGTCAAGCATTAGGTCGAGCTCGACCTAAATTTGACATATTCGACCTAAAACTCGACCAAATTTAGTGCTCGACCTAAAAGTTGACCTAGCAACATTGACCTAACCTTGTGCTCGACCTAAAACTCGACCTAGAGCTCGACCATTCGCTTCTTTAAATTCACAAACCCAGTTCAACTACTGCAAATTTCAACTAACATCAAATTTATGCGATTTCTTCTCTACGATTGCGGCCTTTTTGCTTGGAGATGATAGTCCAATAAGGTGTACGAACAATGAGGTGTGCAAACAACGGGGTGTGAGAACAAATTTTGTTGAATCCATCAAATGGGTTTTGAGAACAAAGAAAAAGAAGATGGAGTGAAGTCTGCCGAGGAGTGTTGTAGTCTCTTTTTTGTGGAAGTGCTATAACAGAGAACAAAAAAAGGAGGGTGTTATTTTTGTAAAGTCAACGGTCAAAGGTGCTATATTTGTAAATTTCCCTGTCATCTTTCACCTGATCAAAGCCAGTGAAGAATGCATGAATATCAATATTCACCCAAAGCACTACACTGAGGAAACTTTGGAGTTATTCCCAATGCACTTCTGGGAATTTACTGCAACCTTCAAGAACATCACCCCACGCTCCAGTCCCTTCATCCGATAAACTATGGTGTAATTTATTTTGTATTCTATCAAATAAGGCAAAAAAAGAGAAAACTTGCGCACAAAAAGATGAACTTAGTTTAGGTTAAAGATCACAAGTTCTCAACCTAAAAAAATGCAACATTGGTTAATAAACAATCATAATTTGAAAGAGCCAATTTTGAACCAAGAAACATTCTAAAGTTGGGATAGTCATATCGTTGGTTCTCAAATTATAGACTACATATTGAAGTCATGTAATAGTTAACTAGCTTCCAAACAATAGAATTTTTGCTAAAGGGAAAATGGCAAAGTTAGGATCATTATAACCATAGAACTAGTTACTAAGAAAGTTTAGAGAACATAAATCACCTGTAAGTGGCTGTATTCCAAACACAATTAGTGCCACCACTTTCATTATGATGATGAATGTTGGGTTGGTATTGTCCCACATCCTTCACCATGCTTTAAAAAAAAAAGAAAAAAAGACAAAGATAGTCCAGAAAAGAGAACTAGAAATATAATACAAAAGTATACATATCAAAAAGAAGAAACAAAAGTAAAATAGGGTAACCGGCGAAAGATTGTCAAAATTCATAAATTGCCAAGTTAGATCGTTCATAGGCATAGAATTGCTAGTACATACCTATAACAATCAAATTCACAAGTAATTACAAATGATTTCTATGTTCATCTGCTGCATAGGAAACAAAAGTTAGCTAAAATTTATAATGATAACTTTATAATGATAACACAATTCATACTCAATTCATAAAATAATAAAATAAAAAAAAAGGCAATGAAAATATACCACCTTTTCTTGCTTTTGAAATCTATCATTTGATATTTCCCTTTTTTTTTCCTTAATAGTAGAAACCTGTGAATAATGAAACATTGTTAAAAGTTAACACACAAAAATAAAAAATAAAATTTGAACTATTAAAGACTTAAAATATAAATCTTTTAAGTCTTCAATAAATCATATTGAGACTGAATAAATCATATAAAATTTTCATTTTCTAAGAGAATATGAATTTCCTCATACAAAAACTTGCAAATAATTAAAATTTACAAGCATAATAAAAATATACTGTTAAATGTATGTCAAACCTTCTTTTGAGCTTTCACCTTTGCTTTCTTTACAATTTGTTTCAATTTGAATTTTTTCCTTTTAATAGGTGGACGACCTCAAGATCACACTTTAATGGAGTATGCATGTTTGTTCCATCTAGTCTTGATTCACACAAATGCTCACCACGTTGATTTAATGGAAACTAATTACAATTTTTTTCAACTCCCAGTAGTTCAAGATTATTGCCAATGAGTTTTTCCCTTGTTTTTCATCTAACTGATGCATATGAATCCCTTTAGGGGACTAGTACTAAAATTGGAATCGTGGGGTGGCCATTAATTATGCCACATATATTTGTTCTCTTTATTTTCTTCTTGAAATCCATCTTCATTTTACAACTTCAGAATTTTTTCTAAACAATTCCTATATCTAAATAAGTAATTAGAAAGGCTGCAATGTTCTCTCTGTTCAGGTGCAATAAACTCCAAAAGCAAGCAGAAGTTCTGGATTCAATTCTTGACACAAACTTTAACAAATAAAATCTCATCCAATTAACTATATTTTTTCAGTCTGTTGGAGGTGACCCATATTATTTGCTTAGTTATGAGGAAATTCCTTTTTTCCTTTAAAAAAAAAATTCAGATTTCTTAGAATTTGCACATTCAAACAGTGAGTGATTTTGATCCTGAATTTTTTTTCTGCATGAAACTGAACTTATATGGGTAATAATACCACACTTTTCAACTTATCTTCCTGAGTCATATCAAATTCATGATGTGCTCTCCTCACAATTGTAAATCAGTGAATCATAACAAATATCTGCCTGACACCAAATTAAGTTTCAAAATTCTCACTACATCCATAAAATTTGGTGTTACCAGATTGAAAATTTCTCTTGATCTTTAACAGATATGAAACCAAACCCACAATCCCATTTTTACATTGGGCAATCCCTCCACCATACCTCTTGCTCAAGAGATTGTTTGTATCCTTTTGGATCATTTTTCAACAATTGTTGAAGAGCAAAAAATTGTAGATTCATATGGTGCGACTGGATGGTAGAAATTGGGCAGAGAAAAAAAAGCTGTGTGTGTTTTCTTTCTGGGTTCAATGATTTTTAATTTTTTTTAAAGTAATAATATGATTTTTTATTTTTTTTTATCTTTTTTAAAATAGTAATGACATAGAAAATCACATTAGAGTTATACTTCAACGGCGATAAGTTGTACGTAGTCCTTATATTTAGTTGTTGTCTCTATCATTTAAGAATGGCAATTTTTGGGTTTGGGGTTGGGTTTCCTAAACCCATCCCCGACCCCGAAATTTTAGTGTGGCCCCGAACCCGACCCCGTTTTAACCCTAAACCCCATCCCCACCCTTGATCGGGTTTCGGGTTCCCTGCGGGGACCTCGAACTCAACCAAGATAGTTAAACCCGAACTTTGAACCCGTAAATTGGTTGAACACGAACCCGAACCCATCCGAAACTGAAAACTAGCAACTCAATCACATACATAAACTGTTCAAGTGTTCACAATAGAAAAAAAAAAGAAGAAAAAGTTCAACACATTAGGATTTAACAAATGTTCAACATATTAGGATTTAACAAATGTTCAACATATTACAAAACACCAAATAGATTCTGGAATGGAAAAAGAATCTCCAATTCAACATATTACACTGTAGGAAACCAAATTTGAGAACGCAGCGGAAATTTAAAAATTTTTGGTTTCCTCCAAGGATCCATACGAAGGGAAATCAAATTGGTAGTGAAGATTGTTACCTTACCGGTAGTGTAGCCTTGTTGATTGTTGGAGATTGTTGATTGTCGAATCACAAGCAAAACCAATCTAGCCTTGCCTCTATGGTATCCACACGATCATCTCCAAAGCTCAAGTTAATTGTCAAACAATTAACTAAAGAAAGAAGTAACAAAATCTCATAGTGCTAGCTAGGATTTTGTTACTCGGGTATTCTCTCAAGTTCTCAACTCAAGAATTGGTTTTCTTTCAATCTCTTCTTATAAATTCATTTTTGGTTCTTATTTCTCAAATAAGGAGTGGTGTCTATATTGAACAATAGAAGAAGAAAAGAAAGAAATTTCGTGCACCAAGAAAATCACACAATTTTCTTCAACAAAGAAAGCTTAAAAGGAAAACTCTCTCAATGAAAGTGTCCCTTCGGTTTCCTTGATCTGAATTCAATAATTCATCCATGTGAACAGCTGCCCTTTCACATTTCATATTCTAGAAATTGAATTGCAACATGTTGCACATGGTTGCCTTTCCATTTTCCAATGAATGGCTGCCTTTTCATTTTCACAAAATGAATTGCAATATGTTGCCTTTTCATTTTCCAATGAATGGTTGCCTTTTCA
Source organism: Gynochthodes officinalis (assembly GCA_020080225.1). NCBI lineage: Eukaryota > Viridiplantae > Streptophyta > Magnoliopsida > Gentianales > Rubiaceae > Gynochthodes > Gynochthodes officinalis. Next base: position 8,039,927 of record CM034620.1, read on the forward strand.
TCTTCCAATAATAAAATCCATTTTGATTATTATTTAATTAATAAATCTAAAACTCATTTTGGATTTATTAATATTAATAGAACCAAAATCTTTTCGCCTTAAATCCAAAACCTTTTTAAAACGAAAACCCGATAGATTCCTATTCTCAATAGGATTCTTAAATTAAACAAAATTTCATCACATGAATTTTGCACATCTTTTGGATACGATCTAAGTGTGTGACCCAATAGGTTCTCATAACGTTGGCATTGACATAAAATATATTTTATGCCAAAAGTAATGAGTGGTGTCTAGCAACACATCAATACTACCCAAGTCATGAGAATATTAGTAATTCGACATTACTTTTCTTGTGATAGATATTACCGTGTAATTAAATCCCTTTGCCCTAGATATCATGATTGAACACGAGCCATGGAGCGTGTCATGCTCGTATAGTTCAATCTTTGCATTTCTTAATTCCCGAGTAGACACATCTATACAAATGAGCCCGATATCACATATCGACTCATTTGAGCACGGCCATGCATTTTATGGTCTTACTCAATCAAGGGGCCCAAAGATATCACTCCCATTATATAGGAGGGGCAAATCATTTCTTGATCACTCAACATCCCACTACATTATTTATTATATATCCAATTACTACTTTTATAGTTCACCCTTTTACGGGTAACGTTTAGTAGTATCAAAATATATAACTCCTCATGTTGGGATCTCTGAGGATCTCAAGTCTAAGAATTAGTTACACCATCATCACTATGAGAAATATTTATGACACTTCATATAATAATCCATGTAATATTTCTCATGGCGAGTCAATCCAGTACATCGTTCTCTAACATGTACCCATGTGTTGACTTGATATCTCATATCATAAACAATTTCATCAGTCACTACACATACTAGTCTTAATGTATTATCATTGTCCCATTTTATGATAATACTCGACTAGGAATAGTTTTAGAATAATTAAATTCTTGGGACATTATTATGTTTATTTCATAAAACGCAGATATAAGATAAACATAATAATTAGTGCCATTAATTATGAACATTATGATACAATATATGCATATACCATCATCATATGATTGGTTCTTAGGGCATAATCCAACAATTACAAAGCACCAAATAGTTTCTGGAATGGAAGAAGAATCTCTAATACCGAGTGATACAGATGGATTTGGAGATGAATTTGAGCTATGCCCCTTTTCTGTTGCCATTTTCAGCCTAAGAAATGAAGACTTCCATTAACAAGGAAAGCTTACAACAAAAGTTAATTGACTGTTTCTTTGCCAATTAGAGAGAAGATCAGCAGTCTTCCCTAAAAGTATGATCGTTTGTACACAACTACACAAATGCCTAAATTGGTAATTGAAGGAAGCAATAATCACCAAGGCCGAACAAGTAAGAGAAATCTCATAAAATAAACTGAATCCATATTCATATTTAGACTCAACAATCAAATCATGCATAGTTTGCGCTAAGCATCACTTAGTAAACCAATTAGAAAGTTGAAATATCAAACAAACAGCTCAGAAGTATATCACTTGCAAGTTCAAATAAGTGAAGAGATGTGCGGATTCAGTAATGAAATGGCTGCAATTCGATGCAGGTTTTGTACCTCGAAATGCTAAAAGACTGCTTCTTAGTGTTTCTCTATGCCAATTTTCCTCCTCAACCCAAATTGGCTGAATTGGCTAAATTAGAATTTGAAAATAATTTTTTAAAAAATATCAATGCTACATAACACAAACAAAATGCCAAAACTAAAAAGCAAAAATCATCGAATTTAGTATAGTAAAAAAGCCTCGAAATTAAACGATTCATTCAACAAACATCTGAAAATTCAAATCATTTCTGGAAGATCCACGACTTGCAATGCAGCAATGTAAATGATCCAATATTTACACCCAAAAAAAAAAAGAACATAAAAGATTTTTCAAAAACAAAAGCCCAACAATTGAAGATTGAATGCAACAAATATAGATACATACCTCAACTTCCAACTTGTAGAATGTATTTACAAGTACAAAATCTAGTGATGGAGAGTCAGTCGGCGGGGGAAGAAAGGGGAAAATGGAAATGGAGAGGAACGGGGCAGTCGGCGAGGGAAGAAAGGGGAAAATGGAAAGGGGTTATGGTTTGCCAAAAAGTTCACATTCAGCTTTGAAATATACAAAAATATCCCTTTAAGTTTTTTTTTCCTAAATTACCTCATAGATTCGTCAACCTAACCTCTCTAAATGCCAATCTGAACCTAAATTTATTTCAAAATTTTGCAAAATACTCTTTTTGATCTCCGGAAAAGAATTTATATGCTAAGTGGTCTTTCTCTCTCTCTTTCTTCTTTTAGATTAAATCTTTCAATAATTCCATCATTTTAATATGGTAAATTTTTTTTTCGAAACATATAACTTTTTAATTTTTTTTTTCGTATAGTGTTTTGTAGGTGATGAAGAAAAAGAACATTTATACTCTAAAGAAAAAGCAAACATATGATTCAAAATAATGGCATTAATAAAATTTTTATGAAAAGAGCGAGAAATTATGGCAAATCCAATTATCCGTAAATTGCTTAGAGTTTTTTTTATTCCTTGTTAGAATTCGAATAAAATAAAAATTAAATATAATTTCTATATATTTTAATTTTAATTTTATAATTTATTTATATAATTTGAAAATATTGTAAAATAGAAATTATAAACGTGTTGAAATAAATTTTTTTTATAAAACTCAAGAAAATATTGTCTATTTCCAAACTAATTTCAATATTATTACGATTTTAATATATAATTATCAAAATTATAAATATGTTTATTTCTTCAATTCTTATATTATATTTAATCAATTCTAATATATGAGTAAAAGTAATATAAATACATGTCATATGTAATAGGAATACAAATCAATTGGTCAAATGTTTAAAACACTAGCATTTAGTTAATTAGCTCCATAATCTTATATATATTATGATAAAGTATATATAAACAAGATACGAAGCAATAATTTAATGAAAAAATTAATAAAGTTTTTAAGATTAGTGTATATGAAACACTAGGACCATATATCTTTCAATAAAGGACATTAAAATACTTTTGTGTTTTTTCCCAAGTTGAAGCATTAGCATATATTCTCTATGGTTGTTTTATGGAAATATACAATGTCACAAAGATTATTAAATGTACAAAATGGTGTCACTATATAAAAGAACATTTTGTTTGTTATTTAACTTTATTTCATTCAAAATTATAAATATGTTCATTTCTTCAATTCTTATATTATATTTAATCAATTCTAATATATGAGTCAAATTAATATAAATACATGTCATATGTAATAGTAATACAAATCAATTAGTCAAATGCTCAAAACACTAGCATTTAATTAATTAGCTCCATAATCTTATATATATATATATATATATATATATATATATAACGCTTCTTATATGTATAAATATAACTCAATGTAATTTGTATGAATGATGAACTATACACTCTATGAGTTATAAATTTATTGATTACTTAATATATATGGATAAATGTATAGATTATAACCCATAGCTTACAATATCAAATAGTTAATTAGATTTGCAAAGCATAGTTAGGACATATAAAATGCTTGTTAATTATTTTCTTAGCATGATTACATGAGATAAGTGGTTCATTTACTAATTAATATGTAATAATAAAAAAATCTTTTTCCAATTTAATTTATACTATGTTTTTTATAATCCTATTTCAATCACAAAGAATAAAAACTTCTTAGTTCTTTCTTAAAATTCTATTTGTAATAAAATTATTTTAAAAAAATTAATGAAAAAGTCATTTCATTTGTGATGTCACACTCTATTTTATCAAATTTTTAAAGTTCTTTATAAATTTGTAATTACATTAAAGAAAGTTCTAAACATAAAAATTAAAACATGAAACAATATTACAAATACATAAAAGGATCATGTCAAATTTTTTTTTTAGATTTTCCCCGAACCCGACTTTTGGGTTCGGGAATCAAGTTTCCTGTAAATCCGATTATTTGGGGTCGAATTTGGGACGGGTATAGGTACTCCCGTACCTGCCCCAACCCTGACCCCGAATTTATTCATATTCTTGAACCCAAATCCAAAGCCAAAAACACCCAATTAAATGGGTTTTGACCAAATTCGGATTCGAGGAACCCGTCGGGCGGGTTTAATGGCCGTCCCTACTATCATTACTCAAAACGATCAAATATTTTTTGATAATTTACACACACAAAAACCATTTTCATCGGTTGAATTTTCGGTCATTGCCAACACTGGAACTCTTTCGCTTTTTCTCCGATGGAGGCTACGACGACTACGGCAACAGCTTCCAGTGCAAATACAAACCCTGAGAGCCGTCATCAATCATGGATCCCAGTTCGATTCTATCACTGTTCATGCTTCAGGCGCTGTTGCCGCTGTTTTTGCTGCTTTTACTCCTACCCTTAACAGTAACTGACTTGGTCCTCTCTACTAAACAAGTGAAACACAGATACTATTTTATTTAACTTTTTGACATAAGTAGAGCAACTATTTTCTTGATCTAATTGTTTTTCAGTTTGGTTGCCATCAAATCATGATTATACTGATGTAATACATCTAGAATTTCTGTGTGCTGGTTTTGTTAGTGTAAAGATGTGATTTTTATTTAAGATTGAGCTCTGTTTGTGAGAAATTATATGAGGTTTTGTAAATATGATAAATATATTCTATTTTTGAACTCGTTATTATGTCCGTTTGCGTTTTTTTTTTTTTTTTTTGCATATATAAATGATTCAATTTCTCTTATAATGATAGAATTCGATTGACTTTGGAAATAAAAAATGCTGAAATTGTAACTGGGATTTCTAAGGTATATAAATCCTACCGCGGACTCTAATTGAAAGGTTTTATTGAAAGATTCATGTTGAAGGGATTGATTGAATTAAACTTCCGATTGGGCATTGATATCCTGTACTTTCGTATCTTTTGCTTTAGTTTTCAGTAGTGCCTCTTGTATCCCTCTGGGAACGGAAGTCATGTCCAGATTATTAGTTAGTTCGTAATTTGGGATGTTTTTGGGCTTCAGCTGACCATTAACTCAGTTTGTACTGAATATTAAAACTTTTGGGAAGAAAGGCACTCGGCTTGATGATGAAGATCATTATGTGTGCTCTGGAAGTAGCATTTAAGAGATTGGATTTGGTGATGTTCGGCCAGATTGCAGTGATATGATCAGGTTGTGTGTGCACATACATAACTGATAAACCTTTCTCACTTTATCAGTTAGAAAGGTTTGAACTTTCCATTCATTTATTGAGTAAATCATTTATAAACAAGCAAGGTGCCTCTCTTCATTTCAATGGATTCACGTTACAGTTTACCTTGACCTTTTTGGGGATGTTTTACTTTCTGTTTTGATTGTTTTAGATACGGTATACTGTAAATATGGATCACATTGGGCATAACGTGCTCCACAAAATTTTTCCTTTTTTTATTTCCCCTTTAGGCTGGAAATCTGTCACGGTGCTTAAGTTGCAAGGACTTGGTTTCCAACTAATCTTCATTTTGCATCAGTCGAGCTATATTTGAGAATTCTATGTCTTGTGCTTAGGATGATACTTAACTCATTCAGAGTGTAATGTCCAAATATTACTGCCTGTCTTTGTCTTCTTGGTCATCTTTAAACTTTAAGATTTTATAATGATGAATTTCCAATTTGATTTGATTTGATTTTTTGTATTGAAGCTGGCTTCTTATTTCACAGAGAAGAAAGTAAATGGAATGAAGACAATAACCTGGAGGAATAGTTGGGGGTTATCTAGCTTTGACTTTAGACTTCATTTGTGTAAGTGAAATAGGTCTTCCTCATTCTGGTAACATAATAACTTGTTAGGTCTCTAAGCATATCCATATTATAGAGTGGTTTGGAGATTTTTATGCGTATAATAAGCAGATTTGATTAGTGGTAGTTTATAGATTAGTTAAGGCTCCTAGAAAGTCTCTGGAACCTACTAAGTTAGGTATATTCAATCTGATTTCAATATTCAGGTGGAACGTAAGCTTTGAATGCTTGTTATTTGAAGTGGAAAGGGTAGGACAGATCAATGTTAGAGCTCACCTGTAATGTGTCACCTATTTCCTGGAATCCAAAACTTTTCTTTCTTTTGACTCAAGTTATTATTAAGAATCATAACATTATTGACATGTGGCTTTTACACCTAATAAAGAAGCAGTGAGAGGATAAGGTCAAAATATAGAAAGCAAGGTAACTTTGAAAGAACTTAAAGTTTATACTCCTAGGGACAACGATCCCTTAGAGGTGGAGTACTTAAAGGTAAAGTGAAATACACCAAAAATGTCAAGCTAGTCAAAGTTATACTGCTAAAGATACTATTGCAGTTCAGTGACCCAAGACATTATTGGGGATGGTATATATATTTTTTTAGAAGGCAAACTTTTATAGGGCCTTTGAACAAAGAAAAAGAGAAGAAGGGACACAGAAGGTGCCACTAGTAGGATGCCGAGAATCAGACAAAGAATGGGAGGTACTTAGCCTCATAAGAATTTTCGTGCAGTGAGATTTTTAGTGGCATTCTCCCTTGGTGCCATCATAAATTTTTGTATGGAACTTTGTCTCAGAGCAACGGAACTCACGAGTCTATTAGAAAGTAGAATGGCAATGTTTACAAAACTTTGAAAGTGGATGAGATCGGTCGAGTGGGCTCAGTTGGAGATGGGATTGCACATGTTTATGGATTGAACGAGATTCAAGCTGGGGAAATGGTTGAATTTGCCAGCGGTGTGAAAGGAACAGCCTTGAATCTTGAGAATGAGAATGTTAGGATTATTGTGTTTGGCACTGATACTGCTTTTAAAGAAAGAGATTTTCTTCAACGTACTAGATCTATTGTGGATGTTCCTGGGGGAAAGGCTACACTAAGGCGTGTGGTCGACACGTGGGGAGTACCTATTCATCGAAGAGGTGCTCTAAGTGATCACGAGTGAAGACATGTCGAAGTGAAAGCCCTTGGGATTATTGAACGTAAATTTGTGCACGAGCCTATGCAAACGGGTTTAAAAGCGGTAGATAGCCTAGTTTTTATAGGTTGTGGTCAATGAGAACTTATAATCAGGGATCGACAGATTGAAAAAACAGCTATTGCTATCGATACCATATTAAACCAAAAGCAAATGAACTCAAGGGCAATCTCTGAGAGTGAGACATTGTATTGTGTCTATTTAGCGATTGGACAACAGATTATTCAAAAGGATTCTCGTCTTTCCATCAAACAGAATATTTTTTCCCGAATATTCTGTTTCAAATACCCATATATACGTTGTTTGCTTACTAGCTTCATAATTGATTGAAGATTTTTTTTTTTTTCTAATAGATGGTCAAAACTTCATTTGGGTTTGGATCTTTCTGAGAGGTCCACTAGAGATCCAAAATTGTTAAAGAAACAATAAGATATTTTTTTGTCCCTTTCAGGCAATTGAAAAATAAAGAAATGGCTAATATATTCAAGATAATTGCGTATTGGCTTTCTCTCTAATTTAATAAAAGTTTGGAATCTTGGGTTCCTAAGTGGTGGAATGCTAGTCAATTCGAATTTTTTCTTAATGATATTTTTTTTAATCTCCGTTTATGTATGTTTGCATAGCCTGTCTCAAGTCAGGATAAAGTGAGGAGGGTTGCGTCAGGCGTTGCGTGCCGGCTACAAAAACTAGTTATCTTTTATGAAATGAACCCACAGCATATTTCGTTGGAGTATACTCTTCTTAGCGACGCGTTGCATTAGCGCCAGGATGTAGCGAAAAATGAGCAAGGGTCTTTGCACCAAGTTAGGCGGGTGCAAGGGGTAAGAAAGCTAGCTTAGGGTTATCATTCCCAGAGTGATGCGTGCTCGGGTGTGGTGAAAAATGAGCAAGGGCAAGTGTGGGGGGAAAACAAGACCCAGGGATCAAATCTGGGATAAGAATTTGATTGGGGAGTTGGAACATAGGAACTTTAATGGGTAAGTTGAGGGAGTTTACAGATACTTTAGCTCGAAGGAAAATCAATATTGCTTGTTTGTAAGAGATTAAATGGGTTGGAGAAAAGGCTAAGGAAGTTGAAGGTACCAGATTCAAATTGTGGTACACAGGCACAAAAAAGAGTGTGAATGGAGTTGGGATTATAATAAATAAATGTTACAGAGATAAAGTAGTAGATGTTAAAAGGTCGGGAGATAGAAATATTTTGATTAAGCTAGTAATGGGAGAGTTGATTTTGAATATCCTTAGTGTGTCTATCCCTCAAGTTGGATTGCGAGTTACAAATGAGAATAAATTTTAGGAAGATCTAAAGAAGATTCTAAGGGGGATACCGCGCGAGGAGAAGGTATTTATAGAAGAGGACTTAAATGAACATGTTGGGCAGTATAGTGAAGGTTTTGATATAGTTTATGGAGGCTTTGGTTACAGGACTAGAAATGAGGCGGGTTAGAATATTTTGAATGTGACTCTAGCCTATGATTTAATGGTGACAAATACCTACTTTAGGAAAAGAGTGTCACATCAAATCACTTTTCGCAATGGCCCAAATTGTAGCTAAATTGACTTTTTTCTTGCTAGAAGGGAGGATAGGACCTCATATGTAGATTGTAGTGTATACCCTGAAGAATGCATAACTATGCAACATAAGTAGGTGTTCCTAAAGGTTCGGTATAAGAAAGTGCGCAAAATGCAGAAAGTTGTTTAGAATCCAAGAATAAGATGGTGGGAACTAAAAGAGGAAAAATAAATAGCTTTAAAGGAAAAATTACTGTAGGAAGGACTGTGGCTACTGGAAGGTGATGTAAATGTGATTTGGAATGAGATGGCTGATTGCATTCAGAGAATGGCAAGGAGCACCTTAGGGGAAAGTAAAGGGAACGGACAGTAAACAAAGGAAACTTGGTGGTGGAATGAAGATGTACAAGAGGCAATTAAACATGAGTGTTCCAAGCATTTATATAAATGTCATAGTGATGAGATTATGCAAAAGTTTAGATTGGCGAGAACAAATGCTAAGAAAGCTGTGCGAGAGGCTAAAAGCAAAGTCTTTTCAGAGATGTACAAACAATTGGGGAGCAAGGAAGAAAAAAAAGGTATCTATAGGTTTGCAAAAATAAAGGATAGGAAAAGTAAAGACTTGACACAGGTTAGATCATAAAAGATGAAAACCAAAAATTTTAATAAGAGAAGTAGACGTTGAGAAAAGGTGGATAAGCTATTTTAGCAAACTATTTAATGAGGGAAACGATGGAAGTGGGATAGAGTTGGAAGATGTTTATGATGGCTTAAACAGAAGGTTTGTGCGTAGAATTAGAGTATGAAATTAAGGAGGTATTAATGAGGATGAGGACAGATAGAGCGTTGGGGCCAAATAGGATCCCTAGTGAAGTGTGGAGATGCTTAGGGGATGTAGCAATATGTTGGATGACTAATCTTTTTAATAGAACTTTCCAAACAAATTAGATGCCTGAGGGATGGAGGGAGAGTATACTTGTGCCTATTTATAAGAATAAGGGGGATATCCAGAATTGTGCCAACTATAGAGGCATTAAGCTTATGAGCCATATAATGAAACTGTGGGAGAGAATTATTGAGCATCATTTGAGAATAGAGATTAAGGTTTTCGTAAATCAATTTGGATTTATGTTGGGAAGATCTACCATAAAGGCTATTTTCTTGATATGACGGTTGATAAAGAGATATCGAGAAAAGAAGAAGAATTTACATATGGTATTTGTTGATCTTGAGAAGGCGTATGATAGGGTCCTAAGAAAGATTCTATGGTAGGTACTTGAGAAGAAGAAATTACTCTCAAAGTATGTAAAGGTTATCAAGGATATGTATGATGGTGTTACTACGTGCGTGAAGGTTTGTAATGGAAGATCAAATTATTTTCCAATTACAGTAGGCTTACACCAAAGATCTGCTATGAGTCATTACCTTTTTGCCCTAGTTATGAATGAGGTGCCGTGGTGTATGTTATTTGCAGATGATATTGTGTTTATTGATAAGAGCAAGGCGGGGTAGAAGCTAAATTAAAAATATAGAAAAGCACGTTAGAGTCAAAAAGATTGACTTTAAGTCGAAATAAGACTAAATACATGAAGTGCGAATTCGACACGGCAAGACGTGAAGACGAAGATTCCTTGAGTGTGCTCGGACAGGAGGTACCTAAGAAAGATATTTTTAGATATCTGTGATCAATACCGCAAAAAGGGGGAGAGATTGATGAAGATGTAAATCATAGAATCAGAGCAGGTTGGATGAAATGGCGAAGTGCAACAGGGTTTTTGTGTGACCGTAAAATCTTGATTAGGTTAAAAAGAAAATTTTATAGAACAGCTATAAGACTGGCAATGCTCTATGGAGCTGAATGTTGGCCAGCAAAGAGACAACATGAGCATAAGTTGGGAGTAGCAGAAATGAAGATGTTATGGTGGATGTGTGGTAAGACAATAATGGATAAGATAAGAAACGAAGATATTCGACGAAAAATTAGAGTAGCAACGATGGAAAAAAAGATGAGAGAATATAGATAGAGATGGTTTGGACATATTTTTCAGCGACCTATAGATGTGACGGTAAGAGCAGAAGTTTGTTATAAGAAGCATGATGAGAAGAAAGGGAAAATTCGGTTGAAATTTACGTGAGGAAAAGTAGTAAAACAAGATTTAGTAGAGTGGGAAATAGATTGGTGGCTGGTTTATAGTAGAACAAAGTGGAGGAAAACTATTAGTGTGGTGGAAGAGCAAAACTATAACGGTCTCGATTGTCCTTTATAGTTTTAGCATATTTATTTATTTATTTATTTTGTTATATTTTTTTTATTTTATGAATTTATATCCTTGTGTTTATCGACTGTTGACCCCAACTAGTTTGGGATAAAAGTGATAATGATAATGATGATGATATTTAAGAAAGGGGAATTCTAAAAGAGATCATAAAATTAAATGAACTTCTACAATTAGGACCTTGTTGGGTCCTTTAGGATTAGCTTATCCAATTGCGAATTTTTATTCATTTTTTTATTTAATAACTCATAATCATATGTTGATAACTAACTATTTGCAGATTGACAATTTAAAAAAGACTTTTCAAGTAATTAAGTATTATTCAATGGATGAAAATGAGAAAATTTATAATTCCAACCTATGCACATGCAATAATCTTATTATGAATCAATTCAATTTGAACTGATTACGTAAGAACAGTTTTGTTTTTGTAGGTTGGTATGGGTTATTACTCTTTACTTGTGTCTATTTTGCTCTAAGGGGTTGGTTCATAGATACAACTTTTGGAACTTCATGGTATACTCATGGATTGGCTAGTTTTTATTTGGAAGCTTGCAATTTTCGTTTTGTCCTACGATAATGATTTATCAAGCATTATGACTTTCATCACAATGATGTTGTCCATAGATCAAATTGTTTCGTGGATTGGATTTCACTTGACTATTTACAGTTCTATTGTGTGTATTCGAGGTAGAATTTTTGTATAAATGTATCGCCATATTATTAAATATTTGGATTTAAGTTCTCTTCTCAAGAAGCAAGTGGGCTATTTCCTTGCAAAATTGTGCTCAATATCATATGTGGTGATTCTATCAAAATCTCTCAATTGTGTTTTTCTTTCTATTACTTCGAAAGTAGTTGTTTCAATTTTAGTCATTCAAATTTTCATAAGATTCCCTTTTTCTTTGGAAAAGGCCTGGATTAACAATTATGATTTTACGTATGCACAATTCCTCAATATCGTATTCATTCGCAACAAAATATTTTCTTTAGGTGTTGGTACAATTGTTGTCTCCTCTTTTTCTTGAGACTATTTAGGGGAATCCTAGTTTTTTACCGGCACAATTGGAGAGCAAATAGTGTATGATTTTGTTTTCTAGCATTATGTACTAGAATTACATTTAGAAAGTTGAGAGAAAAGATATGAGTTGTCCATAAAAGCTCTCTGCAACTCTATGGAATTAATTGACAGAACTATGTTTTTTTGGTTAGAAAATTGATGAAATTGAAAGGGCAGGTTTCCCATAGATAACATCACTAATGAGTTTTTGTCCGAACTGAAGAGGCTGATTTGGACTGAAGACTCTAACTTGTATTTTATGTTCTTGCAACAGAGATAGATGTGAGTTGGACTCCGGCTTTGGTTTTGGAAAACTATTTCGATGGTCTAAGTCAGTATAAGAGCGATGTGTATGAGTAATGATAAAAACTATCAAAACCATATTATATATGTTTGAGAGTATTTATAGTTTTGAGACATCGTTTTAGAGATGAAATGATGATTTTATTCAGGTGGAATGCGGCATTCTAATGAAAATCGCATTTGTGCTTAGGGCTGTTCAAATCATTTGATTCGATCTGAATATTTAGGATCGGATCGAAATAAAGTTTAGATCGTATCGGGTTGGACGGGATCAAATTTTAGATCGGATTGGACTGGATCAAGTTTCGGATCGAATTGGATCAAGGGGAATTTTATTCTTCAGGCAGTGGAACAAAAGATAAAACTAAATAAAATGGATTATGAATCCAAACTTTAGTTTGAAACTCATGTAATTACTTTCTTCTAGCTAATCCAAATAAATTGTATAGATCCATAGAAATCTCATTCATTAGGTAAAATAGATTAAAAAGATTCAAATGGCACACCAAAAGACTTGATCTGTTTGATCCGAGTTTTTTTTTTTGGCCTATTAATTTTTTTGCTACTGACCACCAATAGGATTAAGTAGTTTGTAATAATGAATTGGTAGGTAGAATTAATTAAGAGTGGGTGTGAGACGATTCATTATGAATAATAGTAATAAGTGGCAAATTAAAAAGCAAATAAGCAGTTTTACTTTGGTAAGTTGATAAATATAATAACAGTACAGTAGTGCTACCAATCAATCTTACAAAAGCGGGGAAAGGACTTTTTTTTTTTTTTTGAAAATGGATAATATTATTAAAGGCATTAGCTTAACACAGAAGACACCTGACCATGCGCTAACGTGTGCGCTGGCAGTACACGATTTCTAGGAACCTTGCAAAAAATACAAGACTGCAACATATGCAGCAAACTCCTAACATCTACAGCTAGGCTACACAAAACCAACTCTGCGGTAGTTGATTGTTCCAAAGCTTGTAGGGCAAGTAACGAGTCCGACAGCAAAACGATATTCATCCAACCTCTCTTGGTTGCCTCCAGGATTGCTTCCAAAATTGCCTGTAATTCTGCTTGTTCGGGGGAGAGAGCAGCTTTCCTTTTTGTTGCCATCGCCAACGTTCTTCCTCTGGAATCTGAAGCTACCCACGCTACTACTGCCTCATTTTTTCTTCCCAGATACGACCCATCAGTGCAAATTATTGTCCATTCCTCCTTTCTTATCTCTTCGTCCACCTCCTCTTCCGACCATAGGACAGTAACATTGTTCATGATAGTAGTTTTGCCTCTTTTGCTCCCAACTGCTTTCTTCCTTGCCCCTTTCTGAACCATGCTTTTCCTAATCTCTTTGAATCAGATCCATGCACGCCCATATTTCCTCCAGGCGTATGTGTCGATTTTCCTGCATACCTCGCCTCTTGCACACCATAAATTCCACAAGATGCAAGCCGAAAGAGTAACGTCTTCCGAGTATTGAGCTTGGGATAGCCATGTCCAAAACCACTCCTTAAATGACCTCGGCTCTCCGGAATCAAAATCAAAGCCCAAACTGGAGCATCTCCAGGTTCTCTTAGCTACTTCACAATCTAACAAGACATGAGATATAGTCTCTTTCTTGACACCACATCGGCCGCACATCATTTCCACCATACATCCTCTCTTCAACAGTTGTTCAGCTGTAGGGCAGATATTATGGCATGCCTTCCACAAGAAAAAGAGGATCTTCAATGGAGCCTCTATTTTCCATAATTTCTGCCAAAGTTTTGAGCCATCTGAGTTGTCCAACTGAGCTCCGTTTCCTGAAGTAGAAGTTGATGGCCTGGCAAGATTTTTTAAACTATGACACAAGTGGTGACCAGTTTTTACAGTATACTGCCCCTTCTTATCAAAAGACCACACCAACCGATCCTCACGCGGTGGACTAAATTTTGCCAGATGGATAGATAGGACTTTGTTTGCTACGTCAGCTGGAAATAATAATTTTACCAGAGGTGTCCTCCAATTTCTGTTATTATCCACCAGATCGGAGACTTTCAAATTGAGAAGACCGTTGTGGAAGAGGGAGGATGTGATCAGTGGGTTTGGAACCTCTGGGATCCAGTTCTCTGTGACTGAAATTCGTTTTCCATCACTTATACTCCACTTCAGACCGTTGGCTAGCAATTCTTTTCCCCATATGATACTCCTTCAGCCCTAAGACCAATTGTATCCTTTTCTTAAGCTTAGAAAATCTTTTTTCTTGCAATATTTGGCTTTGAAAAACCGTGAGAAGAACGAATCCGGTTCTGCCAAAATCTTCCAGGCCATCTTAGCCATTAGAGCTTGGTTCAGCTCCTGCATTGAGCGCATTCCTAATCCTCCCTTAGCCTTTGGTTCACATATGGCCCTCCAAGATTTCCAATGGATCCCTCGGCCTCCCTCGTCACCCTTCCAAATAAATCTGGCCAAAAACATATCTATGTCCTTTGCTATCATGGCTGGAATTTTGTAGACTCCTATGACATACATTGGCAGCGACGCAAGGACATGTTTAGCCAAAGTTACTCTTCCCATAACTGACAGATTTTCCATCTTCCATTTCGCTACCCTACTCTTGATCTTCTTTTTTAGTTCACCAAACATGCATGATTTGGAATGTGTAAAGTTCATGGCAATCCCCAGATATTTCTCTTTCGCTGCCACTCTCAGGATATGGAAGGTTGATTCCAACAGCTTTCTCTATTCATGGCTGGTATTTGGGCTGACGACGAGAGAGGACTTCTGAAAATTTATTCTTTGGCCTGCATGGGCAGCAAAATTGTTTAACACCTTCCCCAGTGCCTCAACTGCTTGGCTGGAAATCTCAAAAAATATGATACAGTCGTCCGCAAACATCAAATGAGAGACTCGCGGAACTGCTCGTCCTATCTGAATTCCAGGGCACACCTTCATTGCTGCTGCACTGATCATTGAGGAGAGAGCATGCTGGCACAATATAAATAAGAATAGAGATAAAGGGCAACCTTGCCTTAAGCCATTCTTTGGTTTTATAGTGTCTAAAATCCAGCCATTAAATTTAACCTTCATTTCAACTGTAGTGACACATTGTAGAATGTATGTGATCCATTTGTGTGAAAACCCCATCGTTCTCAATATTTTTTCCAGAAAAGACCATGAAATTCTATCATATGCCTTATTCATATCCAAAGTTAACGCTGCTAAGCACTTTGAGCCACCTTTTTTCTTCCGAATATATTCTATCACTTCATGAGCAATCAGTACATTTTCATTTATGGATCTGCCCGGTACAAATGCAGATTGGTTAGGAGATACTAGCACATGGACCACTCTTTTCAACCTATTAGCTATGACTTTGGTGATCACTTTATAAATGACATTGCATAGGCTAATAGGTCGAAAATCCTTTGGCTGCACCGGATTTGGACATTTTGGGATGAGAACAATCAGAGTTTCATTCCATGCAGCTGGCATCCTTCCTTTTTGAAAAAAGTCCAACACTGCCTGGCACACCTGATTACCCACCACATCCCAGTATTCCTGGTAGAAGCCAGCCGGCAATCCATCCACACCTGGAGATTTCCACTTTTCCACTTGGAAAACTGCCCCTTTGATCTCATCAGCTGTAAGCTCAATGTCTAACGATGCTTTCTGTTCACTTGTGAGCTCTTCCTGGATTAACTGTAAGTAATCTTCTACCGCAATCAAATTCTGACGAACATCCTCTGGGAGAGATGATCCATCCCTCAAGACTCCTTCTAAGTGCTGTAACATCATCTGCTGCATCTCCTATGGGTTATCTGTCCAATCCCCATTTGGCTTTACCAACTGTGTAATAAAATTTCAGCCCTTCATCCTTGTTGCCCATTGATGGAAATACTTGGTATTACCTTCTCCCTGAGTTATCCATTGAAGTTTTGATCTCTGTCTCCAATAGTCCCTCTGCACTTGCAACAGATTATTTAGTTCTGTGACAGTTTGTTCTTCTTCATCCTCAAATTCTTCTACCTGTCCCCGATTTTGTAGTGGCCTCCGCTTCTGAACCCAAACCAGCTTGGTTTGCATTCTCTGTATCTTTTCTTCCAGCTTTCCAAATCTCTCCTTATTCCACATATGCAGTTGAGAAAGTGTTTCCGAAATGTTTTCTGTTATTCTGTCCATTCCACAATGAGGTTCGCCCTCCCTCCTTGGCTTCCATATTTTGCAATTATATGTGTGGCCTCCTCATATTTAGTCCAGTACTTTTCAAACAGTCCCAGCCGTTTTCTACCTCTTCTCATACATAACGGTCTTGTATCAACCAACATTGGACCATGATCTGACCCAAAGATGGGAAGATTTCTTACTAAAGCCTTTGGGAACATATTGATCCAGTCAGAATTCGCCACAACTCTGTCTAATTTTTCAAAAATTTTATCGGCTCCTTTTCTTCTGTTGGTCTAAGTGAACCAGAGGCCACAGTTCTTTATCTCCATCAAACCTAGCGTGGTCAAAACTTGTTTGAGTTTTCCAGCCAACTTCTTGTTTATTTCTTTACCACCTTTTTTATCCTCTGAGTTCCAAACCTGATTAAAATCACCTGCTATGATAAAAGGCAAAGACAAACCTCTGAACTTGTCCAAAAGCTGTTGCCACAGGCCCAACCTTCTGTCTTGGTTTGGTTCTACATAGAGCAGCAAACATAACCATTCCAGTCCTGAATTTTCCGTAATTTTTAACAAGAAAAAATTTCCAGATTCCTCCAGCACTTGTACCCTGCTATCCTCCACCCAGGTTAGACACATTCCTCCTTTTGACCCTACCGGGTTCCACAATTTCCACTTCATAAATCTTGACAATGACAACCACTTTCGCATCACTGTTTCTTTGGACTTTGTTTCCATAAAAAATAAAAGGTTTGGATTTTGGGATCGGATCATCTTATTCAACATTTGAACTGTTAGGGGTTGACCCATACCCCTACAGTTCCAACACAATAGCCTCATGGCGATCGGGATGGTTGATTTGGCTCAACCACCCGCAAAGCCTTCTCCTCTATCAAATTGTATTCCATTATCAAGTTCAAAAGCTCAGTGAATAAAACTGCCATTGAAACCACCTCCAAGACAATCCCTGCCTTATCTGTTGGACATCCAAGCTCATATTTCAATATGAGCTGTACTGCTGCCTTTTGAAGATCAAAACCTTCCGTTTTCCTTTTTTGAAAGCCCACCACCTGCAGCTCCTCCACCAATTCTCTCTTACGTTTCACAGTTCTCGGAAGTTGGAAACAAGAGTTCTCCTGCAAGCTCCATTCCAATGCATGCAGCTGAAGAGCTTGTTGGTAGGTTTGGTCCACGCTCCAAGCTTTCTGAAGTAAAGGTACCTCAGTCTCCGAGTGTGTTTCCCTCAACCCATTTTCCCTTTGTTCAGTACCATTCTCGTGAGAGTCTCCTTCAAGAGTCTTGTTTCTCCACATTTCCATTTTCTCGTGTTGGGCTTCCTCCCTTGTTTTTTTGTGTCGCAGCCTTGAACTAGGATCTTGGTTTGGGCTAATCTTTCGCTTTCCTTTCCTGACCTCCCTCATTCGCCTTATTTCTTCCTTAGATAATGGGCTCCCCCTTTCAAATATTGGATCCTCACCATCTGATGCACTAGAAGATGTGTTGTATTCCCTTGCGGGGTAAATTGAAACCGCACAGGCCCATCTCCCATTCCTCCTATCTTCAAATTCTGCTTTTCGCTTTCAGCCCAAAGTTCCTGAGCCCAACTCATTACCTCTTCCAGCGTCTTCTTCTTCCTTACCTTCTCTGAGATCGACAAAGACTTAATTGCTGTAATATCCACTCTGCTGAGCGTCGAACCTTGTCTTGTCTTGATTTGAAAATCTGCCATAAATTTAAAGCCACTTTTACTGTCATCAATCATTACATCTACTTCCTCCTCTGCAGTAATGACAATCTGCCCATTTGTAAACAGTGGGTGATACCACCAAGACGGTGGTTTTTGAACGTTGACTGGAATGACTGCCTGGATTTGATTGTCAACGATCTGGAATTGTTCTTCAATTATTTCCCCATCACCGTCTTCAATCACCATTGTTCTTATTTGATGTTGCGTCATTGGTTCTGTTCTTGTTTGTCCCATCATTGGAAAGTCGACCATATCCAACTCCAATGAGTTTAAATCATTCTCCATTGGTTGCTCCGGAATTATTTCTGTATACTGAATCTGTGGATTCTGGACCTCCACTGCCTGTTGCATTGTTTGTACTTCTGCATCCTGCTGCATTGGTTGATCCTCCCCTGCCCGCTGCAATCTTTGCTCATGTAAATTCTGGCTTTACTGACCATCCTCCCCCAGTCCCTCAGACATTTCACCATCCTGTTGGCCTAAAACCAAAGTACCACCCTGATGTAGTTGAGGATACCGTTCTAGAACCATTTGGAACCGGAAGCCATCAACGAACTGTTCTGCATGTTCTTCCTGGAAAAAGAAACCAAGTTCCTGCATATAACCATCCGGGATTCTGGTTGTTCTCCTATATGGCATATGCTGAAATGCATGGATATCAGCAGGGTACAAATCCTGTTGATCATCTGAATGTATCGGTGCTCCATTTCGCTCCCCTAGTCTTTCAAAATGATGATCCAAAAATATCTCCAAAACATCATCATCTCTCAGTTGGCATCTACTGAACGTATGACCAATTGAATCACACCGTCGGCACATTTTAAATAGCCTTTCGTAGGAACAAGTTACCCATGCAATATTACCATTGTCTAAACACAAATAAAAACCAGGAACTAATGGCATGCAGACGTCTACCCAAACACGAGCTCTCAGGTATCTGGAGTTAGTAGCATTAATCACCCCAGATCTAACTTCATGTACTTCTCCTATGACACTGGCCAATCGCCTCGCTGCTCGTGGACTGAAACACTCTAATGGAATACCCGACAATCACACCCACATGAGGACATGTGTTATTCTCATTCTGTTCAGTATCATTCCAGGTTCCCATCTCCTCAAGACTAATAAAGCCCCCGCCACCGAGTAAGGTCCGTTGTGTAGTACTGCCTGCAACTGACTGACCGTCTGAAATTTGAAGACAAAGAAGTTGCTATCACGACCAACCACAAAAATATCTTCACCCCAGAATTGGCGAACATAAGTTTGCATTCTATTAAGACCAAACCTTCTGTAGTCCATGAGGCAACCCACTAGGCAGTTGTTATAATACAACACACTCCCTGCTGTGTCCTCCCTGGATAGTTGTATAACTGGACCTCTCCTAAAGGATCTATAAATGTCTGTGTTGAGCTGACTATGTCTTGGAATATCTCTGCGTTCTTCTGAGTATTCAGACCCCTGTAGCGAAAGACTACTGTCTGACCCATAGTCCTCCCTAAAGTTGCTATCCATGCTAAACTCTGCCGTACTACTACGTTTACTCGTGCTACTCCTTAAGAAATGACTGTAACTGATTGTGCTAGAGGTGAAGATGCAGTGCACACTGCTTTACTGGTATTGCAAAGATAGCTTACTGCAAAGATTACCGAAAAACTGTAGCAGTGAAATCACTGTTCACAGAGAGAGCTCTCTATTTTGAGAGAGAAAAGTCGTTTTTCGTCGGAGTAACTTTTGGGGAAGGGACTTATTACTTTTGTAGTTTGCAATCTGCACCGCTACTCTGAGTCTACGATGATTGGGCAGGGCCAACCCAATTAAAGCCAAACGATGGCCGCAAATTTCCAAATGCAAATGCTACTTAATGATTGATTTGATTGGATGAATGAATGCCCGCACAGATGATCAATCATTTGGCCAATTCCCCAACTCAGAGTGTCCGATCAGATACTCCATTTGCATGTTTTTCGTTTTCTTTACTCTCTTCCCAGACGGCGAAACACACATGTCGACACACACACACACACAAAAAAAAGATTGCAGAGTGTATTATACTTCATTGCAAATTCTACTTCTACATTTGACAGACCTAGAGGGCTGCAGAGTGCATTGCCATAAGGAAATGTCAAAATAAGGATGTCCTACATTCTCAGAGTAGGCAGAACAACCAGAGTGAAGAAGCACCATATGAGATTAGAATATATGACACAACAGAAAAGAAATAGAAGAGGAACACATTAAGCCATTGCATGTATACAGAGGAGATCTTGCAAGAGCAGTAAAGGATGTTTCAGAACATACAAAATGACCCATACTGAAAAACGCAAAGATATGCAATTGTGTACAACCAAAACCATATTAAAGTTGTTACCGTGTATCACTGTGGTAAGGTTTTTGCTTTAACAAATTTGTCTCATAGGCACCCAACTACCTCAATGTTGACACTCAAAACAACAGAATGTTCATATATAGCCCCTGATTTCATTAAAATAAAAGATGCATGAGCAGAATCGAATATTAGAACTTCATTCATTTGTATATGCAAGGCAGAAGCATAAAGTTAGATACGAAACCCTTAGAGGAGGAGAAAACTATGTAGATGTTGCCCATAGCACAAATAGGATAAAACTGATAAAACATAAGCACTAAATATATAAAAAGAAATAAAGTATTCCCAACTCCTTAAGTCTCATGCAAACTTCTGTGCAGGAAAAAAACAACAACCCTAAAAAAAAAAGAGGCATGTACTTGGTGAGGAAGTTGATTATATACATGGAACATGGAACATGGAACAAAAAGGGATGGTTTACAACACTAAGTGAAAGATATCACTTGCTAATGTTAACTCGTCAAGTGCACTTGGTTTATTTCCAAAAATGTGAAGGAAGGCTCTTAAATCCTGTCAATGCAACTTGCATTTTGAAATCAATATACCCGATTTCATTTCAATCCACGAATTGGCATATATACACATGCAGAAAACTTATACTATTGTGAAGGGAAAAGGGAAGGAAAAATTCACAACTTTGATTGTAAAAATGCACAACTAGAAATTCCGTGGCTATAACATCTTCCAACTTTGTCCTGCGAGAGCAACACACACAATTTTAAAATGACCCACAAATAGACTAATATTGCAACTGGGATGTAGAATATCACTTTTACCTCTTGGTATAGCTTCGCATAATAAAGAATCTTCTGAAGTCAACTGCTGTGCAAAGGGGCATTGTCTGATAACTAATTTCGTGGATCAACTTCATCCTGAAGATGGCCGACGACAGATACTACCTGCACAAGCATAGAAGAGTATGAGATTACTATGATATGCAGAAATGAATAGATTGTTTAATCGTCAAGAGAACTCAAAAGAGACTAGAAATATAATTAAGCCCATAAATATTTGTTGAAATAACTGTGATATGCACATAAAGAAACTGCATAGTAGCAACGATCATGTGTACAGAACGGGTCCTATATACGAAAATATAATAATACATTTTACAGGTCGAATGTCAACTAGAGTAATGTGAAACGATACACATTTACCGGAAGCTTAACCATGGAATTTTAACGTAAAAATTGAACTCATTGGAATGACAAGAAAATATGAAAACTACAGAGAATGAGATAATAATAATAAGCCAGGAGACCAAATACCGCGTCTATTGATTCAATAGACGAAAAATGGTTATCATATATACTTGGAACTCCAAAGATACAAGGATCAATATACACATTGATTTTGCTTCAAGCTTTCAGAAATAATCATTGCAAACATTAAGAATGCGGGATTGATTATAGAGACATCAGAAAGTCATTCCTGCCACACTGGGTATATTCAATCAGTGTAGTACATCATCATGATGATCAACAGGAATAGAAATACCGATTTTCTCTTTTTTTCTATTTCACAGATAGATTTGAACATATAAACAATTGTACATCATAGATTACCTATAAGTATGTGGAATCCTACCAATTAATGAAAATAAGTATGAAAAAAAGTTATTGTTGGGCAAAATTATTAGAAAACCTTTCTCAACTTCACATTGAAAGCTTTCTACTCATCTCAGTGATTTTGAATATTATGTATTTCCTGATTTGTTGAAGCCATTACAAGTTTAGTTCACGAAATCACAAATTTGAAAAAGATGTGAGATCACAATTTCTAAAGAGAAACCTATTAAAAAACCTTGTATACATAATAAGGCATCCCCCCCTCATGTAAGAACTCTGTTATACGTTGTAAGATACATTATAATATTTATATTTTGGGCATCACAATTTTTCGAGGAAAATAAACTAATAGATAAAACACAAATTAATCTTGTTGAAACTGAACACACAAATTAACATCAACCATTAAAAAACTGGACTAACCTCATTCTCTGGACTTGATGGTGGGGTAGAGCAAGTTTTGATTGTTGACTTTATTTTCTCGCAATCTCACATTTACCTTCAAGGCTTGTTAGAGGGAATTCATCTAAAGAAACTAGAAGAGAAGAAGTAGAATCAACCTCAGAAAGTAACATTAATTCACCAACTGCATCTCAAACACTCTCATTCTCCATGGATGGATATGTTTCCTCTGGTTCATCATCATATTTAAAGATATTCTATCAACAAATCCCTTCTCTTCATCCACTAATGGACTGATATTTATGAATGCAATAGGGAAGCCATACTGTCACTTTCCTACTTTATTTACTTATTTAGTGACAATCAAGTTGCATTTTGCATTTTTTTTCTTTAACTCTCTACTTTCCTAGTATATTTATTTGTTTAGTTACAATCAAATTACTCTGTGGCTCTAGTTGTCCTACTTAATTTCTACTATTAATAGTTCATTTGGAGTTTACTTTTTGCTTAGGTATTTATATTGTATATTTTTTTTCCTTTCTTTCCTTTTTTTGTTTTTTGTTTTTTGTTTTTTTTTTGTGCAACAATCTTTTTGGAAATATTTTAAAGTTGCTAGTTTTGGAAAGTTGTTAAAAGAGTGAAATTTTTTTTAAAAAATTTTACATCAAATGCAAATAGTCTAATTTTTAGGCTTAGCCAATGACATAATATTTTATTAAATCTAAAACACACGGCTAATTGGGGTTGTCACAAGTAGTTTTATTTTTTTCTCTCATTGGATTCACACAATTTTACTTGCTCGCCTACCTTCAATTTCATGTGATCACTCTCAATAGTTTTAAAAATAAAATGTTATTTTTGAGATAAACATGAAAGCTAGTAACCCAATGTAGTAGTCCTTTAGTGAAGTTTAGTTTTTTCCCTCAAATTTTACTATAATTTGTGCAAATTTTGTTGGGGACCAAAAAAAATTAAACAAAATATATGGGTCACATTTGAAAGCCAATTGAATACAATAAAATTGAAACCTCCAAGTACGGCCAAAACAAGAATTAATTTTGAACGAATTGATTTAGCCAAGAAAATTGTCGCTATGGCCCGTACAAACAAAAAAAATTTACTTAATATTCTAAGGGAACTTTGGCCAACAAAAAAAAAAAAAAAACAAGAAAAAGGCAAAATTGATCAAAGTTTATTTGGAAAACAAGCCGAACGATGGCTTATTTTGCTAAAAGGGAGGAAGGCCCTTTTCAAATTTTCTCTATTTTTCTCTGTACAACAAAACTTTGAATAATATGTCCTATTTATAGGACTTACCAAAACTCTAAACCCATTGGATTTGACTATTTAATTTTAATAAAAACCAACTACTAATCCAAAACCCAACATAACTACTAAATTATAAATCCACTAGGATTACAAAATCATAAACCCTAAAGGAAATTTAGTTTAATTCTACAACATTGGCTCCCTTAAACTAAGTTTTCATAACTTGCCATGCCCAACATTTTCTTCAACTTCATAAATGAATCCATCTTTAATGCTTTTGTAAAAATATCAACCACTTAATTTTCAATCTTGTAATAATCGATCACAATTTCTTTTCCTCAAAATATAAAGCCTTGAATAGTAGAAGAAAGGCACCTAGACCTAACCAGATCAAGTGAATACCTAAAATTGTGGTCATTTTATTTCTATCTTTCCATACATAGTCGAAGAATGAAAATGATTCTTCAAGAGTTTCAAGACCTAGCAGTGCATGATAGATACTGCCAAAGTCCAAAAGTGCAAAAGAAGTTAAATGAAGTACTCCAAATACAAAGTATGGAAAGGTATCTATAAGTTCTCCCCTCGGACCTACACCCTAACCAAGAATATCTGGGTGGGGAAGTAAAATTGATCCTTGTTCATGCATAGGCTTCTCTGGTATAAAATAAGCTACTTCAAATACGTTTATTGCTCCACCCCAGAATACAATTAAATCAGCATGGGCTTTGAATCAAATCACGAATGAAGTGAAATTTGATGTCGATATGCTTGCTTCGACCATGAAACACTAGATTTTTTGTCATTTTTAGTGCTGAATTACTATCACACAAGATAATAGTGCTCCATCTTTTTTTGTGCTAAAGTAAATCTAGCATCCTTCTAAGCCACAGTACTTGAGTAGCACTCTTGCTAAATGATTATCTCCGCCGTAGACAATGCAATAGCTGGTTGTTTCTTTGAACTCCGAGAGAGAGTTCCAAAACCAATGAAGAACGCATAACCAGAAGTACTCTATGTCTTTATCGGTTCTTAGAGTTTTGATGAAGTAACGACTTTGTTTTTCAACGTACACTTTAAAACTTTTAAAAGTGTTACAGGCATTAGACTTATTATTCAAAAAATAAAACCATGCCTTTTTGCTAAGACTATCAATAAAAGTAATAAAATACTTATTATCTCCATTAGAAGGAACATCCAATGTACATACATCAGAGTGAATGAGTTGTAAAGGTTCTTAGCCCTCCAAGCCGTGCCTTTAGGAAATGAATCTCAGTGCTTCTTACCCAAAATACTGGATTCACATTGTTTATGATGAAAGTTAATGGAAGGTAACCCAAAAACAATACTCCCTCCGTCAAAAAAAAAAGAAAAAGAGTTTACTTTGGTTAATGTACAACTTTTTATTAGTTATTAGGTACAACTCATTTAGTGCATCACTAAATAATAATTTTACATTTTTATCCTTACTTTTTAATTTTGAGTACACATAATTATTATTAGTAAGGATATTTTAGGAATTTAGTTTAAAAGTAGACTCTTTTTTTTAGAACAAGAAAATTTTTTCAAAGTGGACTCTTTTTTTTGGGAAGGATGAAGTATTATTTTTAGTCAAAAACTGCAATCCATGAAAGTGAAAGTGCCCAAATCTCATGTGCCACAACCAAGTATCATCAATTTCAACAAAGTTAAAAAAATTGAACCACCATAATTTAAAGTAATAGGGAACAATCTACTATTAGTCATGTTCACCTTTGCAATCAAACCCAACCAATCATCAGAGATGTGGCAAACGCATTTTCGAAAACGCAAATCATAATCCTTCTCTTGAAGTTGACCTAAACTCAAGAGATTTTGACACAAATTAAGCACATAATATACATCAGTGATAGTACTTTTGGCATCATTTTTCAAAATAATAAGAATATCTCCTTTACCACATACAAACATTTCATGGTTATTACCAAATCAAACAATAGATTTAACGGACTCATTTAAATTTAAAAATAGTTCTTTCTTTCCAATTATGTGGTTATTACATCGAGAATCAACATACTATGTATTATTCTCAGGTTCCTTAGTAACACTAGCAAAAAATAAAAATTTCTCATGCTTTGCACCAAAATCTTCAACTATGTTGGCATTGACATCTTTATTTTTAGATTTATTATACCAATGATTCTTTTGAATATAACCTTCTTTACCACAATTAAAACATTTAAGCCTCTTTTGCTGATTATTGTTGGAATTATTAGAATTAATTTTTTGTTGGGAAGAGTTGCTACCTCTACCGCGACCACAAAAATTACGTCTTCCACATCCACGACCACCAAGAACGGCACCATTAGAAGAATCTTCATAGCTCTTTTCTTTAGCAATCTGAATTTGTAAAACTTGCAATGCCTTCTCCATAGGTTCCTTTTCATGCAATTCATCTAATTTGCCTTTAATTCTTTATTCATGCAATAGTAATGACCCTTGCAACTCATCAACTAACAAGGATAACAAATCTTTTGTCTCTTACATTACTGCAACAACATGAACAAATTTTAGGGGCAAAGTATTCAAGACCTTTTTCACAATGAGCTAATCAATAAAATCATGCCCATTCAATTGCATCTCATTCTATATATCATTCAAATAAGAAAAATAAGACTAATTGGTCTCACTCTTTTCCACACTGCACAATTCAAATTTTGTTTTCAACATAACAAGTTACTTTCTTGGACCTTGTCAACGCCTAGATACGTTTTGTTCAAAATATCCCACACTTATTTTGCAGTTGTGGCTTTGAATATTTTGCCAAATACGAAAACATCAACCGGCTAGTGGATTTGAGACAACATTAGACTGTCGTTTTGTTTAGCATCCACTGTTAATTTTTCTTCTACGTGAACTAACAAATCAAACGCATTGAGCTGTGTTTCTATTTGGATCCTCTAATAATTGTAATCTTGTTTACCCTTTAATTTGGGCACTTAACAAATAATATTCCATTTCGTCATAATTGCCAAACACTAACCAAGCTCTGATACCAGATGCCGAGGGCCAAAACAATATTATTACTTATTAATTAACCACTTATCTCATGTAATCATGTTAAGAAAATAATTAATAAGCATTTTATATGTCCTAATTATGCTTTGTAAGTCTAATTAACTATTTGAGATTGTAAGCTAAGAGTTATAATCCATACACTTATACATACATATTAAGTAATCATTAAATTTATAACTCATAGAGTGTATGGTTCATCATTCATACAAATTACATTGAATTATATTTATACATATAAGAAGTGTTATATATATATAAGATTATGTAGTTAATTAACTAAATGCTAGTGTTTTGAGCATTTAACCAATTGATTTGTATTACTATTATATGACATGTATTTATATTAGTTTTACTTATATATTAGAACTGATTAATATTACTATTAGGTGATTTGGAATATAATATTAATATATATTTAGAGTAACAACGATATCCGTTTCCTTGAAGAAAAGGTATACTTAAGGTAGGTATAGTATGATATATTCCACATATTTGTAGTTATTAGATAAAAAAGTTTCTATCCATTTTTTTTTCCTAAATCCAAAAAGAAATGGGGACAAGATTGGGTGGGTGTTTTTATCCCTTTTTTTGCGATGATAAATGATAACATAAAACTTTCAAATATCCCACTTCAAAAAATATGAAAATATAAATTAAAAAAAGTTATTATAAGAAAAAATATAAAAGAGTTTTTATATACAATTTTTTTTATTCCATAAAGAAATGGGTTCGAGTTCAGGTTACCCAAAATGGTCAGGTCCCGAAACCCAATCGGGAGTGGGGATGGAGATAACATCTAAAACCCGATCAGATTCGAGTTCGGGGACACACCTAATTTTTGGGTTTGAGGATGGGATTGCAAAACTCGACCCTGAACCCGATTTTTGTCATTCCTAACATGAGCATTCAGAATTGCAAAATTGGTCAATCTTAGTAGATTTTGTCAGAATCCATATCAATCGGTCAAAGATGAAAGCATAAGGGGACCAAATGATTTTTGTAACAAATATGGACCAAATTGATCTAACCTTGATAATACACGAGAATTCATGGGTATTATTTTACTTTTTCCCATGAGGTTTTTAAAGCGTAACCGTGGGGAGGTCAATTGAATGGGGAAAAAAATTTACTCCCTTCTCCGAAATAAAGAATTGACTTTTCATTTTGCATAATTTTTTTTTTTAAAAGTTAATCTCTTAGTTTCAAACAGAAAAGACTAGTTTTTTTTTTTTAAAGAAAATTTACTTTTTATGTAAAATTTTTGTATTATTCTTATTAATAACGATAATATATAATTTAAATTAAAATGTAAAAATAATAATAAAAAATACACATTTAATGATTTAATAAATATAATATATTTTGTAATTTAAAAAATTTGTATTAAATTAAAAAATAATTATTTTTGAAGGATGAAGTAACTGTAATTTTTTATTCCCCTTTTTTTTTTTAATTTAGGTTATGTATTGTCATTATTAATAAAGTTAATATAAGAATTTTACATAAAAGCATATATATTTTTTTAAAATATATTTTTTTAAAATTTAGATTCTTTTTTTAGAATAGAGATTGGGGTTGCAAAAATTTATGCAATCTAAAAATTAATTTAATCAATCTATTATTTTAACTTGTTGGGTTGGTTTAGATGAGTTGTGTAATTTAATGAATTAGATTAAGTTAAATCTAGTCAATTTAATGGGGTAAAATTATTATTCTTAAAAATTCAGGAGATAGTTGACTGGTAGTTCTTTTCTGGCAAGTGACTAACTAGTTGGATTTTGGTCAAATTTTGGTGATTTTAATCTAGTCCATGTGTGATTCAATTCAAATTAGTTTTATAATTTTATTGATTGGATAGAATTATTATTTATAAAATTTTAACCTATTAATGATCCAATTCATAAATGATTTAATTTATCCAATTGTCATCCTAGATGGTGACACAAAAATGATTCACCTTGTCTCTTTATTTCCTCAAAAAAATTGTCGCATACTTTGTCTATTTCAAAAAAGATTGTTTTTATTTGAATGTAAATTTTTTAGCTATGAGTTACATCATATTTAATGTAACATTGAATGTAATTTTTTTAAAAAACTTTTTAATTATGGGTTATACAATTTTTTTTTTCAATTTTATTCAAAAGTTGATTTTTTTTAAGAATGGGGTATTTTTAATTCCCGAAAAATTCACTTTTTAGAATAAATTCTTATATTATTCTCGCTAATAATGATTATATATGATTGACACTTAAAAAGTAAAGGTAAAAATGAAAAACTTATGCATTTAATAATATATTAAATGTATTATATTTTATAACTAAAAATAGTTGTATTTTAACTAAAGTAATTTTTTTTTGTTAGGGATAGAGGAAGTATAATATTATGACAATAATATGGGGAGTGTAATATTATAACAATAATATTACTATCATATTTAAGGATATGATATAATAGGAAAAATCATACTTTCAGTCCCCATTGTTTTATCCAATATCACTTTTAGTCTCTAATATTTTAAATCCAACACATTTAGTTTTCAAACTTTTATATTTTGATGCATTTGGTACAATTGATGACTATTAAAGTAGGAGATGACAACACCATCACGTAAAACATTAATGGCTATTAGTCATACTTTTTATCAAATATTTTATTTCACAAATTTAATTAGTTTTTTTTTTCATCTTTTTTCGTTTAAAGCCCGCATCTTTTAATGTTTAAATATTAAAGATTTGTGAGATAAATTAATTAAAGAATGAGAGTTTGAAATGAAAAGTAAAAACAAAAGAAGGTAATTTTCAAAATTTGTAATTAAAAAATTTGATAAAGAAATTGATTAATAGTCAAATGACACTTACGTAACAAATTTTGTCATCTCTTACCTTTATAACTATCAATTGTATTAAATGCGAAAAAAAAAATATGAAAGTTTATGGACTAAATCTGTCAGCTTTAAAACATTTGGGATTGAAAATGACACTGGATAAAATATTAGGGACTAAAAGTATGATTTTTCTTATATAATAATATTATTATTCTTACAATAATAGTAATATTAATATATCGCTGTAGTGATAGTATTACTTTTTTTTTTAATTTCTTTTTTAAAAATTCTTTCACTCTTACAATTTTATATTTAGGGGAAAGGAAAAATAATTTGATGCAATATTGGGGGTTCGTTCAATCATTAATTGTGGTTTTCACGTAGGAAAATACTGAAAAAAAAAGAGCTTCTGTAGAGAATGCCGTTTTACATTTGGTCTGGTTTAAGTTATATTGTCCAACATGTGGTCTTGAATCATGGGGGTTAAGGCACAATCTATGCAGCAACCATAACTGAGTATTCCATGACTGATCTGTTGGCAACCATGGAGCGTAGCACTGGTATTGCTCACTTCGCCTTTGCTTGGGGTTTTGCATTATACCATTATATGCTTAGTCTATCGAAAAGAAAAGAAAAGAAAAGAGAGAGAATTAGGACAAGCCTTTATTAGAGTATATGAAAGATAGGAAAAATTTAAATGCAGAAGTGAGAAAGAGAATTGCTACCATTCATACCGAGTTGAAGCTAAATGAATTGTAGTGCATAGACATGAAGAGGGTTGTTGGTCAGGTGATGTAGTTTTGGCTACTGTTATGCTATATTTGTCCAGTTTGCAAGTCTATTGCATTGAACTGAGTTAGGAGTTTCTGCTTCTTACCTATGCTGGAAGTTTGTGCACTCAAAGGTGGACGAAGATGAGGATAGAATAACAGGCATGAGAAATGGTAGAATCGCCTAAATTGGTAATGTTAAAATTGGTGGAAACATGAAAATTCTAAGTTGATATTCAAAACAGTCACTGACAAATAAGTTGAAGTCGAATTTGGATCTAAAGTTTAAGTTAATAGATTTTAAACTTAATTTATTTATTAAATTTTTATAATTCTCCTTAAAATGGATATGAGATTTTTTTTATTTATCCGTAAACCTCGACATGATATTTAAGGATGGATAAAATAAAGAATCGGCACGGCAACAAACCCAAATTGGCCCGTCACTAAGAAGAAAACATAAAGAGTGGCAGAGCGTCTTCTATGTTGCGGTAATGATCAAATTAAAACGAATTTATAAACAACACTTTGTAGGCACCGTATTCCCTATTGTGTATTCAGAATAATTTGCAAAATAATGGACAGTACAAACGAACCGAATATGAAATATCCCACCAAGAAGAAGAAGAAGAAGAAGAAGAAGAAGAAGAAGAAGAAGAAGAAGAAGAAGAAGAAGAAGAAGAAGAAGAAGAAGAAGAAAAATGGTTAGTTTTTGTTGAACAAAATGAAGATAAAATTTAGTTTGTGATAAATGTAAGGAGAGGGAGGAGGATCTCCAAAGAGCTTATGAGACTCTTGTGAGTTGCTTTACAACTAAAACTTTGACATATGAAGTATATCAGGCGAAATGAGGAATGAAAACAGGCAGGATAACAAAGGAGGACTAAACTGTGTTTTGAAGTAATAATGACATTTAGTAACTGAAATGGAGCACAAATGAACTTTCATGAAAAGATATCAATTGAAGTTTCACTGGTTCTAAGAGTGCATTTGATTGCATTTTAAAATACGATTTTATATTTTTTAAGATAATTTTTTGATATTTTTAATGCACTTTTTATCACATAATCAATATTTTAAAAATATAAATGCACGTTTTAAAATGCGATTCATACACCCCCTAAGTGGCTCTTTGTTCCATCACTTAACGAGAAAAAATTGAAGCCCATGTTTGAACTTTGGGAGGGGGAAATGGAAACTGGAAAAGTTAGGGAAAACAACAGTAAAAAGAACAGAACCTGGGGTGGAGGTGTTCCCTTAGGAGTTCAAGTTTTATCAACCTCAAAGGGCCACTTGTATCTCTCGGGGCCCTCACTTCTTGCCAAGCTCCAATCGTATAGTCTTCTCTCTTCAACACAAGACAATATCGAATATGATTCCTAAAACAACATTAATCCAAACATTATTATTTTTGTTTGTTTCATTATATCACAAACTGATTAATCATATAGTGGGATGAATATCAGCACTGCAACCTACCTTTAATTGCACAAGATTGGTTTGGAGTTCTTCTTCCGGCAGCTGTTGATTCAACACTTGTTCAACCTTGTCCTTGTATGCAACCGATACCTGGAGATTGACAATGTCATAAACCAACCATAACCATCCCTTTTAAACAACTGTAAGAAAATGAGATTAAAACTAGAGAGTTTTGAATAATTGTTGTATGTATTACCTCAATCGTTGTACAATGTTTAGTGTATATTTATAGGCTATAAATCCTATGCTAAATATGGTAAGTAGATAATTACAGATTATAAGGGATATACACAAATATGAGATATGCACAAATACAAATATATATGGTAGTGCTGATCAATCTTCAACACTCCCCCTCAAGCTGGAGATTTGTACAAGTCAAAAACTCCAAGCTTGGAAAGTAGGTGCCAATGCTGTCCACTGTTCAGTGCTTTAGTAAGCAAGTCGGCTGGTTGTTCCTTGGTGGATATGTGGCGTGTTGCAATGACACCTTGTTGGATTTTCTCTCTTACATAGTGACATTCTACTTCAATGTGTTTGGTGCGCTCATGAAAAATCGGATTCGCTGCTATTTTTTCTGCAGCTTCATTGTCGCAATAGAGCAAAGCAGGTCTCTTTATATGAAAACCAAAATCTTTGAGAAGGCCCATGATCCACACTATTTCACTGGTGGTAACCTGCATGGCTCGATATTCGGCTTCGGCAGAAGATAATGAAACAGTGGGTTGCTTCTTTGTACGCCAAGAGATTAAAGAATCTCCAAGCATGATGCAAAAACCAGTGGTGGATCTCCTTGTCATTGGACATGTGCTATAATCTGAATCACAGAATGCTCGTAACTCAAGTTTTGAAGATGAAGGGAATAGAAGACCAAGACCTGGACAACTCTTCAAATACTTGATTACCTTCAAAGCGGCTTCCATGTGGGATTGCTTTGGATTGTGCATAAATTGACTGAGGAGTTGAACTGAAAATGTGATGTCGGGTCTGGTAAGATTCAAATATATGAGTCGACCAACTAATCTCTGATATACTGAAGGATTTTCAAGAAGTGGATCATTAACTTGCTCATTTGAACCAGCATCATATTCAATGGATGTGAACTTCTTGTTTTGCTCCATAGGGATGACTGAAGGTTTAGACCCTGCTAATCCAAATTTCAGATATCAGCTCTAGTGTATACTTGCGTTGACTTATTGATATACCAGCTGGAGATCGAGCAATCTCAAAACTGAGAAAGAATTTTGATTGACCAAGATCTTTCATAAAAAATGTGGCATTGAGATACTGTTTGAGATCAGTGATACCAGCTTGACTGTTGCCTGTAATCAGTATATCATCAGCATAGATAAGTAATGCAACAAAAGAAGTACTCTGAAATATTGTGAACAGAGAATAATCATGGCGAGACTGATGAAACCCATGCTGGAGAAGAGCATCAGTGAATTTAGCATTCCATTAACGAGATGCTTGCTTTAAACCATACAAGGATTTCCGCAGTCGACATACCAAATTCTCCCCCTGAATGCGAAATCCGGGTGGTAGATCCATGTACACTTCTTCGGAAAGATCACCATGGAGAAATGCATTTTGCACATCCATCTGATAAAGAGGCCAAGCATGAATAGCGGCAAGTGTGAGAAGAATACGGACAGTGACGTGCTTGGCAGTGGGAGAAAATGTATCTTGATAATCGATCCCTTCTCGCTGATTAAAGCCTTTAGCCACAAGCCGAGCTTTATACCTCTCAATAGAACCATCAGCATTATACTTGACCTTATAAACCCATTTGCAACCGATTGGATGACGATCAGGAGGCAAAGGGACCACATCCCAAGTATGATTGGCATGAAGAGCATGAAGTTCAGTTTCCATGGCAGTAACCCAATTAGGATTGGTAATAGCTTCTTGAAAAGTGGTTGGTTCGTGAATGGCAGAGATGGAAGCGATGAAATGCTGATAGGATGGGGTACAATTGGACAAGGAAATGAAATTTGAGATGGGATAAAGAGACGTACGAGATGCAGATGGCAAGTTAGAGCAGAAGTAATCAGTACTCCATATAGGCGGTCGAGAAGGACGGCTTGATCGGCGGAGAGGGACAGCTAAGTTGGGATCTTGTGTGGCTGGTATTGGGGAAGAAATATTATCTTCAGCCGAAGAGGAAGTAGGAACAGACGAAGGCGTAGCAGGGGTAGGATTAGCTGGAGAAATTGGAGTGGCTGCAGGGTAAGGAGACAAAGTTGGCGCCTCGTCGAACTGTACAGCTGGAGATGTCGAATCGGACGGGGCGACAGGGGATGAGCCGGAAGTAGAAGTCGAAAATGGAAAAACATTTTCTTGAAAAATGACATCTCGACTAACAAAGAATTTCCCGGAATCAGGGTCATACAATTGATAACCCTTTTGATGAGGAGGGTAACCCATAAAAATGCAAGGAATAGCACGTGGACTAAATTTGTCACGTGCACCTAATGTGGTGGCAAAACAACGACACCCAAAAACACGAAGATGATCAAGGATGGGTGGTTTGTGAAATAAAATTTCAAATGGGCTGAGACCATGAATTGAAGAAGAAGGCAACCGATTAATGATATAGGTTGCAGTTAGGATGCATTCACCCCAAAACTGAGATGGGATTTGAGCCTGAAACATTAAGGCTCGTGCAACATCCAATAAATGACGATGTTTGCGTTCAACAACTCCATTTTGTTGCGGAGTATGAACACAAGAGCTCTCATGGAGAATTCCATGAGTAACGAAAAATGATTTACACTCAGTAGAAAAAAATTCTGTCCCATTGTCAGATCGAACACGGCGGACTATGGAACCAAACTGTGTAAATACCATAGATACAAAATGTTGAATTTTGGAAAAAACTTGGGATTTTGAGTGTAAAAGGAAAGTCCATGTGGCACGGGAAAAATCATCTACAATGGTAAGAAAATATCGGGAACCATCATGATTGATAGTTCGGTGAGGCCCCCAAACATCCATGTGGACCAATTCAAATGTGGATGTGGTTGCATTGGTCCGTGGAGGAAAAGCCTGGCGAGTTTGTTTGGCCAGAGGACAAATTGGACATGAAAAAGACTGAGGACATGAAATTGATTGACCAAGTGCATGAAAAGATTTTAAAGAAGAATGGCCTAGACGGCGATGCCAAATGTCATAACTAATATTATTGCAAAAAGTTGAATTACAACTAGGAAAGTATTTTGGCATACATGATGCATTCTTTTGGGAATTTAAAAAATCTTGAAAAACTATAGAAAAAGAATCTGGAATGGATGAGCATAAAAAATATAATCCCCGATTAGCCCTGCCGAGTCCGATCAGATCCCCAGTCATACGGTCCTGAAAGACACAAAATTCATCGAAAAAGAGTGCCACACAATGATTATCTAGAGTAAGCTTACGGACAGAGAGCAAATTATGTTTAAAATATGGAGCATATAAGACGTGTGTGAGGTACAAATTAGGATATGGGCGATAATAACCAATGTGTGTGACAGGACTAGTGGATTGATCAGGCAATGTAATGGAAATAGGTGCTTGACAGGGAGAAAAAGAATCGAAAATAGATAAATTGCAAGTGATGTGGTCGCTAGCACCTGAATCGATAACCCAAACAGATGAAATGGATTGAGAAGGTAGAGTATTACCGGAAAAGTTGGAGGTAGATTCCGAGGTTCCCAGCTGATTTAAAAGGGCAACAAGGCGTTGTTGCTGATCTATGGTGAGTTGTAGCCCAGAGGATCCGCCATAAACATTGCCCAGGCTAGGGGTCGCAGAGCCCAAAATACCTACACTGGAAGAAGGATATGGGTTAACACCAAAAGAAGTGGAAATAAGCCCAAAGCCAGGTGGGGGAATTGGCCCATTAATTGCCGCGTGATAGGCTAAAGGCCCAAAATTCGATTGTTGTTTTTTCTTTGGGCCACCTCGCTGCTTGGGCTTTCAATTTGGAGGATAGCCCACAAGAAGAAAGCAGGCTTCACGAACATGGCCTGTTTTTTTGCAATGAGTGCAAAATGGGCGTGGGCCATTTGGCCCATTAATAATTGAAGCCGAATTGGGCTCGCCCAGCCCAAGGGAATTGGAAGGGGAACTTGGCCCAAAATGAGATAAGTTGATTGCTGGCCCACAATTCGTTGATGAAGAAGGCAGCCCAAATGAAGAGGCCTGCAATGAAAATGATCCGCCTTGGCCACTCGACTGTATTCCTTCTTTCTGGACAGCAAAAGCAGCGCCTCCGTCGGCAGCAGCTGAGGGTGGTCCGTCGATGGAGGTGCGTTGATGGAGGTCCTGTTTGGCGACGGCATGAAGCTTTTCAAGGGACATGAAATCGTCCCTAGCAAGAATGTTGGTCCGTAAAGTGCGAAAATCATCCGGTAGAGCTAAAAGAAATTTCATGGCCCTGTCGGTATTTTCATGAATACGAAGTCGATCATTTACTTGGCATTGACAATGGCCACAAGAGCAACGAATTGGGGGTTGATGGATGTCCAGATCGGTCCAAAGGTCTTGTAGACGGAGATAGAACGAAGTGAGTTGCGAACTGGACGCACAGGCGGCAAGTTTGGCTTCACCAATAGCTTGCTTGAGGGAGAAGATTTGAGATCCAGAGAGACGGCCAAAACTATCCTTCAAGGTGTTCCAAATGGCGGCGACGATAGGGAGCCGAGATACCATGGACTCAAGTGAGGGGTCGACGGAGTGGGTCAACCAGGTTTTGGCGGCCGCTTGACATTGATCCCACTTCTCAGCCGCCACCGCGTCATCTGATGGTCGTTCAAGAGCGTCGGTGAGGAAGCCGAGTTTGTTTCTTGCCAGGAAAACCGTGCGAATTTGGTTGCTCCAAACCTGCCAATTGCCTTCGCCGGTGAGCTTGGAGGAGACGACGCTGCCGGTCTGAAGGTCGGTGGCGGTGAGATGATACGGGTCACGCGGAGCTGACAAAGGGACAGCGACGGCGCCAGAGAGTTGATGACTGGTTTCGGCCATGGCGATGGATGAGCTGAGGTTGCAGATGGTTGCAGGGGCAGTTTGGTAATTTGCCAACTGGGTTTGCAGATTAGGGTTCGGTGATGAAGAAGGGCAAAACGGGAATTTGGCAGAAAAGGAAAAAATAAAAAACACTCTCACTGAATGGTTTTAAAACTTGAAGCAAAGGCAAAAATAGTGAATCGACTGCTCTGATACCATGTAAGAAAATGAGATTAAAACCAGAGAGTTTTGAATAATTGTTGTATGTATTATCTCAATCGTTGTACAATATTTAGTGTATATTTATAGGCTATAAATCCTATGCTAAATATGGTAAGTAGATAATTACAGATTATGAGGGATATACACAAATATGAGATATGCACAAATACAAATATATATGGTAGTGCTGATCAATCTTCAACAAAAACATATTAATTTAATCCCAACATTGCAACTAATTAAGTGCGACTGTAAGTCAATCATATCTCCTAAATTTATATAATTTTTTCCTTAATAAGTCAGGTTGCATTTTGATAAGCACGTGTATGTAATATTTTCTAGCTAAAACATAATTAATTATGTAAAAATAAAAGACATAATAATTTGGTTAAGAATGGAGGGGAAACAATTATTGGCTTCTACTACTGGAGCCGCTTCTTACGACATAGGCAACTCTTCTGAACGGCTTTATTGGGACCGGAAAATATTTGACGGAAAAGGAAGAGACCCGGGTGCAGCTACCGCCGCCGCCATTGCTTGTCCTTAAAGTCATTTTGGACGGAGAAAGATGAGCAATGGTTGCTACTGCCGTGGAGGATGATGCCGCCATTGTTTCTTGGATTGGTTGAAGTGACGAAAATTAACAAGTTCTCCTAGCAATATTCGTAGCGTTTATATATGAGTAAAATAAGTAAATATTGTTTTTTTTAAAAAAAAATAAAAAAATATTGTTTTTTTAAATATGATTCAAGAAATATAGAAGTCGATTTTGGAGAAATCAACTCTGAAGTCGACATCCCCAGATGTCGACTTCAAAAAAAAAAAAATCCGTCTTGCCCTTCTTTCATTCCTTACTGCAAACATTTCACACCATCATCAATGTTCCCAATTTCTTTGGTATTTGATTCTCACAAATATTGGAATGTTTAGAATATGTATTTTTTCAACTCCCCTAGTAGACTAAAACTGTATAAAACAACTGCAAAACCAGCCAAAGTACAATTTGGAGCTCACGCCATTCCCACTACAAAACCAGGAATTTGTTCCCAATTCTACTACGCGCCTCAGTGATGGAAGGCAGAGCAGGCCATTTGAGGCACACTATGTTATCCAATTAGTATATATATATAATTATGTTAACAAATCTAGATGACTATAGATAAAAAAATATAGCAATGAAGACTGACTTAAAATTAAATTAAGTAAATAGAACCTTAGCCGTTAGCAAGTTGAAAATGAGGAAAACCATGTCGAGGCGCGTTAGATGCTTTCCTTAAAACAGATTTGTCCCTTCCTGTATGCTTGAGGATTTAACAGACGTCTATGTCCCAGGATACAGTGACGAACAACAGCTTACTTGCATGAGATAAACCGTTACAGCGAACTTGAATTTGTGTCTTTCTTCTATTACCGAAAACTACTAGAATTGAAAACTTGAAAAGAGAAATTGTTCAGAGAATTTTGAGGGAAAAAGTTAGAAAAATTGTCTTTTTAAATTCTTCTTGTCCACCAAGGGAAGTCCTTTATTTATAAAAGAGATTTCCTTGTTCATATCATGTTCAAAAGACAAGCCATTAAGTTTGGAGAATGAAAAGCCAAAAGTCTTTCATTATCCTTGATGCATGAAAAGCCAAAAGTCTTCATTCATCCTTGAAATGAAAAGCCAAAAGTCTTTCATTATACTTGATGCATGAAAAGCCAAAAGTCTTCATTCATCATTGAAATGAAAAGCCAAAAGCCATCATTCATGAACTATCAAATGAAAGGTCCATAACCTACCAACATCATGCATAATGTGCTTGAAAATGAAAGGCCTTCATACATGCATCTCCTTAATGAGCAATTTCTCATTCACATGTGCTCAAAAGCCATTCTTATTTTCCAACAATCCCCCACATGAATGAAAATTGAAATAAAACAAATGATGAAATAAAACAAAGACTCGATATGGTGATAGAGTTCTACGGTCAATACTTACGTAGGATAGGTAGATTTTAGTCCTTGAACTTTCCCTTGTGAAAGTATATTTACTTTACTGGCTGATCAGTAGACGTGATGTCCTTGAATTGTTCTTCCGTTTGTGTAAATGATGATATACTTTACATAGGCATTCCCCCTGACATATTTTCAGTTCTCATGGTTATGTCCATTTTGACTGTCGACATCGTCCTGGTTCTGTGAGAGTTTCTAAAGAATTGAACCTTGACAATTCTCCTTTGAAGCGGCCCTTCTTCTCTCTCACATAGGTGATTTCATACTTAAGAATAACCCACATTACTCCGCTTGGATCCAATATTCATCCAATGCGTATGAATCATTAAAAGCATAAGCTTAACCTATTCCTTACGGGCATCACTGTTTCTATTATAGGAATGGTTAGTAGGATAACCTCCACAGTGATCTTGTTCGGTCTTAATAGTTTAGTTGTCCTATTGAACCTAGATCTTGAGATCTCCAGTCAACTAGGTTAGGTTTCCACTGTAATCAACCTATTCATTCATGGCCTTAAGTCCTATTATCCTCGATGATTGTTCAACTTTATCTTTATTCAACCCTTTGGTCAGTGGATCCACAATATTTTCTTTTGACCTTACATAATCAATTGTTATGACTCCAGTCGAGATAAGTTGTCTAATGGTATTATGTCGATGCCGTATGTGTCTTGACTTAACGTTGTACATCACATTCTGTGCCCTCCCAATAGCTGCTTGGCTATCACAATGTATACATATAGTAGGCACAGGTTTTGGCCATTCTGGAATATCCTCTAAGAAGTTTCGTAGCCATTAGGCCTTCTCACCACATTTATCTAGAGTTACAAACTCAGATTCCATTGTGGATCTTGTTATAACTGTCCGTTTAGAGGATTTCTATGAAACTGCTGCACCTCCTAAGGTAAATACATACCCGCTGGTAGCTTTAGAATCTTGTATGTCAGATATCCAGCTTGCATCCGAGTATCCTTCTAAAACAGCAGGTTCACCCGTATAGTGCAATCCATATTCACGAGTATGTCTTAAGTACCTAAGTACTTTGACAATTGCTTTCCAGTGATAAGCTCCTAGGTTACTAGTGAATTTGCTTAGGCTACTCACAGCATAGGCAATATCAGGTCTTGTACAACTCATTAAGTACATTAAACTGCCTATAATTTTAGCATATTCTACTTGAAATACATGATCTCCTCGATTCTTGGACAGATGTTGATTCAAATCAATTGGAGTTCTGGATACACCAGAATCATCCTTATTGAATTTTTCAAGTATTTTATCCACATAGTGTGACTGACTCAATATAAGACCATCAATTGATTGATTAATTTTAATTCTTAAAATCACATCTGCTGGTCCCATATCTTTCATGTCAAATCTAGAATTTAACATAATTTTGGTACATTTAATCATTTGTTCATTGCTTCCAACAATTAACATGTCTTCCACAAACAAACAAAGAATGACATATCCTGTGTTTGTGTTCTTAACATAGACACACTTGTCACACTCATTGATTTTAAACCCATTTGACATCATGACATTGTCAAATTTTTCATGCCATGTTTTGGTGCTTGTTTAAGTTCATACAATAACTTTACCAATTTATATACTTTCTTTTCTTGTCCAGGAGCAATACAACCCTCGGGTTGTTCCATGTATATTTCTTCCTCAAGGTCTCCATTAAGAAAGGTAGTCTTCACGTCCATTTGATGGAATTCTAGATTTCGCAATGCGGCAATTGCCAATATCATTCTTATAGAAGTTATTCTCGTCACAGGAGAATAAGTATCAAAGTAATCATGACATTCTCGTTGCTTGTAACCTTTAATTACAAGTCTGGTTTTATACTTATCAATTGTTCCATCTGCCTTCATCTTCCGTTTGAAGATCCACTTAGAGCCTAGTGGTTTACTTCCTGAAGGAAGGTCCACTAGCTCCCAAGTATGATTTTGCATAATGGAATCGATCTCACTCTTTATGGCTTCTTTCCATAAAGGTCCTTCGGTTGAGCTCACAGCTTCTTTATATGTTTGAGGTTCAGCCTCTAGCATGTAAGTTAGAAAATCTGGTCCAAATGATTTTTCTGTCCTTGCTCTTTTGCTTCTCCTAGGCTCTTCCTCTACCTCTTCTGGTTCATGATAAAGATCTTGAGCCTGATCATTATTTCTAACAATCTCAATTGTTCGTTTAGATGACCTTGTACCATCTCCCTTGGAGTTACAAGGAAATACATGTTCAAAGAATGAAGCAATCCTTGATTATATTATTGTATTTTTATGAATCTCAGGGTTTTTAGACTCATACACAAGAAATCGATAAGCACTGCTATTTTGAGCATAGCCAATAAAGATGCAATCAACTATTTTAGGACCTATTTTCATCCTCTTTCGTGTTGGAGCCAATACCTTGGCAAGACACCTCCACACTCTCAAGTATTTGTAGGAAGGTTTCTTTCCTTTTCAGAATTCATAAGGTGTTTTATCCTCTTTCTTCGGAGGAATCTTATTCAAAATGTAGTTAGCCGTTAATATGGCTTCCCCTCACATGTTCTGTGGCAATCCAGAACTTATCAACATTGCATTCATCATTTCTTTCAATGTACGATTCTTGCGTTCTGTTACTCCATTCGATTGAGGAGTGTAGGGAGGTGTAACCTCATGAATAATGCCATGTTGTGCACAAAATTCACTAAAGGGTTCTACATATTCACCACCCCGATCACTTCTAACCATCTTAATCTTCCTATTAAGTTGTTTTTCAACTTCTTGTTTGTATATAGCAAACTTCTGTATAGCCTCATCTTTGCTTTTAAGCAAATACACATAGTAATATTTTGTGCTATCATCGATGAAGGTGATCAAATATTTATTACTTCCTTGTGTTTGAACAAATTTCAAATCACAAATATCACTTTGAATTAAATCAAGTGATTCTATATTCCTTTTAATCATTTGGAACCATGATCTTGTTAGTTTTGCCTCTATATAGGTTTCACATTTATGTTAGGAGTCAATGTTAAATGTGGGTATGTGGTCCAAGTTAATTAATCTACACAGTGTATCATAATTAACATGACCCAGTCTACCATGCCACAAGTTAGAAGACTCAAGCCTATAAGCGGAAGACTTTTCCTTTTCATTGAGGTCTTTTGGCCTCATAGCCATTACATTCATTTTGATCATCCCATCTTTTACATACCCTTTCCCAACATAGACACCTTGTTTGGTAAAAACTAACTTTTCAGATTCCAAAACTATTTTGAATCCATGCTGCCTCAGCAATGTCCTAGAAATCAGGTTCTTTCGGATGTCAGGCACATAAAAGACATTGTGAAGTTTCACTTCCTTGCCTGATTTCATTTTCAGGAATACAATTCTTTGACCCTTGATCTCAGAAAATGCAGAGTTGCCCATGTACAGCTTCTCTCCATTATCCACAGGTGTGAAATCGGAGAATGCAGATCTATTACAGCAGATATGGCGTGTGGCTCCAGTATCCAACCACCACTCTTTTGGATTGGAGTTTACCATGTTGACCTCAGATACCACCGCAGAAAGACTCGTTTCAGACAATTTTTGTGTGGTATCGTCAACCAAGTTGGCCTCTTTCTTCTTGTTCCTTTTTGGAAATCTACAATCCACTGATTTGTGACCCATCTTGTCACAATTAAAACATTTTCCTTGGAACTTTGATTTCTTTGAAATTCCACCCTTAGGTCCTATATTGGATCCCGACTTGTGTTTGCCTTTCTTGTTCTTTGAGCTTTCACCACGCTCCACCACATTAGCTTTGGCAACAACACTGTTTGAGGAATTCTTCTCTGAGCCTCTATTGTTTTCTTCTATGCGAAGTCGACAATTAGCTCTTCAACATTCATCTCCTTTCTTTTGTGCTTCAAATAGTTCTTAAAGTCTTTCCACACAGGGGGTAGCTTTTCAATAATGGCCGCTACTTGGAAAGACTCACTCATGGTCATTCCCTCAGTATGAATCTTGTGGATAATTAATTGAAATTCTTGAACTTGACTCATCACACTTTTTGAGTCCACCATTTTGAAATTCAAGAACTGTCCCACCAGGAACTTTTTCGTACCAGTATCCTCAGATCTGTACTTATGATCCAAGGACTCCCACAGTTCATTGGCTGAACTCTTTGAA
Source organism: Gynochthodes officinalis (assembly GCA_020080225.1). Classification (NCBI taxonomy): domain Eukaryota; kingdom Viridiplantae; phylum Streptophyta; class Magnoliopsida; order Gentianales; family Rubiaceae; genus Gynochthodes; species Gynochthodes officinalis. Next base: position 8,083,129 of record CM034620.1, read on the forward strand.
CTATACACTTTATAAAGTGCATCAGTCAAACCATTCAGAATATAATTTCGGCATAGGAAATCAGATTGTTTCCACGAGTCAACAGCTTTTACCACTTGTGCATTTGACCCATCCTCTCCAATAGTAGGAGGATTCTTTTTAAGAATTTTGCAAGATTAAGTGTTGTTAAGTAAAACACCATCTGTTGCTGCCAAGTTTTGAAGTTCAGTCCTCCAAACTTTTTAGGTTTCTCATGATGGTTTACAGGAACCGAAACCGCAAGTGATTGATTCGAGGTCGTGAGGTTCTTAACTATAGTCATGTTATCAGCCATATCTCAACCTTACAACAAAACCAATCATTGACAATTAATTTCCAATGAATTGGAATTAATAATCTAGGTTTGAATATATCACAGATTGAAAAATTATATTAGTGTAACAAGCTTTGTTAAGATAATAATATATATTCATGAATCTGTTTTAAGTTTGTTATCCAATTAGTATATATATATAATTATGTTAACAAATCTAGATGACTACAGATATAAAAATATAGCAATGAAGACTGACTCAAAATTAAATTAAGTAAATAGAACCTTAGCCATTAGCAAGTGAAAAAAAAGGAAAACCATGTTGAGGCGCATTAGACGCTTCCCTTAAAACAGATTCGTCCCCGTTTGTGTGTGCTTGAGGATTTAACGGATGTCTGTCTCTCAGGATACAACGATAAACAACGGCTTACTTGCACAAGATAGACCACTACAGCGAACCTGAATTTGTGTCTTTCTTCTATCATCGAAAACTACTAGAATTGAAAACTTGAAAAGAGAAATTGTTGAGAGAATTTTGAGAGAAAAAGTTCGAGAAATTGTTTTTTTAAATTCTTCTTGTCCACCAAGGGAAGTCCTTTATTTATAAAGGAGATTTCCTTGTTCATATCATGTTCAAAAGACAAGCCATTAAGTTTGGAGAATGAAAAGCCAAAAGTTTTTCATTATGCTTGATGCATGAAAAGCCAAAAGTCTTCATTCATCCTTGAAATGAAAAGCCAAAAGCCATCATTCATGATTGAAATGAAAAGCCAAAAGCCATCATTCATGAACCATCAAATGAAAAATCCATAACCTACCAACATCATGCATAATGTGCTTGAAAATGAAAGGCCTTCATTCATGCATTTCCTTAATGAGCAATTTCTCATTCTCATGTGCTCAAAAGAGCCATTATTATTTTCCAACACACTAAACAAACAGTAAAAAAAGAAGATGCAAACAATCATCACCATCGGAATCAATATATTATTATTTTTACCTTTGTTTTTTTTCTCCATATGCTGTCCGCATCCATCCATCATCATCGACTCGGGAGGGGGAGGTGGGGGAGGGACTGGGGGAAGTGGGGCAGCGGGGGAGAGGGTGGGAAAATTGCAAGGAATTTTGGTGGTGGGGGGTTGCGGCTGAGGAGGAAAGAAAGAAGGAGAAAATGAGAGAAGGGAGGAAGGAAGGAAGAAATAAGGAGAAATGGATAACGGGCGGGGCAATTTTTTTTTTATTAGAATGCTTGAAGTCGACATCATGAATGTCGGCTTCAAAGTCGACATTTAGGATGTCAATTTGAAGTCAATATTCATGATGTCAATTTTAGTAGAATTGGAACAAATTTTGAAACATTAATTTTTTTTTTAATTTTTATTTATTTTAACAATTTTTTGATAAAAAAAACTCGTTTATATTGTTATGAAATACATGAATGAATATTCATTATATTCATCCCTATCTAATATTTGTTCATATTCCTATCTAATGTATATTCATCCTATCTAATGAGTATACTTATCTCTATCTAGTGTATGTACTTATCCCTATCTAATGTATGTATTTATCCAAATATATTGATAAGTGCATCATTGTTCTCCTATAAATAGGAGCATAGTTTGGCCATTATGAAGGGTGGTGAAAAAAAGTGAAATAAGAATTTCTCATCTAATTTCCCTATTATCTCTAGTGTCTTTCTGCTTTCTCTATTATATACTTTCTCTCTATTATGTTCTATTATATACTTGTGACGCAATATTCTACAACACGTTATCAGCACGAAGATCTACCAATTGAGTAAGTAATCTTTGCAAGGTAGGAGTTCTCTTGGTTTTCTTCATCATACTTCATCTATTCTTCATCTTCTTCTATCAATTCCTCTTTTTTCTTTTTCTTGATTGTGAAATCAATTTATCCTTCTGCTCCTGTAGTAGTAGTGGAAAGTTTTGAAATCCTTCTAATTAATTTAAGGATTCATCTTTTTGCAAGAATTATGGCAAACATTGAAAGGCCCAAATTCCACATCCTAGAAGTGAGAGGAAATAATTATCTGTCCTAGTGCCTTGACATAGAAATGCACCTCCAAGGGCAAGGTCGCGCTAATGCAATTACAGCAGACAGAATCTCAAATGCAAAAGATGAGGCAAATGCACTGATTTTTATTCGTTGTCATTTGCTTGTGAGCCTGCAGACTCAATATTTATCCGTTCGAGACCCTCAGACTCTGTGGAAGAGGTTGAAGGATAGGTATGATCATACCAAGACTGTTATCCTCCCTCAAGCACAATATGACTGGCAGCATCTCAGGCTGCAAGATTTTAAATGAGTGTCTGACTGTAACTCCACTTTATTTGATATTATTTCTTGGCTTGAGTTATTCAGTGTCAAACTCACTAATGCGGAATTGTTAGAGAAAACTTTCTCCATCTTCCACGCTTCAAATATTGTATTGCAACAACAATACCGGCAGCGTCAATTTGCCTCATATTCAAAATTGATTGCTGTGCTCCTCACTACTGAGCAAACTAATGAATTGCTCCTCAAAAATCATGATCTCATACCTGCTGGGTCAAAAGCATTGCTTGAAGCACATGCTAATTTTGAGAAAAATATTAAGGGCAATAAGCGCACGCATGAACAAAGCCCATGAAAGGGTGGTAGAAAATTTAACCACCCTAGGAAATCTTATTATGGCTCAAATCATGACAAAGATAAAAAGCCGAAGAAGGTGACTAATGAAAATAATTGCCATCGTTATGGCATGACTGGGCATTGGTCATGCACTTCTCGTACGCCAAAGCACTTTGTTGATCTATACCAGTCATATTTAAAAAATAAGAGCAAGCGTGATGAATCTCACGTTATTGAAATTAATCCTACTGCCACAACCAATGTTAAGACCAACAATATCTCTGTTGGTGGGATGCCCCTTGTTCCTAAAGTAGCAAATGCATCATTGGATATCTCTGATTTTTTTGACCTCTGATTACTTTAATCAAGCATAATATGAAATGTCCCGAATAATTTCTTTCTAGTTGACTTCCTTTAAATGTATTCCTTTTATTATTTCTCTAATTTGGTTATGTAAGAAAATGCTTATCAATCTTATATGACATTTATTATTTTATTTGATCTAATAACTAATATGCAAATTATATGATATTTGAAACATGAAGTTGTCAACGTAAGTGCAAATGGGAAATTCCGAGAAAAGGAAGATATTTGTTTGCTTGATAGTGCAACAACACATACTATTTTTCGTAGTAAACACTTTTTCTCTAGTATGACATTGCGTAAAACACATGTCCATATAATATCAGGTCCTATTCCGATTATTGATGGTATCGTAAATGCCACAATTATTTTGCCAAATGGCACTATCTCCATATTGAGGATGCGTTTCTAAGCAATAAATCAAAAAGGAATTTGCTCAATTTCAAAGATGTACGCCATAATGGGTACCATATTGAGACTATTTATTGGCAAAATAAGGAATATATCGGCATTATTTCTTATAAGATGGGTCTGAAGACCATCCATGAGAAGCTAGAAGCTTCTTCTATAAGTTTGTATTGTTTCATGATTAAGGCCGTTGAAACCTACGCTACCATGTCCTGGAAATTAGTAAATCTTGATCAATTTGAACTATGGCATGATCACCTTGGTCACCCTGGCGCTTCAATGATGCGTAGAATAATTCAAAATACAAAGGACATCCTTTGAAGAATACAAAGGTATTGTTGTCCAAAGATTATAATTGTGAAACTTGTTCACAAGGAAAACTCATTATTAAACCTTATATAACAAAGGTTAATTTTGAACCCCCTTTATTCCTACAAAGAATTCAGGGAGATATTTGTGGGCCAATACAACCACCAAGTGGACCGTTTCGATATTTTATAGTACTAGTGGACGCATCCTGTAGATGGTCCCATGTCTGTCTATTATCTACACGTAATGTCGCTTTTGCATGTTTACTTGAGTAGATTATAAAGCTTCGGGCTCAATTCCCTGATAATCCAATTAAAAGCATAAGAATGGTTAATGCTGGTGAATTTACATCAAAGAATTTTGATGAGCATTGTGCTTCACTCGGAATCGAGGTTGAGCACCCAGTCGCACATGTTCATACTCAAAATGGTTTGGCAGAATCTTTGATTAACCTATCCAATCATTGCCCAAACTCTATTATTGAGAACAAATCTCAATGGTACAGCATGGGGTCATGCAATTTTGCATGTGGTTGCCTTAATTAGATTGCGCCCCACTGCTAGTCTTTTACAATCTCCCCTTCAAATGGTTCTTGGTTATGAACCTAATATTTCACATTTACGCACTTTTGGTTGTGCCGTACAAGTGCCTGTAGCACCACCGAAAAGAACAAAAATGGGTCTCTAACGCCGTTTGGGCATTTATGTTGGGTTTAATTCACCATCCATCATTAGGTTCTTGGAACCAACTACTGGTGATCTTTTTACTGCTAGATTCGTAGATTGTCATTTTGATGAGATAGTGTTTCTATCAATTGGGACACCTACAACTTCCATGGATGAAAAGTGATAGGTTGATATTTTTTTATTAATTTTTATCCTTAAAACTTAGAGATTTTAAGTTTAATTAGTAAATTTTATTATTAAGTTGTGGTAGTTTTTGTGTTTTATAGGATTGTTAATGGTAAAATAATTTGTTAGTAAAGATAACCGATTAGGAAGATTTTTGCAAGATTTACTAATAAGATAAGATTTGGTTGTTGCAGGTTGCTACCGTTTGAGTTTTGCTGTCATTCAAATTCTTACAAAATTATGCCACAGTTTGAAATTACAAGACATAGCATGGCTAAACTAAATATTTAAGAAGACTTGGTCAAAACTGAAATCGTTGAAACCATCAAAGAAAGAGATAAGATTTGAACTAAATCTTATAGCTGGATTTAATCTTCCAACTAGAAGATAAAGGGAGCAAATCTTGAAGCAAATCTTGGAGAACGCTTGAAGAAAATCTTGGAGCAAAGCAAGGCACAAAAAGTCTATAAATTCTAGAGAGACTTTGGAAGCAAATGATTAGAGAGTAGTTTTTAGAATTAGGTAGTTGTTCAGCATTAGAGTAGATTTTAGCATTTGTTTCTTTCGGTCATCTCTTTCTAGTTCATTTTGTAGAATGTTTAATTTTCATGAAATTATTTTTTTAAGCATTATGTCTAGCTAGAGTTCTTCAACTCTAGGAACTAGAATGTAACCTTTGAAGTTTTCTTTAATTTAATCCAAACTATTTGGTTCTTTTTCACTTTTCAAAATCCATTGTTCTTGTTTTACATGGCTTGTAAGAACTTGATCAATTTTTGCATGATTTAAGGTGTTGGATGATGCAACGAGAGTTGAAATTCAACATTAGTTGGTAGGAACTTTGGCTATGAATGTGGAGCTACGAGAGTAGAACACAAAATAGCAACCTTAAATTCTTGAGTGCTTAATGTATTTGTGTTAAATTTTGTAGACATGAGAGTGATCACAAAATTGCATGAATAAGAGGGATACGCCTTGAGAGAGAGTACTCTTAGTTTAGTGAATGTTGTGAGAGAAGTGAAAGCCAAAAGAAACCAAACTAGTGTAGATTGAATTCATTAAGTCTTCATTTGGTGAAATCCAAAGTTCCTAGAGGTCTTTAATCATTTGAATTTTCCATATTTTTCTAAATATTCTGTTTTGTTTTCATCCCTAAACAAATTTTAAGAGAAATCCAAATAGTTCGAAAGTTCTTTTCCATTAGGTACTTGACATCCTCCCTGTGGGACGATTCTGGACTAGCTCTATACTATGAGCTACGATCCTTTAATTTGAAGGTAGTAAGATGAGAAAAAGTCGCATAAAAAAGCATAAACCAATTAAGGTTATCTCCTAGAATGAGAAAAATTTATCTCAATTAGACCAAAAAACTCCAGACTATAAAAACGAGGTACAACGTATAATCCATTTAAAGGCTACGGCCAATAGACTTTCTGATGCATTTAATGATGCTATCAAGGTAACAAAGTCTCATAATGCAGCTGCAAATACTCCAGCTAGGATAGCTGTTCCCGAAGAACAAGCTAAAATGGATCAAAATCCCTCGCACTTGAAGTGTGGGAGACCAATGGGATCAAAAGATACTGTTCCTCGAAAATGAACGGGAAAGATTCAGGAATTAGCTCCAGAAGAGCCTAAGAATCAGGAATCTGCTCTAGAAGAGCCTGATGTTGTGTTTGCTTCCAAAGAGCTTATTGCCCCTGAAGAGGCACAAACCCATGAAAAGATCACTAACCCTGGGAATATTGAAAATTCCATTACATATTGTAATGAAATTTGGGATAGAGATGCAATCATCATTGATGATGTTTTTGCATTTCCAATTGCTCATAAAATTATAGATGATGATTATGAGCCACAATCTATTATTGAATGCCGTCAAAGGCAAGATTGGCATAAGTGGGAAAAAACAATTAAGGCTGAATTAGCTTCCCTAGCCAAACGAGAAGTTTTTGGCCCCATAATCAGAATCCCTGGTAATGTAAAGCCCGTTGGATATAAATGGGTATTTGTCCGGAAATGAAATGAGAAAAACGAGGTTATCAGGTATAAAGCCCAATTCGTTGCCCAAGGTTTTTCTCAAAGACCTGGGATTGATTATGATGAGACATATTCACCTGTGATGGATATAATTATATTTCGTTTTCTAATTAGCCAAGTCGTCTATGAAAGATTGGAAATACGTCTTATGGATATTGTGATGGCATATCTATATAGCTCATTAGATTATGATATTTATATGAAAATTCCTGAGGGATTGAAAATGCCTGATGCATACACTCCCTGCAACTTATTCTCAATTAAGTTGCAAAGATCTTTATAGGGTTAAAGCAATCCGACCGCATGTGATATCAACGCCTACATGAGTACCTAATTAAAGAAAGGTACAAGAATGATCCCATCTGCCCATGCGTGTTTATTAAGAAATCATAATTCGGATTTGCTATTGTAGCAGTTTATGTCGACAATATGAATTTAATTGGAACTCCAGAAGAGTTAGCTAAAACTGCTGAATATTTAAAAAGGGAGTTTGAAGTTAAAGATTTGGATAAAACCAAACTTTGTCTTGGTCTAGAGCTTGAGCATAAAGCAAATTGAATAATTGTCCATCAATCAGTATACATTGAAAGATTACTTAAACGTTTCAATATGGACAAAGCTCATCCATTGAGCACCCCTATGGTTGTAAGGTCTCTAGATCTCCAAAAAGATCAATTTCGTCCTAAAGAATCTGATGAAGAGATACTTGATCCTAACGTACCATATCTCAATGCAATTGGGGCTTTGATGTACTTGGCACAATGTACGAGACCAGATATCACTTTTGCGGTAAATTTATTGGCGCGTTTTAGTTCTGAGCCAACTCGGAGACATTGGAATGGGGTTAAACATATTTTCCGTTATCTCCGAGGAACCATAGATTTGGGATTATATTATTCCAAGAATTCCACTACCTCTGGTTTAGTTGGATATGCTGATGCTAGATATAAATCTGATCCACATAAAGCTCGCTCTCAAACCGGTTATTTATTTTGTTATAACGACAATACCATATCTTGGCATTCTACGAATCAATCGCTAGTAGCTACATCTTCTAACCACTCTGAGATTATTTCTTTTATATGAAGTTGGAAGAGAGTGTTTGTTTAAGATCTGTTATAACACATATTCACAATTCTTGTTGTTTAACACCGGTTACAAATTCTCCCATTATAATTTATGAAGATAGTGCTGCTTGTGTTGCACAAGTTAGGGGAGGATATATCAAAAGTGATAGGACTAAGCATATCTCGCCGAAATTTTTCTATACTTATGAACTCCAAGAAAGTCGACAAATTCATGTCAAACAAATTCAATCCATAAAGAATATTGCAAATCTTTTTACCAAATCATTGCCAACGTCAACTTTTGAGAAATTAGTATATCGCATTAGTATGCAACGAGTTTACAAGATGCAAGATTGATTAGCCCCAGCAGTGGCTATATAGCTCAATTGAGGGAGAGATATTATGAACTATGCATTGCACTCTTTTTCCCTTGTGATCGGTTTTTTCCCACAGGGTTTTTTCCGACTTAAGGTTTTTAACGAGGCAACTAATGCATCTATAAAAGGGGATATCATAAGTTTTGTGCTCTTTTTTTCCCTTTTGTCAGGTTTTTTGTCCCATTGGGTTTTTTCGGCTTAAGATTTTTATTGAAGCAGTATCATGTACATTCGTAAAATAGTGAATACAATAAATATTCAAAGGGGAGTGTTATGAAATACATGAATGGATATTCATTATATTCATCCCTATCTAATATTTGTTTATATCCCTATCCATTGTATATTCATCCTATCTAATGAATATACTTATCTCTATCTAGTGTATGTACTTATCTCTATCTAGTGTAGATATTTATCCCTGTCTAATGTATGTATTTATCCAAATATATTGATAGGTGCATCATTGTTCTCTATTATAAATAAGAGCATAATTTGGCCATTATGAAGGGTGGTGAAGAAAAGTGAAATAAGAATTTCTCCTCTAATTTTCCTATTATCTCTGGTGTCTTTCTGCTTTCTCTATTATATACTTTCTCTCTATTCTGTTCTATTATATACTTGTGATACAATATTCTACAATATATATATATAGTTTTGTGGTGATGGGTGATTGTATAATCCTTTCTGGAGATAACGCACCGGCATCTCCTCGCCAAAGAAAAAACATCAAGTTTATTTATTTATTTAGTTTTGTGACAATTTTGACTTTATAGGACCTATGTTTACATAAAAAAAATATTTATGAAATCGATTCCTTTTTATGAATAAATTCAATGACAATTTCGAATATGAAATTTAAAGCTATGAAATAGTAATAGTAAATGATATTATGATTCGTAAATTATAATAAAATATAAGATCGACTACCATTTATTGAATTTGAGGAAAAAATATGAAGAAATGAATAAACAGAATTTATTACTTTCCGATTATTCATGTGTATGATTTGTATTTTAAAATATTTTTAAAAATATTTTTATCTTTTTAATATATTTGTTTGTCTCACATTTATTTTGTCAAAAAATGTAAAAATGCGGAAGTCTTTCAATTTTACTATTTTGATAAAATTACAAATACAGGGATCGAATTTATTTTTGCAAAAACTCGGAACTAATCTCATCATTAGAATAAACTTTGAGTGCCACTCACTCATGACTCTAACAGGCGTTCTCTTCTCTCCCTCGCCACTCACTCATGACTCAACACGCACACTTTCAGAGCCCTGTTCCCATGAATCAAGCTGAAGCCCTTTTCATGCATTCACAGTTGATAGCCGTACTCGTTCTCTTGATTTCGGTTTCGTTCATAGTTCATCATTTCCATGATTCATTCTAGGTTAGCTCAAACCTGAGATCTCAATGGTATGCATTTTTTTTAGTGACAATCGGGCTTTGACAAAGGATGTAACTTACGTTCTATAATTTTGTCATTGACTAAACTAGGAGATAAACTCTTTGTCATGAAATTGAAAGATTTTTTACTTCAAATCATTAACAAAATCACAGCAGCAGTCCTTGATATGGAGATTACAGAAATTCAAAGCACCTCAACATACTATATTACTATAGCATGAGGAATCAACTTTCTTCCTCATTGCACATGCTAGAGGATAAAAAAACTTCAGGGCAATTTTGTTTTTTTAAAATAAAATGTGGGACTTTCTCCTTTAAACTCTCATTCCTCGTGGCCTTAGTTTATTCTATAAGTATTTGACGATAACCCTCTAACCTTAGCGTATATCCTTCAATTTTAGATTTACATTCTTTGGTAAAACTCCCACCCGCCTGTTTTGAATCAAACAGGGGCAGTACCTTTGGATGACAAGGTTCACCCTTGCCCATCGGAAAAAGTAAAGAGAAAATAGGATAATCAATGATAGGGATAAGAATAGGCTAGATAATGCATATGGATATTTAAATACGCAAATAGGAAGAGAGACATGTTATATTTAGATTAACATATACAATTACAACCTATTACTAACTTGATCATCAAACTATTTTTGGGTTGGTATATATTATTGGCGGTTGGTACATATTATTAGAGGTCAGATTAAAGACCAACAGCTCACCAACTCACCAATCAGCACACAGGAGAACTCACACAAATGGAAGTATATCAATTTGTCTTTGGCTCCTATAAGAGCCCATTCAAATTTCGCTATATTGATCAAAGTAAATGTAAACCTTGGAAGCTTAGTTGTTTACAGCCTTAAGCATATACGATGCTTTGAAATAATTTTAGGCACATCACAGAGTTTAGAAAGGAAAAAAAAAAGAAATAAAAAGAACCACTAATAAAAGAGCACGAATTTTTTTTTAAGATCACATTTTTATAATGAAACTCAAAAGTTTTTGAACAATTTTTCTAACTCTTTTTTTTTTTTTGAATTATCATGAAAATCAATTAACTCTAATATTTCCTATAGGTTGGGAAACGGCAAATCTGTTGTTCAATGCATTATTAAATTATTCTTTAGAAATCATACATACTTCCCCTCCAGAAATCAAAGATAATAGTCACGATAGTTGTTATTTTTTAAACTTTTTCATTTTGTTGCAAAAACCAGTTTGGATTTTATTTTTTTTTCATTTTTGGTTGAAATATGAATATAAATAGACTATTTCTAGAGCCTACCAAATTCTTTTTCATTTTTTAAGCTTTTCCGGAAAGAGAGATTGTAATCCACGAAAACGCAATTTTTTTCAACTTTTCATAATTATCTATTAATACACATATATTTTACAGAGTTGAAATCAATAAAAGGATTGTTAGAAACATACAAAGATTATTTTTGGGAGAAATTTTTTTTAACTAATTATTAGTGTTTATAACCCATGAAAATTGAAGGATATGAAATTCTTTATTTTGTCAATCTTTTGATTATAATCAATTATTTCTCCTTTTTTGATTGAGTTGGGAACATTTTAGGTATTGCATCCACATGGCAAAATCAATGAGAAATCAAGGGCTGGTATGGTTGATTTGGGAAAAAAAAATAGAGCTTGAATCAAACAAAATTTTAATGTGCTAAAATAATCAAAAAATGTTAGAACACAAATGTGATCAGCTTATTAGACTCGAGTCAAGTATAGAGTAAAAAAAGTCTGATGAATAAAAACTCCCCCACTTGAAAAAAGATTTGGATATTACAGCATAATGTTAGTAGTTTTGTTTTATATTTTAATAAGAGATCCTATTTTTAAGTTCTAAATTTATAGTACCTTATAAAATTGATATGTAAAGATTGTTAAAGGTGTCAACTTTTTTAGATAATAAATTTAGGCCGATTTATGGCTAACTTAAAGAATGGGAGTTTGGTTTTAATTAAAAGTTCTTCAATTGCCAATGCCTAATGGATTCATAAATAATTCTTCAACAAATTTATCTTATAAATACGAAGATAAAATCCTTCAATTGCCAATGTTACCAAATTAATGTAATAGAGTAGGGGATTCAAAAATTCTTCAATCAAGATTAGTAATTCTACTATTCTCCTTAACAATGCAAATAACAAAAGTTCAAAGCACTTCAACACATTTGCATGAGAAATCAACTTTCTTCCTCATTAATTGCTATGTTATTGAATCCTATGTTCACACTCTTTGCCAAAATCTCACATGCCTCTTTCGAATCAAGCAAACATCAACAGACTGGTTATTTATCTTCTACCGTCCTTCAAAAGGGTAGGAAAGAAAAAGAATACTATTTACTTTAGGGTTAGTTTTTTCATGAATCAAATTCTTGCCCATGTTCTCACTTTATTCTTTCCTTCTCGCACGGGTAAAGCATCTTTAGCAACGATTTATTGCCTTTGGACTCTAATGTTCTATTTGGGAAGTTAGACTTGATGCTGTTTGGCCCAGGCTTGTGCAATTCCTTATTGCCAGTGTTGTGGAGATGTATAATTGTTCCACAATCATTTTAGACTAGACTCTACTATAGCCATTTTTCAAAACATTAACTTGCAACAACACATTAACTTACAAGTTTTCTGGTTCAATTATCATCTCAAAAGTAACACCAAATCCAAATTTAAAGCAGCCTTGTTTTAGCATAACTAGTTTTGAAAATGAGCCAATTATGTAGTCGTTGATTAAAAAGTAACCTAAGTTGGAATCCGATACAAAATATCCATGCCTCCACAGGTATTTTGTCTATTAAAAAAAATAGCTTTTTAGTAAATAAAAAGTCTTATATTAGCTTTCTTAATAATGATCACATATGATTTAAAATTCCCCTGCCCAACAAGCTAAACTAAAGGTCGGAGGATAACTTCAAGACACCGCCTGGGATGATAAGCTTGCTGGTTCCTGTAGTCAAGAATAAAAGAATTTAACTTTCCCAACATCGAGAATACAGGTTTTGGTCCATAGACTACGCCAAAATAAATTCTTCTCCTTGGACATGTACTATAAATCACAAGGCAACAATCGACTCTCATGCACACGAGCAGCCCCCAATTTTCATCTCCATCCTCAAAAGCCTAAAGAAACCAAAGCCTTAAACACCAACACAAACCTCCACTCCCTGCCGTTATTGAATTGAAAGAGGAAATAGAGTGCGAAAATGGCAGATCAAGTATTGAGTGTGTTGGGATTCTTGTCAAATAACCTCTCAAACTTTGTGAATGAAGAGGCAAAACTCTTGGGAGGGCTTCGCCAAGAGGTCCAACTCCTCAGTGACGAGTTTGGCCATATGAAAGTTTTCTTGCAAAAGGTAGAATCCAGAAAAGAAGATGATCCCCAGCTCGCAGAATGGACCCAGCAAGTGAGGGAAGTCGCTTATATCACTGAAGATGTCATTGATGAATTTATGCTTCTTTTTGCTCGTCATCGTCCGCGTGGATTCTTTGGTTATGTCCGCTCCAATTTCAACTCCATCAAGAACTTGCCTGCTCGTCATCGGCTTGCTACAAATTTACAGAGCATCAAGGCCAGAATCAAAAATATTTCTGAAGCTGGTCGTAGATACGAACCGCAATATGGCAATATCCCTCCTCAAGTCTCCGAGCGTAACCCCCCTGCAAACATCGATTGGAGGTCCATCCAGGATGAGGAAGCACTTCACGCAAAGGAAGATCAATTGGTAGGCATTAACAAGCCTAAACAATACCTCATTTCTCAGCTCCTTGACGGTGACTCCCAACTCAAAGTAATTGCGGTGGTTGGGATGGGAGGAATCGGAAAAACCACCTTAGTCAAAAGCGTTCATGATGATGCTGTTGTAAAAAGTCATTTCCAGATCCGTGCCTGGGTCACTATCTCTCAAACTTATGGCTTTATAGAGCTCCTAAAAAACTTGATTCAAAAATTATATGCGGGTTTTAATGAAGCTGCCCCACCCAATATGCAGTCAATGGACATTGATGAATTGAAAGCACATATCAAAGACTTTCTCCAACAAGCAAGGTATGCAATTGTGTTTGATGATATATGGGACAACAATTTCTGGGATGCTTTCAAATTCATATTACCTGAGAATAGCTACGGTGGCAATCGCGTGATGATAACAACGCGAATTGCTGATGTAGCCTCTTCTTCTTGCATTGACTTCAATGGCTATGTTTTCAAAATGGAATTCTTGACTCCTCAAGAGTCGATGACTCTATTTTGCCGTAAGACATTTAAAGACAATTGTTGTCCTGCCCATCTAAAGAATGTTGTACAAGCCATAGTGGAAAAGTGTGAAGGCTTGCCATTGGCGGTTGTGGCCATTAGCGGGGTTTTGGCCACGAAAGACTTGAGCCGAGTTGATGAATGGGAGTGGATTCGACGCAAGCTTGGGGATGAATTTGAAGGCACTGGGAAGCTGGACAGAGCTAAGAAGATACTTTCTCTGAGTTACAATGATCTAACTCCAACTCTCAAGACTTGTTTGTTGTACACTAGCATTTATCCGGAAGATTGTCACATAAATTGCTTCGCACTAATCCAATACTGGATTACTGAAAGATTTGTGGAACAGAGAGTAGGATTCAGTGCTGAAGAAGTTGCATGGGGTTATCTCAAAGAACTCGCCAACAGGAGCTTAATCCAATCGGGTGAGATACGCTATGATGGATTGCCAGATTATATTCAGATCCATGATCTTTTGCGAGAAGTAATTGTCTCCAAGTCAAGGGAGATAAACTTGGCGACTGTAATCAGTACTACACAACACACAGAAATAAGGTGGCCCACAGAGAAGTTGGTACGACGTCTAATATTACACGGTAACCTTCTCCTCAATAACCTTGTCACCGTCCAAGAAAGCCACCAGTGCTTTGACAGACTTCGATCCGTCGTTACTTTTGGATGCACAGAACCACCTTCAAAAGCACTGTTTTCTGATCTTTTATCCAGTAAGTTTTTGAAACTAGTGTGTTTTGAAGGCATGCAGTTGGATGAAATTCCCAAAGAGATTTTTAACTTATTTCTCCTGACGCACTTAGACCTAAAGGGTAATAGAGTCAAAATAGTCCCAAAATCCATCAAAAGGCTTCAAAATCTGGAGTATTTAGATTTGTCGGAGACTAATGTGAGGGAATTACCTGTGGAAATCCTAAAGCTACAAAAGTTTCGTTGTCTTTGGTTATATCAGCTTGTTGATTCTTCAGATCCAAGTTCGGGATGGTATGGATTTAAAGTTCCACGTAATATGGGAGCTCTTCTTGGGTTAGAAATATTAGAGTGCATAGATGCAGCAGAGAATGATAAGACAAGAATAGTGACGGAAATAGGAAAGCTGACCCAGCTAAGATTATTAGGAATTACAAATGTACGAAGAGAATACGGAAGAGAGCTTTGCTCTTCACTTGAGAAGCTCACCCATCTCCAGGACTTACGTATTGCTTCTTCAGACGAAAGCAATGAAGGAATTATATTGGATTTGAATCATCCTATTTCTGCTTCGTCTTTACAGTCTATTTGTTTTCTAGGGTTGCAGGGCCGCTTGGAAAAGATGCCACCATGGATAACAAATCTTCAAAATTTAGGAGGAATAGATTTGGTTCGTAGTAATTTAAGGGATGATCCACTTGAATTGCTTCAACACTTGCCCAACTTGATCCGAATTTATCTTCATCAAGCTTATCGAGGAGAAAGTATGTGTTTCAGGACTGGAGGTTTCCTAAAGCTCACAAAATTGATTTTAAGGGAAATGAAAAGATTGTGGTGGATGAGGGTGGAGGAGGGTGCAATGCCCCATTTAAAAGAACTAACATTGGATGAACATCCAAGGCTAGAGGAGGTACCTTTAGGTATTGAACATTTGGGAGAGCTTCAAAAGCTAGAGTTGTGGAATATGAGTTTCAAATTCACAAGGAAGTTGGAGAATGCGGCGGATGACTGTGAAGAAGAAAGTGAATATATTAAAAGAATTGCACACATTCCTGAGGTTCACATTGATGGGCAGTTATTTCGAAAGAAGTAAACCCAACTATACCAAACTCTTTTTATGTTTATAGCACTCTCTGCACTTTTACTTGTGTTATTATTTCATTTTCATTCACAGTAGGCTATGACTATTAATTTATTTAATTAGAGAATCTCTGAGTTGTTTCTTTATTTATTTTTAGTAAACTAAAAAAAATACTAAGTGTGATTTATATATATTTAATTTTTTCCACGATTTTTTCTTCCAAATGGGCTCCATGATCCATTGTCTACAAGACAGGTGAATAAGAAAAATGAAAAAAAAAAAACCATAGTTTGAATCTCAAACTATGTTTGTATCGTATCTAAAGCAGCTTCTACTATGATTCAGAGTTTACATACACGCAAAATTATTTTTAAGAATTGTCTACAAAAAAAAATAAAAAATTGAATATGCAGGACAAAGAAAACATGAGGATTTGAAATAGATATATTAATTCTAAAGATAGCTGTGAATTTTGTAAATTTTAAATGATTTATATATTTCTAAAGGTTATCAATCAGACCGAGTTACTCAATTTTGTCTTTGACTCATCTTCAAATTTGGTTAAAATCATCAAGCTAAATCTAAACACAAGAGAGCTCAACTTATTTGTTTATAACCTTATGCGCAGACTACCATACTACCATAAAATAATTTGAGATGTATAATTGAGTTTAGACCCAAAAAAAAATTACAAAAAAAAACATTAATAAAAAAACACAAATTATTTTTCTAAAATCACATTTTGATAATAAAGCTCAAAAATTGAACAATTTTTAATTTTTTTTTCTTTTTAAAATTTTTAAGCCAATTAAATACAATAAAATTGAAACCTCCAAGTATGGCCAAAACAAGAATCATTTTTGAATGAATTGATTCGGCCCAAAAAACCAGTGGCTATGGCCCGCACAAACAAAGTAAATTTGCTTGATTTTCTTGGGGAACTTCGACTAACAACAACAAACAAACAGGAAAAAGGCAAAATTGATCAAAGTTTATTTGGAAAACAAGCCGAACGGTGGCTAATTTTCCTGAAAAGGACGAAGGTATTTTTTTATTTTTCTCTATTTTTCTCTATACAACAAAATTCTAAATAATATCTCCTATTTATAAGACTCACAAAAACTCTAAGCCTTTTAAATTTGACTATCTAATTTTAATTAAACCAACTACTGATCCAAAACCTAATATAACTACTAAATTAGAAGTTCAATAGGATCATAAAATCATAAATCTAATAGGAAATTTAGTTTACTTCTACCACAAATTTTATGTTGAAACCATATTGTTTTGTTATTATTGTGCAGTTTTTATTATTCTTTTCAATCATGTTAATTATGTACATAATTATTGTCAAATTTAGTTTTAATATCTTAATCATAAGGTTTATAAAAAAAAAATTGTTAATGATGATAGGGAGACTAAAATATCTCCTTACAAAAAGCTAAAATTTGAAAGAGAATTTTATTCCTTTCTTAAGCTCATTGTTGTTTTCCTTACCTGTTTGGATAGTTTTCTCTTTGTTTTTAATTTTTAAATTTTTTTAATTGAGGATCATTAGAGTGAATTTGATTTTCAAGATTTTTCATCAGATGACAATATTGACATTTTTTTTAAACAGAGGGTATATGTTGGACAGAAACAATAGATGTATTGCTCTTTTATTTTTTTAATAAAAAATTATTATTTAATTATTATAGGATATATATCCTATATATATCATATATATACACACACTATATATATCCGTTATTATATATATTTGAAGGATGCATGATTTTTTTTTTCAAGGAAAACCTATGTAGTCAAAACTTAATTCAAAATTCTGTGCTCCGAATATTTGCACATTTAAAACTCTCCATTTTTCCCCTCCTTTTTCGATCTTCTTCCCATCATCCTTTTAATTGGTGGTCTTGCACTTCCTTTTATAGCGGAAGTCTGGAACATATTTCCTTCCTAGTTTTCTTTTCTTTTCCATTTTCAACAATTTGATTTAAAGTCAATTTTGATCAGATTTGGTCCATAAACAACTCTGGTAGATTAGAGCTATTTGAGACTCAACTAGGAATGGTCTTATTTTGCTCAATATTTAGAAATAAATTGCAATCTTATCAGAAATTTTTGCTGATTTAATTTCTAAATTTGAAGCAAATTTTGACAGCCAACAAATGCTCTCTTGTAATTTAGATTGAAGGATTGTTAATTATTTAATGACACCAATTAGAATTGATGCTAGCAAATTTATATATTACCTCTGTACCAGGAAAGAGTTTAATTTCAAAAAATTCTTTGTCAAAAAAAAAAAATTTCCGCTTTTGATGTGAAATTCTTATATTACCTTTACTAATAATTATAATATATAACCCAAAATAATAAGTAAGATAAAAATCTAAAAGTATACATTAATTGTGCATTAAAAAATGAACAAATTAATCCCAAATTGGTTTTCAAGAATAATGTACTCGACAATTACCTGAGTTTAAAACATAGAACCATAAACTATTAATTTTAAGGGTAAAAAACATTGGAAGCCACTAAACATTTGAAATCGTATACTTTTGGCCATTCATCTAACAAAATTACGCGAATAGCTATTCAACTCATAAATTTGGCAACTCGTGGCTATTCTGTTACTTTCAACCATTAAAAGTCAAACGGCAATGCTTCCAAGTGTTTTTTACAGGGGCAAAATGATCAGTTCCCTCTCACCTTCAAATATAAGATTCTTCAATCAATTTTATATTAAAATATTTTAATATAAAATAGTGTATCAAAATATTTTTAAATATTTTTAAAAAGTATTGTACTGATTATCCCAAAAAATGAAATTTATTAAAACACTTACCTTATTTCAGAATGCAAAACTAACCATTTTGCCCCTGTTCATTTGGCTTTTAATGGGTGAAATAAAACAAAGACTCGATATGGTGATAGAGTTCTACGGTTAATACCTGCGTAGGATAGGTAGATTTTAGTCCTTGAACCTTCCCTTGTGAAAGTATATTTACCTTACTGGCTAATTAGTAGACGCGATGTCCTTGAACTGTTCTGCCGTTTGTGTAAATGATGATATACTTCACACAGGCATTCCCCTGACACATTTTCAGTTCTCATGGTTATGTCCATTTTGGCCATGGACATCGTCCTGGTTCTATGAGAGTTTCTAAAGAATTGAACCTTGACAATTCTCCTTTGAAGCGGCCCTTCTTCTCTCTCACATAGGTGATTTCATACTTAAGAATAACCTTCATTACTTCGCTTGGATCCAATATTCATCTAATGCGCATGAATCATTAAAAGCATAAGCTTGACCTATTCCTTATGGGCATCACTGTTTCTATTATAAGAATGGTTAGTAGGATAACCTCCACAGTGATCTTGTTCGGTCTTAACAGTTTAGTTGTCCTATTAAACCTAGATCTTGGGATCTCCAGTCAACTAGGTTAGGTTTCCACTGTAATCAACCTATTCATTCGTGGCCTTAAGTCCCATTCTCCTCGATGATTGGTCAACTTTATCTCTATTCAACCCTTCGGTCAGCGGATCCGCAATATTTTCATTTGACCTTACATAATCAATTGTTATGACTCTAGTTGAGATAAGTTTTCTAACGGTATTATGTCGACGACGTATGTGTCTTGACTTACCGTTGTACATCACATTCTGTGCCTTCCCAATAGCTATTTGGCTATCACAATGTATACATATAGCAGGCACAGGTTTTGGCCATTCTGGAATATCCTCTAAGAAGTTTTGCATCCATTCGACCTCTTCACCACATTTATCTAGAGCTACAAACTCAAACTCCATTGTGGATCCTGTTATAACTGTCTGTTTAGAGGATTTCCATGAAACTGCTACACCTCCTAAGGTAAATACATACCCGCTGGTAGCTTTAGAATCTTGTATGTCAGATATCCAGCTTGCATCCGAGTATCCTTCTAAAATAGCAGGTTCACTCGTATAGTGCAATCCATATTCATAAGTATGTCTTAAGTACCTAAGTACTTTGACAATCGCTTTCCAGTGATCAACTCCTGGGTTACTCGTGAATCTGTTTAGGTTACTCACAGCATAGGTAATATCAGGTCTTGTACAACTCATTAAGTACATTAAACTGCCTATAATTCTAGCATATTCTACTTGAGATACATGATCTCCTCTATTTTTGGACAGATGTTGATTCAAATCAATTGGAGTTCTGGACACACCAGAATCATCCTTATTGAATTTTTCAAGTATTTTGTTCACATAATGTGACTAACTTAATATAAGACCATCAACTGATTGATTAATTTTAATTCCTAAAATCACATTAGCTAGTCCCATATCTTTCATGTCAAATCTAGAATTTAACATAATTTTGGTAGATTTAATCATTTTTCATTGCTACCAACAATTAACATGTCATCTACATATAAACAAAGAATGACATATATTGTGTTTGTGTTCTTAACATAGACACACTTGTCACACTCATTGATTTTAAACCCATTTGACATCATGACATTGTCAAATTTTTCGTGCCATTGTTTTGGTGCTTGTTTAAGTCCATACAATGACTTTACCAATTTACATACTTTCTTTTCTTGTCCAGGAGCAATACAACTCTCGAGTTGTTCCATGTATATTTCTTCCTCAAGGTTTCCATTAAGAATGACAGTCTTCACGTCCATTTGATGGATTTCTAGATTTCGCAATGCGGCAATTGCCAATATCATTCTTATAGAAGTTATTCTCGTGACAGGAGAATAAGTATCAAAGTAATCATGACCTTCTTGTTGCTTGTAAACTTTAATTACAAGTCTGGCTTTATACTTATCAATTGTTCCATCTGCCTTCATCTTTCGTTTGAAGATCCACTTAGAGCCTAGTGGTTTACTTCTTGAAGGAAGGTCCACTAGCTCCCAAGTATGATTTTGCATAATGGAATCGATCTCACTTTTTTTGGCTTCTTTCCATAAAGGTCCCTCGGTTGAGCTCACAGCTTGTTTATATGTTTGAGGTTCAGCCTCTAGCATGTAAGTCAGAAAATCTAATCCAAATGATTTTTCTATCCTTGCTCTTTTGCTTCTCCTAGGCTCTTCCTCTACCTCTTCTGGTTCATAATAAAGATCTCGAACTTGATCATTATTTCTAACAATCTCAATTGTTTTTTTAGATGACCTTGTACCATCTCCCTTGGAGTTACAAGGAAATACATGTTCAAAGAATGAAGCATTCCTTGATTCTATTATCGTATTCTTATGAATCTCAGGGTTTTTAGACTCATACAAAAGAAATCGATAAGCACCACTATTTTGAGCATAGCATATAAAGATGCAATCAATTGTTTTAGGACCTATTTTTATCCTTTTTGGTGTTGGAGGCCAGACACCCCCACACTCTCAAGTATTTGTAGGAAGGTTTCTTTCCTTTCCACAATTCATAAGGTGTTTTATCCTCTTTCTTCGGAGGAATCTTATTCAAAATGTAGTTAGCCGTTAATATGGCTTCCCCCCATATGTTTTGTGGCAATCCAGAACTTATCAACATTGCATTCATCATTTCTTTCAATGTAGGATTCTTGCGTTCTACCACTTCATTCAATTGAGGAGTGTAGGGAAGAGTAACCTCATGAATAATGCCATGTTGTGCACAAAATTCACTAAAGGGTTCTACATATTCACCACCCCGATCACTTCTAACCATCTTAATCTTCTTATTAAGTTGTTTTTCAACTTCTTGTTTGTATATAGCAAACTTCTGTATAGCCTCATGTTTGCTCTTAAGCAAATACACATAGCAATATTTTGTGCTATCATCAATGAATGTGATAAAATATTTATTACCTCCTCATGTTTGAACAAATTTCAAATCACAAATATCACTATAAATTAAATCAAGTGATTCCATATTCCTTTTAATCATTTGGAACGATGATCTTGTTAGTTTTTCCTCTATATAGGTTTCACATTTATGTTTGGAATCAATGTTAAATGTGGGTATGTCCAAGTTAATTAATCTAGGCGGTGTATCATAATTAACATGACCCAGTCTACCATGCCACAAGTTAGAAGACTTGAAGCATATAAGCGGAAGACTTTTCCTTTTCATTGAGGTCTTTTGGCTTCATAGCCATTACATTCATTTTGATCATCCCATTTTTTACATACCCTTTCCCAACATAGACACCTTGTTTGGTCAAAACTAACTTTTCAGATGTCCAACATTTCTTGCTAATTACTTGTTCACTCTCCAGTTAATGTTCGTAGTTGGGTTATGTGGTTCTTTCCTTTCTTTTTGCATGCCCAATCATGAAAAAATCGTGTGTTAGCTTCTCCTTGATTCATCCATTTGATTTTTGCTCTCTACTACCAATAAGCATTTTGTGCTTCTAATAGTTTATCTAGCTCCTTCCTTTTCTTATCCTCAATGCCTAAATTATCCTTAGTGTCCACACTCATCTGAATGGTTTCTAGCTTTTTGTTCAGATGGTTTATCCTTTTCTCCAAGTAGCCAAACTTTGCTGTACTCCATTTGGGCTTTGATCCTGCTGCATTGCTTGGGGTTTTCAAATTTTTTTGACAATGTCATATGTTTCCTTGTGGTGAGTACAAAACCTCTCAAAAGGCCTTGGGTATCTTGTATGGGGCCTTGCTTGTCGTTGGTGTGAGTCCAGTATCATAGAACCGTGGTCTGATCTATAAATTGGAAGATTCCGGACCAAAGCCTTAGGAAACATGTTGAACCACTCCATGTTGGCCATAAACCTATCTAGCCTTTTGTAAATTCTATCCTCCCCCTTCCTACAGTTGGACCACGTGAACCAAAGTCCAAAACTTTTGACTTCTGACAGCCCCAGCTTCTTCAAAAATTTCCTCATTTGTTTTGCTATATTCTTCTAAATTGGATTTTCACCTTTTTTGTCTACATGAGTCTAGACTTGGTTAAAGTCTCTTGCGATAGCAGCTGGCACAGTCATGCCACTAAATTTGGTCAAGTCTTCTTCCCACAATTCCTTTCTTTTGTCTTGTTGGGGCTAACCATAAAGGAGCAGTAACAACCAAACCTTCCCTGTGACCTCTTTTACTTTTAATAAAAAGAAATTCTTTGTTTTGCTTATCAGTTCCAAACCAACTTCATCTATCCAGGCTACACAGAGTCCCCCCCTTGTACTTTCTGGATCCACTAGCTCCCACTTGATAAACTTTGAAGCAGACAACCATTTCCTCATCTTGTCTTGCCGGCTTTTTGTTTCCATTAAAAAGAGGATATTTATGTGCATTCACTAGCTCCTAGTTTGTTTTGATTTCAAACTTAGCTTATCATACAACCGTTGATAACAGCCCATATGCTAATCTATGTGCATTCACTACTAACTCCCTAGGAACCTTTATAAAAGTACAACTATGTAATTCCAACATTAAGTTCCTAATATCATCCACCAGTGCCCGCAAGTGCAGGGCTACGTTGCATGGTTGCATCAATGCTTATAAAGAAAGCAAGGAATTCGTTTGCAATCTCACCTTCTGCCAACCTCTATTAACTGCTTGCTTTAGTACCTCTAGAATCGCCTACAATTCCGCTTGCTCTGAAGATGGGGCATATGATCTCTTCACCTTCAATGCAAGCTCTCTGTCATTCCAGTCGAAAGCAATCCACGCTATTGCTGTAGTTTTCTGACTCTCTTTATAAGACCCATCCGTGCATAACTTGATCATGTCTTGCTAACTTCCGTGTTCCCACATATGTTCCATTTCCCATACAATTTTTAAATTGCCAATGACCACATCTGCCTTCTTATATACCTGCTTATTATTATCATTCTTACTATCCTTCTCCCAGCTCCACCTTACATCACTGAACAGAAGACTGGTATTTGGACTTACCAGAACAGAAGACTTCCTAAGATTGATTCTCTGACCCGCCTAAGCCACATAATGATTTATAACCTTCCTCAATCGAGAGACTACTTGCATGGAGACCTCAAAGAAAATGAGACAATCATCAGCAAACATCAAATGTGAAACTCGCAGAACTCCTCTCCCTATCTGTATTCCTAGACACCTAGTAATAGCCACTTCCTTTAACATCCCCAATAGAGCATGCTGACATAAGATAAACAAAAATGGAGACAGTGGGCATCCTTGTTGTATACCATTCTTAGGTTTGATGACCCTTGAGACCAAACTTCACTTTCATCTCCACCGTTGTAACACACTGCATAATATAATTAATCCATTTTCCAGAAAATCCTAACTTTCCTAAAATTTTCTCCAAAAATGACCATGAGAGTCTATCATACGCCTTATTCATATCTAATGTTAAAGTAGCTAGACCTTTTTTCCCTCTATTCTTCTTTCTTATATATTCTAACACTTCATGAGCAACCAACACATTCTCATTGATAGATCTGCCAAGCACAAAAGCATACTGGTTTAGGAATATTAACAAATGAATCACCCATTTCATTCTATTAGCTAGAGTTTTTGCTTTCACTTTATATATTACATTACATAGACTTATTGGTCTGAAGTCCTGTGGCTCTATCGGATTTGGACATTTTGGAGTAAGGATAACTAGAGTTTCATTCCATTCAATTTTCATGACTCTTGTCTTGAAGAATTCCAATACTGCTTGGACCACTTTTTGACCCACAACTTCCCAATATTCTTGGTAGAAATTAGCCGGCAGACCATCTGGACCTGGTGACTTCCACTTTCCCATTTGAAATACCGTTTCTCCTCAGCAGTTAATTCAGAATCCAACCAGTCCTTTTGATCTCTAGTGAGCTCTTCCTTGATAAGACTAATGCACTCATCCGGAGAGTCCCTATCCAGATTATCATCTACTGGAAAAGTAGAGTCATCACACAAAATACCTTCCAGATGCTGAACCATCACCTGTTGCATCTCTATATGGTTGTTTGTCCACTCCCCTGTAGGTGTTTTCAACTGTGATATGTAGTTTCGGCCTTTCCTCTTAGTTGCCCAGTTGTGAAAAAATTTGGTATTACCCTCTCCCTTCCTGATCCACTGAAGCTTAGTACATTGTTTCCAATATTCCCTCTGCACAAACAACATTTCCTCCAGTTCCTCTCTCATCTTCTATTTTTCCACAATTTCCTCTCTCTGAATTCTACCCTTTTGGGCCATCTTTCCTTGAATCCTTCCTAGACTTACTTGTTTTGTTTGTATCTTTGCTTTAATATTACCAAACCTTTCCTTATTCTAGACATTCAACTGATGGATTGTTTCATTAATTTCCTTTGAAGCTTGATCCATACCATTTTGTGGTACATCTCGAGTTGGTCTTCAAATGTTTTCGACTATTTTTCTTGCTGCCTCATATCTAGTCCAATACCTCTCAAAGGGCGCATTGAAACTCCTACCCTTCCTTCTTAACAGCGGTTTTGTATCGACTATCATTGGACCATGATCTAAACCAAATATAGGAAAATTCCTTACCAGAGCCTTTGGAAATGACTTGATCCAATCCATGTTTGCAACAACTCTATCCAACTGTTCAAATATTCTTTCCTCACCCTTCCTGCTGTTGGACCAAGTGAACCACAGCCCAAAGCTTTTTACTTCCGCCAAGCCTAGTGCATTTAGAAATTTCTTCATTTGGTCAGCCTTTTCCTTACTTATTTCTCTTCCCCTTTTCTTATCTTCAATATTCTATACCTAATTGAAGTCACCTGCAATGGTGATGGGCACCAATATCCCTTTAAATTTGTCCAAAACCCTCTTCCACAGTTCCGCCCTCTTGTCCTGGTTTGATTCTCCATACAACAATAACAATATCCATTCGGCACCAGTTTGATCTTTGATTTTCAACACATAAAATTTATAGAAACCTCTAACACCTTCACCCCAACATCCTCCATCCAAG
The DNA here is from genome assembly GCA_020080225.1 of Gynochthodes officinalis. Taxonomy (NCBI): domain Eukaryota; kingdom Viridiplantae; phylum Streptophyta; class Magnoliopsida; order Gentianales; family Rubiaceae; genus Gynochthodes; species Gynochthodes officinalis. The sequence goes on from CM034620.1 coordinate 8,108,807, forward strand.
CTACACACATTCTGCCCTCAATCCTCACCGGATTAACCAGCTTCCATTGTGTAAATCTTGATGTGGACAGCCATTTCTTCATCACAACTTCACTGGATTTAGTTTCCATTAGGAACAAAATATATGGATTCTGGGTACGGATCATTTTATTTAGCACTTGAACTGTTAGGGGTTGACCCATACCCCTACAATTCCAACTTAACAGTCTCGTGGCGATCGGGGTGGTAGATTTGATTCAACCACCCTCAAAACCTCCTCCTCAGACAATTTATGTTCCATAAATAGATTCACTAGCTCCGTAAATAAGACCGCCAGAGATACCACCTCTAGGACGACCCCCTCCTTCTTTTTGGGACATCCAAGCTCATATTTCAGAATTAATTGCGCTGCTTCTTCTTGAAGGTCTTCTTTGCTCATTCTCTTTTTCTGTAAACCTACCACCTGCAACTTTTCCAATAATTCTCTCTTTCTTTTGGTAGATGTCGGAATTGGGAATAAGGAATTCTCTTTCGCGCTCTAGTCCACAGCATGCTTCTGAAGGACACATTGGTAATCTTGATCCAAGCACCAACCGTCCAGAAGTGGAGGTATAGTAAACTCTGTCTGACCACTTACGCCTTCATCGTTCTGCCTTTGTGATTGAACTTGGAATTCATCGTTGTTACTGAATGCTATATCACTTCCTACACTCGGGCCTACATCATCCTTCTTTTGGTTGGCTTCCTGAGCTTGCTCAGCCTGTATTTTCTGTTGGGCTTCCTCTCTCATTTTCTTCTTTCTCAATTTAGAGTTTTCTTCCTAGACTGGGCCTATCTTACGCTTCCCTCTCCGAATCTCCCTTCTCCTTCTCCTCTCTTCCTTGGATAATGGACTAACCCCATCACCCTTTTGGACATCCAACTCAGAATCACTTGATGTTAGTGGACTATCAGTTTGTTCTTCTTGTGTATTGAACTCAAATTGTTTAGGACCAATTTCCAATTCTCTTAAACACATTTCCTCTTCTCCCATTTTAGCCCAAACTTCCTGAGCCCAACCCAACACCTCTTTTATTGTCTTCTTTCTCCTTATCTCTTCTGAAACGAACAGCATTTTTATTGCGGTAATATCCATTTTGTTCGGCGCCGCTTCATGTCTTGTCCATAATTGAATCTCTGACATGAATTTAAACCCACACTTATCGCTCTCACTCATTTCCCTTGTACCAACTGCCTCCGTAATAACTATCTTACCGTTCGTGAACAATGGATGAAACCACCAAGTTGGTGGTCTTTCCACGTTGACCGGAACAAGGGTCTGAATCTGATTATCAATAATCTGGAATTGTTCTTTTATCACCTCCCCTTTCACTGACTCGAACACCCTTGTTTGTATATTCTGTTGCATCATTGGAACAAGACCAGTTGGCTCTAGAATTGGAAAATCTTCAGGGTCCAACTGTAGAGTAGCCAGTTCATACTCTGATAGTTGTTCCGGAACCAACACTGTATCTTGTACCTGTAAACCATGACCCTCTTCTACTTACCGCATCTCTTGCTCCATTTGATATCCTTCAAAACCATGGACATTATGTTGGACTACCTGTTGAACATGCATTTCGTGCTCCATTTGAACTGAAGAAAAGAGTTTTTTTATTGTCTTTTTCTGATGATTGAGAATCGTGATACATATACAAGTTTGGACCTAAACTTTCTCCTACAGAATATGGAAACTGAATATACAAATCTCTTACAATTATGGTGGAATGATTTTATCTAAACTTGGTAATGTTAATCTAGCTAATTTATAGGCACACGCCAACACTCCCCCTCAAGTGGGTGAAAAAATGTCTTTGATACCCAACTTGAAAAGTGAGCTCTTGAAGTCCCTCCCAAATATAGCTTTAGTTAGCATGTTAGCCAGTTGATCACACGATCAGATGAATGGGATTTGAATGACTCCTTCTTCAAGCTTTTCCTTGATGAAATTACGATCAATTTCCACATATTTAGTTCTGTCATGTTGGACGGGATTTTTAGAGATACTTATAACTGCCTTATTATCACAAAAGAGTTTCATTCCTGTCCTTGGAGGATAACCCAATTCAGTCATCAACCTTTTTAACCAAAGCAACTCGCATACCCCTTTCGCAACTCCTCTAAATTCAACTTTTGCGCTTGAAAGAGACACTACCTTTTGCTTGCTGCTCCATGTAACAAGATTTCCTCCAACCATAGTAAGATAACCGGAAGTTGATCGCCTATCGGTAACATTACCCGTCCAATCTGTATCTGTATACCCTCCCACATCGAGATGACCATGCTTTCTGAAAAACAGACCTTTCTCTGGAGCAGACTTTAAATATTGGAGAATTCGGACAACTGCATCCATGTGATCCTTCTTGGGAGCATGCATGAATTGGCTTGCCATACTTACAACGTATGAAATGTCAGGCCTGGTATGAGATAGATAGATTAGTCTTTCTATAAGTCATTGGTACCGATCTCTATCTGCAGGAGTCTGATCTGGACTTTCATGAAGTTTATGATTCTGTATTATCGCAGTATCTACTGGCTTGCACTCTAGCATTTCGACTTTGGCAAGAAGATCTAATACGTATTTCAGTTGAGACAAAAAAATTCCTTCTTTTGATCTCGCAACTTTGATACCCAGAAAATACTTTAACTCTCTAAGATTCTTCATATCAAAGTCACCATTCAATTTAGACATGAGTCTTGCACTCTCCGCATGATCATTTCCTGTAATAATAATGTCATCAACGTATATAATAAGAAGAGTTATCTTCTCATTGCACCTTTTCAGGAACAAGGTATAATCAGCAGTGCTCTGTTCATATCCATTCTACTTCATAGCAGAACTAAATCTCCTAAAACATGCATGGGGAGATTGTTTCAATCCATAGAGAGATCGGTCCAATTTGTAGACAGCATTGGGGTTGCCATCACACTTGTATCCAGGTGGGATTTTCATGTAAATTTCTTTTTTCAGATTCCCATGAAGAAATGCATTCTTCACGTCGAGTTGATGTAAGGGCCAGTCTAAATTTGTTGCCAGGGATAACAAAACTCTCACGGTGTTTAATTTTGCCACTGGAGAAAATGTTTCCTTGTAGTCAACCCCATACATCTGTGTATACCCTTTTGCCACTAGTCGTGCCTTGTATCGTTCAATGTACCCATCCGACTTATACTTTATTGTGAAAACCCACTTGCAATCCACTACCTTTTCCCCCCGTGGAAGAGTAACTAGTCTCCAAGTTCCATTCTTGTCTAAGGTTTCCATCTCCTCTTTCATGGCTGCTCTCTATTCAGGATCCTTCATAGACACCTCCACCCTCTCGGGAATAGGCTCAAGGAGACATTTGCGATAAACACTTGGTATGTTGCTGATAATTTTTTTGTTGACACATAATTTGCAATAGGATACTTTGACGTTCAGTTTTTTATTTCAGGAGAGTATTTGTCAGGCGCCTTGCCCCTATTATGCCTATCAAGAAGAACATATGTCTTGCAACTATTCAAATTGTTACAAGGTGGAGAAGAAGTGTTTACCTTAGGAGCATTCGCAGGAACTTGGGCGGATACTAAAGAGGGAGATGGATGGATAAGAATTTGTTGATCTTCACCGAAATCAGTGTGAGTTGGAACCTCCCGAAGCTCAGCTTGAATACCATCATTGCTTGATTCAGTTTGTTCATTGTCTATAGGGTGTAGAACTTCCATCACAGGTTGTGGTGGGATCATAGTTGTTGGGACTGCAGGTTGCATTGGTAGACTGTTTTCCAACACGGGCTCTAACGTAAGCAAATGTATATTCGGGATATCCCACCAATTTTTGTCCAGCTCTTCTTATTTGGTATTAACACTCGGTTGTGATGCTGGATAAAAAAACTCAGATTTGATGAAAGTAACATCGAGTGTGACATGGAACTTCTTGGTACTTGGGTTATAGCATTTGTATCCTTTCTGATGCAATCCTTATCCAATAAACATACACCTTTCGGCACATGGATCCAACTTGGTTCGTTGATTTTTATGCAAATGCACAAGAGCCACACATCCAAATACTTTTGGAGGTAGAGTCAAAACACCAGGAAGTTCCACATAATCAGCAAGGCTTTGCAATGGAGTTCGAAAACTCAAAACTCGTGAGGGCATTTGGTTCATGAGATATACTGAAGTTACTACAGCAGCATCCCAAAACCTTTTAAGAACATGGCCACCTATGAGAAGAGCTCTTGCGGTCTCAAGAATATGTGGGTTCTTTTGCTCAGCCACTCCATTTTGTTGTGGTGTTTGAGCACAAGAGGTCTTATGAGTAATACCGTGCCGGTGAAAGTAGGTGCTAAGTTTGGTGTTCACATATTCCCCTCCATTATCTATTCGAAGTACCTGAACCTTGACATCGAATTGTGTTTTAATCATTTCATGAAAAGTTTAAAATATAGCAGCAACTTCATCCTTGTGTTTCATTAGATATAGCCAAGTCATCCTAGTGCAATCATCCACGAAAATAACAAACCATCTAATACCAGAAATTGTAGAGACTAGAGATGGCCCCCATACATCAAAATGGATTAAAGCAAATGGTTTCTTTCTTTTATTGATACTGGGAGGAAAACTAACACGGTGACTCTTTGCCCAAATCCAAGTTTCACATGTGATTAGGGACTCTGAAAAATTACGAAATAATTCAGGAAATAAAACTTTCAAGTATCCAAAAAAAGGGTGTTCAAGCCGACGATGCCATAACCAAACTAAGCCTCTGTCCTTATCAAGATGACCCTGAGTGTGTAATGCATGACCACCTAGCCTGAAATCATCCAGGAAATATAATCCATCCCTCTTAGTACCACGTCCAATAATCTCCTTCGTGCGAATGTCCTGAAAGAGACAAAATTCAGGATGCATTAAAGCAAAACATTGTAAATCACTGGTAATTTGTCCTACCGAAAATAGCTTATTTGATAAAGAAGGCACTAATAACGTATTTGGGAGAGAGACAGATGGAGAAAAAATAACATCTCCTACTCCAGCTATGCTGGAACTGTGACCATTTGCATTTGTAATCTGGTCAATCCTTGGAGAAGTTGTCGTGGCAAGATCTTGGGAGTCAAAAGTAATGTGATTTGTGGCTCGAGAGTCAATAATCCATTTGTCATTCTTGCCCATGTGAGAGACAAAATAAACACATCTTGAGTTACCTTTGGTTTCTTCAACTATACTCTGATCTGATACTAACGATAATTCAGCCCCTCCAGAAACTAAAGCTGCCTGAGCATTTCCCTTTCCCGCTGCATTCCCTGCCTTCTTCTTTTTCTGTAGTTCGTCCCACCACTCAGGATATCCATGAAGTTTGAAGCACTTATCCTTCGTATGTCTTGAATTCCCATAGTGAGAACACCCTCCTGTGGTTAGTGCTTCCCTTGTCGTTAATTGTAGTCGGGAGTCTGCCCCTTCACGTCGGGAGATCATAGCTCCACCCAAGACTCCATGTTCTCCAGATGAAAGCATAACTATCTTCCGAAGACCTTCTCGTCTTACCCGAGCATATGCTTGTTCTACAGTGGGAAATGGTTGCATCTGTAGTACATCAGCTCTAACCTTATCAAGTCTATCATCTAGTCCATCGAGAAAGAGATACACTTGATCTTCTTGAACTACTAAGTTATATCTTGTAATATCCTCAGCACACATCATGGGATTTGGTCAGCGAAATTTGATTTCTCACCAGAGAGCCTGAAGGTTATTATAGTAGGTTTCAATTGGTCCTCCATTTTGTTTTAACCGCGACACTCGCCGCTTCAAATCGTATACTTGGGACGTATCAGTCCTGTCAAAATAGGTTGTAGCTACTGAATCCCATACAACTTTTGCAGTTGGGAATCTTATAAAATTTCCAATCAGTGCTAGTTCCATTGAATTTATAAGCCACCCTTTTACGGTGACATCTTCAGTACTCCACTTCCGAAAACCAGGGTAGGTTAGGGCTGGTTGTGGAACAGCACCAGTCAGATATCCCAACTTATCCTTACTGGAGAAGTACATCTCGATGACTTGAGACCACAAGCCATAATTTGTACTATTGAACCTAATAGCAATTGCAGGGGCAGAAGGTTCTGTCGATGATGGTGGATTCTGTTGTGATAAAAGCTACTTCATCGCAGTTGTAAAGTTCTCAAGGATCGTTGTGGCTATTGATCCTTCACTGGACGGTGGTGTTGTGGTTATTTCCTGTCTCTCCATGGCATATGACAGGCCCTAAACTCGCTCTAATACCATGAAGAAAAGAGTTTTTCTGTTGTCTTTTTCTTATAATTGAGAATCGTGATACATATACAAGTTTGGACCTAAACTTTCTCCTACAGAATATGGAAACTGAATATACAAATCTCCTACACCTATAGTGGAATGATTTTATCTAAACTTGGTAGTGTTAATCAGGCTAATTTACAAGCACACGCCAAGATGAACTCCTTCCACAGCTTGGACATTATGTTGGACTACTTGCTCCATGTCATTCCCTGACTGAAGTTCTTCTCCAGAATCCTCTTCCATCTCACTATCTTGCAACCCAAGTACTATTGTTCCACCTTGGTACATTTGAGGATACCGTTCCAATGCCATTCTAAATCTGAAACCATCAACAAATTGTTCAGCATGTTCGTCCTAAAAGAAAATGCCCAACTCCTACAAATAACCATCTGGTATTCTAGTAGAGCTCCAGTGATTCATATGATGGAACGCTCTAATATCACCAGGATACAATTCCTGTTGATCATCAAAGTGGATTGGAGTCCCAGTTCTGTCCTCTATCCTTTCAAATCGATGGTCCAAAAAGATCTTCAGAAGTTCATAATCACGTAATCGGCATCTACTAAACGTGTGACCAATCGAACCACACCTTCTACACATCTTAAAAAGTCTCTCATAAGCACAAGCCAACCATGCTATATTACCATTTTCCAGACGCAGATAAAGACCTGGCACCAAAGGTTGACTAACATCCACCCAAATTCGAGCTCTAAGATACCTTGTATTCATGGCATTGAAGACGCCTGCTCTGACTTCGTGTACTTCTCCTATCATACTTGCCAATTTCCTAGCCGCCCTTGGCCTAAAACCCTCTAACGGGATACCAAAAAGTCACACCCATATCAGAATATGGGTTATTCTCATCCTACTCATGATCATTCCAAGTTCCCAATGCTGTAAAGGTAATGGAGCTCCTGCTACGGAATATGAGCCATTGTGTAAGACCGCGTTCATCTGCCTTGCTAAGGGAAATTTGAATACAAAAAAGTTACTATCACGCCCCACCACAAAGATATCTTCACCCCAGAATTACCTTACACAAGCCTGCATTCTGTTGAAACTGAAACTCCTATAGTCCATGAGACAGCCTACTAAACAGCTACTGTAGTACAGTAGGCTTTCCTCCATATCTTCACTTGAAAGTTGTACAACAAGTCCCCTCCTGAATGATCTATAAAAATCAGTGTTTAATTGGCCGTTTTGTGGAATATCCTTCCTTTTCACTGAATATTCCGACTCTTGCATAGAAATACTGCTATCTGACCAATTATCTTTCCTAAAATTACTATCCATGATAAGGACCACACCTTGAAATGTACGGCAAACACTCACTACCTTACCCCTCTTGCAATGACACAGGGTAATGAATATTGTACGGGAAGAAATTTACGTTGAAGATGACAACAACCGTGTTGTATTTGCACAATTGCACTTGTACTGAAACAGTGAAAAGGACTCTCCTGTTCTAGAGAAAAAAGACTTTTCCAACTCCCACTGCCCGTGTTTAATACCAAAACAAAATGCCACATTCCATTCTCACTTTCAGTTCTCACTCTATATTCTTTTGTATTTGGAATTAATTTTAAGGAATTTGCATTATTAGTAACAAAAACCATTCATGGGACTGTTATAGTACATATTTAAGATTAAACTTACCTTAATTCACATCATATTATTTGCTCCTTTAACCCAAAAAAAGAGTTCATTTTAAATAAAATTTTTATATTATTTTCACAAATAATAGTTATACACACTTCAAAATCTAAAAATAAAGATAAAAATAAAAAATTATACACTTAATAGTATGTTAAATATTATATCTTTTAATTAAAAAGTTGTATTTTTTAAAAAAAGAATCTTTCTTTTTTAAAAAAATAAAAAAAAGTATACTCTAATTAGTACTACGTGAAATAAAAGGTACCAAACCTACAACAAAACTTAAACAAAAATATTTAGTACTAAGTACTAAGTAGTTTTCTTAAAATAATTAATCCAAAAATATTCAGCATTAAATGGGGAACCGAACAAGTTTTCTTAACAACATTAATTCACGCTTTTGGCTAACATTCATTGTGTCAGTCCGCATTCCATAAGAAGATGCCTCCTCTAGGTTTGACTGGTAAATACTTGCAGCTTCGTGTCCATTTTCTGCTCCTAGAATAGGTCTCATTTCATTCAAAAACAATCCATAATGAAAATTCAGAGCACCTATTTATTGCATTTAGCTGTACAGTACGAAAAATGGGAATTGCAGTGTCTTTAAAGTGTGGTGGGCCACCTCATGTAAACTTGTGTAATTTAGCATGTTTCCTCCATTTCTAGTCCTATTATTTCGAGTTTGCAGACAAAACTGAGCATGGGACAAATACGGACATAATAATTGCCTGTTCTGGGATGAATTTTGAATGTTGTTTTTCTATATTATTAGAACCCCTTGAAAAAGACATGGATCTAAACCGAATTACAATTACAACATTTTTGCAAATCCTTTTACTCGTTTAATTATTATTTTTAATTAAAACATTCCCCTCGCTTAACTAATTAATTTTTAACTTTTAACTTTTAACTTTTAACTTTTAAATTTTAACGAGGAGAATGAGATTTTTTTTTTTTCGATTGATAGTTTTGAAAAAAAAAAAAAAAAAACTTCTGGTTGGACAGGTTGGTGACAAAGGGAAGGAAAAAGGAAGCAAATTGCAGATTTTGAGAGGCGAACATTTTGTTGATGACGAAACTGACGAATATGGACTTTCATTGTCCCTCTCACTGCATCATCCTTCAACTCAGTCAAGCAATGTTTCTTCGGCAAGTGAGATAAGCGAGGCGATTTCTTCCTACTATAGGAACTTAAGTGACTATTCTGGTTCGTCATCTTTAGTCCATCATAATTGTTGGGATCAAAATAAATAAATCTCAAAAATCACACCAAAACCCGTGGTAAAGCGAAATATCAAAAACCAGAAAAACTCTCTCACGACCAGACACGAGTTGGACGCACAATTCTATTAACAAATTGTGCTAGAATCCGTTGCAAACAATTCAAAAGACAAGAATTGATTTAGCCAGGAAACAACCGTGGCTATGGCCCACTGAAATAAAACAAGCCAATTGATGATGGCTTACCAAGCTTGCACGTCGGCCGGTTTTTTATTTCTTCTGGAGATCAACTTATAAAAACAAACAAATAGCTCTTTTGGAGATAATCCTACCGCAGCTTTTGATTTCTTTGTATTTCTCTGTATTTCTCTTTTTTTCTTTATAATTAAAATCATGAATAACATATCATATTTATAGGATTCAACTAAACCCTATACCTATTAGATTTGGTAACTACTAAACTAAAACCCAATATGATTAATAATTCTAAACCCAATAGAATTATTAAATTACTAATTATAAACCCAATAGGATACTAGGATACTTAGTTTAATTCTACTACATTGCCTCCCTTAAATTAATTTTTCATAATTTGTCATGCCTAACATTTTCTTCAACTTCATAAACAAATCCACCTTCAATGCTTTTGTGAAAATATCAGCTACTTGCTCTTCGGTCTTGTAATAATCGATCACAATTTCCTTTCGTTGAACCAAATCACGAATGAAGTGAAATTTGATGTCGATATATTTGCTTCGACCATGAAACACTGGATTCTTCGTCATCTTTATTGCCGACGTACTATCACACAGGATAGTAGTTGCTCCATCTTGTTTATGTTGAAGAAAATCTAGCATCCTTCTAAGCCACAATGCTTGAGTAGCACTGTTAGTCGTTGCAATGTATTCTGCCTCTGCTGTAGATAACGCGATAATTGGTTGCTTTTTTGAACTCAATGAAAATATACCAGATCCAATAAAGAAAGCATAACTAGAAGTACTCTTTCTCTCCACGATGTCACCAGCCCAATCACTCAAAATTCTCTTAACTGCCTGTAAGTGAGACTGACATGGATTCTCCATAAATCTACTTATTAAGCCGACACTGAAATTGATATCAGGCCTTGTAACTGTCAAGTATCTCAAACTCCCTACCAAACTTTTAAAATAAGTAGGGTCCACACAAGTGCCAGTCCCATCTTTGGTCAAACGCAATCGTTCTTCAGCTGGGGTCAAAATTGGTTTTGCACCGTCCATCTTGAATTTCTTCAAAATATCTCCAACATATTTCTTTTGGCAAGTAAAAATGCCTTGATCAGTTTGCGAAACCTCAATTCGAATGAAGTATTACATAAAACCCATGTCTATCATCTCGAACTGTCGAATCATAGCCTCCCTGAATTCTGCAATCATCTCAAAATAGTCGATGCCAGGTTTTTGTTAATAACCTTTAGCAACCAACCGCGCCTTGAATCTCTCTACTTCTCCATCAGGCTTGTACTTCGTCTTGTAAACCCACTTGACACCAATGGGTTTTTTGGCACTTGGAAGATTTGTGGGCTCCCAAGTATTATTCTTTTCAATAGCATGAATTTTATTAGCCATTGCTTTCTTCCAGTGATCTCACGAACAGCATCTTCAAAATTAACTGGGTCACAATCTGCAATGAGAGCAAAATTAACAACATCTTCGTCAGATAAATTTTGAGAATGACCATCAACCACATAATTCTGCAAATGAGCTAGTAGACGTCTTTGTCTTTGTAATCGACTAGACTACACAGGAATCGGTTGAGTAGGAACTTGTTGCTGTTCAAGTATTTCGGGATGATTGACCACATCATCATCACTATCATCAAAGTATGAAGATTGTGGAGGATGATTAACTGCCACGTCTGACTTCTTTTCTGACCAATCCTAAACACCTTTCTCATCAAAATTCACATCTCTACTAAAGGTGATCTTCTTTGTCAAAGGGTTGTATAACTTGTACCCTTTAGTCTAAGAACTGTAGCCAATAAAAATACACTTCTTCGCCTTATCATCCAGTTTCTTCCTAAGACATCCAGAACATGTGCATATGCCACACAACCAAACACTCTAAGATGAGAGATATTTGGCTTTTTACCAAACCAAATCTCATAAGGGGTCTTCCCACCATTGCATCTAGTAGGACATTTATTTAACAAATAGATACCACATGAAACTGCTTCTGCCTAGAAACCCTTGGGCATGTGTTTGGCAACCATCATTGATCGCACCATGTCCATCACTGTTCTATTCTTTTTTTCTGCAATACCATTCTGCTGAGTAGTGTACCTTGTTGTTATCTGATGCTTAATCCCATGTTGTGCCAAAAAATCATCACAGACTGTATACTCTGTTCCTCTATCAGTTCTCAGAGATTTGATGGAGTAACTACTTTTTTTTTCAACATACACTTTAAAACTTTTAAAAGTGTCACAAGCATCAGACTTATTCTTCAAAAAATAAACCTAGGCCTTTCTGCTGAAATCATCAATGAAAGTAATAAAATACTTATTACCTCCATTAGAAGGAACATCCACTGTACATAGATCAGAGTGAATGAGCTGTAAAGGTTCTTTTATTCTCCAAGCCTCGCCTTTAGGAAACGGGTCTCGATGCTTCTTGCCCAAAATACAAGACTCACACTGTCTATGATGAAAGTTGATGGAAAGCAGCCCAAAAACAATGTTATTTTTGGCCAAAAACTACAATCCATGGAAGTGAAAGTGCCCAAATCTCATGTGCCACAACCAAGTATCATCAACTTCAATTGAGTTGAAACAAGATAAACCACCACAATTCAAAAGAATAGGGAACAATCTATTATTGGTCATATTCACCTTTGCAATCAAACCTAATTTATTATTAGTGATGGTGCAGACGCATTTTCGAAAACGCAAATCATAATTCTTCTCCTGAAGCTGACCCAAACTCAAGAGATTTTGATGCAAAACAGGCACAAAAAACACATCAGCAACGGCACTTTTTGCCCCATTCTTCAAGGTAATAGGAATATCTCCTTTACCACATACAGGCACTTCATAATTATTACCAAAATGAACAGTGGATTTAAATGACTCATCCAAATTTTTAAATAATTCCTTCTTTCCAGTCATGTGGTTATGGTCGGGTTGTCGAAGCCCCCAAAATTATTTCAGATCTTCAACTAACTACAACTGGATTGTAGTAGTAGTGGACCAGTTCGAATCCCAAGAGGAGCTATGTGTGAGGGGAGTTTTTAGCACTTGAGATGAAAAGAAATAAAAGAAGACAGTTACTGCCAATTCTGATAGTAATAAATAAAGGAAAATTATTAAAGAAATTACTAGCAATGTGTAAAGGAAATATTTCAATCTTACCAAACTCCGATCCAAGGAAGTGTAGTTGTACCGAATATATCTAGATCATAGGATTCTAAAGACACTTTTCATTCAAGCATTTAACCGAAAATTTCGCAGGATAGCCATGACAAAATTTTGAGTTTTCCTATTCTATTTGTTTGAACCTAGCATTCACAACAAACCTTACTAACAAATGACTGGGGGCGATAGCGTTCCATATCATTTGATAGTAGCACTAAGAACATTGAAAACAGTTAAAACAAAAACCAACAATTGAGATAGCTACAATTGAAAATCTTTGTATCATTAATTCCCTTTAAATCATAAATGCATGATTACTGTCACTTTACACATGCAAAAAGATTTAAGTGCTACTTGTAATAATTGTTCCGGACAATTACGGATCAAGAACAAATAGATAGCTATGGGAAGAAAAATTAAAATAAGTTGTCAATTTATTTATCATTCAAAATCCATAAAAATAGAATGTAAGAACTAATGATTACTTGAATGCAAAAGATTATGAAACTATGAACAAAACCTCACTAAATATATTGGCATTAACACCTCTTGGAACGGAATGAAAGTAATCTAGCCACTCATGGTGGCAAAACTATTCTAACTTTATTCTAAAAAAGAAAGAGAAGTACAAAAGAAAGGGAAAATTCTGCAGAAAATTAAAGGAAAGACTTATGTCTTCCAAGTTTACTAACCCTCCTATTTATAGCCTTCTTCTCTAATAACCTTCCTAAAATCTCTCCAACAAATCCTAAGTCTTTAAACTTTAAATTCCTAACCAACCATCCTATCTTATCTAATCCTATCTAATCCTACCAATTGTCTTCAAATCCATTCTAACTTGAATTGCAAAAGTTGAAATCAAAAGACAAATTCAAATCTTGAAATTCAAGTTATCAGCTCATCGGTTCTTTATCTCAACTCAAGACGTGGTCACGTGCATTTTCTTGACTTTCACCTCCAAGACTTCATCCTTTAAGGCGTGGGCAAGCTTAAAACAAAAGAGTCTTCTGTTTTGGCTCAAGAAGTGCTTCTCCAAAAATCTTCTAAATCTCCATTAAATTCCATCTTTTTGCCTTAGTCCATCAACTTTACTTCCTGGGACAAAAACACTTTAAATTAGCCAATTTCATACCAAATAAAGCATTAACATCATAGTTTAGCTCCTATTAAACGGTAACAAATTAAATCCTATCAGGTTACTACATCCAGAGTTAACATACCACGTGTTATTTATAGGCTCTTCAGCCACACCAGCAGAAAATAAGATTGTCTCATGCTTTTCACCGGAATCTTCAGCAACATTAGCATTGATATCATTATTTTTTGATTTATTATGCCAACAATTCTTTTGGATATGGCCTACTTTACCACAATTAAAACACTTAGGCCTTTTTTGTTGATTACTGTTGGAATTATAAAAAGTGCCATTTTGTTGAGAGGAATTGTTACCTCTTCCACGTCCACGACTTTTGAAATTCTGGCCACGACCACTAAAAGCAGCACTTTGGACGAATCTTCATTACTTTTCTCCTTAACAGTCTGAATTTTCAAAGCTTGCAACACTTTCTCCACAGGCTCCTTTTCATGCTATTCATCCAATTTGCCATTAATTCGTTGTTCATGCAACAGCAATGACCCTTGCAATTCTTTAGCTGACAAGGCTGACATCTCTTTTGTCTCTTGCATCACAGCAACGACATGGTCAAACTTTAATGGCAAAGTATTTAAGGCCTTTTCTACAATGAGTTGATTAGTAAGATCATACCCATTCAACTGCATCTCGTTCTTTATATCATTCAAACGAGAAAAATAAGACTCAATAGTCTTATTCCTTTCCATTCTGCATAGTTCGAACTTTCTTTTTAACGTTAACATGTTACTCTGTTGGACCTTGTCAACGCCTCGATACGTTTTGGCCAAAATATCCCACGCTTGTTTTGCGGTTTTAGCGGTGGATATTTTTTCAAATACAGAAACATCAATTGCCTTGTGTATTTGAGACAACGCCAAACTGTTGTTTTGTTTCGTTGCCTTATTAGCATTCTCTGCTAAATTTTGTTGAATATAGACTAACAAATCAAATGCGTTGAGATGTGTTTCTATCTGGATTCTCCAGAAATTGTAATCTTGTTTACTCTTTAATTTTGGTACGGAACAATTAATATTCTGATTCATCATAACTTTCAAACACCAACCAAAGATCTGATACCAGATGTTGGGATCAAAATAAATAAATCCCAAAAATCACACCAAAACCCATGGCAAAGCAAAATATCAAAAGTCGGAAAAACTCTCTCATGGCCAGAGACGAGTTGGACGCACAATTCTATTAACAAATTGTGCTAGAATCCGTTGCAAACAATTCAAAAGACAAGAATTGATTTAGCCAGGAAACAACCGTGGCTATAGCCTACTGAAATAAAACAAGCCAATTGATGATGGCTTACCAAGCTTGCACGTCGGCCGGTTTTTTATTTCTTCTGGAGATCAACTTATAAAAACAAACAAATAACTCTTTTGGAGATAATCCTGCCACAGCTTTTGATTTCTTTGTATTTCTTTGTATTTCTCTGTTTCTCTCTATAATTAAAATCATGAATAACATGTCCTATTTATAGGACTCAACTAAACAGGACTCAACTAAACCCTATACCTATTGGATTTGGTAACTACTAAACCAAAACCCAATATGATTAATAATTCTAAATCCAATAGAATTATTAAATTACAAATTATAAACCTAATAGGATACTAGGATACTTAGTTTAATTCTACTACAGTAATGTTAATCTAGATCTATCTATATCACTCTGAATTTTATGGTAAAATTAAGCGCTCATGTTTATAATCTTTTAGCCTCTGACAAAGTCTACATTGTGTCTTCAAATTTAGGCTTTACATTGTACTATAAAATTTCCAATATGAAGTTCTTTATGCCTGGATGTGAGTGATTATCTTGCAACTTAGTGGTCTCATTTTATCCAGTGGGGCTAAAATGTGCAATAATTGCTCCTTCATGATGTTGAAAACTGCTATTTTGGTTACTATTCGCTAACAAAACCTAAAATCACTTAACAAAGTTTTATTTATTTATTTATTTTAACAGACCTAATGGGTAAATGACTTGTACTAATCTATGTATAAAGTGATAAGTATAGAGTGGTCAAAATCTAATGGGTAAATTACCTATACTCCCTAAAGTTTGGGTTTATTACCAATCGCTTTCTGTAGTTTGGCAAAACTATCAATACTCTCTTGTCATTATATGTAACTGATTTAATTTTAAAAAAATAACAAAAATACCCCCCGAAAAGCATATGCAAATGCAAAAAATAAAATACAAAAAAAAGAAATTTTTTAAAAAATTTGTCCTAATAGTTTGCAAAATTTTGTCTTAAAATCTTGCATAATTAATACATTATTATAGGTATATTTTTATATTTAATTTAATTTTATTAATTTAATTTATATATTATCATTGTTAGTATGAATAATATAATAATTTTATATTAAAATAAATTAAAAATAAGTAAATTTTTATAATAGTACACTTTTTTAGGTAATATAAAAAAATTTCGTGTTAAAATTCCGTTCTAATTTTGTCCAAAAACAAAAAACAAAAAACAAATGCAAAGGCTAGAGGAATAAGGGTAATTTCTTCCAATTTTTGTAATTTTTTTTACAATTATAACGGAAACTGTTAAAATTGACCTATAGGTTATAGAAATCTAAACCTCAGGAAAGTATTAGTAGTTTTGCCAAATTATAAGGGGCAATTGTTAATAAACCCAAATTTCAAGGGTATAGGTAATTTACCCAAATCTAACCTAAAACTAGGAGGGAAAGTCCATTAAGGATACAGGGATGTTTAAATCAACAAAAGAAGAAAATAAAACTAAAAATAAGAAAAAATATATAAAGATAAGAATTACTGTATCTAATAAAATTAAAAATGAAATAGAAAAAAATCCCTAATGCCTTCAATTTCTAGCGCAATCTTCATTTAAGCAATAAATTTGCACAAAGTGTTGGTCATATATTCTCTTCTTCATTTGTGTTCAACCTCCTTTTCCTGTTTGTTCTTTTCTAAGGCAAAAGAACGATATGAATGATCATTCCAGTCCAAGTACTCATACCTATCATTGCAAATTATACTTCCACCTTTGACACACCTAGAGGACTGAAGAGTGCATTGCCATCAGAAAAAGTCAAAATAAGGATGTCCTACATTCTTAGAGTAGGTAGAACAACCAGTGTGAAGAAGCACTTACGAGATTGGCATATATGACAGAAAGGAAAAAAAATAGAAGAGGAACACATGAAGCCACTACATGTATACAAAGGAGATCTTGCAAGAGCAGTAAAAGGATGTTTCAGAGCATACACAATGACAAGAAAACATGAAAACTACACAAAATGAGATAATAAGTTAATAACAATAAACCAGGAGACCAAATACCGCCTCTATCGATTTAATAGACAAAAAATGGTTATTGATGTGTATAGATTAAGCAAAGTTAATAATCAAGGATCAGAGTTCCAGATCTTGGAGTCCAAAGATTAGACTTCGAAAGCAAGCGAAGTTCCAGCTGGAGACTTCGGAGACAAGCGAAGGTCCAAACCTTGGAGCCAAAGGCCCAGACCTTCGCGCTGCCTACAACGGCACAACCTCCACTTAACTTCGAAACTCTACGAGCAGGACCTTGGGTGACAATGACAAAATAGCGTTACAACTGTAACAAACAGGTTAAAGGATAAAGATAACAATCAATCCCTCCTTTATTAGGGAAAAGGATAAAGATAACAACTAATCCCTCTTTATTAGGGAAGAGGATAAGGATAACAACTAATTCCTCTTTATCAGGGAAAATGATATATACGTGGGGAAGACCACCAGGTAAGGGAATCCATCTCGGACAACTTAGAATATATTATACTTTGACTAAATACTGACGTATCATTAAAGAATTTACCTCGGAGAACCACTCCGGGATCTATTTTGCAGGAATCACCATTGTTAAACACTTGGAAGCTCTCGAATCGTGATAATCAGATCGGATCGTTACTAGTTGTGGATTTCACCTTTATCAAATGGCGCCATTTGTGGGAACGAAAAAATTTCTTGATTTCTGAAAGAGTATTCGCAATTTTCTTTTCAATTCTAATTTATATTGAAATGGTAGACACTAGATTTGGAGGCCGGAGAGCTGTCAAGGGAACTAGCCAAGGAAGAGCACGGCGTAGCCATTCAGGACCAAGGATGAATGATCCGTTACATCTGGGCGGCATTCTTGAATGATCAGAACATCACTCTGATCATGACGGTGGACGTTCTCAACATACACCTGATGAGAATCAAATATTCATAAACTTAGATATATGTTTTTCACACTTTTGCATAGATTTCATTGAGATATGCCATGTTTATTAGAGAAATCACATTATATTTGTGATTCTCATCTTTTATTTGTTTTGTAGGAAAAAGGGGATAAAAATCACTCATCTTCCGAAATTCATAACTTTTGATGAAAATGTCCAAATGATATGATTGAAGATTATATGGAAAGATGAGAAAGAGATAAAAAAACTTTCATGAACAAAGTTTTCTCAAATTCCGAAAGAAAATGGACCAAAACGGGACAAAAAGCAGAACAAGGCATGAACCAAGGAAGAGAAAAAAAGGGAGAAAAAGCAGTCATCTTCCGGAGTCCATAACTCTTGATTCAGACGTCCAAATGAGATGATTCAAGATGATATGGAAAGCTGAGAAAGAGAGAAAAAAATTTCATGGATAAAGTTTTCTCAAATTCGGGACGCAAAGGGACTAAAAATGGACAAGATCAGAACAAGACAGTCAGCCTTCGCCTGAAATCCTGGAATTTGCAAATCGCATCCCTAATGTTTTGGAAGCTTTACATTTTCTCCCCAACGCCCCTACGTGTATTAAGACCCCATTTTCTGCAGAAAACATACATGGAGACATAGAGTAGGATAGAGAGTAGCATAGAGTATAGGGTTAGGGTTAGTTTTTGATTTTTGCACATTTTCCCCAATCTTGAGGGGATTTTTCCAAGAGGCTAGGGTTTGGCATTTTGTGGTTTGAAAACTTCCATCTTTGCAGTTGCTTTGGATTGCTAAGTGTTGGAATTTGTTGGATTCACCAATCTTTTGATTAAGGGAAGTTTTTCTTACGAATTTCTTATGCTTTCAATTGTTAATTCTCCTTGTGATTGTTGGTTGTTTGAAGCCATGAGAGGCTAAATTATCTTAGGTGATTCTTGGTGTTTGATGTATGGATTAGGTTTATTTTGATTCCTTGTAGGTTGTAGAGTGATGGGCTTGCATTAATTGAAGCTTTCCTACTTGTATTTAACGAAATGACATGCATTGAATGATGGCCACATTTAGTGTGTGTTCTTGGTGTTCGTGTGTGTTTTAGAATATACATGAATTTGGACCAAAAATAGGAAAAGCTACCTAACATTCTCTAGAGTTAGGTGTTTGAGACAAGAAACAACTACCATATAAGCTTAATTGTGCACTAAAATTGTGTGGAAGCCATAGGTTTTAGTGTACACAAGGTAGAAGTGAGACCGAAAGGAGATCTTCTATTCTTTAATTCCATTGAGACCGAAAGGAGATGTGGAGTGAAAAATAGGTGGTTTCTTAGATTAAACACTTGAACTAGGGAGTGTGAAGTGGTTGGCTAAAACATCTAGGGCTAGAATTGTGCATTAGAGTTGTGTGGAAGCCATAGGCGCTAATGTGCTCTAGGTGGGGATGAAACCGAAAGGAGATTCCTCATTCTATATTTCCGATGAGACCGAAAGGAGATTCGGAGCAAATGGATGTAGTCACTTAGTTAAGATGCCTTACACTCGGTTGCCCTTAGGAGTCAAAATAGCCTACCCTTGTATTGAACCCAAGGATCACCCTCCTTCCTCAATTGTGTGTTTTTCTACTTGTTTCAATGGTGTTGTTTAGCTTAGCATTTAGATTTTAGTATTCTCATTTATGTGCATACTTTTCTTCATGCTTGTTAGTTAAACATCACTCTTTATGTCACACTTTAGCAAATAATTAATTGCACTTAAATTCTTGTTTTGTCCCCTTCCCTGTGGAAAATGATCCCTATGCTTTACTACAATTGATTAAGTGAGGTTTAGGTGTAAATTTGTGTGAGTTTAAGCTATATTTTGACGCACTTGTGCACACACCGAATCCGCTCACCAACACCCCCAAACCAAAATACGTAAACAAAAAAAGATGATGAGCAAGCTTTCGCTGAGTTACATCATGCGCAGTTTGAAAAATTCTGCAGAACTAGACATCACTCATGTCACTCTAGGGATGAACACAATCAAGGTGATCGTGAGAAGATCGAACGGAAAAGAAACGATGACAAAAGTGACAGCAACACTTCTCATACTGATAACAATTACGAGAATGAGCATCCTAAGGTTAAACCAAAGCATAACCCTAAAAGTCCTTCACATAACAATTTTCCTCTGATCAGTGATCGGGTAATAGACAATATATATGGCTTGTTGGGGTCAGATGATGAAGGAGATGTTCCTTCTTCGTTTACGCCTAATATTATGCAATATCCAACTCCGATCGGATTTAAAATGCCCAATAGAATCCCTTTCTATGAGAGGGATACTGATCCTCTAGATTTCTTGTTGCGATTTAAATACACGATGAACTTCAAGAATGCTCTGATGGAGGTCATGTGCAAAGCATTTCCTATATATTTGAGCAAAAAGGCACGGGTGTGGATTGACAGCTTACCCCGTAACAGCATTTCTTCATTTAGGCAGTTGGCTCAACTTTTTCATATCCACTTTTTTCAGAGAAAGAAATTCCACAAGATTGTAGCAAATCTGATAAATCTTAAACAAGCAAAAGATGAATCTCTCAAGTCATATGTGGAAAGATTCACTGATGAGAGTACAAGTAGCTGATAGAACAAATCAATTGGTAATCTCAGCCTTTATGAATGGTCTCAACCCAGGACCATTTTATACAAAATTGGCTCGAGACACTCCAGTCAATACTCAAACACATTGGCAGATGGTGGAAAGCTACACCAAAGGAGAAAAAGCCAATAGAAAGAAGAGAGAAAACAAGAAACATGAAAAAAGACATCAGGATGACACTAAGGGAAAGAATCACCCAAAAAGTGCCTTCGATCGTCTGAATTATAATAGGGGAAAGGCAGAACCTCAATTTTAGGGAAAAAGCTTAACGCCATTGACTAAGAGTCGAACTGAGATCTTAGCCATACATAAAGATCTTCTCTGACCCCTAGTTCTGTTAACTACAGCGTCACACAAAAGACCTTAACATCTTTGGTGCACATGTCACAACGATCATGGGCATGACACTAAAGATTGCAAGGACCTCAAGAAGGAAATAGAAGATTGCATCTACAATAGGATGCTAGGTCAATATGTCCAGCGATGGCATTCAAAAACCCAACTTCGATCTGGGTCATCGACACATCAGGATCTGGAAGCTACCGGCTAGCCACGATAAAAAGGAATTTATTACCCCGAGTCTGGCAAGTTAGCAATTTAAAACACTTCTATATTTAATTATTTTTCTTGTTGAAAAAAATATTATTTTGCTCTTCTTAAATCGAGTAGAGGAACTATGACTTCCCTGAACTCCGTTCAAGGTGGTGAAACTGCCTTACTAAGTTTTAAATCGAGGAATCCGCATGTAACCTTAGCTCAGCTGAGTTTAGTTGTGAACTCCATAACATTCAAAAAGGGTGAGGGGAGACAAACATCCATACGAATGTCAAAAAGAAAATTTTATTATTTTTCCAAAGTTCCCAAACATCCAAGGGGTGGAGAACTTCGCCTCAAAGTTTCCGAACATCTTAAGGGGTGGGGAACTTCGCCTTAAAGTTCCCGAACATCCCATGGGATGGGGACTTTCGCCTCAAAGTTCCCAAACACCCTAAGAGGTGGGGCACTTCACCTTAAAGTTCCCGAACATCCCATAGGGTGGGAACCTTTGTCTCAAAGTTCCCAAACACCCTAAGGGGTGGAGACCTTCGCATCAAAGGTCCTGAACATCGGCACTAAAGTCCGAAACCTCAAACCTTTTACTCAAAGATATAATATCTTGCAAAAGTTTCAAAAACAACTTCAGTTATTTTATTACATAATAAAATGCGAACAGAAAACACTAAACTTTTCTTTTGCCTTTTCTCTTCTCCCCTTTATACTTAGTGCTCTCTTGCAGGATCTCTATCAGAAGACCTTGCTTTCAGACCTATCCCTTTTAAACGGGTCTCTATCTCAGCGATCTGGGATCTCCAAGTCCTACATTCCAATTACAACTCCAGAATATGCTGCTTGTATGAGTTCAATGCACCATGGAGACTTTAGACCTTTTGACCTCATTGGCTAAGACATCCTAAAAAAGCCTACTCTTGATAAGACCTTCGTCTGACATTATCAGACTAAGGTCTGGGGGGCTTATGATGTGTATAGATTAAGCTGAGTTACTAATCAAGGACCAGAGTTCCAAATCTTGGAGTCCAAAGATCAAACTTCGGAGACAAGCGAAGTTCCGGATCTTGGAGACTTCGGAGACAAGCGAATGTCCAGACCTTGGAGCCAAAGGCCCCAACCTTCTCGCTACTTGCAACGACACGACCTCCACTAACATCGGAACTCTACAAGTAGGACCTTGGGCGACAATGACAAAACAATGTTACAACTATAACAAACGGGTTAAAAGATAAAGATAACAATCAATCCCCCCCCCCCTCCCCCCTCCCCTCTCCTTTATTAGGGAAGAGGATAAGAATAACAACTAATCTCTCTTTATCAGGAAAAATGATATATACGTGGGGAAGACCACTAGGTAAGGGGATCCATCTTTGACAACTTAGAATATACTATACTCTAACTAAATACTGACTGTATCATCAGAGAATCTACCTTGGAGAACCATTCCAGAATCTATTTTGCAAAGATCACTATTGTTAAACACTTGGAAGCTCTCGAATCGTGATAATCGGACAGATCGTTACTAGTTGCGGATTTCACTTTCATCAGTTATCATACATACATGGAACTCCAAAGACACAAGGATCAATATACATATTCATTCTGCTCCAAGCTTTCAAAATCATCATTACAAACATTTAGAATGTGGGATTGATTATAGAGACATCAAAAAGTCATTCCTGCCACATGGGGGTATATTCAATTAGTACAGTACATTCAAAGCCATGTGCCTACATGTGTAATCTGCATCACTTCCAGCTAAGAATTGTGCAAGTACACAAAAAGCAAACATCAACAAAACAATAGGTGCAGATCATGAGCCATACTCTTCGGTGCTACATGTGATCGATTAAAGAATGCTTAAGGACAGAAATCAGTTAACCCAAGCATATTTGAAATTTGTTGGAAGAAATCTGAACATATTCTAGTTGATATTACTCAAAAAATGCAAGAATTGTTAATGAGTAATTTACCTGAAAAAGCTCCTCTATTTCCATCTGGCGACTTTGTTATATGGATTTCATTTATCCCATTTACTATCCTCTCTCATCAACTCAAAAGGGGAGGGCAAAAAACTACAGAAGACTGCAATCAACACAATCCGTCATCTCTCCAAAGAAAAGAAAGCAGCAATGACAATACAGTTCCAGCTGCAGCTTCAAAAAAGAGAGAGAATTCTCGCTTGAAAAATGCTGTCTTTTATCATACAACTGATACAATTATGGGGTTGACAACTTATCCTCCATGTCACCCACCCCAACAATCATGCCATATCATCAATTGAAAATCTTAAAAATCTGTTAAAAGTGACCCTGCACACTCATTTGTGTGTGGCCCGCTTGACCCTACAAAAAACTGTAGAAGACTGCAATCAGAACAAAGAAAACCATGCAGAAACAAGAGCTAACACCATCGACTCAGTTAAGGCAACAAGTGTTGAGAAAGCTGAG
This sequence comes from Gynochthodes officinalis, assembly GCA_020080225.1. Taxonomy (NCBI): domain Eukaryota; kingdom Viridiplantae; phylum Streptophyta; class Magnoliopsida; order Gentianales; family Rubiaceae; genus Gynochthodes; species Gynochthodes officinalis. The sequence goes on from CM034620.1 coordinate 8,132,363, forward strand.
ATTCCTGGTGTTGGTGCTGTTGCTTGAGCAACCCAGTTTGATCCTGAAAATGGTGCGAGAGCAAAAGTGATGGAGTTCGGAGATTCTGTAGTCAGAGAGAGAGATACGGAGAGAAAGGGGAAAGGAAAAAAAAACCAATCAATTCATTTGGATCAGATTTGATCACTTCTGATTCGATCTGACATATTTTTAAATTAAAAGGTCGATCCGAATTTATTTGAGTCGACCGGATCCGAAATTTCGAATCGGATCGGATCAACGGATCGACCTGATCCACGGATCTTTTTTGAATAGGAGTGTAAACAAACTAGTACATCCGGTGAACAGTTCGTGAACAAGATCGGTTACGTTTGTTTATGTTCGTTTGTTAAGCTAAATAAATAATAAACGAACACATTTTAGTGTTCGTTTAATAAACGAACACGAACACGAACAAGTATACGTTCGTTTATTTATGTTCGTAAACAAGTTCGTTTAGTGTTCATGAACAAGCTCGATTAATATTCGTTTAAAGCTCGTTTATTGTTCGTTTATATTAAAATAATAATAATAATATAATATAATAATATATATAATAATAATGTTTGTTGATCATTCATAAACAAATTTGTTGTGGTGTAGTGGTAAGTAGCCATGCTCCCCACATTAGAGACCAACGTTCAATTCTCAATAATGCTATTTGTTTTTTCAATTTGCAAATGTATTTGTTTATTTGTTCGCGAACGTGTTCATTTACTCGTTCGTGAACGTGTTCGTTAACGTGTATGTATTTGTTTATTTGTTCGCGAACGTGTTCGTTTATTGGTTCGTTAACTTGTTCGTTAACGTGTTCGATAAGTGTTCGTGAACACTAATAAACGAACATAAATGTGTTTGTTTATTTGTTCGCGAACGTGTTCGTTTACTCGTTCATGAACGTGTTCGTTAACGTGTATGTGTTTGTTTATTTGTTCGCGAACGTGTTCGTTTACTCGTTCGTGAACGTGTTCGTTAACGTGTTCGATAAGTGTTCGTGAACTGTTCGTGAACACTAATAAACGAACATAAACGAACACGAACACATATTTCACAAACATAAATGAACATAAACGAACATGAACAGTTTAAAAAATAAACGAACAATAAACGAACAAAGCCTGTTCGTTTATGTTCGGTTCATTTACAGCCCTATTTTTGAACACCCATTACCAAAGCTGTATCCGCCGCGAACCCCCAAAAAAAAAAAAATTCTCACGTTGACCGAGGGTTCTCCAAAAACATTTTTCTGCAATCTCTTGCCGACGTCGCCAATAACTGACTTATAATATTTTTCTAAAAGCCAAAGCATTAGATTTTGAACTTGGATTTCTCTTCTGCTCCACTTTCATGTTAAGGTATTGCCATAGTAATGTTTTGAAGCTTCTCAATATACAGATGCTGGCGTTTGTCTCTACATCATGGGCTTTGCGGTTAACGGGCGGGGCTTTGGTTTGGGGTATTTTTTTGTTGAGGGTGGTGGCAGGGAGCTTTATTTTGGAGGAAAATATTTTTTGGAATTGGCTTAGCTTGTGAAAAAAAATTAGAACGGATAGCTTGTGTAATGTTTTTAAAGTGAAATTACGTTGTATATATCATGGACAGAATAGGATATGGGAAAATTAGACGGGGGATCTGAAGTGCTTAAAACCTGATATTAACCATGGGAGAAGGCCCTTCTTTTTTTGGATCAAACCCATCTAATCCTACCAAACTTATTATCAATTTGCACTTCTGTCTTTGTCCAACCTTTAATTGTTTAAATTCATGAAGCTGTAATCATGAACAAGAAACTATTTGAATAAAATATAGCAACATTTGCACCGGTGCACTACACAAAATCACGGTGCGATTTTTGGAAATTGCCAATCTCTGCCCAAATTGTCTACAGTGCGTGGATGATTGTGTTGGGGGTTGGGTGAGGTCTCCTCTGTTGGAGATTGGTTTCTCTCCGAGGAAGGGAAGTTTGGTCCCTGTATTGGGGGTTGTTCTGTGTTTTTTTGTGGTTTGGTCTCTCTATTTGAGAGTTATGGGTTGTTTTTGGTTGGAGGAGTTGATGTTACCAGATCAGCTGTTCGTTGGATTGGGATATGATGTTTCATGTTTTACAGCAAGCACAGTCGTCCGAAGGGTTGGGGCTGCTGATTGGATGACAGATTTTCTTCATGTTTAGGAGATTCATGATTATGAGGTTGAATTCAGGGTGTGTTGGGATGGCTTGATTTGGTTGAATTGGTTTGAAGGGATTCTGGGTAGCATAAGGACGGAGACCAAATGATGAGGAAGATGCTGTTGCTGATGGCTTGCTGATGATGGCGACGATGGAGATAAGGATGAGTGGAGGTTTTTCCCTTTTTGTGATTGGAAGAAAAAGAAAGAAAATTCGTAGGTTGGGGAAGGAATGTGTTTCAAGTATATAATGTTCGCCTTGGGCGCATTTCACAAATGTATCTTTTTAAAGTTCGGAAAATTCGCCCAAGAGATATGGGCGCATTTCTTAAATGCGTCCCACTCTAAGGGCACATTTGTTAAATGCGCTTCATATCTACATTTTAAATAAAAATAAGTATTTTGAATAATAACATAATTTTAATAATATTAAGTAGAATTATTATTTTAATATCATATTAAAATAATTATTATTATACCAAATTTTTTTTGAATTAGTTGATAATATTATAATAATTAATATTATTATTATTAACTATAATAATTTTGAATAACATAATTTGTATTATTATAATTATTATAAAAAAAGATAATAATGATAGTTATTTATAAGTATTAATAAGATTCAAGAATTACAATAATATTACTATTAAGATATGAATAATAAAAAATTTAGTACCTGTAACAATATGAAGAATTAATATCATATTAATGAAACTACTAATTCGTAAAATTTTAATGTTAATACAATTAGAGTTTGAAATTTTGACAACACTATTTGTTTATTTAAATATAAAATGATAAATATATATAAGTATAAATTATTGTAATATTAAAAAAATTATAGATATAATGATAATAGGTGTAAAGTTATTTTCAATGTACCTTTTATTTATTTATACGTGGAATATTTATTTATTGCATGGCACGTACATATATATATATAATATTAATAATGACAATAAAATAGTAATAATAGGATTACAATTGTTGTATTACTATGTATTGCATGAGGCCATTAAGTGTTCGGAGTTTATGATTTATGGTTTAACTTTTAGGGTTTTGGGTTTTGGGTTTATGGTTTAGGGTGTGAGATCTAAGGTTTAGGAGTTTATAAGTTAATATTTACAATTTTGGGTTTTGGTTTTTTGCAACGAACAATTGAAAACATTAATTAACTAGAATTGATGTTGTGAATTACCTTTTCCCATTTGGGCCTATATAAGCTGAAGGTAGAGCAGATATTGGAATAGTGCGGTAGAAGGAACCTTTTTAAGCACAAAGTGATATTGGAATGATTCACTAGCAAGTAATTTTTGCCATTTCATCATAGAGAGATGGTATTTCAAGCTTTATAATGTTGGCTTTGTAACATTCTGTTTATCGTAGGTTTGCTAACTCAATGACAACTTGTTCAAGTTGGGGATTTACTGCATTTTCGTAACAGAAAACTATAAGTGAATTAGGTGGCTACTATACAAGTTTTGAACCTTTAGTATTTCCAATCAGATTTCATCCCGCCACATGCATAAATTTTGTCGGCTCATTCTTGTAAATAATAATTGTTAATAATTCCAAAACAAACATATAAACATATTTTTTTAAAATGTTTATAAAATAAAATTAGTAAAGGATTTTCATGAGTTATTGTCCATATGGAGTGCTCATCTGTTTACATATTTATTCAATGATTTACATAAATATATGAAAGATAAAGGAAATTGGTTTATAAGTCTACCAAAGGAAATTGGTTTACATAAATATACATTGTACAAAAAATTCATTAAATTTCCTCATGGGTTGATAAGTCTATCAATGCATAGATTTAGTGGGATCACATTTCATTATTATTGAGAAGAAATATTCTATGTTTGTGAAATCAAAATTATTTTGATCATATGAAAACTTATTTATGAAAGTGACGAAATCGCATTTTAAAAACAATATTGATTATCTCCATCACAATTCATTTATATTTCTTTAGCATAATGGATGGGTAATATAGGCTATGATTACATTACATAGATTAAATGAATGGACAATGTATGGTACAACTTATTCTACGTAGACTAATGCATGTCGGACTTTCCAAATTGTATTAAACAAGTTTTATTATTTATTTATGTCCTCTTAGCTTTTCATGGGTACCACACATAGTTGGTCTAATAGTTCTCCTAGATCTACGTAAGTGTACAATCTGTTCTTGAATCACATTAGGGTCTACGCCTACATTACCAATTTCTATGTGCTCATCTACATCATCGTCATCATCATTGTCCTCATGAAAATTACTCTCAGTGATTCGATGTGACGGTATACTTATCTCTGGAGAGTGGAAGACACTAGAGGATGGCTGATCAATCATGTTGAAAACCCCCGATGACGGAAATACATTTTGTGTTTCCAGAGTAGATGTAATGGGCGGTAATGAACCCGAATGTGTAAAACCACCTAAAGTGTCATGTTCATTTCTCTGATGGAGTTGAGACCCTCTACCTCCTTATCTACAATGAAGCGGGGCGGCATGCCTTGCTGCATAGGTCGATCAGCGATCTGTAGTGGATTGATCTCCAATCTGTGAAACTTTTGAACAACCCGTATTGTATCAGAAGCGTAATCTCTTATCTCTGCAAATCAAGCTGTAACCGGTTCTTCAAACTGTGCCATATTATCCAAGGAAAGATGGTAGATTCGGGACATAGCATTCATCTGGGATAAAAACGGTTGTTAGACAAAGACATTATAAGAAAGTAACATAATAAGCATTGCACTTTTTATTAACAAAAAACAAACCTCTTACCAAATATTCGGATGAAAGCCAGTGCCATGGAATCCCTCCGGTGCTGTATCAACCCGGGACAAGTCGGAAATATGAATAACCGTCCGAGGCCTATACCATGACAATTATTCATGGGAAGGAACTAATGTGTCATCCACAACATGTGTTTCATGAACAAGTTCGTGCCGGTTGTCCCACATATCCACATACACTCGATATCTAACTAGCCAATCAGTATCTGTTCTTCGTCGGCTGCACATCCTATGAATATCATCCAATAGTATCGGCATAGGGATGGGTTGGAACATTCTGAATTGTCGTAGCGTGCAGTACGACAGATGGGGTTTGACAATGCTCCAACAAATAAGATATACTACCGACCGCCAAACCCCAATCCCGGCTGTGCAATACGACGGTAACGATTGTAATATCTCCTCCGAGTACGGGAGCCATATAAACTACAACAATAAAAGTCCCATTATTAAGAAAACATTATCATTCACATATAAATTTGAGCACTCGAAAAAAGTAAGTATATTGTACCTGGTCAAAGCGTAGACTAGTCAGCTGGTCTCGATACACGCGTAAAACGTGCATAGGCGCTCTAGACAAATCAAAGTGTCCATTCCATCTTCAATAATAAATGACTGTGTAGGCATGAAGATATTATAAATTTTGAAAAACAAAATTAATATTACGAACCTCGCGCCATAAGGAAACCGAAAATTAACGGTCAGATTACGGGGCTCAGGCCTGACTATAAGTATCCTCTTCCAAGCCCATAACTATTAAATATAAAACATCTAGTTAGAAATGTATTTAAACTCCTAAATATTAAAATAAAATTATATCAATGTCTGGGTACCTGTAACAGAACTAGTGGGCCCGCGATTTCAGGGGCTGTAGGTGCGATAGCTTCACACAAATTTCAGTACAAGTAAGCTAGTACCGCACTACCCCAACTATATGACTGTGTAATCCCATAATCCTCTAACATAGACATGTATACTAAAGGTACACGATAACCAGATTTATTCGGGAACAAGAGCCCCCTAATAGTATCATCAAATATATACGAGCCCTCCTATCGTTGGATAAAGAGATCCTCGCTCGCATTATCGGCCAAATCTGCATCTAACGCAGATTCTAAAAAACCTACATTTAATCTACCCCCCTAACCGCTGAATGTGGTGGTCTAAATCCTAATAATTCCTCACACAAATCTAGCCATAATTCTACACTTCGGCGAATCTCAGTCCCAATAACTGGTAACCGATCCATCCGAAGTCCCCTTAGTACCTCAGCATTTTGCAGCGTGACTGTTGCCTCCCCGACTGGTAGATGGAAAGTATATGTTTCTAGTCGCCACCTCTCTACCAGGGCGGTGATGAGAGTGTGATCGATTCTCAATGATTCGCACTGCACGATCCCTGCAAACCCAAATAACACTACATACTGTGCAACCCGAGGTGAAATTGGAATGTGTCTCCATAACGCAGCATCACATCTCCACACCTAAAGTTGCGAATCCTCTATATGACCATGATATAGGTCGAAAGCCCTATACTGATCGTGTCTGACCAACAAATCGGGAATACGTGAGCCTGGATGCATATCTGACAGATAAAATAATTTGCAAATGAATACATTGGCATTTACTTTGAAAGTCCTAAACGAAAGTTTAAATTCACGCTATAGGTACCCAATAAACATATCTTTACGGCCATAAAATCCCATTTAAAATCAAAATTCCAATGCAAAGTCATGTCCTAATATATTCAATCATATTTTCACAAATTCGATTTGAAAGCCAAAGTTCAACAACACAGATATCTACAAAATACAACCATCATAATAGAAACGAATTAATACAACATCGACCATAATCTTTAAGAAAAACAAACATGTTTAACAAAGTTTCACTAAATAAACATCAAACAATTGGCTGGGTGTGTGGACATTTTCGACGATTATGGCCAGTTTGATGGCAATTTCCACATCGACAAGGCTCTTCACGATCTTGAACATCCATTTCGTTCGGAATGCGACTAGCACAAACACGACCAGCACGTTGCTTGGAAAACTTATCCATGTCCGGTTGTAATGCCCATCCAGGCTCCGGCCAATAATCTGAGTGTGCCATTGGAGTGAAACTACCCGAATACTGTAGATGATAGGTGTCCACAGTATACACTTCATTCACCAATGTGTATGGATTGTCCCTCCTTCTCCTACACACTGACAATGCGTGAGAACAGGGGTACCTAGACATCTGCCACTTCTCACACGTGCAGTGCCGCCTATAGTATCTAACGGTTAAAACATTTTTACCTTTACCGTCTACGTGTCGGGCAGTAATAACTTCATACACCCCGTTTTCATAGTCAAATTCAATCACATTGTGCCCCTGAGTTGCTAAATCAGCCTTTCTAAAAATTGCCCAAATGTTACTTGGCAGAGCGTAACGACAATGATGTGCATCTACCAATCGTGCCCTAAACAACTCCACTATTCTGTGAAATGTAATATCCACAATTGCCTTTATTGGCAAAAATCGCATTCCTCGAAGGACATTATTATAACTTTCAGAAATGTTGGTCGTCAGAGTGCCCCAACGGTGGTTGCCATCGTATGCTAAACACCATTGCGTCCGATCTATAGCGGATAGAAACTCCCAACCTTCAAGGCTTAAAGCATGAATCTAACTATGATACAATTTCCATTTCCGCTTTTGCCGGGCACAACCAATAAACCAACAAAGCTTTTTCAATTGTAGGTTCTTGAATTTGGCCATAAAATTACTCCTAACATGCCTTAGGCAAAACCGGTGAAATGCTATCGGTTCTTTCCATTCATCAATGTGGCTCATTGCATGTAATATACCCTTGTGCCTATCAGACACGACACATAGTGGGTGTCGATCATAAGCAACGTGCAACCTCAACTGTTGCATAAACCAACTCCAACTACTAACTGTCTCTTCGTCCACAATGGCAACCGCTAAAGGGAGAATACTATTATTGGTGTCTTGGGTAACTGCCACAAGCATTTTTCCTCTATAACCACCCCGAAGGTGAGTGCCATCAACACTTATTATTGGCTTACATTTGTGGAATGCTTTGATGGCCGGACCGAACGCCCAGAAGATGTATTTGAAAGTCCATGCAGCACGATTGGAATTGGGATGGTGTTGCCACTCGACAAGGGTTCCTAGGTTAGATTGTTGTAGAGTTGCTATATAACGTGGCAATTCCGCAAATGAACTTTCCCAAGACCCATATACAGATTTGATTGCTTTTCGGCGACCATGCCAAGCTTTCTTATATGACACTTCCACTTCGTAAACTTTCTTAATGTCGGCTATACTTTTGACAGCATAACTAGGATCTTTCTTCACGGCATGGCAGATGTGAGGGCATCCACAGCAGCCCCAAAAAAGGCCAGCCTAAGACCGAGCCACATCAGCGCCACATCAGCACCACATCAGCTTTGAACGGTCTTTACTATTCAGACAACCATCATCAAAAAAAGTGCCCACGCTCATGAACGGCCTTTACTATTCACGCAACAAATTTCTCTCTCCTCTACATTCTTTTACACCATTTATTTAATATATTTAATACTTCTTATTTAAATTAATAATTCTAAAATATTATTTATTTTTCATTTATAAAATTCAATATATATAATTCTAAAATATTATTTATTTTTCATTTATAAAATTTAATATATATTAATAATACAACTTATAATTTTAATTCCTTAATACAATTAATACTTAAACAATTAATGAAAAATAATTTTCATTACATTGAAATTAAATTTTGATAATACATTTAAAATATGAAAATCAATACTCTCAATTAAATATGAAATACTTAAAACAATTAATAGAAAATAAATTTACATTATATTAAAATTGAAATTTAATAATATACTTGAAACATTTGAATAAATACGATAAATTAAACATAAAATTTTTACTAGCGTGCATAATTTTTTTATAACGGTTGTATGAATAGTTAAGGCCAGGCCTTGAAATGGCCTAGCCTTCACTATTTTAAATTGTATTATTTAAAATTTATTTATTTTGCATTTATCAAATTCAATATATATTAATAATACAACTTATAAATTGTGCTTATCATATATTAAATAATTGAAAACATGAAAATGGAAAATAATTTTACATTACATTAAAAGTAAAATTTCTTAATACACTTCAAACATGAAAGCAAATATTCGGAATTAAACATAAAATACTTAAACAGTAAACATTCAACTCTAAAACATTATAAACTATAGAAATCTTCCGTGATTATATGTCATTTCCACCAAAACGCTGCCATATGTGCTCAATCAAGTCATTTTTCAACGCATTGTGGACATTTCTGTTGCGAAGTTGATCCCTATTAATAAAAAAACTTCTCATGTCTGGAACTGTTCCTGTCGGGAATTGCAATGTAGTATTATCTCCTCCTGCTCTGTTGCTACTTTCTGGTTGCTCCACAATGAATGCTGAAGGATCAACGTAATGTTGATAGTTAATTCGTTCATCCTCGACAATCATGTTGTGCATTATAATACATGCATTCATGATACGGTGCAAAAAATCCTTATCCCATGCTAGTGCCGGATTTTTAATTATATGCCAACGTGCTTGCAGCACTCCAAACGCCCTCTCAACGTCTTTACGAGCAGCTTCTTGACATTGGGAAAACAGTTTATGTTTATTTGATTGTGGGACTGGGATTGATTGGATGAATGCCGCCCATTTTGGATATATACCATCTGTTAGGTAGTATCCCATGTCATATTGATGACCATTAACCGTATATTGAACAGCCGGTGCCATACCATTCAAGACATCATTAAACATAGGGGAACGATAAAGAACATTAAGATCATTACACGAACCTGGAGTACCAAAAAATGCATGCCAAATCCATAAGTCTTGGGAAGCTACAGCCTCGAGTATAAATGTAGCTACACCATCACGCCCTTGATACATGCCTTTTAATGCCGTTGGACAATTTTTCCATTCCCAATGCATGCAGTCAATGCTTCCAATCATGCCCGGAAATCCACGGTTTTCTCCAATATGCAATAGCCTTCGCATATCGACTGGGGTTGGCCTCCTCAGGTATTCAGCACCGAACACATCAATAACGCCTTGACAAAAATGGAAAATGCACTGTCTAGACGTACTTGCACCAATGCGCAAGTACTCATCAATTGAATCTGCAGAACTTCCGTAGGCTAACATTCGTAATGCAGCAGTGCATTTTTGTAAAGGTGTGAACCCCATTCTACCAGTTGCATCAGGACGTTGTTGAAAGTAGTGAATATTTTGTAGCCCTTCCACTATACGTAAGAAGAGACTTATCCATTCTGAAACGAATTCTAAATTGCCTGTCGTCATAGATAGGACGTTCGGCAAAATAGTCATTCCAAAGGCGGTTATGACCAGCTTCCCGATCCTGATCAGGACGACGATTAGGATCTTCGTTTCGTCTATGCCTTCGTCTGCTCCTCAATGGTCGTTCTGTATTTTCCACATTCACACTATATGCATTCATCATTTGAAAATATGTTTCTTCGAACATGCGGTCCATTTCTGCATCGAACCAATCGGGTTCGTCAAATGCATGATACCGATTTCGTGAGGAAGACATTCTTAGTTTTTTTGAGTTCAAAGCTTTTTTTGATATGATGCAAAATAATAAAAACTATATGGTTTATATAGACATTTTCATATTGGTCATACATGCATTCATGATTTGACAATACATGAATTATTTGTACCGATTTTTTTGATTATTGAGCATGATTTGACAATACATGAATTATTTGTACCAATTTTTTCGATTATGCAGATTGATATGACAACACATGAATTATTTGTACCGATTTTTTGATAATGGAGTATGATTTGAAAACACATGAATTATTTGTACCGATTTTTTCGATTATGGAGATTGATATGACAACACATGAATTATTTGTACCGATTTTTTGATAATGGAGTATTATTTGAAAACACATGAATTATTTGTACCGATTTTTTCGATTATGGAGATTGATATGACAACACATGAATTATTTGTACCATTTTTTTTGATAATGGAATATGATTTGAAAACACACTTATAATTTGTACCGATTTCTTGATAATTGAGCATTGATGTTGAAAACACATAAATTATTTGTACCGATTTCTCGAAAATTAATCATGATGTTGACATTGCATGAATTATTTGTATCGATTTCTTGAAAATCGAGCATGATTTTTAATTTGAACTCAAATTTTACTATATTTAATAATTAACATAATAAAAAATAAATTGTTTCTTTAATTCTTATATAAAATTCAAAATTATAAATTTAGCATTATTTATCAATTAATTACAAAAAATTCTTTTTCATTTAGACAAACCTGATTATTTTTTTAATTTTGTAATTATTTATGTTGTTTAACTATGAATACATATAATTTTTAATAATCACATTCAATAATTTTATACAATATTATAGTCAAATTAATTGTTTTAAAATTTTTGTAATTATTAAATATGTATAAATAATTTTACACAATATTAAAATAAAAATTTAATATTATTAAACTTAAACTTAAAATTAATAGAAATATTAATAATTTTATATTAAAATTTATAAAATATTAATAAGTATATTATAATTTTTAATTATATTATATTTAAGAAAATCATATATTGCACCAAAAATAGTCAAAGTGCATGTCATTTTGTAGAGAAAAATATTTTCTACAAGTTGGTAATTTTTAAAAATAAAAAATAAAAAAAAAGGAGGCTAAAAGGGGGTTGCAAACCAGGGGGAGGTTTGCAACCCCCTTGACGTGTGGCGCTAATCACGTTATCGGCAGCCGCGCTACCGCCACCAACGCTTTTTAAAAAGCTTTGCTATTAAACGACGTCGTTTGGCGTCAAATGGACGCCAAACCACGTCGTTTTGTTATGCCAGTTTGGCAAAAAAAAATAGCGACGGGTCGTTTGCGGGATTTAAGGAACGAACGGTCAGACGACCGTTCGTTCCTCCTCAACCTCCACATCAGCATTTTATGCTGATGTGGGGGTTGTTCTGCAACGACCAGCCCCACGACGGGGCTGGTGTCGTTGCTCTGAGTGGCTATGAGGGCGGAAGTCAAATTTGTGTGATAACTTCCTTGATTTGCCTCGAGACAATTGTGCTCGGGTACCCACTTTGTGATTTCCCTTATTCCATGAGTACGCTTATGCAATGCATGGACAATCCACAAAACAAGGTGACCCATACATTGCCGGATCTTCTGAAGCATCATTCAAAAATTGGATCTTGCACTTGGCCACCCAAGTGCGGAGTTTACTTTCTATTACCTTAAATTCCCGAGCGTGATTCATAGACCATAAAGTAACTGCCCTTTTCAATTGTTCTTTATCTGCAAATTGCATTCCCAAACATATCTCCTTATTCTCTTCACTCCATACTCGAATATGACCAATTTCACCTCGTCTTGTGGGGATCACTATTGTCAAAAGACCCGATGTCATTGAAGAATGCCAAACCCCTCGGAGTGTAGGCCCGCTGGGAGTTCGAAAGGCGTTCAATGTTGGTCAGAGGGAGACTGCCACGATCATCATCGTGATGGGCATTAGGGTCAGGATCACTATCTGCCTTTGTGTCTGTGTCGTTTTCTAGACTCAGTTCCCTTTCAAGAGAAAGTGGCTCGGCTGATTGATGTTGAACATTGAATTCATCGACAAAAGCATTATTTGGCGTATGACATCTTCCCTCAATCCCTTGGTCTTGGGAAGTGAGGGATAACCGACACATTGGACTCTCAAGAGCGGATGTACTAGGGGACGTAGGAGAAAAAGTTGAATGAAATTCTGGATATGATGATGAAGGCCCTGGCATTTGGACAGGAATAATTGGCAAACCAATCGATGTAGGTGCCCCTAGTAATGAAGGATCAGAAGTTGACACTAGAGGATGGGACACAGATGGTGACATGCCAGTATTGGAGAGAGGAACCGAATCAGAAAGTTGCTGCAGGATATACTCAGGAATAGATTATAGGAGAGCTTGGAATGAACCATGACTTGCGCCGATGGTACCACTATGAATTCGTGGTACCAGAGTGATATAAATTTCAGCCAGAAAAGAGTCAAACTCTTGTGCAATCTTATACATAACTTCTATTCCGAAGTCGTCTACGATGGTCAGGCCATTATAATTTAAATAAGGACGAAAATTGCACGGCTGACGGAATAACAGTTTCAACATATACACATTTCTATCAACGGCAACACACTGGTATATTAAGGTCTCCAACTCAGAGAATGAGATTTTTGCTGCTATCCTCAGGGTGTAATTAGCATGTGGAGAAGAATATGACAAGCCAAAGGGAGACTGTACAATATTGCCACCCCAATATAATCCTAATATAAATGGACGAAAAATAGACATATCTCACCAATACCTATTGTGACTATATGAGCAGATGTTAATAGCAATATATGAGGTTGGAATGATATCTCATGAAATAATTGGAAATATGTACACTATAGAATCACAAACCTACATTAAGATCATAAGTCACAAAAGCCAGACTGACCAGTACACAGAATATACTTATATTCATTAAAACTATTAAAACTCATTCAATAGAAACATCTTCATTGAAGATAACCAATGAAGTAGAACGAGACAATTCAAGTTGAAATGAAATTTTATAAAACCCATTAAATCCACAAATAAGTGAAATTAATATAATTATATTGTAGTTACATAGTATTATTCATGTATAATAAATAACTTCATCAACATTTATTTAAATAACAATGAATTATTTAAATGTTGTAATGTAATGTTATAATTACTAATTCATTAAACAAATGCAATAAAAATAATTGAACCAATTATATTTACAAAACGTAGTTTCGATTGTGATTAAATCATTAATGCTTTCCTTTAATAAATATTCACTTCAATATTGTAGTGAATACTTAATTGATACGTACTTGTTCACTCCTACTAATTTGTCTAATTAATATAATTATATTGTAATTACATAGTATTATTCATGTATAATAAATAACTTCATCAACATTTATTTAATTAACAATGAATTATTTAAATGTTGTAATGTAATGTTATAATTATTAATTCATTAAACAAATGCAATAAAAATAATTGAACCAATTATATTTACAAAAAGTAGTTTCGATTGTGATTAAATTATTAATGCTTTCATTTAATGAATATTTAATTCAATATTATAATGAATACTTAATTAATACGTACTAGTTCATTCCTACTAATTTGTCTAATTAATATAATTATATTGTAATTACATATTATTATTCATGTAAAATGAATAACTTCATTAACATTAATTAATTTAACAATTAATTATTTAAATATTTTAATGTAATGTTATAATTAATATTTCATTAAAAAATGATTTGGAAATAATTTTTTTGATTATATTTACAATAATTAGTTACGATTGTGATTAAATCACTTTGCTATATTTAATAAATATTTACTTAAATATTGTAGTTATAATTATAACTTAATTGATACATGCTAGTAAATTCGTACTAATTTGTCTAATTAATATAATTTAATCGTATATATACATATTCTTATCCATTATAATAAATAACTTCATAAACATTAATTTAATTCACAAATAATTATTTAAATCTGGACATGTAATGTTATAATTAATAATTCATTAAACAAATGCAATAATTTTATTTGTCTTTATTATATTTACAATGATTAGTTACGATTGTGATTAAATCATTGTGCAACATTTAATAATTATAATTTGAACTTTATAATTATAATTATTGTGAAAAAGTGGACAAGAAAAGGTATATTATATTGCGAGAATGGCGAAAGCTGCTTTTATATTTCCCAACTATTTTAATCGATAAATAATAAAAACAAATTGAATTCCATGAATATTCCCATAATATAATGTACAATTATACATTGTACATTATACATTTCAAAGCGAATTAAACATAACAAAATTAAATTAATACAATATTTTAATACAATAAAACTTATGCTAAATGGACAAAAAAAAAAAAGAAATGTCAATTTGCTAATACATTTCATGTATGTTTCTACCCCCAAGGTCTATTTCGGTCATATTTGGCAATTGCGAACAAACACATTGGCAAAAATCTCACACAAGGACAAAATATATCCTCAACATTCCAAACTTCCCACAATATTTCCACAAATTCATGACTATATAAATTCCAAATAATACACAACCAATCTCACAAAATTCCGAATACATACTCACTATCAAATAATATAAATAAATTTAATTCCACAACCAATCCATAACAGCGATTAGCATTCCAGGCGTACTTAAATTTTATCCACAAATTCATGACTGTATAAATTCCACATAATACACAACCAATACATCTCACAAAATTCCAAATATATACTCACTGTCAAATAATATAAATACTTTTAATTCCACAACCAATCCATAAAATTAAAATCCATCAATACTCTCTAGTCATCAGCATTGCAAATAATTTGAATCCGTAAAATTAAAATTCCAATATATACTGAGCATTCTGAAATTTAACTGTCAAATAATACAAATCATTTTATTTCATTTCCTTTCCACGACCTAATTGCATAATCATTTTATTTCCGAAATTTAACTATCAAATAATAAAAATCATTTTAAACTAAAATTACCTAATTGCTTCATGTCGGTATAAATAATTTAAAAATTCATTAAAATTTACCTAATTGCTAAAACTAGCGGAAAATGAGGTTAGCGGTGGCGTCAGTGGGCAGCACACTTGCCGGCAGTAGCTTCACTCGGCCGTGCTCCTCAATCGACGACCGGAAAAGAAGGCTGATGACCAGAGAAGAACGAGGGTGGCCGAAAATAATTTCCCCAATGCAATGTCGGCTCTGCTTTTGTGAATGACGGCGACGGAGCTGCAAAATGGAGGCTGAAATTCTTGGAAGTGCAAGGAGGGCAACCGGACAAAATGGAGACTGAAATGTCCGAGAACAAAACTTTCAGAGGGAGGGAGAGCCACGAACAAAGGAGAGGAGACTATCAAAAAACAATCCAAGGGAGAGGAGACCGCCAAAAAACAATACAAGGGAGAGGAGATCGGTGACGGCGCTACTATGGAGTCGGAAATGGGTGAAGAGGCCAGTGGATTTGTAGAAGGCTGAAGGATTTGTAGAGGGAGGCTGATGAAAGCTGAAGGACTTGTAGATGGCGGAGGCTGGACCACGCATATTTATTCTTACTCTTGGGCCCATTTGTAAAATGCGCCCAAAAACCCTAACTTTTCCCCGCCCGTGAGTCAACGGTTCAAATGGGTTACGGGCGCATTTTGGAAATACGCCCAAGCCTATGCACAGTGCCGGGTCGGAGAATTGCGCATTTGGCAAATGCGCCCAATCCTTTGGGCGCATTTGCCAAATGCGAACAGCACATAATTGGAACACTAACCACTTTCAACCTACAAATTTCCCTTCCCTTTTTTCCCATCACACTATTAGAAAAAACTCGGATGAGGGAGATGATAAGGTGTTTTGTTTTATTTTTTTAGGGATAATTACCAAAACTCTTATAAGTTTATTATCAATAGAACTCTATAATTTGTCAAAACTATCAATACGTTCATGGGGTTTAAAACCGTTTAACATTTTTAAAACCATTTAACATTTATCCCCCAATCACTATTTCTATCAATGAAAAGTAACTTTTTCTACTGTTCATGAATAGTGCCATGAACAGTATGCAACAGTAAAAAAATTAATATTTGGACAAAATTACCCTTAATAATCTAATTATTAATTTGTATAAAAAAATATTTATAACTGACATTTACCTCATAAATAAAAACAAAAATTATACATATTCATTTATATCAAATACAGAGTACGCAAAAAGTAGTAAAAATTTTAATATTTGGACAAAATTACTCCTAATACTCTAGTTATTAATTTGTATAAAAAAATTTATGCAAAAAACAGTAAAAAAAATTAATATTTGGACAAAATTACCCCTATTACTCTAATGATTAATTTGTATAAAAAGATATTTATAACTGATATTTACACTCTATCGGAGAGCTAAGAAGATCCAATTTTGGAGGACATTGCTTGTATAGGTTAACTTTTAAGAGTTAATGCAATTATCGATCTTGAACAAAAAAAAAAGATATTTACCCTATAAATAAAAACAAAAATTATACATATTTATTTATACCAAATGTAGAGTACGCAAAAAGAAAATAAAAATAGAAACTTGACATATATCAAAAAATTCAAATTAATTGAAGAGTAAAAAGATTTGCTTTTTAAATATACATATTTTTATTTTGTTAGTTTGGTGGATTTGTCTATAAAATGAATCCTAAAATTTTTTATACTATACTTTTTTTTTTTGGTTGATAGATTTGCTTTTTACTTTTCAATTAATTCAATTTTTTTATATAAGTCAATTTTTTACTTCTATTTTCTTCCTACGTACTCTACATTTGATATAAATAAATATGTATAATTTTTTGTTTTTATTTATAAGATAAATGTCAATTATAATTTTTTTATACAAATTAAAAACTAGATTATTAGGGGTAATTTTGTTGAAATATTATTTTTTTACTGTTGCGTACTGTTCATGTTACTGTTCAAGGTACTATTCATGAACAGTAATGAAAAAGTTACTATTCATTGACGGAAATAGTGGTTAGAGCGGTAAATGTTAAATGGTTTTAAACCTCAAGAGGGTATTGGTTGTTTTGTCTAACTATGGGGTTCGATTGGTAATAAACCTAAACTTCAGGAAGGTTTTGATAATTATCCCTTTTTTAAATCTTGAAATACATAGGTAGGATACTAGTAAAGATTCGGTACTTCTTTGGGCAGTTTTTAATTTCAAGATTGTCAATTTTAGAAGTTAAGTTGGTTTTCTTTTGGTGGTTTTTAATGGTAGTGCTTGAACCTTAACCAATGTACTGAGTTGAGGAGGATCCAGTTTTGGATTAGTAATGATTGTAATGTTTGCCATGTGTGGCTCATTTAATATACATATTATTTAAAAAAAAAAGTAATCATGAACAACAATCTAATTAATGAGTTAATCGAAAGGATAAACTAGTTACTTCCCATGCAGGATGCCCTAATATTTATTTTAATTTTGTTTCGAAAGGAACCGAAAAAAAAGTCAAAATGGAAAAATTGGATATATAGAGACGTGAGACAAATAAAGGAACCATGAAATATGGATCAATTTTTTTTGGCATACTTTTAATAAATAGAAAATAAAGAATAAAATAGAATTAAAAATTGATCATTCCATAAATAATCGAACAAGCACATAAAGTAGGAAAATAAAAGTTAATAGTTATTAACCTTTATAGCTCGAAGAGTAACTCTTTCTGTAAATTCTATTCTGGAAAATTTTTATTTTTCTATGGGGAGAATTATTGGTCATTCACAAAATACTAATTATTAAGATGGCTGTTGATGTATATGGGTTCAACATACGAACAGATCCAGATATGTGCGTCCAACACAGACCAGGATTTATGCATTCAACACAATTCGGGACCTGTGAGCACAGATTTGGATCTGTGCATTCAACATAGCTCGAGACCTGTAAGTCCCTAACAGATCCGGAACTGCGAGTCTTGCATAGATCAGGATCTTGGAGTTGCGAGCTCAGACCTTCATGAGGTGTACAGTTCCAGACCTGTGAGTCGGAGGTTGAGACCTTCACATCCTATATTACATGATTCTTATTTAACTCCAGAACTCTATCCTTATAATATGCTAAGACAAATTTATAAGTCTTAAAAAGATCACGTGACAATAGCAAAAACGTGTTTATCCATAAACACGTAATTGAAGCCTATGATCATGGCACGATAACAACAATGCACAAGAAGGAGAAACACCCGGGATTCAGCAATCAATAACCGCTAAAGAAATCCCATGATTAACGTGAAGAATGAGATAAAAGTCGAAGAAGACCACCAAGTATGGATAAGTGAGAAATAGCTAAGAAAAATACTATACTCCGATGGAAGTTCTGACTTTGTCTTTGGAGAGTTTTCCCCAGAGAACCCCTCCGGGATTTGTTTTGCCGGAACCACCATTATTATTTACTTAGAAGCTCTCGGATCGTGATAACAAGATCGGATCATTGACAGTAGCGGATTATGGCTTCATCAAGTGGCACCGTTTGTGGGGACTTTTTGGTTCTTTACTCTTAGAAGGCGTATTCATTCTGTTGCTTTCCGTTCTGCATCATCAACATGGTAGGAGCCCGATTAGGAGGACGAAAAGCTGGTGAAGGAACTAGCCAAGCAGGAGCACCACACAGTCACTCTGGACAGAGGGTCGATGACCCATTACATTTGGATGACATTCCCGAACGATCGGAACATCACTCTAAACATACTGGTAGAACATCCCGATAAAAGTCTCAAAACCCAGACAAGTCCTTCGCATATCAGCAAATGGAAGAAGATGAGCAGGCCTTTGTTGATTTGCATCGCGCTTAGTTTGAAAATTTTTGTAGGAAAAGACATCCTTCACGTCAACGGGAGAATGTATCCAATCTGGACAATCGTGAGGAAGTTTGTCGTAAAAGAAATGAAGGAAGAAATGATGATAATGTCTCTCATGCGGACAACAATTATGAGAATGGACATCCCAGGATGAAGCCTAACCCTAAACATCCATGACATGATGATTTCTCTCTGATTAGCAATCATGTGGCTGATGATATATATGGCTTGCTAAGATCTGATGATGAAGGAGATGTTCCTTCCCCGTTTACGGCCCATATTATGCAATATCCGACTCCGGCGGGGTTTAAGATGCTAGATGGCATCCCGTCTTATGAAGAGGACACTGATCCCCTAGATTTTTTGTCGTGTTTTAAATATGCTATGAATTTTAAAAATGCTTTGATAGAGGTAATGTGCAAAGCCTTCCCCATATATCTGAGCGGAAAAGCGCGTGTATGGATAGATGGTCTCCCCCGTAATAGCATTTCATCATTCAGGAGGTTAGCCCAACTCTTTCATACCTACTTTTTCCAGAGAAAGAAATTTCATAAGTTTGCGGCGGACCTGATGAACCTGAAGCAAGCAAAGGATGAATATCTGAAATCCTATGTGGAGAGATTTAATGATGAAAGTCTGCAAGTAGCCGATAGAACAAATCAACTGGTAATCTCAGCCTTAATGAATGGCCTGAATCTAGGTCTATTCTATACAAAACTGGCTAGGGACACATCAGGGGATACCCAAACCCTTTGGCAAATGGTGGAAAGTTACACCAAAGGAGAAGAAGCTAACAGAAAGAAGAAGGAGAATGAAAAACACGAAAAGAAAAATGATGCCAAAGGAAAAAACCCTCAAAAGAGTGCCTTTAAGAGATTGAATCACAACAAATGATGGTTAGAGCCTCGACTTCAGGAGAAAAGCTTAACACCACTCACCAAAAGCCGCACTAAAATTCTAGCCATACATAAAGAACTTCTCCGACTACCAGTATCATTAACAACAGCACCACATAAAAGACCATGGCATCTTTGGTGCGCCTTTCACAATGACCATGGCCACAATACTGAAAAATGTAAAGATCTCAAAAAAGAGATCGAAGATTGCATCCACAATGGTATGTTCGACCAATATGACCAACGATGGCATTCTGGAACCCAAACTTGGTCTGGAGGCCGAGGAAACGGTAACCATGCTGGAGGGCGCAGAGGAAGACAAGGAGGTCGGGGTTAACCCACACATCAACATGATTATATGCAAAGATGGGATCATCATTCAAACCCACTATATCAGCCATATTCAAACAATCCACCCCAACAAGTGGCACCTTAACCTCTACCAGATGACAATCGGAATGTTACTGGCATGATCTACGCCATATTTGGAGGTTATCTAGAAGGTCAATTCCAATCTGCAATCAAGGCTAATGCAATGAGGATTCCACCCCAGGAGCCAGTCAACAAACGGTTCAAAGCCTCCGAAGTCATCACATTCTCAAAAGAGGATGCAGTTCCCACTATAAGTCCACACAATGATGCCTTAGTCATTAAAGCCATTGTTGCTAACAAGGAAGTGTATAGAGTTTATGTGGATGATGGGATTGCAGTCGATGTTCTTTACATAGATTGCTTCCGCAAGTTAGGAATTGATTTTGCAGCATTAAAACCATCAAGCATGCCGCTGGTAACCTTTACCCATGAAGTGGTTCACCCAGTGGGGATAATCACACTTGCAGTCACGGTTGGGGATTATCCTAGAGATAAATCCATCATGACAGATTTCTATGTAGTAGACGCCCCTTTCTCGTTTAATGCCATAATTAGAAGATCTTGGATGAATAAGGCTAAGGCAATTTGGTCGCCTTATCATCGTGTCATGAAGTTCCCAACAGAGCACGGGATTGCTTCTATTCGTGGTGATCAATACGCAGCACGAGAATGCATGCATATCATTCTTAAAGGTAGGCATGCTGATACCAAGGGAGTACACACTATTCAAGTTGCAAACTTGCCATCCACTGACCCCGAGGTAACACTTCAGGGAAGTGGAAGCAATGATACCAAGGTGCTTTTCAAAAGTCCCAAGCCTCATAGTTCTAATAACGCCAAACTAATGCCAACTGAATCTTGTGAAATCACCGATGAGGTTGAAGAGATCAACTTGGATCCCAAACATCCAGATAGAACAATAAAGGTGGGAGCAACATTACCAACAAAGATCAAAGAACGAATTATTCATCTCCTCCGCATGTATAAAGAAATCTTCGCTTGGGGGCCAGAAGACATGCCTGGAATTTCACCCTCGTTGATGACACATAAGCTCAATATCGATCCAAGGGTCAAACCTATGCAACAGAAAAAGAGATCCTTAGCACCGGATAGAAATGCAGTTGTCAATGAAAAGGTAAAAAAGTTACTTCAATTTGACATCATTAAAGAGGTATTTTACCCTACTTGGTTATCTAATCCTCTATTGGTCAAGAAGCCAGATGATAGTTGGAGAATGTGTATCGATTATACTGATCTAAATAAATACTGCCCAAAAGATTGTTATCCTCTGCCTGTAATTGATCAGAAAGTTGAAGTTATTTCAGGATATGAAGTACTGATATTCCTTAATGCTTATAAGGGTTATCATTAGATTTTAATGGATAAGGAAGATGCTGAGAAAACAGCGTTTATCATAGAAATGAGAATTTTCTGCTATACCAAAATGCCTTTTGGTCTAAAGAATGCAGGAGCCACTTGCCAATGTCTGGTCAACCAGGTATTCTCCAACCAAATCGGCAGAAACTTAGAGGTATGTGTGGATGATATGGTGATCAAGTCCAAGAAAGGCGAGAGTACACCCAGAGATTTGGAGGAAATCTTACAGACAATGATCAAAGTAAGAATGCGTCTGAACCCCAAAAAATGTGCCTTTGGGGTAGGATTGGGAAAATTCCTAAGTTTCATGGTCTCCAAAAATGGAATTGAAGCCAACCCGGATAAGATCCGAGCAATTACAGAAATGGCACAGCCCAGAACCATAAAGCAGGTCCAGAAGTTGATAGGATCACTTGCTACTTTAAACAGATTTCTGTTGTGTTTTGCTGACCGAAGTTTTCCTTTCTTCCAAACGTTAAGAGAGGCTAAGAATTTCAAATGGACAGAAGACTGTCAAATAGCGTTTGAAGAGCTGAAGAAGCACTTGGCTGAACTCCCTGCCCTTACAGTGCCTACACCAGGAGAAACTTTGCATCTATATTTGGCATCTTTTGACAATGTAGTTAGCGCGGTACTTGTTCGCAATGACAACCGTGGCCAAAGACCCATCTATTATGTCAGTCATGCACTTCAAGGTGCAGAGATAAGATATCTCCCAATGGAAAAGATAGTGTTGGTACTAGTTCATGCTGCTCGTAGGTTAAGACCTTATTTCCAGGCTCACCTCATATGCGTGATTACGGATCAGCCTATCAAGTAAATATTGTTCAAGCCGGAGGCTTCAGGACGGTTAGCAAAATGGGTTATTGAACTAGGAGAACATGATATTCAGTATCAGCCTTGAACTGCCATAAAAGCATAAGCCCTCGCAGATTTCATTCCTGAAATGCCCACTTCCACACCAGTCCCTGCTGTCTCCCCACAACCAACAAAAGACAAGGGAAATGAGGCAATTAACCCAAATGTTTAGACACTGTACGTTGATGAAGCTTCGAATAAAAATGAGAGTGGAGTTGGATTATTGTTAAGAAGTCCTGATGGGATAGAAGTCACATATGCCCTGCGTTTTGATTTTAAGACAACCAACAACGAGGTTGAATATGAAGCCTTAATCACAAGTCTGAACCTGGCACAGAAAATAAAAGCCAAAGAAATATGTACCTATAGTGATTCCCAAATTGTGGTCAACCAGGTACACGGAACCTACAAGGCCAAGGAACCCCAGATGAAGAAATACTTAGATAAGATACGGACTTTTAGTCATTCTTTCGAAGCTTTCCAGATCGCGCAGATCCCAAGATCTAAAAATAAAAAGGCTGATGCTCTTAGGAAATTGGCATCTTCTACCTTCTCCCATCTTAATAAAAAAGTATTGGTAGAGGTACTCCTTTGTAGAAGCACAGATGAGAAACCCTTGATGGTTATTGAAGGGGCAGAAGATGACTGGATGACATCTATTTAGAAATATCTACAAATTGGGGAACTGCCAACAGACAAAAATGAAGCAAGAAAGCTCAGGTTAAAGGCCTCTCGCTATATAATACAGGATGGGATCCTATACAAGCGATCATATTTGCAGCCTTTGCTCAGGTGTGTGGGGCCACAACAAGCAAACTACATACTCTAGGAAGTACATCTTGGATCTTGTGGAAGTCATACAGGTCCCAGAATGTTAGCCAAAAAGATTATTCGATGGGAGTATTATTGGCCAACGCTATTTAAGGATGCTTGCGACTTCGTACATAAATGTCTCAAGTGCCAACTCCATGCCCCTTTAGTCAGACGACCTCAAATGGAGATGGTTAGCATTCAAAGTTCATGGCCTTTCATTCAATGAGGAATAGACATATTGGGACCTTTCCTGAAGCTCTTGGTCGGCTGAAGTTCCTATTAGTAGCCATTGACTAATTTACTAAATGGGTAAAAGCTGAACCGTTGCTACAATCTCTGGAAAAAATGTTCTGAAATTTGTATGGAGTAATATTGTCTACAAATTTGGGATCCCTCAGGTGATCATTTCAGATAATGGGAAACAGTTTGCGGACAATCCCTTCTGATCTTGGTGTGAAGAACTCCATATCAAGCAGAAGTTTACATCGGTTGCACACCCTCAAGCCAATGGACAAGAAAAGGTCACCAACCGCACTCTCTTACAAGGACTAAAAACCCGTTTAGATAAAGTAAAAGGAGATTGGGTAGAAAATCTCCCAAATGTTTTGTGGACCTACTGCACCACTCCGCCGACAACAACCGATGAAACATCTTATAGCCTTACTTACTGTTCAGAAGCTGTGATTCCAGCGGAGATTGGGGTTCCCAACCCTCGACTTATTGCTTTCAACAGCACAATTAACGAGGAAAATATTCGTCTTAATCTGGATCTGTTGAAGGAGGTTAAATACTAGCAAGACATGGCTAAATACTACAATGAAAGGGTGAAGGTTAATGAGTTTGCCCCAGGAGAATTGGTCTTGTGCAAGAATGAAGTAAGTCGAGCTCAAAAATTATGCAAACTAGAAGCTAATTGGGAAGGACAGTACAAAGTCATTAACGTGTCCAAATTAAGGAGTTAACGGTTAGCTACTATAGAGGGGAACTTATTACCCCGAGTTTGGCATGTTAACAACCTGAAACGCTTTTATGTTTAATCATTTTTTATCATTGAATAAAATGGCAGTGTTGAATAAATCGAGTGAAGAATTCATTATTTTCATAAACTCGGTTCAAGGTGGTGAAACTACCTTGCTAATCCTTAAATTGAGGAACTAACGCGTAACCTCGGTTCAGCTAAAATCAGCTGCTTATTCCATAACATCCCTAGTGGGTGAGGAAATTATATGAACTAACAGTAAAAAGAAATTTTATTTCTTCTCACAGTTTCCAAACACCTACACACAGGTGGGGAACTGTGAGCCCAATCATAGGTGAAGAACTTTAACTTACAGTTTCCAAACACCTACACACAGGTGGGGAACCTCAACTCGCAATTCCTAAGCATCTACAGACAGGTGGGGAATTGTGAGCCCACTCACAGATGGGGAATTTTAACTCGCAATTCCCAAGTACCTACGCACATGTGGGGAACTGTGAGCCCACTCGCAGGTGGGGAACTGTGAGCCCATTCGCAGGTGGGGAACTATAAACCCACTAACAACAGCAACCGTAAAAGGAACTCCAAATCCTTAAAAAAATTTATATTTTCTCTTTCCCTTTCTTTTTTGCTTCCTCATATTTTGTCCTTTCTTGCAGATACTTATTGAGTGAAGCTTCTTTACTCTTATACAAAGGGGTATCAGATTGACCTTGTTTGGCCATCAACTCTAACTCCTCTAACATTATGTCTACAGGATTCTTGTCTATAGATGTTATCTTTAAACCAGCAACTTTCAATTGGGCTTCTATCTCAGTCACTTTGGTCTTCCAAATCTTACATTCGAGCTGTAATTCTCGGATCTGCAGCTTGTGGGGTTTCAGAGCATCTTAGAGACCTCGGACCTCTTGGCGCTCTTTCTCCACATCATTGGTCAAGGTACCAATTGTTTCATATTTTCTTTTCAATTCTACAGTAAGTCCTTCCACTTCTGCTATAAGTTTGGCAATTGTTTCTATAGCTTCTTCATTATCCGCAATACTTAGATTTCCTGATAGCCTTTGTTTCTGGGTCAGATCTTCACTTAAACAATGATTTTGATATTCCAAATACACCACATGTTCATGAAACTCTTTGTTTTCTCTCTTTAGACGAGAGATAGTATCCTGGAGATCTGTATTGGCACTCTCAAGCGCCTTAATCTATTCATGTAAATTGCTAACATAATCTTTTGTTCGTAATAAAAATGCCTGACATACACATAACAAAACACACAAATAAACAAAAGTACCAAATTAGTAATCTGAGCATTAGAAACCCATCATCAATTTTACAAACCAATAACTTGTCTGAAAATATCATAAAAAAAAAAGTAAAACAAAGTTAGCCTAGGAGCTAGCCTCATGGTGAGCTCCACTTCCTTGCGTTGATGTCCCCGCCTTTGCCTGATCACTCGACCCTGCATCAGCTCCACCCCGGAGGTCTGGGTCTTCATCCACACTACAGGCGCTTAGCTCCTCTAAGGTCATAGGCGATTCCAGAGAAGCTATGTGTTCCAGCAGGGCGAAGGAACCATCAAAGGCCTTCACCGCATCAATGTATACTTCGGTAGCCCTGACTTCAGCCTCAGGATTATACCCAGGTAATTCTTCAAGCTTTAGCGAAGAATGCCTTCTCTGAATATCCACCGCAATCTCATGCCCATTGACCTTACCAGCAGCCCTGCAAAATTTCACAACAAAATCTCCATAAGCTTTTGTGTGAAACACCTTCTTCACCAGCAATTTTGCGAATTCTCCTTGGCCACACTCAAGGTTCTCCGCAACTAAACCTCCTTCTCTTGCAACTGCTGTTGGAGAGCTGATACTTCCTTCTCCATTTCTTTCCGTACCTTTACCATCTCCGCAACCTCCATCTCTAACTTCCTTCTTACCTCAATGGCAACCTTCTCCGATGCCTTCAACTCTTCATTCTCAGCTTTATAGGCTGCAACCTCACCAGCCTGATCATTCATCCTTAAAAAATATTCACTCCAAGTCGCACGTGCCTACACCACAACATATACTTATCAAAAAAAGAAGAAAAAGAAAAATAGAAATATTAAAAAACAACTCATATCTCAGTTGTCCGCCTATAAAGGAACATTACCTGGGGAAAGGTATGACAAAAATTGTCATTTAACTAGGCCAATTGCATTTCTACCAACTTTTTTTGATAGTTTTCCAACCCCTCAAACTTCAGCATCTCTTTTGCCCCATGTTTGGAAAATAATACTGCAATTTCTGCGGCAATGTCTTCCTCTGAACCAATCACTTTCTTCTTAAAAGTTGGCACTTTAACTCTTTTCTTTTTTGCTGGAGTAGCAATCTCCACCACATCATTCTCCGCTTTTCTCTTTGAAGGCTCCCCTGTTTCCACCTCCTTGGTTGGGGGAACTTTTTTGGGAACCTCATCAGCCTCTAG
This sequence comes from Gynochthodes officinalis, assembly GCA_020080225.1. Classification (NCBI taxonomy): domain Eukaryota; kingdom Viridiplantae; phylum Streptophyta; class Magnoliopsida; order Gentianales; family Rubiaceae; genus Gynochthodes; species Gynochthodes officinalis. The sequence continues at coordinate 8,159,684 of CM034620.1, forward strand.
ATGAACCCCAGTCATGGGCTCAACTTTTATCGAGCTACTGAATTTTACTACATAATTCAATAATGCATAAAATTAATATTTATATAGACATAGCCCTTATAAAACTCACACAAAATTCCTACCCTCATTATCTTGGGCAAATTGGATAACCAAAGATCCGGTATCAGCCACTGCAAGGCTTAGATTGTACTTAACCAGATCTTCCTTTGTAAAATTGCCAATCCTTTCTTCTCGAAGCTCAACATATGCTCTTCCCTAGGGATTCTGTTTCTTCCGATTAGGGTACGGGTCAGTTCTTTCCCCAAAGAACCAACCCGTTTTCAAACCACACACATCGGATTTTACAAAAAAGAATCTCTTTTTCCACTCATGATGAGTGGAAGGCCTACCTTCCTTACTTTTATTCCTTGGGAAAACTGTGAAATAACTAATTGAATTTGCAGATTTTTTCATTCAAAAGAAATACCTAAATAGACCCACACAACTCTTCAACTTTCCTTCTCTATATAATAATTCTACCCCTATTATCAGTCTTACAGCTTTAGGGGCTAATTGAGCCAGAGATATTTCATAGTATCTCAAAACATCTACTAAAAGTTGGCAAACTAGAAATGTAAGGCCCGCCTTCAGGTGCTCCTCTTATACTGTGGTATATCCGGTTGGCAGGTTACACGCTCTACCTCACTTCCGGGAGCCTTGGCACCATATTCCTTAAGAATATGATACTTCTTCCTTAACTCTTTTACGTCGGCCTCACAAAATACCGACTCTAAACCCTCCACTGTGGGGGTAAATTTTGCAGGATACCCTACCACAAGTGGGGCCACAAATTCTTCTAATTCCTCCGCCGAGGAACTTAACTTCATTGACACATTACCTTCTCCCTCAGAACTAGACACAACTATTGCCCTTTTTCCCCTCGTTCTACGTCTACTAGTTCCTATCACTCAGTGGCTTGATGATTCGAGGCATCCCCGGCCCCTCCTGCCACTTACATTGTCTTTTCTCTCATCGGGAAGACCCCGAAGACATTGAAGTAGAAAAAGCCATATTTACTTTTTTTAAGAAATGATAAAATATTGCTATTTGCCGGCGTTGATAAAATGCGTCTTCTTTGCCTTTCTCTCTAAAACAAATACGGGCTGCTGATAATGACGGATGAATACCCTATGACCGAAAAGTTGCTTTTATATCCTAATAGTTAGAGCTTCCGTGTGAACCCACAAAATCTTTTTAGACCCCATGATCTCTCATATCGCGCTCTTAGAAAGCGGGATATTAACTCCTGTCTACACACAACACGCTTCGGTTTCCTATATTCTCTCCCAATACTTTTCTAACTAGACCTTTGTCTGACGTTATCCGACAAAAGTCTAGGGGGCTTATGATGTATATGGGTTCAACACACGAACAGATCCAGATATGTGCATCCAACACAGACTAGGATCTATGCATTCAACACGCCAGACTGTGAGCATGCACTGGATCTGTGCATTCAACACTTCGGGACTGTAAGTCCCAATGCATCTGAACTCGAGTCCCGCATGCATCAGGATCTTGGAGTTGCGAGCCTGGATCTTCATAAGGTGCGCAGTTCCAGACTTGTGAGTCGAAGGCTGAGACCTTCACATCCTTTATTACATGATTCTTATTTAACTCCAGAACTCTATCCTTATAATATGCTAAGACAAATTTATAAGTCTTAAAAAATCACATGATAATAGCGGAAACGTGTTTATCCATAAACACGTAATTGAAGCCTATGATCAGGGGACGATAACAACAATGCATAAGGAGGAGAAACACCCGGGATTCAGCAATCAATAACCATTAAAGAAATCTCATGATTAACGGGAATAAGGGGATAAAAGTCGAAGAAAACCACCAGATATGGATGAGTGAGAAATAGCTAAGAAAAATACTATACTCCGACAGAAGTTGTGACTTTGGCATCGGAGAGTTTTCCCCGGAGAACCCCTCCGGGATTTCTTTTGCAGGAACCACCATTATTATTTACTTAGAAGCCCTCAGGTCGTGATAACAGGATCGGATTGTTGATAGTAGCGGATTACAGCTTCATCAGCTGTAAAGTTGCGTATACTAATATTAGCCAAAAATTGTAGAAAATTGATTGCTTCCAAAAATTGATTTATGACGACGCAGTTTTGTCATTGCAATCTATAGTTTATTTCAAACCTAACGACAAAAGTTAAAATTGGCAAGTGTATGTTATTTCTAATACTTATATTCTATATATACATTTTAAATTTATAATAAGGAACAAAAAAAAATTTCAAAATAAAAAATGATTTTTTTAAAAGGTAAGAGGAGAATTATTGGTCGTTCACAAAATACTAATTATTAAGATGGCTGTAAAGTTGCCTATACTAATATTAGCCAAAAATTGTAGAAAATTGATTGCTTACAAAAATTGATATGACGCAGTTTTGTCATTATAGTTTATTTCAAACCTAACGACAAAAGTTAAAATTGGCAAATTTATGTTATTTCTAATACTTATATTCTATAGATACGTTTTTAATTTATAATAAGGAACAAATTTTTTTTTTCAAAATAAAAAATGATTTTTTAAAAGGTAAGTATAAGAAGTATCGGTATATGTCGGTTATAAAATTTATATAATAATATAAATTAAAAAATCAAATCCTCATTTATGATAAAACATTTGATCAATTTTGGATTTTTACTCATTAATTGCGTTGGGAAATAAAATCGAAAGAATTAATGATAATTTTTTAACTTAACAATAAAGAAGCTACTGTAAAAGCTTTAAAACTAATTAATACTAATAAAATATTTAGAAAGTAGGTTCAAACTTTCAAAAAATTATACTTGTACTAAAGAAAAACTTGTCATTTGTGAATGCTCTATTATTTTTAAATCATAATAAACATTGATATCTATAATGTTTTTAAAAAAAAATTATGTGTTTTAAATTTGAAAATTATATAACTAATATTTATATTATTGTATATGTTTTACTTTATTTTTGGAACTATATATTTTTTGGTTAAAGTATTGTTAAATAAAATAAATTTTATGATAATGTGTCAAATGAAATGTTAATTTTTTTTAAAATATATATATTAGGAGCTACTATTGTCTTTAAATTATAGTAACGAGTAAAATATTTTTTAATTAAACAAAGATAAAGTTTTCCAAAACATAAATAAGAGAAATATATAAGTGTATATGGGTTATTTATATGTTAATATAAATTGAAAAATCAAATCCCCATGCATGAAAAATAGTTTGATTAATTTTAGTTTTTAGCTATTTATTGATTTGAAAGTAAAATTTAAATAATAATATTAATTTTTTAACTTAAAAATAAAGAAAATATACTAAAAGCTTTTAAAGAAAATTAAAACTCCAATTGTATAATAAGAATTTGTATACTTTTTATGAATAAATATACCAATTATGTATGAACGTAGTTTTTATAATTTTCTTAGATAATTGAAATGATTTTTTTCCAAAATATAAAGGTGTGTGTGTCAACAATTAATAAATTTACATGATAATATCAAAATTACAAAATAAATCCCCATGCATGACAAAAAAAGTTTTATTTATTTTCATTCTATCCATTGTTTGCATTTGAAATTAAAATATAAATAACTAATAATAATTTTTATGTTAAAATAATAATTAATAATATAAAAGCTTTTGAAAAAAAATTAAAACTCATAAAATTGTTCAAAAAGAGTATTAAAATTTCACAAAATTACACTTGTACTGAAGAGTGACTTGCAACCTCAAAAAAAATCTAATAACAAAAGATCTCTCTTTATATTGAAAGCAAATTTTGGATAATGAACATTATTATAGATAATAAATACTACTAAAAAAGAGCAATTTCTATCCAAACAATTAATTTCAATGTAATAGATTAAAAAAATTTAACAACTTGATTTTATATTACTTATCATATCTGCATATGTTTAAATTGTTTTGAAAGTGATTTTTTATTACTTATTGCAGTATATCAATAAAAATATATATCATTGTCACTCATTTACTCCTAATCAAAAAATTTAAACTTTTATGTGTGTATGTTTCAAATGTGTTCTTAGCATTTTTTAACTATTTTTATTTTACTTTCTAAACTATATATACAACCCAGTCACCAAGAATAAAGCATGTATTAAGTTCCCTTATCTTAAGGGGTTTAATTCATTGGAGGTACAATTTATATTCTAGTCAATCTATTCCACTCTAGTAAAAAAGCAAAGGAATAGACTCACTAATCAAGTAAAAAATCATAATTAACTAAAGAATGAGATTTAGATTAACAAAACACTGGCTTCCATAGGGTTCACAAAGTATAATTTCAATGGAGAAGATTCAACTAGTCAAAGCAGGGGAGAAAGGAAGTAAATCAAATATTAGAACTATGGGATTGAAAATTTGAGTGGAATGGATGAGTTCCCTTGGGTAGATTGACATGGTTGATCTCCAATTGATTTTACCTTCTTCTCCAAGTTTTCAAAATCTAAACCTTTTTCCCTGAGATTAGCTTTTCTCTCACCTTTTTCTCTCTCCTTTTTTCCTCTTTAACTAGGGGTGGTCATCGGTTCGGTTTTCGATTTATTCGATTTATTCGGTTCAGTTTATTCGGTTTGATATCTTGGAACCCCTTAACCGAAAACCAAATAAAATCGAATAAACCGAACCGAATAAACCGAATAAACCAAATAAGAATTCGATTCGGTTCGGTTTAAACCGAATAAAACCAAATAAGAATTCGATTCAGTTTATTCGGTTTTATTTGGTTTCACAAACCGAATAAGGAATTTGGTTAACCAAATAAACCGAATTTCTTTTTTTTCTTTTTTTTTTCAAAACTTCACAAATAAATTAAATAATTCGGTTTCAAATCAAACATTCACAAATAATTTTTTCAAATTCGGTTTCAAACATGAAACAAACATTCACAAAGCATTACAAATTTACAAACTTCCTTAACTCCTTATGAGTTATGGCTCAGTACTCATCATTCATCAAACAAAAACATTACAAAATACAAACTATAAACAAAATCAAAGCATTAGCTGCATTATATTATCTAAGTTAATGCCTAATTAGTAATTTATTCCTTATTTACTTATCACTTATCAGTGTTAACTAAGTTAGTATTAACTTATGTATATTAAGTATTATTCAACACTAAGTTAGTATTAAATAAGTACTAACTAATTTAGTGCTTAGTTCGTTAGTAAACTTAGTACTCATTATTCATTAATCATTATTAGTTATTAACATATTACTATAGCTAAGTTAGTATTAAGTATTAACTATGTAACATGTTAGTACTTCTTAGTATTATAAGTTTAACTAGATTAGTATTTAGTTGTAATAATAATTACTTGATCAATAATAACTAATTATAAGTATTAATTATTATGATATTTGACTCGATTTAAATATGTATAATTAATTTGAAAATTATAAATAATTTAGAATTTTGAATAAATAACCGTTAGTAAATATTATATAGTTATAATTGATTACTCAAAAACTCAATACTCAGTCATTTAATAGTTAATACTTAGTAATCACTTAGTTAACAACAATAAGTTATTAATTATTGACTATTATATTGAATAATTGATGATATTATGAATATATGATATTGATTCTAATTAAATATATAAAACATAATAATCGCCTAATTGCATGCTATATAGTTACACGCTAGTACGCTATATAGCTGATGAGAATCAAATATTCATAAACTTAGATATATGTTTTTCACGCTTTTGCATAGATTTCATTGAGATATGCCATGTTTATTAGAGAAATTACATTATATTTGTGATTCTCACCTTTTATTTGTTTTGTAGGAAAAAAAGGGGTTGAAAAACAATTATCTTCGGGAGCTCATAACTTTTGATGCAAATGTCCAAATGAGATGATTCAAGATGCTATGGAAAGATGAGAAAGAGATAAAAAACTTTCATGAAGGAAGTTTTCCTAAATTCCGGAAGTAAATGGACCAAAACTGGACAAAATCAGAACAAGGCGCAAACCAAAGAAGTCCAAACCCGAAGGTTTGGACCGCCACAGTGTTAACGTGGTTATGAGGATCGCGGTCTCCTCAGGCGCCAAATGCTGAAATTTGCATTTTTCATCCCTCATGTTTTGGAAGCTTCACAAGTGTTCCCCAACGTCTCTATGTGTATAAATACCCCATTTTCTGCAAAAACAAGGGATGTAATAGAGGGTTAGGGTTAGTTTTTGTTTATTTGCACATTTTCCCCAATCTTGAGGGGATTTTCCAAGAGGCTAGGGTTTGGCATTTTGTGGCTCTTCAACACTTCAATCTTTGGATTTGCTTTGGCTTGCTAAGTGTGGAATTTGTTGGATTCACCAATCTTTTAATTAAGGGAAGTATTTCTTACAAATTTCTTATGCTTTCAATGGTTAATTCTCTTTGTGATTGTTGGTTGTTTGAAGCCATGAGAGGCTAAATTATCTTGGGTGATTCTTGGTGTTTGATGTATGGATTAGGTTTATTTTGATTCCTTGTGGGTTGTAGAGTGATGGGCTTGCATTAATTGAAGTTTTTCTACTTGTATTTAATGAATTGACATGCATTGAATGATGGCCACATTTAGTGTGTGTTCTTGGTGTTCGTGTGTGTTTTAGAATATACATGAATTTAGACCAAAAAGTGGGAAAAACTACCTAGCATTCTTTAGCTTTAGGTGTTTGAGACAAGAAACAACCACCATATGAGCTTAATTGTGCACTAAAATTGTGTGGAAGCCATAGGTTTTAGTGTGCACAAGGTAGAAGTGAGACCGAAAGGAGATCTTCTAGTCTTTAATTCCATTGAGACCGAAAGGAGATGTGGAGTGAAAATTAGGTGGCTTTCTTGGACTAAATACTTAAACTAGGGAATGTGAAGTAGTTGGCTAAAACATCTAGGGCTAGAATTGTGCATTAGAGTTGTGTGGAAGCCATAGGCACTAATGTGCTCTAGGTGGGGATGAGACCGAACGGAGATTCCTCATTCTATAATTTCAATGAGACTGAAAGGAGATTTGGAGTGAACGGATGTAGCCACTTAGTTAAGATGCCCTACACTCGGTTGCCCTTAGGAGTCAAAGTAACCGAACCCTTGCATTGAACCCAAGGATCACCCTCCTTCCTCATTTGTGTATTTCTCTCTTTGGTTAAGTTGAATTCTTCAACTTAATATTTAGATTTTAATATTCTCTTTTATGTGCATACTTTTATTCATACTTCTTAACTAAAACAAAAAAATCACTCTTTACATCACTATTTAGCAAATAATTAATTGCACTTGAATTTGTGTTTTGTCCCCTTCCCTGTGGAAAATGATCCCTATGCTTTACTACAATTGATTAAGTGAGGTTTAGGTGTAAATTTGTTTAAGTTTAAGCTATATTTAGACGCACTTTTGCACACACCGATTCTGCTCACCAATAGCCTACAGCCTACAGGCCTTACACCTTCTAGATGCTTAACATTTTAACAACTTTGTCAACTTATGCATTATTTTATTTTTCTTTATTTGTAATTTGATATTTCATATTTGTTTAACTTTTAAATAAATTGATAAATTAAAATTACAGTATAAAGTATAAACTATACTAGTATATAGTTTAGTATATATTAAATAGTATATAGTTTAGTATATAGTAAAATTATTTAGTATATAGTTTAGTATATAATATATAGTAAAATTGTTTAGTATATAGTATATAGTTATATAATATATTAATAATTTAATATTACTATATATTCATTATATTGTCCATATCATTATTCATTAATGATAACAATAAATATAGTTCTATACATGATAAATTTTATAAAATAACAATATAGTATATTAATGAAAACAATATTAATGATAGTATGTTAATGATAACAATATAGTATATAGTTCTATACATGATAAATTTTATAATAACAATAAATTAATTATACAAAAATATATATACATAACTACAAAGTCTACAATAGTTTTATAAACTATAAACCATAACTATTCTATAAAATAACATATATTTATTATACTTATATATATAAAATATATTTATAAATTTTGAAATTCGGTTTTATTTGGTTTATTCGGTTTATTCGGTTCGGTTTCCTTATTCGGTTCTGTTTCCTTATTCGATTCGGTTTCCTTATTCGGTTCGGTTTCTTATTCGATTCGGTTTATTCGGTTCGGTTCGGTTTTCAGCACCCCAAACCAAAAACCGAACCGAAAACCGAATAACTTATTCGGTTTGGTTAAAACCGAACCGAATAAACCGAATTCATTTTCGGTTTGGTTTTTTTGGTTTTTCGACTCGGTTTTTTCGGTTTAACCAAACCATGACCACTCCTATCTTTAACTCTAGTCTAATGTCTCCAAGATCCCCTAAAAGATCCCAAGATGCCCTATATAAGGTCAAAATAAAATAAGTGAATCCAAAAAATAATTTTAAGAGATTAAGGGCCTGTATTGATAGCTTCCCAAAACTCATTTTTTGGTGATTTCTAATACACTTTTTCGATTTCTAAAAACTGTTTTATCACAACCACTATTTCAAAAGATGAAAAAACATATTTTAAGATATTGTCCATATAGGCCCTAAATACTGGTCCAACTAGGTGCAGGTTGCCCTCCCCCTTGTATGCAATGCACAACACTGGGTAGTGCGTTACAGTAGGCTACTATCCAAAATTTTAGACTATGTTTGGTTTGTCATAGTTTTGAGAAATTCTTTATTAGAAAGTGTAAAAATTTTGGTGAAAATTTTCTTGTAGGAAGAAGTATTTTGGAGAGAGAATAAAAGATGTATGGAAAAAATTTTAAAACTATGTTGAGAAATTAGATTTTTAAATGTAAATTTTGAAATGAAATAAAACATTGTTTGGTTGTTTTCTTTTCTTTTTTTTTTAAAAAGAAAATTTAACTTTTCTCAAAATAGGTTAAAACCAAACATATTAGGGGCACACTTGACTTTTGGCCTCCTTTTGATCTTTGAGATTAAAAATTTACTCTTATAAAAAATATAATTTTATCTTCAAATTTTCCATAGGTTTAAGAATCACCAAATTTATAGTTATGAAATTCGAGATATGGCTCTAATGAGATAGCTTGTTTCTTAGCACTTGGCAGGCATCAACTTCTTTTTGCAAGTCAAATTCACCCCTCTAAAATGTTGAATTCAATAAAATATTCAACATAAAAATTATAACCATACCTCTTTCTATAAATTACAAAATCTCTTCAATCCATTATCTAAAGATAGACTTAGTTTTGAAATACTAAACATCGATTAATCTCTCTTAATACTCCTTCTGTTTAAAAAAAAGAGTTCACTTTGATTAAGGTACAACTTTTTATTAGTTATTAGTTACAACTCATTTAGTGCACCACTAAATGAATAATTTTATATTTTTATCCTTACTTTTTAATGTTGAGTATACATAATTATTATTAGTAAGGATATTTTAAGAATTTGGTTTAAAAGTGAACTCTTTTTTTGGGATAAGAAAAAGTTTTCAAAGTGGACTTCTTTTTTGGGACATTGGGAGTATTTCTTTGCAGCATGCAAAGCGATGGAAAACAAAGAATATTTTGTGCCTACTTACCAAGTTTGTCAACTTTTGGGGAAATGATACCAAAAAAAAAAAAAAAGAAGCTATCTTTGACCACATTAGATAAAACTTCCTATAATGAGTTTAATAAGTTCTAGGTTTATACAAACAACAAAAAGTGAAATAATCTAAATAAGGAGTTTAAAAATCAAATTGAAATACTTGCACTTATTTTCCTAAATATACTTGACATAAAAATGAGATTTTGCAATGACGATACAAAAAGTAAATATTTGCCAAAAATATATGATCCTAGAGGTGACTAAGATTTTAGTTCGAACCGGAACCAAATTGGAACCAAATCGGCAGTTCTGGTTCATGAATTGGAACTGTGAAAAAAGGTTCCAAGAACCGTAATCGGAATCTTACTTGGCGGTTCGTTTCTGATTTATAAAAATGTGAAACTAGCAGTTCAATTCCAATTTAGAACTGTGTAATTTTTTTAAAAATTAAATATATATAAATATAAATAAATTATATTCTTTTCTCACTTTCATTTTCAATTTTAAATACATGTTTTATTTTTTCAAATCTAAATTATATTTCTTTTATGACTTTTAAGTTTAAATTATATTTTTTTAAGAAACAAATTACAATTTTCAAAATATAAGTGAAATGTATTGTTTTGTCACTTTAATATTTAAATGTAAGTGCAAGTTATATTTTTTCTAAGTCTACGTTATATTTTATTTATAAATTTTAAATCTAATTTATATTCTTTTTACAACAAAATTTACAACTTTAAAAAATATAAATAAATATACTCTTTTCTCACTTTCTTTTTAATTCTAAGCGTAAGTTATATATATATATGTACATTTTAAGTCTAAATTATATTTTCTTTATAAATTTTAAATTTAATTTTTTTTTTATAATTGGGAGTAAAATCATAATTAGAACCAGAATCGAAACAAAACCGGAACTGAATCGTAAACCAGTTGTTCTGAAATCAGACCGAAATCGGCACTTCCAAAATTCAGTTCCGGTTCCACCTTTAGAAGAATCGAGCCTTGATGGTTTTAGAACTGTAATTAGCAATTTTAAAACCGTTGTCAGGTCTATATGATCATTTCTTGAGAGATGCGTAGTGCAAATTCTTTTTACCCTTTAAAACTTCAATAGAAAATTTAATAAAGATAATTGGTATAATTTAGATTCGTGGTATTATTATTGATTATCAAGAATTTGAAAAAAAAAGGATTTGTTTGATAAAATAAATTATCAATAGAAATTTATAAATTTTGCCTTTTAGCTGGTGAATTTGATACAAAATAGAAATCAAACTTTACTTTGACAGTCTTTCTTTATTTTTAGGCTAAGAATAAACAAAATAGATTTTGAAAAAGAAAAAAAATTGAAATTGTTATTTAATACTATTTAAAACCACTCCAATGGTCAAAAAATTCTAAAAGAATTGAGTTGACTAAAACAAATTAGCAAAAAGGACCTCCCGATGGTCTACAACATAATAACTGATTTAGAACAATAATCAAAAGAATACAACAAAACGCATTCGTCGATCATCAAATTCGTTAAAGAAAAGCTACACATGTAGTAATTTTTATTGCTAACAAGGAAACTGCTTATCCTAACATTATGATGGATACTAACACTGTAAATCAACGAAAAGAGGCGACTTTGATATGCTATTCCCAACTGTCGGATTTTTGATGAGGAATAATTAGAGATTCTATATGCACCCAATGGTGTAAACTTGTCATTTGGGAACTCTTTTAAGCAAAGTACATTCTTTCCCTTTTTTGGACAAGATAAAAAAAACCCCCCCTTTTTGGTTTGATACATCCAAACTAATTAAACTTATTTTTAGAAACTAAGTACAAATAGATGCGAAATTTGAAATTCTAGAGTATATAGAAAAAGAAAAAAAAGAAAAGAAAAAAGGAAGGACAAAAGAGAGGGCATCGAAAGAAAAGAAAAAGCATAGATAAAGATAGCAGAAGCTTGGGATACCATTCCATTTGCACAATTAATAAGAGGTTTGATGTTAATAACACAATCGGTACTTATAAAATATTTTTTTTCCTTTTTATATAATAGTAAAAAATATTGGACATATTCTATTATTGCAATTTTTCAAATGGTTTGAGGATCTACCGGAATGGAATCGAGAAATGTATATTAAATGTACTTATAATGGTGTTCAGTTATGGGAAATCGAATTTATAAAAAATTGGTTGACAAATGGTATTTTTCATCTAAACCTTGGTATAGATCTAAACCACGATTTTGTGACACATATTTAAAGAAAAAAAATAAAATCATCCTTTTGTTTTTCAATAGCTTGGGGAATGGAAACTAACCTCCCTTTTGGTTATCCTAGAAAGGGATCTTCCTTTTTTGACTTTTTTGAGCCGGTTGTTAGGGAACTAGAAATAAAACTTGTGAAATGCAAAAGGGTATATTTTCTAGCTCTAAAAGTTTTAAGGGAAAGAACAAAATTGTTTCTAACAATTGGAAAAGAAACAAAAGAATGGTTTGTCAAAAAAAAAATTTATAAAAAGAATAATAAAAGAACTTTCCAAAGTAAATCCAATTATATTATTGGGATTAAGAAAAGTATATGACTTGAATGAAAGTAAAAATGAAAAATATTCTATAACTAGCAATTGGATAATTCATGAATTCTTTAGTCAAAGTCAATCTCAAGACTAGAAAAATTCTTTACTGATGGGAGAAAAAAGAGGAATATGACTAATAGCATAATCACGATCAGAAGAGAAAACATAAATAATCCCGTGAATCCATACTAGTCCTAACAAAATAATTTATAATTATAATACTAAAGATTAGAATTGTTAAAAATGATGTGGAAAATATTAAAAAGATGAAATGACCAATTAATCTCTGAATTAAATTTTTGTTAAAAAAATATACATAGAGATTTTTTTATTTATCATTAATACTCCCAAACTCAATACACAACCTTTTATTGAATAAAAAAAAAAGTTTCAGGGATAAGTCCATTAATTAAACAAAGTACAAAAGATTTAATAAAAAAATCACAATATAATTTACTTTATTTTGACTATAAAAAATCCATTGTTAATGTTAACAATAGGACAAATTCACATACTTTTTGTGATTTATCCTATTTGTCTCAAGCCCATGTATATTACAAATTATCACAATCTCAAGTTATTAATTTTAACTTTTGCAAATTAAGGTCTAATTTTCACAATCTCGGAAGGTATTTATTTTTTTCTTAAGACTAAAATAAAACATGATTACGAAAGACAACAACTAATATATTTGGAATTAAGTCTTAAAAAATCTATGAGTTATACAATAGATCAATGGAAGGGGTGGTTAAAAAAATACTATCAATATGATTTATCCCTAACTAAGTGGTCTAAATTAATATAAGAAAAATGGCAAAGTAGAGTTAATCAGCATAGTACGATTCAAAATCAAAATTACAAATCAAATTCATATGAAAAAGATCAATTAATTAAGTCCAAAAGCACAAAGATTCTGAAGTATATTCGTTATTGATATTGAATCGAGAAAAAAGAATTTTCAAAAAAGAAAAAAAAACTCTAGATATGATTGTTTGTCTTATAAATTTATTAATTATGAAAATAGCGGAAACTCAGTGACTTATGAATAATCCTTTGAATGAAAGGTAAATAAGAACGCACACATTTTTTTTAATGATTTTAACACACATAAACACAACCCTTCTGATATGAATATATTAGAAAATGCTACTATCAATCATTAGTTGGAAAAGGGTGAGATTAGATATAGGAAAAACTATTATGATAGAAAGTATTTGAATTGGAAAATTATCCATTTTTATCTTAGAAAAAAAGTTGATATTTAAACTTAGGTCAAGATCGATACCATGGGTAATCAAAATACTAAAATTGGTAGTAAGAATTATCACTTATTTGATAAAAGGTTCTTTTCTATATGTCTTACACTTTTGAAAAATTCAAATCTGAAAATAAAATTTTGAAGTACAAAAAAAGTTTTTTCTTTTTTTGGATTGGATGGAAATGAGTAAAAAACTAAATCGTCCCATTTCAAGTTTGGAACTTTGGTTCTTTGTAGAATTCGTACTACTTTATAATCTACATAAAATGAAACCATGACTTACCCCAAGAAAAGTATTTCTTTTCAATTTAGATCTAAATGAAAATGTTGCTAGTGAAACTAAAAACATCACCAAAGAAGAAAAAGGTGAATGTGTTATATTATCAAATAAAAACATAAAGAAAAAAAATCAAAAAGAAAAAAGAAAAAGACAATATCAAAAGATGAGGAGATCTTAGATCAAACGCACAAAAAAAAAAAAATCAAAGGAATCTTGGATCCTTTCTTCTAAGAAAACAAGAAAAACAAATTGAAGAAAATTATGTAGCATCAAAGATAAAAAAAAAAAAGGTAAAAGGGAAAAGTAATACAAAAGTAATACAAAAGCAGAACTAGATTTCTTTTTTCAATTATATTTGGTCAATGTTTTAAATCAAATAGTGATCAATAATGTCAAAATATATTATCTCTTGCTTAGATTGAAAAATCCAAAAAAAAAAAAAACTATATTTTCGATTCAAAGTAAAGAAATGAGTTTGGATATAATGCTCATTCAAAGAATTTTAGCCTTGCAAAATTGATCTAGTGGGGAGCTTTGGTTATCGAACTCACCCATCTGTTTGTAAAAAATCATGGTCAATTTCATTGGTTCATACATGTAAGTAGCAAACAATTCACTATTGATTAGAAGATGTAGATTGTCTAATTCGCTATTGGTTTAATAACAATAATGGCAGTTGTTTCACTATTTTAAGGGTACATATGTACTTTAAAGTATATGATATAGAATCAAATAAAATAAAACAATAAAAAGAAGTTCAAAAGTCATTTAAATTTAAAAAGGAAAACTTTAATTATATATAGGATATGTATATCTATCTATATTCTAAAAGAGAAACATAATGGTGACCTACTATTAGTAAATTTCTTACAAGTTGCAAGTTACTTTGGTAAAGTGTAATTTGTTGAAATTTTAAAACTATTTTTGTATACTTTTACTATATTAATTTACTTTCAAAGTTTTTATTATTTAATCAAAATTTTTTTTATTGTACATGGGATTTTTTTTGTTCAATTTTTATTACTATATAAATTTTGTAACTCACATACACTTATATATTTCTTTTATATATATTCTTAAATGTTTTATTTTCATATTAAAAAATTTAGTTAGTAGTATATATTAAAAAATTATAGAAATAAATGTTTAAAATAATTTAACTTGATCACTATTTATTATTTTAAATACTTTGACTAAAAAAAAATATCAACACTAATTCAAAAGATTATTTAAAATTATTATAATGTATAATTATTTAAATAAATTATGAACACTGTGATTACAAATAATTGCATAATTATCTATAGAAAAATTTCATACTCTACACTTAAATATCTTTATTTAAATATTTTATAACTATTACCTTCAATTATTTCTACTTATTAAATTAACTAAATATACTTTTATATAAATAGTTATATATATTTAAAGTTGTAATATGTTTTAATTTCAATATGTTAGTGTTAATTAAATAATTAATTGAATTAACTTTATATCTACAATTTAAAGTTATACATACTAAACAAATTTTTATATGCCCTTAATGAATACTTTTTTAAAAATAGAAAAATATGTTACATGATACTTTAATTTACAATACCAGCTTAAAATAGCCCATCACATATGTTGGTAAAGCATTCACCAACAATTTGATAAGAACTTCTTCGCCTGCCAAACTCAAAACCGAGTCTTCAAATTCTGGATTCGTTGCTACACTTTTTGAATGAAAAAGTTGAACACCTCTCTTTTCGACTGGCCAATCCTCATAGGCGAGCCTAGATAGCGGGCATTAGATTGTTCCTTCATCTCTCCCATGATTTGACAAATCTCACTCCGTGCTACCCAGCCAACATTATGACTAAAGAATACTGAAGACTTGTCCAAATTAATTGCTTGGCCTAAACATTGACCATACTGAAGAAGTATACCTTGCAAAACCTGAGCTTGATGGACATCTGCCTCACAAAACAACAAAGAATCATCAGCAAAAAACAAATGTGTAATGATAGGTCTATTCCTATTATCCCTCATTCCTTTATCGTCCTCATAGTCACTAGCGCGTGTAATAAGATGAGATAGCACCTCCGAAATGATAAGGAACAGATAAGGCGAAAGAGGATCCCCTTGCCGAATACCCTATCATAAGCTTTGGCCACATCTAGTTTCACTGCCATGTACCCTTTCCTTCCTTGCCACATTGAATTCAAAGTATGAACACACTCATGAGTTATAACCAAATTATCAAGAATCTGACACCTAGGAAGAAATGCTAATTGATTCTGATTAATACACCTATTAAGGCACAGCTTAATTCGTTCTGCCAAAACTTTAGACACAATCTTATAGACCACATTACACAAGCTAATGGGTCTATATTGTGAAATCGAAACTGGAGATGGACTTTAGGTATCAAAGTAATCAAAGTATGATTGAGTTTCCTAAGCAATTTCTTACTTTGGAAAAACTCCTTCACAGCATTAATAATATTAAGTTTAACCTCACTCCCATAAATTTGGAAAAATAAAGGAGTCATACCATCCGGTCTAGGAGCTGTATCGAGATTCATTTGGAATAGGGCCGCTTTAATCTCCGCTTCCTCCACAGGTCTCATCAGTCTTCTATCATAGCTCGAGTAACAGATCGAGGTAACCCTTCCAGCAAAGGAGACTGAACTGGTGGACTCGAAGCATATAACTTGTCAAAATAGCCCACAATTTTCTCTTCTAACTCCCTTTTAGTGACACACACCCTCCCCTCACTTGTTATCAAACTTTCAATATGATTCCTCTTCCTCCTCTGAAAAGTAGAAGCATGGAAAAACTTAGAATTGCTATCTCCTTCCTTCAACCAATGATTCCTTGACTTCTGCTGCCAATATCTCTTTTCCTCTTTATACTCATATCGGAGTTTATGCTTAAGGGCATTCCATACTCGCCAATCTCGACCTCCCACATCCGTACTCATAGCCTCCATCTGAGAGCTTGAAGAACTTTGATCCATCTAGCAGAATTGTTCCCTAAATTGAAGTTCCACTTCAGTAGCTCAAGCCTACATTCAACAATCTTAGAACTTACGATATATTGTCTCGTCCCCCACTTATCTCTATTCCATACTGCCACCACTGTTTCTCGGAGATCTATTTTTTTAATCCATCTTATATCGAAGACGAAACGACCATGAAACTTTTGTTGCTTAGGATCCATCTTCAAAAGAAGAAATGAATGATTTGAAGCCTGCTTGACACAATGAAGCACCCTAGCCTTTGAAAACCGCAACCTCCACATTGGAGAAGCAAAGAATCTATCCAGACATTCCTCAACAAAACCCTCCACAACTCTATTATTACTCCAAGTATATGGACTACCAACATACCCAAGATCCACCATCTCCAACCTCTGAATAAAACCTCTGGAGGGAGGATTGGGCTTTCAGGATCTTCAACTGTTCAATGATGCTTTGCTCACTAAACAACTCTCGCGAGTCTTGTCACAACCGGCTTTATTGATGAGTAGAATCCTGAAAGCCAAATATTTTCCTAATGACCAGTTGTTGTCCGCTGTAGAGAGGAAAAATGCGTCTTGGTTGTGGAAAGGGTGGTTGGGGGTAAGAAGACCATTGCAAGGTATGGAGCTAGGCTCTTATGACAATGAGTATTCAGTTCGATCAGCATATCATACATTGCAACAGGAGGGAAAATTTGCAGATCAACAACCTGAATGCAATAATGCAAGAGAGCGAAGGCACTGTATATGCATAGCCACTTGGAAGCTGAAGGTGACAAGTAAGGTCAAGCATTTTCTATGGCGATGTTGTCACAATATTTGGCCATTAAGGCCAAGTTGTACCAAAGGAAAATGCAGGTGGAGCCTTCATGCCCATTGTGTGGCGAAGGGGATGAAACGATGGAGCATATGGTGTTTAATTGTTCTCGAGCCAAATCCGTTTGGTAGTTGGCTCGTCTAGACTGGCCTAAGCTCAATAGGCAACAGGACACCTTTTAGCAATGGTGGCAAGATTTATGCTCTAGGCAAAGAGAGGGTGCTTGGAATGAGTGAGCACAGTTTACAGCTTACATTATATGGATGATCTGGAAGAGCCGAAATGTATGGGTTTTTCAGCATCACTGGATGGATGCGAAGGATATTGTAGAGCTGGCAAGGCATGCTTGGTTGGAGTTTTCAAAAGCAAATATGAGTTAGCTAGGATCAGGTGGTAGATTAGTGGCTAACGTGTAAATAGTGGGTGCTAGTGTATAGAGGGTGGGACATGACAGTGATGTAGTCAATAGTTTTGAGGGGATTTATTCTTTTGCTGACTGTCACTTATTTTTTGCTTGTCATGTATTTTTGTGGGATGGGGAGTAGTAGGTTGACCGGTGGTCATTTAGTCTTAGCCATACTGAGAGCTAAGAAGAGTCTAATTTTGGGAGGACATTGCTTGTATAGGTTAACTTTTAAGAGTTAATGCAATTATCAATCTTTGGAATATATATATATATATATATATTCTCCATTTTGGTAATTCAAAATAAAAAAAGTCGAACTAAAATAAAGGCATCTCTACATGAGGGAAGGGGGCTCCAATACTTCTTCATTTGGGAGAGGGGGGAGACTAGCCTCATTATTTCCCATCAGGCAATAATTGCACTTAACCAACGTACCTATTCATCAATCACAATGTTTAGCTGACTTACAAGGATATATCCCTATTGTATTGCAATTAGGCTTCCATCTTTTTACTATTGTTAATTAATCTATTCAATGTTCGGTCTTGTTTATGTTAAAACATTTATGTGAATGCTATTATGATATCTATACCTGACTGAGACATTTTTCAGACACCATTCTTGAGTGTAGTTTATGAAACCTAGGATGACCTTGACATGTCTTAGAGTTGAGCCACAAACTTTTGATGAAGCCATGGCTATTGCCCATTTTATGAATCTCACTTTGTTTTCCTAAAAAAAGAGTATTATAATGTATAAACGAGGTTTTTGACTTGCAATAAAGGTAGGGACTTGATTGGGCAAGATTGAGTCCTATTTATCCACCTTTCCAAACATAATATCTTGAGTACCTATGATGGTGACCACATCTGCTAGCATATGATGTTTGGACATAGAATTGAGTCCTTATAAATGGGCAAAGCCATGTGCTCTTATTTTACGATGGCAAGGATGATTGCTTTACTAACCAGAAAGATACCAAATTCTCTTTTAGGCACTTCAACTGTGGGTATATATATCCTATATATCTAAGACATATCCTATATATAGTATATATATTCAATATTAAAAATTCTTATTTGTGTAATAATTTTAAGCATTTCATTCTTGAAACGTAATTGGGATTAATTTGTTCTTTTTTTAGTCCATGATTGTACTTCTTTTTCGGACAGTATAATCTTAATATGTGATAATACAATGTGACTACCTTCAAAGTGTATTAGTGATAGTACCATGAGTTTTACCATCACTTTTAAGTACATTCATTATTTAGATCTTAAAATTTTTATGGCATTTGTATTTACGCAAATGTAATTGTTGAGTTATATATTTTCAAAACACAACTTACGAATTGATTTACTAATTACTGTAATGGTACAATATTTTTTCTCCAATGATATAATAATATATTTTTACAAATACAATGCTAACAATCAGGAGGTAAAATCTTCATTGTTTGTTGTACGAAAACCTATTACATAATTTTCAATCGACAATTACATTACTTTTAAAACTTAGTTAATTATTGAGCACATTACTTTTGGAACTTGATATTTGTTAATTTTTTAATTAGTAATTGTACTATTTTTTTGGATGGTATAGTTTTAATTATTTAATGGTACAATATGATTACCTAGAAGTGGTACAACGAGTTTTACCATCACTTTTAAGAATAATCACTATTTAAAACTTTACAATTTAGAATTTTTATAACATTTATATTAATGCAACTGTAATTGTTAAGGTATACATTTACAAAACTCAAGTTATGAATTAATTTGCTAATTGTGGAAGTGGTACAATACTTTTTCTTTAGAAGTATAATAATATATTTTTACAAGTACAATACTAACAATCAGGAGGTACAATCTTCAATGGTAGTGGTACAAAAACTTTTTACATAACTTTAATGTGCCATACATAATATTTAACTTTTAAAATAAATAGTTGGTGATACTATATTTTAAACTCAAGTGATTATCGAGTGCATTATTTTTGAAATCTAATTTGGGATTAATTTGTTCATTTTCTCAATTAGGGATTGTACTATTTTTTTTGGATGCTATAATTTTGATTATTTGACTGTACAATGTGAATACTTGCAAAGCATATTTAAGTGATGAAGGTACAATTAGTTTTACCATCACTTTCACATATAGTTACTATTTAAAACTTTACAATTTAGAATTTTCTTAGCATTTGTGTTTATACAAGTGTAATTGTTGAGCTATATATTTTCAAAATTTAAGTTACGAATTAATTTACTAATTGTCATAGTGGTACAATACATTTTCTCTAGTAGTACAATAACATATTTTTACAACTACAATACTAATAATCAGGGGGCACAATCTTCACTTGTAACAGTACAAAAATCTATTACATAATTTTCAGCCGCCATACTTTTAAAATTAATAGTTGATGGTAGTATGTTTTAAACTCATCATTATTGAGTATATTATTTTGAAACGTGATTTGGAATTAATTTTTTTATTTTTTAGTAAGGAATTGTGCTATTTTTTGCAATCTACAATCTTAATTATTTGACGAAATAATGTAAATACTTACAAAGTACCTTTTTAATTAGTCATGATACCATGAGTTTTATCATTACTTTCAAGTGTAGTCATTGTTTAAAACTTTACAACTTAGAATTTTTATGGCATTTGTTTTTACACAAGTGTAATTCCAAAACTCAAGTTATGAATTAAATTACTAATTGTTATAATGGTATAATACTTTTTCTATGGTCATACAATACTATATTTTTGCAAATACAATCACTACAAGAAAAATGGCCTTTAATGACCAAAATGTTGGTGACAACAATTTATTTGGTCACTAAATGGCTTCTTTGGTGACCACTGAGTGAGTCGTCACTAAATCTAAGTCGTTATAACGTATTTAGTGACCAAACGGAAAATGTCGTCACTGAATGTGGTGGCAGCAAAAAAGACCGGGAAATGCACTACAATTGGTGACGACTTTAGTGACGACATTTGATCTC
This sequence comes from Gynochthodes officinalis, assembly GCA_020080225.1. NCBI lineage: Eukaryota > Viridiplantae > Streptophyta > Magnoliopsida > Gentianales > Rubiaceae > Gynochthodes > Gynochthodes officinalis. The sequence goes on from CM034620.1 coordinate 8,180,681, forward strand.
ATCACCAACGATAAAGCACAAGATTGTTTGGTGATGAGAAATTGTCTTCACCAAATTGGTGTAGAATTATTAAAGAGTTAGTGACGAAAAATTGTTGTCACCAAATGTTAGAATATTAGTGACGGTAATTTGTTGTCACTAATGCATAAAATACTATGTACATTTTATGAATTATAAGTGTAGAATGGTTTAGTGAGGATAAAATGTCGTCACTAAATACCGAAGTTGTAATGAATAAGGAATTCGGCAAAATAATAAGTCAGAAATTGAGTTAAATTACGGTGAAAGAATGATTTGGTTCTTGGACTAAGCAATTTTATTAGGTGAAACATGTTTTTTGTATGACATTTAATGATTATTCATTATAGTACGGCACCTTGTTCTTTATAATTTTGCAAAATTAATTTTCACCAATTTGTTAGGATGCCCTAATATTTACAATTTTGCCCCCATAATTTTGACTTATTATATGAAGACATCTTATTAAGTAAAATTAGTAGTTGTAATGAATAAGAAAATCCCCTCTGTACCGCACGGGTAGACCCTTCTCTAGGCCCTGAAAGAGTTAGGGGCCGCTAACTTCGTACGTTTCCATTGTCGTCAGTTTGATTCTAGTGTTTTGGACTTTTTCACTGTTCAATTTAACGTTTTGGCAAAATGGTTTCTTGGACTTAGTACTTTCCTTATGTTTTCAATATTAAAACATGCTGAAATTTGACGTTGGAGCTGTGTTTTGAACTTTTCTTTACTTTTCTTTCTGAAATTTGGAATTTGAAGCTGTATTATGATGGTTGATTAACTTTTTCGTTTAGCTTGGGTTCTATTTTCATGACGAATGACCTGTATTATGAAATGTGGAACCTTGAGCTTTGTTATTTTCATTTGGAGTTTGGGCAATTATGTAAAATATCAGACCCCAAAATATATGAAAGGGTGCTTACTAACTTACCCATATCTTACTAATACATAATTTGTACCTTTCTAACATAAGTTATTGTGGCAAACGCAACACTTCACTTCTCCCAACAAACTCGATTAACTTCCCTAGTAACATAAACATAATCAACAGAAAACAGAAAACTACAATTGGGACATATTGATGTTTGCACATTCCTATTTTTGCTACCTTCTTCTTCAATATGCAATTCTCCTTTGCTAACATGACAACTTTGTTTGTCATCTCAACCAACTCCGCTTTCATGCATTTCTTCTTAATTCGTACTTTCTTCAACTTCACCTCCAACTCTTCCACTTCACATTTCAGAGAATCTTTTTCTCCCAATACTGTCAACACATATATCCTCTCATGATCAGTGCTTTGCCTGTCCAACCACACAAAGTACCCGCAATCATCTGTCTATGTATAAATGGGAAAACAATTATTAAGCATATGAAATTACTCTATTAATTCTATCCGTTTATTTCGCAAATTCTATAATCACATACCTTCCACAAACGACACTTCAAAAACTGACATCCAGGGTTACTTTGACTCTTGGAGATGTAGCAAAATGCAGTCATATGGTGGTGACATTCAGATGTAATTGAAGAACTACTAGAATCTAATGAAGGCGACGCTACTGAATTATGCATTGTCAATGCTGCCCAAGATGGAAGAGTAAATATAACATATACACATAGAAATTGAAGTATTTAATTTGGTTTGATTTGCAAATGTAAATTGATTTGGTTAAAATGAATTTGTCGGATTTTCTTTTGGCTATAACACTCAATCTACTCGGCTACAGTTATAATAAACATATCGAACAAAATCAAGCAGAGTTGTTCATGAATGAAATCTTTAACCTTCTAAACTATACCACAAAAACTCATATCATGGGCTTAATATTATCCAACATATATAATAGCAAGTGTAATAGAAAATAAATTAAAAGGAACTTCTTAAGTTCCATTTTATTTTAAAGATAATGAATGAACATCTTATTTCTACAAAATCAAAAACTCAACCCTTGTGTTCATTGTCCAATAAATAAACTAACCATAATGCACAACAATATATAAGGATCTTGTCCAACCTACGGTACTCTCTATTACACACACAGTCCTCTTAAAAAATTTCATCAAATGCCCTGCACATCCAACATGAAAATACAGAAAAGTTGACAATCAAACTAATTAAGGGAAAAGTTGAAGAAATGCAAAAAAAATTGTTTGTCGGCCAATAATATTCAGAACTATGAGTTGCACCAAGAGAAGAAATCAATGACAACATTTAATAACAGAGATTCAAAGGAATATTGCAACTATTTGAATTGGCGCATCCAATTGAATGCAGTGTTCTGTACAATGTTTTTTTGCTTATCCAAAATACACGAACCAAGAACATGACAAGCATCATAAGACTTCCATGTTTACCAACCTCATACACCAAATAATTAAAAACATGGAACCTTGAATGCAATCTAATAAATACAAAACAATTTGAAGTCAAGCATCATAAGCCTTCCAAATTTACCAAGCTCACAACCCAAATACTCTTAAGGATCAAACCTTTAATGCCAATCTCATAAATGCAACACAATATGAAGAGGAGCCTCATAAGACTTCCATATTTACCAAGTGCATAAACCAAATACTCTTGAAGATCAAACCTTTAATGTCAATATCCCTACTTTTCAAGCACTATGAACACAATCATCCTAAGACTTCCATATTTATCAATCTCATAAACCAGTATCTCTAAAAGATCATAGCTTTAGTAACAAATACAAAAAACCAAACCCATATAAAGTAAATGAAATTCATACTTCCATATTTACCAACCTCATAACCCAAAATCTATAAATTGTTGAGCCTTAAAGTAAAAAAAATCAATAAAATGCAAAAAAAAAGAAAGAAAAAGAAAGTGAGTTGGCATTTTGGGTGTAAGGTAAAAAAAAGAGGGGACATATAACTTGAAAAACACTCAATTTGCACAAGAAATACATGGAAAGTTAACAAAAGAAATGAGAGATTTGGGGACTCCTCATACTAGAGAGAAAGAGGGAAAAGCTTTTCGAGTTTAAGGGATCAGGCAATAAGCTTGAAAGCAAGGAAGAATGCGTAATACTCTCGGCATTGGAGGGGGCCCTGGCTGTAGATCAAGTAGGATGGAGGTGAGTTGCGTTTGGGGTGCTCGGAATCTCACTGAATCGGCGGCGAAGGGGCGGGAATCAGACGGAAGTTGGAGTGAACCGAGGTTGAAAGAGCGAAAGACCCATGATGAAGTGAGGTGGGATGGAGTTGAAATTTGGCTAAGTGTTGGACTTGAAGACCGAAAAGAGTAACATGAGGGGGAACTGAATTTTGCACAGTGTTGTGGGTACTAAAATACTCCCAAACGATGGCGTTTTATGGATTCCTCTCCCGCCCATGGAAAAATTATCGGTTCCCGCTTTTTTTTCACACTTTTTTTCTTAAACTTTTCCAATTTTATCAAATATTACCACTACAATAAGTTACATTTGTACTTTTGAAAATATTATACATTTTGAACCATAATTACACTATTAATTCAATTATAGTCATAATTGTTTGTACATGAGTGAAAAAAAAATTCCTTAAAATTTTTAAGTAATAAATGTAAATTTGAAATTACATAAAATTGTTCATAATGAAATTTAATAAACATATGCAATTGAAATTATACATTCACTCCAAAATTAATAGAAGTCATCTGGTTTTAAACAAATTATTCGATACAAGTACCAATAATACCACCCAAAATTTTCAACCAATTATTTTTTTGTCCCTTTCGTATTCGTTAAAACTACTAGTTCTTATAAGAAGATGAATTAATATAATTCGTCAAAATTATAGGGGCAAATTTATAAATAGGAAGTGTAACTTTGTGTGTTATATATGTTACTTACATATAAATATATGATTGATCCCTTCAGAAATATAGGAATAGATATTACTTGTATGATTATTATATAACAATGATAACCGCTTAGCTCGTTGTTTTTTAAACAAAAAGCACGAAAATTAATCACCAATTGAGTTATAACTATATTGTATACTAATATATTATCATGTTATTCCAACTAGTTTTATATATGTATATATATACATGAAGTACCTACGTTAGGTAAGATGCAATGAAATAGATATAGATATGTACCAAGTTTTGGTGAGAGCTTAGTGGCCTGTAGAGTCCTTTATCCAAAATTATATTAAGACCCTAAAAACTTTCAATCACTTTCAATTAGGTCCCACAAAATAGACATTTCATTTTTAAGAATTTCGAATTTAGTCCTAGGTATCTATGGTAAATTATGAATTAACCCTCCAGTTTATCAATCTTTTCAATTAGGTCCCCCCTTATCATAAATTAACATTTCATATTTTGCAAAATAGTCCAGCGATTATGATGTAACACTTTTTTAGTATTAGATGATACTATTGATTAATAATACTTTTATTTCTACGAAATTCAACATTTAATTTATACCAAAACATAAGTAATTTGTTAATTACTAAATTATTAACATAATATTAATGGACAGCACAATTATATGTAGTTAATTTAATACATACATGTAGTGAAGTAGAACGAAAGTTATAAATACACATGTATAAGTATGACATAAAAATTTAGTTCATATTTATGTCTGCAACTAACTAACATATTTATATAGTAGATATCTATGCCTATAATCAGTTGTAATAATAACATAATGGTTGTGTTGATTATATATGCAACTAATGTAAGTACGTTGTTCTTAGCACATATCTATATCTATAACCATTTGTCCTAATAACATACGATATTAGTTGATTTGAATTGCAACTAACGTAAATACTTTATACATATATATATATATATATATATATATATATATCCTTATATATATATATATATATATCCTTTATTACATCTTAAATAACGTAGATACTTTATATATGTATATACATATATATATACAGATATGAAACCATCAGTTGGAATTCCAATATATGATATTAGTATACAATATAGTTATAACATAAGTCGTGATCAACTTTTGTCATTATTTTTATAAAAACTACCTACTAAGTGGTTATCATCGTTATATAATAATTAGACAAGGAATAATTGTATTCCTATAATTCTAGAGTGCATGTGTACTTTCAATTGCATATGTGGGACTAAATTTTATTCTGCAAATTTTGATGTAATTTAAAATTTGAATTTATTAATTCAAATTTTGTATACACAATTATTTTTTCCTTAATGTACAAACAATTATGACTTTAATTGAATTAATAGTGTAATTGTTATAAATTGTATAATATTTTCAAAATTAAAAATTTAACTTATTATAGTAATAAGAATTGACAAAATACTACAAGTTTAATAAACAAAGTTTAAAAAAACAAAAGTGGGAACCAAAAATTTTTCCTTGGGCGGGAGAGGAGTCCATAAAATGCCGTCGTTTTGGAGCATTTTAGTACCGCCAATAGTTTCTGAATTTCAGCTACCCCTCACATTACTCTCCTACGCCTTCAGCTCCAACACTTAGCCAAATTTCAACTTCATCGAACACCGATTCATCTTCAGTTTTCCACTCCTTCACTCTCGGTTCAAGGAAACCACCCCTTCGCCGCTGATTCAGTCAGATTCCGAGCACCCCAAACCCACCTCACCTCCCTCCTCCTTCATCTACTGCTAGGACTCAACCCATTTTCTTTGCTCGATTGTCGCTCCTAGGTTAAATTTCCTTCTGGCCGTCCGTCTCCCTCTATGGCTGCACCTTTCCGATTTCTTCCCCCTCTGCCTTCCCCTGCCGCCTCACGCCCTTAGCCACTCCATCCATCACTTTAGAAGGCTTCTGTTGAGTGCGTTTTGTCCAATTGCCACTGCCTGCCTCTCGCCTTGAACACGGCGAACGCCCCCTCATTTCCTTGACGGAATTTTGGGCCCTTGCGTCGATTTGGATGGGAAATAATGTTATCTTTGCGGAATAATTGCTTTTCTAAAGGTGAGATGTTGGAAATGCTTTTACTCGTTTGCTGTCCCATTTGAGAAATTTTTTATTTTTGGTGGACTACTATGTTTGATTTTCCCAAAAACAGTGTAAACGTTTCCTTTTGGGGATTTTCTTTTTCCATGAATAGATTGCATGTTTCTTTGTTTTGAAAGGGCCGTCTTTTTGGGAAGGGTACTTGCTGGATTGTTGCTGCACTGGTTTTTTGAACTCAGGAAAATCTAGTTTTGAACTCAGGAAAATTTGGTTAAATTTAGCTTAATATGTTGTTCAACAGAGTCATATAGACAAGAGCTCATGTTTATGTCTTGTGTTCATATAAGCAATACTAATTTTATAGAGTCTACTAGGTGGCTTGCTAAGCATTGGATTATCGCTATGAATTCGTATAATGTGCATCATAATACGAGAAGATGAATTACTATGTGCTTGATTTTAGTTTTAACGTACTGGATGTTGTCTTTCTTTAATTCAGTGACCTGGCTTTTCCTTGGGTGTGGGTGGTTGTCAAATATTCAATTTTATATTAGCCCGCTTGTGTAATAATGTTTCTGCTATTTTAAAATTTTCATTTTGGGTGGACTATTATGTTTCATTTTCTTTTGGGGATTTTCTTTTTCCATGAATGGATTGCACGTTTCTCTATTTTGAAAGGCCCGTCTTTTTGGCAAGGTTACTTGCTGGATTGTTACTGCATGGGTTTTTGAACTTAGGAAAATCTGGTTTTACTTGCTACCCTTTTTTGCCTGGACTGGACTGGAATTTATGCTTTTCCTTGCTCTGAATCTCTCTGAATGCATTTTGTTCTTGGTATTATTTCTTGCATTAAGTTCTGTTTTTTCTGCTATGGAAGGAGGCATATTTGTCGCTTGATGGACTTGAAATCTATTGCCAATTTATCACTGGCTGCAAATTGCCCTTCCTACTTTTTCCTGAAGTATTTCATCGATTTAATTTTCTATTTCAGTTGGATTTTTTGTTTCTGTGTTATGGCCGAAATCAATTGTATTTGCTGTTTCAATTGGATTTGCTGTTGCTGTTGATGTTTTGTTGTGAATCTCTGTTTACTGCTCATTGATGTACCATCATCTTGGACTTTTATGGTATTCTACTTTTATCACATTTTGTACCATTATGTAACCATACATTTCAAAATCATTTTTCTTTCACACGCTTAAAACCTTCTGTTAATTGAATAATCATCTTTCGTGTTTCCCTTTTCCTCCGCATATCTTTTTTATTCCTTCTAGGTTATCGTTTTCAGTTACTAAATCCTGTTCATACATGCTTCATCTGTTAATACATTCTTTTTCCTGCAGAACCAAAACATATCTACATGAAGAACTTGGCCCCTTTTATTTCTGCTGTTGTAGTGCATAAAACCTTCAGGCAGTACGGGGAGCTCAGCTAGCATCGGTCAACCTTTTAACACACTCGGTAGACGTGTCTCCTTGTTAATTTTGTCTTTAAATTATTTGTCACATTGTTGATAATATTTGCTGCATATTTATTTTAACTAACCCAATGTTTGGCAATAATGTGCATGTTTGAATATCCCTCCCGAGTTCGCGGTCGCAGGAAACAAAGGGTTAGATCCTAGTCATTCAGCCTCAATTTCAAGGCCTAACTCAGCGGTGACAGGTATATTCAAGCCTTATTCGTCTTCGTATTGCATTATACAGAAACTGTTGGAATTATATTCACTCTTTTGAATTACGTATTCTTTGTTTCCTTGTGTTCATTTTGGGCCATGGCATGACATTCACATTGAAGGTTTCAACTTTCCAATTTTAAGCCCAATACGGCTATGTTTCTGTGTTTGAAGACATGTTTGCGCTTCGTTGCCACGTTATATTTCTTTTCGGTTCTATTTATTCGCTATGAAAGAGCAAGTGGTTAAATTATGATATTAAATCTTTAAGTAATTATAAAGATTTGATTTCGTTTGCTTTGCTCATTAATTTTAAACGTCTCCCATTGTCAGTATAGGTTTCCAAATCTATGATAATATGTATTATGTGAATGTTGATTGCTTTGTTTCCCTAAATCACTAGAACATACTCAAGTTGATGGATAAGTCATAGATGAATATAGTGCATAGAACAAAGGACAACAGATTTGAGTTGGGTGTTCAAGAGTTCTTGAAAATTGCATATCATAATAAGGAACCGTCATCCAAAATCCCCTGCCCTTGTAAAAGTTGCAACAACTTTTGTTTGTGTGACAAAGACACTGTGTACTTGCATTTGATGCAATGGGGAATACGAAGGGATTATCATAGGTGGATATACCATGGTAAGGTGTATGAAGACACTTTGGAGGATGAAGAGGTTGAGGGTGAGAATGTGGGTGATGTTGATGACGATGATGATGTTTATGATGACGACCTTAATGAAATGATGAATGACATAGGGCAAAGCAAGTGGGGGCAAATTTGGCAGACCAATGGGTGTAATACCAATTCGTGTTTTGAGGCCAACACCCTTCATTTATTTGTAGAATCTAAGGAGAAATTATATCCCGGGTGTTAGGGGTTTTCCAAATTATCATTTGTCATTACACGTCTACACTTGAAGACCATTAGTGGTTGGACATCGAAATCTTTTGACTCCTTGCTTGACATATTTCAAAAAACCCTCCCAAGTTCAACTTCACTTCCAAAAAATTTGTATGAATGTAAGAAAATCATCCGAGCATTGGGGTTCAAGTGTGAGAAAATCCATGCATGTGTCAATGATTGTGTGTTGTTCCATAATGAATATGCAACTCTAACTAAATGCCCAAATGAACATTGCCGAGAGGCTAGATTTTCTGGGGAGGGGTCAAGTGTTGTGAGGAAGGTGCTTCGGTACTTTCCCATTAAACCAAGATTGCAAAGGTGGTTCATTGATTCGGATGTAGCAGGTGACATGAGGTGGCATAAGGAGAAACGGGTTGAAAATGAAAATGAAAATGTAATGAGACACCCCGCAAATAGTGAGGCTTGGAAGTATCTTGATAGTGTGTTTTCGTTTTTCGCTACAAACCCCCGGAGTGTGCGATTGGGTCTTGCTAGCGATTGGGTCTTGCTAGCGATGGATTCAATCCGTTTGGGAATATGAGCAATGTATACGTGTGTGGCCCATCTTTCTCATACATTACAATTTGGCCCTCTGGAAGTGCATGAAGGAGCCATACTTCATGATGTCACTATTAATTCCCGGTCCTAAGTCACCAGGAAGTGATATCGATGTGTATTTGCAGCCTTTAATTGATGAATTGAATGAGTTGTGGGTGGGTGTGGATGCTTATGATGCTTACAAGAGTGAATGGTATACACTACGTGTTGCTCTCTTGTGGACTATCAATGACTTCCCTGCGTATGGAATGTTGTCGGGTTGGGTTACAAAAGGGTACACAGCTTGTCCAATTTGTATGGACGAGACATCCTCACAATACTTGCCGCACAGTAGAAAAATTTGTTACATGGGACACCATCGATATCTCCCAATCGACCACCAGTGGCGAAGGGATAAAAAGAATTTTGACGGGAGAGTCAACTTTCGTGAGGTAGTAAGAATTAAGAAAGGTGAAGAAATGTTGTGGGATATTGACTCGGCCATACCCTACCCCTATTGCTTTGGTAAGTCTTCTGTACAAGGGCAAAGAAAGAAGTGAAAGTATGCTGATACAGGAGGTCCCAATTGGCGTAAAAAAAGTGTGTTCTACAACCTACCATATTGGGCAAACCTGAAGTTGCGACACAACTTAGACATTATGCATGTGGTGAAAAATGTAACTGAGAGCTTGGTTTCAACAGTATTCAACATTAAGGGTAAGACCAAAGACACTTGCAAATCTCGAAAGGATTTAATAGAACTTGGAGTGAAAAAGAGTTTACATTTACAAGCACACGGTGATTCCTTTCGGATGCCTATGGCCTCATATCCTTTTAGTAACAATGAGAAAAAGAACGCTGTTGACCTAATTAAGTCTTTGAAGTTTCCAGATGGGTTTGTTTCCAATCTCTCTCGTTGCATTAAAAAGAGGTAGATCCAATTGTCGGGGATGAAGAGTCATGACTTTTACGTATCTATCCAACGGATTATGCCTCTTGTTGTTAGGGGATCCTTCACGAGCGAAGTGAAAAATGTTTTGTATGAACTAAGTCAATTTCTACAAAGATTGTGTGCATGGACAAGTTACATAGATGGTTTGGAGAAGGATGAAATGAAAATAGCTAATTTATTGTGCAAGTTGGAGAGAATCTTTCCCTATCGATGTTCGACATAATGGTGCATTTGCTGATTCACCTGCCATATGAAGCACGGATAGTTGGGCCACTGTAGTATTGATGGATGTTTCTGTTCGAGAGGTATTGACACTATCTATTAAAGCTGCAAAAAATTTTCTGTGTGTAAATAACACGTATGATTATTCACCAACTGTTTGTAGCAAAATAAGCACTTTAAAGAGGTATGTGCATAACAAAGCACGACTGAAAGGATGCATTGCGAAGCGATACATAGACCATGAATGTCTGCAATTTCGTTCAATGTGGCTGAACAATGTGGAGACCATATTCAATAAAAGAGAGCAAAACAATGAGCATATAGATGGTGTGGGTGAAATATCTGTTTTCTCTTGTAGGGGTCGACCAATTGGTATGCCGAATTGTTGTGTTCTGAGTGACGCAGCGTTGGGAAATCTTCACGCTTTTATTCTGGACAACTGTGAGGAAATAGAGGACCTAGTGTAGTGAGTCATATTACACATCTTTTAGGATTTTTTACATATATCTTGCACATCCACACATTTAATGATTCTATAATGTGACCAGAGAACATAAGGTACTGCTGGTGGAACAAGGACATGAGAACGTGGATGATGGACATACCCACTAGTTTCCAGCATGGTTTCGTAATCGAGTAAAGTGTCACAATTGACTCGGAAAAGAAAACGTAGACGTGCATGCAAATTTATATTGTCGTAATGAACCAAAATATACTGTTGCAGGTGTCATCAAGCCCAGAAGTGTATGGTGAAGAATTCCAGGCATTGGCGATCGGACTAATTAATCGAGTAAATTGGTATAGTGGCTGCTTGGTTAATGGTTATAGGTTTCACATCTTTAGCCGTAATGGAAATAGGAAAACTCAAAATAGTGGTGTAGTAGTGAAGGGTGAACATGGGAACAATATGATTGTTTTTTATGGGGTACTACAAGATGTGTTGGTAGTTGAGTACCTTGGATCTAGTAATAAAGTTTTGGTTTTCCAGTGTGATTGGTTTAGGCTTAGCGATGCAAGTGGGATGCAAATTGATAGGGAAAGTGGCCTCACTAGTGTCAACATGTCTAGAAAATGGTATATAGAGTAGTCTTATGTGTTGGCATCTCAAGTTAAGCAAGTTTTCTATGCTCTGGACTTAAAACTTGGCGTCAACTGGCATGTTGTCCAGAATATTAGTCCACGAACATTGTACGATGTTCCCGAAAATGATGAGGAAAGTGAAGTAGCAAATGTTTACCAAGAAGAAGAGCCAACTATTGATCTACTTCTTAATTTGAATATGGATAAGCTAGAGTTGACGAGGTGTTCAACCACATTGCAAGTGGTTGATGGCTCGGTTGCAGGAGGTGATACAAATACGAAAATATCACGAGGTGTTCGGGTGGATGTTGATTCATTCATTAATTATGAAGCTCTTGATTCGTCACGTTCGCAATTAGATGCAGAGGATGAGGAAAAGTGGGAAGATGATAGTAGTGATTCAGAATAGGAGTGGTTTGTATGAGAATGAAGGTTTCGAAATTAGCAAAGTGTATTGTGTGTCATTGTTGTGTTTGAAGTATATGTACAAAATGGCCAATTATTTATTTTATGCACTTACATCAACTATTGAGGCGGGATTTAATACTTACGTCAATATTTATATGGATTTAGTAAAGTATATGTGAGGTCCGAAACACGTACGTATGGTGGGCATTTATAGTTATTTGCATGTTGAGAACTCTATCTCATATTTGTGTTCTTTAGCTGTAAAGATGTTCTAAAATTGCCCATGCCACATGCACATGCTTAGACAATTGACCATACGAAGTATACATATTATGTTTGAATTTTGTTGCATTTCCATGTAACTTTTTCGTCCTACTTGTACCTATATTTATTTGTTTTTAACTTCAAGCATGAAAGTTTAAGGATTTGTGACAAGCAATAAACCAGTTTATTTTTACCGACTGTTATGGACAACCTTTATACAGGAAAGGGTATTGTTTGACTTTAAATTATGCACAAAGTTGAAAAATGTTATTTCTCCAGAAACTGTGAAATACTATACTAATGTTGTTAAGTGGGTGTTAATGCAGTGATGGCTGGACCGGGTAAAAGAGGAACAAGTAAAAGGTAACCTGTTTCTCGAACACCCAGAAGGACAACACAGTTGATGAGGGTGATGAACACCCAAGCTGAAATACAAGAAAGCCAAACCTTTCGGAGAACTGCAAGACTCATGCTTGTTAAGGTAACTCCAATTGTTCCTGACAATACAAATGAGGAGGCCCCGGCTGCACCAATCGTGCCCAATATTCCAACTAGGGAAAGCACAAACATACTTCCACCAAAAGTTATTGCTCCTAGAAGAAGTGCGCGCCTTACACCTGCAAAGGCAGCTCCCGCGTTCCGGCTGAAAGATGAAGAGGAAACAGATGATGAATTTGCAAGCCTGGATGGAAATGTTCTTCAACATCAGCAAGTTCGTCATTCCCTTGACTTGATAGAGCCCACACATTCCTAAAATAACTCCATCCCAACGGCCCAACAAATATTGGTGAGGAGGTGGATCACCAAAACAATGATGTGGCTGGAGGTGATTCGCAACAGCAACAGTAAGAGCAAGCTGGATCAACTTCGTGAGGTAAATTCTAATAACACATTGGCGATGTTCCTATATTTGTTACAAGAAGGTGGTTGAATCAAAGCTGTGAGTATAGTATTTTTACGGTTGAACATTGTCACAAAATTGAATTGGAGTGGTACTCCACTTTCATGAAATTTTTACTCTGTATTGCATAAACACCGTAACTACTCTTATATATGTAAAATTTTTAATTCGGGGAGTAATTATTGTGGTTCTAGTATGCAGTTTTAATAAATGTAATAGGGAGTCGTTTCACATTTCGTTTATGGTTTTCGATTCGGACTTAAATGTGTTACTTCATTACTTCTTGGTTTTGAATTAAAATTACCTAGGCACCTCAATTACAAGGGGACCCACGAGGAATCTGAGGGCTTCAAAAAATCAGAGGGATGTAAGAGTTGTCATCGAAGTTGATAGCATTGCCGGTCGCTTAGTAAAGTTAGAGAGTCAAAAGTTGATCACAAAGGGTGGATGTATAGTCCGGCAATTTGCTAAGTTTGATGGTTCTGGATGGAAAAAGCAAGACGAATAGTTGAGGGAGGGAATTATTGGCAAATGCACGGTAAGATGTTTTACATGAAATATTACATAACATTCCAATTGTGAGGATCGTATTGGTTGTTTATGCTTGTTGTGAAGGCTGTTTTTTTTTTTGGGATAGTACAAATTTTGCATGCATTTTAATTCGCTGCATTACTATGTTTGGCGCTTTGATATTGGTTAAGTTGCTCTGTTTATTTTGATTGCTTCTAACTGTGTTACAATGTTTTCATGAATGTTTGCCACTCTTTAGGATATTTATCAACAAACTGGGTACTATTAGAGCACCTTCTAATTGATGTGCATAATTTCTTTGTTATATGTCTTCTAATTATTTTGTATGCATTTTCCCCAAATTGATAATGTAAACCGTACATGTCTAGGAGAACTCCAACTATGATGGCAGTGCCTCAATGCAAAAAGCACTGTTGAAGCAACTTGCAAGGCAATATAGCAATCGTCAATACAAGTTGCATATTCACTTCCAGAAATTCCCAAGCAAAGAGGATGCAATGAAGCATATTCCCACAAATGTCCCAGAAGATGATTGGATTAATCTCTGCCATTATTTTGATTCTAATGAGTTTAAGGTTTAGATAATTTATATCTATGAATTTATGTTTATCAAGTTTAGGTTCCCACCACGCATGAAACACATTACGGACCTCACTTCATTTTCCCTCCAACAGAGCTTGAGCCATAGAAACAAGGGAAACCAAGCAAAAAACAGCACACCACCAACTGTTGGCTCGGTGTTGATTTCAAGGACCGTGCATGAGTTTGTAAGTATACGTAGCTTGTAGTTATTAATGTTGTTTTTTGCTTCACACCAAAAAACCAAAAATATCTGGTTGTTTTTATGTTTCATCTAATGTGATTATGGAAAATTTGCAGCGAAAGGATGGCAAGGAAGTCACTTCTATTGATTGCTATGAGATTGGTCATTTTTCAAAAAAGCAAAAGAAAATGGTCAATGACCAAGCAAAAAAACTATTGGTACCTTCTTAATTCAAATCCTTCTAAATTTTTTCATTGTTATATTTCAATTTATGTTTCCGATTTTGACATATTTGATGACTATGTAGGATGAGATGCGAGAGGAGGAGGCCGGCTCTTCGTGATCCCCGGTAGAGATTTGCATTGACAAATTGCACAAACTACCAGGGCATAGTAGGGGTTTTTCTATGCCTACAAAGAGTGTTGTGGTGGCTGGAAAGCTACAATCCAAAGTGGACCAACAAAGAAAAAAGGCTAATGTTGCGGAGGAACATGCAAATGCGTTGACAGAAAAAATTGCAACCCAAGAATGTGAGTTGAATATACTCAAGGAAAAGCAAGATGGGATGCAAGCGCAAATGGAAACTTTGATGGCGGAGGTGCATCGATTGTCTAGGGCACAGTCCAGAGATGATCTAAGGGTCTGTTTCCAACATTAGTTGCCTGATTTTTTTTAATGCAACTGGTTTTTTGCTATTTTTCATTTTACTGCACATTTCAATCCACACAAATTGCTGCACATTTGAGTCTACACAAAAGAGAAAATATACATTTTATTTTCTTTACACTGCAGCAGCCATTATGTAAGTTTCAACCTAACACATTTGTAATAACTCTATTTGCTATCATGAGTTGTGGGGTTTCCAAATCTTGTGGCCTGTAGGCAATATTACATTTTAATCGTCCAAATTTTGCCAACCATACAGTCTTGTCCTTTGTGCACAATTCCATATTGTTCATCAACTTCATTTGTGTGGGACAGTAGACATTTAGTTGTTCAAATATTGATTTATTTCTTTTCATACATATTGTAATTATTTAATTCAATCCCTTTGTGATTTGTGGTTGTAAAATCTGTTTTGTTATTTCTGTTCGTTTGTGATTAGCATTTGTAAAATGAAGGTGGTCAATTCGTAAATTCCATTTTCCTCTTGCCATTGTTCTTGTGGTGGCTTCTGGCTAGTATGTTCTCATTCATGATTTGTGGTTACCTGTTGTAAAATGAGGTGGGCAATTCGTAAATTATGTTTTCTCTTACAAGAATCTAGCTGAACATTTCATTTTAGGATTGCTTGAACTTTGAAATGTAATGTTCCAAACGTGGACTATTTGTTGTCTCACTTCTTTTCAGGCTGAACTATGTATATAGTCCATATTTTTGGTTTAGTACTAATGGAGGCAAGTTATATACTTCTTTTAATTCACTAAGCTTGTGATGGGTTATGTGGACAAGTATGTCAAGGTATACATGTATATCAGTTGTGGTTTGTTCTTGCATTTCTTTTAGAGTCATGGTGTTATTAGATAACTAAACTATCCCTATAACCGAACTAACTTTTATGGTTTTCTTCAAAGAAATTGATTTTTTCCTTTATGTTTTCAGTGAATCAATCTTCTCTACGCTTGGCATGTACACAGTGGACAGATGATGGTGCTCTTCACACTTTGCTGATGCTATTTGGTAATCTTTTTTGTGAATTATATTATGGGACTCTTTTGTACTTATGGAACATAGTTATATGGTAGCTTTATGCATGAAACATTAACAATGGTTGCTTGGCACCAATATTTTGAAGGTGTTTTTTGTAAATGTGGCTCTACCTCCTTTGGATTTTAGGCCTGCTTTTGGAATGCCACTCTAGCTGTTTAGGATTTTGCTTGGTAGAAGTTGGAGGTATCTATTAGATAGCTCTAAAACTTTTCATTCATTTTTCCTACAAGATGTAGGATGGAAATCTTGTTGATTACCTGCCACTTTTTGGCTGATATTGTCTCTTGCATGATGTTTTAATCTTGCATTCCTATGTAGTTGAATGAATTACTTTTCACATTTGTGTTATACACTTATCTTTTTTATTGTTAGTGTAGTTGTGGTTTTTACTTGTATGGATGTTTACGAATGTTGGATGTTTTGGATTTTTAGTCATAGTATCTAATGCAACTTCACCAAAAATGTCATCAAAATAGTCAAGCATCTTTCATTTTTCTACTTTTATTTGTTATTGGAGAAGTCGTGGTATTTTTGATATATATTTATGGATGTCATCTGTTTTCGATTGTTAGTAATCGTGAGTAATGCTATTTGACCAGGAACATCGTCACAAAAGTTGACACTAATTCATTTGTCTTCATAAATTTCTCCACAACACATGCAGTGAGCAAAATATGTCGTCACTATTTTTTTTGGGCGATTTTACAATTTACTGACAACAAAATTCTGTCACTAAAGTAGTGGATAAAATTACTTATATTGACAACAATTATGGTCACCAAATGTCGTCACTACTGTGTTCATTCATTCGCTTATTTGCTAAGGACAAATTATCGTCATCAATCGCTCGCTATTGTAGTGACGACATTTTATCGTCACCAAAGTCATCACTATTTTATTCCATCCGACGACATTTAGTGACCACTTATTTTGGTCACCATTTGTGTCACGTGACCCAAACTCTACTTAGTAACCACTTTTTCTGTCACCAAATTCGTTTACTTTATAGCACTTAGTGACCACAAATTGTCGTCACCTAATCGTCACTATTTGGCGTTGACTGCTTAAGTTTTAGTGACCAATTGGGACATTTGATGAGGACAAAACAACCCTTTTAGTGATAAAAATTGTCGTCGCTAATTGGTGACCATTCCGCTTACGGTCACTGAATTGGCCTTTTAGTGGCGACATTTTTCCAAATGGTCACTAAATACCTTTAGTGTCGGAGCATTAGTGACAAGGGGGTGACCACCCCTTTTGTCGTCACTAAAGACTTTTAGTGACAACAAATGCCCTTTCAGTGACCAAAATCGACTGGTCACTAAAAGCCATTTTTCTTGTAGTGAATCTAACAATCAAGAGGTGCAATCTTTATTGACCCCTTGGGGGTAGCCAAGTTGGTGTGGTGGGTGAGCGTGTAACCATAAGGTCACGAGTTCAAATCCCCTTGTTGACACTTTCTTGGTTGAGTCCGTCACACAGGGCTTGTCTAGTGCATTCTACTTCTCTTGTGAGGGTTTGCAGGTTATTCCACAAGAGCGGGTTTTACCCAGTGCGCACCCATGGGTAGCGGCTGCAAGTTCCCTTGTCAACAAAAGAGGTGCAATCTTTATTAGTGGTAGTATAAAAAACCAGACATAGACTGCTTAGGCCCGGGCCTTTTCTTTAGGCAATTATTCCACTACCAAATACTTAATGATTAGAGTTATCCATATAGCGCCCACACATTACCTCCTGAGATAAGTGGACACAAAAGTGAAGGCCAATTTACTCAGTGCATCCGTGCGTTAATTTTTGGACCATGGAACCTTACTCAACTGAAAATGTCCAAAAAACCTAATTAACTCTCATACCTTAGCCAAATACTGAGCCAGAATGAGGTCTCTCGCCTCGTATTCTCATTCAGTTGGCTAGCTTCTAGCTGGGAATCATCATAGATCTATAACTTCTGCACTCTTATTATGCAAGCTAGCTACAATTCGGCTATAAAGGTTTCATACTTTACTTAATTATTCGAAGTAGGAAATGCAAATCTCAGAGCATATGCTACCTCATGGCCTTGTATATCAACTAGGAGTAGTCCGGCTCTTGTTCTAGTCGTCCCCTAATGCGTTGTCCACGTAGAGCTTCCAAGAGGAGTTGACAGTCCTTTTCTCATGGGCCTTACAACTTGAGTGTTGCTACGACGACAGCATTTCCGTGATAAAATCTGTTAGCACCTGTCCCTTAATGGCCTTTTGGAGCTACAAAGAGATATCATACTTTCCAAACTCAAATGCCCACCAGACAACTTGTTGTTTTAGGCCTATAAAGTAGATGTTGAAATTGTTGGGATTAATTGTTTTAAATCCTTAATATATGTTCTAATATAATTAACAATAAGTGAAGGCTTGTTATAAGTTAATTGTGCAATAACTTATTGACAAATATAACCCTGGGCAACTGCCTATAGGGTTAGTTGAGGTAGCAGTGATGAGTATTCCACATTCTGATACCCTAGTAGTAATCCCTACCACTCTTTATTTTCTCTCTACAGAAAACAACCTAGCCCGAACAATCTTAAGGCATTATATATTAACTTTTTGATTCGTTGGTTGTTTTGAGCGAGTAAATAGTCCATCTTGTAGCTGTCAAAGAGAGGAGTTCAACGGTGCAATCGGTTTCTCGATCGAAGGTCGGAGTTCGCCAGGATTTGCAAAAAGGTGTTTGGAAATCACAAACTTTAAACTTAGATTCCGGCCACCTCAGGCGGTGTAATCCAGTAATACAAGTTGGGTTTTGTTCATTGCAAATAGACAAAACTTTTGACACTAGTTTGGCCAGATTTGGTGACCGGACGGCAAAGTTCCGGCAAAAGAAATTTGGGGGCAAAATTCCGGCTACGGTTGTGTTTGGCTGATCAGAAAATTTCTTTGGGCCAAAGAAAATTCATTGGGCTTAACCAAAATCAACCCACACCCAAAGAACCAGCCCAGTCCAAGCCAACCAGACCAAACCGGACTTGTTTAACCCTAAACCGTTGACCAACAACCGTTGATCGACGTTGATCGACCGTTGACTTTTTTTCAGCGAGCCATTTTTAAGTATTTTGACCATTCCGGACTCGTTTTTGACATCTGCAGCTGCTATTTTGAGCGTAGAGTCACTTTCAGAGCAGTTGATAGAGTTGAAGGCCCTGTTTAACTATGAGAGCTTGTTGGACACCAGGTGCAATTGTTTCAACTCTTTCATACTTTTTTATTTCTGTATTTGAGATGGCTAAGAGTGAAACACTAGAGATTTTTAAGTTTGAATCATTTACTGGTATGGAATATACTAGATGGCACCGAGTAGTACAATTTAGGCTAAAACATGGTTTTATATTTTATACTGTACTTAGCACTTTTGAGGAGACAGCTGAAGAGGTTGATAGGGCATAGTGGGATAAAGATGAGGATTACTGTAGGGATTATCTATTGAATTGCCTATCAAACCGTCTGGCAGACTCTTATGCAAATGTGAAGACAGCTAAAGAGATTTGGGACTCACTAGATGCTCGGTTCCATAAAAGTGAGGAGCTATCCAAAATTCATTTGGGAGATAAGTTCTTCAATTTGAGGTTCAAGAGTGATATGGAGATGACTCCTCAAGTTGCAGACTTGGAGAATATGGTGGAGAAACTGAATAAAGAGGGTTTCGGAATATATGATACACTTCTAGCAGCTGGCATCATAAATAAGCTACTTGCTTCTTGGAATTCTTTTAGGATAGAAGTGTTTAGAAGGAAAAACAGAGTTGAGCTAGAGGAGCTAAAGCAGCTCATTGTTATTGAGGATGAGACACTTGATGTGA
Organism: Gynochthodes officinalis; assembly: GCA_020080225.1. NCBI lineage: Eukaryota > Viridiplantae > Streptophyta > Magnoliopsida > Gentianales > Rubiaceae > Gynochthodes > Gynochthodes officinalis. Next base: position 8,200,409 of record CM034620.1, read on the forward strand.
ACAAAAAGGATTTAGTTAGGGAGACTCAAAGTCAGTCTCAGGTTCAGCCTTAGGTGACTCAGGTAGTAGCTAACTCTACTTATCAGTCCAAAAGATTTACAAAGAAATCCAAGTCTGAGAAGAGTGACCTTACTAAGTTGGAGGCCAAAAAGCCCATATCAAAGAAAAGAAAGAAGGGCAAGTACCACAATTGTTAGAAGTGGGGCCACTGGACTGCTGATTGCAAGCTTTCTAAGAAGTAGAAATTCAGCACACCACAGAATGAACTAATATGGTTGCAGTATAGACTGAGCCTTAGCCTTTGTTGTATGATCGGGGTTGGGAAGGCTAGTACTCCTACTAAGTGGTGGCTAGATAATGGAGCATCATGTCATGTCACTAACGACAAGTCCTTGCTTATTGATGTTAATAATGTAAATGAGACCCTGTTGGTTGCTAGTGGAGCTACAGTTACGGTGACTCACTCTGGCACTACAAAGCTCAACTTTTTTTCAGGTAAGAGACTAACTTTAAAATCTGTTAAAGTAGTTCCTAAAGCTCCTAAAAATTTAATTTCCATGAGTCTTTTAGACAATGTTGGCATGTGCTTTTCATTTGCATCTAGTAGAGTGACTTTGATTGTTAATTCTAATTATTTTAGATGTGCATTTATGATAGATGGCATGTATAGGTTGAGTTTGGCAAATGAAACTGTATGTCATGTAAGTTCAAAAATAATTGATCTTAAATTGTTACACAATCGATTAGGACATGTTAACTACAAGAAAATGGTTCAGGTTGCCAAAACTCGTCAAATTTCATTAAATACATCTACCCGATTTGACAAATGTGAAGTATGTGCTCAGACTAAAATCACTAGGAGACCTTTCCCATAGGTAACTAGAAGCACACAACTTCAAGAGTTGATACATTCTGACCAATGTGATTTTAAGAATTTCACAATTAGAAATGGTCGGAAGTATCTGGTAACATTCATAGACGATTTTTCTAGATATTGTCATGTTTATTTGTTGAAATCGAGAGATGAGTTTTTCGAAAAGTTTAAGTTTTTCAAGTCTCAAGTCAAAAACCAATTAAACTTGAGAATTAAAAGATTTAGAAGTGACAGAGGAGGAGAATATTCATTGACAGAGTTCAAGGAATTATGTGCCATTGAGGGCATAATACTTGAAACTACTGCTCCTTACTCGCCTCAATCAAATGGTATAGTTGAGAGGAAGAATAGGACTTTGACTGAAATACTGAATTCCATGTTACTTACTGCTGACATGCCTTCTTGTTACTAGGGAGAAGCAGTTTTAACTGCTAATCAAATCTTGAATAAACTACCACATTCTAAATTGAACACTACTCCTTATGAGTTATGGCACGGACATTAAGAATTATCTCTAGCAAAATTCACTGGGACAAATTATTCCACTAATTTTTTTATTTTACACGTACTTCAAGAGTAAGCCATGAAGACAAAGAACTATTAGCAGGAGAACACTAGGTCCCACAATAATTCAAAATCAACAAAAAGAAAGATTCTAGGCACCGAAACGAAAAGTCAAGAAGATGTCAGCTCAACTTTTCAAAAAGCATTTTCGAATGACATGCAAATGCAAATCAAATTCAAATGAAATTCAAATTCTAGACGAAGACTCAAATTCAAACCTATAAATAGATGACTCTTTTCAGTAAGAAGGTATGAGTTATTAAGCAGAGTGTTTCTATGAGTGAATGATCACCCCCAAAACACTTTGTATCTTCATAATTCTTAACCTTTAAATCTCCAAGCTTGTATTTTCAATGAAAGTTGTACATTTCAAGTTGCAATATTAATATCAAAAAAGTCATATTCCATTTTCAAAAGTAAGTTTTCCATATCTTTTCTTCTTTTCTTATCTTGGTTCTGTTTTACTTTGATTAACTGTAGATTAAGTCAAATTGAAATGACTAAGAAAGGTTTTTTTTAATTTGATAATAAAGAAAATACAATAAGAAGCTTTTAAAGTGAATTAATATACTAAAAATATATAAAAATACTTTCAAAATTTTATAAAATTACACTTATACCAAAGGTGAAAAACCTACAAATTGAGATAAACCTGTTGACAAAAATATGTAAGAAATATGGGAGAATGAATATATATATATATAAGGCTAAGGCGATGGACAATGGTGGTACCTCAAGCTGGGAGGAGGAGGAAGAAAGAAGGGTGGATCCAGAGAAGGTTGATATCAACGAAGATAGAGAGGAATGCAAAAATAGCTTGATTGGGACGATCTTTAGAGAGAAGAAAGCACACATCGAGGGGTTAAAAAACACATTACAAGCCATATGGCCTACTAAGAGCCTTTCAAAGTAAGGGAGTTGGGACTGAACCATTATCAGTTTGTCTTCAAAAACAAGGAAAATAAAGCAAGATTCTGCAAGGAATGGGCTAGAACCTTGATCAATAATATATTATCTTGAACAAATGGTCAGATAACCTGTAGATCTAGGACAAAGGATTCAAGATGGTGGAACTTTGGGTGTAGATCTAGAACCTACAGAATCACTGGTTAACCAAAGAGATAAGGCTCGGAATAGGCAAACTTTTCCCCACATTACATGATGTGATAATACTTGAAATGAGAGTAAGCAAGAGAGACACATGAAGCTACTGGTGTCAATAGATCTAAAGAGACCAATCCTCAGAGGGACTATGGTGAGATTGAATAATAGATCCTGTTGGACAGATTTTAAGTATGAACAATTAGTAGCATTTTGCTGCTACTATGGAAGAGTGGGACACTTAGAGATGATATGTAAAGCTAGAAGACAGGATTATAGAAAAGATGACCTAAAGAAGGTCAGTATGATGATTGGCTCAGAGTTGGGGGAGTTAGAACTAGAAGTAAGGATAAAGAGAAATAAGGAGAAACAAGCAAAAGAGTTCAAATAGCTAGCAAGGTCTAGAATGAAAAAAGAACAAGTAGCAAATGAGGAGGTACAAGAAGTATATCAAGGCTGGGAACTAGAAAATGATAGTGCAAGAGCTATCGGGAGGAGAATCTAACTGAGGATGAAGGAGGTATCAAGTGAGGGACTTAACAACGGGCATAAATGATGCTAGGAGGGTTAAAGTTTGTAAAGAGGGAGGAAGTGTTTAGGTAAGAGGATCAGAACTCCAAAAGGAAAAGGAAAGATTGATGGGAGGAGAAAGGAGTAGTAGCTAATTAATCTTAATAGAGGTAGAAAGATGGCAAGAGGGAGAAGGGAGACAACAAGATAGATAGGCATTAGAATTGGTTAATGTTCCAATTAGCTGTGAAAAGATAGGAACTCAGCAAAGGAAAGCAATTTGTAAGAGTAAGCTCTCTAGACCAGTTAAAAAAGATTAGGTGGATGCAGGCCAGAGAAAGAAATGGAAGAGAGGGGGAATAAGAATAGATGTTGATCCTGTAATAAAGGAGATGCAAGCAAGAAGTACAATAAAAATAGGAGATAAAAGGAGTTGTAAGCTGCAAATGAGGATTCAGCATCTAAGGAGGAACAGGAAATGGGTAACAAGAAGAGAAAGCTTGGAAATCAGAAGATGGGAGAAAGTAAAGAGGTGGAAGGAACTAGTCTAAAATGGTCCCAACAAGAACCATGAAACTATGTGTGTGGAATTGTATAGGTTTTGGAGGAACCTCTACAATTTCCTAGTGAAGGGAGTCTATAAGATCCCACAACCTAGACTTGTTTTTTATTTTTGAGATGAAGGAAATAATAACATTTATAGCATTAGTGTGTAGGAGACTACAATACCAAAATAGATGGAGAACAGTAGAACCTATAGGGACAAGAGAAGGGCTATTAGTTTGTTGGCAGAAGAAATAAAGATGCTGAACATTATATCTACTAGTTTTTGTGTACAAATGGAATGTCAACTAGATGGAGATCCTCAAACATGGTGGGTAGTGTTTGTGTATGCTAGTATGGATGCAAGTGTGAGAGAGGAACAATGGGCTTACTTGGAAAAAGGGAGACAAAAATGGGGTGACTGGTGGTTTTTAGGGGGTGATTTCTATGATATAACTAATCAAGAGGAGGACAAGGGGGGGAGAAAAAGATCTGAATCCAGCTTTGCACCATTCAAAAGCTTCATAAGAAGCATGGAAATGAGAAAAGTAGGATATGTGTACAAACAATTCACATGGGCAAATAATAGGGAAAGAGAGGGTTATATCAAAGAAAGATTGAATAGATTTTTTCGAGCCCCCAACTTGTTATTTAAGTTCTAGAAAGCCAAATTTTTTCATTTGGAAAAGCAGTCTTTAGATCATTATCTCCTAATCATGGATACATATCCTAAGGTTCAGCAAATAAGGAGTAGGTTTATGTTTGATAAACGATGAATCAGAAAGGAATGGGTAAATAGCATTGTGGAAGAAACTTGGTGCAAGGAGCAATAAGGGGCCTCTATGTATCAAATCTACTTAAAGATAAGATAATGAAGAATTGAGCTGCTTAGATGGAGGAAGAGATAAGGGATGAATTCAGCTAAGCAAATTAGAATGATTAAGATGCAAATGGAAAAGCTTAGTAGTGAAGGGGGTAATAGGGATTAGAATGCTTAGGCCGGGCAAAAGACTGATCGTCATATTGCATACAAGAATGAGGAAACATTTTGGAGATAGAAATCAAGAGTACAATGGTTACAAGAGGGGTACAAAAATATACCATGTTTTTCCATGCAAGCACACTTCAGAGAAGAAAAACTAAATGCATTGAAAAACTAGTGACAACAAAGGGGGAGGTATGCGAGGCTAAACAGGAAGTGCAAGAGGAGATTATCAATGTTTATGAAAAGCTGTTCACATCTTCAAATCGACAACCTTTCCATGAGGGGCTCAAAGGTATACCTCTATCCATCACAAAGGCAATGAACCAGAGATTGACAATGCCAATTGAGGATGTAGAAATTAGACAAGCTTTATTTCAAATGCATCACAACAAAGCCCCTGGATCAGATGGTATGAACCCTTTATTTTTTTCAACATTATTAGAATGTGGATATTTACAAAGCTTTTAAAGACTTTTTTGCTTATAGGAAAATGCTTAGACAACTGAACCATACACTAATCACACTTATTCCTAAGGTGAAAAACCCTAGTTCAATTTCACATTATTGACCAATTAGTCTTTATAATGTGGTGTATAAGATTATATCTAAAATAGTGGCTAAAATACTAAATAACTGTCTCCATAATTGCATCAATCCTAATCAATCTACTTTCATCCCAGAGAGACAAATCATTGATAATGTAGTTACAGCACGAGTGTATACATATTCTAAACTCAATGAGAATAGGGAAAAGGGGTTTTATCGCTCTAAATATTGACATGGCTAAAACTTATGATAGAGTGGAGTGGAAATTCTTAGAAAAGGTCTTAAGAAAAATGGAATTTGTCAAGATATTTAGCTTGAGGGAGACTACAAAGGGATGAAAGTAAGGAAAAATGGACCACTAATCACTCTTTCTTTTTTTTCTTTTTTTGTTTTTTTGCAGATGATTTTGTTCTTTTCTTTGAAGCAAATTTCGATCAAGCAAAGAAAATAAAAACTCTATTGGATAGCTATAGCCAATACTCAAGGCAATTGGTCAACTTGGACAAATCATTAGTTTTTTCAGCGAGAACATGTCAATTGAACAAAACGAGTTGATCTCTCAAGCTTTGGAGGGTGTGAAGGAACAAAGAAATGCAAGATATCTTGGGCTACTAATGTACATAGGGAGATCTAAAAAGAATGTATTTAGTTTTGTGGTAGAGAGAGTCTACAAGAGAATTCATGGATGGAAAACAAGATTCCTGAGCTTGGCTAGGAAGGAGGTGCTCATCAAAGCTGTGGTTAATGCTCTCTCAACTTATGTGATGGCCTGCTTTAAGCTACTTGGGATAGTATGCAATAAATTAATAGAATCACAACTAACTTTTGGTGAGGAGAAATGAAGGAAAGCAAACCAAAGATCTATTGGAAGGCTGGAAAGGAATTAGCTAGACCAAAAGAATAGAGGGGCATAGGGTTTCAGGATAGTCAATTATTCAATGACTTATTCATGGCCAAGCAATTATGGCGGCTTATTACCCAACCAAATATTCTAATGAGCAAGGTTTTGAAAGGTAAATACTTCCTTAGTGACGGGCTACTACAGACTGAATATAAAGAAAATGCATCTTGGTTGTGGAAATGTTGGATGGGAGCCAAATACATTATGCAAAAGGGAGTCAAATTTCAAGTGGGAAATGAAAAATCAATAAGCGTATGGGTTTCACCATAGATTCCAAATGGTTAGGGTTTCAGAACAACTCAAAGCAACCTCAACAGAGACTAAGTCACATAGGTGAGTGAACTTTTGTTACAAGATGGGAGAGGTTGGAACAGAGACCTTATTACTAAGACTTTCAGCAAGAGAGATGTGGAATCTATCCTACGCTTACCACATGGACAAGAGAGTAGTAGCGACCAATTAAGGATGTTATACTGTAAAATCAGCATATCATCATCTGAAGAAGGAACAAGAAGGACAAAATCAAAGAGCTGAGAGTTGTACCAACAGAAGGATACTGAATACCATGTGGAGGTGGAGCTGGAAACTTAACATTAAAAGCAAATTGAAGCACTTTATTTGGAGATGCTACCATGGTATAATTCCTACAAAAGGGAAGTGATGGGAAAGGGCTTACAAGAGTATCCAATTTGTTTGTATATGTGGTGAACTGGAAGAGAATTTGGAACATGTTCTATTCAACTGTACAAGAGCCAAGCTAGTGTGAAAGATAGCTTCAATTAGCTCTAATGATTCATTAGAGCAAGTGTTGAGTTTGTGGCAGGAGAGAGCTCAGCTTACAGTGTATATATTGTGGATGTTATGAAAAATAAGGAATTTATGGATATTTAGAGGGGAATGGAAAGAGGAAAAGCTAGTAGTGGATATGGCAATGGCAGAGTGGATAGAATTCCAAGAGGTTAGTTCAATGAAGAAAGGGGGAGAGATGGGAGTCTAAGATTGTTCCACTAGTGGTAAGCTGATAAGGAGAGATCAGTAGCTTAGAATAATGCATTGTGTTCAATGGTTACAAAGCTCACAAAGCAGCAGAAAGCAATGACAAGATCAAAATCAGTAAGGAGGAATCTAAGCAGAGAATGTGGTGGTATGAGAAACCAATGTTACAAGGTAGAGGTTACACTTATCACTTCAGTCTATAGGAGATTTTTTGGGGAGAAAATAGATTTTGTGCTTTTGTAATTTGCTCATCAAGCCTGGCCATGTTAGATGCTTACATGAGTTTTTACATAAATTTATAGGAGAGAATAAGTAGGGAAGAAATCTATATTTTAGCCTTAGCCATATCTTAGGAGCTAAGGAAAGTCTAGCCAGTGGGCTAATTGATGTATTTGCTAACTTTTTTGAGAAGTTAATATAACTAATGTTTATGGTAAAACCGAAAAGAAACTGAAAACACACAAAGTCAATGTCATGGGTAGAGCATTCACCACCCTAAGACCAATGTTTGGAAGTTTCTAGTGGGACTAAATATGAAGCACAAGTTCAAACACATGATTTGAGACTATAGAATACAGAAATCTAAGCCATCCAACCAGTGGAAAGGGAAAACTATGGAAGATTTATTTTTGTTTTGCCTTTTAGGTGAAACCATATAGAAATATTCTCCAAGCTATTGGTATAGCTTAGAAGAGTTAACGTTTAACCTTTGCCATTGGTTTGAAGAATCAATGGAAGCTGAAATCAAACTAATGTGAGAGGACACAATTGCCTAACTAGTAAATTTTTATGGCAGAATTTCGAAACATAGGAATTACATGCATTTGAACAACCACTGGAAAGTAGTGCCAAACACTATTTACGAGGCATTGGTGGTGATGTGTATGGATCCGGTTCTCAATGTTCTATCTCAGATCAAAGGCTAAAATCCATGTTGTCAGTCAGAGGTTAGATCTTTGCACTCCAAGATAGGACATCGAAGCCAAGGATCAGACATCACCTTTCGCACTCCAAGACAGGATCTTGGAGCCAAGAGTCAGACCTCAGTGACATGCATAGTTCCGATCCTCTGTGGCAAGTAAAGCACACTGAAATCACACTAAGTGTTTGGGACCTCAGAATCCTAGACCTTGAAGTTGGAACTCAGTAAAGCCGTACTTATCTATAAGTGCGTGACAATAGACGATGATCAAGGAAAGACATGGCAACATGCAATCAGTGGTTATAACCATAATTTGCGTATCAATCCATGACATGAGATCCCAAAACTGACAAGACAAGGTACATAAAACGAAGAAGGACAACCAAGTAAGGGCACATTCTGATAACTGAGAATTACTATACTCCAATTAAGAACTGACTTAGGCATCAAAAAATCTACCTCGGGGAACATTTTGGGATCTATTTTGTAGAAACAATCAACACTAAGAAGATGAAGGATCTCTAGTCCAAACCATCCAATTGGATTTTAGACGGGTTGCGAATTTCGCCTTCATCAAGTGGCACCATCTATGGGAAAGAAATTTTTTGATTTCTAAAGGAGTATCCGCGATCTTCCTTTTGATTCCGATCTATAAGACGATGGTGGATATCATATCGGGAAACCGGAGAGCAACTGAAGGAACTAGTCGAGGTCAAGCGCGGTGTAGTCGTTCCGGCTCTGCAGATAATGATCCACTACATTTAGTTGACATTCCTGAACATTCCAAACATCACTCTAACCATGAGAGTGAAGATTCACACCGCACGGCTTCAAATCGAGATGTTTCGCCAACTAGAAGACAGCATGAAGCCGATGAGGAAGCTTTTATGGAATTGCACCATGCTAAATTTGAGGACTTTCGGAGGGTTAGGCATAACTCATGCCCATCCGAGAATGAACCAAGACGTAGTAATCAAGAATGTGACCGTCGAAAGAAAAATGATGATATAAGTGAAGCTTCAACCTCTCATGTCAACAACAATTATGCAAATGACCATTCTAGATTTAGGTCAAAACAAAATCCAAAGCGACTGCGTCATGATGATTTCCCTCAAATTAGTAATAAAGTGAATGATGATATTCACGGCCTATTGGGTTTTGATGACAAAGGTGATGCATTATCAACTTTCACTCCTGATATAATGCAGTACCCAACATCGACAGGTTTTAAATTGCTTGAAGGAATTCCATCCTATGAAGGGGATTCTGATCCCCTAGACTTTCTATCGCAATTTAAATACGCGATGAACTTAAAAAATGTTTTAATGACAGCTATGTGTAAGGCGTTCCTTATATATTTGAGCGGAAAAGTGCAGGTGTGGATTGACGGCCTGCCCTGTAACAGTATTTCTTCATTTAGGCAGTTGGCGCAGCTTTTTCATACCTGCTTCTTTCAAATGAAGAAATTTCACAAAATCACTGCAGATTTAATGAATCTCAAACAAGGGAAAGATTAATCTCTCAAGTCATATGTGGAGAGATTCAATGATGAGAGCCTACAGGTTGCTGATTAGACATATCAGTTGGTAATCTTGGCCTTCATGAATGGTCTAAATCCAGCACCTTTCTACACAAAGTTGACACAGGAAACCCCAACTGATACCTAGGCATTGTGGCAAATGGTAGAAAGCTACACAAAGGGAGAAGAAACCAATTGGAAGAAGAGAGAAAATGAAAAACATAAGAAGAAGCATCAAGATGATGCCAAAGGGAAGAACCCTCAAATAAGCACTTTTGATAGGCTCAGCTACAATCGGGGTCGCTTGGAACCCTGGATTCAAGATAAAAGCCTGACACCACTCACCTAAACTCACACTAAAACCCTATCTATACATAGGGATCTCCTCAGACCTCCGGTCCCATTAACTGCAACGTCTCACAAAAGACATCGGCATCTTTGGTCGAGGTCCACCTTCCACAATGATCATGGACATAATACTGAGGACTGTAAAGATCTCAAAAAAAAGATAGAAGATTGCATTCGTAATGAAATGCTATGCCAGTATATTTAGATGCGGCATTCAGGGACGCAACCCCGATCTGGAGGGCGAGGAGGTGGTCACTACTCTAAAGAATGAGGTGGAAGACAAGGTGGTCGAGGTCCACCTTCCCATCAGGCAGATTATCGTCAAAGATGGGATCCTCCTATAAACCAGCCATATTAGCAATACCAAAACAACCCTCCACAACTGTCAGCACCTCAGCCTCTGCATAGCGATAATCGTAATGTAATCGGCGTAATTCGCGCCATATTTGGTGGTTACCCAGAATGTCAATCACACTCCGTGATCAAAGCCAATGCGAGAAGGATTCCCCCACAAGAGCTATAGGAAACCAAATCAAAGAACGCAGCGGAAATTAAAATTTTGGTTCCCTCCAAGGATCCATACGAAGTGAAATCAAATTGGTAGTGAAGATTGTTACCTTACCGGTAGTGTAGCCTTGTTGATTGTTGGAGATTGTTGATTGTCAAATCACAAGCAAAACCAATCTAACATTGCCTCTATGGTATCCACACGATTGTCTCCAAGCCTCAAGTTAATTGTCAAACAATTAACTAAAGAAAGAAATAACAAAATTCTTTTAGTGCTAGCTAAGATTTTGTTACTTGGGTATTCCCTTAAGTTCTCAACTTAATGATTGGTTTTCTTTTTGAGTTCTCAACTCAAATTTCGGTTTTTGTTCTTATTTCTCAAATAAGGGGTGGTGTCTATATTGAACAAGAGAAGAATAATGAATAAAATTCGTGCACCAAGAATAGCACACAATTTTCTTCAACAAAGAAAGCTTAAAAAGAAAACTCTCTCAATGAAAGTGTCCCTTCGGTTTCTTCATTACATCCAACGGTTTTTCTTCATTTGTATCCATGTGAACAGCTGCCTTTTCACATTTCATATACCAGAAATTGAATTGCAATATGTTGCACATGGTTGTCTTTTCATTTTCCAATAAATGGCTGCCTTTTCCTTTTCATAAAATGAGTTACAATGTATTACATATACATTCATGGCTGCCTTTTCATTTTCCAATAACCATTTTGATCATTATTTAATTAATAAATCTAAAAATCATTTTGGATTTATTAATATTAATAGAACCAAAATATTTTGGCCTTAAATCCAAAACCGTTTTAAAACGAAAACCCGATAGATTCCTATTCTCAATAGAATTCTCAAATTAACCAAAATTTCATCACATGAATTTTGCACTTCTTTTGGATACGATCTAAGTGTGTGACCCAATAGGTTCTCATAACATTGGCATTGACATAAAATATATTTTATGCCAAAAGTAATGAGCGGTGTCTAGCAACACATCAATACTACCCAAGTCATGAGAATATTAGTAATTCGACATTACTTTTCTTGTGATAGATATTATTGTGTAATTAAATCCCTTTGCCCTAGATATCTTGATCGAACACAAGCCATGGATCGTGTCATGCTCGTATAGTTCAATCTTTTCATTTCTTGATTTCCGAGTAGACACATCTAAGCAAATGAGTCCGATATCACATATCGACTCATTTGAGCACGGCCATGCATTTTATGGTCTTACTCAATCAAGAGGCCCAAAGATATCACTCTCATTATATAAGAGAGGCAAAATCCTTTCTTGATCACTTAACATCCCACTACATGATTTATTACATATCCAATTACTACTTTTATAGTTCACCATGTTACGGGTAACGTTTGGTAGTATCAAAACATGCAACTCCTTATGTTGGGATTTCTGAGGATCTCAAGTCTAAGGATTATTTACACCATCATCACTATGAGAAATATTTATGACACTTCATATAATAATCCATGTAATATTTCTTATGACGGGTCAATCAAGTACCTTATTCTCTGACATGTACCCATGTGTTGACTTTATATCTCATATCATGAACAATTTCATCAATCACTACGCATACTAGTCTTAATGTATTATCATTGTCCCATTTAATGATAATACTCGACTAGGGATAATTTTAGAATAATTAAATTCTTGGGACACTATTATGTTTATTTCATAAAACGCAGATATAAGATAAACATAATAATTAGTGCCATTAATTATGAACATTATGATACAATATATGCATATACCATCATCATATGATTGGTTCTTAGGGCAGAATCCAACAAGAGCTAATCAGCAAACGCTTCAAACCCTCTGAAATCATCTACTTTTCGAAAGAAGATGCGGTTCCCACTATTAGCCCGCACAACAATACTTTGGTTTTTAAGCCATAATAGCAAATAAGGATATGCATTGAGTCTACGTTGATGATGGCAGCGCGGTTGATGTCCTATATATCGATTGTTTTTACAAGTTAGGGATCGACCTTGCAGTGTTGAAGCCGTCCAGCATGCCTCTAGTAACCTTTACTCATTAGATTTTTCATCTAGTAAGTATTATAACACTTACAGTAATAGTGGGAGAAAACCCTCAGGATAAAACTATAATGACAGACTTTTACATCGTTGATGCTCTATCTCCCTTCAATGCAATTATCAGTAGGTCATGGATAAATAGAGCTAAGGCCATTTGGTCGCCTTACCATTTGGTCATTAAGTTCCCTACCGAACACGGAGTGGCATCGATACGAGGCGACCAGTATGCAACGAGAGAATGCATGCATATTGCGATCAAACGTAAAAACACTTTGATGAATGGCGTACACGCCATCTAGACTCCAGAGGTGTTACAAACCAACTCCAATGTGCTATCCCTAGAGACAAGGAACAAAGGTAACAGTATAATATTTCCCTCTAGGAACTCTGAGGTCACACCTCGAAGACCCCAAGATGCCAGGAACTCTAAGGTCATACCTTGGAGACCTCAAGATGCTAGGAACTGTAAGGTCACACCCCGAAGACCCTTATATGCTAAAGGCTTAGAGGTAATGCCTCGCAGCTCCCTAAAGGATAATTCATGTGAAGGTCCCATGGAAATCACTGACAAAGTGCAGGAAGTTGCTATAGACGATGACTACCCAAATAGGGTGGTTAAGGTTGGGGCTACATTGCCGACCTTGATAAAAAAAACCATGTTATTCACCTTCTCCGCCGATACAAAGAAGTCTTTGCATGGGGTGCGGAAGATATGTCTAGGATCTCGCCGTCTATTATGATACACAAACTCAACATCGATCCTAGGGTTAAACCCGTACAACAAAAGAAAATATCGTTGGCTCTAGATAGGAACTTGATGGTCAATGACAAAGTGAAAAAGCTACTCCAGGCGGATATTATCAAAGAGGTATTCTACTCTACTTGGTTATCCAATCCAGTACTGGTCAAGAAACATGATGATAGTTGGCGGATGTGCATTGACTATACTGACCTCAACAAATACTACCCGAAAGATTGTTATCCCTTACTGATGATCGACGAGAAAGTTGAAGCCATTTCGGAGTACGAGGTCCTCATGTTTCTTGACGTCTACAAAGGCTACCACCAAATCCTAATAGATGAAGAAGATGCCAAAACAACTACATTCGTTATAGAAATTGGAGTTTACTGCTACACCAAAATGCCTCTTAGGTTAAAGAACGCAAGGGTGACCTACAAGCTCTTAGTAAATCAAGTGTTTACAGATCAAATTGGCAAGAACCTGGAGGTGTATGTAGACGACATGGTGATAAAATCAAAGGCAAAAAAAATCGCACCCAGAGATCTGAAGGAAACCCTACAAACTATGATTAAGGTAGGAATACGTCTAAACTCTAAAAAATGTACTTTCGGGGTAGGATCTGAAAAAAATTTGAGTTCATGGTCTTTAAGAAAGAAATTGAAGCCAACCCGGACAAGATAAAAGGCATCGCAGAAATGACACCTCCTCAAACCTTAAAGGAGGTCCAGAAGTTAACAGGTTCATTGGCGGCCTTGAACAAATTCCTGTCGCAATCTACAGATCGGCATCTACCATTCTTCTAGGCCCTTAGGGAGGCCAAGAACTTCAAATTGAATGAAGATTGCTAGAAAACTTTGAGGAGTTAAGGAGACACTTGGCAAGTTTGTCAGCACTTACGATGCCTATACCTAGAGAGGTCTTATATTTGTACTTAACATCCATTGATAATGCCGTTAGTTTGTCCTCATCCGTGATGTGAGCAGCGTGTAAAAACCAGTCTATTACGTCAGTCGTGCTCTTCAAGGAGCCGAGACGAGGTACCTATGAATAAAGAAAATGGTCTTAGCCTTGATCCATGCGGCTCGAAGGTTGAGACCCTATTTCCAATCTCACCCCATATGTGTTCTCACCAATCAACCCATTAAGTAGATACTTTTTAAGCTAGAAGCTTCTAGAAGACTGGCAAAATGGGCTATAGAACTGGGGGTACATGACATCCAGTACCAACCTCAAACAGCAACAAAAGCTCAAACCCTCACAGATTTCATAGCAAATATGCCTACTATAGAAACCTCTAAGGCCAACCCTTCAACATTGCTCACTCTGGCAAGGAAAAAAGTAGATGACCTTATACATTGATGGTGCCTCCAACAAAAATGGCAACAGAGTAGAGGTCCTGCTGCGCAGTCCTGAAAGCACAGAGATCACCTATGCTTTGCGTTTTGATTTCAGGGTGACTAATAACAAAGCTGAATATGAAGCCTTAAACACAGGACTAAAACTGGTTCAAAGAATGAGAGCGAAATAAGTATGTGCTTATAGTGACTCTCAAATAGTCGTTAATCAAGTGCAAGGTTCTTATGAAGCCAGAGAATCCCAAATGAAGAAATCCTCGATAAGGTACGTTGTCTCGACCATTCTTTCAATAGTTTCAAGATTGTACAAATCCTCATGTCTAAAAATAAGAGCGCATATGCCCTAAGCAACCTGGCATCCTCCACCTTTTCTCATTTCAATAAAAAGGTCCTGATAGAGATACTTCCTTGCAAAAGTATTAACAAAAAGGCCACCATGACTATCAAAGAGGTAGGAGATAACTAGATGACTCCCCTATGGAAGTATTTACAAAATGGGGAATTGCCTGATGACAAAAATGAGACAAGAAAATTAAAGTTAAAGGCGCCTCGCTATGTCATCCAAGACGACGTCCCTTATAAACAATCTTATCTCCAGCCTCTGCTCCGATGTGTAGGGCCTCAGCAAATGAATTACATACTCTAGGAAGTTCATCTCGGAGCTTGTGGAAGTCACATTGGACCCCGT
Organism: Gynochthodes officinalis; assembly: GCA_020080225.1. Taxonomy (NCBI): domain Eukaryota; kingdom Viridiplantae; phylum Streptophyta; class Magnoliopsida; order Gentianales; family Rubiaceae; genus Gynochthodes; species Gynochthodes officinalis. The sequence goes on from CM034620.1 coordinate 8,215,581, forward strand.
ATGCTTGCCAAGAAAATCAGTAGATGGGGGCTACTATTGGCCAACTATGTTTAAGGATGCTCACGATTTTGTGCAGAAATGCGTTAAATGTTAGCTCCACACTCCAATAATCAGGCGACCAAAAATGAAGTTGATCGCCATCCAAATGTCATAGCCCTTCACTCAATGAGGAGTCGATATTTTGGGACCTTTCCCAGAAGCTCCAGGGAGTGTGAAATTTTTTATAGTCGCTACCAACTACTTCACTAAGTGGGTAGAGGCCAAGCCTTTGGCTACCATCACTGGAAAAAATGTCTTCAAATTTGTATGGAGCAAAATCGTTTGCAGATTTGGTATCCCTCATGATTATTTCAGATAATGAGAAACAATTGTAAATGATCATTTTCGTTCCTAGTGTGAAGAGTTTCAAATCAGACAAAACTTCACTTCAGTTTCAAATGGACAGGTCAAAGTCACAAATCGCACTATATTGCAGGGACTCAATACTCGGCTGGACAAAGCAAAAGAGGAAAGAGGTTTGGGTAGAAAATCTCCCAAATGTCTTGTGAGCATACCATACCACGCCTCAAACTACAACAGATGAGACCTCTTATAGCTTGACATATGGTTTGGAGGCTGTGATCCCAGCAGAGATTAGAGTTCCCAGTCCCAGAGTTGTAGCCTTCAATGCTGAAGCCAACGAAGAAGAGATATGGTTGAATCTGAACTTGTTAAGGAACACCGAGACTTGGCCTCAATTATAAAGGTATGATACAAGCAAGACATGACGAATTACTACAATAAACGAGTGAAAATCAATGAATTTGCCCTAGGAGATTTAGTCTTGTGCAAAAATGAAACAAGTCGAATTCAAAAGCTCGCCAAACTAGAAACCAATTAGGAAGGCCTTTACAAGGTCATTTATGTGTCGAGATCCAGGAGTTATCGCTTGGCCATAATGGAGGGCAACTTGTAGCCTCGAGTTTGGCATGTTAAAAATCTAAAACGCTTTTATGTTTGATATTTTGTTTCATGAATAAAATGTCGCTTATATACTTTCTATTTTTAAATCGAGTAGAGGAATAATGAGTCCTCGGAACTCGGTTCAAGGTGGTGAAATTGCTTTGCTAAAATTTCTAAATCAAGGAAATCACGTGCAACCTTAGTTCAGCTAAGTTTAGCTACGACTCCATAACATCCTAAAAAGGTGAGAGGATTATAAACATCCACGTTGATGTTAAAACAGAACACCCTAAGGGGTGGGGAACTTGGATCCCTCAAAGTTCCCAAACATCCTATGGAATGGGGACCTTGGATCCCTCAAAGTTCCAGAATATCCTAAAGAGTGAGGACCTTGGATCCCTCAAAGTTCCCAAACTTTGAAACTTAATTATTTTATTAAATATGTAAAGTACAAAATGAAGTAGTTTACAATTTTTCTTTTCCCTTTCTCTTTTGCTCTTAATACTTAATCCTATCCTGAAGGTACTTGTTAAATGCTGTCTTTTTACCCTTGTATGCAGCAGTGCCTTCCTAATCTTGTCGGGCCATGAACTCCAACTCTTCCATCATCACATCTACAAGACCTCTATCAGCAGGGGCTACCTTTAGGCCGGCCTCCTTTAGAGGATTTTCTTTCTCGGCAATTTTTGATCTCCAAGTCTTGTATTCAAATTGCAATTCGAAGATTTGCTACTTGTATGGATCAAGCACACCTTGAAAACCCTGAACCTCTTGGCGTTTCTTGTCTAGCTCGACAAACATGGTATGGACTACTTCATCCCCACCCTTAAGCTCAGAGGTAATACTTCCAACCTCAACTGAAAGTTTGGAAACTATTTCCTTATTCTTTTCATTCTCTAGGAAAAGACAGTGGTTTCGGTACTCTAAATAGGCAACTTGACCTCTGAGATCCTTATTCTCCTCTCCTAATCTAGAGATGACATGTTGAAGCCGAGCATGCGCAGCTTCAAGCATGTTAATTTTATCATGCAAATTGGCAATAATAGCCATTGATGGTAGTGAATGACCTTGATATAATAAAAATTGAATAGAAATCAGTACTCTAACCACTGAGGGTAACCAAATTAATTATCCTTACAATCATTTAATAAAAAGAAATAAAGAAAGTCTAAGAGCTAGCCCTATTCTGATTTCCACCACCCCGAACCGAGGTCCCCGCCTTAGCTTGACCATCTAAACTCCAACCTCTGTGGCCTGAAGATTAGGGTCTTCGTCCACATCACAAACATCCAACTCCTCCAAGGTCAGGGGTGAGCTGCGAGAGGCCAAGTGCTGCAATAGTTTGAAAGAGCCATCGAACCCCTTCATAGCGTTCTCACACGCTTTGTCAACTCTCACCGTGGCCTCAGGTCATAACTAGGCATCTCCTCCAACGGTAGGGTAGGAAACTTTTCCTGAACTTTTACAATCGCTTCATGCCTCCTTATATCTTTTCCAACCTTGGAAAAATTGCCTGTAAATGCACCAAAATCTTGGGTGTGAAAAACTTTCTTCACCAACTCCTTGGCAAACTCTCCCTGGTTAATAGCTGCGTGTGCCAGCACCTTTGTCTCTTTTTCAATTAGCTGATGGCGGAGAGAGGACACCTCTTTCTCTAACTTCCTTGACAGCTCCAACCTATCGAATGTCTCAATCTGTAACTTTTTCCTTGCCTCCAGAGAGACTAATTTAGCCTCTCTAAGTTGAGTAACCTCAGCCTGCAGTTTAGAGACCTTAGCTGCCTGATCACTTGCCTTGAGGACAAATTTGCCCCATGAACCCAATGCCTGCATCACCCACAACCACCCATTATAATACTTTTAGATACACATCTTTAAAAAAAACATAAACAATATAGCAGATAAGAGATAAGAGATATTCTACCGTGGAACTGAGTAGTGAAAATTATTTTGTAAGTCGGCCATCGACATCTCAGACAACCTTCTTTGATAGTTGTCCAAACCCTCAAACCTCAGCACATCATCTTCTTCAGGCTTAGAAAAATATAGCACTATCTCAAAGGCCACCTCCTTGGCCTTTATCTCACTCGTTGTTTTCTTCTTGGTAGGCACCTTTACACTCTTTCTTTTGGCTGAGGTTCCGACCTCAACCTTCCTCTTTGAAGGCTCTCCCTTCTCAACTTGCTTCACAAAAACGACATCTTCAACACCTAACTACGCCTTCTTTGCTGGTTCATCCTTCACAAAGCTTCTAAACTTCAATACTGCAAAACAAAACATATTTATAAAATGTTAACAATTGCAACACCATTAAAAATTCACTACAACATAAAAACACCCTACCCTTAGCCTCATCTTTTCTGGCTAATTGCACTATTAGAGATCCAGTTTCAACAATGGCTAGATTCAATTTATACTTCACAAGGTCCTCCTCTATGTAACTGCCAATTCTTTCTTCACGTAGTTTGATGTAAGTACGGCCATAAGGGGCTGCCTCTTTCGATTTGGATATGCATCATTTGCATCTCCATAGAACAACCCCGTCTTTAGCCCACAAGCCTCAGATTTAATAAAGAACAAACTTTTTTTCCATTCATGGTGGGCTAAAAGCCTAACAACCTTGTTCTTGGATCTCGAAAAGAATGCAAAATACCTCATGGAATTTGCAAATTTTTTCATACAGTAAAAATACCTAAACAGATCTACGGGACTCTTAACTTTCCCTTCCCAACACAAAACCTCAAATCCTATAATTGTCCTTGCAGAATTGGATGCCAGTTAGGCTAAAACTATCCCATAATAACGTAAGCTATCAACTACCAGTTAGCAAATAGGAAATCTTATGTCCACGTTTATGTGTTCCTCATATATGGCAGTAAACCCCACTGGAGGGTTACATGCCCTTACATGCCCTATCTTCAACACCAGTGGCCCTAACGCCATATTCTTTTGGAATATGATACCTCTTTCTGAGTTCTCTAACATCAGCCTCTTCAAAAATTGACGATGGAGACTCAGCAGTGGTTACGAATTTCGAGGAATACCCCACTACTATGGCTATAACAAATTCCTCCAGTTCTTCTGAGGAAGAACTTACTACCTCACCCCTAGAAACACTACCTCTCTCCTCCGAACTCGAAATGACCAAAACCCTATGTCCCCTAGTAATTCTCTTCCTACTCGACTCAACCATCTTAACTACAGAAGCATTCTCTTGGCTAGACGAGCCAGATACACTATCCTCTTCGTCGGCTAAGGACACAGTCTTTTCTTCCGAATGGAGAAGATCCAGAAGACAGAGTAAGATAAAGACATACTTACTTTTTCTCAGAGTGCCTTCTAAAAATGATGTAAAACTCTCGTCAGGTAAACCTTGCAAAATCACCAGAAACTCGTCAGACACCTCAACTCCTCACCGGTACAAAGACCCACAAAGAAAGTTTTGAGCTTTTTTTATACAAAAATACTATGAAAATGACAGATGAGAACAGCAAAGGCCAAAAGCCACGACCTTTTATGTCAAAACCTAAAACTTCTATGTGAAACTTCACAAAATCTTCTAGGACCCCACAACATTAAATGTTGTACCTTTACAAGATCAACATTAACCGCTCACATGACCCACGATAAGCTTTAACTGGAGAGAAATATGGCAAGATAATTATTACCTCTCATTCTCTCTCCAAACACCCTAACCACCTATTTTTGACAAGACTTTAGCCTGACGTTATCACGCTAAGGTCCAAGGATCAGACCTCACCTCTCGCACTCCAAGGTAGAATCTTAGAGCCAAGGGTCAGACCTCAGTGATATGCATAGTTTCGAACCTCTACGGCAGGTAAAGCACACTAAAATCACACTAAGTGTTTGGGACCTTGGAGTCCTAAACCTTGAAGTGGGAACTCAGTAAAGCCGTACTTATCCATAAGTGCGTGACAATAGGTGATGATCAAGGAAAGATATTGCGACATGCAATCAGCAGTTATAACCATAATCCGTATATCAATCCACGACATGAGATCCCAAAAATGAAATGACAAGGTACATAAAATGGAGAAGGACAACCAGGTAAGGGCACATTCTAATAATTAAGAATTACTATACTCCAACTAAGACCTAACTTATGAATCGAAGAATCTACCTCAGGGAAGCACTCCGAGATTTATTTTGCATGCAAAATCAACACTACGAAAATGAAGGATCTCGGGTCCAAACCATCCAATCAGATCTTAGACGAGTTGCGAATTTCACCTTCATCAGGTGGAATTGGATTGAGCTTAAAACAGACGCAGAGAATCACAAGAACTAGAGCTCAAAGATGCAAACTCATCTAACCAACCTCCACCTAGAGCGTACACTAGAGTACCGATGCAAGCATTGACACAAAGCATAATAGCATCGGAGTGGGTGCTATAGATAGAGAGTGGAATAGGAATATCCTATTAGCTTTGGCAAAAGAATAGAACAGAAAGATGCAATGGTTGACGGAGTAGCAAACCCTCATCTTAGGAAAATTAGAAAATTTTGAAGTTGAGGTAGGTATATTGATTTGAACTCAGCTCTGACTTCCCGACATTCGGCTCAAAGATGTGGACTCAGAGCCAAAGACGTGAACTTGGCAGCTCAAAGATGAGAACTGGGAGCCAAAGATGAGAACTCGGCCCCAACTTCACTTCCAATTCCATGAAGCGATGATCCAAGTTCAAGTGTGCATCTGATCTAAGTCAAAGATCAATTTTGGTCCTAAAGATAGTCCAAATTCCAACCCCTCAATTATTAAAGTAGTCAAGTGTTGAAAAATTCAAATTCAAATTCAATGGTCAATCATCCATTTTGAGGCATTGGAGGACGAAAAGCCATGGCTGAAAATTCAGTCAAAGGAAGTAATTAATGAAGTCTTGAAAGCTAGCTCAAAATGCATAAATCTACTCATTCCAACACTTGGTTAACATACCATTCCAATGTGCCTTTTATTTAGCCAATAAATCATCTAGAATAGTGTGTAATTAATATATTAAAATGCAAAATTTTGTTAGTCTTGTGAAAGCTAGTCTAGAAGTTAGAAGTCAAAATTAATATTTATTTCTTCTATACTAGGATATTTAGGATTTTTTTAAAGACTTATTGTTGACTATAAATAGGCATCTTATGTACTATTTTGAAACAAGCTTGGAGTAATGAAACTGTGAGTTTATCTCATATTTGGGTTCTTTGAGAACTCAGAACTTATCAAGTTTTCTTCGAAAACTTGTGGCGTTCAACGAACTTATCAACTTCTGGCATTCGAACAAAACTTATCAACCAATTTTGATGTAATTGGTTGTGATGTTTTTATACCAAGGTTCCTATCTCTTTATAGATAGTGGGTTGCGGTTTACACCAATCAAATTTAGCATCCATTAGACATATCTTGGGCAACTTTCTAAGTGTTCCCAGTCCTTCGGATTGGAATCACATCATTTGGAATCAGGGCCATCTCTAAGGGGTTGCATATCCTTTGTTTTCCATTTTGATTTTTATCCTTTCTTATTCTCGACTTTCTTGAAAATCAAGATTCACATTTTTGTTAGCGGGTTTTGTCACAGGTTGGGCAAGGTTCCTAACAGTGAGTTTGGAATTTAAGGAGTCACTTTCTCATCTCCACTTCTTTTTTACTTTATTCTTTTCAACAAAAAAAAGTGAAAAAAAAAGAAGAAGAAAAGGGGCTGAACAGAACAAAACAAAAAAAAAGTGCTGGCCGAATATTAAAAAAAAAGAATAAAAGAATAATAAGTGGATACAAAAATTTCATTCTTGAAGTAGTGATTTCTTTGAAATTTAATATCCTTTTCTCTTGTGATCTAGGTTGCCTAAAGATTCATCAACAAAGTTCTTCTCAATCAACCTTGGATAAAAATTCCATTGTTCATCTAGTTCACTATTCTTTCTATCTTGTCTAACTTACAAGTTGTGATCTCTTCTTATTCCTTGGTATATTCAATTTCACAACTTAAAAAAACACAAAAATTATTTGATAAGTTTTAGTTGTGAAAGTCACACTCTCACTTGATAATTGTTCGAGTTCAATAAAAACTTTAAGAGGGGTGATGAGTGTAAACCTCATTTGTGAGAAATTTGAGTGTGAGTGGAATGATTATTATTTGTGAGGATTTTCTTGCAGAATTTCCAAAATGTCTCACCATTCCAATAAGGAGGACCATCAACAAAAATTACAAATCGAAGCCTTGATGAGAGAAATGAGGAGATTGCTACGTCAAAAGATTGAACCCTTGCATAAAAGAATTGATCATTTGGAGAAGAAATCTCAAATGGCTCGTTCACACACTACCGACACCCAAAGAAGGCGTAGAACACAAACGGTGGAAGATGAAGAGTTTGAGGAAGATGATAAGAAGTTACCAGTTCATGGTGAATTGTTGGTCATGAAGCGAATCCTTAATATGCAAGTCAAGGAGGATGAAAAGGCACAAAAGGGAACATATTTTTCACACAAGATGCTACGTTAATGGAAAGGTATGTAGTGTTATAATTGATGGTGGAAGTTGTACTAACGTGGCTAGTGTCTTTATGGTTAAAAAGTTAGGATTGCCTACAATAAAGCACCCAAAGCCATACAAGCTCCAATGGCTTAATGATTCTGGAGAAGTTTGTGTTTCCAAGCAAGTAAAGGTGTCATTTTGCATTGGGAAATACAAAGATGAGGTGATTTGTGATGTGGTTCCTATGCAAGCAACCCATTTGTTGTTAGGAAGGCCATGGCAGTATGATAGAAGAGTTAGTCACAATGGTTTTACTAGCAAATACTCTCTTGTTCATAATCAAAGAAAACTAACTCTTGTACCTATGATTCCTAGTCAAATTTATAAAGATCAAGTGGGGTTACAAGAAGATGCAAAAAAAGAAAGTGAGCAAAAGAAAGAGAGTGAGAAAAAAGAAAATGAAAAGAGTTTGAGTGAAAAAAAGAGTGAAAAGAAAAAGAGCAAAAATGAGGGAAAAGAAGCACTTATCTTGAGTGAAAAAGAAGAAAAATTTTGCATATTTGCAAAAGAAAAAAAAAGTGAGATTAAGAGTGCTCTAAATTCTCAATCACTTTTTGTACTTATTTTGTATAAGGAAGCTCATTTGACCACTAATGAATTAGCCGGTGAATTACCGAGTAGCATTGTTTCTATTTTGCAGGAATTTGAATATGTGTTTCCCAAAGAAGTTCCAAAAGGATTATCACCACTTCGTGGTATTGAGCATCAAATCGACTTTGTTCCAGGAGCATCAATTCCAAACAAGCTTGCCTATAGAACAAGTCCCGAAGAGATCAAAAAGCTTCAAAGGCAAGTTGAAGACTTGTTGGACAAATGATGGGCTCGGGAAAGCATGAGTCCATGTGTTGTACCAGTTCTGTTGGTGCCGAAAAAAGATGGATCGTGAAGGATGTGTATAGACTGTCGTGATGTGAACAACATAATGGTAAAGTATCAGCATTCTATTCCTCGATTAGATGATTTACTTGATGAGTTATATGGAGCAATTATCTTTTCCAAAATAGATTTGAAAAGTGGTTACCATCAAATTACAATAAAAAAGGTTGATGAATGGAAAACCGCTTTTAAAACAAAACATGATTTGTATGAATGGTTAATGATGCCTTTTGGCCTAACTAACGCTTCTAGCACTTTCATGCGCTTAATGAATCATGTTTTGTGTGAATTCCTTGGCAAGTTTGTGGTTGTTTATTCTGATGACATCTCAGTATATTCAAGAAGTTTGAATGACCATCTTGAACATCTAACGTGTGTTTTAAGTGTGCTTAGAAAGGAGAAACTTTATGCCAATTTGAATAAGTGTACCTTTTGCACTATTGAGGTTAATTTTCTTGGTTACATTGTAAGTGCCAATGGTATTTTAGTTGACATGGAAAATGTGAAAGCAATTCAAGAATGGCCAACTCCTAAAAGTGTTAGTGAAGTGCGAAATTTTCATGGACTTGCAAGTTTTTATAGGAGATTTGTCAAGAATTTTAGCACATTGGTTGCACCTTTGACTGAGGTAATCAAGAAAAATGTGGGATTCAAATGGGATGAAGAGCAAGAGCAAGCTTTTCAAAAGCTTAAATTTCATTTAACTAATGCTCCTTTGCTTTCTTTACCTAATTTTGACAAAACATTTGAAGTTGAATGTGATGCTTCGGGTATTGGAATAGGTGCTGTCTTGATGCGAAAAGGAAGACCCGTATCATACGTTAGCGAGAAGTTAAGTGGGGCAACTTTGAACTATCCTACCTATGACAAAGAGTTGTACGCTTTGGTCCGAGCTATTAAGACATGGCAACACTACTTATGGGCTAAAGAGTTCATGATCCACACTGATCATAAATCATTGAAGTTTTTGAAAGGCCAACATAAGCTCAATAAAAAGCATGCAAGATGGATGGAGTTCATTGAGACATTTCCATATGTCATTCGGTATAAGAAAGGTAAAGAGAATGTTGCAGCTAATGCACTCTCTAGGAGGTATGCCTTGCTTTCTTCTCTTGAAACTAAGATACTTGGCTTTGAACAAATAAAAGAGTTGTATCATGATAATATTGATGTTGGTCAAGTGTTCCAAACTTGTGAAAAAGGTTCTTTTGAGAAGTTCTTTAAGCATGATGGATTTTTATTTAAAGAGTCCAAGCTTTGCATTCCTAACTCTTCTTTGCGTGAATTTTTAGTTAGGGAGGCACATGGTGAAGGCCCTTATGGGATACTTTGGTATAGCTAAGACTTTGGCAATTTTACAAGAGCATTTCTTTTGGCCAAAAATGAAAAGTAATGTTGTGAAAATTTGTGAAAATTGCATCATTTGCAAAAATGCCAGATCAAAGGTCCAACCACATAGGTTATACAAACCTTTTCCAATTCTAAAAGAACCATGGGTTGATCTTTCAATGGATTTTGTTTTGGGTTTGCCAAAAACTAAGCATGGAAAAGATTCAATTTTTGTGGTTGTTGATAGGTTTCAAAAATGGTTCATTTCATTGCATGCAATAAAACGAATAATGCATCACACATAACTAATTTATTCTTTAAAGAAATTGTTCATTTGCATGGCATGCCAAGAACCATTGTGTCTGATCGAGACATCAAATTTTTGAGTTATTTCTGGAAAACTTTGTGGGAAAATTCAGGTACAAAACTCTTGTTTTCTACTACTTGTCATCCTTAGACCGATGGCCAAACTAAAGTTGTTAATCGTACTTTATCTACTTTGTTGAGGTCGGTCATTGGTAAGAATATTAAAATGTGGGATGTTTGTTTACCTCATGTTGAATTTGCATACAATAAGAATGTACATTCTGCCACTAAATTTGTCCTTTTGAGATTGTTTATGGTTTTAATCTATTATCTCCAATGGATCTAACACCTTTGCCTGTGAGTAAGGGATTGAATTTAGATGGCAAAAAGAAGGCTGAATTTATGAAGCAAATCCATGAGAAGGCAAGACTTAACATCGAGGAGAAGACGCGAAGATATGAACAACAAGCTAATAAGGGGTGACATAAGCTCATCTTTGAATCGGGAAATTGAGTTTGGTTGCATTTGAGGAAAGAAAGGTTCCCAACACAAAGAAAATCTAAGTTGCAGCCAAGATGAGATGGACTTTTTCAAGTTTTAGAGCACATCCATGACAATACCTACAAACTTGATTTGCCTTTGATATTCATAATGTCTTCAATATTTCTAATTTAAGTCCTTATCATTGCAGGTGCTGAAGATTTGAAGACAAATCCTTCTAAAGAGAAAGGGAATGGATGTGAACTCGGCTCTAACTTCCCGACATTCAACCCAAAGATGTGGACTCGGAGCCAAAGACATGAACTTGGCGGCTCAAAGATGTGAACTCGGAGCCAAAGATGCGAAACTCTGTGGCCAAAGATGCGAACTCGGCCTCAACTTCACATCCAATTCCATAGAGCGACGGTCCAAGATCAAGTGTGCAACTAATCCAAGTCAAAGATCAATTTTGGTCCTAAAGATGGTCCAAATTCTTTCCCTTCAATTATTAAAGTAGTCAAGTGTTGAAAAATTCAAATTCAATGGTCAATCTTCCATTTTGAGGCATTGGAGGATGAAAAGCCATGACTAAAAATTTAGTCAAAGGAAGTAATTAATGAAGTCTTGCAAGTTAGCTCAAGATGCATGAATTTACTCATTCCAACACTTGGTCAACGTATCATTCCAATGTGCCTTTTACTTAGCCAATAAATTATCTAGAATGGTGCGTAATTAATATATTTAAATGCAGAATTTAATTAGTCTTGTAAAAGTCTAATCTAGAAGTTAGAAAGTCAAAATTAATATTTATTTCTTCTAAACTAGGATATTTAGGATGTTTTTAAAGACTTATTGTTGCCTATAAATAGGCATCTTATGTACTATTTTGAAACAAGCTTGGAGTAATGAAATTGTGATTTTATCTCATCTTTGGGTTCTTTAGGAACTTAGAACTTATCAAGTTTTTTTCGGAAACTTGTGGTGGTCAACAAACTTATCAACTTCTGGCGTTCGAACAAAACTTATAAACCAATTTTGATGTACTTGATTGTGGCGTTTTTATACTAAGGTTCTTATCTCTTTATAGATAACAGGTTGCGATTTACACCAATCAAATCTAGCATCCTTTACACATATCTTGAACAACTTTCTCAGTGTTCCCAGTCCTTCAGATTGGAATCACATCATATATAGTGACAAGGACATTGTAATCTATCTAAGAGCTATCCTAGAAGACATCATCCGGTTGAGAGCAAAGTTTGGAGTTTTATCCAGTTAAATTTGAAAAAAAAAACATAATAAATTTGTAGACAGATTTTTGAACATGTTCCAAAAATGTGATGAGCGCATTTGTCAAATGCGACCAAAACATTTGCCAAATGCGCCAATATGAAAAAAAATAAAATAAAATTTGTCCGTCTTAAGGGATTAGGTCTCGTCCAAACCAGTGAATAAAAGAAGTGAGAAGCCACCGCTTTCAATCCTTCTCCCAACCCGCTGCTCTCTGCAATTTCTTCCCTCTCTTTTTTTTTTTTTTTTCTGAAACGATAGAAATTCCATTGATTTTGGAAAATAAGACTGTACAATTTTATTGCCAATGAAGGCAATATAATCTCCTTGGTCTTACATTAATGCCAAGGAGGAGAATGGGGTAGTGGTCAAAAACCACTATCTCACTTGTTACAATACTAACAATTAGTCTGAGACTAGAGTCTATGAAAACACGTCCTAAAAACGATTACAAAAAGATTGCCAAAAGGATTGATGTTGAGAAATATAGTGTCAATAGCTAACTTCAACTAAATGACTAAGCTTAGCCACTATATGTTGTAACATCAGTTGCAATCTTGGAATACCTGGATTATACTAATTACATAGCAGCATTCTACAAAATTCTAGAAGAGTATAGGACCAAAATAGCAATGCCAAGTCTTCATGCTAGCACTCTTCCAGTCAGCCTAATGAGAAGTGAAAGCCTTTTTTTTCCTCAATAAGAAATCACCATATTGAGAACCAAGCAAAAGAGAAGAGAAAGTAGTTTAGGAGAACCAACAAAAGAGAAAAGAAAGTAGTTTTTCCTCAATTCGCGGTAAGTTTTTCAGTACTCAACTTTATGGGTAATACCGTTGAGAACCAACAAAGGAGAAAGAGAAAGTAGTTTAGGAAATTAAGAACATGGTAAGATAGCAAGGATCAGAAGAGTGATGTTGGAATAAGAGAGGGAGGTAAGAAAAAACCTTAGGAAAAATCTAAGATATCAAGCTTCCTTAAGACAAAATAATCATACCATATACTATTTGATCTTCCATTTTGCTTGTGGATTCTTCTTTTTTTATTTTTTTTCTCTTTTTTTTTTCCTCTTTTTTTTTTTCCTTCTTTTTTTTTTCTTTTCTTTTTCCTTTCTTTCTTTTTCCTTTTTTTTCCTTTTCTTTTTTTTCCTCCTTTTTTTTTCCCCTTGTTTTTTTTTTGTCCTGTTTTTTATATTGATTTTTCCCTTTTTTTTCCTTTCTTGTTTTTTTTTTTTCCTTTTTTTTTCCAAAAGAAAAGATTACATGAGAAGTACATAAAGACTGAAATGTAACAGCAATGGGATTATATCAATGTAAAAGATTACCTGAGATGGGTATGGATGCAGGGAGTTCAAAATTGGGAGAAATCCCAATTGATTGCTTTTGAGCCATAGGGCATAACATCAGCACAATGCCGAGAGACTGCAATTCTTGCTTTTGTGTTTGCCCTCCATGCTTTTCTTTTTTACCTTCTATCTATATTTTTTGTTTTGTTTTTTTGTTTTTGTTTTTTTTTCTTTTGTTTTTTGTTGATTTTATTTTTTTTCCACTCTCATTTTTCCTCTCTTTTTTTCCTTCTCTCTTTTTTTTTTTTTGTTTTTGTTATTTTTTTTTCCAATCTCATTTTCCTCTTTTTTTTTTATTTTATACAAAGGTCTGATAGTCTTTCCTTCAAACCAAACAATCCAAAAACCGGCTAGGCCTTTGATCGCGACAAACTCAAGAATTGATGAATAGTCCAACCCCACATAGCTTCATGCGTGCCACTTGCCCGTCTGTTCCGTGAGATTACTTTGGAGTTAAATGCTCAAATCTGATTTTGACTTAGATACAAAGCCGCCAATTTTGGAACAACGCATTTAACTCCAAATACAATTATCCCATATTGCAATACTCCCTTCCACGGCGCACGAAGCAAAACACATTCCCATATTGCAATACTCCCTTCCACGGCGCACGAAGCAAACACATCTGGCTCCGTAGGACTCCACTGCAAATCTTCAACACTGAAATGAGCCTTCCGTCATCATCACTTTCATCACTTTCATCACAACTATTGTCATCAATATCCAAGACATCATCATTTATTTTGTTTGGAACCAATTGCCTTCTCTTGCTAGGCAGTGACTCTGAAATCGGGTTGCTAAATTCAATCAGTGTCTTCTTCTGATGGGTTGTCCATAGAACACAGATACTGAACGATCTCTCCCCCGCATAAAGTGCTACTGAAACTGCCAAGTGCGTCCATGTCTGCCAATGTTAAGAGTTCCTTAGCCATGCTTTTTTTTTCTTCCTAAACTTTCTCTGCGGCCTCTATCTTCCAGTCCAAACAATCAAAATTCAATCTAGCCTTCCAATGTCCTTCATAGTTCAGCTTGTTAGTCCTTGGAGTCCTTAGCCTGGTATATTTTCACCTAAAATTCCTTTGGAACAATTTAACAAACAGATTATGTGCCCTCCGTGGACACTTTATGATTCCAACATTTAGTACATTCATTCCTAGCCAAAATTTGAAAGTTCAACAATTTATAAAGCACTTCAGAGAAAACTTCCGATCAGTAACCACAAAAAAACCACAAATGTTCATCAGACATTTCCAACACATCATATCACAATTCGGAAATCCGCCCTCCATTAGACAGTAGGTGAAAGCCTTTAAAAGGTGCTAAATACTTAGTTTCCTTGACATACCTTATTGCAGCATTTGATCAACCGATATCAGGGACCCACTGAGTTTTGTGTCTTCTAAACCTATCCATTGGATTGATTCTCCATTTATTGTGGTTCTAGCTAACCAGAGCTCGGTCCTCATTAACCAAATATAGAAGAGAGGGTCAAAAATAGCTTTTATAATACTTAGTAGGTCCCAAAACTTACCCAAAAGAGAAAATGAGTTGCTCACCTGAGACTATTTTCCTTCTGCCTTTACATATTATACCATATTAGAGAAAAAGAACAAAAATAATATACATCGAGCAGCAAAAGAAAGGACCCTTGTGGAAACCAAGCTGGAAATAATTGAAATTAAAAAATACAGTTCCAAAACTTAGGAATTTATTAGACTGACCACATGGACCCGAGAAAAAAGCAGAGTTTAGCACCTGTAGGAGGAAGGAATGCTTCATTATTGCGAGAGTAGAGGCTTCACCCTTTAACTTTAGTCTTCAAGAGAAGAGAAGATGAGAGGGGCATGCTTGCGGTTGACATGTGGCGATCCAAATCTTCTGTCCACATAACCGCAGCTGCGGTGTGGATGACCGCCGCTGCAGTTTTACATTCCTTATCCCCTCTGTTTTTGTTGCTCCTCCTTCACAATTTCCCTAATATACTGGGAATTCTTGATAATATAAAATTTTGTGGACTATAGAAACCTACACCAAAAGTAAACATGCAATAAGATTAAAAAGAAATGGAAAAAATTGAGAGAACAAAAGCGCTTTGTATTAAAACATGATAGAGAAATAGCTTATATTTTAAGAAAGAAGAGCGAACTCTTTGAAAGTATCTTGGTATTCTTGCCATTCCAACAAGGCTAAGTCTACCACTTCCTTGGCTGATTTAGTTATCTTTTCAAAGAGCCAGAGATTCCTTGTTTTCCATAACATCCAAATGATGTAAACGGAAAGGTTGATCCTGTCAATACTAATTGAGTTTTTTCCCATTGAGCTTAATGCTTCCCACCAATGTCGAAAACAGGATTGCTGCAAACGTAAACCATCCCAGGAAACTGGAGAGTGTCTCCACACCATCACCGCTCTCTCACAAGTAAACAGGACATGTTCTAAGGTTTCTTCTTGCATTCCACACATGTCACATTTTGAAGTTTTCCCGTCTCATTTTGAAGTTTTCCCTTCTGCAATTTTGTTTGGGCCACCAATCCATCTCCCTCCTTGGCGAATTTCTACCGGAAGCAAGCACTGGATTGTTTGAAATTTTTGTGAGCTGTTAGGGTTGGTTTCACATTTCATTTGTCGTCGTCATTGTTGCCGCCATTGCCGCTTGCATTGCCGGAGTTGTGGAGGACGCGGGCCATTTCCGGTCGACTGCAATTTTGTAAGACAATTTTTTTGGCCATTTCTTGAATTTTGTTTGCATTTTTTATTCCCATTTATGGGTTTTTTTTTTCTTCTTTTGCATCTTTCCGTCCCATTTTCGGAACTTTGTGTGTATTTCGCTGGAATTTTATTTCCCTCCTGGAGTGAACTTTCTAAATTTATGAATTTTTTTGCGCCCATTTCTGAATTTTAGGCGTGCCTTGTCTAGTACCATTTAGTCCCTGCCTACGGATTTTTTTTGTGCATTTGTTCTGAATTTGTCTTATACCCCTATACTGATTTTCTTTGCATTTTGCTTTGGTTGCAAGGCCCATTTGAGGACCATTTCTGCTGCTGCCGCTGCCGGTGCAAGCGCCGCCGGCCGAGTGACGAAGTAAGAAGAACAGAGTTCGACAGAAATGGTAAGCATAACTTTCTGTGAAATTTTGTGCGATTTTTGTTTGCCATTTCTGGAGTTTTCTATGAATTTGGTCGTCCCATATCTGGATTGGAATGTGCATTTGTTGGTATGATTTTTGGAGTTTTTTTTCGCATCCATTCCTGGAATTTTGTTTGCCCTTTTCGTCATCCAATCTCTTGATTTTTTTTAGCATTTGTTGGTATCATTTCTGGAAATTTAGGGTAGCAATTTTTCTGGCAATTTTTTGTATCCATGGGCTGGAATTTTCCCTGATTTGTTTGACCTCCCTGAATTGGAAGATGGTGCGAATTTTGTTTGCCCTTTTCTGGATTTTATTGTGCAATTGGTCATCCAACTTCTTGAATTTTGTGTGCATCTCATTTCTGGAATTGTTTTTTGGCATATTTTCTGGAATTTTTCTTTCCATCCTGCCGCTGCTTTTCTTCCGTGGACTGAAATTTTGTGCGATTTCTTTATTGTATTGTGCATTTGGCCGTCCAATTTCTTGAAAATTTTGTGCATATGTTGGGATAATTTGTTAAAATATTTTTTGGATTTTTTCTGGAAATTTTTTAGTCATCCTTTGGTTGAAATTTTCTCTGAATTGTTTGGTTTCCTGGGACTGATTTGTTTGGCATTTTGGTTTTGTTGCAAGCCCCATTTCTGGACTGATTATTTTGGCCTCCCTGGATTGAAATTTTGTGCTGCCTTTTGTTTGCCTATTTCAAGATTTTTTTGTGCATTTGTTCGTCCCATTTTTGGAAATTTTTTTTGGCATTGTTTTTGGAATTTGTTCCCTGATCCCTGGCGTTTAATTTTTTCTGAAATTTTGTTCCTCCTGGACTGATTATTTTGGCATTTTGGTTTTGTTGCAACCTCTGGGCCTTTTCCATCTCCCTGCTGCAGCCCATTTAGACTGCTGTTGTTGCGCCGGCTGAGTGATGAAGCAAGTGCTATTTTCGACTGCAATTTGTAATCCCCACTTCTGCAATTTGAATTTGTATGAGGTAGCCGACTGACTGAAATCTTGTGGCTGGGTGGACGGAGATAGGCGGACTGCTTGTGTTTAGGGTTTAGGGTTTTTCCTTTTGTTTTAATTCTACTGCTTGTGGCTGGTATTCATGGCTTTTGTATTAGGATAGTGCAGGAAAGTTGATGTTCTTTGTTTTGCATCTCCAATCTTATCATTATTGATGGTGCTTGTGTAGACGATACTATTAGTACTATGCATTGATTTTGTGGCCAAATTGGATGTAAATTTTGTGGAATGCATTTTTTAAAGGATAAATATATACGTGGAATGCATATATTTTATTGCTTTTAATTATAACCAAAATATTTTTTAATTTTCTCTCACGTTTGTACAACCATAATAGAAACCATAGAACCTTAAATAGGTTAGAATGATGATAGAGCAAAATGGACGTGAAAAAAATAAATATCAATGTAACCTAGCTCAGGGCTTCCAAGTGTGATTGCAAGAAGGAAGATGTACATTTTATTCAAAATACGACTCTTAGTTATCATTCGTACGTAAGAGAGTTTGACATCCTAAACCTAAAAGTTGGCACATTATTATAATGTTGGTTGTCCACTTTGATAGTAATAGAAACAAATGCATTCATGTGGTTATAGTTTAGCCTCTTGTTAAACATATATATCCCTCATATATAAATAAACAAAAAGTGTTTTCATAATTCAAAACTCTACCACATTAATCAAATTTTATGTATTTAAATTTCTTTGGGTTGCAATATATTGTAATGCACCTTAAACCATACACACTAAATTCTAAACCTTAAATCCTAAATCCTACACCTACACCCTAAACCCTAACCCTGATGTTCACGTACAATATATGGTAATGTAAGAATTGTAATCATATTATTATTAATTTTATTGTTATTATTATTATTACATATGTAACTACGTATCATATAATAATTTATACATATATATTTATCTTTTAAATATAAATGACTAAAAAGTGCATTCAAAACCTAAAACCTAATAATTTATACATATATATTTATCCTTCATATATAAATACACAAAGAGTATCGACAAACCTAAAACCCTATTTATATTAACTCTTAATATTATTATCACTTTTTTATTATTATTATTCTTGTCTCCTACTATTATTACTACCGTAATTATTAACTCTTATTATTAATTATTACTATAATAATTATAATAATAATAATATTATTATACTTAAAATATTAAATTAATATTATTATATTATTATAATTAATAATATTATAAAAGGCAACCTGGGCGCGTGCAATGACCAAAGGCACCCATTTAGGCGCATTTGATAAATGCGTCTAAACCCGAACTCACAATTCGGGTCTTTTTTAGACTCATTTGCCAAATGCGCCCATCACATTCTTGGAACATGTTCAAAAACCCACCTACAAATTTACTATATATTTTTTTTCAATTTTAACTGGGAAAAAACTCCAAGGTTCGCTGGATGTTCATTTCCCCGTGTCTGTGGTGTGGAAAACATGGTTGATCATAGTCTTAAAAAACAAGCAAGTTCACCAGCTCATGATGCCTTATGGAATTCTAACTTCCCGCCAATGGTTAAGAACTTTAGCCAGAGATGATCAGCGTTTTTACAATTTAAAAAAGTGTTTTTATATTTTTTAAAATAATAATTATAAAATAAAAAATATATTAGAAAGCGTATTTAAAACAAAAATGAGTTTGAAAAGGTAAACCATACAGGCCCAATCTTTTGAAACAGCGCTATCAATAGAACTTAACAATTTGTCCCGGAGAATCATTAAAAAAAAATGAAAAATGAAAACAGGCATGTCCCATTTTAGTTTTTTGATTGGATATATTTTTCTGCTGTATCAACCAAAACTTCCTGCAATCGCAATGCCGTCTTAATGGACCTAACATTGGGTAAATCTCTGATAGGATGACCATCTTAATACATAGGCAGGATTTAATCAAGAATGCGAAGGCAAAATTTTGAGGCAAGCAAATATCCCCTAACTGAATTTCACTTCAGGATTTACAACTATGCTAAACTGAGGTACATAAACTCCAAAGGAAGTAGTACTTTACAATGTAAACAGTTTAGAAGACTCCAAAGAACTATTTGGAGCATGTCAGATAGCATAGGTCCTCCAATCTCGATTTTGAGGCGCTGGTAAAGGGGAAAGTTCTGAATTTGCCATTACTGGAACAAGTCAACATTAGAAGCTCCGAGCTTACCGAAGTCTGCAGTAAGGAACAAAGAAGAATTAAATTCCTTTCCAAGTGGATTCCCATTTCCAGACTTCGAAATAGCACTTTGAATCATAATACTGTAGTAGGTTTTGGATAAAAAAATCCTAATCAAGCAAATAGAAAAAAAGAAAGGCACTCAACGGTTGTAGAGAGGCTGCATCAAAGTTTAGCTTGCTCTATGTTTAATATGAGGGAATCCAAAACAAAAATTCTGACCAAAAAGACAATTCTGAAAATGAATGTTGTTATTGACTTAAACAATTAAGAAGCAAAAACATTTGACTCAAGTTTGCACCAAGTCGTGAGGATTGAGAGATAAATGTATGGTGGTAACTTAATGTAAGGCAAGTCTCACAGAACCAAAAAAGCCTCTAGCATCATTTGGCTTTCCTCCATGTTTCTCTTTTTTCTTTGGTCTTGTACAATTTGTCCTGTATGCTGTCTATCAACTTCAAAAGCAAGTTTAAGAAAGGAGCAAATACCTCGCAATGCATTTCTTTGTCACTGCAGCTCCATAAATTGGAAGGAGCACAATCAACATATTGACACCAGGTGCAATACTTGTTTGCATTTGTACCATGAATAACTGCTACAGTTAATCCAGAAAGACTACATGAAGAAGAAAACAGAAAGATGTAATGTAACTATAGTAGTAAATCAATAAATAGATGGCATGCAGTATGATGAAAACCTAGACAAACTCACAGAAGACTGAAGATGATGAAAAAAATACTCCTCATAAGAGGCTTGTCCAACTTTTGCCTGGTTCTGAAAGCTTGTTTAACACCATAGTCAAATAAACCTCCTTTACTTTGAGCAACTTTCCCTATAAGAGGTTTGAAAAGCACCACAAATCCAAGAAGAAAGCCAGATAAGAATCCTCCAATGTTTGAAAAGTTGTTAACATATGGTGCCAACCCAAGAATGACATTAATTGTCGAGATCAGCAGAAATGTCACCAGAGCAGTAAGCTGCAAGCACGAAAGTGACTGGGTCAGTACACATGATACTTAAATCTGAATATTAGTCAGTACACATGAAACTTAAATCTGAACATTATGAATCATTAAGACAAAAAATAAAAAACCTTCTTCGTGTAAATTTTCCAATTCCTTATCAGAGCAGATAGTGTTGTGCCAAGCAATCCAAATAATGCTGCAGATGATGTAATTGATGGCCTATCATAGATAAAAATAGCAGCAACCAAACTGCCCGTAATAGCTGAGATAAAATAGATGATTCCAATCCTTACTGCATAACAAAGTGCAATAGAGGGTAACACAAACTAGTAAATTCTTGGTGAAAACTCTAACTCATAATCATCAATGAAATCTTACATGGACCAAACTCTTGTTCCAAGTGAATTCCAACAAAGATAATACTGGACAGGTTGACAATGAGATGGAAGACCCCTGCATGCAGCCATGTGCTTGCAAAAAGACGCCAGAATTGATGATGCCCTGTTATAAGTTTCTTTTTAAGAGCTCCCATCTTGTCAAGTCTACATGATGAGAAAGGCAATCCAGGAATTAGATATTGGAGACAGCCAAATAGAGGGTCACATTGTCAATTAAGAACCTTTGTCTTGTTTAATTAACAGATTCATTCTCATATTATTAACTCTAAGAGCTCACCAATGAACTAAGAGTTGTTGCTAGCAAGGAAAGAAAAGTTTGATTAACATGATTTGTGACATGTAAAAAGACCAGAATTGATGATGCCCCATTATAAGTGTCTTTTTAAGAGCTCCCATGTTGTCAATTCTACACCATGAGAAAGGCAATCTAGGAATTAGCTTTTCGAGACAGCCAGAAAGAGGGTCACATTGTCAATCAAGAACCTTTGTCTTGTTCAATTGTCAGATTCATTCTCATATAATAAACTCTAAGAGCTCACCAATGAACTAAGTGTTGTTGCTAGCTAAGAAAGAAAAGTTTGCTTAACATTATTTGTGACATGTAGTGTTAATCTAAGGTTGACATTGTCAAAACATGATGAATATATTCGGCAGACAAAATGGCACACAGAACCAGCATTGCCTTTCAACATATAAGGTGCAAGTAAAACCAAAAAACATATTTTCTTCTTTCAAAATGTCACTTGTTTGTCAGGGAAAGATAAGCAGTTCTAATTTATCAGGCAACATTATGTAGTATCTATTCACCAGAAAAGTTGAAAACAAAAAAGAAGAAATGAAAGTATACAACAAATCTTCAAATTAAGTAACTGAACAATTGCAATTGAGAGAAGATTAATAGGTATAATCTCAATCTTAAAATGAAAGATTTGATAAAGCAAATAAGTGACTCAACTCTATGCCATGGATAATCCTTCTAGATCAAAACATAGAACTTTGGATATTCTTCAGAATAGTCCAAGTTAACAAAGTACAAGGGACATCTTTAAATGCATTAGATCTTTGCATTAAAGAACAAGCAGTAATAAATATATTTGATCAGTTAGTTGGACAGAGCCAGAAACAACATACACAAAACAAATATACATTTCTTCGTGGGTAGCGAACTCCAATTATGTGTTTCGGGCTTCTCATTCTTTGTTACATATACAAATAAAATTTTGTCGTTTGATTCTACTGGTTGCGACAAATGATTAGTATCAATTAAAAAAATTATGGGGTGCATCTATTGCCACATTATTAATATTAAAAATGTTTGCTTCTATATGAATCACAAGTCTTTCAGATTTTCTAGGATACCAGAAGACACAAAGGAGAAACATCTATCTGTGAAGCATGGCACCAGTTTCTATTTGGTGTTAGTCTCTATGATGGGAATCAGAATTCACAAGTTCTCTCACGCATTATACATGCAATTGTTTACTTTTATTTATTTCATTATTTTATGCTTCCTCATCTATTCCCGCGGTCAAACAGTAATGGAGGGTATGCAGAAGAACAAAAATACAATCTCAATGAAGAATGGCTTCAGAGCAAGCCCAAATAGCATATGGCATTCAAGTAACTGTTTTTACCCCATCAGATATCCATATAATCAAAAAAAAAAAAAATTAAAAAAATCACCAAATGGAGAAATTTCTATTCTACAAAGCGCCATTGATTTGTATGAAATCCTTTGTTCTCGAAACAAACCCTTAACTTTGAGGAATCAAACAGAAAGATTTTAAACTAGAACAAGAATGCATTCGAAGTTTATGGCATCTTTGGCTTCACTTATCTAATTGTCATTTCTTAAGAGGAGTTTACGTCAATAAATTAGGCAGTTAGTGGAGCATTGGTTTTCTTGGAAGAGACAGATAAGAATCTAAATGAAATATCAGTGTAAAAATAAATGAAATTTAAAAAACAGAGTTAAGTTGATAAAAGAAATGTAAGAAATAAAATCAAACTTAAGAATTTAAAAAAAAAATGCTAAGGAACACACAAAAAAAAAAAAAACCTCAAAACAAACACAAGCCCCACAAAGCTTGACAAATTCAGAGCCTGATTTCCAATCCAACATCAAAATTCCACCACTCATCGATACACTTTAGCACATCCATACAACAGAACCACAAAAATTAGAGGGACTACAGAAGAAAGAAAAGATATTTCCCCAAATTTGAAACGTGATGCAATCGTTCAATCAACAACGAAAAAATGTACTAGTTGCGGATCAATTAACATCTTCAAAGTCAATCATATATTAAACAATAATTCACCAAAAATAGAAAATAAATCAACATGATTTGCCTAGAAAATTAATGAACAACTCAACAATTGGAGCAACAAGACTTGCGTAGAGGCGGATGGACCGAGAAAAGGGTTTTCAGAGAGGGGCTGAAAAGAAAATCTTCCAAGGCGTTTCAGGGAGCATTGCCCATGAGAATTGCGCCAGCAATTATTAACAGCCATGGTGGCCACAAACACCACCAAAAGAAGCATCACAAGAAGGGAGATGACCCAAGTGTTTTCCCTTCTTTGCCTAATCGGTTTTGAGAAGGGAAAGGGAGTTCTCTCTTCTTTCATTAATTCTTCACCTGCCCAATCCAAGGAGAATCGTGGTTGCTGCGGCGGCGGCACTGGTGGTTGGGCTGATGCCGGTGATCGGTTGACTTCATTGGTGGCGGTGTGATGTTTGTGAATGATTTCTGAATCCATAAATGGAGAAAATGCAAGTGGGTTAAGCTAAAAAATCACCGGTTAGTGAAACTAAATTCAGAAACGGGGAATTCAGGTGGGATTGCGGAAATGAGAACTGGGTGGATGTGGTGGAGAAGGGGGAGGGGGAATATGTAGCTTGAAACTGTAGCAGGATTTCTATGTGTTTATTCAATTAGGAGCTCGTTTAAGTTGGATTTTGCACATTTTTCTGCGTGTCTTCACAGCATTTTTGTGTGTGAGTCTGATTTTGCTGCCTTTTGGGTTGGTTTGTGCGTGTGAAAGAGAGAGAGGTCAGGAAGACAAAGAGACGGTTCAGGTCTTGGCGGGAAAGTTTTCCCTTCTCTTCCCACTTCGTTTCTGGATTGGTTAGCAAATTACATTAGTTACCCACGTATTTCCTCAAATAGTATAAAATCTCGTGCATTTGTGCATGTGGGTGTATTGTTTTTTTTTCATACTTTTATATCAGTTATTATAAAAAAATTATTATGAAAAATGACTATGAATATCATTACTTAATAATTATAATTCAAATAAATTTTTGTCATCTAAAATAAATTCTAATGAAGGCGTAATCCGCAATTCGATCTGGCAAGCACAATCCACAAAGTTATGAACAATTCGATCCACAAACACCTACAAAATAGATTTTAAAGTGATTTTTCAGGGTAAAAACTCTTATGCCTAAATTAGAGTGCTTTTGCTAGTCTTCATGCTGAATAGCATAATTACAGAAAAATTAGGATTTTTTTCCTCCCTTTTATCTGGCGGCTCAATTAAGTATATATATCTTACCTCTACGATTAGCAAGACACGTTGTAATGGTTGATCACATATTCTAATGTACTTCCTTAAATACCGTATGCCACTAACCATTTATAGATAAGTATCGGTTGCCAAGTTCTCACATTACTTGTGTGGTCCGAGATCTTACGTGATCAGTATGGTTTAAGTGTGGCCCAAGTTCCTATATTTTTAGGTCATAAATTGAGACCTGATATGCAAGACAATAGTTATTGGGCTCTAAACCAAGGCTAGGCTAAGATCCGGCATGCATCTAAAGATCTGAACGCTAAACCGAGATCTGACATACATCCCAAGTCCCCCAGACCTCGGTGTGATTGGTCAGGTCAAGGTCTCACTTTTGATAGGGTTTCAAGGGTCAAAAGAAAGGGTTTAGACCTTATAATGAAGTATGTCACATTTGCCACCTAAGAGTCCAAATCACATTAAATGCGACTGATACGCCTCGTTCTTTGATGCCAGAACATTAAATGGTACGAGGCTTGAGGATCTTTTGAAAAGACAACTAAGAACAAAAAAAAAATTCTATAAAAGGCACCCAAGCATCATTTGCAGTTACCTTTTGGCAAATTCACTTCTCTCTACTACCTCTCGAAGTAATTCTTTCTATTCATGCTTTTTTGCTTTTTCAGCAATCGTCCCATCCGTCTAGCGAGCAGCCGCGTAGTGCAATGTCTATCTCCTCTGTCCAATCTTCTATTTCCAGCGAAATTCGAACCTTTGGTGCAACTTTCAGTCTTAATCGACTACAAAAGTATGTCTTCCTCTAGTTCTTTATCTGAGGGATTTTCAAGATGGGGTGACAGATCTCTTTCCCTGGTCGGCAAGGAGGAAGAATTTAGTGTAATAGGCTCATTTGGCCATGGGGAGAGTATTGTGCAAGAAGTAAAACAGGTTAGTAGGGAAAGGGTTGGGAAAAGAAAACAAAAAATGATAGTTTTAAGTTCAGAAGAGGGAGAATTTCATTGCAAGGGTTTTAAACACTTACCCAGAAAAGTTCACTCCCATAGATGAAGCCCTGACCTCAGTCTTAGGGGAAGCTGAAATCAGGAACCTTATGAAGAAGTACTATATTCCTAACGAGTATGGAGTTAGAGCTACGGGATCAAACTGGAGGGTCTGTCGACCTCCAGTAAGATATTGCGTCGTGTATGAAGAACAATTGAAGGCAAAGTTGAAGTTTCCCCTATGTAGGTTGATGACCAAGGTCCTAAGATATTATGGGATAGCCTTGGCCTAACTGGTACCCAACTTGGTTAGAACTATAATTGGGTTTGAAATTTTATGCTTAGAGGGTCAAATCAAAAGCTCGGTCAACCTTTTTAGATATTTTTATTATATGAAGAAATCGGTGGGTTCAATGAGATACATTGCCTTTTTCCTGAGGTCCAGGTGTAAAATAATAAAGGCCTCAAACCACCATAATTAAAAGAGTAGGTTCTTTTTTGTGAAGTGAGAGCCATGTGGGGGTAAAGATAGAATGGCCCTATGAGGATGCCAATGATTACTATAGGAATCTAAAGAGGCATAACCCTAAAAGTTGGGCATATATTGAGCTTCGAGAAAAAAAAAAAGAGAAATACACTAAAGAGAAGTTAGTGAAATACAACTTAAATCCAGCAGTAGTAGAGACTGGACTCGAACCTCAAGGCCTATTTGGAAAAAGAAAAACAAAGGGTAGGGTTGTTGTGCCTTGTAATGATTTATATGTAACCTGTTGATGTTTTCGACTAACTAAAATTCCATTTTACAGTTGTGAACTTCATCGCATCAGTGTCAAATAAAAAGAGCACCTCTCAGAAAGGTGCAAATGATGTAGAGGGAAAGAAAGGGACTCCTTCAGCTGCAAAGCCCTTGGTGATTGAGCTTTCCAAAAAGAAGGCCAACAAAATGAGCACTGAGGTGGAAGCAACCACCAAGAGCAAGGGAGTCAAGATGGCTGGCACCAAGAAGAAAACCAGCCAGAAGGTTGCTGAGGTTAGCACCTTGAAGGCAGCCTTCTTCTTCAATCTTCCAGGGGAATATTCCCCAAGGTTGGTGGTCCAAGGCATGGAGGAACAGTAGAAAAAAATAGAAGACATGCCCTTCTTGGACCTGAACAACATCTTGGTTGCTGCAATTGCTCAGGTTAAGTATTGTGAACCTTTATGTGTTTTTCTTCTATGTATTAAGAGGGACTAGGCCTAATGTAGTGTTGGCACATGTGGATTTGACAAGCCATGCTTCTATGGGTGGAGTATGCATTAAGAATGGCCTGAAGTCGGCTCCTAATGATAAGAATCCTGTCAAGAAGATGTTGAAAGAACTGGAGCTACTAACTCAACAAGGTAAAAAATAGAGCGACCAGTATAAAAAGAAAAAGGCTATGTTGGACATGTATCTACAAGATAGAGTTAGATATGCAAAGCAAAAAAGGAAAATTGTAAAATTTTTCATGTACCACATTTTTTGACGAAAAATAAATGGTAATGAGAATTCCTCACCCCTTAGGGTGTTCAAGATCTCAATTTTTATATAATGATGATTTTACTCTTTCACCTCGTAAGATGTTCAAGATCTCTTCACTCATGGGATGTTTGAGAATACGCAACTTAAAGTAGTTGAATTGAGATTACATGTAATTTTCTCGATTTATACTAAAGTAAGATAGCTCAACTATCTTGAACCGAGTTTAAGGTGACTTATACCCTTTCACTTGATTTATAAATGATCAAAAGTGCAAAAATGAATAAATAAATATAAAGGTATGAGAATATTTTATTGAATTGCTGAGAATTAAACATAAAAGCTTTTTAGATTATTGACATGCCACACTCGGTGTAACAAATCTCCTTCAATAGCTGCTAAGCAGTAACTCCCAATTCTAGATGCATCAATTATTCTATAGGAACCCTCCCAATAGGCTTTTAGCTTGTCAAGTTTTTGAGCCCTACTCACCTCATTTTTGTTTTGAGCCCTACTCACCTCATTTTTGTGAAGGACGAGGTCCCCTAGCTTAAACTTATTGACCTTAACTCTCTCATTGTAGTACTTTGCCATGGTCTACTTATACTGTGCCTATTTAATCGAGGTCAGATCTCTATGCTTTTCTAATAGATCCAGATTCAATCGCATCTCCTCTTCGTTGGCCGTTATATTGAAAGCTACAAGCTTGGGACTCGGGATCCCAATTTCTGCCAAGATGACGATCTTGGATCCACACACCAGGTTATGAGCCTCTTTCGTGGCTATCTTAGGTGTGGTCCGATAAGCCTAGAGAACATTTGGAAGGTTTTCCACCTAATCTCCTTTGGCTTTATCTAGCTGAGATTTGAGTCCTTACAGCAATGTACAATTTGTGACCTCGATTGACAATTAGCCTGAGAGTGTGCAACCAAGGTGAAATTCTACTTGATCATAAGCTCTTCGCACCAGGATCAAAATGGATCGTCCTCAAATTGCTTCCCATTATCTGAGACAATGATATGAGGGATGCTAAATTTACAGACGATCTTCTCCACACAAACTTCAATACATTCTTCCCCATTATAATAGCTAAGGGTTCAACATCTACCCATTTGGTAAAATAGTCAATTGCCACTATCAAGAACTTCAAATGACCAGGGGCTTCAGGGAATGGTCCAAGAATATCAATCCTCCACTACATGAAAAGGCATGAACTCTGAATGTTGATCAACTCCATCTGAGGTCTCCTGACTATTGGGTCATGAATCCAGTACTTTACGCATTTCTACACAAAGTCGTGGGCATGGTAAGCCAATAGTATCCTCATCGCATAATCTTTTTGGCCAACATGCATGGTCCTACATGACCTCCGTAGGACCCAAGATGCATCTTTTTAAGTATATAATAGGCTTGTTAGTGTCCCACACATCTCAACAACAGTTAGATATAAGAACATTTGTAAAGGATGCCATCCCTTTACCTTACCTTTCATGTTTCATTCTTATCCTTCGATAACTCTCCACTCTGCAAGTATCTCCATATGAGAGTTATCCAATTATTTCTTCCCTCTTCAATAACCGTGGTGGCCTTTTCTTCTGTGCTTTGACAAATGATTACCTCGACTAGAACCTTTTGTTCAGATGGGGAAATGCAGAGAACGCCAACTTACTTAGGCATCAACCCTTTTATTTTAGACCTCGGGATTTGTTTGATGTCAAAACTATGAAAATTGTGACTAAGTTTTCGTACTTTGTCCAAGTACCACTTTATCTAAAACTTTTTGGTTTCATAGGCACCTCAGACTTGGTTCACTACCACCTGAGAATCATTGTATACTTATACATCATGGATTTATCCTCCCAGTTAGTTTAAGACCTATGATCAAAGTTACATACTAGACTTTATTGTTGGTTTCCTTGAAGTCGAACCGTAATGCATAGGTGACCTCAACACCTTCAAGGTTTCGGAGCACCAAGCCATCTTTGCTACCCTTCTCATTTGAAACTCCATCAACATACAAGATCCACGCTTCCGAGTCATCGCCTTTTTCTTACTTAGGTTCGGGCAAAATGGGGTGATCAACGCTAGATATCTCCTTGGTGCGCATCACAACTATGACATCCCCCAAAACTTGCGCCTTGATAGCTACTCAAGGTTGATAATATATATCATGTTCCTCATGTTTAGTAGCCCATGTTGCCAACCTCCTCGAAAGTTCAGGTTTAGACAGTATTTGTTTGTTGGATTGGTCAGTTAAGACATATATAGGATGAGCTTGGAAATAAGGTCGTGACCTTCTAGTAGCATGAACAAGTGCCAAGATCAACTTCTCCACAAAAAGATACCTCGTCTTGACCTTTCACAGGGCACAGTTGACATAATACACAGGCTTTTGTACGCGGTCCTTATCTAGGACCAACACTGCACTAACAGCATTATCTAAGGCTACTAAGTATAATGATAAGATTTTCCCTAGTTTTGGAAATATCAGTGATGGCAAACTTGCCAAGTGTGTTTTCGGTTCCTAGAAAACTTTTTTGCAATTTTCAGTCCACTTGAAATTTTTAACTTCTCGCAACACTTGGAAGAATGGAATATGCCGATCTGCCAAGCGAGAGAGAAATCTATTCAAAATTGCTAGAGATCTTGTCAACTTCTGTACATCTTTCACTATTCATGAATATACCATCTTGAAAATAGCTTTTACTTTCTCAGAGTTAGCTTCAATTCCCCGCCTAGAGACCATGTACCCTAAGAATTTACTGTCTTATCCCAAAAGTGCATTTTTTAGGGTTCAGACACATAACTGTCTTCACCAAGGTTTGTAAGGTCTCTTCCAAGTCGGCTACAACATCTTTGACCTTTTTGCACTTTATTACCATATCATCAACATAAACGTCTATGTTTTTGCCAATTTGATTAGAGAAGACTCGGTTGACCAACCGCTGGTATGTTGTTCTAGCATTTTTTTAACCCGAATGGCTTCTTCTCACAGCAAAAGATTCCCATCTCGCTAATGAAAATAGTTTTCTCAGCATCTTCTTCATCCATTAAGATTTGATGGTAGCTCTTGTAAGAATCAAGAAACATAAGAATCTCATATCTTGATATAACCTAGACCTTCTAATCAATTCATTGATAGAGGGTAACAGTTCTTAGAACAATACCAGTTGAGGCCATTGTAGTCAACACATATTCGCCAGCTATTATCAGGTTTTCTTACTAACATTGGATTGGACAGTCATGTCAGATAAAAGACTTCTTTGATGATGTCATATTGCAACAATTTTTTCACCTCTTTATTGATGACCTTATTCCTCTCAGGAGTCAATGTCCTTTTTTTTTCATTATTATTATTGGCTTGGTTTTATTCTCTAATCAATATTAAATTTGTGTGTTACCAAAGAAGACGAAGCATGTTTTCTGTACTCTAAGCTAAGACTTCCTTGAACTGCGGCAAAAGACTAATTATTTTATCGTTCACCTTGGCAAGTAGTGATGCTCCGACTTTAACTGTACTGTCCAGGTGATTATCATCGATCACGACATCTTGTACTTCATTCGTGATCTCTGGTGTTTCTATTTGTTATCTTGCAGTGACAATGTCTTGGGTTTCTCCAGGTGTGACCCTAGGATTTCCAACTAAGTCTCCGTATTCCCGATGTGCAGCCTTAGGATTTTCTTAGAGATCTCAGTGTTCCCAGGGTATGACCTCAGGATTTCCAAGAAATGTAAGTCTCTCACCCCTATTTTCTAGGAGTACTCCCCGAGATATAGTCTCTGAGCTTAATTTTGGTGCACTTGGGGTTTGAATAGCATAGATGGCTTTCATCACAATGCCTTTACCTTTCAATGCAATACGCATCCATTCTCTTGCAGTGTATTGGTCACTCCGTACAGATGTTACCTCATGCTCTGTCGGGAACTTCATAGCTAGATGGTAGGGTGACCATATGACTTTAGCCTTATTCATCCATGACTTTCCAATGATAGCATTAAAAGGAGAAGGTGCATTCACAACATAAAAATCCAGCATGATTGTTTTATCTTTGGGGTAATCCCCCATCGTCACTACCAACGTGATTATTCCCACTAGATAGACAATTTCATGAGCAAATGTCACTAATGTCATACTTGAGGATCTCAAAGCACCGAAGTCAATTCCCAGTTTACGAAAAAATTTTATATACAAGACATCTACAGCACTGCCATCATCTACATACACCCTTCTACACCTCCTTGTTGGCAATTATAGATTTAATCACCAGGGCATCATTATGTGGGCTAATGTTTGGGATCACATCCTCCTTAGAGAAAGTAATAACCTCAAATGGTTTGAAACGCTTATGGACAGGTTCCTGGGGTAGAATTTTCATCTTATTGGTCTTTATGGCAGATTAGGACTACCCCTCCGAATATTCCCCAAATATAGTGTGGATGACGCCAGTAATCATGAGGGGAATGTTGAGGTGGCTGCAATTGTAAGGAATTGCCCTAATACTATTGATATGGCTGGTTCATAGGGGGATCCTATCTTGGCCTATAGTCCATCCAATTTGTAGGCACACCTTATCTGCCTTGGCCTTGTCCACCATCTCGTCCACGAGTGTGGTAGTCACTTCTCCAGCCTCCCAACTTAGGTTGGGCCTCATCAAAGTGCGGGTGCCACATCTGAATGTACTACTTCAACATCCCATTCTAAATACAGTCCTCAATTTCTTCATTTAAATCTTTGCAATCTTTAGTATCATACACATGATCATTGTAAAAAGCGCCCCACAAGTGTCGAGATCACTTATGTGGTACCGTAATCAATAGAACAAGAGGTTTAAGGAGATTACTGTGTATAGATAAAATCTTGGTATGACTTTTTATAAGTGGAGTGAGATTTTTATCTTGAATCCGAGGTTCTAAATGACCTCGGTTGTAGTCCAATCTATCAAAAGCACTCTTCTAACCTCATTTTCCTTTAGTATCCTACTAGTGCTTTCTTTCATTCTTCTCATTTTCTCTTTTCTTTCTGTTGTCTTCATTTCCTTTTGTGTCACTTTTCACCATCTAGCATAAAACTTGTACATCAGTGGGTATGTTTTGAGTCAATTTTCTATAGAATGATTCGGGGTTTAGACTATTCATAAAGGCCGAAATTACCAACTAATCAGTTCGATCAGCCGCTTGCAGACTTTCGTCATTGAACCTCTCCAGATACAATTTAAGGGATTCATCATTCCCTTATTTGAGGTTCATCAAATCGAAAATAGTCTTGTGAAACTTCTTCATTTGAAAGAAGCAGGTGTGGAAAAGTTATGCCAACTACCAAAAGACGAGACGCTACCTTAGGGGAGGCCATCTATTCATACTCAGGTCTTTCCACTAAGATAAATAGGAAATGTCTTACACATTAATTCCATTGGAGCTTTTTTGAACTTCATTACATATTTGAACGGTGACAAGAAGTCTAGAGGGTTTGAGTCCTTATCATAAGCTAGGATTCCATCACGTAGTTTGAATCCTACATATGTAAGATATTGTATGATATGAGGTGTGAAGGGAGATGATGCATCACCTTCATCATAAGACCCTAACAGGTCTTGAATTTCATCTGCCATTCTTTTACTGATATGAAAGAGTTCTTGGATTCGAGGCCTCTTCATGCCATTTCGGGCCCCAACCCCAAAACAACCATCTTGGTAATTGTCGCGGGCGTGAGAGGCTGACTGCTCTTTCCAATTGTCACTTTTCTTCCGACGTGTGTGACCAAGATAATCATGCCCCTACTCACTCTCAGAGGGCCTTTTATTATATCTGACTCTTCAAAATTCTTCAAACAATGCACGATTTTGTTCCATAAAAGCCCTTTCATCATTGTCATATTGTTTATATGTCTGCGAGTCAACATGATTTGAAGTTGTACGACTTGGTGGCTAGAGGATCGTTCAGATCTCTCTAACATGTCCTTCAAACGTGGATTACCTTCACCAGTAGCACCGAAACGATCAAGCCTTTCTTCCCTCCGGCTTGCACTACAAGTTTGTTTGCGACCACGAGAACGAGTGTTTACCATTTTCAATACTGGAAAAGAAATATGCAAATATACCTTTCAGGAAAGAAATTTAGAAATCTTATTTCCCACAAACTGCGCTGATTGATGAAGGTGTAATCCGCAATTCAATCCGACAAGCATGATCCACAAGGCTATGAACAATTCGATCTATAAACACCTACAAAATAGATTCCAAAATAGTTCTTCGGGGTAGAAACTCCGATGCCTAAATTAGAGAGTGTTTTTGCTAGTCTCCATGCTAAATAGCAGAATTATAGAAAAATTAGGTAGCGGCTCAATTGAGCACATATATCTTACCTTTGAGATCCGTGAGACATGTTGTAATGATTAATCACATGTTCTAACGTACATCCTTAAATACCGCATGCCGTTAACCACCTACAAATAAGCATAGGCTATTGAGTTCTCACATTACTTATGTAGTCCGAGATTCCACGTGATCAGTTTGGTGTGTGTGGCCTGAGTTCTATATTGTTAGGTCATAAATTGAGACCTGATATGCAGGGAAAGAGTTATTGGGTCTAAGCCGAAGCTAGGCCAAGATCTGGCATGCATCTCAAGATCCGATATACATCAAACTCTTTTTAAAATTTTCCATTATTTTAGTAGGAACTATTCAACTATTTTTTCAATTTGGGTAATTTAGATTTTCCTCCACTAAGGTTTGGTTTTATTACGAATTATCCATAAAGGTTTAAAAATACTACTATCTCCTCTTTTGATTATTGAAAACTTAATTTTTCGTTACATAATTTGTGAAATGACTAAAAATATAACAAAAAACATAAACATAAAGTGTTGTCAAAATTTTAAAGACATGTATTCAAAAAGAATATACGTTAAATGTAATTATAAATAGGACTCTCTCTGTCTAAAAGAATAGTTCATTTTTAATTTGGCACAATTTTTTAAAAAGTATAAAATACAGCACATTTAATGCATTATTAAATCTACAATTTTATATTTTTATCCTTATTTTTTAACTTAATTTATATATTATTATTATTAGTAAGTGCAATATAAGAATTTCACAAAAAAAGTAGACTTTTTTTTTTTGGACATAAAATTTTTGAACTGAACTTTATATTTTGGGGATGGAGAGAGTAATAATACAAATCTCATAAGAAAATGGTAAATTAAACTAAGTCATTTCATGAATTATGTAAAAAAAATTAATTTTTAAATAGTCAAAGGGTAGATAGTATTATTCCCAAATCAGAGATAATTAATAAGAAAATCAAATTTCAAGAAATGTGGATGTAATATAGCCATCCAATTTTCACATGATTTGACTATTCAAAATGGATGGCAAAAATAGGAGTGAGGAACAAAAAAGTAATTTTTAAAAAGCTAGAACTAAAGAACAAGTAAAAGCTAGAGAAAAGCAGAATGGAGTGTTAAAGAACACAATCTAAGCATCAAGGAATTATCGATTACTAGTTCTTAAATCAACAATTATCTTTCTGGTTTGTCATAAAAATAGCTAGCCAGAAATAATCAACAACATCGACATTGGAAAAGAGAAGTCAGAGTAGCCAGCCAGGTATTTAAACAAATTATGAACAAAGTTATATATTCTTACTTGATAAGAGTTATGGTGCTTACTTGTTGTGTCTTTAAACCCTTGTTCAAATGGAAGATGGATTATGCAGTGCTTCAAAATCAAGGTCAACTTGCAAATGAAGTTGGCTACCAAATGCAGAACAGAACTAACTCGCTAAATAACACAAATGGAAAGTTCTCTTAGTTATAGTTTGGTGATTGAAAGAAACCGGAGATCTAAAATCATTGTAATGGAGTACACAAGCACTAAGTACATCCATATCAAAATCGACAATATCTCAATATCCTTGTGAGATACAAAAAGTGCTACTTTGATGCAAACAAATGCCAATTTCCATATGATTTCAAATGTCCATCTCATCACGACACAAAAAATTTGTTTACTTATTTCACAATAGACAATCATCCTAAACCTTTGACTCGACAAGGACAATTACTGAAATGAACTACATAAAATAGCAATCATAAAAACCAAAATTGAATCAGATAACAAAGACAGCCATAGTAGGAAATCGTGTTATGACAACAACAATCATAAAAAGAAAAAAAGAAAAAAAAAATCCTTACTTGAAATCTCAGCAACTTGTTTAGGAGTCAACTTAGCGGAGAATCCACTAGCAGCATTCTTGTATATATAAATTAGCGCCACCTTTGCGGCCTCCTCACGCTATAGTCAAACACGTATTCACAAAAAAAAAAAAAAAAATCCCATTTACCAAAAGCTGGAAACAAACAAAACCCATCACCCTAATTATATCAAACTATCAAAGAAAAAACAAGAAGATAGCGAAAAATCACCTAAGCAAACAGAGGGCAAAGCCCAAATGCCTCCTACAACCTACAATATGTAAGCATCACATGCAATAATTAACCAAAAGATTTCAAATCTATAAAATAAATAAATACATAAATTGCTCCAAGATAAAGAGACTATATTGCTAACAGAAATAGAATTAGAAAAGAGGCTCGAGAACAAATAAAGACCTTCAAGAGTGGGACAAAGAGGTGGGAATCAAGGTGCATTGGAGGGTTAAGCGAAGGAGAAGAAAGAAGTGCAATTTTACCCAATTTGCTCTCTTGACCCAACATAAATTAATAGAATAATGATATCCTTAGTCACTAATAATAGTGACTTTTATGATGTTGTAAATATAAAAAGAAAAAATTCATTTATTATTATTTTTAAATAATATAAAATAATTTTATCTTTTCATATTTACCATATCGGTGACTATAAAAAGTCATTATAAATATCATTATTCAAATTAATAACCCTACTTACAACCCCGTATTAGTTTTCCAAATTTATCTGTCTTCGACTCTTTGTCCCATTTGTGTGCGAATTAAAATGACATAGTTTTAACCTTAATTTTAATTAAATAATCGATTAACTTCAATCCAACTTCTATTATTTACATATTCTCTCTTCTTCTTAGTCTTCGATAAGAAGACCATATCTGGATGCTGAGACGTGAGGGACTCTCGCAATTGGGAAATTGTAGAGATTGCACTCAATCCTCTACAATTCCACACCCCAATCTTCATACCGTAGCATGGGACCCTAGAAGGCTAGTCCCATTTACCTCATTTGATTGATCGGCCACAATATGATGCATTTTTGTTGGCCGCTCCACATTTAGTCCTGGCTTCTCCTCCAACAATGAGCGTCCCCTTTTCTCCCCAAGAACTGCTCCCACCGGAAGTTGCATCATCTCTGAATCACCATGAACAGACACCAATCGAGTCCTTGATCTTGTCCATCGCCCACTCGGTTTAGACAACTCTAGCCCTTGAATTTTTTTATTTTCAGAACGCATGACATCACCACTAGAGACAACCGAGGGTAGCAACTTTGTCTGTGCAGTCCGCAACAACTCTCTCCCAACTTCCCCAGGCACCCCCAACCTCCTGTAATTCAGACACACCAGAAAGCAAGAAGGGAGTAACTACCCTAGCTCCAGCATCCTGAATTTCAGTCCCACTAAAAGGCACTACAAGAGGAGTGTGGCTGGACTGTACACCTGCTTAAAGCTCGCTAGAAGACAACAAAGCAGACCCAGCAAAACCATGAACTTCCACACCCCCAAGCTGCTTTGCAGAACCTCCAGGATTAGCCATGGACGATGACTGCTTCATACCCGAAACAAAGGCTCTGTGTTGAACTGCCAAATTTCCAAAACCAGTTCTGCCAGGAAATCCTGCACCCACTCAAAGCCAACTTCCAAACTGTCCCTCCCAAAGTTGATTCCTCTGTTTCTCCTCTCTCCTGCGGCCACACCATTTCTCCCCATGGCCAACCCGCTCACAATACACATAAAACAGTGGTAAGAACTCATATTGAAAGAAAACCCACTTGGACTGATTTTGTGAATGAGCCATTGTCCCTCGCAAAAGCGAAAGAACCAAATCAATAAGGATTAGAGCTCTGATATATTGTCCATGGCTATTGCCACCCTTCGGAAGCATCACCTTGTGAACAGCTGGAAAAACTCGTCCAAGCTGCCAAGCCATAGCTAAAGTAGCCCAATGCGCCGGTAAATTCCAAAACTAAACCCAAACTTGTTGCTTCTCGAACTCAACATCAAGACTCTGCACATTCTCCTCCCATTCTCGTAACACCAAATACTAATTTTCAAAAGTCCAACAACGTCCAGCCAAGACTCGACTTCTATTCTCATTGGAGTGGAAAACAAACTGGAAAAAAATTGACATCCAACTCCCGAACCACAAACGGGCAATGAATTGACCATAGAGCTTGAAAAGTATGTTTTAAACCAACAAAGTTAACTCTTTTCTCTCCAAAAACCTTGCCCAACAAACTTCTCTCTCATTCTTCCTTACTTTCCCAAAGGTTAGCCACCTCTAACTGAACATCGCCCTCCTCTGTGTATGAGAGCTACAGCTATTGCATCACCACCTTAAGCTCTTGCTTCCAGCTACCCCCGCTGCCCAGCTCCATATTCCCAACATAAACAAAAAAACTATGAAAGGAAAAAACTACCTCATCTGCTTTACGGGCAAAGAAACTTACCTTTTAAGTAAAAGACTCCATAGGCAGTAGACACACATTGATGGTGAATATCGTAGGAGACGTTTTATTTTTTTTATCAAAGGTGGGTCAGAAAGAAGGGTACGTTCGAGAGGGTGTCTCATGCGTGACAGAAGCTACAATAGGGGAATAAGAAATCAATTGTGAGTGGTAAAATTGGGCAATGATGGGTAGAGTTGCAACAGTTGTGCAAGAAACATGGCAATCATTCTGCAGTCAGCTTCAGGATCTTAAACAAAAATTGGTGGCCATGAGTCTATAGGGTGAGGCTAGGGTTGGCAGTAATGATATAACCTCAGGAGTCAGTTGCATCAAGCTTATAAGGAGGAAGAAGCATATTGGAGACAAAAATCGAGGAATCAATGGTTACGGGAAGGGGATAGGAATTCTAAATATTTTCATGCTTCCACCACACAAAGAAGGAAGGTGAATTGTATTGAGCACTTAACCACAGCCATGGGATAGGAATGTCAGACTAAGAAGGAGGTGTAGAAAGAGATTCTGTGGTTTTGTGAGCAGTTCTATACTTCAAGTCAACTATCACCTTATCCGACTTTGCTTGAGGGTTTGCCAAAATCTATCACCAGGCAGATGAACTCTGGTTTGATGAGGCCCATGCTCGACGAGGAAATTCGATAAGCTCTTTTTCAAATGAATCCAAATTCATCTCCTGACCCGGATGGTATGACGCCTCTTTTCTTCCAAACTTATTGGCATGTGGTTGGGCTGGATATTTGCAATGCTGTGTGGGATTTCTTTTTATATAAGCGC
This sequence comes from Gynochthodes officinalis, assembly GCA_020080225.1. Classification (NCBI taxonomy): domain Eukaryota; kingdom Viridiplantae; phylum Streptophyta; class Magnoliopsida; order Gentianales; family Rubiaceae; genus Gynochthodes; species Gynochthodes officinalis. Next base: position 8,253,861 of record CM034620.1, read on the forward strand.
ATGTTTCGTAAGCTTAATCATACATTGCTTACTTTGAATCCTAAGGTGAAGTTCCAATCTCTATATCTCAATATAGACCAATTAGCTTATGTAATGTGGTCTATAAAATTATATCTAAAATATTGGCTGACCGTCTCAAAGTCTGTTTACCTAGGTGTATTAGTTCAGAGCAATCAGCCTTTATTCTGGGTAGACAAATCCTTGATAATGTTATCATTGCACATGAGTGCCTTCAGTCAATGAATTCAAGGAGAAAAGGGAAGAAAGGGTTCATGGCATTAAAATTTGATATGGCTAAGGCTTATGACCAAGTTGAGTGGAGTTTCTTGGAGAAGGTGATGAGGAAAATGGGGTTTCATAGGTTGGATTAGGTAATGTATTAGCACGGCTTCTATGTCGGTTAATATCAATAGGGAGCAATGTGGTTTTGTCCAACCTTCATGTGAAATTAGGCAAGGGGATCCTATTTCTCCTTATTTATTTCTTATTGTGTCGGAGGCTCTATCTCACTTACTGAAACAAGCTAGGGTGAGTGGTGTGTTTAATGGAATTCAGGCTAGTCGCTATGGTCCGGTCATTACACATTTGTTTTTTGCGAATGATTTCTTAGTCTTTTGTGAGGCTGAACAAAGGCAAGCTCAACAATTACAAGCTATCTTTGACATCAATAGCCGCAGTTTCGGTCAGCTTATTAAAATGGCCAAGTCCTCAATCTTCTTTAGCTCCAATGTCCCCAGGGAGTGTAGAAGTCAGTTATGTTAGGTGATACAGAGAGTGAAGGAGCAACATAATGCTAGATAATTGGGCCTGCCGATGTGGATGGGATGATCAAAGAAGGAAGTTTTCAATTTTGTAATTGATAGAGTTCAGTAAAGGCTGCAGAGTTGGAAGAATTGCTTATTAGCTAGGCGGGCAAGGAAGTCTTGCTTAAAGTTGTGGTAAGCGCTTTGCCTAATTATGTCATGGGTTGTTTTAAACTCCTAGTGGAATTGTGTAAGGAGATTTGTAGGCTATCGGCTAACTTTTGGTGGGGAATGCATGCTGATGGACGGGAAAAAATTCATTGAAAAGCTTGGTCGAAAATGAGTAAGTTGAAAAGTGAAGGGGGGATGGGGTTCCAAGATATACAACAGTTCAATGATGCTTTGCTGGCTGAGCAACTTTGGCGAGTGCTTACTAAACCGGAGTTGTTGATGAGTAGAGTAATGAAGGCGAAGTACTTCCCAATGATGAGTTTTGGCAGGCACAATGTAAACCTAATGCTTCTTGGTTGTGGAAAGGTTGGATGGCAGCGAAGCATGTGCTTCAGGTGGGGGATGGTCAATTAATTTGGGTGTGGGAATCCCGATGGATTCCGAGGAGGCAAGATTTTGAGGTGCATGGTTGTTGGCAAGCACAATCTCTTGTTACTTGGGTTAGTTAGCTTCTCACGGAGGATGGGAGAGAATGGAACTCCAGTTTGGTTTCCTCTATTTTTTTGCAGCAAGATACGGAGATAATATTGCAGTTACCTTTGGATCCTAAAGGCAGCCAGGATAAACTAACTTGGCAATTTAGTAGGGATGAGGAGTACACTGTCAAATCAGCTTACATGCAACTGCAAAATACCAAACACCTTCTTGGACAGTGAGTTGAGAGTAGTTCATCTCGAGGTCACAGGCACAACATGTGGAAGTCCACCTGGAAGCTGAATGTGAATCCAAAGTTGAAGATCTTCATGTGGCGATGTTGTAATGATATCTTTCCTATCAATGCACAGTTACAACAACGTAGAATTCTGATGGATTCCTTCTGTCCTATGTGTCGTGAGGAGATTGAAACGTTGGAACATGCTTTTTTGTCTTGCGGATGTGTGCAGCAAATATGGAGTCTTGCTTCATTGGGATGGCCTCATACACCTCTATTTTGTGGTCAATTTTTAGAATGGTGGCAAGACATTTGTGTTAATTAGAGAGCACTTTTCTGGACGGAAAGGGCTCAATTTACGGTGTACATTTTTTGGCATGTATGGAAAAGGAGAAACTTGTGAGTGTTCCAGCAGGAATGGATGGAGAAGCAGCTTGTGCTTCAGTTGCCTCAACAGGAATGCCTGGAGTTTTGGCAATCCAATTCAGCAAGAGTTGATATTGGAGTGGGTATTGGTGGCTGAATTGTTCGTACATCCGTTCTAAGTTGATATTATTATTACCTTTTGTTGGTAGTTTGTGTTGATAATTGTTGTTCGTAGGTAAGCTTGTTGTTATATATGTGTTGGGTTACAAACAAGTTTGGGCTGGTTTTTGCTATTTCAGAACCAAGATATCATTAGTTTCCAAAAGAGATGCTGCCTAAATTTCTTCTGGTTAGGGGTGGTAATACTGCATTCCCCAATACGAGTTTGTAATGTTCTTTTGTGAGAGAACTAGGATTCGTTCGTGACGTGATGTTAGTCAGTCTTAGCCAATTTCGGTGCTAAGAATAGTCATCTTTGGGGACCTTCCATGTACTCATTAACTTTCATGAAGTTAATACGGCTCACAACTTTTGGACAAAAAAAAAAAACTTCTATGTAATGATTGTTTTTTCTTTTTTCCCTTTTTGTCTCTCTCTTTCTCTCTCTCTCTCTTTTTTTTTTCTGTCACCATATTTTTTTTTCCACAAATTCATCTCTTTTTTTGTCTTTTTGAAGATGCCATGGATTTGTGGGAAAAAAAATGCTGGCAGAAAAAAAGTGACGAAATTTTTTTTTGTCTTGAAATTGATTGATTATTTAATTAATTGAGTTTAAAACAGCGTTGTTTTAATTATGACACACAAGTGGGATAGAAAGTTAGGACAAAAAAATTTGATTTGATAGTAAGTCCTGTACAAGATTTTGTATTGCAGAATTGAGAAGTTATAGAAATGGGATTGAATTCTAATTTTTAAACATTTTGAAAAAACAAACAGCAAAATTAGAATTGAGGTATTCAATTCCAATTCTAAAACCCAATTCCATGGTACCAAACAAACCCTTGTATTGTAATTTCCTAGCATTTGAGATACCTAAACTTTATAATTAACACAAGATTTTATATATGTGTATAAAAAGTTAATCTAAAAAATTTATAATTAATAATTTAAAAACAATTAAGTAAACAAGAAATGTTGAACCTTGTTAGTTAGACTCAAGGATTAATATGCCTATTTCTTTTTCTTTTCAATTATTTGTGTTAATTTTTTAATTTCCTTTATTAGAAGGAAACATTTTTTAGTAAGTGAAAAAGTACTACAACCTTTTTTTTTCTTTTTCTTTTCTTTTTTTGGTTATTTGAAGAGCTCTCTCTCTCACAAAGTTAATTTCAGCCAGTCAAAGGCTATCTCCGGCCATTGGAGAGCAACCTTTTTTTCTATCTCAATTCTTTACTAACTAGAGAGCAACCTTCACTCTCGAAGCCCTAGAGGCCTTCATTCTCTGATTGAAGAGCAACCTTCCCTCTCTATAAGCCCCGGAGGTCTTCATTCTCTGACTAGAGAGCAACCTTTTTCTTTATCTTGATCATTTATTGACATTTTAGGGGCCTTAAAGCGTAATTGTATTATCAAGGGTGGCACTCAAAATAGAGAGGAGCCTTCTCTTTTCTTTTCTGCAGAGGAAATTGATTAACTTTCTGCTCTATTCAAGTTTGCTTCAATTGGAAAATTCTCAAGAGGTAAGCGTAGCATGGATTTATTGCAAAGGTAATTTCCATCAGTGTGATTCAAGGGTTCTTTTCTACTTGGATTGATTGATCTTCCATATGTGCTCATACAATTTGATATTGAAGAAGACTATCATCATTGTTTTGAGAACTTTGGAGTTACCAAGGCTTTGTCACACGTGCTTTAAGTTGACTCCATTTTCAATCACCTAGGAGCTTTCAATTGCACCACTTTCGATACAATAAAACTTTAGGCTTTGTTTGGTTTTTAATTTATTTAAGAAATTTTATATTGAAATATGTGAAAATTTTAGTAGGAATTTTTTATTAGAAAAAGTATTTTGGAGTGAAAATAAAAGGAAAAAAATTTTAAAAAACATTTACCCAAAAATGATAGTTATATTGATACTAAAAATTAATACACATACAAATTTGCCTACTGGCAAGACAAAGCCTTAGTTCTCACAGTGAAACTAAAGAAAACTAATCGAAGCACAGCAACAGTACAAACAAAATCACCTAACTAGACTAGTTAAATGACTGAAAACCCAACTTGTTAACCTTTATGAGAGTACCGCAACTGACATGTAGAGCTGCATGATAAAAAAAAATGCATCCGCCAATATCTTTTACTCTGCTGTTAACATCAAATACCCTACTGCCTATACTCGGTCCACCAAACCTCCTTGAAAGATGACAAAACCTCCTAGAAGGAGGACAAAATCCTAAAAAAGATGGACTACAACCCCTCTTAATAGGAACGGATGACTACCTAAAAAAAATTCGCACATTGGATTGCACATTTTTCACAGTAATTTTTTGAGAAGCAGCCTTCTGGCCTTTTTTATGTGAGGAAATTTTGGAAAGGAAATTTTAAATTTTGAAATAAAAAGGTATTTGGATGTTTTATTTTTATTTGAGAAAAGTTAACCCTTACAAATAAAATTCAATCCAAACATAGCCTTAGTATTTTGTGTCAAGAACAATTATAGTCAATTGTAAAAAAAAGAGAAAAATGTTAGAAATATTTTGAAAAAATTTAAAATGGATAGATGTCTTCACTCCAATTGAAGAACTATTGCCTTTGACTAAAAATGGGATTGGAAATTTTGTTAATCTTACTTACTTTAAAAGTATGCTTGGGAGTTTGAGATATTAATAGCCATGAGGCTTGATATTAATTTCAATGTTGGTTTAATTAGTAGGTTTTTAAAAAAAATCCAATTAGTCTCACTTGAATGTAGTTAAGAGGATAATCAATTTTTTGAAAGGTGTGACTTCGGTGCGATACTTGGTATTGAAGAGCGATACTTAGTTTTCTTCACTGCTACGGACTTGGTCTGTGGGGCGAGGAAGAAGTAGGTGTGGTTTGGGGGGTTGGTTTCTAGTTGTCCACTGATCAAGGAGTTGGAAATGGAGGCGTTGGTGCAAAAGCTCTAGTTGTCTACGGTGGAGGGAGGCGAAGTCAAGTTGGTTCAACAAGATGTTCAAGCTGGACATGATGAGGGCCAGTGTAGTCTTCTAGGGAGGGTTTTTGGAGCTAGACAAGCTAATTTTCAAGGCCTGCGTAGTACGATGAGAGCTGTGTGGCTGATTAAAAATTAGTTCTTTGTGCGTGAGTTGGGGATGAATTTTTTCAATTTGTGTTCAAGACTGTGGAGGATAGGAAAAAGGTTTTGGCAGCGCAGGGTGGATGATCGCCAATATTTGGTGTTGAGAGAGTGGGATCCGTCTGTTTCAGTTCTGGATAAAGAGTTTCTGAGGGTGCAAATTTGGGTTCAGGTTTGGAACTTGGCCCCTCACTGGATTTCCAAGGCGAGTGGAGTACAAATTGGAGTTCTCTTCCTGCAGCTGCATGAAGTGTTTATACTTGAGAGAGGCAGCGTGCATGGCAAGCATCTAAAGTTGCTTGTTTCAATTGATCTCATGCAGCCTTTACTTCGTGGAACAAAGGTGAGTTTTCTTGACACCTCTCATTGGGTTTGGTTTTAATACGAGTTCCTTGTTGCGTTTTTCCATTACTGTGGTCGTGTGGGACATGCTGCGAATTTGTGTGATATTCATAGTGAGAATTTGTGTGACAATCATACTGTGGAAGGGCAGTTTAGAGACTGGATTCGTGCGGGTCTTAGTTCTGTCGGAATAAGGAATAAGAGGATTCTGTTGGGGGGGAGAAATCAGGGGTCAGACGCTAAAGGTGGTGGTGTTCATGTCGATGAATCTCAGCTGTGTGAGAGGGTGGTGTTGTCTGATCTCATACTCCCACATTTGTAGGGAGAGCTGGCGGTAAAGAAGGCTGGTGGATTTGTGTAGCTGGCTGTGTTGCATATAGAGGAGGAAGAGCAGGTGAAGATTCCGGGTGTTTAGCTTGGAACTCCAGAATTGAGTTGTCTACTTCTAGAATTGGATTGTCTGCCTTCTCCAGAAGCTTTGTCATTTAAGCAGCTGAAGCAGGCAGCTCATTCGCATGTGGAGTTTGTCACGGTAGCTAATGGAAATCAAGTGCTAAGTTAAGTAGCTGCTCCTTCAGCCTTGGAGGTTGTCGCGAATGTGAAGGAAAATCAAGTGCTTGCTCTTGCTAGTTTGCTGCTATTGGACCAGCGTTTTCATCACTTTCCTTCTCCCGATTTGAATGATGAAGCCTTGGTGTCTTCGGACCAGAATTCTCAACAAATTCCTTCTCCCGTTTTGGTTGTTTCTGGTGTGTGTCAACCGAGTGCTCCAGCTGTTCCTTTTCCCGATTTGACTGATTCTGGAATGACTTTTGGTTGTCAATCGAGTGCTTCAATTGTCTTTTCCTTAGTAGTTCCCAAGCTGCCTAAGTGGAGACAGCTACACGGTCGTTTGAGCTCCATTTGAGTGGAGATAGGAATATGTTGCCGGGTTTGGGGAAGAAGCGTGAGTGGCATTTCATGACAATGGGTGGGTCTGATGATCAAGTGGGGAAGAAATTTAAACAAATGGCTCACCATCAAGTGTTGAGTCAGAACTCTGGGGTGAAGGGGACTAGCCCTCAGTGGTCCCATGCCATTCAATGAAGGTTGCGGTGTGGAATTGTCGAGGCTTGGGTGCAGCTTTTACAATTTCCCAGTTGAGGGAGTTTGTCATATCCCAACATCCAGAGGTACTTTTTCTTTCGGAAACTAAGTAGAAAACGGCTTTTATAGAGAAGGTTGTTAGGCGATTGAAGTTTGAGGATAGGTGGAGATATGTTGAGCCTGAAGGTACCCGAGGGGGTTTGTTGATTTGTTGGGCGCCTCAGGTTTTAGTTATGAATGTAATTACTACTTCCTTTTGTGTACAGATGCAATATCAGCTTGAAGGTGATGGAATTATGGGGTGGGTTGTTTTTGTTTATGCGAGTACTGATTATGTTATGAGAGAGCTTCAATGGAGTTATTTGGAAAATGCGAGGGAAAATACGTCTTGGTTGTGAAAGGGATGGATGGGGGTAAGAAGGCTTTTGCAAGGTATGGAGCCAGGCTCTTGTGATAATGAGTATTCAGTTTAGTCCAGATATCATGCACTGCAAAAGGAGGGACAGTGTGTTGATCAACAACTTGAATGCAGTAATACAAGAGAGCGAAGGCACGATATGTGGACAGTCACTTGGAAGCCGAAAGTGACAGGTGAAGTCAAGCATTTTCTATGGCGATGTTGTCATAATATTTTGCCATTAAATGCCAAGCTGTACCACAGGAAAATGCAGGTGGAGCCTGCATGACCACTGTGTGGCGAAGAGGATGAAATGATGAAGCATATGGTGTTTAATTGTTCTCTAGCCAAAGCCGTTTGGCAGTCGGCAACAGGATACCTTTCAGCATTGGTGGCAGGATTTATGGTCTAGGCGGAGTGAGGATGCTTTGAAGGAGCGAGCACAGTTTACGGCTCACATTTTGTGGCAAATATGGAAGGGCTAAAATGTTTGGGTTTTTTAGCATCATTGGTTGGCGGCGAATGATATAGTAGAGATGACGAGGCATGCTTGGTTGGAGTTTTCAGAAGCAGATATGAGTTAGCTAGGATCAGGTGGTGGATCAGTAGCTAACATGTAGATAGTGAGAGCTAGTGTATAAAAGGTGGGACATGACAGTGATGTAGTCGATACTTGGATTGGGGGATTTTTTTCTTTTGCTGAATGTCGCTCATTTGTGCCCTATCATGTATTTTTGTGGGATGGAGAGTTCTAGGTTGACACGTGGTCAATTAGTCTTAGCCTATTTGATAGCTAAGAAAAGTCTAATTTTGGTAGACATTACTTGTATAGGTTAACTTTTAAAAGTTAATGCAATTATCAATCTTGGATTAAAAAAAAAAGAAAAAAAGAATGTAGTTAAGAGAATTTTGAGATACATCAAAGTATTCAAAATGATGGAATCTTTTCTTCAAAAGCTGATCTTGTTGATCTTTTTGGATTCACCAATAGTGATTAGGTTGGAGATACTATAGAGAGGTTGTGTGTAAGTTTTTATTTCATTTCACTTTTAGTTAGTTGACAAAATTATTTTAATTTGCAAAACTTGTTGTAACAAAAAAATGGGATTAGAGAAAAATTTAGTCACTTCAAATAATAACTTTTATTATCTTACAATTTTTGGTATTTTACATGTTTGTGATTAAATTTTGAATTGTGTTATTTATATTGTATGATTATTTCATCTCTTTTTTTCCTTTTTTTTTTTTTTTTTTTTTGCATTTTCTCCAGTTTCTTTGTTAATATATTTGTGATTAAAAAAAATTATTTAATTGATTATAGAAAATATATCAGAAGTAGAAATAAAAAATATGCACTATAAAATCTAGAAGAAATAAAAACTATACACTATAAAATCTAGAGTAATAGTTTTCTAAGTATTTCTTTTTGTCAATTATTAGAATTTAAAAGGAAATATGTAAAAGTTACTTTGTTAAACTTTGCATATTTTAATCTTTTAAATTCTCATTTAGTTTATAATTTTAGTATCTTATACATTCTCTGGTTATTAGCATGAACCATGAAGAAAAAAGTATGAACTTAATTAACTAGTATCTGTTTATGAGTTAGATGAGACCATAATTATTTATCATACCTAATTTATCTTGTCAAAATTGTCATTAAGGAAGAGTCAAAATTGATATGCCCATTATCATCTATAATTGATTCTTTTTTATTTGTATAAGACGGTGCTTATGTACTCACCAACTAACTCATTATTATTTATTTTCATTACCAAATTCAATTTTTTTTATACAATTGTAACTTAAAATATTTTGAATTGTTAAAAAATAACATGTTGACACAATGTTTATAACTAAATTTTATAATTGATTTTAATGACAACAAACATTGAATTGAATTTTCATAATTAATTTTCAAATAAACATTCAATGAAATATTTTGATTTGATAGATAGAAGATAATATTCTTGGAAAAGATTAATATTACTTGTAAGGTATTTTTACCTGATTTGAATGAAGCAAAAAAGGAATTTCAAAGTTTAAAGTAATGGAAATTAATGAAAGATGAAAACTTGAACTAGAAGGTTAACTTGGATTAATAAAGAAATCAGATATATGTTAGTACTTTGATAATATCTAAAGGTCTAACGGTTTAATTATTGTGAACTTTTAATATAGTAAACTAGACTTCCATATCTACAATTTTACTAAACTAAACATTTTCTGGATCTGAAGTTTAGATGTTCAAAAATGTGCTAGAAGATTAGTCATTATTAAAGATACTTTAATTCTGAATTCTGGAGCTAGTTCCGATTTTTGAGGCATAACTCATAATTTACAGGTTTAAAAATTCTAATTTTTTGGTGTGTGAAAATAAGAAATATAGATATACAACTTTTGTATTTTAAGGTTTACCAAATTAGTAAAAAATAATGGTGAAACAATATCTTTAAAGTGTAAACATAGATGCAGATTGTCAAAAGAAGTTATCTGAAGCTAGTCTTGGTTTAGAGGCTATATATAAAGATCTAACTGCTGGATGAAGCTCAAATTTGTCCAGATGATAGTCAACATTTACAGATACAAAGTCATTAATTTGAGTGATTGCCATATATGAAAGTTCTGAAGGTGAAAAACAGTCACAAATGTATCTTTGAAAATCTGAATTTGAAAGGAAGTATTGGAAGTAAGGAAATTCAAGTTCTTTGAAGGGTAAAAGTGTCTTTTCTCTTAGCAATGGCCATTTTGGAATTTTTGCCTATAAATACAGCCTCAAACTCAAACTTAGATTACTGCAGAAGAGCAAGAAAATAAAAAGAGATAAGGCAAGAAAGAAGTGCTTACAAAGAGAAATAAGTTTTTGAGTGAATTCTTCTCATAATTGTACTTCATTTTTCATATTCAAATTTGTGAGATTTTTGTTCTTAGTTGATTAAGTTTTTAAAATCATCATTATTTTTGTAAGAAAGGGAAATTTATTACCCTTTGTTTTTGTGAGAGTTGGGTTCTTGTTGATCTTGGTCCAAGTGTTAGAACCAAGATAGGAGATATTTTTTGAAGGAGACTTGTGGAGTGATTTGGGGATAAAATCACTTGCTGTGAGTGATTTGGGGATAGAATCACTTGATAAGGTTTTTTAGCACCTTTGGAAGCTAGTTTGTAACAAGTTATTCAAAGAATAGTAGAGAAATCTCAAGGAAGGTCTTGAGGAATGGATGTAAGCAGCCAAACCACTATAAATCGCTTGTGTTTGTTTCTCTTCCATTCTCTTTATATTTATTGCATATATTATCACTTACTCTTCATTTAAAATATGTTGAATATGTTTTTGTGAGTTTTCCATATTTGATTATAATCTTCATTGTGATATACTTATTTTACGGGTTGAAATCTTATTTGTAATTTTTTTTAAGCAACCCTATTAACACCCCCCCCCCCCCCCCTCCCCTCTCTAGTGTTGCTATTTGGGATAACACAACATATTATAGGAATGTCATGTGAGACATTTTAGTAATTTAATTTTTATTTGTATATTTCTTCATAATTAATTAATTACATTATTCTTTTTATTGTAATTCTTCTTTATAGAATAACTCTGGTACTAATATACTCACACATATATGTATATATTATTACTTTTGGGAATTATGAATTCTATTTTTGTAAGATTATTTCATATTTATTTATAAGAGTTTGAGCATTTTTTTTATAGTTTTTTAATTGCTTAATTTTTTTTATTTATATGGATTAATCATCCACTTTATCTGTAAGTAAAACTTAAACAAATATATGATATAGAATTATGATAAAAGTCAAATTTAGATTTAGTTTTATGACATACATACAAAGGGATAATGATTTAGAGTTTTGTATTTTTATTATTTTAAATTATAATCATTATTTGATGGTTTTATTTTAAAATGCTTTTCTTATCACAGTTTGAATTCATTGTGTAATACTTTTATTCAATAACTATTATTTATACTTTTATTAATTTTAATTGTGTGAGAAATTTTTTAACATTATTTTATTTTTAGGTTTTAACTAAACTTTGATCAATATATATTTAAGAATCATCAACAAAATTATTGGACATTCTTGTACCTTAGACGGAATCCTACCTTAGTGATGCGAACCGTAATCCATGGTAGTCGTCATTTTCTATACCATTATGAGTTGGGATTTGGGTTCGAGTTCAAAAAAGTGTTCAAAGATCCACTTCAAGGGTGCTCGTGGGCCAATAACAAGAGTTAAAGTTAAAAGACTTAAAAAGGCTCTTAATGGATTCATTCAACAAGCTCAACTTAAAGAAAAGTTTAGATTGGTGATTACAAGCCCAAGATCATTAATATTTTAAATGTAATTACCAATGGGCCTTGCAAATAAGCTCTTAATTATTTAGATCAAAGAAGGCTTATGGCTGAAATTACTCCCATTGGAATGCTTAGGGACAAATTTAAACTAGGGGTTAACCCTAATTTAGCTTGTAATAGGTTTTCTAGTCTAATCCATTTAGTTGTGGCCGAATTTTTAGGAGTCTTCCTAGAAGATTTCCAAGTTGTATTAAGGCCAAATTTCTCATTTAGAATTAGTTTATGATTAGGATTAATGGTTGGATTCTTATAGAACATCTAATCCAACCAATCATAGGATATTTTTAGGATTCAATTCTTGTAAGAATTAAACCAACTCTTGCCCTATAAAAATGACAAGAGGGGCAGCAATTATGGATCCAATTTTGAGAGAACAAAATTTTTATTTTGTAAGGAATTCACAATTCAAGTTCTTTTGAGAACTTTTTGAGTGCAGTAAGATTCTTTTTGTGCCACTCTTGTGACTTATCAAGTTAAGACTTGTTCTCTTAACTTGTAGTGTTGCTTCAATCCATAGTTATACTAAGGTTTCAATCCACATTGTTGGGTTGGGGTCAAAGTTTTTCCCGCCTTGAAACAAAGTTCAATTCTTTGGCGGGTTGTTGTTGGGACTATCCATTTCAGTTGTGGTTTTTTAGGACAAGTTCCCTAAGGGTTCACATCAACTAGTGTTATAAAAGCTTCCAAACTTGGTTAGAAAATTTGTCAAATTTAAAAGCTTGGTTACCGAATTCCTTTTAGTGTAATTGTTCTAATTTTTCCTCTTCCAATTTAGTTGACCGAGGCTTTGTTATTTCATTTAATAAACAATCTTTGACTTTTTCTTGTGGTTGACTCATGAATTTTGGTTTCAATTAGGGCTAGCAATTCATGGCACGACACGCAAATATGATACAAACTTAACATATGTTTAGCATATATAAGTACACTCTTCTGCTAGTTTGTTAGAATTAGATCGGACCAATATAACACAAAAAATAAATAAGTCTAATCAAGTCAAATTGCAAGTCAACCCATTTAACATGTTTAACCTGTTTAAAGTAATTTGATAAATTATCTTATAACAATTTTATAAAATTAAAAGGCATGGTATAAGATTTACTTTTAGGAATTTTTGGTGTTTTAATATTTCATAAGTATAGAAGTATTTTATTATGTTGTGTTACCCAGTTTTCTTAAATTTCACTGGTGGTAATTTCATGCCGTATTGTATTATCTGCGAAATAAATAGGTTGTGTTCAGGTTATACTACCTAACAAGAATAATTAAATGGTCGTGTTCAGATTTGTGTAAAATCTATAATACCAATATTTTAACACAACACACGAATCTGAAACATGACCTGCTTGCCACCCTTACTTTCAATCCAACAGTTTAGAACATTCAGGGTATGGGGAGGAAGATCATCAACTAGAGAAATTACGGAATTGATTCGCCTTCTTTTGGGATCTTTTTTGTTCTCGTTGAGCGAATGGATTGAGTTAATCAAAATGAGTATTTTCATATTTTACTTGGCTTTACGTTCTGTATTTTCTTTCCAAATAACAAAATCTTTATTACCTAATTTGATTAATAGATTGTGGTCCATTTGGCAAAAAACATTAAATTGAGCCAAAATTTGGCCTAATTAGCATTTTGGAGCATGGAATGGCATTTGTTTTTGTACTTTTAGCACCCAATTATTTATTGAGTATATATAATACATACTATTGGTTTTATATCCAAAAGCCCATTAATTTTGGGATTATAATTTATATTTATTGTCAACATGATTAAAAACCTAACGGGTCACACACACAAGGATAATTTCTTGAGTTAAAATGATATTATAGTCATAAGATAATTTTGTGATTAAATTAATGTTAAGGACTTATTAATAAATAAACTATTGGGTTATTTGTTCATCAGTCCAAATCCACCTGGTTTATTAGTAGGTCTCAACTATGGGTCTTGGTTAAGGGGTTTGAAGTCTATTACGTATCGTACATATCAAACATTTAGGGTTTCCCAAAACCCTAATTCATCATATACTCAAGGGAACTAATTGTTAATAATTCATGATTGGTCAATTCCTTGAAAAGTCTAAGAAGTTGTTTATGTGGATATCATTAGAGGCCGGACAGTTGTGCGGCTTGTAGTTAATCTCACCTACAATGAGTCAGCATTGTGAATCTATGGCTTATGTGACATGTTGATACTACACATGGATTAGAAAGAGATCTTGGTATATAACTAATCCTTTTACTATTCTGCTAACTATATGAGTTAATTTCCTAACAGTGGTATCAAAGAGATATTTGATTATCTATTTTTTAGTATACTATATTTAATTGTCATGGATGATGAATTGTTCGTGCATGTCTTGCTGTTGATTAATTTATTTTGAGAAATTTTAAAGTTAAAAGGGTTTAAATTAGGGTTTTTAGATTTGAAGAGTTGAAATCAAAATTTTGGAGAAGCTTTTCATAAAACACAAAAAAAAAAAGCCTTCTTTCACGATTTGTTGAGTTTAACCCGACCGGATTGACTTGTCGAAAGGTTGACCGTCTTGAAAATACCAGTCAATCGCTGATATTTCAAAACAAAAAGGGAAAGAAGGGCTACCCGATGGATCTAATTTGGGCAGTTAGGCTAGATGCCTTTTGGGTGTGACTAGAAGGTGGTGATGCTGTGACCAGAATTTTGGTCACAATTTGATATGACTAGAACAATTTTGGTCATGAGACCAAAACCATTTTGGTTTGCATAGGGTTATACCAGAACGAGTCTTCTAGCTGAATGGCCAAAAATGTTATGGCCATGACTCAAAAAAATTTTTTTTTTTTGCCACAATAGCTAGTAGTAGACAATGAAGGTGATGATGATATCATCATGGAGGATTTGAGAAAATAGCAGGTTAACCAAAGACGTTTGCAAAAATAGCAGGTTGACCAAATCATTTGCAACAATAGCAGGAGGACCATTTAAGCGATGGGAAAATACTGAAACACCCCTGATGCTTCAGAACTTCATCATTTAACTTCATTTCACCGTTCTTCTACATTCTTTCATTCTTCATGGATTGAACATCCCATTTCCACAGTGCATACATGAAATCAAACAACTAGTTTGAATGTCCCGTACAGATTATGTAGTTATTTCGTAAGTAATAATTAAAAATGTAAAATACATCCTGACCGACGAACAAACCAAATTCACTTGTCTCAAACTAGCAATTGGATGTTTCAAGATAGCCAAAGACTTATTAAGGTTCTACAGACAAATAAGGAATGAAGTCGACATCTGTTGGACGAATAAACGACAAATTAGTCGACATTTCGTCGAGAGTTTAACCGACGTGTTTGTCAATGTTTCGTCGAGAGTTTAATCGATGTTTAGTCGACGTTTGGTCGAGAGTTTAATCGACTTCTTAGTCGACGTTTTTAAACCTCGATAAACATATGACATCTTATTGTAAATCACATCTTATTGTTACCTTAAAATTTATGTAAATTTAACTGTAAATTAGCCTATGACAATTAAATTGGTAGGTAAGATAGTACAAACAGTTATTCAACCACTCCTCTCACCATTTATTTATGAATCCTGTTTGAGAAACCGAGTTGTGCTATTTTATTTGATATTGAAATAAAAGCAAATAATATAAGTCCATTAACATTTACTGGTAGAAAAAAATAAGGTTTTCTACTGTTTTGATTTGTGTGTTTTATAATACAATGAGTCAGAGAAAAGGACAAAAAACCAACAAGAGTCATAATATTTTGGAGCTTTCTTTCATATAGAGCTTTATGCATTTTGTGAAACAGTTTATAGTTTTTGAATACAAGCACAAAGGCTTTAGCACAGTTTCTCGTTATTTTCATTTGTTTTGTTTGCAATTTTTTACATTTCTATCACATATTTCTCGATGATGTACAGAATATCATGTTCCAAATGAATGGATTTTAACATTGAAATATGTCGATAGAAAGTACTAAAATTTCGAATGAGTATGTGTTTTATTGATAAAACATAATATGGATAATAAATTGTAACTATTCAATACATCAAAGCACATAGTGTCATCATTTTGTGTCCCTTCAGACTAAGTGATTTGAGCAAGTTTGCCGGTTGTGTCCACGCTGTCCACAACGACCACAGTTCTTTTCAACTTTTTTCTCACCGGTTGAAGGAATTCTCTTTTTCTTGGGCCTACCACTCTTAGCCCTTGGTTCTGGTGGTGATAGTTGAATGGATAAAAGTTCTTCTGGCACAATCCAATCCTTAGGATCACCAATGGGCGTAACAAGCTCTGCATAAGCGCCTATAATTGCATTAGTGTGATAAACTGGCGAGCATAAGGTGTAATGGTCAATTTGAGGGCCTCAAGCTGCTGCTAGTGCATGCACACATGGGAGTTGATCCATATCAAACACTCAATACGTGCATGTTTTTTCAAGCAAATCTACTGTAGCTGTACGGTTTGCAATATCCCGTACACACCATCTATTCATATCGACCGGATCAACAACATAGGATTGTGTTTTTCTCATCCTAGATCCGATTAAGTCTTCAATGTATGGGGTGGTCATTATTTTGATTTCGCAAGCAGCTGTACGCCTATCGTGAAACCATCTTTGGAGTGTGTTACGGATGTAATCCACCAAGGAATGAATAGGTAATTTGCAGGCATCTTTGAACAGTGCATTTAGACATTCTGCAATGTTGGATGTCATTATTGTATAGCGTCTCTCACCAAAATATGCCCTTGACCAACGTTCAATTCCCACTTCTCTTAAATACTCGCCTACCTGTGGATTTTGCAGTGAAATAATTCCAAACAACTCATTGAATTCAGCAATAGTGTAAGCCTCTGCAGCCTTAAAGTATAATGGGATCACGACTTCTTGTTTGAATTTGGAATTGAGGTTGCTGCTTAGATGATAAATAGACACTCCATGGAATGAATTAGGGAAAACATTTGCAATACCTTTTGCAATGCTCTTATGTGGGTCAGATACAAACACGAACCCATCCATATCACAACCAATTGCAGTCTTCAACCTTTCGAGAAACCACTTCCAAGATGCGTCATTCTCATAATCAATTATTCCCCAACCCACAGGATATACTTGGTTGTTACCATCCATGTTAGTTGCAACAAGTAATGAACCCGGATATTTTCCTTTCAAGAAGTAAGCATCAACGGCAATAACTGGCCATATGTGCCTTTGGAATCCACGAATCGATGCACCAAATGTGAAAAATAAATACTTGAAGCTCCCATCTTCTTCTCGACATACTTGAGTAACAGTTCCCGGGTTAAACTCATTCATCACATGTAAATAAGATGGAATTATCCTATACAAATTCTCAAAACTTCCTCTAACTTCCTTCAATGCAGCTTCCCTTGCGCGCCACGCCTTGTTGTATGTTATGTTAACATCCAACTCCGACCGAATATCTGAAATAATTTCCTTCGGCCTATATGGCCGACATACATCTGTGTACTTACACTTGATCCACGAACCAAGTACATCACGGCTGGCCTGCTTATTATCACTTTAAACCAATGATGATTGGCATGTATGGTTGTTAGCATATTTTGTGATCTTTCAGGCTGAAGAATTCCCAACGGCAGCTGCATTCAACATCCACTTGCAATTTTTGTCTTTACACCTCAGGTACCAGAATTGCCTATTAGCCCTAACAACCTTCCACTCGAAGAAATGCTTCACGACCAACATGGACATTCTCATGAACAAATACCGCCTAATTTCAAACACATCATTCACTGCAACATCCACCACTGCAGCTAATCTATCAGAAGATGTACCACAATCCGCATGTGATGACTGCGTCGCGGCAATGCAATGAATTTTTTCTGCAACCATCCTTTTTTTTCCTTCTGCCTTGTTCCCACAGGAACTCTGTGTTCATTCTCCACGATCAACATTTCAGGAACACGATCATCCTCCTCATCACTAGCCTGATGATCTTCATCTGGTATGCTAAGGATGTTATTATCGATCTATCTTGAATGTATTACATCGTCCGTCCGTACCGGACAAACAGAGCTGAATCGATTTATTGGTGAGTTGCTGGCACCGAATTCATCTTCCGTAAGTTCACCATCTTGAACGGTGACACATAATGGTATCCTTGCATCACACCGTTTAATAATCTCATTCAAAAAACATTGGACGTGGTTATCTTTTTTTATAGACAAGATCGAGATATTTGATAGGTACTTTGGTAGGTATTTGATCACCGGTTTAGGTGTAATCTCCGAATCTAAATCCATTATGCCTAATATTTGATTCATTATTTCTAATAAGCTTGAGTCTTCCTTTAACAAAATGGTTCAATCCTCTTATAGTTCTCAAATCTATGTTCATTCATGGTGGGGTTGACACTCCATTCTCCGCCGAAAAGCACATGAACGGCCCATTTATCATTGTGCGCCATTCCTTCACCTATGCCACGTGTAAATCAATCAATATGCATATGAGTTTACGGCGCCAATAATAGAAATAACCCTTTAACAAACAATCCCGTCGTCAATTTTAATCATCCAAGGGAATGACAAATCATATTAGAGTGTTATTGATGAGCGTACCTAATACTTAGAGGCGGGAAGGAGGGAACTACATTTTCCTTTTACAAAGCGGAAGATCGGTGCGATGCCCTGAATGTCCAAAATGTGCGTGTGAATAGTATAGTTAGGTCGATTGAGTACAGAATGTTTCCTAATGTTTTCTCACTCCATAGGCTCAATTTTTTTTTACTGGAGAATTATGAAAAATTCATTTCCCGCGCTTGCCGCGCGCTTGCCCCGTTTTGTGGACGAATAACTTGAGATTGTTGCTCCCTAGCGTAAATGTCGACTAAAGTGTCGATTCAAAACATCGACTAAATTTTGACTAAATTCTTGAATAAAACCTCGAATAAATGTCGACTAAATTCTCGAATAAAACCTCGAATAAATGTCGACTAAAATCTCGATTCACATCTCGCCTAAATGTCGACTAAACTGTAGAAATAAAAACCGCCTAGTACAACCTAGTATTTGCTCACCACCTTGGGACAAGAAATAATTTGCTATCCAAAATCTTATTGGCTCACATCAAAGAACAATGTATTCAACACTATCATTAATAAATAATTGTATGCGTGTACAATTACTTATAATGGATATTGTTGGTGTTTTTTCGAATTACGAAGCAAAGAGAAAGTATTTAGAAATTTGCATACCATACATTGAAAGAAGTTACAACCTTACATGTTAGTCCTAAAGTATGTGCAACGAATGAAAATCATTTCATCCTTCCTAGCTAAAGTATATGCAACGAATGATTCCTAGCTAAAGTATATGCAACTATTGGGCTATTTTTTGCTTCCCTTCTCTACCTTTACTTCCCTTGTTGCTTTTCTTCCCTTCTGCCCTTTGCTCTTCTTCCCTTGTTTATTTTCTTCCCTTCTACCTTTCTTCCCCTACTCTGGATGGAATTTATCCTCCTCAAATGCGTGGACGTAAAGTGCATACGCCATCTGTTTACGTAGAGCAGTAGTGTTTGTCGGTGAAATGGTATTTAGCGAGAGCCCATGGATTATGCATTCTACCCACTTCAGTACGTAAATACTACAGTTGCCGCTCCTGCAAGCACGATGGAACATAAATTTATCAGATTTGTCAATTTATGTGATCGAACAGTATGTAAACAGAAATTGAGATACTAGCCTCGGTTCTTGGTGCTCCTCAATGTGCTGACCACAACTTCCCATGTGTCTCCAACTGGATGTTTTTTGCGATAGTATGTGTTAAACTCGCACGCCTTGATTATCTTGGGCATTGTTGTAGTGAGATATTGTAACTTCGCTACCACAGTTGTGCTCTGCGGCGATGGGTTGTAAACTCGAAATTTCTGCTTATATATATCCATCTTCACGAGCATCCAGTGGTTGCCATCTACGTGACATGAGAATAACAGGAAGTCCAACTTCCTTAGGTCTTGTGCAAAAGAACCATCACCAACGAACTGCTTCATCGCCATGTCATCGACGTTTGCATCCCTCTTGTTAGTATGTATCATCTTCAAGCCAGTCTAATACAAACAAGAATAAGCATCTCATTAAATGAAAATATAAAATACGTATGAGTGGAATGGTGAACAAACTTACATCGAAGGTAGACTCCATAATGGATAAATCCTCGCGGCTCATGTTAATAATCCGTTTGAGTAGTATGGAGGTATACAAATCAATTTGCTGAAACAAAAAGGATTCAAGCTTAGAAGATAAGCATCACTAATAAAGGTTTTAATTTAAGAAAGAAAAATGAGCCTTACTAGATCATTGAGCCAATATCCTTTTGTCCACATAGTCTTTAGCAAATCGGAGTCCAAAGAAATCCCTATTTGCGTCCATAAATAGAGTGTTGGTTTGTGCCTCATCCACTCCTTCATTGCGTTATTCTGTTCTTCCGTTGGAAGCAAATCAAGCAGACTAAAACTCACCTCCCCCCTCACTTTGGAGCTTTCTTGGTCCATGGCATTCGCTTCAAAGCCAAGAGTCGAGCCCAAATTTTGCCCCACCGCTTCCTCCACAGGGGATTTGGTACCTCTTTCCTTCATCGGCGGTGGTGGACCACTCTTTGTAGGTACGGTGACTTTAGGCGAAGGAGTTCTGTGTTCAAGACTAAGCTAATGGACAATCTCTAGCACATCCGACTCTTTCTTAGTCCTTTGCTCAAGTTGCTTTCCCGTTACCGGCCCTAAGTTCTCTTCTGACTTGTGCCGTTCATCACTGACCGGCCCAGTCCCTTCTTGAAGAACTTTTTTGTCATCACCAGGGGATGAACCCTCTTCGGCTGCAGCAAAGACATGTGCTGCCGGAGTTTTATTTACTTCAAGGCTGTAGCTAGGGGAAGAACCATGTAAGGGACTGGATTTAGGGGACGGTTGTCGCGTAGCCTTTTGCGACATAAGGATGTGCACATATTCTTCCAACATATAAACCTTAGCGCTCATCATTTCGAGGTCATCTTTAAGGGTCTTGACTCTATCATCCGTCTTCGACTTTAGAAGCTTGAGCTTATCTTTACACATGGACAATTCTTTCTCGGTCTTAGTTTGTCGTTCAAGTAGCTGACGGATGAATTCATTTGTTCGTTCTACTTCATCCTCAACCTCATGGCAGATTTTCTGTTGCTTTTCACGGTCAGAGACCTCTTCTTCTCTGCTCCTCTTCCTATACAACACAAAAAAATCTGATGAATCGGCATTCTCTCCCCCCAACTCCGCATCGTCCTCCTCTGCCTTCTATTCCCATTGCAAAAAATTTTCTCATTCTTCTAGAGTTGGCTTCATTCGAGTTATTTTCACCTTCTGCATAAAATCAAACAATAAAGTTTGATACATTAAGAAAGTTATATTACACGTCGAACTATACAAATCATGAACAATGACTCAAGTCATACCTCGCCGTCGGCTGTTCATTTTTCCCACACCTGCTTCCTCTCTTGTTCTCTACGTTGACAATTCACACCTTTCCATCTAAACATCCTCGGCTTGTCCCCAGAGGATTCGACACTTTAAACCATCTTCAAAAGCTCAAGATGTGGCATTATCTCATATGCGAACACCTGAGAAATTGGAAGGGAAAAAATTAGGATTAACGTATTTATATTACGCATTTACTTATAGAACTTAAAACACAAGTTAATGGTATCCTTATCCCAAATGCCACTGGAATCCCCCAAGAGTGTATAGCCTATTTCCAGGTGACTAGTTTGCTTCAAGGCATTTATCATGCTCTTTCTAGCACTATCTACAGTCGCCCTATAGGAGAGTTCACCCCACGGGATTTCATCGAATCTCTTCCAATCACAGGCCAAATGAAGAAGCTTGTCTTCAATTCTAGTTCTCTTGGCCATGCCGTTGATTGATATGTAAAGAAGTAATAGTGTCAGGCTCACGACATCAATGTCTAAATAACTTGAGTTTATCCGATCGTAGGACTTTAACACTTCATTGTATGTCGCTTCCTCCATCGAACCAAGGTGTTTAATGAACTTCAATATTGACGGAGGACCATTTGGTATGCGGTATTTGGCATATGCAGTATAAAAATCACCCATCTTCAGGCCTGTGATGATGGCAAACTCCCTCTTGCCAAATTTCACCTTCTTACACGCAACGTTTAAGTATATGCTATTATCCCACTTGGATTTCTCGTCGGGTTGAGTTGCCTCAACAGCAGGGATTGTATGATCTGTTTGCACCAGAATGTATGCTCGTGGTTAAGAGCAATTTCAGCAAGACAACTCTCCCTTCGAAGTATTTCCTTTTGCGTCTCGGTCAATTTGGACCAGATCATCTTCATATTGGCTTCATAATAGCAGTACTGGGAAACCTGAACGTTGAAAAACTCTCCCTTAACGACCATTTGCGCCTTTAGATGTCCCTGCACATAACAATGTAAAATATGTAAAATATTTGCAGACCTCTACTCTCACCTTTTACTATGAAACATGTCAAATATATGCATTCAATGTTATTTGGCAAACCATAAATTTTACGACTGTTGGGAAACTTTTACAATTATATACTTGTTTGATTTGGAAAATTGGGACATATTAACTTTATGATTTCTGTCAACACTTAGCAAAAATAATTGTAAAAAGTTGGTATTTATAATCAATCTATTTGAAGGCCATTCATAAACTAAATACAAAACGGCTTAAATAATGTATTATCTATGATTGATAAACATTATATTTTTTGAGAGCTAAGCTGACATCTTTATTTCATCAAATTTAATCATATTTTGTTTGATTGTTATATCTTTTAGTAGCTTAGATTTGTTGCATCACCGTTTCTAGTGTTGGTTTGTGTGATATTATTCATATAAGATCAAACAATGATGTGAAAGTAACCAAATAAAAGTTTAGAAAAAAATATCTCAAATTACAAGCAAAGAGAGATAGTTTGAACTTGTATTTTCAGCATTTTGTCCAATTTTACCATGATTGAGGCTTTGTATCGACGCTTTGATCGACACTTGTTCGAGACATATTGGGCATATAGTCGACACATTTGTTCGAGACATATTGACCATAAAGTCGACACTTGTTCGAGACATATTGAGCGATGAGTCGACACTTATGTTCGAGACATATTGGGCATACAGTCGACACTTGTTCGAGACATATTGAGCATAGAGTCGACACTTATGGAGAGACATATTGGGCATACAGTTGACACTTATTCTTGCCCAAGTGTTAATCATTAACATGGTTCTCGAGTGTTTTGTCGAAAGCTTTTGTATGTTTAAAGTTATAAAAAAATAGTATTTCAATAGTATGAAAAGGTTTACACAGGTGCAAAACCCTAACCACTATAACAGCTTCTAAATGAAATGCGCGGCAAATACAGGAAAATGAGGGGCTGCCTGGTTCAAAGGGAGGAATGGGAAAGGTAATGGAAATGATAGTAGTGGGGAATGATAGTGGAGTCAATAATTATAATTCTGGTGGTTGGTTTGTGTTGGGGAATAGGAATGATTACTAATAATGGTGGTTGGTTTGTGTCGAGGATTGGAAATGATTATAAATTAATTATAATAATTAGTATTAATTAATTAGTTATTATTAGTTAATTATTCATTATAATATTAAATTAATTAATTATTAATAAAAATAATATTAATTAAATTAATTTTAAGTAATTAATTAATATTAATTATAATAATTAATATTAGTAAATGAGATTAATTAATATTAATTAGAATATTAAGTAAATAAATAATTAATTAATATTAATATTAATTAGTTAATTATTATTACTTAATAATAATAAGTTAATAATAAATTAATTTATATTAATTATAATAATTAATATTAATTACTTAATTAATATTAATTTTAATTAATTAGTATTAATTATAATAACTAATATGAATTAATTAGTTAATTAATATTAATTAGTATTAGTTAATTAATTAGTTAGTAACAATTAGTAATTAATTAATATTATCAATTAATTATTTATAAATTTAATATACATTAATTATAATAATTACTATTAATAAAATGAGATTAAAAATTTAATTAATTAATTAATAATATTAAGTAAATAATTAATTATAAATAAATGAATAATTAATTAAATTAATCTTGATTAATTAATTTATTATTACTTACTAATAATAAGTTAATAATAAATTAATTTATATTAATTATAATAATTAATATTAATTAATTAATTAATTAATATTATTTATTTATTTAATCAAATTATTAGCATTCCTTAGTTCCATACCCCCCAATATTGGGGGGTATGAGGATTACCCCATATGGGGTAATCAAAAGTGGGTCCAAGTGAACCCTTCCATTCCATTCCCCCCATCCAAGCACTAGAAATGGAATGCATTCCATTTCCCCCCATTCCATTCCCCTCCACCAGGCACCCCCTGAGTAATCAAGCACTATGCACACTTACCACAAACATGAAGCAACATGTGAACTAACCTTCTTCTTGTCCTTAGTCATCTTCTCTGATTCATCCATTGCGCCAGCTATCGGACGTCAACCTCGCGTACGTGCCATTTAAATTGCAATGCTTGAATATGGTGTAAATGGTGGGTGTAAATGGGTTCTCAAGATGAGAGAGTGTCAATCGGTTGAAAATTATTACTTTCGTGTTCTTTGGCGGCTTAAGTGATGCCAACGGGAGGAGAACGAACAGTCGCGAGAATACGATTGGTCGTGGTTTTCAAATAATATTTTCGTAATTATTTATCTCGATGAAATATCGACGAAGCGTCGACTAAAACGTCGATTAAACTCTCACCTAAACATCAAGGAAAGAGTCAATTAAAGTCTCGAATAAGAGTCGACTAAAACGTCGATTAAACCCTCGACCAAGCGTCGATTAAACTCTCGAAGAAATGTGGACTAATTTGTCGTTTATTTGTCCAACAGATGCCGTCTTCGTTCCTTTTTTGTCTGTTGAACCTTAATAAGTCTTCGGGCATCTTCAAACATCCAATTACCAGTTTGAGACAAGTGGATTTTGTTTGTTCGTCGGTCGGGATGTATTTTACATTTTTAATTATTACTTACGAAATCAAACTAGTTGTTTGTTCGTCGGTCATGAAATCAAATTAGTTGTTTGATTTCATGTACGCACCGTGGAAATGAGATATTCAATCTATGAAGAATGAAAGAATGCAAAAGAACGGTGAAATGAAGTTAAACGATGAAGTTCATAAGCATCAGGGGTTTTTCGGTATTTTCCCATAGCCTAAATGGTCAACCTGTTATTGTTACAAATGATTTGGTCAACCTGCTATATTTGCAAATGTCTTTAGTGGAGCTGTTATTTTCTCAGATCCTCCTATCATCATCGGGGTAGATTATTATTTTTTTATTCTCTTCAGTGACATTAGAAAAGTGTCACTAAAGGTCTAATAATATGATTATTAGACTTTTAGCAACAAACTAATTTTCTATGGTGTCCTTGTTTTATTTTGTAAATTTGATTTACAAAAGTTTTTCTTTTTAAGTTTTGATAATTTATAATTCTAAAACAAGTTTTGAGTTGACTTTTATATTTTTATTCGATTAAAATATCAAATAGTACCTAATCCAATTAATTTTTTTTTTCAAATGTTAAATGTGATTTAGATTTGAAAAATATTTCAAAATCATTTTTAAATTTCCTTTACTTGAAAGTGTTTCAAAATAAATGTTTGAGTTCTCTTTATTTTCTAAATCAACTGGAAAATTAATTAGATTCGTTTTAGATGTCAAATTATAATTTGATTATAATTTGAAGGTTATAAATTTGAAGAAAATTACTAAATTTCAACTTCATTGGAATTTAGTAGTTCACTAATTTTGAAGCTTTACTAAGTTTTAAATGTGATTCAATATTTAGTTATTAATTCAATTTAAAATTGTATTTCTTATTTAATATGATTAAATTTTGGAAATTATATCTTAGATTGAATATCCAAAATTGGTTTTTGTTAATTACATTTAGAGTGCAATTTGACAATTATTATTTTGAGACTTTTAAATTTTAAATTTGATTTTAAAATTAAAAGGTGTTCATATTTAGATACGTTTCATAATTTATTTGCTTAAAATTATGGAAGGGGTTCTAAATTGAATTCCAAAATTATATTTATCAATTAATTCCTAACTAAAGGCAAAGGGTTTTTGAAACCTTATAATCTAAATTTATGGATTTTGGGTTTTTAGAAACCTTAAATCACAAAACTTGAGTTATTTAATATATTTTGATTTAATTGAATTTTGAAAAACCCTAATGTTTCTCAAAATAATTCAAAAATGTTATTTCTAATGTGATTAGAAATGGTTATACATATTGATCCATGATTAGGAATTAAACATATTTATGTGATTATTTTATTTTATTGCTTAATTACATATTTATATGCAACTTTTGATTAAATATTTGATGGTATAATGTGCTCATTTAACATGATTATTTGTTCGCATATAGTATCCCACATTTAGTCAAATATTTAATACTCCTTTCATCCCAAAAAAAGAGTCTATTTTTAAAAAATAACTTTATCCCAAAAAAGAGAGTCCATTTTGGGATGAAATTCTTATATTACCCTTACTAATAATAACTATGTATAACCAAAATTAAAAAGTAAGAATAAAAATATAAAATTATATATTTAATTGTACGATAAGTGTGTTGTACTTTCTAACTTAAAAAAAGTTGTATCAACCCCAAAGTGGATATCTTTTTTTGGAACGGAAGGAGTATTTTGTGTATTGCATATAGTTGATGAGACAATAATATTTTCCATAAAATCTCTTGATAAAATATTAAATAAATTTTAATTGCCTTGTATTATATTTAAAACAACTCTTGTTAGAGTAATTTCTGAACTAACTCAAGGTCATTTGAATTAAAATGTGTTTTAAATATGAGATAAGATCTATGAATGGTAACTGTTACCTACTTGTGGCAATTATTTTAATTTGTCGATATATTATTAAATTAATTTAGTTGCCTTCCATTATTACATTTAAAACAATTCCTATTAGAGTGACTTGTTGAGATACTCAAAGTCATTTTAACTAGAATTTGTTTTAAATATGAGATAGGATTTCTAAATAGTAATTGTTACCTATTGGCAATTATTTTGATTTGTTGACGAAATATTAAGTCAATTTTAGTTGCCTTCCATTATTATATTTAAAACAATTCTTGTTAAAGTGACTTGTTGGGCTAACCTAAGTTCATTTTACCTACAATTTGTTTTAAATATGAGATTAGATC
Organism: Gynochthodes officinalis; assembly: GCA_020080225.1. Taxonomy (NCBI): domain Eukaryota; kingdom Viridiplantae; phylum Streptophyta; class Magnoliopsida; order Gentianales; family Rubiaceae; genus Gynochthodes; species Gynochthodes officinalis. The sequence continues at coordinate 8,280,636 of CM034620.1, forward strand.
TCCAAATAACGACTTTGATTTAAAAAATACTCATGATTTATTGAGCTAACTCAAGATTATATATTTTTTCAGGCAAGTGTTAAGAACCACATATGATGTGTTCATCAAGAGTTGATGCCTAATTATCTAGAAATTACAAAATAAAGTTGTAAATTGTAATTGGTAATTGTTACCTACTTGTTCAAATTATTTTGATTTATTGAACTAACTCAAGATTAGAATAATAAAAATGGGATCTTAGCCCATTAGGAATTATGAGATACTTCCCAAGTCAATATTTAAGGGTAATTGATTTGGATAAAATAGTGGGCAAAACCAAAATTTACTATCCATATTATTTATATTTTAGTTTTGTTTATTGCATAAATATATACTTTTCTATCTTTATTTCTATAATATATGGTATGAATAAATATATATATAGACACACACACATATATATATATATGTCAACACTTCATTATTTTGATATATGAATTCGTATATGATTTAATATATTGAATGCATTATGTGGCATGAATATTAAGAACAGTTCTTCACTAAAGTAATGTTAGCTATTTGATCATATGTTTTTTAATACTAACTAAGATGACCTCAAAGTAATTAAAGATGCTTATTTTAAGCATGAAGTACATAATGATATAATAGTTATATCATATTAACTTCTAATATTAAATTGTTGAGGAATATAAAGGAAAAGATTTACATTTTGATAATGTATCTCAAGTGTTGATTGATCTATAATCAAATGTGATTTTTTTTTTGTATGTTATCTTAGTTGGATAACTATTCAAAATTTGTTTTGAATGAGTTATACATTAATTATTCCCTTTTCAAAAATAAGGAATATGATGTAGTATTTATTCTTTAAAGGATATGATTCAAAATTGACTTTGAGAAAGGCAATCAAAAGAATAATTTAACTACACAAATATTTATCTACTTAAGTCAAATAAACTTTCGAAATAAGACTGCTAAACTATCTTCATATTTTGAAGTAAAAGAAACTTATAAAGTTTCCCTTCAAGTATATTTGAAATTAATATCTATCTTTCTAATTTAAAAATTATATTCTTGATATTTGATATCATTCATATATATTTATGAAATATATATGAAGTTTAAAGGTAAATAGATTGATAATTAAAAAAGAAATAATCCTATGCTTGACAAATCAAGCTAGTGTTGCTATATTAATTATAGAGCAATTTTCTTTGTATGGTTGGACTAATATTAAAGATTATTGTGCTATTTTTCTTTTACTAAAGTAATCCTATTTCATGTTTGAAATGTTAGGATAATTTTTCATAAAGAAAAAAAAATGTTTTTTCTCTATGATGATATATTTAGTTTTGAATTGATTTTTTTTAATTTAATGTTCTTATATTAGTCCAAGAGGAATTAAAGTTAAATAATACATTTTTAGTATCATAACTTGGTTATGTAAATAATGTTTACATATCCAAATTACATTATGATTATCATCTAGATCTTTTGTCTTTGAGTCAATTGAGATATATGAATACTATTTACTGCATATATTACTAAATTACCTTTTATAGTAAAAGTTGAGAAATTTGATAAACTGTCTTGACTAATACATTTGATGTATATTTTATCATGATAATTTTACTAAATGTTTTTTTTTTACTTCATTATTCTCAAATTTAATCATTTGAGATGATTAAATATACTTATTGTAAGTATAGATTTGAGATATTTTAATTGTTAACAAAAATGAAGTTTGAAATTTTAGTAAAGTTATTTTTATTTTTCGATTAGATTGTCAAAGTAAATACCTTAATAAAAATTCTAACTATCTAACTAAAAATGTGACTCTTATAAGTCACTTGTACACACTACTAGTGGATAGTGTTATATAAAAGAAGATCAAATATATTAGATATATTTTGATCTATCACAAGTTATGCCTTCTTTTCAAAAATAGTTTTGGAGTTATGCCATTATTGTTGTCTCCTACTTGTTAATCATATTTTATTTGATATAATTTATTTTCTTCTATATGAGATATAGATAAAAATAAAAATAAAAATTATGAAAAGTTTGGTATATTCCTACTTATTTGAAGATGATGGAGTTAAATTAGTTTAGAACTAAATTCAACTAAACATTTATTTGTGGAGTATCCAAAAGAAATTTTTGGTTACTAATTTTATTATTCTATTGAACAAAAATTGTTTGATAACTTACTATCTTTCTAAAATGAAGTGTTTATTCAAGAAAGGTTAGTGAGAGAAATAATAATATTTGAAAAGTTCAAAACCACAAAATAGCAAAATTGACAATTGAAATAAAATTTTAATCATATGATGATTTGATTGACCTAAACAATATAATTACATGTTGATGTAATGTACTTAGACTTATAATCACATGATGATGTGAGTTTGCAATAAGTTGCATATTATGATTGAGAGATATAGAATTGCATTTTGCACAATGAATTGTATATGATACGATTCAAAATTTTTTATCTGTCAATCATACATAGAATATGCAAGTTTAAAAGTCCAATTTTGATTCTAATATTTTGATTAGAAAATCAAATTGTTTGTTTTTGTCAAAAATTTTTTTTAAAAAAAACTAGTGTATTCAAATTAGTAAGTGGGAATACAAGCATTTTCTTATTATTTTATGTATGACATACTATATATAGAAAATGAATATCTTGAATTAAATGTAAAGGTACAAAAATTAAAAATATGTTTTTCTAAAAATTAAAAATGTAATATAAATCTTGAAAATTATGATCTATAGAGATAGATCGTGAATATAAAGATAGATCGTGAATATTACTTCATGTACATAAATATGATGTTAAAGTTGTTTGACATAGAGTTTGATAGTATGCGATAGTTTCCACATGTTTTGACTGTTGGATTTTACTCGTACACTATTGTGTGTTTTAAAAGGAATATTCTTAATTTTAATGAGTCAATCAAATATTTGTAGATGTAAATTTTTCAATTTTTTAAAGTTGAAATATATTTTTATACTTTACTTATACTAATAGTACTAAATATTGGAAGAGTTCCAATTAAAATGTTATGAACATTCTATAAATTGTGCCAAATATATTAGAATTTTTAAAATGTTTCTAAATTTATTTGGATTAAAAGGTTCTTCACTGAACCATATGTGGTCGGTTTCATTATTATAAAATTATTATTATAATTTTGTATTGTGCTAATAATGGAAAGCGAACCTCATAAGTGATCTAATTATGTATGAGACATTATCATTTGATATATATTAATAATGAATATGACTTAAAGATAGAACTTTCCACTAATGATAAAGTCGGTTGTTTGTTGACTAAACATTTGTGAACAATTAGTTTTAATCCAAGTGGGAGTCTTATTTAAGTGTTTTATTTATTGTGTGGACAAAAACCAATTTATTTTGGTGATACGTACACTTTTTATACACTCTCTAAACTTTTTATATATTTTAAAATTTATGCAAAAGTTTGGTGATATGGAACTCTTTATCATTTATGATATTGTTTATTAAATAATAAAATCTTTAAAATAATATTTGTATGGAAGAAATTATAAAAGTTATGATGATGAGATTCTTCACATACATATAATATTATTCTTAAATCATCCCTAGTCATAATTTTAGCAAGACAGGACATTGTTAATATGGATAAACTAACACATATTTTGCTTCTTCCTAACGTAAGAAGTAGTTGATCTCATAGACTATTGTGAAGTGACATAAAAGTAAATATGTGAATACTTGTTAGAGAACAAGTTCATTGGATTAACTCGCTTAGAGGTTTCCAAAAGGGAATCTATTTGAGTGCTAGTGAAATTAATCTCTATATGACGGTAGTGTAAGTGATCATTCGCCTTGAGATCATAAGAACATCTAGTTTGTGAATTATTGTAATTTTACTCTTTTGGTCATTAAACTTAGTTGGTTACATGTGCTTTAAGAATTGAGTATAGTATGAAACATGGATAGATAGTTTATGATCAACAAAGGATTCACTACTTTTAATAGTAAGAACGTATATCCCATTTATAGTCACTTAATAAAATATGATTCAAGAAATGTTTACATAAACTGAAAAATGGTATTAAAAGAGTTCTAAATTCATCTTCAATGGAGTTATATTTCGAGAACAAGAAAAGAATAGTTAGTTCATTAATAATTAGCATTATGCCTTACTCTTACGATAACATAAGGATAATTTCTTGGGTTAAAATGATATTATAATTATAAGATAATTTTGGAATTAATTTATGAGATAAATTAATCTTAAAAACTTATTAATAATTAAACCATCGGGTTATTTGGTCATCATTCCGAATCCACACGGTTTATTAATAAGTCTCAACCATGGGTCTTGAGTAAGGAGTCTGAAGTCTACTATGTATCGTACATGTCAAACACTTAGAATTTCTAAAAACCCTAATTCTTCCTATACTCAAGGAACTAACCATCAACAATTCATGGTTAGTCAATCGCTTGAAAATTCCAAGAAATTGATTGTGTAGATACACTTAGAGGCCGGACAATTGTGCAACTTGTGGTTAATCTCACTTACAATAACTAATCATTGTGAATCTATTACTGATGTGAATGTTGATACTATATATAGATTACAAAGAGGTCCTAGTATGTAATCGATCATTCTACTATTCCGTTGCTTTTATGGGTTGATTTCCTAACATGCACTAAAATATATAAGTAAAATGTTGAATTAAGTGATATCGCATTTACATAATAACTCTCACTCTAATTATTAGTGTCAATTTGACATGTGGATACCTTTGCAATCGTTGGGAGAATTTAGTAAGAATTTTTACTTTATATGTCATTATTCCTATTTATTATTGCTAGTCCCACCATTTCGAAAAGAGTTGACTTTCAATTTTTTTTTTCTCAAAAATACAGTTTACATTTGAATAAAATTTGTAAAGTATTTTTACTAATAATAATTTCATATACCTATAGTTAAAATGTAATGCTATAAAAAAATTATACATTTAATGATATATATTAATTGGTCTATATGTTACAATTAAAAAAAAAGTTATATCCATTTAAAAGTAGTTTTTTCTAGACGGAGTGAGTATTATTTTGTAACTAACATCTAATACTTGTAACTTTAATCAAGATCGATTCCCTTGTTAAGCAACAAAGTCTCATTTAGGGATAGTAGATGGGTGAGTTGGGTTACTTATGATTAAGATTATTGATGGGTTAGAATTTAATGAGTCATAAACTAACTCAATCTATTTAGTGACAAGTCATATTCGGATTAGATCAAATTGAATTTAATGAATTAATGAACTAACCGATTCCATTTAGTGATGGGTCATATTGGATCAAATTTCTATTGGATTGAACCCAATCAATCCAACAAATCAATTTAGTTTTTTTTTTAACTTTCTCTCTTTAATTAAAGCAATTAAACTTAATTTTTATATTCTTTGACTAACTTTTTATGAAATTAATCTCGTTTAGTTTCTTTTTTAATTAATCTTTTTTAAAATAAAAAAAAGACTATTCTTACGTTTTTCATAAATAGTTCCATATTCAAAAATAGTCCAAATTGAAAAAATTATTTTTATAGAAAGCTTAATTTTCTAAACAAAACAAGAAAGATTAAAGGCGTGTGAACAAATAATTGACATTATTTGCTTATTTGAATGTGAAAGATTCCAAACTCAAAAATGCAAACACAAAACTAGGGGATTATTTGCTCATTTGAATGTGTAGGATTCCAAACTAAAAAATGCGAACACAAAACTAGGGGAGCTTTCAACATAAAAAGGAGAAAGGTTGTAACATTTTCCCCCTTCTAAAGAAATGTTGACACTAAGATTAAAGGCAGACAAAAATGAATGAGATAAAATGGTCTTTACTTAGTTACTACTATGGACAAGCTTTCTTAAATAGATCAGATGGACCACAGGTGTCAAGGAAATATTGTCTAACATAATTCAAGCTATACAAGGTAATTTGCCTGTGCATTTCCATTAGATTGAAGGCTATTCTAATAAATTAGTATAAATTTTGTAATTTGTATTAACATTTAACTAGTGATATTCATTTCCATTATAATAAATTTTAATGCTAAAAGTTCACTTTTTTATTATTAATTTATATTTATTTTAAAGTTTTAGTGTAAAGTAACAAATTAATACCTGGTACACTAGCGAATAAAATGTTCAGTCAAAGAACAAAATTTATACATTATAAATTAGTGACATGGGATAAAATTTCAAATAAATGGCATAAGTTTATCCTATTTTTAGTATTTGGGGCTAGAATCGTTTGTTTTTTAGATAGACTTAATCATCTTCTCATTTATTTATTTTTGGTGCTTAGCAGAAAAAAAAAACTAGAACGTTAGTTTAATTATATGGTAGTAAGATTTTGTGGTCAAAACTTATCTGTGTCGAACAATTTAATTTAGGAGATGATCCAATCTTGATAAAAAGATGTAACTCGATCTTGGAAGAGGAAAGAACAACAAAAATCACTTAATCCGTTGGGTTCTCACCCAATCCAAATTTTACAAATCATTATTTAACCAAATCTATTAATAACCTGTTATCTAATCCAACAGGTTAAAACAATATGTGAGTTGGGTTGAATTTTTAAATTGGGTCTAATTAGTCTCAATGCATTAAATTTTTTTTTCCAAGTAAAATTATAGTTGTATTAACTTTGCAAAAGTTAATGTGTACATTCAAAGTCACCAAAATGGACTCTTCTTAGCACTAATGTAGGCTAAGATTAATTAACTACATGTCAAGTATTACAACTTTCTCCTTTCCTTAATCATTCCTACAAAAAACGCAACATAAATCTAGTGACAAACCTAACCATATAAACAACAAGATTGGTTAAACTTACCACTTGATTCTTTGCCATGCTCCATCTCCTTTACACTAAGTAGCCACTCCCCTTCTTTATTGTTTCTGGCTAACTAATCCAAATTATTGGTTTGCTAATATTCCAGCCATGATTGGGTTGCCAATTCGACCACTTTCCTTTCCTCCATCCATTCTCCCTTAAAAACCCATAAATTCCTACTCTTCTACACCATCCATAAGAGGTAAACCAAGAGTTGTGCTCTTTCTTCCCATGCTTTAGCTTTCGGTTTAAAACATATAACCTGCCATCACTCTTTGAAATTGATTCCATGTTGTTCAGTATGATTCCATGGCACCAAAGCCATTTTCCATATATTCTTGACTCAGGAGCAAGTGACCATGATATGTTCCAGCCTTTTTTCTCCATCTCCACACATGGGGCATGTTGAATCCATTGGCAGTCGTCTTTGTTGCAACCAAACATTGAGGGCCAGATCATTGCAGTAAATTCAAGGTGATATGTATAGATTAAGCTGAGTTACTAGTCAAGGACCAGAGTTCCAGATCTTGGAGTCCAAATATCAGACTTTGGAAACAAGTGAAGTTCTGGACCTTGGAGACTTCGGAGACAAGCGAAATTCCAGACTTTGGAGCCAAAAGCCATGACCTTCCCACTACCTGCAACAGCACAACCCCCACTTAACTTCGGAACTCTGCGTCCATAAATCAATAGTACACTAAAAGCACACTAAATGAGTAGGACCTTGGGCGACAATGACAAAACAGCGGGTTAAAGGATAAAGATAACAATCAAGCCCCCTTTATTAGGGAAGAGCATAAGGATAACAATTAATCTCTTTGGATCAAGGAAGAAGATATATATGTGGGGAGAACCACGAGGTTAGGGGATCCATTTTGGACAACTCAGAATATACTATACTCCGACTAAATACTGACTGTATCATCAGAGAATCTACCCCGGAGAACCACTCTAGGATCTATTTTGCAGGATTATCTATTGTTGAGCACACGAAGGATCTTGGATCGTGACAATTAAATCGGATCATTACCAGTTGTGGATTTCACCTTCATCACAAGGGAGGGATTTTGTTTTTCTATAGACATTGTGATGAAATTTTGGATCGACTGATTGATTCTTATCTTGATTTTGTAGTTTAAGAGTTTTAGCCAAGAACTTAAAGCCCATCTTGTAAAACTTTGACCAGACCAATCTAGCCATGGATTCGGTTCAATTTTTATTAAAGAACCGATATTAAAAAACTCAGTTAAAATCCAGTCAAATTCCGTTTTGATCGGTCAAAGTGGAGTTTATTTAGGTTTCTTTTTTTTCAAACCAAACTGATTGTATTAATGTGGGAATCCCCAATTAACACATTACATTGAGGTCCATAAAAGGACAAGCCTTAAATGGATCGTACCCTAACACAAAGAACATAACCTAGTAAGGATTGGTTAAGGCCAAAACCCTCTAAATGGGGAACGGCAAACCCCAAACATAGTGAGACCAGTATGCCTTAGCTAACCTAGCTAAGAGCACCAAAATTCCTAACTTGTTGGTCTCTACTTGCATAGCTCCTCTAATGAACATCCCGGCATAATGGAACAGTCAGATTTATCCTGCACGGCACTGGCTAGTCCGAACTCCGATCCCTAAACTGACTACGCGAAATAAAGGGAACGAAACGTCGATCCCTATCCTTGCGCTGTTGTCCGCTACACATCATCCTGCTTGACCTTCCACCCAACTAGGACTGCAATCCCTACAGTAAGGAAACCTCCCCTACTAGGGACTCCAAACCCCTCAGTAGCGATCTAACAAGCAACTACCCCGCCAGCCCTACTAGGGACACAAAATTTGACTATTGCCGACCACTAAAAAATGAAAAAAAAAAAACTGTAGAGTTCATGAACAGTGTTATTGTTCATGAACGTTGGACTATTCAGGAAAATTTGAAATTTTCACTGTTGCATGGACAGTAATTACTGTTCATGCACAGTAAAAATTCCGCACCGTTTTCACACCGTGATCGCCCACACGCACAGTAAAGTTCCTTCTTTTTCCAGCCTTCTGACGTTGACTAAAATATTTCGCCAAGGTTATTTAGGTTTCACTAGATCAAAACTTTCATTTTTGTAGAAAGTAATTTTACTTTCTAAAAATTATAACTTGATTCAATTTTTTTTAATATAAAACTCATTTTTTACTTATAAACTTTTAATTATTTAAATTGAATATTTTGAATGTTTATATAAGATAATTCTTATAATTTTTGAACATATTCTTACTTAAAATATTTTTTATACCATTTTTTCACAAAGTTATTCAATTATACGCTTAAAATTTCATATAATTTATACTAAATTTAAACTTAACTATATAAAAAATACTAAATAATTTATCTTACAACATTTGTATATTACTATTAATATTTTTAGAATTTTTTAATTATTTAAAATTGAATATTTTGAATGTTTATATAAGATAATTCTTATAATTTTTAACATATTCTTACTTAAAATATTTTTTTATACCATTTTTTCACAAAGTTATTCAATTATACACTTAAAATTTCATACAATTTTTATTAAATTTAAACTTAACTATATAAAAAATAAAAAATAATTTGTTTTAATACATTTGTATATTAGTATTAATATTTTTAGAATTAATTTATATTTATTACATTATAATAATATTATCCGATTTTTATTACTGGTTTGATCGGTTGATTTTTGAGAGCACTATTTAAAACCTCCGCTACAAATTAGAAAGGAAAATTTGCAGGGATGTGAAGCTTTCTGTCGCCATTGCCAATTTGGTATAGTATTGCATGTTAGTACTGTAAAAAAACAGGTACAGAAACAAAGAAAACAAAGACGGCAGGAGAAAGAAATAATTCCCCATCCCAAAAAAATACTAAATTTAAAAAATAATTTATTCAAAATTAAAGTACAGTATACGAAGTGGATGGTGAACTATATAATTTTTTACTTGTATCATTACATTTTAATCGTGAGCTATAAATAATTAATATTACACAAAGAATATTATAGAACTTTCATTTAAAAATTTAAAAGACAAGAAACTCTTACTTTTGCACAAGAAAAATGTGAAATATGAACATTATTTTTAGGAGAGAGGAAGTATATAGTTAACTTTATATAGGGAAATTTACACTTATTTTTTTGTTCTTTAGATTTATGCCACTACGTATTGCATCCCGACCGTCCATTAAGAATGCCATACAGAGTTAACTCCTTTTTATTCCCTTAAATCATTCAATTATCAGTACATGAGATAACTTTACATGCACAAACAGTCAACCATCAATGAAGTAAGATTCTGTCTTTGGTACGCAATATTAGATCTAGAGCATTTCTATTTGCAAATGAAAAAAATTGTATTGGAATGTGTGAAAATTTTGATAGGTATTTTTTGATAGAAAAAGTTTTTTGGAGGGAAAAATAAGAGGGAAAATTTTTTAAAATTATGTGAGAGGAATTTGAGTGGGAAAATTTGAATTCTAAATTTTAAAATAAAAGTGTGTTTAGATAGTTTGTTTTTGTTTAAAAATTTTCTTATTTGCAAATGAGATTTTCCTTTCCAAACAGATCCTTTCTTTTTCTTTTTTCTTTTGATTACCTCCATAAAATTACATTTGCATGGATATACCATATTTTGAGTCATGAAATGCATGAAGAAGGCATTACGAACCAGGCTCGTCACTGAATTTCTGGTTAGTTGTATTTGATACATGTAGTTTTGAGATTTTCCAGTCGAGAAATTTTTGAGTTGTAAACAAGTTAGGTAGTATAGGAGTATTGATTGCTTTTGATGTTATGGTTACTGTGCACTAGCCACATCAATATTTTGCGCCGCAATCTTAGTTTATGTTTCTTGTTCGATGTGCACTTGCCTCCATGGTTGCGCTATACGCTATAAAACCATGAAGATCACTTAGCCTACCTTTTGGCTAAATCTTGTAAATATGGTATAATTTGCTATTGCAATAGATTTCTAACGTTTCTGTTTAAAAAAAAAAAGGTTTTTTTTTCTCTTATTAGAATGGTGCTAATATTTCATCATATTAAAGGCATGATAATTGTTGGAGATACAAAAGAAATCCTAGAGGAGGGCATTGACAATAAGCTTGAAGTCCTCAAAACTGATAGCGCCATCTCCATCGCCATCCATAGAAGCAATAATACTTTGGCAATCTTGAACACTTAATTCTTGTCCCATATTTCCAGAAGCTTCAAAAAGTTCTTCTGTCGTCGCAAACTCTTCTCCATCAAAATCACTACATTGAAAGGCCCTTTGAAGGCAAGTTGCAAGACCACCAAGTCCTAAGTCCTTGGTGTTCAAATTCAGGAACTCCCCAATGCTTAGAACTAGAAGTCCATCCTTGTTTGCGTCTCCCTGTTGCATCATTGCTTGAATATCTTGCTCAGATGGATTATACCCTAGTGATCCCATGATTCCACCAAGCTCTACTGCATTAATTAAACCATCATTGTCTGTATCGAAAGCCCGAAATGCCTCCAACAGCCTTGAAACATGATTCAGAGTCTCCATTTCAGCAGCAAAAGAACCTAATTGAGCCATCAATTTTTTTTCCTTTGGGAAAAAAATTGAAGAGACGAAGGATTCTATATATTGCTTTCGGGTTTCATCAGCCAACATCTTCATTTAATATGTAGGAAAATAGTGCTGGTCAATTTCCAAATTGATTCCTGTTTATCTCTTCTATTGATATAGGAAAATAAGTGCTGGTCAATTTCCAAATTGATTCCTGTTTATCTCTTCTATTGATATAGGAAACTAAGTGCTGGTCAATTTCGAAATTGATTCCTGTTTATCTCTTCAAGATCAATACATTCTAATCATCCGATGCATGAGAATCTTTTGCTTTCAGATAAAAACTTTTTGGACAACTTGTTGGTGGCTTAGGGTTTGTTTGGAGTGTAATGTATTTGGAAAAAGTTGTATTTGAATGTGTAAAAATTTTGGTGGGTATTTTTTTATAGAAAAAGTATTTTGGAGGGAAAAATAAGAGGATTTTTTTTAAAATTTATGTGAGAGGAATTTGAGTGGAAAATTTTGAATTTTAAATTTTAAAATAAAAATGTGTTTGGATAATTTTTTTTTATTTGAGAATTTACTTATTTGCAAATAAAAACTCCCTGTCCAAACAAACCCTTAGAATCGCAAAAGGCATCGTACAAAAAACGAAATTCTACTTGAAAGAATGTTCCAAATGCAATCTAATGTCAAAGATAAAAATAACGGGGATTACAAAAAATTTTTTTAAAAAAAACCCAATTTCCAATTAGGGGGCGCTTGGTATAAACGATGGGTTTATGAATGGAATGAATTTGATAAAAGGAGAGGTTTAGAATGGAATAGAATAATAGTAATTAGGTTGTTTGGTATTATTTTGTAGTGGAATGGAATAGATTTTATATTAAAATTAAAATTTAATATTAATATTAATAAATTTTATATTAAAATTTAATATTAATATTATAATAAAGATATTATTATTTTACATTATATAATACTTAAGAAAATCATATATTGTTCAAAAAATAGTCAAAGTGCATGTCAATTTGTAGAGAAAAATATTTTCTACAAATTAGTAAAATTTAGTTTTAAAAAAAATAGGTAAAATGGGGGTTGCAAATCATTGGGGGGTTTGCAACCCCCAGGACATGTGGCGCTTGCCCAATTAGCGCTGACAGGCACTAAAGCGTTATTAGCGTTGACAATTTTTTTCTTTTTTTTTTTACTTAGCTCAAAATGACGTCGTTTTGAACCCATTTTAATTCCATTTTCCCTAAACCAAAGTAGGGAGGTGGGTTTACACAAAAACCATCCCTCAAGGGTTTAAAGAAACCCATCCCCTTTAACCAAACACTTTGTTTTCTTCCAATCCTTTTCATTCCCCCCCCAAATCCCCTTGTACCAAACACCACTTAAATTTAGGCAAAAGTCATTTATATATGACTTGGGAGTTGGAGCAAATCGTGCAGAAATTTTATTTACAGTAAAGCATTATGGTTCTAATATATTTCCTTTGTTTTTTGGGCAAATGAATCTAATTATCCCTCATTTTGGTCTTACAATTCCATTTGATCTTTGATGTTAAAAATGTTTTTATTCAATTATCAAATGTGGCAGTTTGATTTCAAATAATAATACCAATTTTAGTCCAAATTAAGAAATTTAATTTTTCATCAAATCACTTGAAATTAAAAAAAATTTGAATGCCCTAATTGGATCAATAATGCTTATATAATTATTATTATCATTTTCAATTCTATGTGATTTGACCCAGACTGCACTAATATATTTGGACTAGTTTTTTTTTTTCCTCAGAATGTTAGAATATTTTATTGCAATGGCAAATTATACATGAAATAGCTTAAAAATAGGCTAATTACTTCTTATAGTATTTTATCTTAACCACGAAGGAAAGTGCGACAACAAATAACCAAAAAAAAAAAACACAAAAGATTGATATTTTCGGCTAATGTACAATAACTTTTACATCAATAGCAATCTAAATTAGTTTTTGTGAGATAACAAATTAAAATAAAATTTCCAAAATTGATTACTGAATTGAAAATTCTTAAACATTCATAAATAAATCAAAATAAGGAATATAAATTTTTTTTTCCCGAAACGATCATTGTATTCACAACCAAGCAAGGGCACATATACAAAATAGCCTATTGGCTAAAGGTTCCTTAGATCTCATAATGAGACTAAGTGTGACAGCAGAGAATGCCCAAAACATGGGAATCCCATCCACTGAACAACCGATGGCATATTCGGTAACCGATGAGGTATAAAAGAATATACTATTAACAACCCGATCCACAGACAAAAATAGACAAAAGTAGCGAGTGGAAGAGCACCAACCCCGACAAATAAACCCCAATCATTCTCATGCACCAGATTCTCTACCCACCATATTAACCTCCTTGAATTCAAGCCATTCGGCGACCGCTAGATCAACAACAGACTTTTCCTCTCGCCATTTTTGTTGAAAAGTCCAAAGATTTCTAGTTTTCCAGAGCAACCATAAAATATAGACTGTTAATCTAACTTTGTCCCGTCACTACTCATCCTTTGTCCTAGTGCAAATCTGAAGCCACCATTGTCGAAAACTTGAATCCCCTAAAAGAGATCACCATAACCGCGCAATCTTCCATACCAGCCTCGCTCTCGGACAAAAAAGTAATACATGCTCAAGAGTTTCCTGCATTTCGCCACACATATCACATATTTGATCTTCGTGAACACCTCTTTTAAGTAATTGATCTTTCGTTGGAAGAATACTATGCCAGCAGGGCCATAGAAATTGTTTGAGCTTGGCCTTAATGTTGAGCTTCCAAAAACACCTCCAAAGCACTTTCATATCACTCCTGATCAAGCTGCTCTTGGCCGAAAAACGCACCACCCGTTGCTCCTTAAAAGCTCTTAGATAGGCCAACTTGACCTTATAGTCACCTTGGCTAGTCAGGTGCCACACAAGTTTGTCTCTATTGTTGCCTTGGGAATGCAAGGACTGGGGAATAGAGATGATAGCCTCTGCAGTAATCGAACTAAAAAGTTGATGAACTAATCCATCATTCCAGCAATCTCCGCTGGCGTTCAGAAGCTCACTCACCCATGTAGGCCGATTCTCCTGGTTCTCAAAAGCGGCAAGAGTGAAATAAGGTAGACCAGGAATCCACGAACTTTCCCAAATTCGGATTGACTTTCCATCCCCCACCTGGTAAATGGCCCATTAGTTGATAATACATCGCGCTCCCATCCAGCACTTCCATAGCCAAGATGCATTCTGTCTAATTGTGGCACATAAAAAATCCCCTTGAGGAAAGTACTTGGCCTTTATAACCTTACTCACCAGAAGATTCGGCTGCGTCCTAATCTGCCACAGTTGTTTTGCTATGAGGTCATCATTAAAAAGTTGAATGTTCTTGAATCCCAAACCACCCTCCTCCTTAGACCAAGTGATGTCCTGCCAAGCCTTCCAATGAATTTAGCTCGCCCATCCCCTGAATCTCCCCACTAGAACTGCGCAGTCTGGCAAACAATGTCTTGGAAAAACCCTTTAGGAATTTTCAAGCATGCCATCACATAAGTGGGCAGAGCATCAATAACCGCCTTGAGAAGCACTTCCTTAGCCGTAAGACTAAGAAATCGACATTTCCAACTGTGAAGTCGCTGCTGTACCCGCACAGCCACATAATGAAACACTTCTTTCTTCGATCTGCCTATGATCATCGGAAGACCAAGATATCTCGCATTTGTCTTTTCCTCAATGCCGCCTAGAATTCCACAATTATCTGTTCTCTGTGGCAATGAAATATTCTTACTGAAGAGAATGAAAGATTTTTCCCAGTTGACTAGTTGCCCAGAGAACCGGCTACTGTTGGACAACAAGGCCTTGACCCTGCAGGCTTGGCCCACATCCGCTTCACAAAATAGTAAGGAGTCATCTGCAACCAATAAATGAGTAATTTGCGGACCTTGTCTGCTAAGTCTCATACCCTATACTCCCCCCCGCAAGTTGGTTTGCTTAATCATATTGGAAAAGCCTCAGACACAACTAAGAACAAAAAGGGAGATAACGGGTCCCCCTGTCTAATTCCCCAGGTAGGTTGAATAAACCCACATTTCTCCCAATTAATATTTATAGATAAGGTAGAGGAACTAAAACATCGCCAAATCTATCTTATAAAGATACTAAAGAACCCCATCCTCCTAAGAACCTCACACAAAAACCCCACTTAACTCTATCGTACACCTTGGCCAAATCAAGTTTAATAGCCATCCATCCCTTCATTCCCTTACGCCTAGCATTAAGGGTATGTATACACTCATGTGCAATCACGACATTATTTAAAATTTGCCTCCTTGGAAGGTATGGCGCCTGGACGGCACTAATGCACTCATAAAGGCATACGACCATCTTGTCTGCCAAGATCTTAGAAATAACTTTATACACAACAGTACATAAACTAATGGGTCGATAATGTGTAACAGAGCTAGGATTAGGAATCTTAGGAATCAAAGTAATGAGAGTGTGATTCACCTATCGAAGCATATTATTACGCTCAAAAAAGGACCTCATAGCAAGACACAAATCATCACTAATCACATTCCAATAAGACTGGAAAAAAAGTGGAGTCATACCATCAGGCCCTATGGCCGTATTGGGATATATATTGAAAAGGGCACTTTTGATCTCGGTATCCTCAATAAGACACGTTAACCGATGATTCATGGCATCTGTAATCGACAGTGGGATACCATCAAGGTCCTCATGACGAAACCTTGGGCTTGAGAAAACAAAGAGCTTGTCAAAGAACCCCAAAATCTCTCCTTTAACCTCCTGCAGATTTAGATATGGACTACCATCCTTCTTGACCAAATTATAAACAGTATTTTGCCGCTGCCTATCAATCGTGAAGGCATGGAAGAATTTGGTATTTTTGTCCACTTTTTGGAGCCACTGGATTCTTGATTTTTGGCACCAATAAATTTCCTCATCTCGATAAGCCCGATGAAGATCTTTTTGTAACAAAGCCCATTTATGCCAATTCCTATTTCCCCCTGACTAGATAAGTGGTCCATTTGGGCTTTAATGCCAACAATGCGCCTTGCAAAATTCTGTATATTCTGTTGACGCCATTTCAAAAGGCCCACCCGCATACATCCAATTTTAGAACAAAGTCGATACATCGGGGTTCCCTGCTGCACCCTAACCCAAGTAGTGGCTACCAGCCTCCCCATCGCCACTTTCGCAACCCATCGTTTGTCAAACATAAATCGCCATCTTGCCCTTTGCTCAGTTGGCTGGACATCCAACAAAATAAATGAGTGATCGGACGATACATTTTCACATAATAAGCTTTCGCTCTCGGATAAGTAAGTAACCACTTCGAGGAATCAAAAAACCTGTCAAGATGTTCAGCCACAAATTCTTGACCTGCCCGATTGTTTGCCCATATAAAATGTTATCTCACAAAACCAACCTCCCCCATATCCATGTTGGAAACAAAGGAGTTAAAGGGTCAACAGCCAAGTACAGAATGCAATCTCCCCCTCATTTTCTCTGCTGGCCACAAAATATCATTAAAATCTTCTGCCAAAAACCACATATCACCTCTACGAGGTCGTTGTTGCTCAAGGTACGCCCATTGCTCATGTCGTAACCTTATGTCTGTATGAGCATACAAGAACACGGCCCAGAAGAACACATTATCCTTTTTTATCTCACAGTGCAACTGGAAACAAAAACTAGTAGACATAATATTATGAACAACTATATTCTCATTCCAACAAACAAACAAACCGCCTTTGAAACCCGACGATTCTACAACATGCCATCTGTCGCGACATTTTAATCCTCGACACATCTTGGCCACAAACTTCGTACTTTGCTTGGTTTCAGAAATGAATATCAACTCAGAGAGGTGAGATCGATTGACCTCTCGTAACTGGGAAACTGTAGAAGGACCTCCCAAACCTCTACAATTTCACACACACACCTTCATTGCAATGAGGGAGACAACTCAAGGCTGGCCTCCATCACCCCCGACATATTAGCCATAGTATGTTTCTTGACGCAAGGCTCTTGCACGTAGGTCGAAGACTCATCAATGGATTGCAACGGACGCTTTCCCCCCGCATGAACGACATCCTTAACCTCATTAATGCTCTCAATCTGACTCCCAATGCGTATCCATCGGTGACGCTGGCCACCATCCTCAGCCATTGGATTAGTATGCACATTAGATAAGCAATGGGTAGAAGAGAGGTGCTGGCCATTGGAAGCCGTTGGCGGAACTTCAGATTCAGCTTGGATAGAAAGGAGGTGCTGCACATTTGAAGCCAAAATTCCTTGAGCTAGACATGTGGGATTAGCAACTAATGAATGTCCACCTTGCAGGTCCAAGCCACCAGCTGCAACTAGAGAAAGATCTGAAGCTAGAGCTTCAAACAGAGAAGCAAGACCACAAGCTAAAATGGGACAGCAAGCTGGAACAGGAACAACATGTGCTGGAGCTGAAAGGAAGACTGGAGCATCATGCAAATCATCAGCCGAACTTGTTAGGCAACAAAAAGATATCTTAGATGGAACCTGAAGCGAAGACTGGCCACTATTGAACATCAAAACCCCAATTGGAACTTCAGATAGAACCTAAAGCGAAGAAGACCCGAGAATTGGAACTGAAGTGAAACCAGTTGCCCAATTTGCTGGAGTTGGAGCTTCAGTTACAAGGGTGGACTTGAAGATAGGAACTTCATGCAACTCAATGGACTTCAACCCACCCTCTAGAACTACAGAATCCTCCACCCGCGGATTCTCGGGACTGAGCTGAGTTGGAACCTCAACCAAAGCAGCTGAACTGAAAGAAGAAACAGCAAGCAAATTCGTTGGACTGAGCTTCATCTCCATCCTGACCGATGGCAAAACAAGACCAGAAGAAGGCCTTCGCATTATTTCATGTGGTAGTACTGCATCCAGAAACACAAAGGGTGGGCATTCCCCTCACGGATTGGACCCAACTTCATACCCCTTCCCCTGACCAACACCCTATTGCTTTCAGCCTTTAACCAATCACCAAATTGTCCCGTCTTCAGCTCACCACGCTCAAGAGCTAAGCATCTAGCATAGCACATTCTCTCCACATGCCCCACTTTCTCACAGTAATAACAAAAGGCCGCCAAATTTTCATATCGGAAGTTTATCCAGCACACTTGAGAACCAAGTTTCAAGCGAGTGCCCCTTAACAAGGGCTTGGATAAATCAACCACAGCAAGTAGTTTCATACACCTTCCAATCACACTGCCAACATCAGGAACTAGAACATCAAGGATTTGAAGAAACAATTGCTTAAATCTGAAACCCGTCTCTCTTGTAAGCCATTGAGCAGGGAGGTTACAAACCTGAATCCACAATTCTATCTTGTTGAATTCTTGGTCCACAAAGTGCACAGATGAAGACCACTCGCGGAGGACAAGGAACTACTGATCAAACATCCAACCTTTCCCTTGTAAGACCCACAATTTATCCTCAAGGTGTTGAAAGATAAATTGAAATTTGTTGGGTCCAAGCTCACGGACCTTGAAAGGAGCTTTAGTAGGCCAAAGTCTAGCCATCGCACTCTTCAAACCCATAAAGTTCGCCCTCTTATCACCAAAAATACAGCCAAGTAGACTCTTGGAACACTCCACCAAACTAGACTGAACATCCCCCTCCTAAATTTCAACTCCATTATCTTCCTCACCAGTGAGCTCCAACCTTTGCAATAACTCAGAGACTGCCTTCATCAGATAATGAAAGATCCCACTATCCATCCTCAACTGACCACAAACAAGAACACACAGAAGAAGAACACAAACAGAAAACAAAAAGAGGAAGAAAAGAATTCGAACACAATACATAGAAGAAAAACCACAAGACGTAGGAAGAAACAATTACAAAGAAGAAGGAAAAACCAAAAGAAAACAAGAAGGAATCTACAGCAAGAAGAAAAGAAAAACCAACCACAGGAGCGATGAGCACAACGCAGCTAGATAAGCAGCAGAACAAAAGACGTACGAAGACAAAGTAGCTGAACAAGCAACATAACAAGAGACAGCGAGACAAAGAAAATAGCCTCAGCACCGGCATGTAGACTCCCCAACCCAGTAGGAAAGGAAACTTAACTCCTAAGAAAGGAACGAACTTGCGACCAAAGTCGCACCCTCAGTCGCACTCTAAGTCACCCATAGAGAATAAAAGATCAGTGACCCACCATCCCATCGATTCCAATGCCTTTTTTTCTGAGGTTAATTACCTTTATTTAATTTACATAAAACTAAGTTGTAAGCAAATCATATACTACTTAAAAAAATGTTTGTTTTTTTTTTCTTGAAATGGCAGATATTTTATTGCAATTTACAAATTTGTACATAGCTAAAACAAGACTAATGAAAGTATCCACCAAGGAAAGTGCGACTAAAAGAGTAGCCCAAAACACCTCCAACATGGAAGAAATAACCCTAATAGATAAAGAAACTAACCCTAACATGTAGGGATAATAAACAAACTAGCTAACTACAAATGAGCTATGAAGAAGCGCGAACTAAACTTCATCAAGTAGATGCAATCCCTCAATTATCTAGGAAGAAGAAGCACAAATTATCTCACACCAGTTGACTAGAATCTATTAATTCTTCATGCTGAAAAACTGGAAAAAAAAATCACCATAATCGCCCACAGTAGTATTGTGAACGATTTGGATGGATTTTGGTAGCTTATTAGGACAATTCAACAAAATATCCTCTATACTAATATAGTTATAGCATACTACCTATTAAGACATTTCCAAATGTCTTTCATATGATATATTTTACTACACATACATAGTAATTCCTCAAATGTTATGACATTAGGAAATGTTTTTATAAATAATCTAAAAAGGCATTAAGAAATGCCTTTATAGACTATTTTTTTAAAAAAAATTAAAATCTTAATATGTTATATATTAAATGCATAAAGAAAATAATTTTATCATAAATTACAAATTGTTTAATAGACACCAGAGAAATATAATAAATTCATCTATAAAGCATTTTAGTGAAGTAGTGGATAATGGAGGAATTGAGAAAATAGCAGCTCCACCAAAGACATTTGCAAATACAGCAAGTTGACCAAATCATTTACAACAAATAACAGGTTGACCGTTTAGGCGACGGGAAAATACCGAAAAACCCCTAATGCTTATGAACTTCATCGTTTAACTTCATTTCACGTTTCTTTTGCATTCTTTCATTCTTCATGGATTGAACATCTCATTTTCACGGTGCGTACATGAAATCAAACAACCAGTTTGAATGTCTCGTACAGGTTATTTCGTAGATATTAATTAAAAATGTAAACTACATCCCGACTGACGAAGAAACCAAATCCACTTGTTTGAAACTAGGAATTGGATGTTTGAAGATGGCCGAAGAGTTATTAAGGTTCTGCAGACAATTAAGGATCGAAGACGGCATGTGTTGGACGAATAAACGAATTTATTCGAGAATTTAATCGATGCTTGGTCGATGGTTTAATCGACATTTTAGTCTATTATTCGAGACTTTAATCGAGCCTTTAGTCGACGTTTAGTCGATGTTTAATATCGACGTTTTAGTCGATGTTTCGTCGATATAAAAAATTACGAAATTATTATTTGAAAACCGCTCCCACTCGTATTCGTATTCGTATTCTCTCGACTGATCGTTCTCCCACCATCACTTACGTCGCCGAAGAACACAGAAGTAACATTTTTCAACCGATTGTCATTCTCTGATCTTGATAACCCATTTACATCCACCATTTACACTATATTCAAGCATTGTAATTCAAATGGCACGTACGCGAGGTGGACGTCCGGCAGCTGGCGCAATGGAGCAGACATCAGAGAAGCCGACTAAAGACAAAAAGAAGGTTAGTTCACATGTTGTTTCATGTTTGTTACGTTTAGAAATCATAGTGCTTGGTTACTCATTTTCGTGTATTTGCCACGCATTTCGTTTAGAAGCTGTTATAGTTGTTAGGGTTTTGCACATGTTTAAACACTTTCATACCGTTGAAATACTATTTTTTTATAACCTTAAACACACAAAAATATCCCAGTTCATTACTTGTTGCAACTAGTATGGATGGTAACAACCAAGTATATCCTGTGGATTGGGGAATAGTTGATTTAGAGAATGACACATCGTGGGAGTGGTTTCTCGAAAGGTTGAAGATTGCAATTGGCTCCGATATGGATGGATTGGTGTTTGCATCTGACCGACATAAGAGCATCGCCAAAGGTATTGCCAATGTTTTCCCTAATTCCTTCCATGGAGCATGTATTTATCATCTAAGCAACAACCTCAAATCCAAATTCAAACAAGAAGCCCTGATCCCATTCTACTTTAAGGCTGCAAAGGCTTATACTATTGCTGAATTCAATGAGTTGTTTGGAATTATTTCACTACAAAATCCACTGGTTGGCGAGTATTTAAGAGAGGTGGGGGTTGAACGTTGGTCAAGGGCACATTCTGGTGGGACACGCTATACAATAATGACATCCAACATTGCAGAATGTCTGAATGCACTGTTGAAAGATGCCCGCGAATTACCTATTCATTCCTTGGTGGATTACATCCGTAACACACTCCAAAGATGGTTTCACGATAGGCGTTCAGCTACTTGCGAAATCAACACAATGACCACCCTATACTGTGAAGACTTAATAGGATCGAGGATGAGAGAAGCACAATCCTATGTTGTTGATCCGGTCGATATGAATAGATGGTGTGTACGGGATATTGCAAACCGCATAAACACGAGTGGATTTGCTTGAAAAGACATGCACGTGTCGAGTGTTTGATATGGATCAACTCCCATGTGTGCATGCACTAGCTGCAGCTCGACGCCGTCAAATTAACCATTACACCTTATGCTCACCAGTTTATCACACCGTTGCAATTATAGGCGTTTATGCGGAGCCTATTATGCCCGTTGGTGATCCTAAGGATTGGATTGTGCCAGAAGAAATTTTATCCATTCAACTATCACCCCCAGAATCAAGGGTTAAGAGTGGTCGGCCCAAGAAAAAGAGAATTCCTTCAACCCGCGAGAAAAAAATTGAAAAGAACTGTGGTCGTTGTTGACAGCGTGAACACAACCGGCAAACTTGCTCAAATCAATTAGTTTGTAGGGACAAAAATTGTTGACACTATCTTGTTTGATGTAATGAATAGTTACAATTCATTATCCGTATTATGTTTCATAAATAAAACACATACTCATTCGACATTTCAGTACTTTTTGTCGACATATTTAAGTGTTAAATTCCGCTCGTTTCGAACATGATATTCTGTACACCATCGAGAAATATGTGATAGAAATGTTAAAAAATGAAAAACAAAACACATGGAAATAACGAGAAACTGTGCTAAAGCCTCTTAATTTGTACTTGTTTTCAAAAAGTATAAGCTGTTTAACAAAATGCATGAAGCTCTATATGAAGAAAAGCTCCAAAATATTATGACTCTTGTTGGTTTTTTTCTCCTTTTCTCTGACTCATTGTATTACAAAACACACAAATCAAAACAGTAGAAAACCTTATTTTTTTCCTACCAGTAGATGTTGATGGACTTATATTAGTTTCTTTTATTTCAATATCAAATAAAATAGCACACCTCGATTTTTCAAACAGCAATAAGATGTGATTCACAATAAGATGTAATATGTTCATCGATGTTTAAAACATCGACGAAACGTCGAATAAAACGTCGACAAAATATCGACTAAAACATCGATTAAAAACTTGACATTTTGTCGACTAAAAGTCGATTAAACTCTCGACGAAACGTCGACTAATTAATCGTTTATTCGTCGAACAGATGCCGACTTTGTTCGTTATTGGTCGTAGAACCTTAATAAGTCTTCGGCCATCTTGAAACATCCAATTGCCAGTTTGAGACGTCGGGATTTTGTTTGTTCCTCGGTCGGGATGTATTTTACATTTTTTATTATTACTTACGAAATCAAACAAGTTGTTTGTTCGTCGGTCATGAAATCAAACTTCATGTACGCACCGTGGAAATGGGATGTTCAATCCATGAAGAATGAAAGAATGCAGAAGAACGGTGACATGAAGTTAAACGATGAAGTTCTAAAGCATCAGGGGTTGAAAGGTATTTTCCCGTCGCTTTTACAGTCCTCCTGCTATTGTTGCAAATGATTTGGTCAACCTGCTATTTTTGCAAATGTCTTTGGTCAACCTGCTATTTTCTCAAATCTCACGTGGATAATCCCCCCTCACTGAGGGCCGACCTGCTTCTTTCTTTCATTCCTTTCACTTTCCTTTTGATTTCATTCGCACTATCCATCAAATGCTTGATTCGACTTTCTATTACTTCTGCACTCAAAATCTCGGTACTTTCAGCTTTAAAATCTTTCCTGAAATTCATTTTGATCTCCACAGCCATTGCCAAATCCTTCACAATTTGAAATGCATTCACCTGTTGCTCTGAGTAGAGAGGCCAAGTCACCAGTGGCACTCCAAACCAAATGCTTTCCAAAATTGAACGGAATATGTTAACGAGAGAGCAGTCCAGTTCTCCTGCTGAAGGTTGGACCACATTATTTTATTGACTGCACTTGGTATTATCCATGCTATGGCTATGCATGAGCCAAAAAAGTGAAATTGAAGATCGGAAACCATTGCAACAGCAACAGCAACAGCAATTGATACTACAACAAGCAAAGCTACCTGGTCAACAAAATCAAGTATTAGAACACTAACAGAGGAGATGCAAGAAGTTAGCCACTGAAATGACGACAATTTTATTGTAAGAAACCCAAAAATCTGTGTGCATATGTTTGCTGTATCAATTTTTGAAAAGAAACATGACAAATTCATGAATGAGTTCAAAAGGAAAATTAAGTCGGGTCCTCAAAGGTGACAGCCTGAATTTTCAAGATTAGAGAAGCCAGTGAAATCTTATCCCACTTTGATATGATTTGGAACTAAATAGCATCATAAATTTTTAACTAGGCCATCAATTAAGTCATAAAGAAAAAAGGATTCCATTAACTAAATTTGGACTGCAAGTTGCATAGCTTTCAACCTATAAATTGTCAAACTTCCACACTAGCACTCATTTAAAATTTCAAATACACCTCACCAAATCTTAACATCTGACTGAAGGGTAGATGACCCTATGATTTCAGTACTCTTTTCTTTGAAGCAATATATAACACATTCTAAAGTTTTTTATTCCATACTTAATCACTTCGACATGATCTCTCCTGGATTCAATATGCTAAAGCAAGCAATTTGATGATCATCCCTCTACATTAGCCTACTTAAAATAACTTTGCAATGAAAAGTGGGAAGCCTATTTACTTATGTAAAACATCATATCCATGGTAGAAAGCAACCTCTTTACAAAAGTTGATACACCATCCTTTGCATTATGTTCATAAAGCATATCAATCAACAACTCAAACCAAGAACCAATGAAACACAAGGAAAAGCATAGATATAAAAATACAAAATAATCAAAATACTCAAAGAAATATAAAATACCTTGATAGTTTGTGGAGGAATATCTCTAGTTTGATAGGTCCTTGCACTCTAAAGCCAAGTACAATGTAGTTTTCCGTGGCCTCATTTAACATCTAACAACCTGTTTGTCAAAATGCCCAAACTAGTTCAAGTTTAATTAAAGGGAAAAACTAGTCATCACTTAATATCCCAACCAAAATAAAGCAAAAAAATTCCCAAAACCTTCCAAATGTCATTAGAAAGCGAAATCAAATTACTCAATTAATAACCATCAAACCTCCTTGAAAAAATGCCCAAAGATTTTAAAGGACCCTCGTACTTCAATCCGTCCAAATTAAAACAAAAATCCCAAAAGGGTTCATGAAAATCACGTTAAATATTTAAACATATTCAAGAAAATGGACCTAACAACATAGGGTCTTCTAGAGAGCATTTAGTGGAGGGAAGCTTCACAAAGTCTGTGGATAGAACAACTTTTTCATCTTTATTCTGGGGTTACAATTTTGCCCATTGTTACAAAAAGATGGTGAAACATGATAAAGGCAATGAGCAGTTACACGATATAGAAGAGATGGATTGATGGGTTGAGTAGATAAGTGTCAAGTCTGGAGATGGAAGCGATGTCAGTTAGCTGAAGATAGTTACTTGGCTAAGAAGTTAGTAACAGAAAATAGTTAGAAATTAGTTAGAGCAGGGCGGTGGAGCTGGCTTATATGTAGCCATGCTGCTTGGATTAATGGGTGTGGATTTTTTTTGTATCATTTCTTGCTTTCCAAATTCTTTAATCTCATATCTCTCTCGGCTTCTCCCAATTCTTCTCTCTTTCTTTAACTCTCTGTATTCTTAACTCTTTCCTTTCTCTCATTTTCAGTTTGATAAACGCCGCTGCAGTCAGGCTTTTGCTCAATCCTAACATTTGGTATCAGAGCAGGACAATTAAAGGACAATGGCAGAAGGAACACGTGCTAAGGCGATGGAGGAGCAATTGAAACGGCAAGAAATTTGAATTACAGAATGGAACGAGAGCTTTCAAAAGCAGATATTGGAGTTGAAATTTCAGAACACAAAGTTTCAAAAGAATTTTAGGAGAGCAGATTCCAACATGGCCGAGATCAAGACACAGCTAGATGCTTTGGTGAAGCTCTTAACAAAGGATAAAAACCTAGAGGAATCAGTGATGACCATTGACTGAACACCATTGCTACCAACACCAGATGCAAGGCTAAAAATTGGAATGGAGGAAAAGAATGAAATTCTTCTCAAAGATAGAGGGAATAGAGATGGTTACGGGAATAGCTTCTTGCATCCAAAGCTAGAATTGCCCTTCTTCGAAGGAGATAATCCAAGAGAGTGGGTTAGGAAGTGTGATAAATTTTTCCTATTATACCAAAGTGCATGATGATCAGAAGGTAGATGTAGCGGAGATGTATTTGACTGGGAAGGTGAACGTGTGGTTTCGAAGCTTGAAACTAATGAAAAACCAGATTTCTTGGGTTGAGTTATATGAAATGCTCTACAGAAGGGGGATTCAGGATGAGGTGGAAGAATTTAACCGGTTGCAACAAACGGGAATAGTGAATGAGTATCAAGAAAACTTTGAGGATCTGAGAACGTTGATGCTAGCTAGGGATCCAAGACTTCCCGAGAGCCACTTCATCTCAAGATTCGTGGGAGGTCTCAAAGAGGAGATTAAACCTATGGTTAAAATGATGAAACCTACTTCTCTGATAGAGGCATTTGAGACAGCCTTGCTCCAAGAACAGATCGTGGAAGTAAATGCCAAGAAATATAAAGGAATGCCTAAAACGTATTCTGAGTCTACTTCTGGAGATTACAGGAATTGGAATGTGGCACCAACTTCCGCTAGACCTATTAGCAATACAGTAACCAAAACAACAGCTGTAGGGGAAGGAGAAACGAGGAGGATATCACCCCAGGAAGTTCAGAGAAGGCGCAGTCTTGGGCTGTGTTTCAGGTGTGGTGACAAGTTTGGCATTGGACATGAATGTAAAATGAAGCAAGCTGTATTCATGTTGGCTGAAGATGACAATGGACAGGACTTCCTTGATGAAGCGGAAAAAATGGTAGATAATGTAATAGATATCTCATTGCAGACATTGTCTGAAAACTTGAAGAGGAAAACCATAACTCTTCAAGGAATGCTTTGAGGAGAACAAGTTAACATCCTAGTAGACACAGGAAGCTGTGGCAGCTTTATTCAGTGGAATTTAGGCAATAAACTCTCCTTGGAACACAAAGCTGCAACCTCATTACAAGTGACTATAGCTGATGGAACCAAAATCATTAGCTATGGAGTCTGCCCCAATGTAGAATGATGGAAACAAGATAACAAGTTCATGCATGATTTGAGGGTTATGGAGCTTGGTGGACGGGATGTTATTTTAGGTGCGGACTGGATGTATCAATACAGTCCCATCACCTTTGATTTCAAACAATTGCATATTCGAATGGTGCAAGAAGGGGAAGAAAAAGTGTTATATGGAAAAGTTGATCAGTAGACATTGCAGTTAATCAAAGGAAAGTCAATCCCAACATTTTTGGAGGAGCAGAAACAAAGTGATGCAAAACTGCAGCCTTCACAGCTTTGCGCAGTCACCAAATATCCTATGGAAAATGATTTTCAAGGAGTCAAAGTTTCTGTCGAAGTCATCAACAAAAATGTGAAAAAATCTTGGCCTGCAACAGTGTCTAGATTTAAGGGAGGCACATAACAAATAGCAGCAGATATCAGCTCTATCAATGTTTTCATAGTCAAGCCAATCAAGGTATGTTTGAGATTCTTGAACAACATGTGGTTGCAAGTGGATTTTTGGAGGTTGTGGAAGAATAGGGTCTGCAAAGGCAACATGTCCATTGATACTACTTGTGGAGAGGGTCATGATATTTTAGCAGTTCACAATAATCATCCAGTTGCACAATGGCTAACTCATTGGTAGAACCTCAGCATAATTGAAGCCATTTGGGAAGATTCCACATTCGTCAAAATAGCAGTATCTTCACTTCCAGTCTTGAGGACAAGACTGAATTCATCCAGGGGCATTTGTCAAGCCTGGAGATGGAAGCGACGTCAGTTAGCTTAAGATAGTTACTTGGCTAAGAAGTTAGTAACAGAAAACAGTTAGAAATTAGTTAGAGAAGGGCGGTGGAGCTGGCTTATATATAGCTATGCTACTCAGATTAATGGGTGTGGATGTTTTTGTATCATTTCTTGCTTTCCAAGTTCTATAATCTCATATCTCTCTCAGCTTCTTCCAATTCTTCTCTCTTTCTTTAACTCTCTGCATTCTTTCTTCTTTCCTTTCTCTCATTTTCAGTTTGATAAACACTGCTATAGTCAGGCTTTGGCTCAATCCTGACAATAAGGGAGAAAATTGGAGAAGAGATGGGGAATTTGGAAATGGAGAAAGAAAGAGATAAGGCAGAGGAGGATATTCTAACTAAAAAAATTTGGGGAAATCGATTTGACGGGAAAATAAAATTCATAAACACTCAAATGCAGAATTTTTTCAATTAAAAAAATTAATTAATGTCTTAAAAAGTTCAAATGGAGTCAAAGGGGATGTATAGTGACATTTTTAAAAAATGTCATTAAATTAAAAAATCAATTAATGCTTTAAAAAAATTTATTATAGTCAAATGTCTTCAAAAGAGATATATAATGATATTTTTAAAAAATACCATAATAAATGCGTCATAATAGACTCTTTTTGTAATATATAGAAAAATTCTCCGTGTATAATTTTGGTGGTGCTCTTTTGCACCTTGATCACTCATTTAAATCTACTATATATGATCTATAAATTAATTCATGCTCAGGCAAATGTTGAATGGTATAGTAAGATAGGAGGAATTATTGCTTCTAATTTCAGATTTCAGTATTTCACAGCTACGTGCAAAGAAAAGGGAAAAAAAAAAAAAAAAACTCAAGCTTTTAATGTCATATTAAGCATTATGTTTCTTTGAGGCTGTATAATCTAGAAATTGGTGCCACTACTTTTCTTTTCCACCTAATTATATTCTTTGTGTTCAAAACTGTATTTTATAAAATGTTCGTGAAAGCTGCACACCCAAATGTTCCTAATATATGTATGTACATGTGACAACCTTCGGTAAGTGTTTCTAATTTCAACCTGAAGACAAACTGATAATCAAATGGATTACCAATTTTTTTTGCAGTTCAACTGGGTTGACCATGTATTTCAATTTAATTTTTTGCTGCAGAATCTTGTTGCAGAATGATTCAAGCTCGAATTCAACTCCATTCATGCACGAATGCCTGAGTTATTTCGATTTTGTTTCCCTTCCCGCAGTTTGTTTCGTTTATGAACCGACGTAATCTTGTCTCGCTCATAAAGCCTTTGATACGATAGGCATCTAAAATCATTTATAAAGGAGACTGGGAAAGATTTGAAGAATAAATATAAATTGTTGAAAATTTTCCGAAACTGTACTTTTAGTTAATTGTTATTTTAGTATACATATTTAGTGTAGTTTTAGACTTATAATAACTTCTTGTTGATATTCTTATTAGTAAATTAACCCATACATGTAGTGAAATAAATATAAGAATTGATTATTGATGTGGCAATATGTGATCCGGACTAATTAGAACTTAATTTTCGGTAACAAAACTAAAAAAATTGAAGTCTTGCTAAAACTCTATAATAAGTTTTCAACCCAAATTAAATCTTAGAAAAAAATACAACATAAAAGCACTTTATAGTTTTCACATAAGTATTCATTATTATATACAACATACAATATATTCTACTAATATTAATTTAAAAATTGAGTGTCTAGTGGGTTTGGAACTCATATTGTACTTGTTTGGATTACGTTCACGTCAGAGTGCAGACTTTAGCTATAATTGAACAGGCTCATTAATTGGGAAGATTAGAGGTTTCTCATTTCTTTCTTTCAGTTTGTTCACTGTCAGCCAGCTTACTTGGGTCTCCGTGCCAAAAAGTATCATGGTTCAAACAAGAGGAAGGATAAGGGGCTTTTGCTGCTTGGAGGGCCTGAGCTGCCTAAGCACAGCCTGAGTTCATTGCGTGCGGAGTCAACTTTTAGGGAAGAACTGCCAATTAAGGCCTCTACCCTTTTTCAGAAGGAACAGTTGGATTTCTTTTTTTTTTTTTTTTTTGGTAGTAGAACGTAGATCGTTTTCAAGACTTTTTGTTGCATATGAAGAAGGAAAAAAGAGAAGGAGAAGAGCAAATTAATCTCGTGTTATGCAATCATCACATTGCGGGCACAAAAATGACAAAGGAATGTATTATACAAATATATATAAAATAATATCCTTTTATAAAATTTCTATTCTTGATAGAGTGTATAATTGCATATTTATTGGATCAATTTCCTTGTGTTTAAGTGATTAAAAAATATATATATATATAATAATTAGTTTATTATTTATTGATGGATTGATTTTTTGTAGAAAAAAAAAAAAAAAGAAAAAAAAATATTATTTTTCTTCTTTTTCAAGCTTTTCTTTTTTGTTTATATCATCTTCCGTCATAGTTCATAACTAACTCTTGATGCAGAAATGATGAAATGATATGATATGATATGAAGAGAAAAGAGAGAGAAAAAAAAAAACTTTTTCAAATAAAGTTTTTCAAAAAAAAGAAAAAAAAGGAACAAATTGGGTTTCTTTTGTTTCTTCTTCTTTTTTTTTTTTTTTTTTTTTTTTTTTTTAATTTTTTTTTTTTTTTTTTTTTTTTTCTTTTTTCAAAAAAAAATTCAAAAAAAAAAACACAAAACAACACACACACACACAAGACAACAACACACAAAAGAAAAAACACAGAAAAACAATGAAAAAAGCATAATATGCCAACCTTGCACTTTGAGTGAACTTGAAGAAAATGAAGGCTTGAAGATTTGCTGCCATCTTTTATTTTTTTTTTTTTTTTTTTAGAAAGAAAAAGAAGATGCAGCAAAAAAATCCAAAGCAAAATCAAATAAAAAAAAAAAAAAAAAAAAAAAAAAAAAAAAAAAGAAAGAAAAAAAAAAACAAAAAAAGAAAAGAAAAAAAAAAAAAAAAAAAAAAAAAAAAAAAAAAAAAAAAAAAAAAAAAAAAAAAAAAAAAAAAAAAAATAAAAAAAATAGATAAAGATGAAAAAAAAAGAGAAAAAAAAGAAAAAAAGAAAGAAAAAAAAAAAAAAAATTAGGAAAAAAAAAAAAATGAAAAAAAAAAAAAGAATGTGAAAAAAAAAAAAAAAAACAAAACCAAATAATTTGCATCCTAGGCACAATAGGCAAGGCCATTTTCAAATTTTTTTTTTTCATTTTAGAGAAAATCATTAGAAAGAAAAACAAAAAATTCAATTTTTCTTCAATTCATTCAGAGAAGGAGATTCAGAGCCAGTAGAAGCGCGCGAAAAAGATTTTCTTTTTTTTTTTTTTTTTTTTTTTTTTTTTTTTTTTTTTTTTTTTTTTTTTTTATTTTTTTTTTTTTTTTTTTTTTTTTTTTTTTTTTATTTTTTTTTTTTTTTTTTTTATTTTTTTTTTTTTTATTTTTTTTTAATTTTTATAATATATTTTATATATTATTTTATATTATTTATATATTGATTTTTGATTTTTTGAATTGAATTTATATTATATTATATAGTTATATTAATTAATTATTAATTTATTTGTTAATTTAATTGATTAATAAAAATCAAATAAAATTCAACAACATCAAAAATGTTAAAAAAAATATAAATATATAAAAATAAAATAATAATAAAATATAAAATAAATATCTTTTTTAATTAGTAATTTTTAATTGGTTTGCAATTAATATAATATTAATATAATAAACTAATAGAAATTAGTGTTAGAAATGTGTTGAAATTAGAAAAAGAAGAAAAGAGAAAAAGAAATCAAAGAAAAAGAGAAAAAGAGAAGATTTAAAGAAAAATTATCTCAATAACTATAACCAATTTTTTCATCAAAAAAGATAAAATTATTTTTTGAATCATTAATCATTTTGAGGAATAATTAATATTTATTTTTTTTTTTCTTTTTTTTTTTTTTTTTTTTTTTTTTTTTTTTTTTTTTTATTTTTAATTAATTTTTTTTTTTTATTTAATTTTAATTTTTTTTTAATTTAAATTATTTTTTTTTTTTTTTTTTTTTTTCAATATCTTCTTCTCTTCTCTCTTTCTCTCTCTCTCTCTCAAATAATTCTTATTATTTTTTTGTTATTTTTATATTTTTGTGGTTTCGACACCCATCAATTCTCCATCTTTATTTATTTTATGTTATAAAATTTTAATTTAAGTATATGTTTGATTGACATCAATTGACTGTTCTGAGTAAATCTAAACACATTTTATTTACTTTCAAATTAAATTTAAATATAATTTATAATCTTCATCATTTTATTTGAGTTCAAATGAAAAGTTCTAATTCTTATCACTTTATTTATATTTACCATAGCTAGTGCCACCTCCTCTAAGATTGCCTTAATTTTTTCATTTTTTTATTAATTTATCCTTTATAATTTTATCTTTAAGTGAAAATAAAAGTTAACAAAATTATGTGGTCAAAGGCAATCAAAAAGTTGAAGGATCAATATTTTCTTAAAAATTTAAAATTTAAAAATTATGAAACATTATAAAAATACAATTACCTTTAGGATTTTTAATAAACTCCTAATATACATAGAACTTTTACAAGTTAAGTGATCAATATTTTCTTTATTAGTTTAAAATTAGCAAAAATAAGAATTAGTTTTTGTCAAAAGTTGTTCATGGTTATGTTTGTTTGTTTCTTTTTAGATTTTTCAATTGGTATGCGAAAGAGTAAATTTTATATCCAAATTTCATTTTTACAAAAATAGCTGAAAGTTAAAAATTGAATAATTCATCAACCTATTATTATCACAATTTATCATTAATCAAGTAATTAATTTAAATAGTTAATCACCTCATTTTAATTTAAACATATTAAAGTAATCACTACAAGAAAAATAGCCTTTAGTGACCAAAATATTTGTGACGACAATCAATTTGGTCACTAAATGGCCTCTTTGGTGACCATTGAGTGAGTCGTCACCAAATCAAAGTCATCATAACATCTTTAGTAACCAAATGGAAAATGTCATCATTGAATGTAGTGGCGCCAAAAAAGACTAGGAACTGCATTACAGTTAATGACGACTTTTAGTGACGACCTTTGATCTCGTCACCAAAGATAAGCATCAAATAGTTTGGTGACGAGGAATTGTCATCACCAAATTGATGCAAAATTATTGACGAAAAAGTGTAGTCACTAATTTATAAATACTATGTGTATTTAATGAATTATAATTGTAGAATGATTTAGTGACGAAAAAATGTTGTCACCAAATGTTAGAAAATTAGTGACAACATTTTGTGGTCACTAATTCATAAATATGTATGTTCTATTAATTATAATTGTAAAATGCTTTAGTGACGAGAAAATATCGTCACCAAATGTTACGAAATTAGTGACGACATTTTGTGGTCTCTAATTCATAAATACTATGTATATTTTAGGAATTATAATTGTAGAACGGTTTAGTGACGAGAAAATGTCATCACCAAATTGGTAGTTGTAATGAATAAGGAATCTGCCAAAATAACAAGTAAGAAATTGGATTAAATTACGGTGAAAGAATGATTTGGTTCTTGGACTAAGCAATTTTATTAGGTGAAACATGTTGTTTTTGGTGTGACATTTAATTTTTATTAATTTTAGTATGGTACCCTACTCTTTACAATTTTGCAAAAATAAGTTTTATAAGTATGTTAGGACACCCTAATATTTATAATTTTGCCCCCATAATTTTGACTTATTATATTAAGACATCTTATTAAGTACAATTAGTAGTTGTAACGAATAAGAAAATGCTAAAATATAATAATTTAAAAAATTGGGTTAAATTATTTGGTCCATTGGGCTAAGCACTCTCACTAGGCCAAAAATGTCCTTTCTATTATCACCCTTATTTTCCATTAATTGTACTATAGCACTCTTTGCTTTAGAATTTTGCCAACATAATTTTGATACTAATGTTAAGACACCTTGATATTTACAGTTTTGCCCCTATAATTTAGACAAATTCTATTAAGACATCTTATTAAGTATAAGTAGTAGTTGTAATGAATAATTATTATGCGTCCATTATCAATTAACTTAATTTTTTGGGAAATTTACAAATATAGCACATTTGACTGTTGACTTTGCAAAAATAGCACCTCTCTTTTTTTCTTTGCAACCATAGCACTTCAAGACTGCATAAAGACCAAAATGCCTATCTTCTCTAATGGCAAACTTCTCAAATATAACACCTTCGCTTTTTTGTTTGCAAACTTTACTTTTTACATTGGTCTTTTTTCTCTATCGACTGAATATTTCATTTCACACATTTCACCCCATTGTCATATGCTTCAATGGAAAGTTGCAATGTTTTTTTGTTTACATTTGAACTGGGTTTAAACGAGGAATTCATTGAGTATATGTCAAAAAATGAAAAAAATTAACAAATAAGTCGAACCCTAAGTCAAACAATAGGTCGAGCACTAAGTTAGGTCGAGTTTTAGGTTGAGTATGTCGAATTTAAGTCGAGTTCGATCTAATGATCGACCTAATACTTGACCTAGTACTAGGTTGAGTTATTTAAATTTTTTTTTTTATAAAAATCACTCGACCTAGTACTAGGTCAAGTGAATTTTTAATTTTTTTTTTAAATAACTCGACCTAGTACTAGGTTGAGTATTAGGTTGAGCTCGGGCTAAATTTGAGCTACTCGACCTAATTTAGTGTTCGACCTAAAACTTGACCTAAAACTTAACTTAACCTTGTGCTCGACTTAAAACTCAACTTAGGAATCGACTAGTTTCTCAATCAAATTGACAAACCCAATTCAACTAGTGGAAATTTTAATTAACATCTCACTAATGTGATTTCTTTTCCACGGTCGCGACCTTCTTGCTTGAAGATGATGTCCAATAGGGTGTGCAAACAATGAGGTGTGAGAACAAATTTTGTTGAATCGATAAAACAGGAGACTAATGGATTCTGAGAAAAAAAATAAGAAGATGAGGGTGAAGTGCTATGTCTTTTTGTTTTAGAAGAAAATATGAGGGGTATCTTGGTCTTTATGTAGCTTTGAAATGTTATAACAGAAAAGAAAAAAAGTGAGGTGCTATATTTGCAAAATCAACGGTCAAATGTACTATATTTATAAATTTCCCAAAATTTTTCCCTTAGAAAAGGTTCAAGCGATGGAGGTGCTGTCTTTACTGGGGATATCTTTACAGGAGCATTTAATCATTTACAAGAATAAGTTATAAAACCTTGCTTAAAAGCTACTTCCATTCCAGAAAGTACAGTATAAAATACTAATTGTGTCAAATTATATTAATTGGGCCTAACTTTATATTCATTTGTCAAATTGATTGGGCCTAACTTTATATTAATTAGGCTTATATTGTAAGAAATAAGGATTGGGCTAAACAATTTTTTCATTAGGTCGAACTTAGTTAATTTGTATTATGACACTTAATTTTCATTAATTGTATGTTGATACCCTAATATTTATACGTTTGCTATATAATTTTACCTAAAATACATAATCATTTAGAGTTAAAAATACACTATTCACTAATAGCCTTCTTTGACCAATAATTATGAATGGGTTAAACAATTTATTCACTACATTTAACTTAGCTAATTTATATTATGGCTCTTAATTTTTAATAATAGTACTAAGACATCATAATATTTATGAATTTGTCCACATAATTTACACTAACAAAAAAACCAAAAAAGGCTTCTTTGATTGCCACTAATATAATGATTGGAATTG
This sequence comes from Gynochthodes officinalis, assembly GCA_020080225.1. Classification (NCBI taxonomy): domain Eukaryota; kingdom Viridiplantae; phylum Streptophyta; class Magnoliopsida; order Gentianales; family Rubiaceae; genus Gynochthodes; species Gynochthodes officinalis. Next base: position 8,316,489 of record CM034620.1, read on the forward strand.
TTTGGCTAAGGATGATAATCGGGTTATGTAATTTATTCATTGGGCGAAACTTAATTTTTGTAATTCATGGCTCTTAATTTCTAATAATTGCACTAATACACCCTAATATATATGAATTTGACTATATTATTTTACTTCAAGCACAAAGACATTTTTAAATAAACTATAAATTAATTATAATTAGATTTCTTTGGCTAAGAATAATGATTAGACTAAGTATATTTTTCTTTATGCCAAACTTAGCTTACTTATACTATAACTCTTAATTTCTAATAATTGTACTAGGACACCCTAACAATTTTTTTGTCCATATAATTGTACATTAATCACATAGTCTTTTTAGTATTACAATACATTATTGATTAGTAGTAATTGGCTTTCTTTTGTTAAGAGCAACAAATAGACTAAGTGTATTCTCCATTGGGCTGAGTTTCATTGGCTTATTTATGTTATGACTCTTAATTTAGAATAATTATGCTAGGACACCTTGATATTTATGAACATGTGCACATAAGTTTAATTATTTTAAGCACATAAATTTGTTAGTTTTAAATACACTATTGAAAATCAGGAATAAAAAATATATAGTTTCAAAATAGTTATAGTCACTAATGTAATATTATAACATAAGTAGTCGTTAATACATGTACATATATTGTTAGACATACAATCTATAACAAAAGTAGTTAAGACTTATACTCCTTTTATCTAGAAAAGAAAGTTTGGTTTCATCAATGTACAACCTTTTATTTTTTGTCAACCATGTGGAGGTTCATCTCATTTTATACCACAAATTTCCTTATTAAGAGTACTGTATATCAATACACCCTTTAATGTATTCTATCTGATTAAGGACAATTTAAAATTTTTGTTGAAAATTTAGTTTTGACTTTTGAAATTGGACTTTTTTTTAGGACAAAAACTTGTTTAGAAACTGAACTTTTTTTTTTTTTCGAACAGAGGGAGTGTATATATATATATATATATATATATATAGTTAGGACTAAAATCTACTGTATAACTAGTTAATTTATATATATAGTAGTTATGTAGTTATCATAAAAGTAATTATTACAAAGTAGAAGTAGTTTAGTGCATATATACACATACTTTTAATATACATAATTTCTTTAATTTCAACATGAAAATATAAATATTATTTTATTCTCTAGATTATTTTAAAAAATAATTTCACTTTAGTCATTTAAAAACTAATTAGCATTTCAAAATTTAATTTTTTTTCAAAAAATTCAAATCAGAATTTTATTAAACTAATGTAGCATTGTAAAGTGAAAAATTGATTATTGGTTTTGAAATAGTATTTTTTAATAATTAATAATTAAATAAAAAGTTTGAATGCTTTAAAAAACAAATAAGGAAAAGTGAATTTGGTTAAAGAGAGAAAAGCGGATGTTAAAAAATAAGAGGCGCCCATCATGTAAAATCGTTCTTTACTTTTGCCAACACTTAAACAAAAATTCAGTCTAACAATCAGTAGTCCCATTTCTTCTTTCCATCACCCTTCTCTGTCTTAAGCTACTTGTCCCGAATCCCAATCCCCAAACTAAATTCCACACTTTTTGTCTCCTACTCCCTGTCCTTATTGCGCATTCTTCTTCTTCCCGTCATCCAGCCCTCGCCATCTTTTTTCCCAATCTGGTCGACATTTGTTGAGACCAAACTCATAATGATTTTTGGGTGTGCTTGTTCCCCACTCTTAGTGCTAAACTTCGAGGGATGCAGAGCCATCCGACTGAATTACTTCACTGCAGATCAACGAGGCAGAAGCAAGAACTGCTTCGTTGTTGCCAATTTGTAGTCCTTGGTTCATCGATGTCCAGAGCTTTGAACTTTTTTGTTCCTTCCGTTGGTCGATTTGCAGTGTTGTCATTGTCTAGAGCTTCGAATGTAAATGTTCCTTCCGTCAGGCGATTTACAGAGCCTTTGTTGCATTTCCTTTTGTTGGTCCATCATTTTTTCAATCCTTGTTTGCTTCCCCATCGCCTCTTTGATCAGATCCGGTGGATCTTGGAACTGGCTGAGGCCACCGCCGCCACTTCCATCACCTTTCAAACCAAGATGCCTTTTTCCATAATTTTTTTGCAATTTTTTGATTGTTTCTTTAGAATGTAATGGCGACTGTGTTTTCCTGGACTGGTTTTTCTGGATACTGAAAGTATGATACTAATTTTTTTTTGCCTCCCATCATTCACTGAACTATGGGTGATGACTTGGCAATTGCTTTCCTTTGTCTAGTTTTTTTTCTTTGTTTTTTCCTTCCCATCTCTCAACACTTAGAAAATCGGTGGGTTTTTTATTGATTCTTTTTTGGTGAGCAGCTATGGAAAAGATTTTGTGCCTCTCATCATTGTGCTGAACTAATGGGTGTTGACTTAGCAATTGCTTTCCTTTGTCTAGTTTTGTTTTTCCTTTTTTCTTTTTTCCCATCTCTCAACAGTCAACACTTAGAAAATTGGTGGGTTGTTTGTTGATTCTTCTTTGGTGAGTAGCTATGGGAAAGATTTTGTGCAGAGCTTTCAACAGAAATCAACCTTCTTGCCGAGAGTTGGAAGTATATTCTTGCCGACTTAATTTTTTAGGTTTGTAAATTATTTCCCAGTGTCAGTACCTTGTTTCCTCTTATTACCCTTTTTTCTTTTTCTTTTTTCCTCACTTTTTCGTGTTTTAAATTCTTGGATGCCTCTTGATTACATGATCGTGAAGTTGTTTTCATTTTGTAGTGAAGTTACAAATAGCTAAACCAGTAGTGGGATTTTGTGCTTTTTGTTGTTAAGTAGTTATATTTAACTTCCTTTTAGCGGGATCTATGGGAATGGAAGGATATAAGATGCCAATCTTAACCATTTTGTTTTACATGCAATAATTTGAGCGGTCTACCTAAAGATAGTGACTTGTATAAAGCAAAACAGAAGGAAGCACTTGAAAAGTACAGAATGTAAGTGAAGGTTTCAAATTTTTGTCTTAATAATGCTTTTGGTAAATATTACGTGATGCAGTTTGGCCAAACTCATGGACTTGACTCATCTTTTTTCAGCTTGGTTGAGTTTGAGAAACAACTTTTAAATCTGATTTCAAAACGTTAGAATCGAGCATCTTGAGGGTTCTTGGATGAAAAGCTTTGGGTTTATTGTTGTTTTTGAAGCAGATTGAAGTTGTGAATTTGTGAAATTTTTTATGCAGTTGATTGATGTTAATGGGCTATGCCTAAATTGAGTTATTTATTTATTTGTACACTCACATTTGAATTGCTGATAGTATGAAAACTGTTGAAAAGTGGGTTTCCAAAAATTGCTACTAGGCATCCTGATTAGGTTAGTTTTATGTAATTGTCTCAATATATTGAGGAAACTTTATGCTTCTATGTTTAGTTCAGCTTCTATATAGTACCCTCATTTTATGGTTAGTTAAGTATTACTTAATTAGTTCAGCTCATATTGATGTTGCACATTAGGGGCAACGCTAAGCAAAGGCATAAACCATACAATATTAGGCGGTGGATTGGGATCCTTGGCTGCTATCTTTGGTGACCAATTTGGGAATCTGTGTCCACAAGGAAGCCATTCGGATTGTTGAATAGCTCAAAAAGGTGACGGAATTCAATAGTTTGCTTATCTCATTGAGGAACCAGGTTGAGGCTAGCAATTTTGCTCGTGGGGTGAGGCCAGTTTCTTTAGTAGGTGGGATGTTAATTTATGTTGCTTTTCTACATCATATGGTTTTATTTTCTTATATGTAATTGTCTTTGTTGTCATTGTTTCATTTTTATTGGATTGGCTCTTCTGCATCTTAGTTCTTTCAACATCTACTTTTGAACTTAAATACTGAACTTCAATTATTGCCCAGGTGGAGAATATTACTCTGATAGAAAAATAAATGACTTAAAGCTTATTTACAGAGCCTATGTTTGGGATGCACTATCAAGTGGTCGTATGGAAGAAAGTGAGGTGCTTATATAGCCTCTGATTGTCCCTTATGAAACTTATTCATTTTTTAAGGCAATGAAAGTACTTAGAACTATGATATTGTGTTTTATCTTTGCATATGCTTATATTTATTTTATTTTTTAATATAGTATCTAATGTATAATATGATGAATTGTTAAGGCCAAATATAGTAAAACGTTTTTGTCATTCTTGTATTCTATCATTTGTGCTTTTGTTAGCTTTCTGTTAGAGGTTTAACTATATAGAATGATGATTTATATATGGGTAGTGATTTTCATCTTTGGTGCTTATTCTGATTTAAATTTATAAATTTATGTTTGTGTTTCTAGTTCTTTCTTCCACCCATATATTTTTATGATTTTATGCTAGTTCCTTTGCCCATTCTTTTTGAAATTTTTTCTTCCTCATTTTCTTAGGTCTCTATGTTCTCACTGACAGCGCCAAGTCTTGTCTCTTTGTTCTGACTGACAGCTCCACCTTTGAAATTGATTGATTTGCCTGGTGTCGAGAAGGGGAATCTTGATGACTCATTGGTGAGTGGCTCTAACTACTTGATTGAATTGATTTGTCCTTGAGGTGCATGTTTACTTTGGGTGAGTGGCATCTCTTTGTTGGAATATCTTTCCAAAGGCTTGATTAAAGTTTTAAATTGTCTGTTGATTGGTAATTTAACCGGTTGCTTCCTTCTTATAAGGGAAATATGCTGAACATAACGATGCAATTTTGCTAGTTGTAATACCTACAATGCAAGCACAAGAAGTTGCTTTAGCTAAAGCTATCAGACTTGCAAAGGAGTATGATAGAGAATGTGGGTTTATCATTATTCCTACAGTTTTTTTAACAGTAATACATTATTTTCATTTTCTCAGTTCAGTTTTTTGGTAGTAACCTTTACTTGATGAATAGGTACCAGAACTGTTGGTGTCATTAGTAAAATAGATCAGGTAGCTTCAAATCCAAAAATACTTACAATAGTTCAGGCGCTGTTAGTGAATCAAGGACCAAAAAGTACAGCTAATATTCCATAGATAGCATTAATTGGCCAATTTGTGTCTATCACCTCTACTTAGGCAGGGAGCATTGGTGTTGACAACTCATTAGAAACTGCTTAGTGTGCTGAGAGCAAAAACCTTAAATCTAATAAGACAAAGAACGCATGGACAGCATAACAAGTAATGAACTAAACCAACCAAAACAAGTTTCTTTTTCCCATTTATACTAACTACTTTTATTTACTTATGTTTGCCTCTCTTTTTTTTTGGATTGGAAACAGGGTGGGTGTATGTGGAAAATATATTGTTACAACCATATAGTTGCAAAACAGAGAAGCAATTAATCCAATAAGATGTCTTGAACTCCAAAAAATCCAAAACAAAACAAGATGAATGTTACATAAAGCTAGCGATATAAACCATAATGCAGCTACTAATTACAAACTGGGAGAACAACCACAAAAATTTCTGGAAATCAGTAGTCCCTTTACACGTGAATTATGTACATCACAATGGCTCGTTAACCATATTTCACAACAGTGGCTTATAAAGTAACTACAATACAAGCAAATCAATACACTTCTCATATACATATTGTTGAGAAATGCTATTAGGAACATTACTATAATTTTACATTGCATATATGTATATTTTCATCTATAAACATGCACCAACCAATTTGAACAGATACAAAAGTTTAGACAGACACGATTTCCAAATTTTTCAAAAGTAATAATTATTCTAGAAAGTAGTAATCATGTCATCTTCCAAAAGTAATCATGTTATAAGGACAACAAAAAAATGAAGAAAAAAACATATTAGTAGGCATTATTCAGCACGCATGTTTTTTTAAGCATGCAGTAAACAAATCCATGACTAGGTTAGTATAAATCATATTTTTGGTGAATGGATAGAGGATACTCAATGATGGATCCAGCAAGCATTTAAAACTCCAATTGATTACTTTTAGGCTGCTGCTTCTAAAAAGGAAAACAAAAGCAAGAGTTAAAAAGTAAATGAGTAATTTAGTGAACTGAATGATAGAAGGTGAAAATGGGAGTACATTAGCTGAGTTCACTATTTCTAGTGCAGAATTCAATGATTGTCATGTTTCCATTATATTGAAATGCTTTTACGATGTGGTAGATGGTGATGTGACCCATTTTGCATCTTTACAACTGTATTTTAGATGTCAAATCAAAACTGCCTAGTCACATGTCTATGTAAAAAAAGCTGCACAAATTAAAAATTGCAAATTTTGTATTGGAAATAATGAACACAAATAATATTTTTATTGAAATAACAGTTTGGAAATGCCAATCTTTTTTCCATAGCCGCAATTCCATAATCATATTTAACCAATATGAACTTCCACATGAGCAAAAAATAACAAAAAAACAATGGCAAAAACATTAAAATGGGCTTGGGTTAATTTCTGAAATTTTTTCACTGCAGGAAATGCTTTTAAGAATAAAAATTTCTCTTGTTTTCTCTTAGCACATACAGAAAACAAACAAACCCAACATAATAGGAAGTACAACATAGAATGGAGATAACCTATTTGACAAATGTAAGACAGCTCAAGATGATTATTGTTCAGGCAAATTCAAAATAGCAAAATAGAAATAGACCCAAACTACTATATGAAAACCAACTCTCTAAGATATTGCAATACCTTTACCTTTTCCATTGAAAAATTGGTTGTAACACCTCACTACTACAAAACAAAGGGAAAATAAATTCATATCAGAAATTTGTAGTTGTCATATTAAAATGTTTCTATGCAAAAACCAAATGCAGTACCAAATTGCATAAGAATGAGAAATATCAATAGAAACTTTACCTCTTGAAGCACAACTTTATTAGCGGATTAGTTTTCTAACACCCATCGACAATCGAATTGCATTCAATACACACATAGAAGGAAAGAAAATAGTTAGGATGCAACGAAAAGAAACAAGGAAAATGTATTACAAAAACAGAACATAAACCAAATTTCTATTCTAAATAAACAAACGTCCATTCTTTAACTATTGATGAAGGCGAAATTTGCAACCCGACTAAGATTCGATAGGATAGTTTTGATCTGGAGCTTTTTGTATTCTTGATGAACAATTGTTCCTACAAAAAAGATCCTGGAGTGGTTCTCTAGGGTAGATTCTCCGATGTCTAAATTAGAACTTTAGTTGAAATATAGTATTTTCTTAGTTTTCCACAAATGTTCCCTACCTGGTTGTCTTTCGGATTTATATATACCTTATCCCTTCATTCATGGGATTCATTGTCACGTATTAGCACATGGGATACAACTGTAACTGCCAATTGCATGCCGCAATATCCTTTTATGATTATAATATGTTGTTAAGCGCTTGTGGATAAGTACAACTTTATTGAGTTCCCATTTTTTGGCTTGGGACTCCAAAGGTCCAACACACTTAGTGTGATTTCAGTATGGCTTCACAAAGGTCTAGCTGAAAAGCATGCTATCAAAGTTCGGACCTTTGACCCTCGCCTGCTGCAGAGGTTTGACCTTCACATGTCGCTGAGGTCCGGCTTTTGGCTCCAAGGTTTCGCCTCGGTTTAAGAAGGGACTTTGAGAGTTGGCTCCCATACCCATCGTTCACATAATTGGTGGTTTTTCCCACTTATATCTCCTCTCTCATGATTTGAGAGGAATTGATTATTATAGTTCAGCCTGTTTGGCTAATTACCTGCTGTTCCATTTCTCTATCATTATCGCCCGTGATTGCCGCATATTGTTGTGGCCGTAATTGCCGTATACTGTTGTGCCTATGATTGCAACATACTTTATGTAAATTCCATACTTATCATAAGTCTCATAGACCTTGGTGTGGCAATGTCAGGCTGAGGTCTCTGGTTATGAAGCAGCAATGGCCAGGGCTAGGACCTTGGCTAAGGGTTAGGTCCCCTGCAGCAATGGTCCATGGCATGGAGAACTATCAGAGGAGGTTGGCCGAGATGTCAATGGCCAGCCTTAATAATGATTTGGCTTTTACAGTGCCACAAGTGCAAAAGTGTTGATCGTGGAGGCCTTTAGGCATGGAGCTAAAGTTGCTCAGCTAAGAGGTGTCGAGGTTGCATCTTTAGAGGTAAGGAGGAATTTAGAGGGAGAGCTCATTTTCTTTCACCAATGGCTAAAAGAGAGGGAGCCGAGGTACAGAGACTTAGAAGCATTAACCAAAGAGAATTTGCAAAATTGCTAGTGAAGAAGGTCTTCCACACACAAAACTTTGGGTTATTTGCGGTAAATTTATCCTAGGTAGCTAAGGAGATAGGACGACGTGAAGTGGCCATCAAGATTCAAGAAAAGTTCCCAACTTTTAAGTTGGAAGAGCTGTCAGGCTATGATTCCGAGGCTATGGTGAGGGTGGATAAAACATATGTTGATGTTGTGAAGGGATTTGATGGTAAATCCGAGATCCCCACTCCTGAGGATGTTTAGGATTCCACCCCATAGGATGTTCATATTCTCTCTACCCCTGAGGGTGTTTGGGATATTACCCCATAGGATGTTCATATTCTCACCACCCCTAAGGATGTTTGGGATTACACCCAGTAAGATGTTCATGTTCTAATCCCCCGCTTGGCATTCCTCTTCTCGATTTATAAAGAATATGTTATTTTATTAACTAATACTTCAAACAAAAAAGCATAAAAAACCATTGGCCCAAGATCCGGATCTTTTGTTTGAGATCCAGCCTTTTGGTTTGAAATTCGAACCTTTGGTTCAAGATCTAGACTTTTGGTTTGAGATTCGTACCTTTGATCCGAGATCTGGATTTTTGGTTTGGGATCTAGATCTTTGGTCTATCATATGTTTGAGGTTTTCGTTACAAAAGTTCCTAATTCTAACCGAGATCCTATATATATCATAAGCCCCCCAGACTTCAGTATGACAATATCGAGCTGAGGTTTTATCAGAACTAGGGTTTTTAGTTTCTCTGTTCAGTAGATGATGTGAACCCAACTCAAAAATGTGAACTCCGAGCCAAAGACGTGAGCTTGGTGGCCAAAGGTGTGAACTCAATGGCCAAAGATGTGAACTCGGCCAGCGATGTGAACTTGGCCCCAACTTCACATCTAATTCAATGGAGCGATGGTCCAAGTTCAAGAGTGCATTTGATCCAAGTCAAAGATGAATTTTGATCCTAAAGTTGGTCCAAATTCTAGCCCATCAATTATTCAAGTAGTCAAGTGTTGAAGACTTCAAATTCAATGGTTAATCATTCATTTTGAGGCATCGGAGCATGAAAATTCATGGTTGAAAATTTAGTCAAAGAAGTATTTAATGAAGTCTTGGAAGCTGACTCAAGATGTATGAATATACTTATTGCAACACTTGGTCAAAGCACCATTTCAATATAACTTTATTTTAGCTAATATATTATCCAGAATGGTTCGTAATTAATGTATTAAAATGCAAAATTTTTATTGGTCTTGTCAAAGTCTAGTCTAGGAATTAGTAAGTCAAAATTAATATTTATTTCTTCTAATTTCTTGACAGGGATATTTAGGACTTTTAAGGACTTTTTGTAGCCTATAAATAGGCATCTTTTGCACTCTTTTGAACAAGCCTTTTGTAATTGAAGTTGTGAGTTTTATCTCATCTTTGGGTTCTTTGAGAACTCTAGAACTTATCAAATTTTGTTCCAAAATTTGTGGCGTTCAAACTAAACTTATTAACCAATTTTGGTGTAGTTGGTTAGATAGTGGGTCGCGGTTTACACGAATCTAAATTAGCAATCTCTTAGACATATCTTGGGCAAATTTCTAAGTGTTCCTAATCCTTTCTGGATTGGATTCACATCAGTATGTGTCTTCCAAATAGGGTTAGTTAAGAGGAGAAACAGAATAAAGGAAAAATAAAAATGTAAACTCCTCATAAAAATGTAAACTCCATATATATATATGTGTGTGTGTGTGTGTGTGTGTGTACTGTGCTTAAATTAATAACAATAAGTAATTAAAGATCCCTATCTCGAAGGGTGTGTGGGATTTTGAGTGATCTGAGATCCCCTCTCTTAGGGTGTTTGGGATTTGATAAACGTTAACTTTTTTCTCACCCCATGGGATATTCCATTTTGTCATCCTTATGGATGTTCATATTCCCTTTACCCTCTTGGGATGTTATGGAGTTCGTAGCTAAACTCAACTGAACCAAGATCATCAATTTAAAATTTAGCAAGGCGGTTTCACAAACCTTGAACCAAGTTTAGGGCAATCATTATCCCCCTACCCGATTTAAAAAGAGTAAATATATAAATGAAAGTTGTTTGGAATTTTAGTCGTTCAATCCGAGATCCCCATTCTCGATTTATAAAAAGCATATATATAAGAACAAGATTTTATTCGTTAACTAATATTTCAAATATTAAAGTATTTTAAATTACTGACATACCAAAGTAAGGGCAATAAATTTCCATCCATTGTGGCCAGGCAATGACTCTAGACCTTGATGCATCAATGACCCTGTACTGTAGAGGCCTTCTCAATTAGCTTCTAATTTGCCATACTTTTGAGCTTGGCTTGTTTCATTTTTGTGTAAGATTAAATCTCTTGGGGCAAATTCATTGATTTTCACCCCTTCATTGTAATATTTGGCCATGGCCTGCTTGTATTGTGCTTCTTTCACAGAAGCTAGATCTCAATGCAATTCCAGTAAGTCCAGGTTCAACCGGACCTCTTCTTCGTTAGCCTCAGCATTAAAGGCTACGATTTTGGGACTTGGAATTTCAATCTTTGCTAGGATGACGGCTTTTGAGCCATAAGTTACGTTATAGGGGGTTTCTTCCGTCACTATCTTAGGTGTGGTGCGATAAACCCACAAGACATTTTGGAGGTTTTCCACCCAATTCCCTTTTGCCTTGTCCAACCGAGTCTTGAGTCCTTATAGTATTGTGCAATTTATGACTTTAACTTGGCCATTGGCTTGTGGGTGTGCAACAGAAGTGAAGTTTTGTTTAATTTGAAGTTCTTCGCACTAGGAGTGGAAAGGATTGTCTGTAAACTATTTCCCATTGTCTAAAATAATCACGTGAAGGGTACCAAATCTGCAGACGATTTTGCTTCACACAAATTTTGACATTTTTTCCAATTATAGTAGCCAGAGGTTTGGCTTTTACTCTCTTGGGGAAGTAGTCGATGGCAACTATTAAGAACTTCAAAAGTCCTGGTGCTTCAGGAAATGGTTCGAAAATATCAATTCACCATTGTGTGAAAGGCTACATATTCTGGATACTGATCAACTCCATCTGAGGGCACCTAATTATAGGAGCATGAAGCTGGCACGTAATACACTTCTGTATGAAAGTCATGAGCATCTTTAAACATGGTTGCCAACAGTAACTCCATTGAATGATTTTTTTGGTAACTAAGCGAGGTCCTATGTGGCTTTCACAAGATCTGAGATACAGTTCTTGAAATATATAGTTTGTCTATTGAGGTCCGATGCATCTGAGCAAAGGTTGGAAGTGAGATCGTTTGTAAAGGACGCCGTCTTATATTATATTGCGGGGCGCCTTTAACTTCAATTTTCTAGCCTCATTCTTATCATCAGGCAATTCTCCATATAGGAGTCATCTAGTTATTTCCTTCTTCTTCAATAGTCATTGTGACTTTTTCTTTAATGATTTTGCAAGGAAGTACTTCTACTAGAACCTTTTTGTTGAGATGAGAGAAATTCGATGATGCCAGCCTGTTTAGGGTGTTAGCCCTTTTATTCCTAGATATGGGTATTTGTATAATGTAGTTTTGTGACTTCTTCATTGACCACTAGGTTTCTATCTGGGGCCAATGATCTTTTCTTTTACCAGACAAGCTTCACCTTGGGATCGAGTTAAGTGTGCATCATCAAATATGGTGAGATCCCCGGCATGTCTTCTAATGAAGTCGAAATCCACAACTGCTAACGATCCGATCCAATCTAGGTATCTTCAAGAGTTTGACAATGCTTATCCCTACAAGGAAAAACCCGAAGTGGTTCCTTGAGGTAATTCTCCAATGCTTAAGTTAGTCTCTCTGCCGGAGTATAATAGTTTTTCTTAATAGTTTCAACATGCCCATACCTGGTGGTTCTTCCTGGTTTTATCTATCTTTCTTCGTCATTGGTGAGATTCTCTAACGGTGATAGATACCTAAATTGCGGATGCTCCTCCTGATTGTGCGTTGCTATTACTGTCCCGTAATCACAAGCCTTAGTTACGTGCTTATGGATAAGCACGGCTCTGTTGTGTTATCACATGGTCGCTTGAGACTCACGAATCCAACTTACTTAGTGTATTATGAAAACGGGGTTCTGGAGTTAAGCGAGGGTTGTGCGATTGTAAATGACGCGAAGGTCTCGACCTTTGACTCCAAGGTTCGGAACTGCGCTCGTCATGAAAGTCCGGACCTTTGACTCAAAAGTCTAGGACTTTGCTGGTCTCGAAGGTCCAGGATTTCACTTGCCGCAAAGGTCTAGGCCTTTGAGTCTTGTTTTTAGTGATTTTGTGGGTTTAACGGATTTAACCCACGTAACCTATATACATAACCTATACACATCATAAGCCCCCTAGACCTTGGTCAAATAATGTCAGACAAAGGTCTTATCAAAAAAATATAGGGAGAGAATATAGGAAAAGATGCAACTGAAACGCATCGTGGGTAGCGGGGAGTTATTATTCCGCTTTTTAAAAGTGTAACGTGAAAGGTTGTGGGGTTGGAAAAGATTTGTATGGGTACACAAGGAAGCTTGAACGAGGAGTATATAAAGGCAACTTTTCAGTTCTCGGGTTTCCCGTTTGTCATTATCAGCGTCTTTTATTATTCAAAAAGTGAAAAGGTTTTCTGTTCCGAGAAAGAGGTTGCGACAGGTTTTTGCTTGGGTGGTTATGGTCAAATAACTATATCGTGTGTGTGCTATCGTTTGGAAAAAGTAAGTATGACTTCCTCTTATTCCATGTCGTTAGGGTCTTTCCGCTAAGGTAGAAAGACAATGTCTGTGGCGGAAGGAGGCGAGAGTACCTTGGAATCTTCCAGCCACGGATTGGGTGTGTCTAGTAGGCATAGAACAAGAGGAAAGAGGGCTATAGCGATTTCTAGTTTAAGGGAAGAGGGGCATGTGTCGAAGGATCCCGAGTTCCTCGTCATAGGAATTGGAGGAGTTGGTCACCCCTTATTTGGTGAGGTATCCCTCAAAGTTCAACCCAACTACGGAGAGGTTATCGTCGGTTTTTAATGAAACTGACTTGAAAGAACTAAGAAAAAGGTACCATATTTCTAAAGAGTATAGAGAGAGAGCCTCGGGTAATAAAGGTAGAGCATGTAATCCGCCGATGGGATACACGGCTGTGTATGAGAAACATCTTAAAGTAGGTTTTAGATTCCCTATTTTTCAGTTATTAGTGGATGTGTTAGATTCTTACAAAGTATCACTTGCTCAGTTAGCCCCTAAGGCGGTTAGATTTATAATAGGTGTTGAAGTGTTGCGTCGGGAGGGTAGATTGAAGAGTTGTGTAGATCTCTTTAGATATTTTTTTTGTATGAAAAAGTCTGCAAATTCTATGGTTATTCTATCTTTTTTCCGAGGAATAAGAGTAGGGCCTTTCGCTTATCATAAGTGGAAAAAGAGGTTCTTTTTTGTTAAATATGATGTTTGTGGTTTAAAAACGGGTAAGTTCTTTGGGGAGAGAACTGATGCGTACCCCAATTGGAAAAAGCAGAATCCCCGAGGTCATGCGTACATTAAACTCAGACAAGAGAAGATTGGCAAATATACTGAGGAAGATTTGGCTAAGTATAAATTAAGCCTTGCTATGGTTGATATTGGATCTTTGATTGTACAGTTTGTCTGAGATGATGAGAGTATGAATTTCGTGTGTGATTTATGAAATTTGTGTGTGTATAACGAGTAATTCTGTTTATGTTGAATTTTGCAGTGAAATTCGATCGTTCAGTGAAAGTGGAGCCTACAACAGAGACTCACTTTGAGGCTGAAAAAATTTCCTTGACCAGTGAAGTAGAGACAGGGGAACCATCTAAAAGGAAGATGGATGATGATGTAGTGGAGATTGCGTCTCCAATGAAGAAGAAAAGGGTCAAGGTGGCGGCTTCAAAGAAGAAACAGAGTGGGGCGGAGGCTGAGGATACAGCCTCGGAGATTGCTGTATTATTTTCCAAACCCAGAGTGAAAGAGATGTTGAAGGTGGAGGGTTTGGAAAATTACCAGAGAAAGTTGGTTGAAATGCCATTGGCAGAATTGAATGACAATTTTTGTCAAACTGTTCCGCGAGTAAAAACTTCTAGTGTTTGGACATCTGATTTTTTGTTTGTTTGTTTTTTTTTTAAATAATAATATGAGGATGTTTTAAGGTGTAGGCAATTGCGTCTTGGGCAAAATACTTCCTAAGGTTGAATGACCAGGCTGGGGAGGTTTCGACTTTCAAGGCTAAAAATGATCAACTGAAGGAGTCAGAGAAGTTGCCATTAAGACAAAGGAGAAACTGGAGGTGGAGGTAGCAAAGATAGTCGAGGAGCAGAAGAAAATAGAAAGAGAAGTGTTAGCCCTCCAACAATAACTATGAGAGAAGGAGGTTAGTGTGGAAGACCCTCAGTGTTACACAAGGAGAATTTGCAAACTGCTCGCGAAAAAGGTGTTTCACAATCAAGATTATGGGGAGTTTGTTGTTAATTTCTGTAGAGCTACTGGAAAGGTTAGTGGGCATGAGGTAGCTGTGGATATTCAGAAAATGCATCTTTCATTGAAATTGGAAGAATTACCTGGTTATGACCCTGAAGCCAAAGTCAGGGCTACTCAGGTGTACATGGATGTTGTAAAGGCCTTTGATGGCTCCTTTGCGTTATTGAAACATATAGCCTCTCGTGATTCTCCCATGACCTTGGAGGAGCTAAGAACCTGTGCTGTGAATGAAAACCCAGACTTACGAGTTGCAGTTGATGCAAGTTCAAGTGAGCATGCCAAAGCTGGGACATCAGCACAGGGCGATGGGGCTCAATATGAGGCTAGCTCTTAGGCTAACTCTATTTTTCCTTTTTGTTGTGTTTTTGGATATGTCATTGGTCTGTAAAAATGATTGGTGAGGGATTTTAAGTGATGGAAATACTAATTTGGCATTTGTTTTTCTTTGTGTGTTTTATTATAATTATGTTAGGAATTTTTGTTACCAACGAAAGACTTCGTTAGCGATTTGTATGAAAAGGTTAAGGCGCTTGAGGGTGAAAATACAAAGCTTCAGGAAACTATCTCCCGTTTAAAGGGGGAGAATAAAGAGCTCCACGAACAGGTGAGATACTCTGAGTATCGAAATCACTGCTTAAGTGAAGATTTAGCCCAGAGGCAGAGGTCACTAAGGGATCCAAGTGTTGCAAGGAATGAGAAAGCCATAGAAACAATTACTAAGCTCATAGTTGAGGTTGAAGGATTTACCGTAGAATTAAAAAGAAAGGATGAGACAATCTGCACCCTAACCAATGATGTGGAGAAAGAACGTCAAGAGGTTTGAAGTTTCTATGGGAGTTGCAGCTTGAGTGCAAGAGTTGGAAATCGAAAGTGACTGAGATGGAGACACAGTTGAAAGGTGCAGGCTTGAAAGTAGCAGCTATAGACAAAGATCCCGTGGATATAATGTTGGAAGAATTGGAGCTGATGGCTAGGCAAGGCCGAGCCGATACCCTTTGTACAAGAGTAAGAAGGTTTCACTTAATAAGTATCTGCAAGAAAGAACGAAGTATAAGGAGGCAAAGAAGAAAGGGAAAGAAAAAGTGTAAACATTTTTCATTTCCTGTTTGGTATGTAATTAGGCTATAGTAAGTATCTTCAGGATCCTCAATTTTGACTTTTGGGATCTGAAGGATTTTATCCTAAGATGTTTTGGGAGTTTCAACTCCTTAAGGAGGTTGAGGGAACTTTGAGTTGACGCGTGAAGTTCCGGATCTTGGAGTCAGAGGTCGGGAACTATGAGTTGAAGTTCCCCACCCTTGAGGATGTGTTTGGGAACTGTGAGTCGAAGTTCCTCACCCTTGAGGATGTGTTTGGGAACTGTGAGTTGAAGTTCCTCACCCTTAAGGATGTCTTTGGGAACTGCGACAAGAAATAAAATTTCTTTTTCTCTTCCTATTTGTTTTTTGTTCTTCGTTTATGTGAATGCATGTAACTTCCGCATCCTCTAAAGATGTTACGGAATAAGCAGCTTAACTTAGCTGAATCGAGGTTACGCGTTAATTCCTCGATTTAAAACTTAGCAAAGCAGTTCCACCACCTTGAATAGAGTTCAAGAAAGTTATGATTCCTTTACTTGATTTATTCAATAATGATGTTTTATTCAATGACAAAGATAATTAGACATAAAAGCATTTCAGATTGCTAACATGCCAAATTTGGGATAATAAATTCCTCTCCATAGTAGCTAACCGATAACTCCCCGATAACTCCCCGACTTGGATGCATCGATGACTTTGTATAGTCCTTCCCAATTGGCTTCCAGTTTGCCTAGTTTCTGAGCTCGACTTACTTCATTCTTGCACAAGACTAGATCTCCTTGGGCAAACTCATTGACCTTCATCCTTTCGTTGTAGTATTTCGCCATGTCTTGCTTATATCTAGCCTCTTTAACAGAAGCTAAATCTCTATGTTCTTTCAACAGATCCAGGTTAAGGCGGATATTCTCTTCATTAGTTGTACTATTGAAGGCTATGAGTCGGGGACTGGGAACCACAATCTCGGTTGGAATCACGGCTTCTAAATCATATGTGAGGCTATAAAGGGTTTCATTTATTGCTATTTGCGGGGTGGTGCAATAGGCCCACAAGACATTCAGGAGATTTTCCACCCAGTCTCCTTTTGCTTTATCTAGCCAAGTCTTCAACCCTTGCAAGAGAGTGCAGTTGGTATCAGTTGGTAACCTCTACTTGGCCATTGGCTTGTGGATGTGCAACCGAGGTAAATTTCTGTTTGATATAGAGCTCCTCGCATGAAGATCGGAAAGGGTTGTCTGCGAACTGTTTCCCATTATTTGAGATAATCACTTGGGGAATCCTGAATCTGCAGACAATTTTACTCCATACAAATTTCAGAACATTTTTTTTTCCAATTATCGTAGCCAGTGGCTCAGCTTCTACTTATTTAGTAAAATAGTCGATGGCAACTAATAAGAACTTAATCAACCAAGAGCCTCAGGAAAATGTCCCAATATATCAATTCCCCACTATGTGAATGGCCATGAGCTCTGAATGCTGATCATCTCCATCTGAGGTCATCTGACTAGAGGAGTATGAAGTTGGCATTTGATACATTTATACACGAAATCGATACATCTTTGAACAACGTTGGCCAGTAACACCCCATCGAATAATCTTTTTGGTTAACATTCGGGGACCTGTATGATTTTCACAAGATCCAAGGTGTACCTTTTGGAGTATGTAGTTTTCCTGTTGGGGCCCAACACACCTGAGCAGAGGTTGCAAATATGACCGCTTGTAGAGGATCTTATCTTGTATAACATAGCGGGGGGCCTTTAGTTTGAGTCTTCTCGCCTCATTTTTATCAATTGACAGTTCCTCATTCTATATATATTTCCAGATATGTGTCATCCAGTTATCTTCTGTCCCTTCTGCAACCATCAATGGCTTTTCTTCAGTACTTCTGTAGGAAAGTATTTCTGCCAACACTTTTTTGTTAAGATGGGAAAAAGCTGAAGATGCCAATTTGCTAAGAGTATCGGCCTTTTTATTCTTGGATCTTAGGATCTACACGATCTTGAAACCCTCAAAAGAATGGCTAAGACTCCGTACTTTATTTAGATATTTTATCATTTGAGGTTCCTCAGCTTCATAGGAGCCTTGTACCTAGTTTACAACGATTTGAGAATCACTGTAGGCACATATTTCTTTTTCTTTCATTCTCTACACTAATTTTAGACCTGTGATCAAGGCTTCATATTCAGCTTCGTTGTTGGTCACCTTAAAGTCGAAGCGCAGGGCGTATGTGACCTCTATCCCGTCAGAACTTCTTAATAACAATCTAGCTCCACTACCGTCTTCATTCGAAACTCCATCAACATACAATACCCAAGCTTTCGGGTTGATAATTTCTTTTTCATTGCCTTTGAATGACTGTGCAGAGTCAGCATGTGCTGTAGTATAGGTGGGCATCTCAGCGATAAAGTCTGCAAGGGCTTGTGCTTTTATCACTGTTTGGGGCTGATACTGAATGTCATGTTCTCCTAATTCAATAGCCCATTTTGTCAATCGTCCTGAAGTTTCTGGCTTGAATAGTATTTGTTTGATAGGCTGGCTGTGAGTACAGATATAGGATGAGCTTGAAAATAAGGCCTTAGCCTTCGGGCAGCATGAATCAGTGCCAAAACTATCTTTTCAATTGGGAGATATCTTGCATCTACGCCCTAGATGACGATGTTCATGATGTCTTCAATATTTTTGACTTAAGTCTCTATCATGTAGGTGCTGAAGATTTGAGGACATATCCTTCTCAAGATGAGGGGAATGATGTGAATTCAGCCCTGACTTTCCGACCTTCAACTCAAAGATGTGCAGTGCAGACTTTCTGACTTGCGGCGCAGACTTCCTGACCTTCGGCTCACACTTCCCGACCTTCGAGCGAAGATGTGAACTCTGCAAGCGTAGATGCAAACTCTATGACTAGAACTGCAAACTTAGCCCCAACTTTCCATCCAATTCTATGAAGCAAAGGTCCAAGGACAAGTGTGCATCTTATCTAAGTCAAAGATTAATTTTAGTCTAAAGTTGGTCGAAATTCCAGCCAACAATTATTCACATAGTCAAGTGTTGAAGACTTCAAATTCCATGGTCAATCAGCCATTTTGAGGCATTAAAAGACGAAAGTCAGCCTTGGAAAATTCATTCAAAGAAGTATTAATGAAGTCTTGCAAGCCAACTCAAGCTGCATGAACCTTCTTATTCCAACACTTGGTCAACGTACCAATCCAATGTATCTTGATTTCAGCTAACATATCATCTACAATTATGCGTAATTAACATAATAAAATGCAGAATTTTATTAGGCTTGTCAAAGACCAGTCTAGAAGTTAGAAAGTCAAAATTAATATTTATTTCTTCTAAACTAGGATATTTAGGATTTATTTATTTATTTTTAAGACTTATTTTAGCCTATAAATAGGCATCTTTGTACTACTTTGAAGATAAGTTTTGAGCAAAAGAAATTGTGAGTTTTTCTCATTTGGTTCTTTAAGAACTTAGAATTATCAAGTTCTCGTTGGAGACTTGTGGCGTTCGTACAAACTTATCAACCAATTTTTGGTGTAATTGGTTGTGACGTTTTTATACCAAGGTTCCTATCTATTTCATAGGTAGTGGGTTGTGGTTTATACCATCTAGTCTAAACTTCTCTTAGACATATCTCGAGCAACTTCTAAGTGTTTTCGATCCTTCCGATTGTGAATCATATCATTTGGATTGAAATCATGTCACTTATGTATGGCTAGAATTTCCGTATGGCTTTTTGTTAGTGGTATCAAGTTTTTCTCCTGAAGCCAAGGCTCTAACCGACCTTTGTTGTAATTCAGCCTATCGAAGGTACTTTTTTGGGGATTTTTCCCTTTTGCATCATCCTTCTTCTTATGTTTTTCGTTCTCTATCTTTTTGTTAGCTTCTTCTCCTTTGATGTAGCTTTCCACTATTTGCCAAAGTATTTGGGTATCGACTGGAGTGTCCTGAGCCAACTTTGTATAGAATAGACCCTGATTTAGGCATTCATGAAGGTTGAGATTACTAGTTGATCTATTCTGTCGGCTACATGCAGACTTTCGTCGTTGAACCTCTCTATGCACGATTTGAGAGATTCATCTTTCGCTTACTTAAGATTCATCAGATCTGCCGCAGACTTGTGAAATTTTTTCCTCTAGAAAAAACGGGTATGAAAGAGTTGAGCCAGGCCCCCAAATGAAAAAATATTGTTATAGGGGAGACTATCTATCCACACCCATGCTTTTTTGCTCAGATAGATGGGGAACACTTTGCATATAACCTCCACTGGAGCATTTTTGAAGTTCATCGCGTATTTAAATCGCGATAAGAAGTCTAAGGGGTCAGTGTCCCTCTCATAAGATGGAATACTATCAGGCATTTTAAACCCTGCCGAAGTTGGATATTGCATGATATGGGGCATAAACGGCGAAGGAACATCTTCTTCAATATTAGATCCCAGCAAGCCATATATATCATCAACCACCCGGTTGCTAATCGGAGGAAAATCATCATGCCGAGGACGTTTAGGGTTATGTTTCGCCCTAAGATGTTTATTCTCATAATTATCGTCCGCGCGAGAAGCATTATCATTATTCTTTCCATCATCTCTCTTACAGCGGATCTTCGCACGATTATCTTGATTAGATTTATCCCCTTGATGACACGAACGGAGTCTATTTTTGCAAAATTCTTCAAACTGTGCATGATGCAACTCGACAAAGGCCCTCTCAACTTCTTCTATTTGCTTATGCGCCAAGGATTTGTCTAGATTTGGAGATGTATGTCGAGAGGTTTCGCCAGTATGATTAGAGTGACGTTCGGATTGTTTGGGAATGTCATCCAGACGTAATGGATCATCGCCCTTGGTCCAGAATGGTTGCACGGTGCTCCTCCCCGGCTAGTTCCTTCAGCGGTCTTCCGCCCTCCAGATCTAGTCCCAACCATGTCAATGATGTGTGGGTTAGAATCGAAAACAATAGCGAGAATACGTTTTCTGAAATTAAAGAACTGAAGTTCCCATAGATGGTGCCACTTGATGAAGTCGTAATTCGCAACTGCTAAAGATCCGATCCAATCTGGGTATCTTCAAGAGTTTGACAATGGTTATCCCGCAAGACAAAACCAGGAGTGGTTCCCTGGGGTAATCCTCCGATGCTTAAGTTAGTCTATCTGCCGGAGTATAATAGTTTTTTTTAATAGTTTTAACATGCCCATACTTGGTGGTATTTTTCTAGTTTTATCTATCTTCCTCCGTCATTGGTGGGATTCTCTAATGGTGATAGATATCTGAATTGTAGATGCTCCTCTTGATTATGCGTTGTTGTTACTGTCCCGTAATCATAGGCCCCAGTTATGTGCTTATGGATAAGCATGACTCTGTTGTGTTATCACGTGGTCGTTTGAGACTCACGAATCCAACTTACTTAGTGTATTATGAAAATGGGGTTCTGGAGTTAAGTGAGGGTTATGCAATTGTAAATGATGCGAAGATCCTGACCTTTAACTCCAAGGTTCGGAATTGCGCTTGTCATGAAGGTCCGGACCTTTGACTCCAAGGTCTAAAACTTCGCTGGTCTCAAAGGTCCAGACCTTTGAGCCTAAAGTCTAGGATTTCACTTGCCTCAAATGTCTGGGCCTTTGAGTCTTGTTTTTAGTGATTTTGTGGGTTTAACGGATTTAACTCACGTAACCCATACACATCATCTTCCAAGCCCTATGCAAAGACTTTTTTTATATTGGCAAAGAAGATGAATAATGCGATCTTTGATGGTAGCCAATAGCGTAGCTCTCATTTTGATTGTCTTGTCATGATGGTGATTGTCTATCACAACTTCTTGTTTCATTAGTAACTTCTTACGATTTTATTGAGCCTCTTTTAGTGCTGGTGTTTTAGGGGGCTCCGAGGTGTGACCTCTGAGTTCTTTGTGTTTTGGGGTCTCCGATGTGGGATCTCGAAGCTCTTGGTATTTCAGATTCTCCGAGGTGTGACATTGATGTTCCCAAAGGCATCTCGAGGTGCGGCCTTAGGATTCCCAATTTTTCTGAGGTCTCGAAGTGTGACTTTAGGATTTTCAGAAGAAACTATTGCACCTTTGCCTTTGTCTATTCTCCTTTGAGGTGTCACATTGGGGTTGAAATGTAACATTTTCAGACTCTGGATGGCATGTATGACTTTCATCAAAGTTTTTTTTACCTTTGATGGTGATACGTATGCATTCTCTTGTCACATATTGATCTCCTCGAACTGATGCCACATCGTGTTCCATGGGGAATTTCATGACCAAATAATAAGGTGACCAAATGGCTTCAGCCTTGTTCATCTATGATTTTCCAATAATTGTATTGAAAAGAGATAGGGTATCCACGATATAAAAGTCTATCATTATGGTTTTGTCTCGGGGGTAATCCCCCACTGTAACTGCAATAATAGTTACGCTCACCTTATATTGGTTCCAAGGTGTGACCTTAAGATTTTCGAGAGCTTAATCAAATATAACCTTGGGATTTTCAGATGCTTTTGGTGACATTTGCACATGAAGTTGTTCATCCATTGGACACACAGGGTGGTTTCAAGGCATCGAAATCAATTCCTAACTTGCAAAAAATATATACGACATCAACTGCACCTCGTCCACCTTATTCTTCACCTTGTCCCCTGGTATGATAGCCACTTTCCCGATTTCCAGACCTAAGTTAGGCTCCATCAAAACGAGAGCGCCACATTTGGACATAGTAAACAAGCATCTCATTATGAATGTAATCTTTTGTCTCTTTCTTAATGTCTTGTCAGCCTTGTGTATTATGTCCATGGTCATTATGGAAATCACACCATAGATGTCGTGGTCTTTTGTGAGATGCTGTAGTTAAGAGGGCTTTTGGTTTGTCGGGATCAAAGTTACAAGATCTCGGAGCTACTCTTGCTTAGTGGTGTGAAACTTTTTTCTTAAATTCATGGCTCTAGGCAACCCTGATTGTAGTTCAACCTGTCGAAGGCACTCTTATTAGGGTTTTTTCCATTTGACATTTTCTTGATATTTTTTCTCATGTTTCTGATTTTCTATCTTCTTTCTATTGGCTTCTTCTCCTTTTATGTAACTTTCTACTATTTGCCACAATGTTTGAGTATCAATTGAGGTGTCCTGTGCCAATTTCGTGTAGAATGGTCCAGGATTCAAACAATTCATGAAGGTCGAAATTACCAATTGGTCTGTCTGATCAGCCACCTGCAGGCTCTCATGGTTAAATCTTTCCACATACGACTTGAGGGATTCATCTTTCCCTTGTTTGAGATTCATTAGATTTGCAGCCATTTTGTGGAACTTCTTCATCTGAAAGAAGCCAGTATGGAAAATTTTTGCTAATTGTCTAAACGACGAGACACTATTACATAGTAGGCCATCAATCCACACTCGTGCCTTTCCATTCAGATAAATGGGGAAGGTTTTACACATCACCTCTATTGGAGTATTTTTTAAGTTCATCGCATATTTAAACCGTGATAAAAAGTCTAGGGAGTCGAAGTCCCCCTCATAGGATGGAATTCTGTTAGGCAATTTAAATCCTGCCAGTGTTAGGTACTGCATGATATTAGGAGTGAAAGGTGATAGGGCATCCCCTTTGTCGTCAGAACCCAACAGATTATGAATATCGTCAATCACTATATTGCTGATTGGAGGGAGATTATTATGTCGGGGATGTTTCGGGCTGTGCTTCGACCTAACCTTAAAACAGTCGTTCGTATAATTATTGTTAGCATGGGAGGCTGAAACTTCATTGCTATTGTCATTCCTTCTCCGTCAACCATGCTCCTGGTCATTATGTCTTGGTTTAGCCTTGGATGGATGTGGATTATGCCTGGTTCTACGGAATTTCTCAAATTATGCAAGGTGTTGCTCTATAAACGCCCTCTCAGCTACCTCATATTGCCTCCGTGTTGGCGATTCATCTCGATTTGGAGCTATATGCTGTGAATGCCCACTTTCATGAATGAAGGGATGTTCTGAACTTCCAAAGATTCCCCCCAAACACAAAGGGTTGTTTTATGTAGGACTCAAACGACTACGTCGTGCCATTTCTCGATTCGTTTCTTCAACTGCCCTTCACCCACCAGATCTGGTATCTACTATCTTTGTATAAGTTAGAATCCAAAAAGTGATTGCAAATATTCCTTTAGAAATAAAAAAAAATCTTTCCCACAGACGGCGCCATTTGATGCATGCGAAATTCGCAACCCGACTAGGATCTGACAGGATAGTTTTGATCCGGAGCTCTTCATATTCTTGATGAACAATTGTTCCTGCACAACAGATGCCGGAGTGTTTCTCCGATGCCAAAATTAGAACTTTAGTTGGAGTATAATATTTTCTTAGTTTTTCGTGAATGTCCCCCTACCTAGTTGTTTTTTGGGTTTATATATACCTTATCCCGTCATTCATGGGATTTGTAATCACGTATTGGCACATGGATTACAGCTATAGTTGTTGATTGCATGCCACAATATCCTTCCATGATTATAACATGTTGTTACGCGCTTGTGGATAAGTACGGCTGTGCTGAGTTCCCACTTCGTGACTTGAGACTCCAAGGTCCCGCACACTTAGTGTGATTTCGGTATGTCTTCACCAAGATCTAGCTAGAAAGTATGCTGTCGAAATTTGGACCTTTGATTCTCGCCTATTGCAGAGGTTCGACCTCGCATGTTGCTGAGATCCGACCTTGGCATGTCACTGAGGTTCGGCCTTTGGCTTCAAGGTTTCGCCTCGATTTAAGAAGGGACTTCGAGAGTTGGATCCCATACCCATCGTTCCCATATTTGGTGGTTTTTCTCACTTATATCTCCTCCCTCATGATTTGAGGGGAATTGATTATTATAGTTCAGTCTATTTGGTTGATTACCCGCTGCTCCATTTCTCTGTCATTATCGCCTATGATTGCCACATATTGTTGTGCCCATGATTGTCGCATACTGTTGTGCCCGTAATTGCTATATACTTTATGTAAATTCTATACTCATCAACTATCAAAAGCATACTGACACAATTGTAAATATATTTGTAATAAGTAATCATTTAAACTAAGCAAGGATAAAAAAAAAAGGAACTAAGATTTATTATCTAGATATACATGACCAACCGGAAAAAAAAGTCACTATTCTTTAGCTACTAAAGTAGCCGGCAGTATACTATGTTTTTGCAAACTAGTAAGCAGTTAGATAGGCGTGCAATATTCAAGTCATATGCACACGTGTAAAGACATTAGATAGGAATTAAACTTGACGTTTATTCAGTAAACACTCTAATCACATGAAGGAGGGATATCAATTGGAACTTTACCTATTGAAGCTGTTTCAGTCGATCAGTTTCCCAACAACCATCAACAATCAAATCACATTCAATGCAAACATAGAAGGGAAAAAAATAGTTAGGATACAATGGAAAGAAACAAGGAAAATGAATTACAAAAAAGAACAATAACTAAATTTCTATTATAAATAAACAAGTTTTCATTCTTTAACTATCATAAGAAGAGCAATCACTTTTCTAATGCTTTTCTTTAACTAATCACCAACGTCATAGTTCACCAATAGGTATAACATAACAATAATATACATGCTTGTGCAGATGTTAATTGGCTATTAAAGTTGACATTTAATGACAGAATGGTTGCAGTAGTAAACTTAACACAAAAGAGTCTAAACCAAAATTTTGTGCAGTAATAAACTATACAAAAGTTAAGAGCCGACCGAAAATGTAGCAAACCAAGCCACATAACAGAAAACCAAAAGGAAAAAAAGGAAGAAAAATAGTCAATCATCACAGGGATGAGAAACACCTATTAAAATGACATAATAGACTAATAGATCAGAGCAGACAACATTCATTGTAGTAATTAACTTAACTAATTGTTTCACAAATGCATTAAAGAGAAAGACATATTATGTTTTCTTTCCTTGGGAACAATAAATGTTTAGTGCAGGCAACATATTTTCACATACAAATTGTATTTTAATTTTACTTTCTTATCTTTATGAAACAAAAGTTATGGGAAAAAAAACAATGAGAGTAGATTTTCTTTTTTTGTCAAAACGAAGGGATCATATTTTTTCACATACAAATAGGAGCAAAGAAGAAGCTAGTTTGATAGAGTTGGCGTTGTATCCTTGACTCGTCAAATGTAGAATGAAGTATTTTATATATAAAAGGTTTTAAATGCATTCATCCCTTTATTTTTTATTTTACTTTTTTGTCTATATGGAAAAACGTTACAATAATATATCTGCCAACAAACATCTATTTTTTTTTCCAAAATGAAGAGACCATTTACTTTTATACACAAAGATGAAGAAAGAGGCGATGGTTTTCCAAATGTATCATGAAAGCATTTTATATATATAACCATTTAGGCAGACACACGTATTACAATTTTATTCTACATTTTTAACTCAACAAAATAAAAAAATGGAGAAAAAATATATATAAATAGCATGAGAAACAATCCATAAAAATTATAAAAAATATATTAAAATGGAATCCATTATAGAACATGGCAGAATCTGGAATGGAAGAATCTCATGAGCAATTACAAGCAATTTTCATAATAATTAAACGACATGATAACATACAAAATCTATTCGTATCAACCAACAAGCCAAACTAATGAAAGGAATACTCCTCTTTCCATTTATACTAACTATGTCCATTTATTTATGGTGGTTGTTTATTTATTGGTTCGAAAATAGTCTGGTTTAATGTGAAACAAATGTGGCAAGGCCATAAAATTGTTGGACACAAAACCAGTTAGTGCACCAATTAAATGCCTTGAAATCCAATACAAAAAAAAAAGATGAATGATACATGAAGCCAGGAATATGAAAAGAAATGCATCCACTTATTATAAAATAGGAGGGCAACTGCAGAAAATTTCATAATCAGTAATCCATTTGCATCTGAATGATGTGGATCACAATAACCTATTAACCTATTTCATCACACTTGCCTATTAGCTAACTACATTAAAACAACCAAACAAATATATTTCTCATTACAAACAACAAATATTAACAAATGCATCAAGGCAAGAGGAAGCAAAGGAAACCGATTCTGTAAAAGCAAGCAAAATGATGGAAGCAAAGATCATTTGTTTTTCACATACAAAGATGCAAGAAGAGGCGATGGTTTTCCAAATGTAGCATGAAAGCATTTTATATATAAAAATTTTTAGACACACACAGAGATTACATTTTTATTCAACATTTTTTATTTTCACATACAAAGATAAAGCAAGAGGCAATGGTTTTCCAAATGTATCATGAAATGATTTTATATATAAAACCTTTTAGACACACCCATGATTACATTTTTATTCTACATTTTCGTCTCATCTCAACAAAATAAAAGTCATGGAGAAAAAACATATAAAATCCATTATAAAAGTGGGTAGAATCTGGGATGGCACAATCTCAAACCAATTACAAGTAATTTTCATCACAACTTAGTGACATCATTACATGCAAAAGCTATTCATTTTAATCGACAAACCAAGCTAACAAAAGGAAGACTCCTCTTCCCATCTACACTAACACTATTCATTTATTTATGATTGTTGAAAGACTCAAAACCAGTTGGAGTAAAACCAATTGGAATACTCAAAACCAGTCTGCTCAAAACCAGTTAGAAGACTCAAAACGGGCAAGGCCATATAGTTGGAAGACTCAAAACTAGTTAGCGCATCAATCAAATGCCTTGAAATCCAAAAGAAAACAAAAGGGATCTACATGAAGCTAAGAATATAAAAAAGAGTGCATTCACTTATTATAAACTAGATGAGCAAGTGCAGAAATTTTCACAAATCAGTAGTTTATTTGGACGTGAACTATGTGGATCACAGTGCCCCATTAACCACATTTGATCACACTTGTACATTAAGAAACTACATTACAGTAGACAAACATATATATTTCTCAGAATAAACAACAAAGATGATGAGAATCAGGGAACTGTTCAACCTATTTGATGGGATCCCAAGAGTTGTTCAATCAACTCGCCAAGCATTCATTCCGTTATGACATATTATGTGGGTCGATGACGAGAGCTAGATCCAAATGACTTCAAGAAACCATTAAATGGTTTAATTCAAGACATTCAAACTTGTCAAGCAAGCGGCCAAGACTTGCAAGTCATTAATTTATTGCAAATCCGATTTGAAGAACACTAGTTTTGCCTTGGCTGAATTCTAGTGTGATAATAGGCCAAGTTATTTAATTAATTTTTGTAGTTTCTCTTTTAATTCTTGGTGGCCGAATTTAGGTAATTAAAAGGTCACCCTTGTTGGTTTATATTTTTTTTATGGCTGAAATTATTAGGTAACTTTAGTAGCAAAATTTGTAAGTTTGAAGGAAGCCTTAAAGGGCCAAACTTCCAAGTCCAATTGACTTTAGGGTTCCTTTTTGTTTTAAGACTCTTTTGGCCGCGTCTCTCTTGAGAAATTAGATTAAGATTAGGATTCAGTTGTTTCCTTGTTAAGACAAACTTGTAGCCTATTTAAAGAGGCCATTTGGCCAAAACATAAATATACAAGTTGAGAAGATTTTTGTGACGTTTTTGAGAGTTTGAGTGAATTAGTCTCTTGGTTCTTTTAAAGAACAATGGCTTATCAAATTTGACCAGTTTGTGATACATTTGAGTCTTATCAATATAGTAGAACCCTAGGTTGTGGCGACACTTCATCCATCGGTCTCAATTCTGCCAGTTCTGGCAATTTCGCAAGTTAAGTCTTGAGTCCTGTTTCACTTGTTGCATTTTACCAACTCCATATAGCCATGAAGTGCGCATCATTTTGGTATCAGAGCTCTAGGTAACTTTGAATTTTTTTCATAATTCTATTTATATACCAAAAATTCTGTTCATAGTTTCCTAGTAGCCAAAATTTTGTTTTTTTTATGGTAGTCAAATTACTTGTTTAGCCCTAGTTTTTGAGGCTCAGTTAAACCTTTTCTTACTGCCCAATTTTTATGTAGATAATTTGTTACCTATTGTTTCCTAAAAAGAAAGGAAGGAAAAAAAATTGCCATCCGTTTCTTACTGAAAATCCTAACTTTCCTTTCTTGCATACTTCTTGAAAAATCCAAAACTCTGCCTACTGTTTTGTCCCTCTTCGTGTGATTTTTTTTGCTATAAAATTTTCTTTTCTAGTGAAAAAAAACAGAGAGAAGAAAGAGCCGAGAAAAAAAAAACAAAGAGAAAAGGAGAAATATCAAACCGGAAGAAAGAAAGAAAGAAGAAGAGGAGAAGAACAAATTTTGAGTCTTAAATTCTTGTTTCTTGATTCTTGAATTCTTGCATTCTTAGTCTTAAAATCTGAATTCTTGTTCTTGAATCTTTGTTTCTTGAATCATTGCTGCTGAATTTTGCTTCAAAAAATTGTAACCTGAATTCTGCCCAAAAACAACCGTACTGGTTTTTCATTCTTGTTCCTGAATTATTGTTGATTTGCAGCTGAAAAAAAAAAACCATGCTGCCTTGTGTCTTGAATCATAACAAAAATTTTCACTTTAGTCAACTAGTGTTGGCAGAAATTCTTGACAAAACAATTTCTCACTTGGCAGAAATTCTTGGCCGAAATTGTTGACTGAATTTGGGACTTTTGTGACTGAAATTTGGTTTCTCTTGACTGAAATTTGGTTCTTCTTGGCTGAAATACTTGTTGAAAATTGTTTCAAGAAGTTGCTCCAAGAATTCTGAATTTTTGTGATAAAATTCTATAGTTTGTAGTAACCTATCGTGACTGAATTTTTTTGTTGTTGTCCAAATTGTCTTGCTTCTTGCTGAAACTTCTAGCTCTCTATGCAGAAGAATTATTGATTTTGTTCCACTTTTGTTTCTGACTTTGTCTAGAAAAGAATTTTGTTGGCTGAATTTTTGTTGTTGCCTTTGTGTTCTGAAATTTTTGGTTCTACCCAAATCTTGTTAGCTGCAAGTGGATCTTGTCTAATTTTTGTCTCCAACTGCAATTTGTCTTGCACATAAATTTTCAGCTGCCCAAAATTTAATCCCAGCCGAAATCTTCACTTTTTTAAATTGCTTGTTTCTGAATTTTGTTTTCTGCACTTTAGATAATCATTGTTGGACTGAAATTCAGCACTTTGGTTGGCCGAAATTGGCACTTTCTTGGCAGTTTCTTTTGCACGAATTTTTGTTCCTTTTTGCAATCTATCTTTACCAAAATTTCTGCAGTTTTGGTAACCCAACTTGGTCAAAATTCTGCAAAAAAAAAATTGGCAATTTCTTTGGACCAAAGTTCTGCATTCTTTGGCAAACATTTGTGATTGAAATTTTCTGCCATGGGCAGTTTTTCTTAGCCGAATCTTGTCCCTTTTGTCAATTATTGATTGGCTAAAAATTCTGCACCTAAGTATCCTCTGTTGACTGAAATTTTTACATAAAAAGGGCTACAAGAATTATTTCCCGATTTGATTTTAGTTGCAAGATTTGATTCCTAGTTGTATTTGTTTTCCTCTTAGAGTTTCCTTACTTTAGTTGTCTTTCCTATTTTTTTCCTTTTAGTTTCTAAATTTGTTTTCCGCTTTGATTCCATATTTTCTTTCCTTTTAGGTTCCATATTTAGATTTATTTAGTTTCCATTTATTAGCTTTCCTTATTAAAGTCCACTTTGTAGTTGGATTTGCTTAGTTTCCTAATCCCTTAATTTCCTAAATTGTTTCCTATTTCCAATTTATTTTTAGATTTTGTAGTTTCCTAATTTGTTAAACTTCGTTGGGCCCTACTTCCTAAATTCCTAAATTCTAATTTGAACTATCTCTTAGCCAAAAATTCCTAAAGGTTTGATAAAGTTTGTTGTTCTAAGCAAGAACTTAGAGAGAGATTATTGAGTGAAGGGTGAGATATAGAAAATAACCGAGAGCTTACTTATATACACCCTTACTATAAATCTTTCTATATTATTGTTTTTGCTTTTGTTTGTACTAACCTTTTGCAGGAATCATATCAAAATGAAAATTCCAACCTTCGAAAGTGGGGTAAAACCCGAAGCATACTTAGAATGGGAAAAGAAGGTTGAAAGGATATTTGATTGTCACCATTACTCTGAAGAAAAGAAGGTTAAGCTAGTAGCTATAGCATTCACTAACTATGTAATATTTTGGTGGGATTACCTTAAGAGAAATAGAGAGCACCCTATCCGCTTTTGGATAGAGATGAAGACAACTGTGAGAAAGAGATTTGTTCTATCTTACGATAGAGAATTGTACAAAAAGCTACGGAGTTTGCAACACTGTTCCAAAAATGTCTTCGAATTCTGCCGAGATATCATTTGCCTTAAATGTCAAGGCATAGATCATATAACTACCCAATGTCCTAATCAATGAGTGATGATCACCTTAGATAACGTGGACAAGATTTCTGATAGTGAGTCTAATAATTCTATGCCTTCGTTGGCTAAAACTAACAGTGAAGAAAATACTATCGCGGAAGAAACAATTACCACTTTGAAGTCTATGCATTCAATTGTAAGTGATAAAGAGTCTTCAAGTGGAGAAAAAGCCTTAGTGACCATGAAATCACTTAGTACACCAACTGTGGAAAATGATGAGTAAAGGGAGAACATCTACCATGTACAAGTTTTTGAAGATCAACTCCAGATTAGCAATGAAGAGAAGAAGGATGAGGCAAAAAAAGAGCCGGATGTATCATATTTGGTGAATCCAATAAGTGGGGGTCATCAAAACCAAGAGTCCGACTTGACGGGATCCTAGGAGTTATTCAATCAACTCGCCAAGCATTCACTCCGCTGTGACATATTATGGGGGATGATGAGAGCTAGGTCCAAATGACTTCAAGAAACAATTAAGTGGTTTAATGCAAGACATTCAAACTCGTCAAGCATGCGGCCAAGACTTGCAAATCATTAATTTATTATAAGTTTGATTTGAAGAACACTAGTTTTTCCTTGGCCAAATTCTAGTGTGATAATAGGCCAAGTTATTTAATTAATTTTTGCAGTTTTATTTTTAATTCTTGGTGGCCAAATTTAGGTAATTAAAAGGCCACCCTTGTTGGTTTTTATTTTATTATAGCCAAAATTATTAGGTAATTTTAGTAGCCAAATTTGTAAACTTGAGGAAGCCTTAAAGGGCCAAACTTTCAAATCCAATTGGCTTTAGGGGTTTTATTTCTTTTTTCGTTTTAAGGCTCTTTTGGTTGCCTCCCCTTTTAGATATTAGATTAAGATTAGGATTTAGTTGTTTCCTTGTTAAGACAAACTTGTAGCCTATGTAAAGAGACCATTCGACCAAAACATAAATATACACGTTGAGAAGATTTTTGCGACATTATGTCCTTGAGAGTTTGAGTGAATCAATCTCTTGGTTATTTTAAAGAACAATGGCCTTATCAAACTTCACTAGTTTGTGATGCCTTTGAGTCTTATCAATATAGTAGAACCCTAGGTTGTGGTGACATTTCATTCATCGGTCTCAATTCGATCGGTTCTAGCAATGTCGCAAGTTAAGTCTTGGGTCTTGTTTTGCTTGTTGCTTATTGCCGACTCCATATAGCTGTGAGGTGCGCATCAAAATAAAAAATATTAACAAATGACTCAAGGACATTTCAAAAAAAGAAAGGTAATAATTAAGTAAAGGCAAAAGGAAGCAAAAGAAATCCATTCTATAAAAGTAGGCAGAATGGTGCAAGCAAAGATGACCACAAGAATCATCACATAATAGGAACAAGCTAAAAAAGCAACAGGGTAGGAACAACCAAAGCAACGGCTATTTTAAAAAAGGGTAAAATCACGTAGGCAATATTGTTTTCATTTTCACTTAACACAAAAAGGAAGGAAAAATATAAAAGGCTCATCTAAGTAGCCAAGGGGAGAAGTGCAATAAAGGTGCACAGGGGTGAAAAAGCAAAACAAAAAGATTGCAAGGAATAAACGATGGAAAAGGAACCTAAAATAGGAAAAATAAAGCTAAACTAAACACTAGATGCACAGTTAAGAACAAAACAAGAGCAGCGCTAGAAATCATTTAATGTGCAAAACAACTCATAGCATTAAAGCCACAAAAGAAAAAAAAACTGACAGATCAGCTTGATTAGAAAGAACTAGGTGTGATAAATAAAAATTAGTCATGAGTTGACAATAGGCAACAAAAGATTTGATAGTGATAACCTTATCAAGAAGTTAAAAATATTTCAAAGAGCAGACATAAAATCTTTCATGGAGCAGAGCAACACATCTCAATCAAACATTAATGCATGTACCAAGAAAATAAGAATAACCTTGCAAATATAAAACAACGTAAAAGAAGAAATAATGCATGCAACAGAAGGAATAACAATATATGTACATATATAACTCAAAATTAAAAAGGAAGAAAAATCTAAAAACAAGGAATGATAATTTTCTTGTCTTGGTTCAACCAACCTGTCGGTAAACAGATAGTATGCAACTGAAGAAACCCATGCTACTACAACCCCTCTGACAAAAAATCTCCAAATACCTACAACATATTTGGTTAGGGCATTTTCTAGGAAGAAAAAAATTTTAAACAGTAAGGACATTTTGGGAAAGGGAAAAATCTAGTTTCCCCTTCTCGGACCCACTGTCAATGTCGATGGTTGGGACTGGAACGGTTCTCGATTGGCAGACTGGCTGACCACATAGTTGGATTGACAGACCGGGTGTCCCAATCACCCTAAACTACACCAAAACAAATGGATCTAATTAGAGGAAAAACGAAAACGGAGGAAAAAAACAGATCCCAACCAAAATGAAGAACATATTTGAAAAAGATAAAAACTTATGCCTCCCTTCCAACACGCCCACTATCAACAATGGTGGGCAGAGTCGACAAGGTGGCCGGTCGGCAGACCAAGTCATCGAGTGACAAAAGACGACAATAATCGGCCGAAATTGCACATGAATTGGCTAAGTGGGTCAATGGGCCAAAATCTACAAAAAAAAAAAGAAAAAAAAGAAGAAGCTAAAGTTAGGGCAAAACTCAAACAAGGAAAAAGGTAGAAACTGAGCAAAAAAAAGACAGGAATCAGAAATTAGAACTAGGGCGACCATCGAGCAGGAAGATTTGGGGCAAGAAACCAAAATTTCTTGATGAACAATGGGAGGTAAACAAAAATTGAGAGCAGACAAATTGAGAAACGCAAAGAAACGCAGTAGGTGCAGTCAAATCGACCTATTTGAGGAATGAGAAAAAACAACCAATGGGAAGAAAAATAGCACGTGTTATAGACCATGCTAGCATCTGACATGGACAACACATGGTTGACATGTCTCTTGTTTCAACTAGCGTGAAAGGCAAAAAGCAGAAAGCACGCATGGCGTGGGGTTAGGTGTAGAATAAAAAGAAATTCTTAAACATGCTAAGTTGGACAAACTACCATATTCACGTGTCCACACAAAGAAAGACATGTTCACTCTTTAATAATAGGGTAAATCACATTTACTACTCCTGTGGTTTGAAAAAACTACCAATTAGACCCTCAAATTTGATTTATTACCAATACCCTCTTAAATTTGATAAATTCATAACATTTAACCCCTTCAAATTCATAACATTTAGCCCCTTTAAAGGGCTATTGGTAGTTTTACCAAAATTTGGAGTTCGATTAGTAATTTACCCAAACCTCGAGGGTGGTAAATGTAATTTACCCTTAATAATATATGTTAATAAAACCCAGTGGACTGGTAAGAGCCAAATGGCCAGTGATGTGTATGGGGCCCAAATCCAACTTTTCACACCTTAAACTTAAAGGTGAGATCTTTACCTCGCTCGAGAATCAAAGATTGAATCTCAGCAACATGATGAGACCTTGGAACCAAGATCAGATCAGAGGATCAAAGGTTATATCTCAGTGCGACAAGACAAGACCTTGGAGCGAAGGTTCGGACCTCTAGGGCAATAGGAATACACTAAAATCACACCAAGTGCCTGGGACCTTGGAGGCACAAGACATGAGGTGGGAATTCAGCAAAGTCATGCTTATCCACAAGCATGTAACAATAGACTACAATCATGGAAGGATATTATAGAAAGTAGTCAGCAGTTACAACCATAGCCCACGTGCCAATGCATGACAACAAATCCTATGAATGGCGAGATAAGGTATATAAACCCTGAAGACAACTAGGTATAGGGACATTCTCTGACACCTGAAAATTACTATACTCTGACTTAGCTCTAACTTAGGCGTCGGAGAATTTATTTCGGAAAACCACTCTGAGATATGTTTTGTAGGAACTATCGCTAATCAAGAGGACAAAGAATCTTGGGTCACAACCATCTCGTCGGATCTTAGTCAAGTTGTGGATTTAGCCTTCATCAGCTAGAAAATTTGGCCAATCTTCTAACTACTAGAACTATTCTTGTCTTTGCGACCAGAACTATGCTAATGGCAGCGGCGAGTTGGGTTTGTAGGGACTATAGCTTTTCTAGTCACAACCAACAAAGCAATTGCCAAATTTGGTTGCTTGGCCAAAATCTTCTAGGCTCATAACTAGGTCTAATTTGGTCGATCCTAGAAAAGTCTCGTCATTCTGGTCGACAACATAAACGCTTTTTCTTTTCAATATGGTAGATCAGCTAGCAAAAGTAAATTAAAACTATTCTAGTCTTTCTACCACTAGAATAGACCATAACTCTTCTGGTCTGCTTTGCATTTGGTCATGCCCAATAGATTGTGACTAAAACACAATCAGTTTGGCAGTGGTGCTACTAGGTTTGGCAGCACGACTAGATGGGATCTGGTCATTGTTGACCAGTAGTTTTGGTTTGGTCAACCTTTTGACCAACAAAATCTGGTTTAGTCAATCTAGACCAGTTCTAGCTAAATTGGCAACGTTTTTCTTTTTAATTTTGAAAACTCTATTTAAAATTTTGATATGAACCTACAAATCTATAAGTTCTCAAGTGAATCAATCAAAAAATGAACAAACATGAACAATTTATAATTCATAACAATTAAATATTTAAAATTATACCACACCATAGATAAACAAAGACCTTTTGATACCACTATTAACAAATTAATCCGTACATGCAACTGAATAACTACATATATTGATTACATATTATAATGTTTTTGTAATCTATATACAGTATTAGGAATGTTACTTCAGTAATAGATTAACCAACAATCAATTATCGTAGGTAAGATTGATCAATGCCACACAATTGTTCAATTTCTAATGGTATTTACATAAACAATCTCATGAAATTCTTTAGGATGAGATCCCTATTAGATTGACTAAGTATGAGATGCCGATGACTAGTTCGCTTGAGCATAAATTTGAATAGGGTTGTTGGAAACTATAGGTATCTAATACATACGATAGCTACAAGAATTTAAATCTTACTCAAAACTCATTGTTAGAATTTATTTATAAACTATGTTAATGGGATTGGATTGACCACTAAATAACCTAATGGCTTATTTATTAATAAGTTTTCAAGAATGATTTCTCTCATAAATTAATTCAATAATTATTGCATAACTATAATATCATTTTATCCCAAAAAAATCATCTTTATTATGTATAACCCCTTAAGTTTCTAATTATATTAACAATAAATATAAATTATAATTCCTAAATTAATTGAATTTAAACATAAAACTAACAATTCTACATCATTTGTTATCAATGCATTGCAAACAACATTTCTACATCATTTGTTGTTAGTGCATTGCAAATTTTAATAAAAAAAAATTTAGCCTAAAACGTCCAAAATTTTGTTTACCTAATTTTGACTCGGCTGGCAAAACCCAAAATTTTCAAGCCAAATTCATCAACTTCCTCTGACAAACCATCCAAATCTAAAGCCACCACTAAGTTGTTCCTTGCAAGATTAGTTTTACAAAATTTTAGTTCAAACAGAGTTAAAACAAGCCCACTCTGAATTGAATTTTGAGACCCACGACTCAAAATTTATAACTGTGGTTTGTTCCAAATTTGAAACGTCGTCATGTCATCACTACATCATATGCCACATGATCTCCAATCAGCTGCCATGTCATCAATTTTAGTCTAATTTCACCATATCAACAATCTTCTTATTCTTTTACGTGTCGAATCCAGTAGTCTTTTTTTTTCATTTAGATTTAAGTATGATATAAATTATTTTTTTTAACTTAAAATGATAGTTGTATTGATATTTTCAAAAGAACCAACATAAACAATATTACCAAATGGTAATGATCGACTAAGCACTCTAAACGAGTCTCAAACAAAGAGTAAGCTGGAGCTAGCAGTTTACTCAAACATATAAAATCTAAATATGCTTTCTATATAGTAGGTAGTATAATAGTTAGAATCATAAAATGGTTACTCTATCAACTATATATTGTACTCTTTAAAAAAACCTTCTTACAATGAATTGGCTAACCCACGCTCCTTAGCCTCTTGAAATTTCCTCCACTTAGAAATTGCCAGTTCCACATCCACTTTCTCATCTCTCCATTCATTTCTAAAAATCTAGAGGTTCCTAGACTTCCAAATCATCCACAGTAGCAGTACGACCAATTGCATTTTCTCCTGCTAGTTACACCCCTTTATCCCTATGCATATCTGAAACCACCAATCCTGAAAATACTGTTCTTGCTATTTAAGCTCTTCCTACTGTACTGAGGCAATTTTCCTCACTAACTTTGCACGCCCACAATAAAGTAAAACATGTGACAGAGTTTCATAATGTTCCCCACACATTTTGTACATGGAGTCCTCTTCCATGTCTCTCTTAATAAGTTGGTCCTTAGAGAGTCAGACGCCATTCCAACATCTCCAAATAAAGTGCTTGATTTTCCCTTTAATTCCCAATCTCCATGTTTTTCTCCAAAGGCATCTCAGTATGCCTCTTGAATTGCTGCTCTTTGCTTTATTTGGATTCCTCATCTTGTCCCTTAGTATCTCTTGATAGGCTAATTTGACCGTGAAGCTTCCGTTCTGATTTGGTTGCCAAATAAGCTTATCTCTACCCCCTCGCTGATCTATTAGGATGGAACAAATTAACTCAGCTTCAAATATATTAAACACTTCCCCAATCAGTTGCCTATTCCATTCCGATCTCTCTTGATTCATGAATTGACTCATCCACGTAACCTAATTCAATTGAGATGGTTCTTGTACCATTTTTCTTCCTTTAATACCTGGAATCCAAAGGTGATTCCAGATTCTTATAGATTTGCCATCTCCCACTTGAAATATTGCCCCATGAAGTAGGACATACTAGGCATTGAGCCAGCTCTTCCACAATCAGGATGAATTCTTTTTTTAGGAGATTTCAATAACACCTCTTTTGAGAAATACTTAGCCTTCATCACCTTACTCACTAATAGGTTGGGTTGTGTAACTAGTCTCCACAATTGCTTAGCTATCAAAGCGTCATGAAAAAATTGGATATCCTTAAAGCCAAGCCCTCTCTCCTCTTTGGGAATCGCTAGATCTTTCCATGCTTTCCAATGAATTTTTGGCTTTCTTTCCAAATTATCTCCCCACCAAAATGCCGCTATGTTTCTGTCCAGGTCTTGACAAATGTTGCTAGGGACTTTGAAACAACTCATGACATATGTTAGAAGGGCATTTATAACAACTTTAATTAGAACCTCTTTGCTTGCCCAGCTGAGAAATCGATTCTTTTACCCTTGGATCCGCTTCTATACTATCTCCACAACATAGCCAAACACTTCTCTTTTAGACTTTCCTATATGCATAGGGAGACCTAAGTATTTTGCATTCTTCTTTTCGTTGACCCCATTAAGTACTTGGCAAATGGGATCTTTATGCTCTTTGAACATGTTACGGTTGAAGAAAATTGAGGACTTTTCCATGTTGACCAATTGTCCCAACATTCTGCAATACTCATCCAGTAGAACCTTAATCATTTTAGTTTGCTCTACATCTGCTTCACAAAACAAGATAGAGTCATCCACAAATAACGGGTGAGTGATTAATGGTCCATTCCTACATACTCTCAACCCTCTATAAGTCCTTTGCACGCTCGCTTGTTTAATCATATTCGAAAGAGCTTCCGAAATAATTAAGAATAAGTAAGTTGAAATAGAGTCCCCCTGTCTAATACCCCGTGTGGGTTCTATAAAACCACAGTGTTCCCCATTGAGATTAAATGAATAGGTAGAGGAAATAATGCACTGCCTAATCCATTCTATAAAAATATAAGAAAAACCCATCTTTCTAAGGATTGAGCACAAGAACTCCCATTCTACTCTATCATAAGCCTTAGCCATATCAAGTTTAAGTGCCATATACCCTTTATACCCTTTTGTCTTTGAATATAGTGTGTGGATACATTCATGAGCAACAACCACATTATCTAAGATTTGTCTTCTTGGAATAAAAGCTGCTTGGTTTTGGCTGATGCAAGATGAAATACACGGTTTTAATCTATCAGCCAATACTTTAGCTATTATTTTATGCACAGTGCTGCACAAACTAATAGGCCTATATTCTTTAATGGAATTTGGTTTCTTAACCTTCGGGATAAGAGTGATTAAGGTATGGTTCATTTGCTTGAGCATTTTCTTGAAAGAAAAGAAATCTTTAACAGCATTTGCAGATATCCATATTAACTATATCCCAAAAAGACTAAAAGTAAAGAGGAGACATACCATCAAGGCCAAGTGCTTTATTGGGACATATTTGAAATACAGCATGCTTGATTTCCTCGTCCTCTACTGGCTTTGTCAGTCTTTGATTCATGATTTGGGTAATGGATAATGGGATACCATGAAGGCCTTCCTACAAGATAGGCAGACTTGACGTGGTGAACAACTCTTTGTAAAAACCAAGAATTTCTTCCTTAACCTCCTCTTGACTTTCACATCTCTTACCATCTTCTTTAATCAGTCCCTCGATTGTATTCTGCCTTCTTCAACTTACTGTACTTGCATGGAAGAACTTTGTATTGTTGTCACCTTCTTGAAGCCATTGGATTCTTAACTTCTGTCTCCAAAATTGTTCCTCTTCCTAGTATGCTCAGTTCAATTCACTCTTCAATAATCTTCACTCTTTCCAATTTCTACCCCCTCCTTGATGTTGCATTAATTCCATCATTCTTTTAATGTTCACAATTTGCTTAGCCAAAATTCTGTCCTCTGGCTCCATTGCAGAAGAGCCATTCTACATTGTTTAATCCGCAAACAAATTTGATACAGTGGAGTGCCCAATTGAGGTCTATCCCAAGCTTCCTTAATGATCACCTTAACCTCCTCCTTTTTCACCCATTTTTTGTCAAAATAGAACCTCTGCTTTTTTTGTTGCCATTTGGGATTTGTATCCACAAGTAACATTGAGTGGTCTGAGGCTTGACACTGAATATAGGATACTTTTAATCTTGGATTATCCGCTATCCATTTAGGTGCCCCAAAGAACCTATCCAATCTTTCCTCCACAAATCCTTCTCTCTCTATTATTGGCTCAAGTAAATTTCCTCCCCACGAATCTCAGGTCTCCTACTTCCATATTTCTAATAAAACTCCTAAAGGCAACAAAACTACCCTCTAATCTAACTTTACCTCCCCTTTTTTTCTCTTTTCTAATTAAATCATTAAACTCTCCTCCCATAAACCATCTATCTCCCCAAATAATTTTTTGCCTCTCCAAATACCTCCATTGCTCTTTCCTAATCCTCATATTAGTGCTAGCTTATATAAAAATTTCCCAAAAATTACTGTTCTCCCCAGCTAGTCTACATTCTAATTGAAAAGAAAACCTAGTGGAAATAACCTAGACAATTGAGATTTCTTCCGACCAGTGCACCAACAATCCTTCTTGCACCCCAATTGGTTCCACAATTCGCCATCTATCTTGAAATAATAATATTCTACAAACGGATGCCACAAACTTTCTATTTTGTTTGGCTTCTGAAAGAAAAACTATATTAGGATGGTGGGATTTTAATAACTCCCTCACTTGGGAAACTGTAGAAGATCCACCCAACCCTCTATAATTCCACACACAAGTTTTCATAAATCCATTTGGGCCCAGTCTAGGCTGGATGCCCCCACTTTAACCACACTTGAATCGATGTCGGTTCACTTCTCATTTTTTCACTTCTTAACTCCATTTCCACTTCCCCTCCCAAAGCTTTTTCTTGTATCTCCCATCTTCTTTTTGTACCTCCAATTGAATTATCCTCCATTTTTTCCTTCAATGTTTCAGCCCCCTTTTCTTTTTTGTCCCTCAATCTCATCCATATATTTTTTTTGTCTTTGCAATCTCCCAATTGAGCTACCCTCTATTAACTTAACATTCTTTGTCTCATTGACCTCACACACCTTTATTTTACTACCCTTTCCTTCACATGATATTGGAACGCTAACTAATTCCAATGCCATCGAATCATCCTCTCCCCCATAAATTCCAAAAAAAAAAATCCATATTCTTTTATCTCCTTCTCGAACTCCCTGTTTTCCCCCTTCATATTCACTTTTTCCTCCCTCAGAATTGTTTTTTCCTCCCACTAAGATTTTTTGACAATCAGAATCATGCCTTGCTCACACTGGTTCAGCTCCTTAGCTTGAGCTTGGTTTGCATGAAGGGAATTGCAATAAGTGATTGCTCATTCTGGTTGGGCACATTCTTTGTAAAAAGATTAGATTCGAACATGGACATGTTTTTCGTTTTTTCATTCTGATAATTCTGTTTGGCTTTATCTGGTACCCCACTACATGAAGCTCCTAGATTGTAAGGATGCAACCTTCTTCCTTCATCTGAAATTGCTTCTTCTTGCCTGAAGAACATCCTTCCAAAATAGGACAAATTGCTGGAGACACCTGCACTTTATTTCTATCCCCAATCTTCAAGCACAAGCCCGGATTTCCATCTTGGAACAAAGGTGACCTCTCCTTGATTTTGGACCTATCTTCCTCATCCTCATTTATTTCTTTTTTAGTCACCATCACCCTATTTCCCGAACCATTCCTCCC
The DNA here is from genome assembly GCA_020080225.1 of Gynochthodes officinalis. Classification (NCBI taxonomy): domain Eukaryota; kingdom Viridiplantae; phylum Streptophyta; class Magnoliopsida; order Gentianales; family Rubiaceae; genus Gynochthodes; species Gynochthodes officinalis. The sequence goes on from CM034620.1 coordinate 8,358,180, forward strand.
TTTCTCACTGAGCTCTCCTCTCCCTAAATCTCTTCTTTCCCCCACTTCCTCTCTAATCCTAATCTTTCTCATAAACTGTGATTTAATCCCAGTTGCCCTTAACCAATCCCCGAACTGTCCTTCCTTCAAGATGTGCTGGCTGCTATCCTCTTTTCTAATAAAGCACGCATGCTCTAAGTGGCCAACCCTCCCATAGTATTTGCAAAACAAATTACGGTTCTCATACTTGAAATTAATCCAGCACGTTTGTGCCGAAAGTTTAAACATAGTTCCACTTTAACTAATAGCTGAAGGTGTCTCCCATTCTTACTACCCAAATCAGACACCCACACATCCATTACTTGCTTAAAGAGATTGCCAATTTTGATCCCCATTTCCCTTGTAACCCACTAGAAGGGTAAATCCCAAACTTGAATCCACATATCCACCATCTAAAAGTTACTTGGGACAAATTTTAGCTACTCAGACCACTCCCTAAGAAGAATGTATTGGTTATCAAAAGTCCAGCCTTTGCCATGGAGCACTCTTAGTTTATCCTCTGTGTTCTTGAAAACAAACTGGAAATAGTTCTCCCCTATTTCTCTTATCACAAATGGCAGCCATATTCCTTCCAGTGTGTATTTCAGCCTGGTGAAGTTCCCTTTCTTGTCTCCAAATATGTGGCCAACAAGACTTCTAGCCCCCTCATCTACATTGGTTCGGACCCCCTCCTCACCCACGCTCACTTCTTCTCCTTCTTCTTTAGATAAGCAGATTTTTTGTAGCAACCCTGTTAACTCTAGAGCACTACCATTTTCCATAACCAAAATCATTAAATCATAGACTAACTTAGCCTACAAAAGAAGAGTAAAAGAACAACAAAAAAGTGTGGACAAAAGCTCAAGTCAAGAGTTTACACACTTGCAATAATCCAGAAAATAGAAAAAAGAAAGCAGCTTTCAGCTCGGCATTTCAATAGTTAAAACCACACTAAAAACGCAAAAAATGCAAGCAATAATGATATAGATTATGTAGTAAGAGGCCACAAGAGATTCAAATGAAAAAGATAACCAGGAACAAAGAGGATTCGGCTGAGGTTGATGAAGAAAAGACATCTTCCTATTTGAGGGATATTCTTGGAAGGCAGAATAGAACTATTTCCACTTTTAGCAATTTTACTCCCATACTTTTTAATTTACCATACCTTTTTACTAATTTTACTACCAAAAAAAGGACACCCCTACCTCTAAAGGTACACTTAAACCCTATATAGGACAAACCACTCCTTTAGGAGACTTTTTCCCTCTTGTGTGTGTAATTTTTGGGCTTCCTAAACATAACTTCTAGATACCTTACAAAATACACAGGAAGTAAACCAAGTTAACAAAATTAATACATAATTAATCAAATCCAAAAGTTGTATTGGTGGTCTAAGTCTTCCTTTTAACATCTGAAGAAGCGTGAGACAATCTAAATGTACCGCCACTTCGGACCATCTGTTGGCGGTTGCCTCTGTTATGGTGAAAAGAATCGCTAAAGCTTCACTTTGAAGGGCTATTGCAACATAACACTTTTTTCCTTTGTGAGAGAGGACCATCCCATCATTTGCTTTCACTACCCATGCCACTGCAATTAAATTTGAATTCTCTATGAAGGATCTATCCACTACAATAGTCACGTACTAATGAAAAGTCATTTCTTCTTTTCATGCTCGTGATGCCACATAAATTGTTTGCCAAGACCTTGCTTTTGTGGCTTACACCTTTACTGTCTGTTACTGATGTCTCTTGGAATCAATTTGTTGAATAGCGAATTCTGATGTTGGGCTTCTAGGAAAACCTCTTCCGACTTTTGTGTGTGTTGATTTAAGGTTTAATTCCTAAATTTCCAGATTGCCCACAAAATGAAACAAGACATGTATACATCCTTATCAGATGGAGCGTCTACTAGCCATTTAGAGAACCATGCCTTAAACTTAATTGGTTAGCCATTGAAACCCATTAGAAGATAATCACCAAATTCTCTTGGGTATAAAATACTCCAATAATACATGAGTTATAGACGACAACTTCTCTTGAAACCTATAGCACTTGGGAAAGAAACCCTCATTGTGTTGAAATTCATGGGTAGGGGTAAAAAATCTCACATCGATTTTATAGGAATGTGCAAAACATTCAATAAGTAAGTTAGAGTTTAAAACTTATCAGTTTAAATTTTTATATTTAAGTTTTGCTTTAACTTATTTATTAGTGGCTGTTGTGAATTTTCTAGATATTCTTTCCCACAGTTGGGAAACTTAGGTTGTTGGGTTAGTCAGTAACTCTTGGTGTTAACTTGAGTTGTTAGGTTAGTCGGTGAGTCTTGGTGTTATTCAAGCTACTCATTCACAAGTAGTGTTAGACCCTGGGATATTGGGATAAGTTTTCTTGGTGGATTGGGGCTGGATGTATGTGGGTTTGTGAAAAAAAGGTAAAAACTTGTATGGGGTAGGAATTGAGTCAGTTGTGAAAAAAAGTGGTAAGCTTGCGAAAGTACTAGTAATAGGCTAATGGGTTTAGATAGAATTTGGGTTTGATATGTATACTACTCATAAAAGGGGGGGTTGTTGAGGTTCATGAGTAGGGATAAAGAATCTCCCATCAATTTCAAAGAGATGTACAGAGTTTTTAATAAGTAAATTGGGTTCAAAACCTATCACTTTAAACTTTTGAGTTTAAGTTGGATTTTAATTTTCTTATTAGTGGTTGTTGTATGCTCTCTGAGTATTCTTTTCCCACACAAATTTCTAACAGATGTTGGGGAAAACAATGTACGAAAACAAACATAACCACAAATTTCTAATAGTTGTTGGGGAGAACAATGTACAGAAACAAACATAACCATTAACGATTTAAGAACACAACAATTTAATGAAAAATAAACCAAGTACAGGACATGATAACATAGTAATTTAAAGTGGTTCAGCTTAATTTCAAAGTCTACATCCACCAAGGGAACCTGTTCTTTATTATGAGAGAAAAATTTAAATAAGAATATCCCTTGTATCCCAATTCAAAAACCTTGGACTATCTCTCTCATTCCAAGAACTACATCTCTTCCTTATGTGTAATATCCTTTATATATTTTTTTTGTATAAGACCAACTCTCTATTTATAACAATAAACATTACATGATTTTTAACCAAATAATAACACCAATAGGAAACAAATTGGTCTCTACTCCAAATCAATATCAAATTTGAAAACTACCATAGAAAATATAATTCTACACAAAAAGATAAGTTCCTTTTCCTAAAAGAAAAATATGTCAATTTCCTAACACCTTAATAGTTCTGTAGCTTTCGGGCATGTGTTCTTTATAGCCCTCAATAGATTATCTTGGTGGGGATTCTCAAACTTCATAGTTTATTCCAAAACTGAGGTGGCAAAGATTCATGTTTAACTAATGATGGAAGATTTCCAATTGAGTTAGCATGAGTTAAGTGATTCACTATCTTTGACATAATATTCACCATTTGTAGTGAACTGCCAATAACTATAATCACTCGTGCTATTTTCGCACATAAGAATATACATGATAAGATTGAATATGCAATGTGTGTTGGGAACAGAACTTTGATCAATGGAACCTTCCAATTGTTATCCCTATCAATAAGATCTTCCACTATGAGGGACAAACTAGAGGCTATTTGAAATGCTCCCTGGGATCCAATCTTCTTTTATATCAATCAACCACTTTCCATTTCAAACCCTTCCTCAGCAAATCCTTGTTATAAAATTCCTCTTTATCCTCACCATATGTTTGATGTAGCCTTGATCTCAAAAAATCTTTTCCTTTATAATTTCTGCTTGAAAAACTTGGAACAGAATGAATTACTATTCAAATGTATCTTTCAATCCGATTCTGCCATGTATGCTTGATTTAAATTTAGTGTTAACCTCATCCCCAATCCACCATGAAATTTTGGATGGCATACTATTCTCCATGATGCCCAATGGATTCCTCTACTTCCTTGTCACTTTTCCAAATTAACCTCCCAATGTACTTGTCATTGACCTTAGCCACGAAACTCATAATTCATGCTCTAGATATTTACTTTGCAACAATAATTTTTTATATTAACATTAGACTAGTACATTATGCTCTAAATATTTGCTTTGCAACAATGATTTTCTTTAGATATTTGCTTTCTCTAAATTATGCTCTAGATATTTGCTTTGCAATAATGATTTTTTTTATTTAAAAATTACACTAAGTGAATAAGAGGAGCTCTCAATTGTTATTTGGGCTTGAGTGATGGATGATTTTATTGAAGTTCACCATTTGTCTGCAAATGAAGAGAAAACATTCAATGCCTTTGCTATATTGAGAGCTTAGGAAAATGATGCAATCAGCCGCATATATTAGATGTGTGATACTTACAGCACACCCTTCGCATTGAAATTCCTTAACATAAACAAAAAAAGGGATAATGGACACCTCTATTGTAGGTTTCTTTTGGCATGAAATCCTTTGATTTAGTGCCATTAGACACCATCCTGTATGTTATTGTTTGTATGCATTCCATCACTAATTCAACCCATCTCCTTAGAAATCTTAGTTTCTCCATTATCTTTTTGAGAAAATCCTAAGATACCCAATCATTGGCTTTTTTCATATCTAGTTAAAGAGCAAGAAAACTGGCTTTCCCTTTCCTGTGTTTTCTTTTGCATTCAAGTACCACATGGTCAATGAGTGCATTTTCATTGATTGACCTACTAGGGATGAAATCTAATTGATTCATTGATATAATCGTATGGAGGACAATCCTCATTCTATTTGCTAGTACCTTGGCAACTACCTTATAGATGACATTACACAAGCTGATTGGTCTTAGGTCTGATGGTTCCTTTGAGGAAGGGCTCCTGGGGATGAGAACAATAGTGGTTTTGTTCCACTAGTGTTGCATCTTTCTTGTATGAAAGAATTCTTTGATTACAACAATTACTTGTCTTCTCACGATGTCCCAATAATGCTCGCAAAAATCTACTAGGTTTCTACCTAGTTCAAGGGCTTTCACTTTGCCATTTGAGAAAAAAGGCATCTTTTATTTCTTTGTATGAAACTTCTTTTTGACGCAAGGATTTTTGCACCGTGTCCAAAAAAGTGTTGTTGTTTTGGAGGACCTCATGAAGATCATATTGATCCCCATCATCATGATGTTGGAGTCATAAGTTAACAATCCTTTTATGTGATGTAGGACAAGATCTTGCGCCTCTTACTAGTCTGATATCCATTCTCCATTTTTGTTCCTCAATTGTGTTATGACATTGATTTCTTTTCACTTTGATGCACACCTTACGGCTATATGAAGCCGATAATATGCAACAAGCGAAATAGGACCCAAGACTTAACTTGCGAAATCACTAGAATCGACGGAATTGAGACCGATGGATGAAGTGTCGTGATAATTTAGGGTTCTACTAGTTTGATAAGACTCAAAGGTGCCACAAACTAGTCAATTTTGATAAGTCCATTGTTCTTTATAAGAACGAAGAGATTGATTCATTCAAACTCTCAATGACGTACTGTCAAAATTCTTCTCAACATGTATATTCTCGAATGTTTTGGCCGAATGGCCTCTTTAAATAGGTTGCAAGTTTGTCTTAATAAGAAAAAAAATAAATCTTAATCCTAATCTAATTTCTAAAGGAGGAGGAGGCCAAAAAAGTCTTAAAACAAAAAGGAAATAAAAACCCTAAAGCCAATTGGACTTGGAAGTTTGGCCCTTTAAAACTTCCTTCAAGCTTACAAATTTGACTACTAAAATTACCTAATAATTTTGGCTATAATAAAATAAAAAGCAGCAAGGGTGGCCTTTTAATTACCTAAATTTGGCCACCAATAATTAAAAATAAAAATACAAAAATTAATTAAATAACTAGAATTTGGCAAGGCAAAACTAGTGTTTTTCAAATCGAACTTGCAATAAATTAATGGATTGCAAGTCTTGGCCACAAGCTTAACGAGTTTGAATGTCTTGAATTAAACCACTTAATGGTTTCTTGAAGTTATTTAGCTCTAACTCTCGCCATTGGCCTCGTGATATGCCTTAATGGATCAAATGCTTGGCGAGTAGGTTGAACAGCTCCTGAATTCCCATCAAGTGGGTTGAATAGCTCTCGGATTTTCATCATTCCCCCTCTCCTCAAAAGGATTCATTCTTAAATTTTCAACAACATCCTTGGGATAAAATTAATATACTTTGACCACCTTAAGAAGTAGAAGGAATAGTCTGATCAGGGAAAATGATGGCTTTTCTGTTTAGCTCTTCTTAAGCCAATCTTGTAATAGCGTTTACCACTAATCTTTGAAGGCTCCAAGTTTGAATGGGAGTGTGAAAAAATTGTCTTTCTCCAAACACAAAATCAAGGCGTGGAAAAGTGAAAGCATTATCAACCGGCTCAGACTCTTGGTTTTGATGACCCCCATTCAATGGATTTGTCCTAATTGAGGCATCCGGCTTTTCTTCCTCCTCAACCTTTTTCTCCTCATTGCTAATCTAGAGTGGAACTTCATAAACCTGTATATGACAAATGTTCTCCCTTTGCTCATCATTCTCCATGGTTGGAGCACTAAGTGATCTCATGGGCACTAATACTTATTCTCCACTTGAAAACTCTTCATCATTCATCATTGGATGCATAGATTTCAAGGTAGAAATTGTTTCTCCCACGACGGTATCTTCTTCACCATTAGTTTCAATCAGAGGAAGCATAGAGTCATTGGACTTACTGTTGGGAATCACATCCCCATCATCAAAGGTGATCATCACTCGTTTATTAGGGCATTGGGTAGCTATGTGATCTTTGCCTTGACATTTAAAACAAATGATATCTCAGTAGTATTTGGTGACATTCTTTGAATGTTGTTACAAACTTCGCAGCTTTTTGTACAATTCTCTATCGAAAAATGGAACGAATCTCTTTCTCATAGTTGTCTTCATTCTGCCCAAAAGCGGTAGGGCGCTCTCTATTTCTCTTGAGGTAATCCCACCAAAATATTGCATGGTCAGTGAATGTTGCAGTTACTAGCTTAACCTTTTTTTTCCAAAGTAATGGTGACAATCAAATATTCTTTCAACCTTCTTTTCCCACTTCAAGTATGCTTTGGGGTCTACCTCTCACTCAAAGGTTGGAATTTTCATTTTGATATGATTCCTACAAAAGGTTAGTACAAACAAAAGCAAAAACAATAATATGGAAAGATTTGTGGTAAAGGTGTATATGAGTAAGCTCTCGGTTATTTTCTATGTCCCACCCCTCATTCAAAAATCTCTCTCTAAGTTCTTGTTTAGAACAAGACACTTTATCAAACCTTGAGGAATTTTTGGCCAAGGGTTAGCCCAAATAAGAATTTAGGAAGTAAAGACTTAAGGAAGGTTAACAAATTTAGAAACTACAAAAATTTGAATTCAACTTGGAATTGGAAACTAAAAGAAATAGGAAACAAGACAAATCCTACTACAAAGTGGAATGGAATAAGGAAACCTATTAAATGGAAACTAAAAAAATCCAAATATAGACTCTAAAAGGAAAGCGAATATGGAATAAAAAAGAAAAACAAATTTGGAAACTAAAAGGAAACAGATAGGAAAGACTTCCTTGGAAAGTAACTCTAACTAGGAAAACAAATATAACTAGGAATCAATTCTTGCAAGTAAAATCAAATCAGCTCTTTTTGTATAAACAATTTGGTCAGAAACAATTGCCAAAAAAGGAACAAGATTTCGGCTCAAGAACTTCCCAAAAGAAAGCAGAATTTCGTCAAGAATTTTCCAGCCAAGAGGAACAAAATTTCAGTCAACAATTTCAGCCAGAAGAACCAATTTTCGGTCAACAATTTTGGCTAAGAGAATCCAAATTTCAGTCAAGACAAGAGGGCAAAGTTCTATTATGAATCAAGACAAAAGGCAGCACGGGTTGCAGAAAAAAATCAACAAGAATTCTGGACACAAAGAACAAAAGCAGTATGGCTGAAGAAATTCAGTACAACCAAATTTTCAGCCACAAAAGTCTAGAAATTCAGCGGTCAAATGTGCAGAATTTTGTCACAATTCTTAAAAAAAAAATTCAACAAGGATTCAAGAGAAAAGAGTCCAAGAATTCAGCACGGTTTTCAGCAACAAATCAATAAGAATTTTGGACAAAAACAACAAAAAACAGTAGGGCTGAAAAAAAATTCAGAACAGCAAAATTCTGGTCACACTTCTTGATGCAATTTCGGCAAAACAATTCAAGAAAAAAAAGGTTTCAAGAATTCAAGAAACAAAATTTTCAGAATCAAGAATCAAGAAAAAAGGATTCAAGAATCAAGAATTCAAGAATTTAAGAATCAGGAAATAAGAATTGTTCTCTTCTTCATCTTTCTTTCTTTCTTCTGGTTTGATCTTTCTCTTTGTTTTTTTTTTCCTGTTTTTTTTTTCTCGGCTCTTTCTTCTTCTTTTTTTAAAAAAAAATTTCAATAGTAAAGAAAACTTAAAATAAAAAATATTTTAAAAAATCAGAAGAATTCATGAAAAATAATCGACACAAAGATTATGGTTGGACAAGTAGGAATTCAGATTTTTTTGGATGAACTTCAAGGAGTTCGGATTTTTTTTAAGAAAACAGTAGCAACAAAAAAAAAATTCCATAGTATAACAAGATCCAAATTATCTACACAAAGATTATGGTTGGACAAGTAGGAATTCAGATTTTTTTGGATGAACAACTTCAAGGAGTTCGGATTTTTTTAAAGAAAACAGTAGCAACAAAAAAAAAAAATTCCATAGTATAACAAGATCCAAATTATCTACACAAAGATTATGGTTGGACAAGTAGGAATTCAGATTTTTTTTGGATGAACAACTTCAAGGAGTTCGGATTTTTTTTTAAGAAAACAGTAGCAACAAAAAAAATTCCATAGTATAACAAGATCCAAATTAAATACACAAAAATTGGGTAGCAAGAAAAGGTTTAACCGAATCTCAAAGACTATGACTAAATAACTAATTTGACTACCATAAGAAAACAAAATTTCGGCTACTAGGAAACTATAAACAGAATTTTGGTATATAAACAGAATTATGAACAAAATTTCAAAGTTACCTAGAGCTCTGATGCCAAACTGATGCGCACCTCATGGCAATATGGAGCCGGCAATACACAACAAGCGAAATAGGACTCAAGACTTAACTTGCAAAATTGCTAGAACCAGTGAAATTGAGACTGATGGATGAAGTGTCGCCACAACTTAGGGTTCTATTAGTTGATAAGACTCAAAGGCATCATAAATTGGTCAAATTTGATAAGCCCGTTGTTCTTTACAAGAATGAAGAGATTGATTTACTCAAATTCTCAATGATGTAATGCCAAAATTCTTCTCAACGTGTATATTTTCTGATGTTTTGGCCGAATGACCTATTTAAATAGGCTACAAGTTTGGCTTAATAAGGAAACAATTAAACCCTAATCCTAATCTAATTTTTAAAGGGGGAAGTGGCTAAAAGAGCCTTTAAAAAAAAGGAAATAAAAACTCTAAAGCCAATTGGACTTGGAAGTTTGGCTCTTTAAGACTTCCTTCAAACTTAGAAATTTGGTTACTAAAATTACCTAAAAATTTTGGCCATAATAAAATAAAAACCAGCAAAGGTGGCCTTTTAATTACATAAATTTGGCCACTAATAATTACAAATAAAATTTCAAAAATTAATTAAATATCTTGGCCTATTATTGCACTAGAATTCGGCCAAGACAAAACTAGTGTTCTTCAAATCGGACTTGTAATAAATTAATGAATTGCAAGTTTTGGGTATTAAACCAACTAATGGTTTCTTGAATTTGTTTAGCTCTAACTCTCGCCATCAGCCCCGTGATATGCCTTAATAGATCAAATGCTTGGTGAGTAGGTTGAACGGCTCTTGGATTCCCATAAAGTAGGTTGAACAGCTCCTAGATTCTCATCACTCTTATTTGCCCACTTATGAAAGAACTTTGTATTATAATCACCCTTTTCATTCATATAACCTTTGATCTTTGGGACCAATAATCTATTTAGCATTGGAGAATCTATCTATCTCATGTCAAATTTCCTTTTGTATTCCTTGGTTATCCATGATTTGTGCCCCTTTCTATAGGAACTCTATCTCTAAAAATTTCTTTTTCAATTTGTTGTCTAGATAGCCATAAGACTGCTTGCTCCATTGGTGCGAATATATCATTGTTGCACTAAGTTTATGAGAGATGGTAACCATTTGTGAATCTTATTCCACTTTATTCATTTCCTATGTTCTCTTAAATATTTGTTTTGTGGCCTTGTTCCTTACCTAGAATGATTCAAATCTCCTTTTATAACTTCTTTGTTGAACAAGGAATTTTATGTCCATTAACATTGACCAGTGATTAGATTAGACAATTTGAAAATTTCTCTCTTTTACTTCAAGACATATTTGAAGCCATTCTTTATTGGCAAAAAACCTTGTCAAGTCTCTCATATATCCTCTCCCATTCTTTTTTTCCATTAGACCATGTAAACCATACACCTAGTCATTGCAATTCAGACATGTTGAGATCTCAAATCATCTCCTTCAATCTTTTAGCTTTGTTGGGATTAATGGTTGTGCCACCAAATTGTCTTCTTAGTTTAGAATCTGATTGAAATCTCAAGCAATATCCATGTAGAGACCTTCCTCCTTTAGATGCCTATGCATTGTTTCCTAGATCTCATCATTTTTTCTTGAATTTAGATGACCAAAAATTAAAAGAAGAATCTATCAGAGAGTTCAGACTCAATCCCCAAGCGTGGTCTAATTTTGAGAATTTTAGAAAGTGTAGTGATGAGGAAGACAAGGGAGAATGGTGACAAAGTGAGGGAGATTCCAGAAATAATGTGTATTAGGAAGAGAAGCGATTTTATTACTTTTCACGTTGTCTATTGTCTCCTTATTCTTTCATTACAACATTAATAGGCAATTGTTTAACCTACCAACTCAACTTCTTAACTAACTAATTTGCCAACTCAACCATCTGTTACAATTGTTAATTGGAATTACAGTTGAATGCTGAAAATGTACTTCTCTTCATAGAAGGCATGGTTCCTTTATTGTATTATCTGACAATCTCTTCCCCTTGAGATCAAACTTGTCCTCCAAGTATAAAGATCAAGAAACTATGATTTAATGAAGGAAAGATCTTCCTATGTGGGCTTCTACATTTTTCCAGTGAATCAATAATTGAATCACTACATCAAAATCTCTTTTGATTGCTTTCCTCTAAGGTACTGGTTGTGGTTCCACCAAAATTTGCCCATCTGCAGTCGCTTCTAGTAGCTTGATAATTAACTGCTATTGATAGTTAAATTGTAGGCGACAAGCCACATTACCAATTTTTTCCACTATGAGAAATGGACCATAAAACTTAGAACTAAGCTTGAGACTTCTCTAAATAGGAACTAAAGTTTGTGTGTAGGGCTGGAGTTTAAGATAAACTTGGTCCCCCCATTTCAAAGGTGTGTTTAGTTATGTTGTTGTCTGCGAAAAACTTTATTCACTGCTGGACCTTGGACATGTTCTCCTGGAGCAATCGTAGCATAGTTTGATAATCTTCAACTGTCTAAACAACCATTAGAACTAGTGATTCACCTAGTGGTTCCAGAGGTAAACTTGTTGGCAGGTAAACATAAAGGGCTTCAAAGGGTGTCTTCTAGATGCTAAATCAGAATGAAGAATTGTATCTCTATAGCACCATAGCAAGCCATTTAGACCAGTGAGAAGGTCTCACACTTGTCATGCATCTCAAGTAACTTTTCACATATTGGTTCAACCTTTCAGATTGCCCATCCGTCCATGGATGATAAGTTGTGCTTAAGTGGACCTTGACTCCCTATGATCTAAATAATTCCCACCAAAATAGACTTGTAAAGCCCTTGTCTCCATCTGAAATGATGGAATATGGAAATCCATGTAATTTGTAAGCTTCATTTAGGAACAACAGTACCATTTTTTTTGCTATGTATCGGTGCTTCAGAGTTATAAAATGACCAAATTTGTTCACTCAATCAATGACTACCCAAATGGTGTCGAATTCTTTAAACCTTGGTAGTCGTTCAATAAAGTTCATAAAAACTTGGCTCCATGCTTGACCGGGAACTAGAATGGGCTGCAACGGTCCAGGATATGACACATTTTCACTCTTATTGTGCTTACATCACAACTGCCAATATATCACTAACATCTTTCTTCAAGTTGGGCAAACTAAAAATAGTTTTAATGCATCTCTAGCAAGCATTCTGCATCAAATGCTCTCTCATGGATGCGAAGTGCAAGGATTGCATTATTTGCTACCTAACTTGATTATTGCTTCCAACACACAACCTAATCTTATACTTCAGCAAACCATCTATGAATTGAAAATGAGGTTCTGAATCAGGTCATAGGATCAATTTAGATATGAGCTCCTATCATCTATCATCTCCTTCATAGTTTCTTGATTATGCTGAAACTATTCAGGTTGGATCATTAATATGGGTACTAAGGTCCTTTTTTCTTGCTCTCTATCCATTTATGATCCTGTGAAGTAGTATCTGTGAGATGAGACATCCACAGCAGTGTTATCACTTCTCTTTTTGTATTGAATTTTGTAGTCTAAGCGAAGTAATTTAGTGAGCCATTTGTGTTGTAATGTGGTGTGGAACTTCTGCTCCAACAAGCATTTGAGACTTTAATTGTTTGTTTGAATGATGAAATGATATCCTAGTAGATAATGTTTCTACTTGGAAACTACCATGACCAAGGCCAAGAGTTCTTTCTCGTATACAGAGAGTCCCAAATTCTGTGGACTAAGTGATTTGCTTAAAAATGCTATCGCATGTCCTTGTTGCATTAACACTACCCCAATTCCAACCCCACTAGCATCTGTCTTAATAACAAATAGTTGATAAAAATTTGGTAATTTAAGAACAAACGTCTGTGTTATGGCTTGCTTGAGTTGTTGGAAGACGTGTTGAGCTTTATGATCCTAGTAGAAAGCATCTTTCTATAAGAGATCTATCAATGTCTTACAAATGAATCCATAATTTTGGATAAGCCTTTGGAAATACCCAGTCAACCCAAGAAGCTTCTCATTGCTTTGTTGTTCATAGGTTCAGGCCATGACAATATATATTCAATCTTACTGGAATCCATGCTTACTCTAGCAGCACTAATGGAATGGCCTAAATATTCAATTGCTTGCCGCCTGAAGGTACATTTAATGAACTCTTCAAAATCATCTAATGAACTCTTCAAAATCATGTCCCAGCTACAAATATTCATAAACTTTAAGTTAAAATAAAAGTTGTATTCATGGATTTTCCATTTGACTCTTGGGCTACATACTAGCTTTCAATATTGTAGCCATCCACAATTTTTGGCCTCAAAACTTCAGTACTTTCATGCCACAAGCCTAGCTTGTCAGCTACTTCATGGTTAATGTAGCTATGGGAACTACCTGTATCAATAAGAATCTTGACCTTGGTAGTTTTTACAAGCCCTTCAATCACAATGGTTTAGTAGTCCAAGACAGTTGATAGTGCATTTATTGGAACATCAAGGATTTGTCCTTTCTCCTTAACTTCTTCATAATCCCCTAATGCATCCTAAAACTCACTTTCATCTTCTTATTTAGTCATAATAAAATTTAGATGTCCCATTTTACATACATGGCCAAACTCATACTTTTTTCCACATTTAAAACACAGCCCATTATTTTTTCTATGTTGGATCTCTTGCGTTGAAATTTTCTTGTATTCAATACTAGATCTATTCTCTTTATCCCGTCTGAAGTTCACATTTGTCTAAGGCTATGAAGATGACTCAATTCCACTACGATCCATATTCATTGGCCTCAAACGGGGGTGACTCTTTTTGACTAAGACCTCTATGTACTACTCCAGCAATCTTGCCAATTCATAAGCTTTCATCAACGTTCTTGGCTTGTGCATCTTAACCACTAGTTTGATCTCCTTCATAAGACAGCTAATAAAACTAGATATGAAATAACTTTTGGGCAGCCTAAACGTCCAATGATCCAATTTCTTAGTTCTTCAAATTTCTCCTAAGAAGAAGAAATGCAATCTTCTTGGCTTAATTTGTTAAATTCTTCTACAATGTCCATCCCTTTTTTCTCGTCAAACCTCTTGCATAACTGCTCATCGAACTCATCCGAAAAGACTGCTCCTCTCGAAAGTTTGAACCCTTAGTAACAGACATTCACTCGTTCTTCCAAGAACATCTCCACAACTTTCATTTTTTGTCTGTCTAGCACCTGATTGATTAGAAAATACTTATTGCATTTTCTAATCGAACCTCAAGGGTTATTCCCTTCAAACATTGGAAGCTCCAATTTAGGGTAATTAAAGAAAGCCCATTTAATGACTTCTAGTTCTTCTTCTTTTCCACCCTATTCAAACTGGGTGTGAGCAAAATTGGGGTTAGGTCAATAGTAGAATCCTCACGGTTCAACAGCAACAAAGATATGATCTTAGTTTCCAAGGTTGTCACTAAGCTTTCAATCCTATGATTAGTTTCTTGAGTTTGTTTGGCCATCATCTACTGAACATTATCCATGAAGTCTTGTATTCTTTGGTCCTACTTCTTTAGTCGATAACCACCAAAATAGACTCTCATATATTAGCCAATGAGCTTTTAGTCTCTCACTTTTAAAACGAGAAAAAATAGTCTCTCACATTTCATAAACATACTCTTTTGGTCTTCCGTCACTATTCCATCTATTTTTCCATCAAATGAGCCCTCGTGCATTTATGAGAAATAGATGGAATAGTGACAAATGACCAAAAAAGTACATTTATGAAATATGAGACACTATTTTTTCCCGTTTTAAAAGTGAGGGACTAAAAAGCTCATTGGCCAATATGCGAAGGACCATTTTGGTGGTTGTTTCTAACTATTATATTAACATTGTTAGACCATGCCTTGCATAAACCTTCTCTTGATACTTCTAGATTAATTAACTGCCAATTGTTGAAACTAGAATTTGACAACCACCTAACCCATCAAATGTTCCTTACTTTTGGTCTCCATTAGAATATCCTGTTTGGATTATGGGATTGGATCATCCCATTTAGTAACCAAACAATTAGAGGTTGACACATACCCCTACAATTCCAACTCAGAAGCCTCATTATGTTCACAGTGTTTTTTTGGTACAACCACCAAAGGACCCTCATCATCCGAACTTATGTTAGACATGATAAAATTTATGAATTTTGTAAACAATACTACCAAAATTATTGCCTCATGAATTCATTGAGTATCCCTATTTGAATTGCCCACGTGATATTTGATTATTAGCTCCCTAATTTCATCCAAACTCTGTTGATAGCATTATTGTTTGAAAGCCCATTTTTTGCAATGAGTCAACAAATTTCTTCTTTTTTCCTTGAGAAAATGAAAGATAGATGTTTGAAGTTTTTGAGATTTCCCATTGAATTGCCTTATTTTATAATTGATTTTGAAGGTTTCCTTTATGTATCTATTTTGAAAGATTAATACCACTTGGTTCCTTGCTCAATGAGATTTTTTCTCTATTACACCCATCCACCTCACTAATATAAAGTGTGTTCTCTGAACCTTGCCTCAACCACACATGCAATCGTTGTCTTTAGAAGCTGCCTTGAACAAGTGGGAGGTATTGCTGTGATATTGGGCCTTGGTCAATTCGATTGGCCAACTTTCCTGGGCCACTAGAAAACTCTTGAGGTTTGGTGGTTGGCGCCGTTGCCGGGGAAGGGCAACGAAACTAAGTTTTTAAATGTTATAATTTTTTGTGTTTTTGTGTTTTTGGATATATTTAGAAAAGATTTGTTTGGTTTGTGTATATTTTCGTTTTTAGCTTTATTTTTTGTTTCTTTTTGTAGGTACATAATTTCTTATTTTATGTGCATGCCCTTTTCGATCTCAAGGACGTGTGGAATTCACTATTGATTTGGAACTTGAGAATAATTTGAGAAGAGAAACGAAGAAGGGTGGAACCAAACACAATGGCGAACAAGGACAACAACAAGGAGGAAGATTGTTTGGGAATTCTTTGAGCCAAGATTTAACAACCGTGTAGTGCTTGCCGTTGAAGTGAAAGCTATCAAATTCCACCCCAACTCATAAGTTTAATTCAGCAAGGAGCAATATTTCAAGGATTGGAGAATGAGGACCCCAACGCACACATAAAGGCGTTCCTCACCCTGTGCAACACATTCAAGCTGAATAATGTGCCTCAAGATGCCATCCGGTGTATCCTCTTCCCATTCTCTCTACGCAGCCATGCCATGTCATGGTATGATGCAATTGGTGGTGAACAAATTGCTACTTTTGAGGAGTTATGCAAAAAGTTTATCACAAAATATTTCCCTCCTTCAAAGATGGACCGGTTGAGGATGGCTATCCACCAGTTTAGGCAGTATGATGGAGAGAGTTTTGGTGAAGCTTGGGAAAGATTCCAAGAAATGCTGAGAAGGTGCCCGAACCATATGATGGAGGAAGGGTACGAATTGCAGTAATTTTATAATGGGCTTACAGTGGAATCGAAGAGTAATGTGAATGCCAGCGCCGGAGGTTCTTTGAAAGATAAATCGGTTCAAGGAGTACGAGATTTATTCCACAGAATAGCTGACAACGGTTGCTCAGGGCCAAGCACTAGAGATTTGCCACCAAAAAGACAAGGGGGTTTCTTAGAAATGGATGGCGCAGAACATTGGTGCTCAATCGGCTGCATTAACAAGCAAGATTAGTTCAATGGAGGCAAGGATGAACGTGAAGCCGTTTTAATGTGCCTTTGAGATCATTCATGTGACTTGCTCAGACTCAACCGTTAACTACATGAAAAATTTTGGGCAACAAGGTAATTACAACCAAAATTGGAAACAAAGGTAGCTATCAAGCAGAAATCACGGTTGGAATAACCAAGGAGGTGGCCAAAATTGGAACAATCAAAGTAATCAAAGTTGGGGAAATTCGGGGCCATCATCATCTAATGCATCAAGGCAACCTCCAGGCTTTGGGAACCAAATGAATAATTCTACGGACAAAAAGCCGAGTTTTGAGGAAATAATGATGAAAAAGTTGGAAGAAATCCAGCTTGATGTGAGAAGTTCCACAAATAAGACGGAAAAGATTTTAGAAGACCATTCCATGAGGTTGAACTTGCACGAGACCACGATGAAAAATATTGAGGTGAAGTCAAGGCGGCTAGCTAATGATATTCACCGAGACCTATGGGTGCGCTTCAAGTGATACCGAGGTCAATCTCAAGGTAAAGGAGCGGTGCAAGCGGTGACCCTTAGAAGTGGAAAAAATTGGTGCAAGAAGGAAGTGAGGTTAAAGAGGATGGAATGGCCCAAGAAGAAGATGAGATGAAAAGGGCAGCCTTAGAAAATCAAGAAAATCAAGAAGGTGAAGTCGCACTCAAAGAAGAGAAACGGAGGTCGGGACAAAGGAAGAAAAGGGCCGTCTAGCCCTTACAATTTTGAAGATATGCCACCACCACCACCTCCATTCCCACTTAGACCAAGGAAGAAGGCGGAAGGACACAAGCACTTTGAGAGGTTTATTCAGGTGATGAAAAAAATACATGTCAACACATCCTTGGTAGACTTGCTCACTAATATTCCCAAATACTCCAAGTTTCTTAAGGAGTTGATTTCAAACAAGAGAAGCTAGAAGATGAAGGGGTGATTGCCTTAAGTGAAAAGTGCAGTTGCATAATACGCAAAGATTTGCTTATTCCAAGGAAGATGAAGGATCCTGGTAGCTGCACCATCCCATGTGATATAGGGGCAAGGCATTTTTCAAAAGCCTTGTGTGATTTAGGCTCGGGAGTGAGTTTAATGCCGCTTTCTATTGCTCAAAATATTGGCATGGGAGATGAGATGAAAGAGACTCACGTCACCCTTCAATTAGCAGATAAATCCTTGGTGAAGCCAAATGGGATTCTTGAAGATGTTTTGGTGAAAGTGGACAAATTCATTTTTCCAGTGGACTTTGTAGTTTTGGATATAGAGGAGGATGATGAGGTGTCCCTAATTTTTGGACGACCATTCCTAGCAACCGGAGATGCAATTATTGGGGTGAAAGACAAAACCATCACTTTCCGGGTCAATGGAGAAGAAGTGGTGTTTGACGTGAATTATGCCATGAAATACCCAAGGGTAACTGGATATTCCGGGTGGATATAGTTGATGAATGTGTGGGTGAAACTCTAAAGGAAGGGTGGTGTCTTGACTCGAGCAATGGGGTAGTTAATCCTTCCAACGTGCCTCTGGAGCTTGATGAAGAGGATAGGAGAATAGATGGACTTAACGCGAAATGATTGAGAATTGTAATGTGGATGAGTCCATTTATGAAATAGTGGGGGAAGAACTTGAAGTGGTTGAAGTAGACCAAGTGTTGCCGGTGGCTAATAGTAATGATAAGTTGAAACCATCCGTTGATGAGCCGCCCAAACTTGAGTTGAAACCTTTGCCCCGTGTCTGAAATATGCATTCTTGGGAGAGCACGAAACATTGCGTAGTGATATCGTCATCCTTGGAACCTAAACAGAGACAAAGCTTTTAGAAGTTTTAAGCAATTTCAAGGAGGCCATTGGGTGGACCATTATGATATTAAGGTATAAGCCCTCGATTTGCATGCATAAAATTTTGTTGGAAGAGGATGCAAAACTGTGAGGAGAGACAAAGGAGGTTAAATCCGATGATGATGGAAGTTGTAAAGAAAGAAGTGGTCAAGTTGCTAGATTTTGGGATAATTTTCCGATTTCGATAGCCAATGGGTGAGCCAGTCAATGTGTTCCAAAAAGGTGGAATGACGGTAATCATGAATGAAGACCAAGAACTAATTGCCACAAGGATTGTGAATGCTTGGAGGGTTTGTATGGATTAGAAAGCTCAACAAAGTCACAAGAAAGGACCACTTCTCCTGCCATACGGATCAACTCCTTGACCGCTTGGCCGGACGCCTTTTCTATTGCTTTCTAGATGGTTATTCGATATAACCAAATTTCCATAACCCCGTAAGACAAGAGAAGACTACCTTTACTTGCCCTTTGAACTTTTGCTTTTAAGAGGATGCCTTTCGGGTTATGCAATGCCCCGCCACCTTTCAATGATGTATGACTATTTTTACGATATGGTGGAAGACATCATCGAGATCTTCATGGATGACTTTTCGCTTTTGGGGATTATTTTGATGTCCGCCTCAATAACCTCAGCGGGTGCTAAAAGATGTGTTGCCACGAACTTGGTGTTAAACTGGGAAAAATGTCAATTTATGGTGCAAGAGAGAATTGTGTTGGGGCACAAAATTTCGTCTAAAGGCATGGAGGTGGATCAAGCAAAGATTGAGGTGATCGAAAAGTTGTGCCCTCCCACTTGATCAGGAATTAGAAGTTTTCTTGCCACGCAGGGTTTTATAGAAGATTTATTAAGGACTTCTCCAAGATAGCCAAGCCACTTTGCAATTTGTTGGAGAAGGATGTGGCTTTCAATTTTACTGAAAAATGTATGGAGGCATTTGAAATGCTGAAAATGAAGCTGGTGCATGCTCCTATTATGGTCACTCCGGACTGGACTCAACCCTTTGAAATCATGTGTGATGCAAGTGATCTAGCTGTGGGGGCAGTCTTGGGCCAGAGAAGGGAACGGCTTTTCCATGCTATATATTATGCTAGCAAGTTGTTGAATGAGGCTCAATGCAATTACACCACTACTGAAAAAGAAATGCTCGCGGTGGTATATGCATTGGATAAGTTCAGATCATACATTTTGGGGGCTAAGGTTGTGGTGCACACGGACCATTCTGCACTCAAGTACCTTATGCACAAGAAGGAGGCGAAACCGAGGTTGATCCGTTGGGTACTTCTGTTGCAAGAGTTCGATTTAAAGATCAAGGATAGGAAAGGAACGGAAAATCAAGTGGCCGATCACCTCTCTAGAATTGAAGATCCTAAGTTGGGAGAAAAAGATGCTCATATATTTATCAAAGACTCTTTTCCAGATGAGCAGGTGTTTTTGGTAAACGCATATGGCTTGAGCAAAGAAGATTGTGAGGTGTTAACCCAAGTGCTCGAGGTGAATGAATCTATGGCACGACCTTGGTATGCCGACATTGCTAATTATGTGGTTTCAAGGACATTGCCTCCAAATTTTTCTCAACAGCAAAGGAAGAGATTAAGGCATGATGCCTCATTTTATTTATGGGATGATCCGTTCTTGTTCAAGATGTGCTCAGACCAGCTAATTAGAAGGTGTGTGCCGGAAGTGGAGCAAAAGCCCGTATTGGAAAAATGCTATGAGTCCCCGTATAGAGGCCACTTTAACGGGAAGAAAACAGCTTTGAAAGTTCTGCAAAGCGGGTTTTATTGGCCCTCACTTTTCAAGGATGCTTATGCATGGTGCAAGAGATGTGATCGATGTCAAAGGATGGGTAATCTTACATGGAGGAATGAAATGCCCCGCAATAATATGATAGAGGTTCAAATTTTTTATGTTTGGGGAATTGATTTCATGGGACCTTTCCCACCATCGTTTGGCACTCTTACATTTTAGTGGCCGTGGATTATGTGTCAAAATGGATAGAGGCCGTGGCATTACCTCATGATGATGGCAAGCGTGTGATGAATTTCATGAAAAAGAACATTTTCACTCGTTTTGGGGTGCCAAAGGCAATTGTAAGTGATGGAGGAACTCATTTCTGCAATAAGGCATTTGAGGGCCTTTTGGCAAGTTATGGAGTTAATCATAAAGTTGCCACTGCCTACCATCCTCAAACTAATGGCCAAGCCGAAGTGTCCAACCGGGAGATCAAGCGCATTCTTGAACGGGTGGTGAACATTTCAAGGAAGGATTGGGCTAGAAAATTAGATGATGCTATGTGGGCTTACCGGACGGCGTTTAAAACTCCTACTGGTGCATCTCCGTATCAGTTAGTGTTTGGAAAAGCATGCCACCTCCCGCTTGAGATAGAGCATAAAGCATTTTGGGCTCTTAAGTCTTTGAATTTGGATTATCAAGGTGGAACTGAAAAAAGGCTTATGGACATCAATGAATTGGAGGAATTCCGGTTGGAGGCATATACCAATGCATGCATTCAAAAGGAAAAGGCAAAGCAATGGCATGACAAAAGGATCCTTCCTAAAGAATTCCATCCCGGCCAAAAGGTGCTCCTCTTCAATTCTCGATTGAAGCTTTTTCCTGGCAAATTGAAGGCAAGATGGGGAGGGCCATATGAGGTGGTGCAGGTATACCCATATGGGGTGGTGGAATTGAAGGAACAAGGTGCTAGCAACAGTTTTAAAGTGAATGGACATAGAGTGAAAGCATACTTAGGAGATGGCATTGATCAAAGCAAGGAGTGGGTATCCACCGTCTACCTAAATTGAATTGTGATGAAATGCATTGAGTCGAGCCGGCGACGTTAAATCCAAGCGCTGTTTGGGAGGCAACCCAAGAGTATCCTTTTGTTTTTCGTTATCCATTTTGTTTCGTTTGGTTTTCTTAGTTTAGTTTTATTTTGTTTTATTGATTAATTGAGTGTTATATGTTCTTGTGGATGTAGAAATTAATGCATGTAGTTTGCATATGTGCTAGGAAAAAGGAGAAAATGTGAAAAAAAAAGGGGTCAAAGACCCGAAAGTTTTAATCAATGCATGAGCATCCTTGAAAATTGAGGGCCAATAAAACCCGCTTCAGAACTTTCATTTTCTTCATTTCTCTTCTCAATTTCACTTCATTTCCCTCAACCACTTCCAACCACATTTTGCATTTTCCATTCTTCTTCAAGTCCAATCCACCTTAAGTGATTCAAACACCTTAATTAGCTGGTCTGAGCACATCTTGAACAAGAACGGATCATCCCATAAATAAAATGAGGTATCATGCCTTAATCTCTTCCTTTGCTGTTGAGAAAAATTTGGAGGCAATGTCCTTGAAACCACATAATTAGCAATGTCGGCATACCAAGGTCGTGCCATAGATTCATTCACCTCGAGCACTTAGGATAACAACTCACAATCTTCTTTGCTCAAGCCATATGCGTTTACCAAAAACACTTGCTCATCTGGAAAAGAGTCTTTGATCAATATATGAGCATCTTTTTCTCCCAACTTAGGATCTTCAATTCTAGAGAGGTGATCGGCCACTTGATTTTCCGTTCCTTTCCTATCCTTGATCTCTAAATCGAACTCTTGCAACAAAAGTACCCAACGGATCAACCTCGGTTTCGCCTCCTTCTTGTGCATAAGGTACTTGAGTGCAGAATGGTCCGTGTGCACCACAACCTTAGCCCCCAAAATGTATGATCTGAACTTATCCAATGCATATACCACCGCGAGCATTTCTTTTTCAGTAGTGGTGTAATTGCATTGAGCCTCATTCAACAACTTGCTAGCATAATATATAGCATGGAAAAGCCGTTCCCTTCTCTGGCCCAAGATCGCCCTACAACTAGATCACTTGCATCACACATGATTTCAAAGGGTTGAGTCCAAATCGAGTGACCATAATAGGAGCATGCACCAGCTTCATTTTCAGCATTTCAAATGCCTCCATACATTTTTCAGTAAAATTGAAAGCCACATCCTTCTCCAACAAATTGCAAAGTGGCTTGGCTATCTTGGAGAAGTCCTTAATAAATCTTCTATAAAACCCTGCGTGGCCAAGAAAACTTCTAATTCCTCGGACTGAAGTGGGAGGGCTCAACTTTTTGATCATCTCAATCTTTGCTTGATCCACCTCCATGCCTTTAGATGAAATTTTGTGCCCCAACACAATTCCCTCTTGCACCATAAATTGACATTTTTCCCAGTTTAACACCAAGTTCGTGTCAACACATCTTTTTAGCACCCTCTTGAGGTTATTGAGGCAGACATCAAAAGAATCCCCAAAAACTGAAAAGTCATCCATGAAGATCTCGATGATGTCTTCCACCATATCAGAAAAAATAAGCGTCACATACATCGAAAGGTGGCGGGGCATTGCATAACCCGAAGGCATCCTCTTAAAAGCAAAAGTCCGAAAAGGGCAAGTAAAGGTAGTCTTCTCTTGGTCTTCTGGGGTTATGGAAATTTGGTTATATCCGGAATAACCATCTAGAAAGCAATAGAAAAGGCGTCCGGCCAAACGGTCAAGGAGTTGATCCAGGTATGGCAGGGAGAAGTGGTCCTTTCTTGTGACTTTGTTGAGCTTTCGGTAATCCATACAAACCCTCCAAGCATTCACAATCCTTGTGGCAATTAGTTCTTGGTCTTCATTCATGATTACCGTCATTCCACCTTTTTTTGGAACACATTGGACTGGGCTCACCCATTGGCTATCCGAAATCGGAAAAATTATCCCAAAATCTAGCAACTTGACCACTTCTTTCTTTACAACTTCCATCATCATCGGAATTAACCTCCTTTGTCTCTCCCTCACAGGTTTTGCATCCTCTTCCAACAAAAATTTATGCATGCAAATCGAGGGGCTTATACCTTTAATATCTGCAATGGTCCACCCAATGGCCTCCTTGAAATTGCTTAAAACTTCTAAAAGCTTTGTCTCCTGTTCAGGTTCCAAGGATGACGATATCACTACGGGCAATGTTTCGTGCTCTCCCAAGAATGCATATTTCAGATACGGGGGCAAAGGTTTCAACTCAAGTTTGGGCGGCTCATCAACGGATGGTTTCAACTTATCATTACTATTAGCCACCGGCAACACTTGGTCTACTTCAACCACTTCAAGTTCTTCCCCCACTATTTCATAAATGGACTCATCCACATAACAATTCTCAATCATTTCGCGAAGCTGTCCATCTATTCTCCTATCCTCTTCATCAAGCTCCAGAGGCACGTTGGAAGGATTAACTACCCCCATTGCTTGAGAGTCAAGACACCACCCTTCCTTTAGAGTTTCACCCACACATTCATCAACTATATCCACCCGGAAACAGTCCAGATTACCCCTTGGGTATTTCATGGCATAATTCACGTCAAACACCACTTCTTCTCCATTGACCCGGAAAGTGATGGTTTTGTCTTTCACCCTAATAATTGCATCTCCGGTTGCTAGGAATGGTCGTCCAAAAATTAGGGGCACCTCATCATCCTCCTCTATATCCAAAACTATAAAGTCCACTGGAAAAATGAATTTGTCCACTTTCACCAAAACATCTTCAAGAATCCCATTTGGCTTCACCAAGGATTTATCTGCTAATTGAAGGGTGACGTGAGTCTCTTTCATCTCATCTCCCATGCCAATATTTTGAGCAATAGAAAGCGGCATTAAACTCACTCCCTAGCCTAAATCACACAAGGCTTTTGAAAAATGCCTTGCCCCTATATCACATGGGATGGTGCAGCTACCAGGATCCTTCATCTTCCTTGGAATAAGCAAATCTTTGCGTATTATGCAACTGCACTTTTCACTTAAGGCAATCACCCCTTCATCTTCTAGCTTCTCCTTGTTTGAAATCAACTCCTTAAGAAACTTGGAGTATTTGGGAATATTAGTGAGAAAGTCTACCAAGGATGTGTTGACATGTATTTTTTTCATCACCTGAATAAACCTCTCAAAGTGCTTGTGTCCTTCCGCCTTCTTCCTTGGTCTAAGTGGGAATGGAGGTGGTGGTGGTGGCATATCTTCAAAATTGTAAGGGCTAGACGGCCCTTTTCTTCCTTTGTCCCGACCTCCGTTTCTTTCCTCTTCTTTGAGTGCGACTTCACCTTCTTGATTTTCTTGATTTTCTTCTAAGGCTGCCCTTTTCATCTCATCTTCTTCTTGGGCCATTCCATCCTCTTTAACCTCACTTCCTTCTTGCACCAATTTTTTTCCACTTCTAAGGGTCACCGCCTTGCACTGCTCCTTACCCTTGAGATTGACCTCGGTATCACTTGGAAGCGCACCTATAGGTCTCCGGTGAATATCATTAGCTAGCTGCCCCAGCTTCAACCTCATGGAATGGTCTTCTAAAATCTTTTCCGTCTTATTTGTGGAACTTCTCACATCAAGCTGGATTTCTTCCAACTTTTTCATCATTATTTCCTCAAAACTCGGCTTTTTGTCCGTAGAATTATTCATTTGATTCCCAAAGCCTGGAGGTTGCCTTGATGCATTAGATGATGATGGCCCCGAATTTCCCCAACTTTGATTGCTTTGATTGTTCCAATTTTGGCCACCTCCTTGGTTATTCCAACCGTGATTTCCTGCTTGATAACTACCTTTGTTTCCCCAATTTTGGTTGTAATTACCTTGTTGCCCAAAATTTTTCATGTAGTTAACGGGTTCGGTCCTGAGCAAGTCACACTGATCTATATGATGATCTCTTTGGCAAAGGCCACACATTAAAACTGGCTTCACGTTCATCCTTGCCTCCATTGAACTAATCTTGCTTGTTAATGCAGCCAGTTGAGCACCAATGTTCGTGTCGACATCCATTTCTAAGAAACCCCCTTGTCTTTTTGGTGGCAAATCTCTAGTGCTTGGCCCTGAGCAACCGTTGTCAGCTATTCTGTGGAATAAATCTTGTACTCCTTGAACCGATTTATCTTTCAAAGAACCTCCGGCGCTGGCATTCACATTACTCTTCGATTCCACTGTAAGCCCATTATAAAATAACTGCAATTCGTACCCTTCCTCCATCATATGGTTCGGGCACCTTCTCAGCATTTCTTGGAATCTTTCCCAAGCTTCACCAAAACTCTCTCCATCATACTGCCTAAACTGGTGGATAGCCATCCTCAACCGGTCCATCTTTGAAGGAGGGAAATATTTTGTGATAAACTTTTTGCATAACTCCTCAAAAGTAGCAATTTGTTCACCACCAATTGCATCATACCATGACATGGCATGACTGCGTAGAGAGAATGGGAAGAGGATACGCCGGATGGCATCTTGAGGCACATTATTCAGCTTGAATGTGTTGCACAGGGTGAGGAACGCCTTTATGTGTGCGTTGGGGTCCTCATTCTCCAATCCTTGAAATATTGCTCCTTGCTGAATTAAACTTATGAGTTGGGGTGGAATTTGATAGCTTTCAGCTTCAACCGGGCAAGCACCCACACGGTTGTTAAATCTTGGCTCAAAGAATTCCCCAAACAATCTTCCTCCTTGTTGTTGTCCTTGTTCGGCCATTGTGTTTGGTTCCACCCTTCTTCGTTCTCTTCTCAAATTATTCTCAAGTTCCAAATCAATAGTGAATTCCACACGTCCTTGAGATCGAGTGCGGGGCATGCACCGCAAAATAAGAAATTATGTACCTACAAAAAGAAACAAAAAATAAAGCTAAAAACGAAAATATACACAAACCAAACAAATCTTTTCTAAATATATCCAAAAACACAAAAAATTATAACACTTAAAAACTTAGTTTTGTTGCCCTTTCCCGGCAACGGCACCAAAATTTGGTGAGCGGACTTGGTGTGTACAAAAGTGCGTCAAAATATAGCTTAAGTTCAAACAAATTTACACCTAAACCTCACTTAATCAATTGTAGTAAAGCATAGGGATCATTTTCCACAGGGAAGGGGACAAAACACAAATTTAAGTGCGACTAATTATTTGCTAAAGATTGATGTAAAGAGTGATATTTAGTTAAGAAGCACGAATAAAAGTATGCACATAAAAGAGAATACCAAAATCTAAATGTTAAGTTGAAGAACTCAACTTAAACAAAGAGAGAAACACACAAATGAGGAAGGAGGGTGATCCTTGGGTTAAATGCAAGGGTCGGCTATTTTGACTCCTAAGGGCAACCGAGTGTAGGGCATCTTAACTAAGTGGCTACATCCATTCACTCCAAATCTCCTTTCGGCCTCATCGGAATTATAGAATGAGGAATCTCCTTTCGGTCTCATCCCCACCTAGAGCACATTAGCGCCTATGGCTTCCACACAACTCTAATGCACAATTCTAACCCTAGATGTTTTAGCCAACTACCTCACATTCCCTAGTTCAAGTGTTTAATCTAAGAAAGCCACCTATTTTTCACTCCACATCTCCTTTCGGTCTCAATGGAATTAAAGAATAGAAGATCTCCTTTCGGTCTCACTTCTACCTTGTGCACACTAAAACCTATGGCTTCCACACAATTTTAGTGCACAATTAAGCTTATATGGTAATTGTTTCTTATCTCAAACACCTAAATTTAGAGAAAGCTAGGTAGTTCCTCCCACTTTTTGGTCTAAATTCATGTATATTCTAAAACACCACGAACACCAAGAACACACACTAAATGTGGCCATCATTCAATGCATGTCAATTCATTAAATACAAGTAGGAAAACTTCAATTAATGCAAGCCCATCACTCTACAACCCACAAGGAATTAAAATAAACCTAATCCATACATTAAACACCAAGAATCACCCAAAATAATTTAGCCTCTCATGGCTTCAAACAACCAACAATCACAAGGAGAATTAACAATTGACAGCATAGGAAATTCGTAAGAAAAACTTCCCTTAATCAAAAGATTGGTGAATCCAACAAATTCCAACACTTTAGCAATCCAAATCAACTCCGAAGATGGAAATCTTCAAGCCACAAAATGCCAAACCCTAGCCTCTAGGAAAATCCCCTCAAGATTGGGGAAAATATGCAAATAATCAAAACCTAACCCTAGCCAACTACTCTCCTTGTTTCTGCAGAAAATGAAGTATTTATACACATAGGGACGTTGGGGAACAATTGTGAAGCTTCCAAAACATTAGGGACGCAACATGCAAATTTCAACTTTTGGCCGCACAGGAGACCGCCGCGGCGGTCTACTGTACCCACGTTAACCGCCGCGGCGGTCCAAACCTTCGGGTTTGGACTTCTTTGGTTCGCGCCTTGTTCTGATTTTGTCCAGTTTTGGTCCATTTGCTTCTGGAATTTGGAAAAACTTTCTTCATGAAAGTTTTTTCTCTCTTTCTCATCTTTCCATAGCATCTTGAATCATCTCATTTGGACATTTTCATCAAAAGTTATGAATTCCCGAAGATAATTGTTTTTCAACCCCTTTTTCCTACAAAACAAATAAAAAATTAGAATCACAAATATCATGTGATTTCTCTAATAAACATGGCATATCTCAATGAAATCTATGCAAAAGCGTGAAAAACATATATCTAAGTTTATGAATATTTGATTCTCATCAGTGGTCTCAATTGGTTAGCTACAACTATGATTATGTTGTGCTTGGCAACATGGTCCCATCACTCCGTATCTAATCCCCTTTATTTAATTTTTTTCTTTTCATCCTTGGGCCTTCTTTCTACATCTTGATCCAATCTTCTCTTGCCCTTTTTGATGTATCTTCCTTTCTCTTCTTTTGGGTCGACAATTTTTGTTCCTTTTCTTCTGTCTCAGAGTCAGTTGAGCCTAATGTGTCTGAGTTCAATTCCATTTGGTTGTTTCTCCAACCTTCAGGTGCTATCTCTATAGTGATGTCAAGATTCCATGTGAAGAACCCTAAGCTCATTTGAGTTTCCGAAGAACTCAATAGTGGAGGAAGTTAGATCAAGCAAGAGAAGAAGAGAATTTAGAAGGAAAAGAAAGAGAAAGATTAAGCTGGAAAGAGAAGAACATAATTTAGTTGAGAAAATGAGCAAATTGCAATTCCAGTTATGCTATCTACGTTGACAATTGCCATATTTATACTGCTAATTTGTAACTAACTTTAACTAACTCTAACAATTAATGGAACAATGTCGTTCGCAACATTGGAAGATTCGGGAAACAAAATTAGGGCACTAACAAAACTAATTAAATTGTGCTAATACTATCTAAGTAGGACGACATTGTTTGCTCCTCTTCTAACCATGCTATTGTTTTAATCCAACGATGACTTTTACAACCTTCAGCCTAACATTCTTTCTCTTTTAAGCACACGCTTCTCCTTAAGCCTTAAATGATAGAAACAGATTTTGTATGAATGCTTGGTCCTCTCATAATACCTTCTTTTTGCTCATCCTCGCCATCTAATTAGCCAATGCACTACTTGCTGATCATTGCCCTAGATTATTCTCTTCTACATAACTGTTTCAAGCTCCAATAGGCATATGCCATCTATGTTGAATTTAGAAAATTCCCTTGTAGCTACTAGAGTTGGACCTATGTGTTTCTTCACCAAGGAAACATGGAACACTGGGTGCAGTTTTGCATGAGCAAGTAGCCTCAACCTATACGCCACATTTCTTACCTTCTTCAGAATCTTGAATGGTCCAAAGAACTTGGTAGATTGTTTGAGACAAGATCTAGTTGTAATTGTCTATTGCCTCAACCTAATCTCCAATCTCTAATGTTCTTTCTGTCCACTTTCTATCCTCGAACTACTTCATCCTGTTTTGAGCTTTATTCGAATAATCTTTAAGCAGTTGCAAAATTCCATTCCTTTGTTGCACCATGTTAGCTATAGCAGACACCATAATATCAATAAATGGCACTGAGGGAAGTGGTACAGACTTCACTCTATACAAGGCTTCATGTGGTAAGTGGTATTATACCACCACTCAGCCATTGGAAGCTACATTTTCCAATTGATTTAATTTCTCAGTTTAACCATCACGATGTGGATGGTAGGCTGTGCTTAGGTGTAGTGAAAGCCCCAACAAGTTGAAAAATGTCAACTAGAAGGGGCTTGTAAAAAGCTTGTCCCAATTACTAATAATGGCATCTGGTAATCCATGCAATTTAAACACTTGATCTATGAACAATTGAGCAACTTCATATGCTGAAAATGGGTGAGATAGTGCAATGAATAGCCCAGATTTGGTCATTCTATCTACAACCACCATCAATATATCATAGACTTTAGATTCTTGGCATTTTTTCAATGAAATCCATTAATATATGCTTTCATGCATGTATAGGTATAGGTAGCAGTTGTAGTAATCCAAGGTAAAGAATGTGCTCATCCTTGCTCTTTTGACATATCAAACATTCTCTGATCTGCTCATTGATACCTTGCTACATGTTAGGCTAGAAAAACAGCAGTTTCATCCTCAGAAAACAAGCCCTTTGCCCCGAATGCCCTGTTAGTGGATTTGAATGTATAATCTGAATCAATATTTGGCTAATTCCTGCTGATTTGCCTATTATAATTCTTCCATTCTTCTTAAGGATTCCTTGAATATACTCATACTTAGGTTCAGCTTGTGGATCTCATAATAGCTTAGAGATCAAAGCCTGGTAGTCTTCATTATTTTCATAACTTGTCTCAATCTGCTAAATCTAGACTGGCTTGAGTACTATCATTGCCTACAACAGTTTAGTAGAGTGTTATTCTACTTTCTCCCCATCTTTCTCCTCTTCCATTCTTATTAACAATGCATCAACAACTTTATTATCAATCCTTTCTTGTACTGAATCTCAAATCAAGCCCCATCAACTTAGATGGCCATTTATACTGCAATTCAATGTTTAACTTTTGTTCTAGAAGAACTTCAAAAACTAATGATCAACCTTAATAATGAAGTGGTGACCAAGTAAATAATGTCTCCATTTGTCCACAACTAAAACTAGGGACATTAACTCTTTTTCATAAGTTAATAGCCCCAAGTTCTTAGTGCTAAAAACTCTACTTAGAAAAGCTATTGGCTGTCTTTCTAGCATCAACATAGCTCCCATTCCAATCCCACTTGCATCTATTTCAATTGTGAAAGGCTTGGAAAAGTCTAGCATTCTAAGAACTGGAGTAGTCGACAAGGTTTTATTGAGTTGATCAAAAACCTATGATGCCTCTTCTGTCTATTGAAATGCATCCTCTTTTAGTAGGTTAGTTAGTGGCTTACTAATTGCCCCTAGCCTCTTATGAATCTCCTATCATAACTTGCTAGCCCAAGGAATCCTCTCAAAGCTTTGACACTAACTGGTGTAGGCCAAGACTGGATGCAATCAATCTTTTTAGTATCCACACTTACTCCACTTTTAGTGATATGAATTCAACAAGCATTGAAGAGACTTCGAGCCCGAAGCATGATGACAATAGCAATGTCTCAAGAACAAGCTTGGATCCACTTCAAGGTCTTGGTGGACCAATGACAAGGGCTAGAACAAAGAAAATGAAGGAAGCCTTGAATGGACTCATCCAAACGGCCCAAAAGGATGGGGAGAAGACCAAGATTGACAAGACCATGTTTATTAATGTACTAAGTGTAATTGGGTCTTGTTAATTAGACTTTGGAGCCAAATTCCAAGTTGTAACCATAATGGGTTTGGCTTGACTACTATTTTCCTTAGAACCCCTTAAGATCATTGGGCTTAGTTTTAATTATATGGTAATTAGAGTCATGTAGTCCAAAGAGTCATGTAACTCTTAGAGCCCATTTGGCCCTAAAGAAACCCTAACTTGTGAAACCCTAGCTTGTACTCCTTAAGGAGCCATCGGCCATCTTGAGGGGACAGATTTTGGATGAATGAAAATTTGGTTCTTGACATTACGTGCTTGAGAGAATTTGCTCTCTAGTTCTGTAATTACTTGCAAATTACACAATCGGAATTTGTGTGTTTGTTGGCTCTTAGACTTTCCTAGATTTGTTCCCTAGGAAATTCGGGTCTTCCTCCATCGATTGATTCCAAGGTTCTTAGATACAGGTTATCTAGGGGTTGAGGAGCTATTCCACCTTCAAAGAACATACCATCTCTAAGGAAAGATTCCAGTTGGGTTGATCCAAGGGGCAGAACGTGTGAAGTGAGTTTTTGGAACAAGTTATCCAAGGGTTCACGCCATTTAGAGAGGCACTTAGCTGAAATTTTATTAAAAGTGCACTTGGATAGCTTCGTAAACAACTTCTGCTCTTCCAATGTTTATATTCTAGGTGATTTGCATTATACTAGGATATCATAAAAAAATATTATAACAAATATTCTAAGAAAGGATTGAAAAATATAATTCATGAGTGATTGGAATGTTAGAGGTGCATTAATGAGTCCAAAAGGAATGACCACAAATTCAAAATGGCTATGATGGGTTTAAAAAGCTATCTTATGAATATGTTGTAGTTTAACATGAATTTGGTAGTAACTAGACCTAAGATCATGCTTGGAAAAGATCCTTAAATCAAATTGTTCATATAATAGTTCATCTATGTTAGGGATAAGGTATTTGTCTTTAATAGTTAGGGCATTAAGGTGTATATAATCTACACAAAACCTCCAAGTGTTATCTATTTTCTTAACTAATAACATTGGAGAGGTAAAAAGGCTGGAGCTATTTTGAATAATGCCTTTTTGAAGCATCTCAATATTTTAGTCTTTAGGGAGTATGGATATATATAGGGTTTAAGCTTGAAGGGTTAGGCATTTATGGCTAATGAAATCTGATGGTCTAACTCTCTAGCTGGTGGTAAACCTGTTTGGGTTGCAAATACATTGGAATATTGCATTAATACCTTGGAAATAGCATTAGGAAAACTCCTGTTTTTGAAAATAACTCTCTAGCATTAATACATTGCAAATAACTTTTTTGAAGCTATTTCAAAAGCATTGTCCTCCATCTGCATCTTGAACAACTCCAGCTTCCTAGCTTTGTTGTGTTGTGCTAAGGATTTTCCCCTCGCCAATTACATTGTGGGACATTAGGCACAACCATGCAACACAAATTTCCCTTCTTGTTCTATTTGAATATTCAATTCTTTGAAATCAAAAGTTATGGGGCTGTATTGGCTCATCCAATCAACCCCAAGTATCATATCCCATCCCCCTAAACCCATCAATTTTAGATCATGGCAAAACATATGTCCCTGAGCTTCCCACTCCACTTTTGGTCAGATTTCTGAGCTTATTATCTGACTGCCATTAGCAATGGTAATAGTAAAAAAGGTTGACTCCTAATATCTCAGGTTCAATTGCTGCACCTTTCTATAGCCAATATAGCTATCTATGTTTTTTGTATCCACCAAAATGTGAACATGATGTTGCCTGATTAACTCTTGTAGAGTTATAGACTTCCTCTTCAAATTATCTAATAATATATGCCGTGATGCATCCATGGAGAGTTCTAGATCACAGTACAAATCTTCATTCCCTTCATGATTCTTTTCTCCTTTCTCATTTTCTTTTTCAACCACCATAAAATTGATATGCTTAAGTTTACATTGATGCATTGGACTGAACTTATCCTCACATTTATAACACAAATTATTATTCCTCATATACTACAGCTCTTGGGGTGATATCTTCTTAAAATTCTCAATTGTTAAGCTGGTGACCCTTTAACCCTTGCATTTGGTACCTTATAACCTCTCGAGTTGCCATTCTGAGAATTATGCTTAACTAGTCCAAATATTTGTTACTAGCATCTAAAATTTTAGGCATTAGTTTGTTTTTCTTAACTACCAATTCTAGTGACTTTTACTGCGAATGAGCTATCTCAAAAGTTTCCAATAATGACCATGATTTCAACATTCTCACCATTGGCTTTAGTTTTTCTTTCAATCCACTTATAATACTAGAAAGAAAATACTACTCTAATGCCTAGAATCTTTATACAACAACAAAGTTCTCATCTCAAATTTTTCATGATACTTCATTATTGATTCATTATGCACCATTCTATTAAATTCTTCTATTTCATACGTTCACCCCTTTTCCCCAAATCTTTTAATCAAGCTTTTTGCAAATTTCTCTCGGTTAACTTTACCCATAACTAGTTTAAGACCCTAAAAACAGAAGTCTGTCTTACCCTCCAAAATACAACCCAATCATATCCACTTTTTGATACTCAAATATTTGATGAAGAAAGAACTTATTACACTTTCTCACCCAATTTCTTGGGTTCTCTCCATCAAAACATTGCCAACTTAGTAAGAGGCAGTTATAGAATTGGGGCTTTCCAAATCGTTAGCGGTAGCCTCCTCCCCAATCATCATCCAATAGAGGGATTTTGGGAAGTAGACTTGGTGTTGGCAGAATAGGGGTTCTCTCTATAGTTCCATCTTCTTCCCCAACTCCTTGTTTCTTCTTGTTCTACATCTTGAG
Source organism: Gynochthodes officinalis (assembly GCA_020080225.1). Classification (NCBI taxonomy): domain Eukaryota; kingdom Viridiplantae; phylum Streptophyta; class Magnoliopsida; order Gentianales; family Rubiaceae; genus Gynochthodes; species Gynochthodes officinalis. Next base: position 8,392,157 of record CM034620.1, read on the forward strand.
TGCCCCCATGATCTTTGCATCCATTGTTGCCACATATGGATCCAACTTAGAATCTAGCCCTATTCCCAAGTTCTCCAACTTAGCTTCAAATTTGGACTCTAGCTTTGTGTCTTTCTACTCCATCTATCTTTTGAATTCCACCATGATCTTCTGGAGCTTTTGATCATACTTCTTGAATTGTTCCTCCATTGACTTGAATCGAGTACTCTCTGCCATTGGAAGCAATTTTTATAGAATCACTCTTTGATACCACTTGTTAGGATTCCAAGAGTAGATTAGTTGAGTTTCTAAAGAACTCAACAATGGAGAAGAGTAGATCAAGTGAGAGAAAAATAGAATTTAAAAGGAAAAGAAAGAGAAAGATTAAGCTGGAAAGAGAAGAACATAATTTAGTTGAGAAAATGAGCAAGTGGTTATTACAATCATGCTATTTACATTGACAATTGTCATATTTGTACTACTAACTTGTAAAAAACTTACTTAATAATGGACTTTTCTCTCTCTATAGAGTGTAGAGTTTCTCTCTAGTAGAGAACAGTAATCCTTTGGGTTGGAGGCCATTATTCATTCCTTCCATCATCTTAAAATCTTGAGATCCACTTGTGTTCTCAATATTGAGTTAACTTTAGTAACCAAAACCTTGTAAGTTTAAGTAGGATAGTCTTAGTAGCCATAGATACATCTGTTAGTTACTAGTATAATCTATGTCAGTCCAACTGTCACAAAAACTTAACTGCTAAGTTTTGGGATTTCTTATAGTTTCGAGCTAGTTAAGGTTGAAAATGGATAATAAGTTTGTTGAATAACCACTTTTCATCATCTTCACTAATTTTTCTATCATTTTCAAATATATTGCTTCTGATTTTAAACATCTTTGGTTTAATATTTCTACCACTGCTTTCACAGGTGGGTCAGTTTTGAGGAAGTGCCTTTCAATTGTTTGTGGGAATGTCTAATCAGACAATGGATGAAGAGGTAGTATAGAGATTCCACAAGTTCAAGCTATCAAGGGAGGAAGAGGTTGGAGTTGAGTTACAGGAGAGGGATATTCTACACAAAAAAGAAATGTGTGAACGCAACTTAGTGAGGAAAATCTATAGAGCTAAACGAGCCAATTTTAATCGGCCAAAAATTACATTAGAATCAATCTAGCCAACTCAACATCCATTTTCTGTTATAGAATTGAGACCTAATTTGTTTCAATTTGTTTTTCACAATCATAAGGACCGAAATTGGGTGGCAAAAGGTAGACTTTGATTGTTTGAGCAACAATATTTGGTGATGAAGGAATTGTTTGTTGCGATGAATACCAAAGAAGTTGAGTTCAACACCATGGAAATGTGGGTACAGATTTGGAATATCCCAAATCACTGGATATCTAGAGAAAGAGGGTTGAAAGTTAGTTCAATTTTTCAACGAGTGTGGGATGTGGTGATACCAGAATCGGGAAGCAAAAATGGTAGATGTATCAAAATACTGGTTACTGTTAACTTAGATATGCCTCTACTGCGAGGGACAAAAGTCACAACACAAGGATGAGTTTTGTTGGGTGAGTTTTAAGTATGAACAGCTCTTGACTTTATGTTTTTACTATAGTAGAATTGGTCATGTGGAAAGGTCCTGCTTGTCCAGAAAGGAAGATTGCAAGAACAACATGTTAAAAGAAGGGTAGTTTGGAGACTGGCTCAGAGCAATAGGAGCAAAAGAAATGCGTAGGAGTGGAGATGAAAAGGCAGTCAGGGCAAAAGGTAATATAATGGGGCCAAGTTCATGAGGCGATTTTTTTAGCATATTGGTTATTGAAAAGGGAGAAAGAGACCAAAGCAAGAAAAGGGGAGAGGAACACCAAATGGAGAAAGAGAATAGCCATAGATATTTAGAAGAAGGACAAGGGATTGCCAACTATGGAAAGGAAACGGCAGGCAGTGAAAAAGGGGAAAAAGGGTCAACTAGCTATCCAAGAATGAAGGACAGAAATTTGTCTGAATCAGGAGGAAAGGCCAATGAAGCTTGAACAAGGAATAGTGTACATAGAATAATGAACAAAAATGGCAGTCAAGAATCTTATTAATGTTCTAGTATTTAGTGACATATAATAGTCGTCACAAATGGACTATGAACAGAAATGGCAGTCAAGAATATAGACTTTGTCCCTGATCACGGGACAAATCACCATCCTACAGACAAGTTAAAAATCCCTATGATCAACAAAACTATTACAATACTAAATACCTAGAGAACAAAGGGAAAATGTGTACAAAATAATAAATATCTAGTTACCTTGGTATGCAATGTAAAATGAACCAAATCCAATATAAGAAGACTATCATATTTGGAAGAAGCAGTAGTTCTAATGGGAACTAGTACTTTTGGAGCATCAAGATCAATATCAAGAGCAAATCTGAGGAATAATGTACATGTAGGCAAGCAGTACTATATCAATATCAACTACAGAACATCTTAAAAAGGAGGTATCAAGATCAATATCCTAAACTCACAACTACTAGGGAAAATTTTCACAATTTAACCAACGAAAATTAACAAATCAACAACTTTCAAAAATGCAGAAAAAATTCAAAACAAATTTAAGTCTAGAAAAAATAGTTGGCATTTCACTCTAAAAAAAGTCCTCGAAAATTTAAGGGATCTGAGACTTACTACGGTCATTGTTTCCATCAACTAATGCACCAAGCCTTCTCAGGAGCTCAATGAACTCGAGTTTCTTCAAATATTCATCCACAAAAGAATGAGAGTTTTTTTTTTTTTTTTTTTGCAAAAACTAGCTCTAGGTCATACTGCATTATTTAAATACAGTATGTAAGGAAAAGATCAGAAGAAGCCTACACTAAGGCTCCCAAATTAGTTTAATGGGGTTATTTCAGCTTGGAAGTTGCAACTGGATTAAGAAATGAATCATTGAAGATATAAGTGTTTATATTTGACATGAGCACTTCATCATGCATGTCGAGCTCAGTTTATCTATAAGCTTGATGCAAGGCAAATTTTCTAGATCATCTTTTCTATCCTTCCAAGATCCATTAAAAAAAAAAAGGTAGGGAAGATAGTACAAGAAAAACATAGATCTATCCCTACATAAGTGGTGGATGAAGAGAAAAACCACCTTCATTAACAGCCAATGACAAATATGCAATTAAGTGAGATAGAATGCAAATATTCAACAGTCTCATCATACCTCTTCAGCCAATGACTTGAAGACATGAAAAGAAACAATCCACTCTAAACAATCAACTGCATTATGAAAGATAACATCAATCATTTTAATGTGTTTTTTTCGTATATGAACCAAATAATATAAAGTGTGTAGGATTTATGACCATCATCCACAATTAATATTGGAGTAGGAGATGCAAATGAATTTATAGCAAACAATTCCAAAGTCAGAAGGAGCAATGAAGAAGCACAGCGGTAGAATTACTGTACTCAAGAAGAAATGCTTATAATCAAATTGGGAAAATTTAAAGTACTTCAAGTTGAAATTTGTACCTGATTCCAAAGGGACTTGAATATTTGAACTTCTGACAAAATATAGGAAAACAACTAGTTAAGTTATATGAGTTTCTTGCCTTTAAAAAGACATTGAAGCAATAGGATTTTCTCTGAAGGGAAAGAAAAATTCACCTTTTCTGAATATTCCTCATCAAAACATATCCAAAGACACTATTTCCTAAAGCCAAGCCTTCAATTGCATTATTCACAATTTTGGATCAAATGGCATTCCAAGTGACTCTCTTCTACTTTTAAGGTCACGAAAGCTGAACATCTTCCATATAATGACCAAAAACCTTTATGACAGTGTACATATGACAAAAACCAGTAAGTGCATAAATAACCCAATTTAGGCATAACCCATTAACATCAATAAACTGCATAAAAAAATCCCACAAATTCACAACTTCAATATACTTCAAAAACAAAAATAAACCCAAAAATTGGAAATAGCCCAACAAGAGTTTCAACCAATGATTAATGGAAATGGCAGCAGAATTTTCAGCCACTGTACTACCACAGAACAACAAAAATCTAGAAACCACCAAGGCCGAAAAATGCAGAAAATATTCCAGAAAAATCGAAGTCCAAAATGAGGGAAAAAGTCAGCTTTGAAACTCAGGCACCAATGCAAAAAAATTACAAAAAACTCAGAAAAACTTATGCCCAAAAGTTGATGGCATGGATGGTGATGGTGGTGGCTTCAAGGCCCTGCTTTCCAAGCACAACTACGGTGGAATTCCAAGTGACTCTCTTCTACTTTTAAGGTCATGAAAGCTGAACATCTTCCATATAATGACCAAAAACCTCTATGACAGTGTACATATGACAAAAACCAGTAAGTGCATAAATAACCCAATTTAGGCATAACCCATTAACATCAATAAACTGCATAAAAAAATCCCACAAATTCACAACTTCAATATACTTCAAAAACAAAAATAAACCCAAAAATTGGAAATAGCCCAACAAGAGTTTCAACCAATGATTAATGGAAATGGCAGCAGAATTTTCAGCCACTGTACTACCACAGAACAACAAAAATCTAGAAACCACCAAGGCCGAAAAATGCAGAAAATATTCCAGAAAAATCGAAGTCCAAAATGAGGGAAAAAGTCAGCTTTGGAACTTAGGCACCAATGCAAAAAAAAAATTACAAAAAACTCAGAAAAACTTACGCCCAAAAGTTGATGGCACGGATGGTGATGGTGGTGGCTTCAAGCCCCTGCTTTCCAAGCACAACTACGGTGGGCATTCAGATCTGAGAAAATATGGGGAAGTCCGAGGATGAAGCGGCAAGAAATTGTGAAGGGAACAACCGGATGACTACTTCGGCAGTCTTGGTGGTTCTGACCGAAGTTGAAGGGGACAACTAAAGGAGAGAAGGGAATAGCCGACGACCAAAAAGCACCAATTCCGCTTCTTGAGGTTAAGGTGTAAGGCCACAGAGGAACGACGTTAGGCTAGGGTGTGCTCTAACGGAGGAATGGCGGTGGGTTAGGGTGTGAGGCCAAGAGGAACGGTGGCAGGTGCTAACTACGGGCGGCCATGGTGGAACTGAAATACTGAGGAATATCAGTTGTCAAGCAAGAAGATTGAAGCTTTATTAAAGATTTATTTAAACAAGAAGTTTGAAGCTTTATTAAAGCTTGAATCAAGCAAGAAGATTGAAGAAGATTAAAGCCAGAGAGAGATATTTGGGTTCTTTATACTATAGGTTAGCATTAACCAATTGAGGGATGGCAAGGGAATTGCAATTTTGTTAAGTGTATTGGCAAAGGACAAAAAATGCTTTCAAACTATTGAAGCCACCTTTTATTTTTTTACTCCCGCTTTTCTCTTTAAAACAATTACATTTTCCCTCTTCTTTTTTTCTAAGCATTCAAAATTTTTATTCGAATATTAAAAACTTACTTTTTTTAACCAATAATCAATCTTTCACTTTACAACACTACGTTGGTTTAAATAATATTTATATTTTCATGTTAAGATTGGAAAAAATTATGTATATTATATATTTAAGTTTATATAGATTATATATATTTAAAATTATATATTACTTACTTAAAACTAAACAAATAGATGAATAATTAACATGTGTATGTCACTGTGTGTGTGCATAAAACTATGTGTATATATGCACTAAACTGCTTATGTTATGTAATAATTACTTTTATTATAATTATATTATTGACTAACTACTATATATAAGTGTTAACTTCTAACTAACTAACTAACTAACTAACTAACTAATGATGAAGGTAGTGGTATAAAATGTATTGTACCTCCACTTGGTTGACCAAAAATAAAAAGTTGTATATTGGTAAACCTAAACTTTTTTTTGGGACAGAAGGAGTATAAATATTTACTACTTTTGTTATACATTGTATTTCTAACAATATATGTACATGTATTAACAACTACTTATGTTATAATATTACATTAGTGACTGTAACTACTTTGAAACTATATATCTTTTATTCCTAATTCTCAATAGAGTATTTAATACTAACAAAATTATGTGTTTAAAGTAATTAAACTTATATGCATATGTTCATAAATCTCAAGGTGTCATAGTATAATTATTTTAAATTAATAGTCATAACATAAATAAGCCAATGAAACTTAACCCAATAAAGAATATCTTAGTCCATTTGTTATTCTTAACCAAGGAAAGTCAATTAGTACTAATCAATAGTGTATTGTAATACTAAAAAAACTATGTGATTAATGTACAATTTATGGATGAACAAAAATGTTATGGTGTTCCAGTACAATTATTAGAAATTAAGAGTTATAATATACATCAGCTAAGTTTGGCATAAGGAAGATTATGATTAGTCCAATCATTATTCTTAGCCAAAAAAATCCAATTATAATTAATTTATATTGTATTTAAAAATGCCTCCATGCTTGAAGTAAAATAATGTAGGTAAATTCATATACATTAGGGTGTATTAGTGTAATTTTTAGAAATTAAGAGCCATAAATTTAAAAAATTAAGTTTGGCCCAATGAATAAATTACATAACCCAATAATTATCCTTAGCCAAACAATTCCAATCATTATATAGGTAGTAGCCAATCAAAGAAGGCTTTTCTTTGTTAGTGTAAAATTATGTGGACAAAGTCATAAATATTATGATATCTTAGTACAATTATTAAAAATTAAGAGCCATAATATAAATTATCTAAGTTTGGTCTAGTGAATAAATTATTTAACCCAATAATAATTCTTGGTCAAAGAAGGCTATTAGTCAATAGTGTATTTTAACGCTAAATGATTATGTGCTTTATGTAAAATTATGTAGCAAATGTATAAATATTAGGGTGTCAAAATACAATTAATGAAAATTAAGTGTCATAATACAAATTAGCTAAGTTTGACCCAATGAAAAAATTATTTAGCCCAATCCTTATTTCTTATCCCATAAGCTCAATTAATATAAAGTTAGACCCAATCAATTTGACCCAATTAATATTTATATAATGTAGGCCAAATCATACTAATTTATATACAATATATATGTATATGAAATGTTTCTAAACCAACGCAAGCCCAATCAGAGGTTCATTTGTTAGCCCAATCATAACAAATTAGTAACTATAAAACATTGTTGCTAAAAGTCATAAATTTAGTGACGACTTTTTTGTCACTTTAACACATTTTGTAACTTTTTCGTGACAAGTGGAGTCATCGTCACCAATACTTATCATTAAATGTGGTTAATTTTTTGTTGTCTTTTTCGCACCATAATAATTAGTGACGAACTAGTGACAACTTATGTTTTCTCGCCATTAAAGGATGTCAGTTAGTGACCACTTGGTGACAACTTTTTCACGTCCTCGAGGATGAATACATTTGTGACCAACTTTTTGTGACTACATTTTTCTCATTACTAAAGGCTACTTTTGGTGACAAGAAATGTTGTTGTCATGGCCTTTTTGGTCATTAAAGGCCATTTTTCTTTTAGTGCTAGTTTTCACTGGTTTTAGGTATTTTACTTAGAAAATGGGAATGGAAGACTTAGGTTTTTCTGGTAAGAAATTTACCTGAGCGAATAACAAGATGCAGGAAGGATTCGTGGAAGAAAGATTAGACTGATTCTTTGAATCCTCAGCTTAGATGCTCAAATTCCCAAAGGCTGAAGTCAAACATATTGACAAACTATCTTTAGATCATTGCCTATTGCTACTAAATTTGAGTCCAGATATACAATAGAGAAAGAAGAGGTTCTTTTTGAGAAAAAATGGATTCAAAATGAGAGGGTATATGGTGAGCGGATTGGGTGTGTGCAAAAGTGCGTCAAATTATAGCTCAAACTCACACAAATTACACCTAAACCTCACTTAATCAATTGTAGTAAAGCTTAGGGATCATTCTCCACAGGGAAGGGGACAAAACAAAATTTAAGTGCAACTAATTATTTGCTATCTACGTTAACTAATGCAATGATTTAGAAAGTGACATTTTTAAACTACTAAAACAAGGAAACACAAATGAGTAAGGAGGGTGATCCTTGGGTTCAATGCAAAGTGCTACTTTGACTCCTAAGGGCAAAAGGCATCTTAACTAAGTGACTACATCCATTCTCATCGAAATTATAGAATGAGGAATCTCCTTTCGGTCTCATCCCACCTAGAGCACATTAGAGACTATGGCTTACACACAACTCTAATGCACAATTCTAACCCTAGATGTTTTAGCCAACTACTTCACATCCTAGTTCAAGTGTTTAATCTAAGAGAACCACCTATTTTTCTCCTTTCGTCTCAATGGAATTAAAGAATAGAAGATCTCACACAATTTTAGTGCACAATTGCTTATATGGTAGTTGTTTCTTTTCTCAAACACCTAAATCTAAAGAATGTTAGGTAGTTTTTCCTACAATTCAATGCATGCTAATCATTAAATACAAGTAGGAAAGCCCATCACTCTACAACCCACAAGGAATCAAAATAAACCTAATCCATACATCAAACACCAAGAATCACCCAATATAAATTAGCCTCTCATGGCTTCAAACAACCAACAATCATAAAGAGAATTAACCATTGAAAGCATAAGAAATTTGTAAAATACTTCCCTAATCAAAAGATTGTCCAACAAATTCCACACTTAGCAAGCCAAAGCAAATCCAAAGATTGAAGTGTTGAAGAGCCAAACAAAACTAACCCTAACCCTATCCTACTTGTCTTGTTTCTGCAGAAAATGGGGTATTTATAGCCATAGAAATACAAATGTTATTTATTTTGAAAAACTTTATTCATGAACGTTTTTCCTCTCTTTCTCATCTTTCCATAGGATTTTGAATCATCTCATTTGAACGTCTGAGTCAAGAGTTATGAGCTCTGGAAGATGGCTGATTTTTCTTCCGTTTTCCTCTTCTTTCTCATCTTTCCATAGCATCTTTAATCACCTCTCATCAAACGTTATGAACTCCCGAAGATAACTGGTTTTTAACCCCTTTTTTCCTACAAAACCAATAAAAGATGAGAATCACAAATATAATGTGATTTCTCTAATAAACATGGCATATCTCAATAAAATCTATGTAAAAGCGTGAAAAACACATATCTAAGTTTATGAATATTTGATTCTCATCAGTATAGGAAGTAATTAAGAAGACCTGGAAAGTGGAACAGTTTGGAACTCCCATGTATCAAGTGAGATGCAGAATCTGAAATTGTGGAAAAGAGCTGTTGAAATGGACTTGAGGGGTGTACATAAATTCTGCTAGGGAGCAAGGGATTGGAAGACATGGAAGTTTTTGAGAGGGGAGCTAGCAGAATATAGAGAAAAAGAGCTTTATTGGCAACAAAAATCCCGCATGCAATGGTTGAAAGAGGGATATAATTTTTTTTTTCATGCCTACACTGTCCAAAGAAGGAGAATGAACACAATTGCTAAATTGGTGAAAGAAACAGGGAAGTCTTGTGACACGCGGGAGGATATTTGAGAGGAAATCACGGGCTTCTACAACTAGCAATTTACAACTTCCTCTCCTCATATATGACACAATTGTTTGAGAGGCATTCCACAAACAATAACAAGTGCAATGAACACAAGACTAGCCAGACTTGTAGAGGATAAAAAATTAGGAAAGCCATTTTTGAAATGCATCCAACCAAGGCACCAAGGTTGGATGGTATGACCCCACTTTTTTCCAATATTACTGGTAGGTAGTTTGAAAAGATATATGTTTTGCTATCAAAGATTTTTTTGTGCATCAGAAAATGCTTGAAAATATAAACCATACCCTTATTACCCTCATTGAAAAGATTAAAAATCCCACTCAAATATCTCATTATAGACCTATAAGTTTATGCAATTTTGTTCATAAAATCATTTCAAATATTTTGGCAGAAAGAATGAAATTGTGCCTTCATTTCTACATTAACGAAAGTCAAGTTGCATTCATTCTAGGAAGGCAAATAATTGATAATGTGATAATTGCACATGAGCGTATACACTACATTAATAGTTTTAGGGGTGGAAAAAGGGGTTTTACCTATATCCCCATATCTTTTCCTCATTTTGTTTAAGGCATTCTCTATATTGATTAGAGAGGCAACTAGAGAGAGAGAGTTATAAAGGCATGTGATTGTGTAGGAATTGTCCACTATTAACTCATCTCTTTTTTGTAGATGATTCTTTACTCTTTTTTTTTGAGGCTACAGTGGAGCAAGCCCAGAAGGTTAGAAAGATAATGGAAAAATATTGTGCAACATCAAGGTAGCTGGTTAATTTGGAAAAATCCTCAGTTTTAGTTAGCAGACATGTTGAAAGAAGCTATAAAGCAACTATTATCCAAGTATTAGATGGTGTTAAAGAGCAAAAGAGTGCACGATATTTGGGGCTTCCATTAGTTATTGGAAAATCAAAGGAAGAAATTTTTGCTTATGTGCTAGAATTTGCAAAAAGGAGAATTGGAAATTGGTAAGCAAAGTTATTGAGTTAAGCGCGCAAGGAAGTTCTCATCAACGCAATGTTTAAACCACTGCCTGTATATGTTATGTCTTGTTTTAAATTGCCAATTGGAATTTGTAAAGCATTGAGCAGACAGGCAGTAAGTTTCTGGTGGGGACTTAAATGAAAATAAAGGGCCAAAAATTCATTGGAAAGCCTAGTTCAAGATAGCAATTCCAAAAGAAATGGGAGGACTAGGAGTTCATAATTTTTAATTATTTAATGATGTACTACTTGCTAAACAATTATGAAAAATAATCTCCAATCCAAGCCTCTACATGAGTCGGGTGACGAAGGCTCAATATTTTCCAAAGGGAGGGATATTGAAGGCAGTAGTCTAGCAAAATACGTCATGGTTGTGGAAGTGTTAGATGGGAGCAAAGTATATTTTTGAAATGGGGTTGAGCTATCAAGTAGGTGATGGGAAATCCATACGAGTATGGAAGTCTCCATGGCTACCTCATAGAGCAAATTTTAAGCCACTCCCGACTGAAGCTACTACAATGCAAGTCAAGTGGTGTAGACAACTGATGACTGAAGATGGCAAACAATGGAATTCACTTTTGCTTAGGCATTTGTTTCACCCACAAGATGCTGACATAATTCTTAAACTCTAGATTAGCCAAATAGGAGAAAGAGACAAAATCAGTTGGCATTATGATAGAAACGGCCAATATACTATACAGTCGGCTTACAATGTGCTATGGAGAAATGAAGACAAGCAACCGGCATAGAAGCTAGCAGTAATGGGGTTGAGGATACTACAAGAATGTGGCAGAAAATTTGGTGACTTTCGATTAAGGGAAAGTTGAAACACATCCTGTGGAGATGCTGTCATGGGATTCTTCCAACCAAAATGGAGCTGTTAAAAAAAGGAATTGCCACAAGTACCATATGCAGCTTATGTGCTGAAAAAGAGGAAATGATACGAATTCTTACACCAAAGGATAAGAAACCGAACCTATATCAGAGTGTTGGTCCTAGTATCGTCCTCTAGGCTGAACTAAGTCTTCCTTTAGCAAGACACCAACTCCAACTTGTGAAGAAGGATCTTGCTTTTGTCCACTTGACAACCGAAGGAATTATCAAAGACCCAAGATGTGAACTTTGACTATCCTTGGAACCAAGAAGCACACTCAAATTGTTGAGGGAAAGAAACTCAACAAGATAGCTTAAACATAAACCTAAGAGGCTATCCTCAAAGACTCAAAGCAAGTTCTAAACTAGAACACAAAGAAAAGCTACAAAGCTCTCAAGTTTGTATTGTCAAAATTCTTCTTCTTTCATTATGGCTGAATGCCTCTATTTATAGTTTACAAGTTGTAAGAATTAAGAAAGCCATTCCTAGTTGGATTAGCTTTTTAGGAAACTAACTAAAGAAACTATTACTTAAAAGAAACAATTAATATAAGAAAAGGAAATAAAACAACAAGTAGTTGCCTAAAACTAATCCAAATGTGTTGGCTGAATTCTGCTTGAGCAGAATTTCCTATTCAGCTTTGTGGATTTGGTAATTCTTTTCATCACCATGGCCTTGGCCAAATTTGGAGCTTCTTTAACTTGATCATGAAGAATGAACAACACTTGGCTCATCATTTACAATACTAAGTAAAATGACAAGTGTTGAACTAGAATTGCCAACCTTCCAAATTCGAACTTGGATTGTGATGAGAAGTGGTCTAAGGATCTTAATTACACAAGTGAAAATCAACCACACTTGATCCTTCATTCTTGATTCTTCATGGATGACTAGAATGACAAATGATGAGCTAAGTTAGGAAGTCTTCCTTGCTACCTTAGTTTCGGATTCCATGGGTTCATTTATGAAAGAGATTGAGGCAGCTTGCATTCTCTTAGTCCTTGACCTTGTAATAGGACCACCAATCCCTTGCAAAGAATCTAAGTGTGGATGCCTAGCTTCATGGTCGGCTTCATGTGGAGTTGTAGTTGTCTCGGCCCTTTAGGATTTCATCAGGAAACACTAGAACATTTGTTTTTAACTTGTGATAGGGCTCAAATTTTGTGGAGAATATCCCTAGTGAATTGGGAGGGATTGCAAAAGGAATGTGGCTATTTTCAAAGCTTGTGGGGGTAATGTTTTTAGGGTGAGGATTGATAAAATAGCTCAGGATCCAATGCAGCTATTTTTTTTATCTATTGTGGATGTTGTGGAAGACAATGAATCTATGGATCTTCCAGGAGACCAGAAAATCTAAAAAAGAGGTTGTTGAAATGGCGGTAATGGAATGGTCTGAGTTTCAAAAGCTTAGGGCAGTGGATGGAAATGCAAAGACAAAGCAAAATCCAAAGCTGAAGTGCGATAAGATGGGTGCTACTGTAGGTTAATGAGTTGCATGTGTTGAGTGATGATGTTACGTAATAATGGTTTTAGACGAGGTGAAGTGTGAGGTATACGGAATTTTGAAAGAGGATTGAGTCTAGGAAAATGGTTCAATTTATATGTGGTGCAGGAAGTGCTGGATGGTAACTTTAGGACTCGGATATCTGAGGCAGATGTGTTGAAGTACTGGTTCTTGATGGGTGGGTTGTGATTTGTCCAATAGGGGTTTTGGGATTTGAATGACAATGTGGGATGGGTGTTATTACAGGTTAATGAGTTGTATGAGCTAAGTGATGTTATGACTTGTTTCATAATGGGGGATCACTAGTTCCTCATTTGTCTATGTCAATGGAAAAAAATAATATTTTGCATATCTTTGTTCTTTATTAGGAAAATGGATGTGACAGTCTTTGTATGTTGTTTTGTGGTTTTTTAGTATTTTCTGGATTCTTAGCTTGATCCATGGTTTGCATTGGAAAGCCATGGTATGGAGACAGTTTGATGGTGATGTTGCCTACCATGCTTATCTGGTTGATTTATCTTTGATGTTGAATTCCTACATCTGAAGATTTGTCCGGTGGATATGAGGTGCGGTGATTAAGGAAACTTGGTGTAGTTTGTGTGGGGTGCAGGCAATGATGGATGGTCATTGTTAAGAAAAGGCTAGTCTCGGAAGCTGGAGTTAATTGAAGGGATTTCTTTTTTTCAAAATAAAAAAATATTGTGAATTGGGGAGGGGAGTTCCAATTCTAGTGAAGTGGATTTTGGCAAAATCGACTTCACCCTTTTCTTTTTCTTTTTTTTTAATATTTGTACCTTCATTAAGGAAATAATGAAACTAAAGTTCCATCAAATTTTGTAGTAAATTTTTGTATATTGATATTTGGACTAATTTATTGAGGGAAAAAAAAATTCATTGGATGACTTGAATTTTTTGTTTTTCAATCATTATTATACATTATTTTTATACATTATTTTTCTGTATTAACAAAATACAAGAAAATTGACGGAATATTTTTTTTCTGAAAATTAAAAAAAATTATTATTTTGGAGGCAGTTCTTTGGTTAGTAAAAGCAATAGATGGAAAATCGACTTTAAAGTCAACTATTGGAAAACTGACTCTCCAAACCTAATTTTGTTTCTAAAAATATTAAACTATAACTGATTGAATTTCTAAACAAGCATACATGTCTCAAATTTTAAAGCAAAATGGATTTGTATTTATTGTTGTTCAGTTAATTTTTGTGTATTATATTTATATGTTTGAGTACTTTATTTGTTAATAAATTTTGGAAATAATTAAATTTATAACACTATTTTTGTAGTAAATTCAGAAATAACTAGGAAGAAGTTATAATTCTGAACAAATAAAAAAAAATCAAATTCCATAGCGAGGCTGTCTAATATTTCGACGTGATTGTCGCCTAAGGCGTTAGAGCTGTGGGTTTACATGGGTCTGGCTTTCAAACCCCTTTGTCGCCAATTAATCTAGATCAAATGGAATGGATTGATCCATATGTGATCACTGACGAGGATTAGAGCTGACGTACTAGCGTCAAACTGAGACAAGTGTTCAAATTCAGGTGTCTCCTCTTGTGACTCACCGGACTGCTGAGGAATGGAACCAGTATTAAATATATGGTAATCTTGATCTTCCATATGGTGACCAGATGATGGATGATCATGTGATTGTTGAAATCAACTTTGGTTTTCAAGACTTGAATGTGTCATCTGCATTCGGCTACTCTCCCCAACAATCATCAATGCATGAGATGAAATGTCCAGTACATTGACAATGACTGCTCTCGGATCTATTTCTAAATTGTTGAAAGTATTGTGAGTCAAATCATACACTTGCTCCTAACATTCACTCTATGAATAAAAAAAATAACAATTAAATCGTTGAATACAATGTTAAGTATTGAAAAAGAAATTGAAATATCATATACATACCCAAAACTCGACAACCGATGCAACTGGATGGACACCCTAAACAGGTCGGTGCGCGGGATTACTATTACAGTTCGAGTAATCTGTCAATGCCAAATCATCTATTTTGAAGAATACTGAGTAGGTTCCCTAATTGTCAATCCCTGGACAATGCTTTCCCACCGCCTATTCCACCAATCAATATAGTGCGCATGTCAAAATATTCAATTAAAGCTCATCCTACCTTGCCGGTCGATCCTATGCAACCTCAAATCCGTATTAACGACAGCAGGAATAGTTTGAAAATAGCTGAATTGCAGCATTACTCACTTAGGTAAATGCAGCTCAACTACATCAAAATTTATAAGAGGCACCCTTGCACAACAAACATTATATCCAAGTAAGAAATAATTCGACAATTGATACAAATTGCCCTCTGAATATGACTGCCAAATAAACTATAAAATAACAAAAGTTAATATAATTATCACTTCAATGAAGTTTAGATTTTACAAAATAAAAATCAAATAAGTATTAATACTATATTGTTTACATCATCCTCCGTCATGTAATCCAAACGATCTCTATACATACACAACATATGTGACCCGACATCGGTGAAACTCAAATCCATGTTCCACCTGTAAAAGAATGTCGACGACAATATAGAATATGAGACGATGACTAAATAGCCAAATGTGACATGAAAAAGTAAGAAAAAGCACATGCTTCCTCGAAGGCCGTTGGGCATGCCGAAGAAAACCATAATGGGTTGGCTTCGCGTATGTCGGTACTGCGGCATGATTCTCGATAATCTCTCCCATGCTTACAATATACCAGCCGTATCTGCTCCTAATGCCCGACATAGTGCCCTATATAGAGAGGCTAAAATAGCATTGTCCAAACTATATCTTGATCCATTATCTAACTCTCTCAATAGAAATAGGTACATCAGCTTGATCTTTATATCTGATTGGTCACCCATAATGAAACCTAGAATCTGCATCATCTGACACATAGCATTCTGTAAAACCTCCTCATAAGTGGCCTTGGGCTGCAAGGGGTGAAGTTGTAGATGCATTGCTATATTGTTCGACTTCAGTCCATCCCTATCAAAATCTCCAAGAGCTGGCATGTAATCCAACAGCTTATGACAGATACTTCACCAATCATCAATTGTATGACTAGGATCTGGCTCAATCACTGCATCACCATCGACTAGTAAACCTCATAGTACCGTGACGTATTGTAAGATCATGGTTGCTTCACCCACTTGAAGTGGAATATGTGAGTCTCCTGTCGCCATCTCTTCACCACGCACCTAAAAATCTCCTGCATCCTTATATCGAGTGGGGTAACTAATGTGAACTTGACTCCAACTTCTTGACATTCGGCTCACAGTTGTGAACTAAGAGTCAAAGTCGCGGACTCAACTCAAAGATGTGAACTCAGAGTCAAAGACAGGAACTTAGCAGCCAAAGGTGTGAACTCAACAGCCAAAGGTGCGAACTCTACAGCCAAAGATGCAAACTCGGCCCCAACTTCACATCCAATCCAATAAAGCGACGGTCCAAACTCAAGAATGTATTTGATCCAAGTCAGAGATTAATTTTGGTCCTAAAATTGGTCCAAATTCTAGCATATCAATTATTCAAATAATCGAGTGTTGAAGACTTCAAATTCAATGGTCAATCATCCATTTTGAGGCATTAGAGGACAAAAAGTCATGGCTGAAAATTCAGTCAAAGAAGTTTTTAATGAAGTCTTGGAAGCCAACTCAAGATGCATGAATCTACTTATTCCAACACTTGGTCAACGTACCATTCCAATGCGCCTTTTATTTAGCCAATAAATCATCTAGAATGGTGTGCAATTAATATATTAAAATGCAAAATTTTAGTAGTCTTGTCAAAGTCTAGTCTAGAAGTTAGAAAGTCAAAATTAATATTTATTTCTTGTAAACAAGGATATTTAGGATTTTTTTTTAAAGACTTATTGTAGCCTATAAATAGGCATCTTTTGTACTGTTTTGAACTAATTTTGAGTAATGCAATTGTGAGTTTATCTCATCTTTAAGTTCTTTGAGAACTTAGAACTTATCAAGTTTTCTTCAGAAACTTGTGGTGTTGAACGAACTTATCAAGTTGTGACGTTCAATGAACTTATCAACTTGTGGCGTTCAAACAAAACTTATCAACCAATTTTGGTGTAGTTGTTTGTGGTGTTTTTATACCAAGGTTCCTATCTTTTTATATATAGTGGGACGCAGTTTACACCAACCCAAACTAGCATCCCTTTGACATATCTTGGGCAACTTTTCTAAGTGTTCCTATCCCTTTCGGTTTGGAATCACATCAGTAACCCTCCAAAATGTCATATCCGACCTGTGCATGCCTAGTGGGAGGGTTTCATAGTTTCTCCAAATGGTCTTCGACCAATGCGAGGACTGTAACGTTAATACATCTGACCATCGTGGTCCCGGAGTTAAATGTGGCAACATGTATGTTGTATCGTCTCTCTCCATAACATAAATATATTAAATATATTATCAATTATTTTCATTATAATATTAACAAAATCACATTAAGCATTATTCAATAGTGAACAAAACATTTGCACCAAAATCGCATTACACAACAGTGAACAAAACGTATTCCACACACTTAGATTGAAGAAATAAAAGAAGCTAGAAAAAAACAATGGCACAATCAACATAACAAAAGTTCAATCTTGAATATTCATTTCAAGCTGAAAGTAAATGTTACATAAAACCCTAAACATGTGTTAAAATACATCACGGATACATGGCTGCCCTATCCTTAAACCTATCCATATTTGCGATGCACTGTATGCACGTTGCTTCATTTGTCACCACGCACTCCGGTGGTGACTTGATATAATCATTCTTTCTAAACAAAGGCTGTGACCTGATGATACTTGGATTTGTGCACATTTTTTAGAAACTTTTCAAAAAGATTTGGTGGCCATGGGTCTCCATTAGCAATATGTTTGTGAGTTTCGGTCCGGCACGAATCAAAGTATTTTACCATTCAATAAAACGTCGCATGCACACAATCTGTTATCGTCAACTTTCTTCCACCTTTCAACACACCATTGAAAGATTTAGACCAATTAGTAGTCATAATACCATATCAAATCCCACCATCAAAACACAATGCCCATTTCTCTAAGGTAATGTCCATCAACCATTTATGGGTGTTTTCATCCAGTTCTCTAATTGAATTCATTATTTGGGTAAATTTATGCTATTGGTGTGCACAAGCAGCACGGTGCATCAACTTTTTCAAAGAACTATTTTTAAATAAGAGCTGAAAATCTCTTTGATGTGTCACATGCAATATTTGTGGTGAACCATCAGTAATTGCAATTCACCATTGTTCTAAATTGCGTGCAATATTCCCTTTGTTTGATCAGAAATTAAGCAAATCCCTTAGCGGCCACGAATTACATGGCATGATAAATTATGCAAAAACCAAGACCAATTTGCTAGACTTCCTCATCAACAATGGCCAGTGCCAAGGAAAGAATATGTCCAACTGCATTGGCACCAACATCAATAAGAATTTTTTCCTTGTATTTACCGTATTGAAACGTTCCGTCAATACTAATCATGGGATGACAATGTTGAAAACCATCAATACAAGGTTTAAATGCCCAAAACACTGAATGGAATATATTAAAATCTCCAATACTATTCTTTGGCAATACGGTGTACGACGACTCCCAATTACCATACACTAGTTCAAACATTTTTCTTCTTCCTAACTAGGCCTTCTTGTATGATATATTCACTCCAAGAGAAGCACGTGTGTTTTCAACTATATCAAGGACCTTATAGGCAGCATTATTTTTAATATTGTTACGAACCATTTTATCAACCATTCCATAATCTAAATTCAGGTGGTCCTTCGGTTGTATCTCAAGGAAGTACGTGTGTCTCAAATACATCTTTGTGATTTTGAAAAAGCCATGCTATTTCTTCAACTTTGCTCGAACCTTCCATGAACAATTTTTGTCCGCATAATAAACACATCGGACAAACCAGCTACTAGGAGTACTTTCATACACTTTGAAGTACCTATGTGCAACAATAGACCAATATTTAACTCATGTTGCACCCCTTCTTTGGTATGAAAAACCATACTAACCTCTAAGTCCGAAGTCCAATCATCGACCCAAACTGGTTGTTGATAATCATCGAACTTGTTTATCATAGAAAGTCTTTCATCACCAATATCCAAATAAAATGGAATGTCGGCCACTACGTTGTCCATAGTAGGTTCGACAGTTGGGTTCAAAGTCCCTCATTCATCTTGACCACCACCCAAATCTTCCTTTTCATCACTATCATCAGATGATCCACCACTATTGTCCATCCAATCCTCTATAGGATCACCACAATAGCACACATCGTGACTTGTGCTTGCAAGTGGTAAGTTATTCATTGCTTGCCCACTTCGCTCAGATGCACGACTTGGTCCCTCATTCAAGAATACATTACTTGGTCCCTAATTATAATTGAGACCACTTAGACTCCCATGGACAAATGAAGGTTTTGGTACAACCCTTGGTTGTGGCAAACACACATCATTCGATATAAATGCGCTATAAGAAAGCCATTGATCATTAAGAATCCCCTCACCCTCTCCCTCTCCCTCTCCCTCTCCACCTCTACTATGTAACAGTTGTGTGAATGACCCAATACTAGTTTGAGGAACGAATAATATATTGTCCTCAGAAGTAAAGTGACCAAAAACGGATTCTTGACTTATGTACAATTCAACAACACTAAGAGTTGGAAATGGCTATAGACTGCACAACATCTCTTTCAACGTGTCATCATCCTCCACTGGTACATGTATATATGTGATTGAATGAGGGAGCATGCACACAAGATATCAGCACATCAACTTTTTCCTAACTTGCCTTGAATCAAATCTAGTTACTTGATGCAAAATATCCAAAAGTTCCGTCAACCTAATTTTATAATCCATGACAATAAACCGTTTTGGACTAGTACTGTATTAGGACCTGTTGGCGCCACTAATTATTTCTATTTCCCAATATAACACAACTGTCACATAATCCTTTCTCATACCTCTATTGTACATGATATCAATAAGTACAAATTTATCAATAATTTGGCAACGAAATTATTAAAGTCAAAATCTCAAAACCTAAAAAACAAGTGGACATCTAACTTTATGTCACTAATACAGTTAAATCACGTCCTACACCTTCTAATTAGGGAATCGACCACAAACAATGCATAAATTTTTTCTGCTCATTTTGGTAACCACTTTATTTCAATTAAACATCTAGAATTATATTTCATCCAAGAAGACCATAATAATTTCAGCATAATGGTCAATACGATTATTCATAGCACATTATTCCAACAATCAAACAAAATTTGCAAAAAAATTATTATTTTTTTCAAATCATTCCAACACAACAATCATACGGTATTCCCAATGACATTATTTTTCACAACAAACCATTTTAAGAATTATATAATCTTCACAATGTATTACAGAATGAAAATATTTTTCATGAATAATCAAATTTAATAATAAAATAATTTACCTTTGCCTCCTTCTTTTTGTTACTCGCTCCTTCTTTTGTTTTTCTTTTTGTGTTTCTCTTTTTTTCTTAGTTTTTTCATTTTCCTACAAAAGAAAAACTTTATCACAATGTAATATCACAATTTATGCACAAATAAAAATATTATACATATAAAACATATTTAATTTACCAATAAAAAATCACAATGTAATATCAAAATTTATGCACAAATAAAAATATTATACATATAAAACATATTTAATTTACCAATGAAAAATCACAATTTATTCAAAAATAAAAATATTATACATATAAAACATATTTAATTTACCAATGAAAAATTAGAACTAAAAAATTGGGGTTAAATTTTGGCCGAAAGAAAAAATTGGGGTTGAAAATTTTTGCTGCAAAGTTTTGGTTGGGGAAGGGAGTGCCAGATGAAAAGCTTTGCTGCAAAAATGTGGTGCAACGAAGACTGATGCGGGGGAGGAAAGACTAAGGGCAAGGAAGGGCTTCGAGATTGGGAGGGGATAGAGTGGTGCGGGTGTGGCGCGAGGAAGGAGGTGGTGTGGACGTAGGGTCGGCATGGGTGGTGCCAAGGGGCGGGGCGGGGGGGGGGAGGGGGGAGAAAAATTAAGAAGAGACGCAAATAGATCTAGGGTTGCATTTGTTTTGTTCTAACCTCCTGAAGTCGACAATCGCATTGTCGACTTCAGGAGGGTCATTTTTTTAACAAAAAAAAAAGTATGAAGTCGATTTTGGTAGAATCGACTTCAAAGACGATTTTGCCAAAATCAACTTCAGCACTCTTGGAATCCCAATTAAACTTGCAATATTTTTTAAATTTGAAGTAAAATAATAAATATTGGTGGAAAAACCCACGATAGCTGTGTTGAAGCATTGTTTCTTTTTGGATGGGTTGTGAATTGTAAGTTTTGAGGGCAAACTATTTTGCCTAATCCGCTTGCAATTATATTAGTTGCATGATGAATGGTTATGCCTTTTCTCTGAGGTTGGGTGCTTGAGGAAGTATGAGCTAGGTTGCACAGGGCAATAAAAGGAAGGCATAGACAGTAGTTAGGAACCATAGTTTGAGTCAAATTGCTATTATTTTGCATGCAGTCGGATATGCTCAAATAGTGGGCGATAAGTTATGATGGAAAATAATCTAGATTGCTATTGATGTACAGGATATAGGGTGCAAGCTAAGTCAATAAAAGGCATTTCAAGTTAGCCTTGAAACTATAGCCAAAGACATCAATTTTTTGTGCAATTTGTTTGAAAAAAAAATAGTTTTTTTTTTTTTATAGAAAGCAAGTATTTGTGCAATATTTGGTATTTGTCATTTACTAGCGAAGTTAGCACTAGAAATGGCAAATAGTTAGAAATGTTCCCTCTTTTTCCTCCTTGGTTACAGTATCAAACCAAGGAGAGAAAGTAACCGGTGTTTTGACTAACACATATATAGTTTATTCAATTGGAATGAAATGACTATCATTATAATTAAAAAAAAAAACTTGTAACTAACTCTAACAATTAACAAAATGACGCCATTTGCAATTCTAGAAGATTTGGGAAACAAAATTAGGGCGAGATTAGGGCACTAAAAAAACTAATTAAATTGTGATAATACTACTTAAGTAGGACGAAACCGTTTGCTCCACTTCAGGCCATGTTATTGTTTTAATCCGACGATGCCATTTGCAACATTCAGCCAAACAAGTGATTACCCCCTTGCTGTTCAATTTAACTCTTGGATTTTGGCCTTTGGGCTAGGCTGTACCTTGTGGCCCAATTAGGTGAGTGCTCCAATTTTCATTGGCCCAGTTCCAAACATCATTCGTTAGTTCAATGTTGTTGCTCCTTAAGACTGATTGAATGTTAATTAAATCCACAACAACCCTGGTCAATTACTGCTCCCAGAGTTGGTTCAACTACCATTTTTTGAAGATATTAAGTTTTGAAACATTGGGAAATCCAAAATCAATTCTCGCGACTATCGTTGCGGGTAGATTTAGAGTCGAAGTCTACTTATTTTGGAAGATTAATCCTATCCCAAAGTATGTGATGCAAGCCTATAATTGGTTGAGTGGAGATATCTCTAATTGTTAAAAAAAAAAACCCTAGTCAATAGTCTTATCATGATATGAAAGTTGGCAGAGAAGAAATATTCTCCCCGACAATGTATCATACAATCCGCATCAGATTCATTTTCATTTATTACCGTACTGCTCATGAAAAGGTGGCTAACAGGAATAGTCATTTGGAATTGACTTTCAAAAATCTAAAACTCTTCCTCTATAATTGGGGTATCTAGCAAATCCACCACTCTTATTGATATGTGGTTCGAGAGGTCATGTTCAGTACTAATCTGCCCTAAAATCATGAAATCTTCAAGAATTAGTAAGTTTCCATTATTTTGGTGAACCTCTTGTTGCACCATATTGTGATGAAATTGGTGAACCTCTTGATGCTCCATATTGTGATGAAGTAGTTGGTCTTGGTACTCGTGCTATTGTTGTTGCCCCTGTTGAATAATTACAACATTACCATCCTCCTTCTAATCAATTGATTATAGCCATTCCTCTTCTCTCCCCCCTGCCTTTTCTCGTCCGAATTTGTACGTACCTCCATGATCTATCAATATGTGAGTGTTGCGTACAAGATACTGAAATCTAAATCCATCAACATACATGGAATTGAATTGAGACTAGAATATGGGTTCTGTCTCTTGCATATTTCCTTATGGTATTATTGTAAAACATCGATGCATCATGTGTCTGTGTTCTCTAATGGAAGGCAGATAAAATTCATGATGTTCATCAACATGAATCGGCAGCCCTAAACGTTCACATTCTTTCAAAGTTCTAACCTTAATAGGCTTCTAGGTGGTCATCATCCATGATCATGCATCTGTTAAGAACATGTCAACCCACCATTTGGAAACTTCTTGTAGAAACCCAGAATCAATGGCTTATTAACTAAAATAATCGACTATTTTTCTAAGAAACCTAGTATTAATGATGTCTATTAGGCTTTCATTGATCTCTTGAGCTTTCCCAATCATCTACGCAATTTTCCTTGTGTCTAACAAAACTATTCAATTGGGATACCAGCAATCCTAACCCAAACTAATATATGAGTAACTCTTATCCGATTATGGTTTGTGTTTCACATTTTCGAAAGACATGCAAAGCTCCCACAACACTGTATGGACCATTGTGTAGAACTGCTATAAGGTTGTTTATTGTTGGGAATTTGAATATGAATAAGTTACTTTCTCTTCCAACAACATATATCTTCTCACCCTAATTTTTCTTCACATGCTCCTGCATTTTGTTCCACCTGAAGTGCCTATAGTTACTCGAAATCGAGCAGTTTATATACCTTAGAACTGTCTCTTTTGCGTCTAATTTGTGCAATTCCATGAAAGCTCTCCCATGAAATGATGGATATACATTGTTGTTGAATTCTATGCCCTGAGCATCCCTCTTTTCCTTTGAAAACTCATATCCATGCAATGAGGCCGTGCTATCAGACCAATGGTTCTCTTGAAAGTGACTGTCACGATCCAGGACCAATTGTTTTAATTTCGTCTGATTGAACTTTCGTTCAAATAACTATTGGTCAATACTGATATTACTCGATGATTGTGATTAGGATGAAACTGAATCTCTTAAACTAGAAAACTTCACTTTACGAAGATAGATTGTTGGATGAGATGATAAAGACTGCTTGTAACATAAAATGGCCATCCATGGACATATTGTTGCTTGGCATTGGGGATTAGAAGATATTGTTTGGCTCTTTGTAATAGTGTTTACTTGAAAGAAAGCTCTCCAACAGAGAGTTTTATTAAAGTTTCCTACTGGACCTCGAATCCAGTAGTCTGATTTCGAATGTTTTTGGACGTTCTTTTTTTTTTGTGAGGTCAAAATTTCCAAATTTAGTTTCTGAAGTAGTGAACTATTAATAGATGTATTTATTTCTAATTGAATGATTTTCTAATATTCATTTGACTGATAATATTGGCGTTTTCATTTTTTTTTTTTGTTATTGATAATTCTTATTTATCTTTAAATTTATAAATTTTTATTACTTTGCTGTAATTTTTGCAACAAAAACTCGTTCCAATCATAGAAACTAGACTGTCAATATCATTAACCTATTCATTATTTGAGTGCAAATAAATTAGGTAAAATCATAGTTTTAGTCCCCATTGTTTTACTAGTATTACTTTTAATCCCTAATGTTTTAAATCCAACACATTTAGTGCTCAAAATTTCACACTTTGACACATTTGGTGCGATTAACTGTTATTAAAGCTGAGCATCACTTTGACTATTAGTCAAAATTTTATCAAAACTTTCTCTTTTTTATTCGGCATAATATACAAAAATAGCCTGAACTTTGGCTCTTGTAACAATTTTAGCCCGACATTTCAATTTTAACAATACAGTACCTGAACTTTTCAATTTGTAACAATTATGGCCTCGGTCAAAATTGATGACGTAGGTCAACCCAGTCAACCATTAAAGTTGCAAAAAAGACAAAAAAGCCCTCGATATAAAGTATATAGTTTAAAATTCTAAAATAAATTTTTAAAAAGACAAAAAAGACAAAATTTAAAGACAAAAATTTAATAAAATCATTTACACTATACAATAAATTTTTTTAAACAAAAAAAATAAAATTTAAAGATGAAAATTTAATAAAATTTAGAGACAAAAATGACAAAAAAATTTGAGGTTAAAAAACAAAGTATCAATAAAAAAAATTAAAGTTAAAAATCAAAGTATCATATAATAATTTTTTTTCTGTTTGCATTAAAATTTTTAACAAAATTTTACATAATTTTATTAAATTTTTTCTTTTAAAAAGTTAATAAAAAAATTTAAACTATATCAATGTTGTGTCATTTTTGTCTTTAAATTTTACTAAATTTTCATCTTTAATTTTTTTTTGATTTAAAATTTTTTATTATATAGTGTAAATAATTTTATTAAATTTTTGTCTTTAAATTTTGTCTTTTTTGTCTTTTTAAAAATTTATTTTAGAATTTTAAACCATATGCTTTATATCAGAGGGTTTTTTGTCTTTTTTCCAACTTTAATGATTGACTGGGTTGACCAATGTCATCAATTTTGACCGAGGCCATAATTGTTACAAATTGAAAAGTTCAGGTAATGTGTTGTTAAAATTGAAAGGTCGGGCTAAAATTGTTACAAGAGTCAAAGTTCAGGCCATTTTTGTATATTATCCCTTTTTATTCAAAGTGCTTCTCTTTTTATTAATTTAGGTCACAATCCTTATACAAATCTTTTTATGATTAGAAGCAGAGTGATGAACTCTACAAGCTACCATGGTTGATGTATTGATTATGACTACCAATCCGGATCTTTTGAAGATTTAGCAAGCACAAATATTGATGCATCGCTTTTCTCATTTTTATTTATTTATTTATTTATTTTTTTGCAGTATATCTTGGAAACCAGTGTTTATACAAGAGAGCTAGAGTGCAGGAAGGAGCTCAGGAAACTGACTGCCAAGCAACCATGGTGAGTCCTTCAAATTTCTCCATTTTTGTGAACGTCCGTGCTGCCTTGTTGTACCCAGGTGTCAGAATTTTTTTGGGTTTTTACTGCTTGAAACAGGAACATTATGACCACCACTGCTGATGAAGGGCAGTTCTTGAACATGATTCTCAAGTTGATTAATGCCAAGAAAACTATGGAGATTGGCGTTTACACCGGCTACTCACTCCTGGCCACCGCTCTTGCTCTTTCTGATGATGGAAAGATACCCACCCTCGTTTTCCACATGATTTCAATTACTCTCCGGACGTTCTTAATACTTTGCCATCATCCTTCAACGATTTGACCCACAGTCAATTCGAATATATTCCCTCAATTCATATACCATGCAGTGGAAAGTAGATTTGTCCCCAATTTTGTTATGTCTTGACCATTTTAATTTTCGGTCAAGTCTTCTATGCTATTTTAACTAGGTTTTCTGCTCGATGGACAGAATTGATGAAGAACATTACAAGTGAATAATTCATTTTTACTACTGTTTGCTACAGATATTGGCAATGGACATCAACAGAGAGAATTATGAACTGGGTCTACCAATAATTCAAAAGGCTAGCGTTGCCCATAAGATTGACTTCAGAGAAGGCCCTGCTTTGCCTGTTTTGGATCAGTTGATTGAGAATTGTGACCTAAATTAATAAAAAGAGAAGGGCTTTGAATAAAAAAGAGAAAGTTTTGATAAAACTTTGACTAACGGTCAAAATGATGCTTAACTTTAATAACAGTTAATTGCACTAAATGTGTCAAAATGTGAAACTTTGAAGACAAAATGTGTTGGATTTAAAACATTAGGGATTAAAAGTAATACTAAGTAAAATAATATGGACTAAAACTACGATTTTCCCAAATAAATTACTCGCTCCATTCCAAAATAAGAGTTCATTTCAAAAAAATTTCTTGTCCTAGAAAAAAAATTCCATTTTTAGTGTGAAATTCCATTTTTGGGACGAAGGGAGTAAATTAGTATCGAGTCTTTATTTTAGCTACTTCTGAGATTTTTATCATTGATCCTACTTCTTTAATAAAAACATTTAATCAAATTTGGCCTATTTATAGATTTATGTGATATTTTTATTGTGCATCAATCACAAATTTCTTAATATCATTAATTATTACCATTTTTAATTGAGAACATCATGAAAAAGGTTCAAAACTTGAAAAAAAAATTCAAACATTTAAGCTAATTTCAAACTCAATAAATCAAAATTTATAGGAATTAGTGAAAGTAAGGACATTTGTGCATATTAGAAAAGGGACAACTGGAAGGACAGAGCACAACTGACTGTATATATACTATAGATACTCTGAAAAACAAGGAACCTCTGGATATTCCACCATGAATGGAGGGAATAGAAGCAAGTGGTGGACATGGCCATGGCGGAATGGGTGGAATTTTGGGCAACCAAGGAAAAAGAAAGCGCCCTCAACCAAAGCAGCAATTCATGATGAATGATGAAATAGAGACTAGGAGCAAAGGGTTAGGCTAAGTAGTGTCTATTGTATAGAGAGGAAAATGAGGAATATAAGTCAAAGTGGGTAGGGTATCTAGTTTGTGCAGGGATTGGAGACATTATGCACTACAATTGAACATAGACATCTTTTGTTTTGATCCGTTTTGACACTTAGGTAATTTGTTAAGGATCTACGGAATTAGGGAGAGAGGAAGGAGGAAACTATTTTGTTTGAGCCTTAGACTCAAAATGAGCACTAAGGAAACATTAGCCAGTGGGCATTTTGTACTTGATAAGCTTTTTTGAAAAGTAAATACAACTAACGTTTTAGTTAAAAAAAAAAGAAAAAAGAAAAAAAAAGGACACGTTTGATAAACTTGAATACTTAAATCTGAATGTTGAAAGTTTAAATCTGAGTTATTTCCGTAAATATTGCTTTTTAAAAAAAAATTAAATTAATATTGGTTTTTTTTTTTTTCATTTTCTACTGAAGTCGGGTTTTCTAAAAACCGACTTTAAAGTCGGGTTTTGAAAACCCGACTTCAGTAGAAACCTCCCCCACGCTTTTTCTTTTCTCCCTCTTTTCTTCCCCCCTTCCCTCTTTTCTCCTTCTTCGTTTCTTTTCTCCATTTCCGCCGCAGACAAACCCAGCAGCTTCCTTCTTCATTTTTTCTCCTTCATTTTCCTAGATCTACCCACCTAGAGCTACCCCCACCCCAAATCCACACTCCCCTCACCCTCCCCTCTCCCTTGGCACCGGTTTGACACCACCCGCCGCCGCCCCATATCTCTCCAAAATTTGCAGCCGACGGCGGCCTCAAACCGAAAAAAAAAAAAAATTCCAACAATCAATCATTTGGCAAATTTCTTGTTAGAAGGTGAATTACGTTATTCTTAACAATTTCTATGTTAAATTTGATATTAAATTTAATGTTTAATTTTATGTTAAATTTGGGAGTTAATTTGAATGTTATATTTAATGTTTAATTTTATGTTAAATTTGGATGATAAATTTGTATGTTAAATTTGTATGTTAAATTTTATGTTAAATTTGGATGTTTAAATTTATGTTAAATTTGGATGTTTAAATTGTATGTTGAATTTGTTTGTTAAATTTAATGTTAAATTTAATGTTAAACTTGGATGTTTAATTTTATGTTAAATTTGGATGTTAAATTTGTATAATAAATTTAATGTTTAATTTTATGTTAAATTTGGGAGTTAATTTGAATATTATATTTAATGTTTAATTTTATGTTAAATTTGGATGTTAAATTTGTATGTTAAATTTAATGTTAAATTTGGATGTTAAATTTGGATGTTTAAATTTAATGTTTAATTTTATGTTAAATTTGGGAGTTAATTTGAATGTTATATTTAATGTTTAATTTTATGTTAAATTTGGACGATAAATTTGTATGTTAAATTTTATGTTAAATTTGGATGTTTAAATTTATGTTAAATTTGGATGTTTAAATTGTATGTTGAATTTGTTTGTTAAATTTAATGTTAAATTTAATGTTAAACTTGGATGTTTAATTTTATGTTAAATTTGGATGTTAAATTTGTATGTTCAATTTGAATGTTAAAATTGTATGTTAAATTTTATGTTAAATTTGGATGTTAAATTTTATGTTAAATTTGGATGTTTAATTTTATGTTAAATTTGGATTTTTAATTTACTGTTAAATTTTATGTTAAATTTGGATGTTTAATTTTATGTTAAATTTGGATATTAAATTTGTATGTTAAATTTAATGTTTAATTTTATGTTAAATTTGGATATTAAATTTGTATGTTAAATTTAATGTTTAATTTTATGTTAAATTTGGATGTTTAATTTGCATGTTAAATTTGGATGTTAAATTTGTATGTTAAATTTGGATGTTAAATTTTATTTTAAATTTGGATGTTAAATTTGGATGTTAAATTTGTATGTTCAATTTGTATGTTAAATTTATTGTTTAATTTTATGTTCAATTTGAATGTTTACTTTTATGTTAAACTTGTACGTTCCATTTTTTGACTTAAAATATGTTAATTAGTTATCTTATATTGATAAAATCTTTATTTGTAGTGAAAAGGAAAATAAGTTGAGCGAAGAACATTTGGGAGGATCAAGCAACCACCAAGGTAAACAATTTGGATATTATGATTGTGGTTTGGCGTTAATTTTGTTTCAAAAGTTGTTAATTATCGCTAGAATTATTTGACTTGATGTTGGAAATTCCGTTGTGAATAAAGTATGGTGCTTTTTATTTTGAATGATTGGGATTGGGATTGATTATTAATTTCATTCGTTGAATTGCCGATCACCGGAATAGCAAGTCATGAATAGTGGATTGTTTCTGTAAGTTAAATAATGGTGGTGGATTTGATGAATATAATGCTTTATGTTGTTTGGTGAATATTAGGTTATGAATGTATGGGCAAATATTAGTTGTTTACTTGTGTGAGGTGGTGCCTTGGACTGATTTTTATTGAGTTTGCTATTATCATGATAATACGTTCTGAATAGTACTGCTGATGATGCCGAACGAAGAATTTATATTAGATTTGTTGAATATTATTGGAATGGTTAGTTCCAAATAGTGGTGTTGATGATGATAATGAAAGGATTGTGGTTGGATTTGACAAATATAATGCTTTATGTTGCTGAGACAATGTTCGCTTGTGAATGGATGTGGACATGTTATTTCGTTACTCTTGAATAATTTTGGTTGATTTTAGACTGTTTTGGTGACGGTTGGGTTTTAGCCAATGAGTTTGATGTTATTGGAAGGATAAGTTGTGAGTAGGGGTGTTCATAGTAATGAATAAGCGAACATTGTGGTTGGATTTGCGATACAATGCGTTATGTTGTTGGGAAAATGTTTGGTTAAGATGGATGTCAAAATGTTAGTTCGTTACGGTTGTTGGGTTGTGAGTTAGATCATATCGGTTGTTGTGAAATAGTGGCTGACTTGATGATAATGAATTGATTGTGCCTGGATTTGATGAATACAATGGTTCATGTTGTTGGGAAAATGTTTCATTATAAATGGATGTGAAATGTTAGTTGGTTATTTTTGTGAGGTCATGACTTGGATTGTTTTGGCTTGTTTTCCTTTGCTTTGGATTCATGCGCCATTTTAGCCAATGAATTTGCTATTGTTGGAATGTTAAGTTCTGTGTAGGGGTGTTGGTGAAATAGATTAAAGGATTGTGGTTGGATTTGCTGAACATAAGGCTTTGTGTTGGGTGAATGTTTGGTTTTGATTTGATGTCAAAATTTTAGTTGGATGATTTTTTTGTCGTCGGAGAAATTCCATAAATTTACTTAAATAAGTTTGAGCCCTATATTAACGTTAGTTTTATGTTATTATTGATGGCACACACCATATAGACATGGGCAAGGATCGAGTGAGGCTTGTGTTATACTGGGATGGAGAGATAGTTAGTGGCCCGAACGGCTCCGAATACAGTAATTTGCCAAAACGGTTTATTGCTGTTGATCAAAATATTAGCATGTCCGAACTTTTGAGAAAAGTGCATCAGCCACTGGATGGGATGGAAGCCAAGTGAGGTTGAAATTAATGTGCCGTTATCCTCTTAGCAATACCGTAATTCAATAACATACATACAAAGCGCTTGAGGATGATGATACAGTGAGGGAGATGTTGTGCATTCCGACCACATGTCCGAGTCTTAATGCCGTTGAAATTTACATAAGTTACGAATGCGGCCCAGATCGCATTTGTTCTGAAGACAATATGTCCGTGGTTCCCCAACCAAATGCTGAGTCATTCACACAACTTCTACAAACTAGAGAGGGCGAAGGGCTTCTTAATGATCAGTGGTTTACTTATGGTGCTTTCATATCGAATGATGCACCTTTTCCACAACCTTATATTGCCCCCGGTGATCCTAGTCGTGGGCCATTTGGCGAGGGTCCAAGTAGGGCCAATTTGGATGCCGGTTCGAGTCATGCTATCTTCAATGTTGGACCATTTGGGGGCAGTTACAATGAAGGCCCAAGTTGTGGCCAAATTAATGAGGGGCCAAGTCAGGGTAATTATAATGAGGGGCCAAGTGGTGCAGCTTTCGTCGGAGCCTTCCCTAAGCCCGAGCCAATTGCACAATCAGCCGATACGTTCACACTAGGGACCACATGCGAAGATTTAAACATTCCCTACGATCCCTTGCATGTATGGATAGATGAGGAGGATGAGGATGAGGATTCATTGGAAGATAGTGAAGAGGAAGAGGGCGAGGGTGGTGGCGATCAAGATGGAGAGAGCCGCACTCCACCGATTGATACCGCTGTCGATGACATTCCCTTCTACAATCGACATCGGTGATCCAAAGATTTCTATGGTCGACTGTCCGATGACTATCGATTTACCGCTTGGGTTGATGATCGAACCTCGTAACTAGAGGTTGGAATGGTTTTCCGGACCAAAGAAGGGGTCCAACATGCAGTTAAATGTTGGTCTATTCGTGCGCACAGGTACTTCAAGGTGTATGAAAGCACTCCTACTAGCTGGTTTGTCCGATGCCTTTACTATGCTGACAAGAATTGTTTATGGAAGGTTCGAGCCACGTTGAGAAAAAAGCATACTTTTTGGGAGATAACTAAGATGCATTTGAAACATACATGCATCCCCGAGATACAGCCAGAGGACCACCCAAATTTAGATTATGGGATGGTTGGCCGACTGGCTCGGAACAATATTAAGGAAAATGCTTCATACAAGGTCCTCGACATACAAGAAGATGTGCGGTCATTTGGAGTTAACATTTCATACAAGAAGGCATGGTTGGGGAGAAGGAAAGCCATTGAACTGGTATATGGTAATTGGGAGACGTCGTATACCATATTACCCAAGTTCTTGCTTGCCCTTCAGGCTTCTAATCCTGGGACCGTTGTTGAATGGCGGCACACGGATGATAGTATTGGGGATTACAACATATTTGGTTCCGTATTTTGGGCTTTTAGGCCGTGTATTGATGGTTTTCAATACTGTCGTCCCGTAATTAGTATCGACGGCACGTTTCAATACGGGAAATATAAGGAAAAGATCCTTATTGCGAGGTGCCACGCACCGCCATATTCTTCCATTGGCTTTTGCTATTGTTGACGAGGAAAGTTTAGCAAATTGGTCATGGTTTTTGTATCATTTATCTCGTCACGTGATTCGTGGCCGCACAGGTGTTTGTTTGATTTCAGATTGAGCCCGGGGAATTTTACGGGTCGTTGAGAATAATCCTGCCTTTCAGCCTCCAATGGTTCACCACAGGTTTTGCCTCAGACATGTCAAAGCAAACTTTAGTCAGCGCTTCAAGAATACTGTTTTGACGGAATTGATGCATCGCGCTGCTACTACACACCAACAACGCAAATTTGCTATGATCATGGAAGCCATGCGGTCATTGGATGCAGACGCCCATAAATGGTTGATGGATATTCCACTGGAGAAATGGGCATTATGCTATGATGGTGGTTTCCGGTATGGTATAATGACTACGAATAGCTCTGAATCATTCAATGGAATCTTGAAAGGTGCCAGGAAATTGCCAATCACCGCTTGCGTGCGTGCGACTTTTTACCGATTGGTGAAATACTTTGACTCGCACCGCACCGAAGGCCACAAACATGTTGCAGATCAGAATCCGTGGCCGACAAACGTGCAAGAAAAGTTCCTCCGGAGTGAGAACAAGTCCAAATATCACCAGGTGACGGCCTTTGTGAGAGAATAAGGCCTATACCAAGTAACAACGGGGGTTCATGGTGACAAAGGAGGGAACGTGCATACGGTACACCTTAACAACCGATCATGCACGTGTGGTAAGTTTACAATTTACAAGATTCCGTGCTCCCACGCACAAAAGGTTTGCGCTCAGATGCGACGGCCCGCTTTGGCTCTCGTGGATGGAGTATATAAAGTGGAGAAAATGGTTCAAACCTATTCAAACTTTTTCTATCCCATGCCCCACGAGGACTATTGGCCACCAAAGACCTTTTCATCCGTCGCCAATACACGCTAGGCTTAATGATCGTCCGCCGCCAAGATCCACCCGTATAAGGAATGAAATGGATCGAGCAACAAATCAGAGGTGCAAGGCATGTGGAGTACATGGGCATAATAGGAAGGCATGCCCTAACATGGAGAGGCTTAGAAATAGGGCAGCTATGAACCCATAAGCCGTTGATATGTAAAAAAAACCATTTTGTGATATTAGTATATGAATAATTATTATATTATTGGTGATTGTGTTTAAATTTATCAGTTGGATTGTTTAGTGTTTTTTGTTGGCTCGGATAGTTTGTACAAAATGCATAATGGACTCACTCACACGGGTCATACATGTGAATCGTTCAATATCCAATATGTGTCCACTGCCTGTTATTTCTGCATTTGGGGTGTTTGAATTGACGTGGCAATATGCAGTGTGTTAATCGTCAATGGATTTATCAAATAATGTATTAAAATTGGTAATCTTATTTTCAGGTTATGGAGTTTGCGGGCACATCATCTCAGTTTGCCGATGTATCCCCTGGCCCACAACGGCGGGATGTTCTAACGCTTCAAGCTAGTCATCGATCGGAGCTCGTTTGGGACGATCCAGAAATGGAGCCGTTGAGAGTGTACAGGGCAGATGTGGACGTGTGGAAAGTTGGGCAACTCGATATTAGGGTGGTTGACTTCTTCTACGAAGTGGGCTTTTTTGGTGTATACATGGCAGGATGTATACAAGTTGACTGGGCTTTGATCACCGCATTGGTGGAGAGATGGCGGCAAGAGACGCACACATTCCACCTTCCAGTTGGTGAAGCCACCGTGACGTTACAAGATGTCGCGGCCCTATGGGGTTTACGGGTCGACGGAGAACCGGTGATTGGGCAAGATCCGATTCATACACTTGAGGAGTGGCAAACTCTGTGTTACGAGTTGTTGGGTTACATGCCAGCCCCAAACTATTTCGATGGAGATCGGTTGAAATTAAAGAGCATCGCACAACATATCCGAGCACGGCCTCTACTAGATGAGACCCCGTATGAGCAGATGGTGCAACATGCTAGATGCCGGATCATGCAAATGATAGGGTCGATCATGGGGGATAAGTCAGGTACGAAGGTCAAATTGATGTACCTACCCTTACTGAGAGATACAGCGACGGCAGCAGGGTATAGTTGGGGTAGCGCCGTGCTAGCATCATTATATAGGGCGTTATGTCGGGCGGCAATGGGAGATACCGCCGGCATATGTGGACCCATGGGATTATTACAGGTGTGGGCACGGAGCGACACGCGAATAAGACCCCAACACCGAAATGTTAGAGACCCTCATCGATATGGCTACGACGGCATGCCTTTCGGACCAAGAGAGTGCGTGTACGTGTTTACCGGTGACATTTTGATTTATTAATATTGATTTATTTTTAATTGTGTCTGATCCTCTATATGCTCTATATGCTCGTATATTTATTTATTGCAGATGGAACACGGGTCTGAGTTTTGCAAATGTAGGATGCCACGTGTTGCGTATGTATCGGGATCGGTTGGACTATATGGCCGAGGATGACGTAAGTAGATTAATAAATACTACACGGAATAATGTTTTGGCTCGTTACACATAAGTTTAGTTCCAAAAATGATGCTTGTTAACCTTCTCTCTTGAACAGTTTATCTGGCAACCGTATCAAGATGGCGACGGCCTGTATCGGTTGCCAGAATACTGCTTATTTGGCAGTGCTATTTGGTGTGCAGCCGTGCCTCTTCTCAACTTTGATGTAGTTGAGCTACATTTACTGGCGGGTTATGCGGCAATTTGGTCAGATTCGCACTATCCTCCGATGAGACACGGATGTGAGGTTGCATCGAGTTGATCGTCGGGGCGGTGAGCGAACGAATCGATGTCACGGCATGCGACTACGCTCACCAATGGAATGAAGGACCGGATTGTGACAGTGCTGCGCACCGGTCCTATGCACTATTTCTTAGAGTACATGATATGGTATCGACAGATTACTCGGGTGCTTATCGGTAATCCCGCGCATCGACCGGACCAGGGTTTGCGCCCAACCGGATCGATTGTCTCGTATTGGGTATATATATAACTTTTAAAGTGTTCATATGCTTCCTTATAATAAAAATATTATGGCTAAGCACTTTTTTATTTGCAGGGTTCATGTTGGGAGCAAGTGAATGATTTGGCACGGGATTTCACTAATGTCGAGGTAGATACCAGATCTCAAATGGGAAATGTATATGGCGTGTCAAACCGTGCTATGACAATGGTTGGGGAGGATCGCCGGCTGCAGATGCCACGTGCTAGTTTTCAAGGTGAATTTCAACCATCGCATTCGCGTCCATATACGCCCGCTGCGGCGTCGACGCCAGCCGCTTTCTACTTCGGGACGTCCATCTACTTCCCGCCGTCGCAATGTTGACGAGGATGATCAGATTTTGGCCGCTAGTATGTTTCTTCAACAGCCCGATGAGCCATATGAAGAGACACCTGAGACGGACCTTTTATCACAAGGCCGCGCTAGTACGTCATCTGAAATGTCTCGATACAATTTGGTCTATGAGCGACGTCGAAGGCGTTCTCGTCCACAATCACGTATGGATGAAGCAATTCCTTTTGACCTAAACGCACTGGAGACGGACGACAACCCACAGCCCCCACCCCAACCCCAACCCCAACCCCCTAGGCGACAGCCACGTAGGAATATTAGACAGCCTCCCTGTGGGACTTGATTAATTTTGTTTCCTTTTTTGTCACTTGTTGAAACCTAAAGATTTTTCCCATTATTTTATTAATTAAGTGAAATCTCCTCACTCATTCCAAATGTTATTATGAAAAAAATACATGTTACGTATTGAGAGGTAATCTAACCTAAAATGCCATAAGAAATTGATTTTGCTTTTCCATGCAAACATTCTTCACATCATTTCATATAGTAAGCCGTACAAGCAAGGGCGCTAGTATGAAAGCGCTAGTATGAAACACTAAAGCCTATGAGGCTATGAGCCTCACTTTAAATTCTTAGAGCCAGCCATCACAAGCTTTCCACAACTTGGGCGAAGGCTTCGGCAGTTTCTTGAAAACTCCATTCTTCACTTTTGGAAAAACCTCCAGTGTACGCGAGGGAATTACCAATGGAAAAAACTTCATGGATAACTTGACAGAATCCTCAGTTGATGATCCACCAGTGGAAGACTCGTAAGGATTAGGTTTTAGGGTTTAGGGTTGAAGGTCGAGGGTTGAGGGTTGAGAGTGCAGTTTTTAGGGTTTAGAGTTTTTAGGGTTTAGAGTTTGGAGGGTTTAGGGCTAACTTTTTATTTTTTCATAATTTGTTTGCAGTCGATATCTAGCAATTTTTAAAGTTGTTATCCTTAATATCGATTTTGAAATCGATATCTCAATAGTGGATTTCTTTAAAAATAAAATAATTTTTCAATAAAATGTTAAATTTAATTAATATTTTGGGAACAAACTCGTAATAGTACACAATAAATTATTGCAAAATTATTATTCAAAGTTACATTATTTAAAAAAAAATTATTAATAAGAGATAAAACAACTAATTAACTAGTAGTTTTAATAAAAAACTTTTAAACAATAAATCTAAATTGAAGTGGATATGCTGAATATCGATTATGAAGATTTTAGCTCTAGAATAATGTTTTTTGAATTTATTAAAATAAAATATGGTTCAAAAACTAATTAATTAGTTTTAATCAAAATAAATTTTAATTAAAAATACTTGCACTGAAGTCGTAAGAAGACATAAAATTTTCGTACATGTTTTTTACAATTTTGTTCTGTAATAATATTTGGGATGTAGGGATTTAGGGTTTTCGTACATGCCATGCGCTGCCCAACCCCCTTTCTCCTAACACTGTTACATCCCACCTTAGACCATTAAAAATGACATATTTAGGAAATCAACTTCTTATGGCAATTTAGATTAGATTAGGGTTTAGAGTTTAAAGTTTAGGGTTAAGGGTTCAAAGTTGAGGGTTGAGGGTTAAGTTTTTAGGGTTTAGGAGGTTTAGAGCTAAATTTTCTTTTTCATAAATTATCTGAAGTCGATATCTGGGATTTTGACTTCAAAGTGATTATCTGGAATAGCGATTTTAAAGTTCAAATCCCGAATATCGATTTGTCGATATTTCATATATCGATTTCTTTAAAAATAAAAGAAATTTTCAAGAATTAGTATTTATTTAATTTATATTTTTTTTATACAATTTTTTGGAAAAAACACGTAATAATACACAACAAATTAATGCAAAATTATTGTTCAAAATTATAGTATTTTCAAAAAAAAAATTACTAATATATGGTACAAAAACTAAAATATGATTAACTCTGGATATTACATTATTTTAACTAATATATGGTACAAAAACTAAAATATCCAGAATTTAACTCCGGATATTACATTATTTTTGAATTTTTTCAAATAAAATATGATTAAAAAAATAATTAATTAGTTTTTTAAATCAAAATTAATTAAAAAAAAATACTTTAAAGTCGGTTTTTGAAAAACCGACTTTAAAGTCGGTTTTTGGAAAACCGACTTCCACACAAAATGAAAAAAAAAAAAATCAATATTTATTTAAATTTTTTTTTTGAATCAATAATGAGGGAAATAACTCGTTTAAATCTGAATACTAAATGTTTAAATTTGAATGCTGAAGTAATTAAGTTGTTGAAATTTGAATGCTTAAGATTTACATTCGACTATCTAAATTATAATGCTGAACCAATTAATATTATTTGATAAACATTTGATCTGAATGCTAAATTACATAAATTATACTATTTTGCCCTTTTTTAATTTTTTTTATTTATATGTACAAATATTAATTTTTTAAATTAAACATCAAATATTATTCATGAAAATATATAAAAGATACAATCTATCAAAATTAATATTTAATACAACAAATAAAATAAAAATAAATTAATTGAAATTTATTTAACCACTTTATAAAAAAATAAAAAATACTTTTGAAATATGTGCTATGAGAAAGAAAAAGGAAAAAAAGGAAAGATAGTCATATAAAAAGGGTTATTTAAAGGAAAAGTAAATTGGTTTGTTGAATAATTTAATAAAAGAGGGTAAATTTGAAAATTTTGTTAAAAAGTTTGGTAGATAAAAGGAATCTAAGCTTGGAAAATAATCTGGTTCCTTATATTTAAATTCCAATGTTCGATTCATCTGGGAAAGTAATTTGTTTTCTTTCCTTTGTTTGTTGCAATTTTAAACTTTTAGAAAAATTAAACAGATTCCTAAAAACAAGGAAAATAAGTTTAACATTTTAAGTTTCTGAATCCTTACTATAAGTTAGTATTCTAATTACTTTTCTTAGAATTTTAGTATATATAAATAATTTTTTACTATTAAGCTTATTTCATCTGTTATTTCTCAGTTAACTCGTATACATATCTTATTTTTCATGTATTACTCATGTAATCTTCTATTTTTATTATAATTACTTTTAATTTTTTTATTTTAAAAAAAATTTAATTGAGAACTTTTTAATATTTAAATTCATAATTTTTTAAAATTAAAAATTGTGCAATTTCTTAATTTTTTGAATTGTAGTTTGATTTCATCCTAAATGAGGGTATATGTATATGTATAAATTGTTTCAATTTTGCTACTAAATTATTAACATTATTATTGTTGTTTCTTTTTTTATAAAAATATATATTTATTTGTACCCTTGTATCGGTTTCTATTGACTTGCTTGATCTTGATTAGAATTCTACACTAAGCATTGTTCCTTGTGTTATATTTTATTTGGTCAGTAGTCATTTATTGTTGTTCTAGAAATTTTTTGCCAACAATAGTTCTACCTAACTTTAGATTTCTTTGAAATTTTGGTATTGCTCAAATTACAATTGCTAGCTGAAATCACTTGAGTGCCCTGCCAAATTTTTTTTTTTAGTTCTGTCAAAATTATATTTTGTCCAAATTGTGTCTTGTCCAAACATAATATTTTTTATCCTATAATTTGTGCTACTTGTTTTGTTGGCCGATGCTAAGTTCTTGCCAAAATTTATTTTGCCTTAATTCCTTCTAAGCTGAATTTGTCCTCTAAATTTTGTCATTGCCGTCACGCTATATATATATATATAAAATTCCAACAGCTAAATCCACCTAAATTTGGCCATTAAAACAGTAAATTTATAGGCCACTTTTTATTTTTCTCACTTGAATTTTCTTAAATTGAATTTGGATTTTCTACCTAAACCAAAAATTGTTCTTTGAAACTATTGTCCTAATTCTGAATTGATTTTGCTGAATTGTCTTTGAGTCTTGTTTATTTTCCTTGGCCTCTTGTACATAAATTTTTTTACTAAATTTTATTTGACATCCTATAAGTTAATTAGTGTCATATGGTCTAACCAAGCGTAACTCTTGAATTGAGTTCGAATCAGAATTTTTGCTAGTGAATCCGAGAGGAAAAAGGTTAAGAGTGATATTCATCGTTAAAAAAAACCAATTTTGAGTGATACTCTAGGTTTGGGATATTGGGGGAAGAGAATAATTGTGAGGATATTTTATCTTCTTTCATACTTCCACAATTAATCCACTATGGCCAAAGCCACCAAAGAAACTCCTGAGCAAAAGACCTTAAGAGAACACATAGCACGAATGACTTTTATGATGGAATCCATCAATGAAATACTTACTGCTTTAGAATCAAGCATCAAGGTAGGCCAAAAGAGAGCTTCTCAATCTCAATGAACACACCAAATCCCAATGTTTGAAAATGAGAAAGAAGAGTTTGATGCCTCAAATAGGGCAAATCCAAGGAGAGAGGGTATTCAAAACCAAGATTGTGACCTGGGAAGCATTAAATGAAAATACCACTATTCCATGGGAAAAGTGATCTTGAGGCATATCGCGAATGAGAAAAGAAAGTCGAGCATGTCTTTGCCTACTACAACTACTCTTAAGAAAAGAAAGTAAAGTTGGCAGTTATAGAGTTTGCCGACTATGCCTTGGTATGGTGGGATCAACTTGTACAATCATGGAGAAGATATAGAGATCCACCAATCACCACATGGGAAGAATGAAGAGAGTGATGAAGAGAAGATTTGTTCCTACACATTACTATAGGGAACTATATCGGAAGTTGTAAGGGATCCAACATGGCTCAAAATCTGTAGATGAATACTACAATGAGATAGAGATGGATATGATTAGAGCCAATATGGAGGACGATCGTAAAGCAACATTGGCCCGATTCTTGCAAGGCCTAAATGCAAACAATGCTAATGTGGTGGAGTTTCAACATTACCTTGACATTAAAGAAATGGTACATACTGCCAAAAAAATTGACATATCTAGAGTTACAAAAGTCCAAATTCAATAATTCTTAAACCATTGGAATGCTAAGAGGAAGAGCTACAACTTCTATGAAGAGTCACAACATAATTCTATTGAGAAAAGGCTTAAAATAAGACAAGAAAATAGCACTAGTGCACAAAACCGATAATATAGGCAAAGGAATAGCTGGGCTTGGTTTGCATGGCCTTGCCCCATTCTTGTGGCCCATTTGAGGCAATTTCTATCCTTTGGCTTAATTATAATAATCCTAATGGGTCTAATCCTAATAAAAATTGATCTTCAGGCCATTTTTAAGGAAGCTAGATATTAGAAAATCTTGGAATCACAGCCTCCACAAGAGTTTTAGGGTTTTGTATAGAAATTCACCATTAGCATAGGGTTCTTGTGAGTTTTGAAGAGAAAATACTCCATTTTGGAAGAAGTTGGAACTTTGGTTGAAGATTAAGTGTGGAGCTAGTTCTTTTTTCTCTAGAAGGAAGTCTTTTTTACTCTAAACTTTAATCTTACATTTCTTTTATTCAATTTGGTATTTCTTCTTAGGCCTAATACATTAAAATGGCCTGAACTTAGACTGTTGTAATCGTTTTTTCCCGACCTTTCAATTGTAACAGCACGGTCCCTGACCTTTAAAAGAGGTAACAATAATGGCCTCCGTCTGTGTGCCGTCTGAAGATCCATTTAAATGATGATGTGGTGGCCAGCTAGTGTACACGTGGATCGCCCAGTCAGCAATTGAAGGCGCTGACTCAACCCTAAACAACAAAACGCAGCGTTTTTAATAAGTGAATAAGAACATATTCACAATTACAGAAACAAGAAAAACACAGCCAAAATTTCCTCATTCTCTTCGTCGCTCACAATTTTTCCTGCATCTCCGCCCACGCAAAATTTCTTCCATCTCCGTTGTTCTTCTATCGCCTCCACGATTGAACCCCCATTTTCTTCCCCAACTTCAGCAACCCCCATTCCGAAAACCTCAAACCCTAAACCGAACCCTAGCTTCATTTCCGGTTGACTGAACCCTATTTCGACCGAACCGGGTAAGTGAATCGAGTTGCTGTAGGAGCATTTTGAAGCATATGTTCTACGATTTGGACCGACTGAACCCGAACCCGTTGAATTTTTGGTTATTTTTGTCCAGTCTTCCCTTGGATTTTTTTGTGCATTTCCTTCTTTTGCAAATTTTCAGCTCCCCCCTCGACTACTTGACTGAACTTTTGCCATTTTATGTGTAGGAATTTGGCCCGACTGAATTTGGCATCATTTGTGCATTTCCCCTTGCCGCCACCACCACCGCAAGGTAATTGTATTTGGAATTCTGGATGTTGTGTGAAGTAGTTCTGGATTTTTTTGTGGGTTCGTGGACTGAATTTTTGGAACTTGGACAGAATTTGAGACTGAATTTTGTACTGAATTTGTTCTGAAATATGAAGTTCCTTGGACTGAATTTTTGTAACTTGGATAGAATTCCTTGGATTGAAATATGAAATTCCTTGGACTGATTGTCACAGAATTTTGGACTGATTGTTTTACTAAATTTTGTAGTGAATTTTTTTTGAACTTTGCACTAAATTCTTACTGCATTCTGGACTAAATGTATGTTGAACTTTGGACTGAATTTTTACTGATTTTTGGACTGAATTTTTACTAATTTTTGGACTGAATTCTTACGGAACTTGGATTGAATTTTTACTGATTTTAGGACTAAAATCTTACTCAAGTTGGACTGAATTTTTTCTCAAATTTGGACTAAATTTATGCTGAATTGGAACTGTATTTTTACTGAACTTGGACTGAATTTTTATTGAATTTTAGACTGAATTCTTACTGATTTTTTTTTGAATTTTGGACTGAATTTATGTTGAAGTTGGACTGAATTTTAGATTGAATTGTTACTAAACTTAGACTGAATTTTTCCTGAAATTTGGATTGAATTTATGCTGAATTTGAACTAAATTTTTTCTGAATTTTTGATTGATTTTATGCTGAATTTAGACTGAATTTTTTCTGAATTTTGGACTGATTTTATTCTGAACTTGGATTGAATTTTTATTGAATTTTGGACTAACTTCTTACTGAACTTGGACCAAATTTTTTCTGAGTTTTTGAGTGAATTTATGCTAAACTTGGATTGAATTTTTACTGAATTATGGACTGAATGCTTACTGAACTTGGACTGAATTGTTATTGAATTTTGGATTGAAGTTATACTGAACTTGGACTGAATTTTTTCTGAATTTTGGACTGAATTCTTACTAAACTTGGACTGAATTGTTACTGAATTTTGGACTTAATTTATGCTGAAGTTGGACTGAATTTTTTCTGAATTTTGGACTGAATTCATACT
Organism: Gynochthodes officinalis; assembly: GCA_020080225.1. NCBI lineage: Eukaryota > Viridiplantae > Streptophyta > Magnoliopsida > Gentianales > Rubiaceae > Gynochthodes > Gynochthodes officinalis. Next base: position 8,435,238 of record CM034620.1, read on the forward strand.
CAACTTGGACTGAATTGTTACTGAATTTTGGTCTAAATTTATGCTGAACTTGGACTGAATTTGTATGTGTATATGTTATATTAACGCTTACATGTTGGCAGTATTAACAATGCAGCATTCAATATCGTTATCTTCATTTGAGTCTATTAGTTATTCAAGCACCTCAGAATGTCACCACCATATGGCTCCATTTCGCTACACTTCCAAGAGTCAAAGCAACCCTGGACGTCGGTTTTTGAGGTGTTGTTTGTAGAAGGTATGTGATTATCGATTTTGCGAAATAAACAAATGAATTAATAGAGTAATGTAATATGCTTTGTAACTAGTTTTCCATTTATACGTAGATGGATGACTGCGGGTACTTTGTGTGGTTGGACCGCCAGAGCACTGATCATGAGAGGACATATGTGTTGACGGTATTGGGGGAAAGAGATTCTCTAAAATGTAAAGTGGAAGAGTTGAAGGGGAAGTTGGTTAAGATGACAAATAAACTTGTCATCTTAGAAAAGGAGAATTGCATATTAAAGAAGAGAGTAGAAAAAATAGGAAAGTGCAAATCTCAATATGTCTCAAGTGTAGTTTTATGTTCTGTGTTGATTATGCTTATGTTACTATGGAAGTTAAGCGAGTTTGTTGAGCGCAATGAAGTGTTGCGTCTACCACAATAACTTATGTAAAAATGTAGAAATTTTGTATTAGTAAGTTATGTATGTGTTTTACAAATATAAGCAACTGTTATAAGCATACATTATCTGTTATAAGCATATAAATATAAGCAACTATTATAAGCAACTGTTAGTTTAATCATTCACCTAATTTCTCAAGCAAGAAGACTGGTTGCAACCCTTTTCTTCTTTCCTTTTTTTCTTTTTTCCATTCTACTTCTGAACCACAAGTGTTATTCTACTTCTGAACCACAATGGTTTTTCCTTCCATTCAACAGCAAAATCCTACAAATTCTTACCCGAATTCAAAATAGACAACAGCCGAACTTCATAAAAAGCCAAAACCGAAAAACAGAATTTCTACAAAAGTCAAACAACATAAATTCTGCAAACAGGCAAGAAAATAACATAAATTCTGAAACATTCCAAAGTCAGAAATTCTGCAAAAAAACGCAACATTCATTCAGTAAAAGGCAACAACCGAACAAGAATTATGGAAAATTCAACAACATAAAATCTGAAAAATGCCAAAAACTGAAATTCTACAAAAGTCACAACATTCATTCAGTCAACAGCAACAACCGAACAAAAATTTTGCCAATTTCAACAACATAAAATCTGAAAAATGCCAAAACCTGAAATTCAGCAAAAGTCACAACATTCATTTAGCTAAAATAGACAACCGAACACAAATTCTGACAATTTCAACAACATAAAATATGAAAATTGCCAAAACTTGAAATTCAGCAAAAGTCACAACATTCATTCAGCTAACATAGACAACCGAACACAAATTTTGACTATTTCAACAACATAAAATCTGAAAATTGCCAAAACCTAAAATTCAGCAAAAGTCACAACATTCATTCAGTTAACATAGACAACCGAACAGAAATTCTGACAATTTCAACAACATAAATTCTGTCCAATTCAACAACATAAATTATGAAAAAGCCAAAAACAAAAATTCTGCAACTATCAACAACATAAGTTCTGAAAAACCAAAAACACAAATTCTGGTACATTCCAAAGTCAGAAATGCTGAACATCCATAAAATCTAGCAAGGACAATCCACCTAAACACTTATTCCACAAACACAAACAAGTACAACACAAATGCACCCGCTCCACATCTTTTCCTTCTTCTTTCAAGATAGCAATTCTTTTGTCATCATTGAGGTAAATCCTAAGTTAACTGTGACTGCTGGGTAGGATGTGCTGGCGTAGAAGATGCAGCATAGCTTCGAGTTCTAACTGCTGCCCTTTTGATTCTTTTCCGTACTGTTCTCGTGTTGGAAGATTGAGTACCAACTGTATCCGTTGGTGCACCTTGGCTTGTACTTGACATTGCCCTTGCAGCAGCTGCGGCACCAGCACTACCATACACATACCGCATTTCTGAAGTAGTACTTCCCTGTTCCAATTACAACACAATTACACAATCATTCATAATATATATGTACCAAATTAATTCAAAATATAAGCATGCATTTTTCCAGATTCACCTTATAATAGATTGTCGATCCATCTGTTGACATGTAACAACCTATTTCTTTGCTTGCCAACAGTATAGGATAATGTTAAATCCACTGAGTACATTATATAAAGCAGCATGTGAATTATTTTTTATTGGAAATATAATTTACCATGGCTCTATCTTTTGCTGCAATTGTGGCATCACTTAATTCCTTTTTCTTCACTTCAGCTTCATTGGGGTTAGCTTGGGGGGTTCCCAAACCAGTTCCTTGCGGATCATTTGCTGTCCGTGCTCGTTTTTTCTTCTAACAAGCAGCCAATGTATTAGGTTTAAAATGAGTTGGAGATGATAAGATTAAACTTGTGTAAAAACATTATGACTTACTTGGTTTTGAGGAATGAGTGGGTGTTGAGCAGTTGGTTGCTTACATGTGTGCTTGTTGTATCCATATCCCATGCACCTTTGGCACCTCATCCGTATTCCAGCCCTTAAAGATGTCCCAGTCACCTTTTGCTTCTCATCTTTATCCCTCCTTTGATTCTTTTTAGGCTGCCCTGACTACTTTTTGTAATAAGGTGGTAGTATAGGGCTGTCTCTGCTCTGAGGCCAGTATTTGGGACCATTCATAGGATCGAGACCAAACTCATAGCATTTCAAATACATATCCTTCTTCAAATAGCTATCAACTAAATCCATCTCATCTTTTTTCATGTAGTTAATACACACAAGCGCATGGCAACAAGGAATTCCTGATATTTCTCAAGCCTTACAGGCACAACTCATATTCACCAAGTCAACAACATAGCAATAATCAAAATGTGATACTTGGAATTTTTCCCCCATCGCAGGCTTCACAACACAGTGTCTTGTTGTGTACTTAGTAGTCTCAACCTTCTTCCTAACTCTTGGTAGGAGGATATCTTCATATGAATTCATTAATTTTTTTTTTATGAACATTCTTTCCATCAATGCAGTATAGATTTCATCGAGCATGTTGATTAGCGGCAAACCTCTGTGGCATAGTACATGTAAATATTTATTAGTATTACATACAATGAAATACCATCAACATACAATACAAACAATGTGCGAGTAATTCATACCTAGCCTTTAAAATGTACCCATTTTATGGACTGTTACATATCCCAATCTGTTGGCCACATCTTCTATTTCGAGCATAGACAGCTTGTCGGGGTTGCAATTATCCACATATTGAATCATACCACCAACATAACTAACAGTTGCTCCATTTTGGAATACCCCTCCATGGTTCAACTTTATTGTGAATAACTCATCTATTCTGCATACGACAACTAACACCTTGTTAGTTTCACTAAAATACCTTGTTAATATAGACGCCTTCAACACATTATGAAATGTAGTAAGAGTTTCGTGCAAAGTTCAAAAAAAAATTAGTACAGAAATCAATAAAAACTTCAGTCCAAAATCCAGTCCAAGTTACAAAAATTCAGTACAACAATTTTAGATTTCAGTCCAACTTCAGCATTCATTCAGTCCAGTATACAGTAAGAATTTCTGCAAAGTTCAGCAAAAAAATTGAGTACAAAATTTAGTAAAAAATTCAGTCTAAAATTCGGTAACCCTTCAGTCCAAGTTACAAAAATTTAGTCCACAGTTCAGCAAAAATGCAGTAAGCATTCAGTGCAAAGTTCAAAAAAAAATCAGTACAAATTTCAGTAAAAAATGCAATCCAAAATTCTGTAACAATTCAATCCAAGGAATTTCATAATTTAGTCCACAGTTCAGAAAAAATGTAGTAAGCATTTATTGCAAAGTTCAGAAAAAAATCAGTAAAAAATGTAGTCCAAAATTTTGTAACAATTCAGTCTAAGTTACAAAAATTCAGTCCAACAATTTTAGATTTCAATCCAACTTCAGCATACATTCAATCCAGAATGCAGTAAGAATTCAGTGCAAAGTTCAGAAAAAATTGAGTACAAAATTCAGTCCAAACTTCTGTAACAATTCAATCCAAAGTTTAGTCTAAGTTACAAAAATTCAGTCCAAGAAATTTCATAATTCAGTCCACAGTTAGCAAAAATGCAGTAAGCATTCAGTGCAAAGTTCAGAAAAAAAAAATCAGTATAAATTTCAGTAAAAAATGCAGTCCAAAATTCTGTAACAATTCAATCCAAAATTTAGTCCAAGGAATTTCATAATTCAGTCCACAGTTCAGAAAAAATGCAGTAAGCATTCATTGCAAAGTTCGGAAAAAAATCAGTACAAAAATCAATAAAAAATGCAGTCCAAAATTCTGTAACAATTCAGTCGAAAATTCATTCCAGGTTACAAAAATTCAGTCCAACAATTTCAGATTTCAGTCCAACTTCAGCATACATTCAATCCAGAATGCAGTAAGAATTCAGTGCAAAGTTCAGAAAAAATTGAGTACAAAATTGAGTAAAAAATTCAGTCTAAACTTCTGTAACAATTCAATCCAAAATTCAGTCCAAGTTACAAAAATTCAGTCCAAGGAATTTCATAATTCAGTCCACAGTTCAGCAAAAATGCAACAATCATTTAGTGCAAAGTTCAAATAAAATAATACAAATTTCAGTAAAAAATGAGTCCAAAATTCTATAACAATTCAGTCCAAGGAATTTCATAATGCAGTCCACAGTTTAGAAAAAATGTAGTAAGCATTCACTGCAAAGTTCAGAAAAAAAAAATCAATACAAAAATCAGTAAAAAATGCAGTCCAAAATTCTGTAACAATTCAGTAAAAAATTCAATCTAGGTTACAAAAATTCAATCCAACAATTTCAAATTTCAGTCCAACTTCAGCATACATTCAATCCAGAATGCAGTAAGAATTCAGTGCAAAGTTCAGAAAAAATTGAGTACAAAATTCAGTCCAAACTTCTGTAACAATTCAGTCCAAAGTTCAGTCCAAGTTACAAAAATTCAGTCCAAGAAATTTCATATTTCAGTCCACAGTTCAGTAAAAATGCATTAAGAATTCAATGCAAAGTTCAGAAAAAAAATCAGTACAAAAATTAGTAAAAAATTCAGTCCAAGTTACAAAAATTCAGTCTAGTCCAAAGTTCAACATACATTAAGTCCATAATGCACTATCTCAAAAAATCAGTAAAAATTTAGTCCAAAGTTCAACATACATTTAGTCCAAAATGCAGTAAGAATTTAGTGCAAAGTTCAAAAAAATTCACTACAAAATTCAGTAAAAAAATCAATCCAAAATTCTGTAACAATCAGTCCAAGGAATTTCATATTTCAGTCTAAGGAATTTTGTCCAAGTTACAAAAATTCAGTCCAAGGAACTTCATATTTCAGAACAAATTCAGTACAAAATTCAGTCTCAAATTCTGTCCAAATTCCAAAAATTCAATCCACGAATCCACAAAAAAATCTAGAACTACTTCACACAGCATCCAGAATTCCAAATACAATTACCTTGCGGCGGTAGCGGTGGCAAGGGGAAATGCAAAATGATGTCAAATTCAGTCGGGCCAAATTCCTACACATAAAATGGCAAAAGTTTAATCCCGTAGTCGAGGGAGAAGCCGAAAATTTGCAAAAAGAAGGAAATACACAAAAAAAAATCCAAGGGAATACTAAACAAAAATAACCAAAAATCCAATGGGTTCGGGTTCAGTCGATCCAAATTGTAGAATATATGCTTCAAAATGCTCCTACAACAACTCGATTCACTTACTCGGTTCGGTCAAAGTAGGGTTCAGTCGACCGGAAATGAAGCTAGGGTTTGGTTTAGGGTTTGAGGTTTTCGGAATGGGGGTTGCTAAAGTTGGGGAAGAAAATGGGGGTTCGGTCATGGAGGCGATAAAAGAACGACGGAGATGGAAGAAATTTTGCGCGAGCGGAGATGCAGGAAAAATTGTGAGCAACGAAGAGAATGAGGAAATTTTGGCTGGATTTTTCTTGTTTCTGTAATTGTGAATATGTTCTTATTCACTTATTGAAAACGCTGCGTTTTGTTGTTTAGGGTTGAGTCTGCGCCTTCAATTGTTGACTGGGCGATCCACGTGTACACTGGCTGGTCGCCACATCATCATTTAAACGGACCTTCAGACGGCACACAGATGGAGGCCATTATTGTTACCCCTTTTAAAGGTCAGGGACCGTGCTGTTACAATTGAAAGGTCGGGACAAAATGGTTACAACAGTCTAAGTTCGGGCCATTTTAATATATTAGGCCTTTTTTTGATTTGGAGAAAGTCCTCCTTGCGAAGGCGAAACTCCCCCACCTGTACTATAGGCTCCTTAGTCAGGCGGGTTGTAAATCGAGGGATGTGCACGAATTGGCAGAGGCTTGAGGGAGAGAGCCAACAGACCAAACCCCATGACAGACTCCCACAATATTTTAGCGAAAAATCTGCCCCACGTGAGATTTGAACCTGCGTTGCCGGATGATTTCTCCCCATATCACCTCAGGCTTACCAACTCGCCTATGCCCCTGGGGGCAATATATTAGGCATTCTTCTTATTACTGCATGTGGTTAAACGCATACAATCTCTAACAATTGATGACATTATTGGTTTTTTTTTATTGTGTTGATATATGTCATGGGTAATGCATATTAATGTCCAATAGCAAATTTTCATTTAAGAATCATACAATTTATGCAGTCCTCATGAGTTGTATGTTTTGGTACTTGTGTTTGATCATATGATATTCACTAAATTTAGGTATTTGTTATTCAAACTGTAGTACTCCTAGTATAGAACTATATAGGGAAAATTGGTAGGTACTATATTGCCAATATACTTCATTAAACGGTGTGATAGACTAGAAATATAAGCCATATCATTCTGTTCTAGTGACTAGGAAGAGAAGTTAGAATGCAAAAGACAATTACCACTCTAAATGCATAATCCCATAGGTAAATCATACAATTAAAGAGAAATAAAGACAACTCTAACCACCCCTTAGGGATTAGTCCCATGTTTTTGGTTCTAAATTTTAGATTTAATTGAAAATTTAAATTTTCCCTTGTTCTTCTATTGTTAATTTTACTTAATTTCTTTTAATTTAGTAAAATTGTAGTTCTTTAGCTATATAAATTGCCTTTTAAATTTTTGGTAAAAAATAAACTCCTCGAAGTAACAAAATTGTCAAGGGATCAACCCTACTTCCACAATACAATGAAAAGAATATACTTGCACTTGGTTGTGTAGATTTAAACTTTATTACTTGATTAATTGAGGTATTCATGTTGCATTTTATATCTTAATATGCAACGCATCAATAAATCAACACAACAAGGATAAATATCAACAACCCACTATCAAATTTTAGAGACTACAAGAGTGTAGCCACACATTACTATGAAAAGAAATACCAAATTGGTGAAATGAAACATAAGATTCAAAGTTTAGAATATAAGAACCTCCCTTTTTATAAGAGGAATCATAGCTCATATTTAATCTCCAACCCAAACTCTAATTTCTTCTAAAAATGGAGTCTTTTCCCTCAAAAAATACAAGAACCCTAGGCTAAAATTGATTCTATACAAAGAATTAGGACTATTGTGGTGGCTTGATTTTCCAAATTAAAGGGCTCCCCTAATAGCTTGAAAGAATTAGGTTTTTAAGAGTTAGACTTATGGGGTCATAACAAGAGACCCAAATTAGTAAAAGAGTATTTAAGAAAGTCAGAAAGGTCAAAATTCACAAAAAAAAAAAAGCATTGGCTTTGGGTGGGGTTGTGCAAATAGTGTGAGGTGTCATACTGCCTATGCGATTGGGCACTGGTTGCTTTCTTTTGCCTTTGTCCTAGTTTAGCACACTGGTGCTCCTTCTGGGTGATATTTTAAGGGCTTTCTAGATGGAATTAACTTTGATTCATTGTAGTTCAATAACTTAGCTTTCCAATGCCTTTAGAATCATTGAAATTGGATACATGTAGCTCTAGCTATATCCATTCTCCTAAAATGTATTGATCATTAGCTGGTTGAGTTGCGTCACTACTTCTACCTCAGTTTTAAACCTAAATGCTGGATGATTTGAAATAAATTAAAAAACACCAACATTAAAGTGCATCTAATGAGCTTTGTAAAGTATCCAAAATCTCCTCATTTGGTCATGTAAGAGAAGATACACCCTATTAAAGTCTAGCATTTTGTTACCCATTTGCCCATTCAAACACTATCTCCCTCTAAGTTGCATCATTGATGGAATTTTATCAACATTGGTCTTTTCCATGACTTTTTTATGTTCACTGAATGCTTTTATCTACAAAATACATGAAAACACAAGTTTGGTGCATATTTAACTCAATAAACAATGTAAAACTCCTTGTTTTAGAGTTCATTTAAGGAGTGCTTTTGGACTCTTATCACTACCATTTTCCAAAATTGATGTCTATTTATTGCTATTACCTTGACACCAAATAAGAGTTTGATCTTGTAATACCTAGACCAATTTTACACCAATAATTATTTGTATTTATTTTTAAAATAATAATAATGATACTTTAATTAAAATTCTCTAAGATAAAGATTTTTGAAAGCAGTAAAATAAATACTTGTCCTATCTAATAGTAACTACGTTATTTGCTATTTTAAACAATTAAAAAAATTAATTAAAATAGTCAATATTATGCAGAAACCTAAAGAAAATAGAATGAGAAAGAAAAGCGGAAGAAAATTTTTGGGTTATTGGCAGTGAAAGCTACAAGAATCAATCCAAAATAACAACAACATGAAAAGGTAAGATTACATCACATATTCTTTGAAAATAGTCAGGATTTGATGTGTTATGAGGTTTTATCAATAGATGAGGGAACTTTGGGAATCAAGATTGTGATGTAATTTGTGTATTGAGTTTACTCTCTAGGCAAGGGGAATGAGGATCTATTTAGGTTATCAAATTGGGTGTTTAGTACTATTCAAGGGTGAGTAAGTTTTGTATTTTACTATATTTTTCAAATGTTTTCTAAATTGTTTTAAAATCCTGATGTGTTATCAACAACTGAAAATGATTTTATTATTTTATGATTTTGGAAATAATTTTATATCATCTTGAATAATTTTGATGTGTTACTATTGTTTTGTAATTTTTCCAAAAATTATGTTTGAAATCCTAGTTTGTTATTAATAACCTGGAATGGCTAGATCTATTTTTTTGGTATATAAAAAAGTGTATAATGAGGCTTATGAATATTGATTGAATGTAAGCTCATGAATGCTTGATGCATAGATTAGGTTTCAAAATACATCTAAATAATATAAAAGGAACTAATTAAGGCTTAAAATAAGTGATTAAGGATATACAAAATATATATTAGTTTGAAAGCCACAAATAGATCAAATATACCCTAAATCACCTCTCTAATGTTTATTTTCATGTTTAAGGAAATGAATAAATATGAATCCCATAATGAAAAGTATAAAAATACCTCCTAACCAAAAAATATAAATCGGAGACACCCCCAACTCTTTACCTCACACAAATAAGATACAAACTTTTGTCCACTTAAAAGAGAGAAAAAAACATCGAGAGTAAGGGAAGATCAGTCAAAAGAGCACAATGTGATCTTAGAAGGGAGTTCAAGATAATTTATAAACATGTATAGTAAAATGTTTCTTGCCTTCAAAGAAATTCCTAAACCCTTGTACTTAATATGCTTTTAAGTTTCTTAAAGTTGGAAACCCTACGTAGCAACATCCAAAATTCATGAAATTTTTTTTTTTAAAGTAGGATATCATATGCATATAAACATGTTAAAATTTACTCCCCCCATCCTAGAAAAAGAGTCTAGTTTTAAAAATTTTGTTTGTCCCAAAAAAAAGAGCCCATTTTTTATGTGAAATTCTTGTATTACCTTACTAACAATTACAATCTATAACCTAAAATTTAAAAAGAAACGATATAAATGTAAAAATATAATTTAATGGTAAATTAAATGTGTTGTACCTTATAATTTAAAAAACTTGTATCAAATCAGAAGTGGACTCTTGTTTTTGGGACAAGGTAGTATTATTTTTTGGATGAGTGGTTTGGGATTTAAAAGTCTTTAAATTTTCTATTCTAGAGTAACTCAAGTTTTTTTCTTACATAAATTATATTAAATTTTCTACTTGTGTGAAAAATCTTAAAAAATTTACTAATGAATTATGTTTCTAAAAACCACAAGATGTCCAATTTTCTTAAATATTTTGGCCAAAATAGTAAGTTTATTTAAGTAAGTCCTCGAGCAACAACTCCAAAAGCTGTTTACAAATTTTTAATATGATGCGAGTGTGCTTACGTTGCAATAAGTAATACAGTGAAAAACAAGCTATCGGATCCTCAAGGAACTAATTATTGAATTTCATTATTGAAAAACTATGAAGCTATTCTATAACAAGAAAATGAAAATTGAGTATCTAATTAAATACTCATGAAGATTCTTTCAAATAAAAAAAAGTAAACAATTGAAGATATCAAATTTTGCTAAAAAAACTAGGACTATAAATATCCCTCTTCCCATTATTTTATTTAACTATTCAAATTACATTTTGGCCAACTAATTAACTTAAGTTGCCAATCAAGAATCCTAATTTACTTACTAGTGTCTTCCAATTGTCTATTAAAAATATTTTCAGTTTTTATATTCCTATGAATAAGCATTAATAGGTCCATTAAACTCAAGTTCCTATACAAACCATATATGTCATGTAGGTATATTCCTATCCTACATGGTGTTAGGACCTCTACTTACTCATCATATGTTATCTATTCCCAAGATTAAATTCTAACTTGGTTTTCGAGTTTCATGAAAATTTTTTAATCAATTTATTTGATGGTTGGTCAATCAAAAGCTTTAAACATAGAATAGATAAGTAATTCAAAAATAATATTAATAATCCTCTTCTGCCTTATACCCATTACTATCTTCTTCATTAAAATTTTGAAATTCTGGCTTAGTCAATCCTCAAATGATAGCCATAGATGCGGTTTAGTCTTTGACTAGAAGGTAGCTCTCTCCTCATTATCACTTCTATGCTAAAGTTTTGGAGACCCCAAAGGGTCAAGGCATAATCAAAAATTTGGAATCAATACAAAGAAGAATATATGCTTTTTTTTCTATTGAAGAAATTTATCATCTTTCTACCTTTAATTTTGCTTTTATAGGGAAATTTTCTAAAGGGAAACCTAGTATGGAATTACTACCAAAGAATTTATTACAATGGGATTCATGTGTTTCTTTCAACTTGGATTGATTGATCATTGGCATCTTCTTATATAGTTTGATATTGAACAGGACTATCATCATTATTAGTGAAGAGGGTTTTGGAGTTTCCAAGACTTTATGACACGTGTTTTTAAGTGAATTCCTTTTTTTTTCAATTGCTAAGGAGTCTTTAACTATTCCACTTTGGATATGATTGGAGCATATTATTTGTTGAGAAAATCTAAGGCTATCATCGCCAGTGGGCAAGGTTGTAAATGTAACAATTTTGTCTGTGTATATATGACATATCGATCGTTTAGGAAAAAAAAAAACTTAATAGGCATGCCATTAAAGTTTGACGCATCAACTACTCTTTTATCAAGACCTTCAATTGCTAGAGTTTGTCTTAAGGTTGATTTGCTACAATAGCTTCCCAAATGAATTTGGATTAAGATAAGGAAATGAGACTACTAGTAATTAGTTCATTATCTAGGTCTACTAGATTATTGTTCGTATGCCAAAAAATCAAACATAACCAAATTAACAGCAATAAAGGGAAGTTTTTTTTTTTTTTTTTTGAATAGGAATCAAGAGATAAAAAAGGCTTAGAAGGTGATGGACAAAGCAAGGAAAACCTCTCAATTGCAAATGAAATTGAAACCTGTAGAGGTTTCCAATCCCAACAGTCATGGATTGCAAGAAATGAAAAGCTTCAAGATGTTCCTTCCAGATTGGCAATAAAATATTCAACACTATAACTTCTTCAACACAACTGGTGATGAAATAAATTCTACCACTGGCATCATAGTAGTTTCTAGTTTGCTTTTGAAAAATTCCTTTATTCAAATCATTGTTGGGTGGCCTCTATGGACAACAAGGTTTTGTGTGGTAGTAGTAGCAAACTTTTTTGGAAACTACAACATTCTACTAAATAGCATGTTAGAGAAAGCAACACTGGAATCTCATTCAATTAGAATAGAAAAACCACGACAGAATGTTCTTGTAGAGTAAAAAGTTGGTTTTTCTTGGCAAAACTTTGGAGAAAGGAAAACTACTTCTTGGTTGAAATTTGGAGGAACAGTAGCCTCTTACTGGTGATAATTTGGAGGACTGGCAATCTCTACTTTTGAATAGCAAGGTTAAGGATGGCTTATGTTATCACGAGGAACCTAGCCTATTAACCTTTGGCATCTACTTATTTGGATTCTAAAAACACCTCAATGCCTATATAATCCATAATGGACTTGACTGATAAATTGAATATCTTTTGTCAGATGCTTAATATAAGAGATGGAGTTTTAGTTTTCTCAAATAGCCAATGATAATTCAAAAATAAGCTCAAAAGTTAATGCCATTAACTCCTCATTTTTTGTATGTGATGTCTAGTTCTTTAATTTGGAATAGTGAGGTATGAAGATTAACCATGAAGAGGATTAAGAAATTAATTGATCTTCATTAGGTATCTCTTTCTATTCATAAACAATCAATGGTCTCACTTGATTGGACTAATTTTTTTGTGCTTTATTTGGTTTCAATTTATTAACTATCTCTCCAAGTAATAGAAGTTGGGTCTCTTGGAAGTTTGGACTTTTGACAATTATTATTTCATAAGAAAAAATGAAATCATTTAGAAATAATGCATGAGTCTTTTTGCTCATTATGTAGATGAACTTTTGTATATCCCAATTGTACCTTGGCTAGCTTTGTGAAATGATAGGTATTGGATGAAGGATGATGCAAACAATTTTCTTTAGATGGTTGGAAGAGATTTTAATGTTATCACATCTTTATCCAAACAAACTCCGCCTATGCAAACTCTGCTTATGCATGTTTGCATATCCTGTCCCAAGCCAAGATAAAGTAAGGAAAGTGGCGTCAGGCGTTGCTAGCCAACTACAAAAAATAGCTATTTTTTATGAGATGAACCCAAAGGATATTTCGTTATAACGTACCCTTCTTAGCAACGCATTGCATCGGCACCCAGATGTAGCGAAAAATGAGCCAGGGTCCTTGCACCAAGTTAGATAGGTGCAAGGGGTAAGGAAGCTAGCCTGGGGCTATCATTCCCGAAGTGATGTGCCACATTGGTGCCCGAGTGTGGTGAAAAATGAGCAAGGGTTTTATGGGCGAGTGTAAGGGGAAAATAAGGACTAGGGGGTAAGAATTCGACTGGAGAATTAGAACATAGGAATTTTAACAGGTAAGTTGAAAGAGTTAGCAGATACTTTAGGTCGAAGGAAAATCAATATTGTTGCCTACAAGAGACTAAATGGGTTGGAGAAAAGGCTAAGAAAGTTGAAGGTACTGGATTTAAGTTGTGGTACACAGGCACAAAAAAGAGTGTGAATGGAGTTGGGATTATGATAGATAAATGTTACAGAAATAAAGTGGTAGATGTTAAAAGGTCGGGAGATAGAATTATTTTGGTTAAGCTAGTAGTGGGAGAGTTGATTTTGAATATCCTTAGTATGTATGCCCCTCAAGTTGGATTGCGAGTTACAAATGAGGATAAATTTTGGGAAAACCCAGAGGAGATTCTAAGGGGGGGAAATGAGAGAGGAGAAGATATTTATAGGAGGAGATTTAAATGGACATGTTGGGCAACATAGTAAAGGTTTTGATAGAGTCCATGGAGGTTTGGTTACGAGACTAGAAATGAGGTGGGTGATAATATTTTGAATGTGGCTCTAGCCTATGACTTAATAGTGACAAATACCTACTTTAGCAAAAGAAAGTCACATCAAATCACTTTTCGCAGTGGCCAAAATTATAGCCAAATTGACTTTTTTCTTGTTAGAAGGGAGGATAAGATCTCATATGTAGATTGCAGTGTCTATCCCGGAGAATGCTTAACTACACAAGATAAGTTGGTGGTCTTAGAGGTCTTAGAGGTTCAGTTTAACAAAGTACGCAAAATGCAAAAAGTTGTTAAGAACCCAAAAATAAGATGGTGAAAACTAAAAGAGGAAAAGCAAATAGCTTTGAAGGAAAGATTACTGCATGAAGGATCATGGCTATTGGAGGGTGATGTAAATGTGATGTGGAATGAAATGGTTGATTGCATTCAAAGAATGGCAAGAAGAACCTTAGGGGAAAGTAAAGGGAACGGACAACAAACAAAGGAAACTTGGTGGTGGAATGAAGAGGTACAAAAGGCAATTAAACATAAGAAAGAGTATTCTAGGCATTTATATAAATGTCATAGTATTAAGAATTTACAGAAGTTTAGACTAGCGAGAACAAATGCTAAGAAAGCTGTGCAAGAGGTTAAAGGCAAGGTTTTTTCAGAGCTATACAAACAACTGGGGAGCAAGAAAGGAGAAAAATGTATCTATAGGCTTGCAAAGATAAGGGACAAGAAAAGTAAAGACTTGACGCAGGTTAGATGCATAAAAGATGAAAACAAAAAACTTTTAGTAAGAGAAGTAGACATTGAGAAAAGGTGGATGAGCTATTTTAACAAACTATTTAATGATGGAAGTGATGGAAGTGGGATAGAGTTGGAGGATGTTTATGATGACTCAAATAGAAAGTTTGTGCGTAGAATTATAGAACATGAAGTTAAGGAGGCATTCAAGAGGATGAAGATGAGTAAAGCATTGGAGCTAGATGGGATCCCTAGTGAAGTGTGGAGATGCTTAGGGATGTAGTAATACGTCGGTTGACTAACCTTTTTAACAAGATTTTCCAAACAAATAAGATGCCTGAGGGATGGAGGGAAAGTATGCTTGTGCCTATCTATAAGAATAAGAGTGATATCCAGAATTGTGCCAACTATTGAGGCATTAAGCCTATGAACCATACAATGAAACTGTGGGAGAGAATTATTGAGCATCGTTTGAGAATAGAGACTAAGGTCTCCGTAAATCAATTTGGATTTTTGCAAGGAATATCTACCATGGAGGCTATTTTCTTGATACGACAGTTGATGGAGAAATATCGAGAAAAGAATAAGGATCTACATATGGTATTTGTTGATCTTGAGAAGGCATATCAATAGGGTCCCTAGAAAGATTCTATGGTGAGTACTTGAGAAGAAAAAAGTCCTCTCAAAGTATGTAGAGGTTATCAAGGATATGTATGATGGTGTTACTACGTTCGTGAAGACTTGTAATGGAAGATCAGGCTATTTTCCAATCACAGTAGGCTTACACCAAGGATCTGCTCTGAGTCCTTACCTTTTTGCCCTAGTTATGGATGAGTTGACAAAGGATATCCAAGATGAGGTGCCATGGTGTATGTTATTTGTAGATGATATTGTGCTTATTGATGAGACCAATATGAGGGTAGAAGCTAAATTAGAAATATAGAGAAGTATGTTAAAGTCAAAAGGATTGCCGTTAAGTCGAAATGAGACTGAATACATGAAGTGTGAATTCGACAGGGCAAGACATGAGGACAAAGATTCTATGAGTATGCTCGGATAGGAGGTACCCAAGAAAGATGTTTTTAGATATTTGGGATCAATACTTCAAAAAATGGGAGAGATTGATGAAGATGAAAACCATAGAATCAGAGCAGGTTGGATGAAATGCCGAAGTGCAACAGTTGTGTGACCGCAAAATTCCTATTAGTTTAAAAGGGAAATTTTATAAAACAGTTATAAGACCGGCGATGTTATATAGAGCCGAATGTTGGCTAGCGAAGAGACAACATGAGCATAAGTTGGGAATAGCAGAAATGAGGATGTTATGGTGGATGTGTAATAAGATAATGATGGATAAGATAAGAAACGAAGATATTCGACGAAGAATTGGAGTAGCACCAGTGGTAGAAAATATGAGAAAATATAGGTTGAGATGGTTTGGGCATATTCTTCGGTGACCTATAGATGCGCCGATAAGAACAAAAGTTTGTTATAAAGAGCATGACGGGAAGAAAGGGAGAAGTCGGCCAAAATTTATGTGGGAAAAAGTAGTAAAACAAGATTTAGTGGAGTGGGAAATAAATTGGTGGATGATTGGTAGTAGAACAGATGGAGAAAAACTATTAGTGCGGAGGAAAAGTAAAACTCTAATGGTCTCGACTACCTTTTATAGTTTTATCATTTTTATTTATTTATTTATCTATTTATCTATTTAGTTATCTATTTATTTTATTATATTTTCTTTATTTTATAGATTTATGTTCTTGGTTTCATCGACCACCAACCCCAACTAGTTTGGGATAAAGGTGATGATGATGATGATGATGACATCTTTATCCAAATACTTAGGCTTGGTTCATTAGGACTTGTAGGAAATTCATAATTTCAATGGCTTGATTGATTTGTATAGATTGTGATAACTTCCTTCAATAGATAGTGAACTCACATAGATAGGAATTAGCAATGATACTCAAGGATGGAAAAATTTAGATCAACTGTCTTTTAGCCAAGCTTGGCTAAAATACTTCTTGAATGGCATTCTTCAACATTTAAGTAGGGTTTCTCTTATTACAATTCTCTCTTATATCAATTGGCTTATCCTTCTTTTCAAGACAATGCCTTACTAGTTCCAAATAATGTGGACATAGTGAAGTTGTTTTATGCAAACTGTTAAGCAAAATTGGCAATTCAAGGTTTTGGACTCGATGCATAGTTGTGTTGGATGATCTTTCTATTACAAAGCTTTTTTGGTTCCAAATAATGACATAACAAAATTTGTTTATGCAAACTATTAAGCAATATTGGCAACTACCAATTGAAGATTTTAGATATTGGATTATGCCCTAAGGACCAATCATGTGATAATCGTTTAGGTATATATTGTATCATAACGCTTTTATTTTATGACAATTTGTTATTATTATGTTTTATTCCATATCTGCATATTATGAGTAAATATAATAATGTCCCTAGAATTTAATTATTCTATAATTATCTGGGGTCAAGTATTATCATTAATGGGACAATGATAATGCATTAACACTAGTATGTGTAGTAATTGATGAAATATGTTATAATATGAGAGATATCAAGTCAACACATATGTACATGTTAGAGAACTATGTACTGGATCGACTCACCATGAGAAATGTTACATGAGTTATTATATGAAATGTCATAAGCATGTCTCATAGTGATTATGGTGTAAGTGATTCTTAGACTTGAGATCATCAGAAATCTCAACATGATGAGTTGTATGTTTTGATACTACTAAACGTTACCGGTAAAAGGTGAACTATAAAAATAGTAATTGGATATATAATAAATCATGTAGTGAGATGTTGAGTGAGCGAAATCTTTACGCCCCTTGATTGAGTAAGAAAATAAAATACATGGTCATGCTTAAATGAGTCGATATGTGATATTGAGCTCATTTGCTTAGATATGTCTACTCGGGTATCAAGAAACGCAAAGATTGAACTATGCGAATGTGACACGCTCCACGGCTTGTGTTCAATCAAGATATCTAGGGCAAAAGGATTGAATTACATGGTAACATCTATCACAAGAAAAGTAATGTTAAATTACTAACATTCTTATAACTAAGGTAACATTGATGGGTTGCTAGACACCGCTCAATGCTTATGACATAAAATAGATTTTATGCCATTGCCAACGTTATAAGAACCTATTGGGTCGTACGCTTAGATCGTATCCAAAAAAAAAGTGTAAAATTCATGTGATGAATTTTTGGTTAATTTAAGAATCCTATTTCAGATAGGACATTAGAAGGTTTTCTGGTTTAAGGTGATATTTGGATTTGTGCTAAATCATTTTGATTTTGTGTTAAAAAATTCTAAAAAAAAAATTGGATTTATTAATTCTTGTAAAAACCGAAATTAGAAAGCCAAATAAGAATGGGATTCTTCTTTTAGCAGCCACTGAAATTTAGAAAGTTCCAAAATAGATTAGAACTTGTAGTTCAAGTAAAATTCTTTAGAAAAAGTTTTGCCCTAATATATTTCTATATATTTGGAATTATAATTTCAACAGCCATACAACTCTAACGTGAGTAGAAAAATTATGTTCTTCTTGCTGCATCAAAAATCAAAAATCAGTTTTTCTTGGAGAAGAAAAATTCTGCAGCAAAAAGAAAACCCCAAAATCGATCTTTGTTGTCTTGTTCAGAAAATCCTTTTTGGCTCTTTCTTGTGAAGAAACAGCAGCCATCTTTTCAAGAACACAAGAAGCACTTCAGCTAATCTTTACAAAAAAAAAAAATAGCAGCTACTTCCTTGTCAAAGAAATGAGAAAACCAAAGCTTGAGAAGCTTGAATCCTGAAAACCCGAAAATAGAAATTCTGTTGCTATCACTCACGAATTTTCGCTGCTTCTTGCTTTGGTTAATTATGTGAAAATTAACTTGAGACTTGGAGACGATCGTGTAGATACTATAGAGGCAAAGCTGTGCTGGTTTGCTAATAGTTCGACGATCAACAATCTTTGCAAAAAAATTCTACCGCTATCAATAAGGTAAAATTTCTCACTACCAGTTTGATTTCACTTCATAAGAATCCTTAGATGAAACCAAAGGTTTTAAATTTCACCTGCGTGCTGTATTTTGTTTCCTACGTTAGAATGTATGCATAACTCAAAAGTTGAAATGCCTTGAGCTCTACTTGTAGGATTGGAATAAGGACTTTTTTAGAGGAAATAGTCTAGAGCTAAGTGGTTGTGAGAGGCTAACTTTAATACAAAAATTTTCCACGCTTTGGTTAATGAAAAAGTGCTCTCAGGTGGCCATTACATGCATCAAGGATTCAATTGGTAACTGGCTACATAAGGAGAAGAAAATTACGGACCATGCCGTAAACTTTTTTTAAGGTCTTTTGTTAAAAGAAAGAAAATCTTTACATGCTTCATCTATGAAAAGTTTTCTACAAAACGTCCATCACCTTGTTTCTTATTAAGACAATTTGGAAATATTGAAACCAATATTATTGGATGAGGTGAAGGGTGCTATTTTTAGTCTGGATCCTAATAGTGCTACGCTCATTGATGGTTTTCTAGTTTTTTTCATCAAACATTGTTTGGATATTATTTCAAGAGACGTCTTCATCGTGGTCCAATAGTTCTTTATTGGCATTTTAAATCCTAAAATTTTGGCTAGTACTCTCATTGCATTAATCCCTAAATATAATTTTATAACAATTTTTGTGAACTAAGTTTATGTAGATTTATGAATAAAGTTGTCAGGGTGTTATGTTCTAGACTAAAGTTGTTGTTGGGGAAGTGAATTTCGAAAGAGCAAGCTATTTTTCTTTTAGGTAGGGATATTGCAAATAACATATTGTTGGCATGGGAATTCGGTATAATCGATAGATAAGAAGGCTCAAGGGCATAATGTCATGTTGAAACTAGACATGATAAAGACTTTTGATAGGGTCTCTTGGAATATTTTTGCAATTGGTTTTGTTTAAATTTTATTTTCTTGCCTATTTAATGACCGCGATTCTGAACAATTTAAGGGCTTGTGGTTTCTTGGTTTTAATCAATGGATAGCTTTACGGTTTCTTTTAGACATCAAGAGGGTTAAAGCAAGGTGATTTGCTCTCACACCTTATTTATTTCATTTGATTTTAAAAGCATTAAGTAGAGGCCTTAAGTTATTGGTTACATGAAGAAGATTTTTGAATATACATAGCCAGTACGATCTCTATTAATAACTCATCTAAATTTTATGGATGATGTTATTATTTTCACTAGAGAAGCAAAGCATTAACTCAATGAGTTATTCAATTTTTTTTGAGCTTTATGAGGTTGGTTTAGACCAAAAGATCGATAAAGCCAATTGTAAAAAGGTAGCAAGAAATTAAAGTAATCTCATCATCTTCTTAACAAAATAGAATGTAAGTTTCATGATAGAAGAATCAGCTGCTGTGTACAAGTGGGCACTTGATATTAACAATATATATGTTCTCATCCATTCCTTCACATGTTTCACAACCATAGATCCACTAAAAGCAATTCTTTCATGAATAGAAGGGAACATGGCCTTTTCTCTTTGGAAGATATAGACACTATATCTAGATGACATTGGTTTTCATGAAATAGGTTGAATTACCTAATAGAGGAGAATGAATTAGGTTTGGGTAGCTTTGAGGACATTCTGAAGGCCAATGCCTATGAGTTGTAATGGAAATATATGAATTTAAGTGTATAGTGGGTAAAGATTTTGGTTTCTAAATATAGATCAAGTAGAGTATCAAATGCTACTAAGAAAGACAACCTCAAAAATTCCATCATTCCAAATTATTAAGAAAGAAAACTCAATTAAAGAATCCTCTTGACTTCAGCCTTCAAATATTCATCATTCTATTGATAAATTCTTCTTCTTCTATAGGTTTACTTGAAAGAAGAGCTAATACAAAGGCTAGAATAACCCCAAACCTAACTTAACACTATGTATAGAAGTACTATAAGTCCCATATGAAAAACAATCAAAATCCAAAAAGAATTCAAAATTGATAGGGGCTTACTGTGGTGCATCTTGATTGGCCTAAAATGCATTCATTTTTTTCATTTTCTTTAATTTTACTTTTTTGCAACCCACACTATGGCATGGGTAAAAGCATGCTATAGCATGATTTGCTTGCCCCAATGCCTTTTTCACATTTTTTTTTTTAATTATCTCACTGCTTTTGTTCTTCCATTGTTCGTTTCTCTCACTTGTTTCATGTTGCCTCTCTTTTATTCAGTTGCCATTCTTTTCAATTTAAACTTCAATTTCTTCAATTTTTTCACTTATAAAAATAAATTTAAAAACAGATAAAGTTATCCCAGATTAATTCAAAATGCAAACAAATCTTAAATAAAAATATTACAAGTGGAACGAAATTACTAAAGAACTTGCATTTGGATAGAAGTATTTGTTTGAATTAAGTGGAATTGATGGCATACAAAACACACAGAATGAATTATAGGTACCATATAAGTATATCATAAGTATTTCTTAAGTAATGTGGGCTTAAAAGTTGAATTTTTTTGAGTTTTACTATGTAAGTTAAGTGGTTTTTGAGATATCAATGCACGAATCATTTTATTAATAGTTGGAAGATTTTAGAATGGAAATAATTATTTTTCAAACTGTTATGGAGACTCAATGTTGTCTTCTTTGCCATTTGTCATTCTTATTTATTTGAGTCTAAGTCATAAGAGTGAATTATTTGCTCAAGAATAAGCAAAGGTCTAAGTGAGTGGATGAGTATAAATTCTTTTTTAGTGTTTCCTATGTACATTAAGTAGTTTTTGAGGTTGCTATGTATGAATCATTTTATATGTAGTTAGAAGATTTTAGAATGGAAAATAACTATTTTTCGAACGACTTTGAGGTTCAATGCTGTCTTCTTTGCCATTCGTCATGATTATTTGTTTTAAGTCTAAGTCATAATGGTAAATTATTTACTCCAAAATAAGCAAAGATTTAAATGAGTTGATGAGTGTCAATTTGACATCTAATTATTTCAAAATTTAGCCTATTTTGAGTGTTTGAATTGGTTATTTTAGAAGAATTGATGTTTGTTTACTTCTTTTTTTTTTTTTTTTACTAGGGCACAAATGGTGAAAAGTCTCAAGATAAGAGTAGTAATAAAGATCCTATGGAGTAGATAGGAAAAGGGACCAAAGCAAGTCCAAAAGTTAAGAAAAAATAGCAAAATAGGGTGAAGCTACAACTTGACAAGAAGCAGGTTGTGCCTTGAGTAGTAGATAGCAAATGAGAAATGATGGGCGAGTCATGATGTGGTATGATTTAACTCATGCACAATGTGAACTTTGGATCTAAAATAGAGCCTTGACTTGAGCCATCACAAAACAAGGTTCAAGCCACTGTGTGAACCTCATTCGGGAGAAAAAAATATGTTTTGCTTTCTTTGACTGAGGCTTTGATTTTGACTTACTATAGATAATTGCTAGGACTTACGAGTAACTATTTGGGCTTTGCACCAAATAATTAACTAGGGAATCAGAGAGAGAAGGGTAGAAAGGAAGAGTCTCTAAAAGGATAAGAAAGCTCCATTTTGCCACAACTTAGTGAGCAAGGAATGCAGGAGGAGGTTAATCCAATAGTTTTTGCACCTTGGAGAAATGAAATTGGAAAATGAAATAAGGGCTAGAGTAGATTTACAGTTAGAAAGTGGTTGTAAGGTTGAGTGAATGAAGAAGCAGTAGTAGTGGTGCATAAATTGTGGATGTGCCAAGAGTTCGGAAAATGAGTTTGTTCAAATTTGTTGATAATTGCATTGTAATATAATCAATATGTTTTTTTATTAATTTAACCCATAAGTTTTTGAAAATTCTATTAAGTGTATTACCATTATCATAATTTCTTTTAGTACTTTATAGCTGTTCATCTCATAATATGAAAAAAGATTATGGAGTGATTTTCCAAAAAAAAAAATAGAAAGAAACAAAAATAATAATAATTTAAATAATGAAGTTATTAAATTTGATTAAAATAATTTATTGAAACTCTAATGCCTTTGTTATATTTGACAAATCTCGAGACTAGCATATTCCTTCCATTTCAAAAAAAGGATTCTACAGTTTTTTAAAATATATCTTGTTATTAGTTATAAAGTACAATATATTTGGTGTGCTAGGAAACCAGTAGGCAAAAGGTCAATGTGGACTCTTTCATAGGGCAAAAGGAGTATTTATTTTTGCAAGGTTGATTTCTTTTTTATCTTTTTATTTTTATTTTGTCAATTGTTTTTAACAATAGTTATGTCAAACTATAGAGTTTATTTGATAATTAAAACAAAACACAAGGGACTTTAATGCAATTAACAACAACTTTTTTGTGTTAATTATGTTTTGCTACCTCATATTGTGAGATAACTAACACTTTGCTAACCCATGTTTCATTTATACGCATTTTGCCCTTATCATTTATATATGAAATAATTTATTTAACACTAAAAATACCACTACTTATATTTTTCCTTTAAATATTCTTTTTCTATATTTGCTTAATTTAAACTATTTTAAAATATGATTTGACCATTATTTGTGTCTAACTTTATGGAAAATATGCTAACTAAGGAATTATTTAAAAAATCTACAATACTCATATATCTATTTTCATGAGTCACAATTTTTTGTTTTTTGAAAAAAAAAAGATGTAATTGGTGAAAAAATAGTTGATCAGTATTTTTAATGATTTATATCTTATTCCAAATTTTAGGAGGAAATATTTGAGCTAATATATTATAACAAAGATTACATATAATTTTTTTGAAAATATCTCAAATAAAAATTTTTAAAATATCTTCAAATTGGTGGGTTATGGTTTTTATATGCATTTAATTGGAAAAATGTGAGAGGCTATTACCTAAAAAATTAAAAAACTTAAATAAAAATTTAAATAAGCTATTCCCTATTTAATTAAGAAAAATTAAGAATTAGATCAACTATATTATGGTAATAGCCCTTTTCTTTAAAATAAAGGTTATAACCCATTTATTTGTAACTTTTTTTTCCTAAATGTTGTTTTAGATATTTCTAATTGTATTAAATCTTCCTCCAAAAAATAAATTATAGACCACACAAAAATGTAATTTTTGAAAATTTTAATATATTTATTAGAGAACAAATGATGCAACGCATACCATGGTAGTCACCATTTTTAGTTCATTATTTTTGTGAGTGGACAAGAGATGATCAAACTACAAAGATATCAAGTTACGAGTTTGGATTTGGGTTCAAAAATGTGTTCAAAGATTAATCATGGTGCATGTTCAAGTTCAACTTTATCTTATGGGCTTGATTTACTTTAATTAAATCCTTAATTATAGTATAACTACTTATGGGCCAATGACAAATGCCAGAGTTAGAAGACTTAAGGAGGCTCTTAATGGGCTCACTCAAAAAGCTCAAATTAAAAGAGTTCAAAATTAGTGATTACAAGCCCAACTTGATTAATATTTTAAATGTAATTATCAATGGACCTTGTACTTAAACCCTTAAATTATTAAAAAAACAAATATTTAGAAAATTTTGGTCCAATGGCCTAAACTAGAATTCTTAAACCCTATGGTTGAAATTAGGTTTTAACCCTAGTTGACATGTGTTTGTTTTATTTTATCGTAGTCTAATTAGAGTACTTTATGGACAAAACTTTAGGAGGAGTTTTCCTAAAAGATTTTCAAGTTGTATTGAAGCAAAACATTTTAATTTTATTTTATTTTAGGATTAGGTTCATGGTTGGATTTTTATAAAACATTTAGTTCAACAAATTATAAGATATGTTTAACTACAAATTAGGAGTTCATTCTTCCAAATATTGGACCAACCCTTGCCCTGTAAAAGGATGGTCGGCCACCATAAATAGGATTTTTTACAAATAAAATTCGTTTTGTAAGCTATTCTAAATTTTAAGTTCTTTTGAGAACTTTTCAATGCATTAAGGTCGTCCTTGTGCTATTCTTGTGACTTATCAAGTTAAGACTTGTTCCCTTAACTTATGGTGTTGTTTCAACACATATCGATACCAAGGTTTCAATCCCATTTTCGAGTTGAGGTCAGGGTTTTTCCTACATTGGAACATAGTTCAATTGTTTGGCGGGTTGTTCTTAGAGCCATTCATTCAAGTTGTGGGTTTTTACAATGAGTTTGTCAAAGGCTCAAATCAATTTTGTAGTAGAGCAATTTGGGTAACCGTTTAGAATTATTCATATCTTTTATTGTTTTATTGTTATTCTTGTGTTTGTCTTGATCTTGTTCTTGTCGTTTCTTGTTCTCCCAACCTGTGATCCCTCTTCATACATTCCATCTTTTGTTCTTGTTTTTGTTGGTAATGTAGTTTGTAACGTGAAAAAGTGACAAAGTTTGAAGAGTTGTAACCAAATTTGGTATCCTATCATTCAGAGTGATGTCTAACCATTTGTAACTATTGTACAACGGTTCCTAGAAGTCTTTTGCATATAAAATATGACTGTAAACCAAACTAATATACAGAATATATACTTTCTATAGAAACTATAAAAACTTGTTATTTTGTAGAGTTTCTATTGAATTTCTTGTATCCTAGAGTTATATTGCCAATAGTTTTCTATTAGTAAGCATAGAGAGGGCAATAAACACCTTAAGGAAAATGAAATCACACTTGAAATTCATCACTTTCCTTCCCACTCTCTATTAAAGTTCTTATTACTTCAAATCTTGTATTTTCCTTACCTTCTCTATTTTTTTTCTTTCCCAACTGTTATCAACAATCTTAAGGTGTTTATTATGGAGACCATGAAGTAGACAGCCATAAAAGTGATGAACCAAGACTTTGTGAAGTTGGATAGGCTTGATGGAACTGAAACCAACATCAACTGGTGGAAAAACAAACTCATGTTCTTCCTCACCGCCTTGAAGATTGCTTATGTGCTCAATCTAGATTTGCCCGAAATTCCATCACCAAAGGAGGATGATTCTAATGAAATCAAGGCAAAGAGGGAGAAACGAATTGAAGATGAATTGCTTTGTACGGGGCACATATTGAATTCTTTGTTAGATAGCCTTTACAACCTCTTCACAGCCGTCAAATCCCAAGAGAGATTTGGAACACTTTGGAGAGGTAGTATGCTACTCAAAAGCAAGGCACAGATAAGTTCCTTATTAAGAAGTATTTTGAGTTCAAATTTCTTGATAATACTTCTTTGATGGATCAAATACATAATTTGCAAGTTATATTATCAAAACTTAAAGATTTAGAGGTTGAAATTTCTGAATCTTTCCAAGTTGGTGCAATAATTACTAAACTTCCTTTGTCTTGGAATGATTATTAAAAAAAACTATTGCATACATATGAAGTTTTTGACTATTAATAATGTCTTAAAATATCTTAGGAATGAAGAGGATGCTAGAATGCTACAAAAGAAAGAAATTGAACAAGATACTAAAGTGAATATTGTTGAAGAAAAACATCCCAAAAATTCTAAGAGGAAAAAGACTAAAAATGGTGATGCTAACGACAAGAAAAAGAATAGGAAATGTTATAATTGTGGCAAAAAAGACCACTATAAATTTGAGTGCAGGGTTGCTAAAAGGCAAAAGACCAATGGTGTTCCCAATGCTAATCATGTTGACGAGGGCTCCAAAATCATAGCCATGGTGTCGGTTGGGATGATCACGGAATTTCATATGGCTACACCTTGTTCTTCTAAAGATTGGTGGTACAATTCAGGGGTAGCCATGCATGTTTGTAATGATAGAACACAATTCAAGTCCTATGAAGTGCTTGAGGGACATGAAGTGGTAATGGCCAATGGACAAAAAGCCGAAGTGCTTGGGAGAGGAAATATTGAGTTACATTTCACTTCTGGCAAGAAGGTGGTTCTCACCAATGTGCTTCATGTTTCAGATGTGGTAAAAAATCTTGCATCGGCAGATATTATCAACAAGAAAGGATTAAAAGCTGTTCTTGAAAGTAACAATGTTATCTTGTCGAAAAATGGTGTCTTTGTAAGAAAGGAATATTCATGCAATGGCATGTTTAAGTTGAGCATTAATAAAGTTGAGAATTCTATTTATTTGGTTGACTCTTCTTATACTTTATGGCATGGTAGATTAAGACATGTGAATTATAAAGTATTGCAATACATGTCTAAATATGGATTAATCTCAAATCTTGGTGATGTAAATAAAAAAATGTGAAATTTGCACACAATTGAAAATGACTATTACCTTTTCCTAAAGTAAGAAGAAGCACAAGTTGTAGTAAACCAAATACAGCACACAGCAGAATTTAAAATTTTTTATTTCCTCCAATGATCCATACGAAGTGAGATCAAATCAGAGTTTAGAGTTTTTACCTTGCTATTGATAAAACCGGCAGAGTTATTTTTGTGAATACCGTTACTTATCAAATTACCAGCAAAACCAATGCAGCTCTGCTTATGTGGTATCCACACGATCATTCCCATCCTCCAGAAATTTTCACAAAATTATCTAGAAAAAAGGAGCAACAAAAATTCGTGAGTGCTAGCTTGGAATTTTTTCTATCGGTTTTCAGGAATCTTGTTTTAAGAACTTTCAATTTTTCCTTTTTGTTTTTCAAACAAAAGTAGCGATTGTTTTTCTTCTAAACCCAACCAAATGGTTTCTTACTACTCAAGAAGAAGGGACAGTTTTTGTCTTTTAGGTTGGCTGCAGGCCAAAATTCTAATCCCATAATATATGTAGATGTTGGTAGTATTATTAGGGTAAAACTTCTTCTAAAAGTTTTAATTGAACTACTAAATTCTAATCTATTTGGAATTGGCTACCAAAACAAGAATCCCATTCATATTTGGCTTTCTTATCTTTCAAATTTTACTCAATTAATAAATCCAAAACTGTTTTGGATTTATTAATACGAAAATTAAACATATTTAGTCTTGAATTCGAATACCATCTTAAACTGGAAACCTTATAGAGTCCTACTCTCATTAGGATTCTTAAAATTAACTAAAATTCATCATATAAATTTTACACACCCTTTGGATACGATCTTAGTGTGAGACCCAATAGGTTCTCACAATGTTGGCAATGACGTAAAATATATTTTATATAAGCATTGAGTGATGTCTAACAACACATCAAGGCTACCTAAGTTATAAGAATATTACTAATTCGACATTACTTAATGTGTGATAAATGTTACCATGTACTTCAATCCTTTTACCCTAGATATCTTAATTGAACACAAGCCTTGGAACGTGTCACACTCACATAGTTCAATAATTACATTTTTTGATTCTCGAATAAACTTATCTAAACAAATAAGCTCAATATCACATATCGACTCATTTGAACAGGACCATATATTTTATAGTCTCACTCAATCAAGAGGCCCAAAGATATCACTCTCATTATATAGGAGGGGCAAATCCTATCTTGATTACTCAACATTCCAATACATAATTTATTGCATATCCAATTGCTACTTTTATAGTTCACCCTATTATGGGTAACGTTTCGTAGTATCAAAACATACAACTCCTCATGTTAGGGTCTATGATGACCTCAAGTCTAAGGATCACATACATCATTATCACTATAAGACAATTTTATGACACTTTATATAATAATTCACGTAGCATTTTTCATGGCGGATTGATCCAATACATAATTCTTTAATATGTACCCATGCATTGACTTGATGTCTCATATTATGACACATTTCATCAGTCACTACACATACTAGTCTTGATGCATTGTCGTTGTCCCATTAATGATAATACTTGATTAGGGATAATTTTAGAATAATTAAATTCTTGGGACAGTATTATATTTATTCATAAAATGCAAATATAGAATTAAACATAATAATAATAAAGTGCCATAAATTAAAAGCGTTATGATACAATATATGCCTAAACCATCATCACATGATTGGTCATTAGGGTATAATCTAACAAACTCTCACTTGAACTAAAACCAAATAGTCATATCTCTAATACTTAATGATCTAGTGTGACGATCATGTCTCCATTGCGTCTGAGGCTTTGTCAGCAAGTCAGCAATGTTATCATTAATTGGTATTTTGCATATCTTTATATCCCCTCTCTTAATGATCTCTTGGATGAGATGGAAACACTGAAGTATATGTTTGGATTGTTGGTAATATATGGGTTCTCTAGCCTGTACAATAGCTCCATTATTGTCACAATAGAACTCAATTGGGTCAACAATGCTAGGTACAACCCCAAGTTCGATTATGAACTTTTGATCCAAACGACCTCTTTTGCTGTGCCGGAAGCAGCAATATACTCAGCCTCTATCATAGAATTAGTTACTGTTGCCTGCTTAGAACTTTTCTAGCTAACAGTACCACCATTTAGGTAAAACACATAACCTGAGTGCAATTGATAATCATCCTTGTTGTTTTGGAAGCTTGTGTCAATGTAACCAGTTACATTGAGCTTTTTCTCACCTCCATCTAACAAGAATGTATCCTTAGTCCTTCTCAAATTCCTAAGGATAATTTTTTACAATAATCCAGTGACGCTCACCAATATCTACTTGATATCTGCTTGTCATACTCAAAGCATACAAGACATCGAGACGAGTACATAACTTAGCATACATGAAGATCCAATAGCTGATGAGTATAAAATCTTACTCATGCGTAATCTTTCTTCTTGTGTCGAAGGACAATGTTCCTTTGAGAGATTAATTCCATGTCCTATAACAAGAACCCTTTCTTAGATTCTTGTATGCTAAACCATTTTAACACTTTATCTATA
This sequence comes from Gynochthodes officinalis, assembly GCA_020080225.1. Lineage (NCBI taxonomy): Eukaryota > Viridiplantae > Streptophyta > Magnoliopsida > Gentianales > Rubiaceae > Gynochthodes > Gynochthodes officinalis. The sequence goes on from CM034620.1 coordinate 8,464,675, forward strand.
TATGTACTTTGACTTAGGCCAATCAATTTCCTTAATCTATCTCAATAGATCTTGACACCTAATAAATAGGTGGCTTCACCTAAGTTTTTCATTAAAAAGCAACTTTCTAACCAAGTATTTACAAATTGTAAAGAATGAATGTCATTCCCAATAAGTAGTATGTCGTCTACATACAATACCAGAAAGACAACAATAATCCCACTAACCTTCTTGTAGACACAAGATTCATCTTCATTTTTTATGAAACTAAACTATTTGATTGCATCATCTAATTGTAGATTCCAACTTCAAGAAGCTTTCTTCAACCCATAAATGGATCGTTTTAGCTTCTTAATAGGTCATAAGCTTATCTCAATTCATTTGGCAAGACGTCACCATTTTGAGTCATCAAAAATCCATATCTCTGCAGCTCACGATAAATTCTAGTGGACCTACGTGGGGCTTGTGTCTCTTGAGCAGGGACTTGTTCTACAACCGTTTGTGGTGTTTGCTCAATTTCCATCTCATCAAGTTCAGCGCTATTTTGTGATTCTCGAATTTCTTCAAGTTATATTTTTATCCCACTAGATTTTCTAGAAATGAACTCCTTTTCTAGAAAAACACCAGTCCAAGCAACAAACACTTTGTTCTCATTGAGATTATAGAAATAACATCCTTTTGTTTCTTCAGGATACCCCACAAAATTACACTTATCAGATTTGGGTCCAAATTTGTCGGAGACTTGACATTTAACGTAAGTCTCACATCCCCATATCTTCATAAAAGACATATTAGGATGTTTCCCAATTCATATCTCATATGGTGTCTTTTGAACTGACTTAGATGGAACGCGATTTAGTGTGAAAGTGGCTGTTAGTAAAGCATGTCCCCAAAAAAATTTGGAATATCTACATGACTCATCATGGACCGAACCATGTTTAACAAAATTTGATTTCTCCTCTCGGATACACCATTCCATTATGGTGTTCTAGGAGGAGTGAGTTGTGAGACTATTCCACACTCCTTTAGGTAGTCATCAAATTCCTAGTTTAAGTTTCACTGCATCAATCAGATCGATGTGTTTTGGTACTCTTGCCAAGTTGGTTTTGTACTTCATTTTTGAACTTTTCAAATGATTCAAACTTGTGTCTCATAAGATACACAATCGTATCTATTGTAGACATTAGTAAATCTGATGAAGTATTGAAAACTACCTCTAACCTGTATATTTAATAGTCCACATACATCAATATGTATTAGTTCTAATAAATCGCTTGCCCTTTCATTATGTTTTGTGAAAGAGGTTTTAGTCATCTTACCTAATAAACATTAGTTACATGTCTCATATAATTTAAAGTCGAATGAGTCCAAAAGTCAATCTTTATGGAGTTTGGAAATGCGATTCTCATTTATATGGCCCAGACAATAATGATAGAGATAAGTTGGATTAAAATTGTCTAATTTAATCTTTTTGGCATTTACATTATAAATAGGCATGTCAAGATTTAGAACATAAAACCCTTGAACTAGTTTTGTACTACTATAAAATATTTCATTTAAATAAAATGTGCAACCATTGTCCTTTATTATAAATGAATATCCAATCTTATCTAAACAAGAAATGGAAATAATATTCTTAGTAATAGAAGGCACGTAATAACAATTATCTAGTTCTAAAACAAGCCCTGAGGGAAAATTCAAAACATAAGTCCCTAAACTAATGCAACAATCCTTACTCCATTTTCCACTTGTAGGTCAACTTCGCCTTTAGCTAAAATCCTACTTCTTTTCAGTTCGTGTACATTTACACAAATGTGTAAACCACATCCCGTATCTAATACCCATGACGAAAAAGTAGATAAATTAACTTCTATAACATGAATACCTAAAGTGGAAGTTTCATTTTCCTTCCTCTTCTTCTTAAGATCCTCCAAGTAAACTTTATAGTTTCTCTTCCAATGTCCAGTCTCATCGTCATGGAAGTAGTTCCCTTCCTTAATTACCTTTCCTTTAGGTTCCCGAGCTAAGAATTTCTCTAGGACATACAACTTTTTCTCTTACTTGAGGACTATCATCAAATTCCTGTACCAATCCAAGAAGTTTGTCCCATTCAACTTGTCCTTCTCAAAGACATATCGCAGTGATAGTATTAGCATTGGTGTTTGATGCCATGGTTATCTACAACAGAAATATGCAAAATAAGTATCATGAATGTTTACATTTAATATGAACTTTTATTAAATGTTACTCCCACTATTTTGTTCAAATTAATAACCCTCAATATTAATTTGGAAAGGTTAATCTAATATCTATCTAATGGTCCAAGATCTATATTTGACCTAATTTTGAGTTAACTTTGGCTAATCACCCAAAACTCTGCTATTTAGGTAGACAACACTCGTCAATTGTATCTTATACAACTCTTGGACAGTTGGGTCAACAACTCTTGTTCTAGCTTTATTTAATAAGTCAAGGCCCAACTCTTTGCCTCTAGGTCTCAATCCTATTAAATCTACCTAGTTAAGTCAAACCCAATTATTAGCAGTCAGATATTACATTTATCCTTTCACGTCTCACCAAGATGAATCATGGCACCTTGGTTTGGCAAACCTACATATGATCAATCAAAACCTTGACAAGTGCTAGGCATTGGAAAGCATCTTAGACTTAATATTTGCATTTGAGGGATTTGATATTTAAATCTCACCATTTTATTCACATTAGTTAAGTTAATTATTAGTTCAATTAATCATTGTGATTTACTAACTAATTATTACTTTCATGATCTTATCATGAAATTAACCAATGGCAATACACAACATGCATCTCATACATGAACAAGAAAAAAAAATCATGACATAGTTATAGCCTAAACTATAAGTTCTCTCAAGCCAATAAGAGAACTATAAGGTCAACCTAAGGGTATTGGCATATTCTCCAAGTGCCTCTTTGGTTCTTCTTGTATAGTCAACAACTCCTTGCCTCCATGATTCCTAGCCTAATCCTATTTCAAATCTAACTATTACAAGCTTTGAGAAACCTAGAGTTACATTCGAGGGAAGTTAGATGAGAAAAGAATGTACAACCATAAATAGAGCAAGGCATGACTCGAATGTCATATTTAGTTAAAACCAATAAAAAACATATCCAATCACATTGGGCTATGGGCTATAACTATGCACCATGCTCAAATATCACAAAATGAGCATATCACGAATAATTGTCATTCATATTTAACATTTAAATTTATTAATCTAAATAATTTATGACAATTAATATTAAATCAAATTTTACAATTTAGAATAATTTGCTAAGCATGGAAGGTTTGGATCAAGTTACAATTTTTGGCCAAACCATGATCATTAGGAATTTGTAAATAATATATCTTATATATTTTTTTTGGCCAAAACATGATATATCATATATAATGTTTTTCAGCCAAACATTTAAAAAAAATTTTAACTTGTGTAAATTTCTGAAATTTATTTTGGTTTCAACATTAAAATTTCCAGGAAAAAAAATATTTCATAAATATATTTCAACCTTCAATGTGAATTAACACATACATGTTTTGGCCCTAACATAGAAAATTAAAATTAAAAACCGAAAGTGGCCAAGATTTGTAAAGCCCAAAGGTATGCAAAACCAGTAAATCCAAAACTTTCCAAATTGGAACAATTATATATCATATATATTTTTTGGTCTTAAGATTACATATATATCACATATTACTTTTGGCCTCAATAAATAAAAAAATTGAGACCGAACTGGCCAAAATTATAGAAAATCCAAAGCTTGCAAAGTTCAGGAAAACCGAAGCTTTCACAAAACAGAAAACCGAAACTTGGTTAAATTTTCTGGATGAAACCTGAAGCCAACCTTATATATCAAATATATAATCTATCCTCAATATGATTCAACACATATTATTTTCAGCTTTAATAAAAATTATTCAAACCGAACCAAGCCAAAAATAAAGAAAAATCGAACCTTGGCTCTTGTATATATATATATATATATATATATATATATATATATATATATATATATATATATATATATCTTATATTATTCGAATTCAGCAATAACACATTAAAGCAAAACCCTAAATTGATTTAATAAACGTAAACATATCATATATGTTTAATTCTAAATTTAGATTTAATGAACATATTCATAAGATCCAAATTTCAGCATGCTTGTTCATAAGCAATTTAAGAAAAGAAACATACTTTCACATAAAACCGATCTGAATTTTCATAAGTGCCTCTAATACCACTATAGGAAACCAAATATAGCACGCAGTGGAATTTAAAATTTTTGGTTCCCTTCAAGGATCCATACGAAGTGAGATCAAATTAGAGTTTAGAGTTTTTACCTTATTGGTATCCGCAGAACTAGTAGAGTTCTTTTTGTGAAGACAGTTGCTTATCAAATTACTAGCAAAACCAATGCAGCTCTACCTCTATGGTATCCACACGATCATTCTAATCCTCTAGAAATTGTCAAAAAATTATCTAGAAAAATTAGCAACAAAAATTCATGAGTGCTAGCTTGGAATTTTTGCTATCAATTTTCAGAAATCTTGTTTCAAGAACTTTCAGCTTTTCCTTTTTGTTTCTCAAACAAAAGTAGCAGCTGTTTTCCTTCTAAACCCAACCCAATGGTGTCTTTCTTCTCAAGAAAAAGGGACATTGTTTTTTCTTTTAGGTTGGCTGCAGGCCGAAATTCTAATCCCACAATATATATAGATGTTGATAGTATTATTAGAGTAAAACTTCTTCTAAGAGTTTTACTTGAACTACTAAATTCTAATCTATTTGGGATTGACTGCCAAAACAAGAATCTCATTCATATTTGGCTTTCTAATTTTCAGATTTTACTCAATTAATAAATCCAAAACTGTTTCGGATTTATTAATATAAAAACTAAACATATTTAGTCTTATATTCGAATACCGTCTTAAACCGAAAACCTTATAGAGTCCTACTCTCATTAGGATTCTTAAAATTAACTAAAATTCATCACAAGAATTTTACACTCCTCTGGATACGATCTTAGTGTGTGACCCAATAGGTTCTCATAGCATTAGCAATGACATAAAATCTATTTTATGCTGTAAGCATTGAACGGTGTCTAGCAATACATCAAGGCTACCCAAGTAATAAGAATATTAGTAATTGGACGTTACTTAATGTGTGATTAATGCTATCATGTAATTCAATCATTTTGCCCTAGATATCTTGATTGAATACGAGCCATAAAACGTGTCACGCTCGCATAGTTTAATCTTTGCGTTTCTTGATTCCCGAGTAGACTCCATCTAAACAAATGAGCCCGATATCACATATCGACTCATTTGAGTACAGCAATGCATTTTATGATATCATTCAATTAAGGGGCCCAAATATATCACTCCCATTATATAGAATTGGCAAATCCTATTTTGATCACTCAACATCCCACTACATAATTTATTGCATATCCATTGCTAATTTTATAGTTCATCCTATTATGGGTAATGGATAGTAGTATCAAAACATGTAACTCCTCATGTTGAGATCTCTGATGACTTCAAATCTAAAGATCATATACATTATTATCACTATGAGACATGCTTATGACACTTTATATAATAATCCACGTAGCATTTTTCATGGCGGGTCGATCCGGTACATAGTTCTATAACATGGACCCATATGTTGACTTGATGTCTCATATCATGACACATTTCATCAGTCACTACACATACTAGTTTTAATGCATTAATAGTAGTATCAAAACATGTAATTCCTCATGTTAGGATCTCTGATGACTTCAAATCTAAAGATCATATACATTATTATCACTATGAGACATGCTTATGACACTTTATATAATAATCCACGTAGCATTTTTTATGGCGGGTCGATCCGGTACATAGTTCTGTAACATGGACCCATATATTGACTTGATGTCTCATATCATGACACGTTTCATCAGTCACTACACATACTAGTCTTAATGCATTATCATTGTCCCATTAATGATAATACTTGACTAGGAATAATTTTAGAATAATTAAATTCTTGGGACATTATTATATTTATTCATAAAACGCAGATATAGAATTAAACATAATAATAACAAATTGTCATAAATTAAAAGTGTTATGATACAATATATGCCTAAACCATCATCACATAATTGGTCCTCAGGGCATAATCCTACACAAATTTACTTGATCTTGTTCATTCCGATGTGTGTGAATTAAATGGTTTTCTTACGAGAGGTGGAAATAAACATTTTATTACTTTTATTGATGATTACTCTAAGTATGTGCATGTATATCTAATGAAAGAAAAATATGAAGCTTTTGGTTTGTTTAAAGCTTATAAATCTCTAGTAGAAAATCAATTGAATAAGAAAATCAAAATTTTAAGAAGTGATAGTACTTCTCTAACGAATTCTCAAAATTTTGTGAAAAAAATGGTATAGCGCATCAAACTAGAGCACCCCTATAGTTCCCAACAAAATGGTTTCGCAAAAAGAAAAAATAGAACTCCTCAAGATATGGTAAATGCCATAATTGTAAGTTCAAGTTTGGCAAAAAATTTGTGGGGTGAGGCACTATGGCTACATGTCATCTTCACAATTGAATTCCTTTTTTAAGGACTAAAATGTCCCCATATGAGTTATGGAAAGGAAGAAAATCAAACTTAAGTTATTAAAAGTTTGGGAGTGCATTGCCTATTATAGAGTCCCGAACTTTAAAAGAACCAAGTTAGGATCGAATGCACATAAAAGTGTGTTTGTGGGCTATGCTGAAAATTCTAAAGCCTATAGATTTCTTGATTTTGATTCCAATGTGATTGTAGAATCAAGAAACGTTGAGTTCTTTAAGGATAATTCCTTGGTGACTCAATGGCACAAAATGGTCTAGTAAGTGGGCCCAATAATTTCCAAAGTGCTGGTTCCTCAAATGTTCCAAAAAGGAAGGAATTTGACTCTCCTAATGAAGTTCTTAGTGAACCAAAGGGAAGTCAAAGGCTAAGGAAAGAAAAACAATTACCTTCTGTTGGGATTTTAAGAGTTGTTCAAACTACTTGCCAAGCTTTCAATCCGCTGTGACATATTGTGGGGGCCGATGACAAAAGTTAGGTCCAAACGACTTCAATAAACCATTAAATGGTTAATCCAAGACATTCAAACCCGTCAAACATGTGGCCAAGACTTGCAAATCATTAATTTACTGCAAGTCCAATTTGAAGAACTCTAGTCTTACCTTGGCTGAATTATAGTGTGATGATAAGCCAAGTTATTTAATTAATTTTTTAAACTTTATTTTAATTCTTGAAGGGGCCGAATTTAGGTAATCAAAAGGCCACCTTGCTATAGTTTTATTTATTTTGGCCAAAATTTAGTCCTTATTTTAGTAGCCAAATTTGTAAGCTTGAAGGAAGCCTTAAAGGGCCAAACTCCAAGTCCAATTGGCATTAGAGTTTTTGTTCCTTTTTATTTTAAAGCTTTCCTTTAATTAATTAAAGGACTTGGCTGACTTTTTAATAATTAGAGAAGGATTAGAATTTTAGTTGTTATCTTTCAGGACATCTTTGTACTCTATTTAAAGAGGGCATTGGTTATGAGTAATAGAGAACACGTGAATTTTGAGAATTTTGACATTACATCCTTGAGAGTTTGAGGGAATCAATCTCTTCGTTCTTGCAAAAAATAACGAGCTTATCAAACTTGAATAGTTTATGGTGTTTTTGAGTTTTATCAATCTAGTAGAACCCTAGGTTGTGAAGATGCTTCATCCATCGGTCTCAATTCTGTCGGTTCTAGCAATTTCACAAGTTAAATCTTGGGTCCTGTTTCGCTTGTTGCATATTGCCGACTCTCTATAGCCGTGAAGTCCGTATCACTTCCGACTTTGTTTCTTTACAAGCCATTGTCTTCTCAGTTGAAAGCAATAGGGACTTCTTGCTAAATAAAATTCCCATTTTATTTAGTGTTGAAGAAGATCCTAAGAACTTTAGTGAAGCAATGAAGTCTAGGGACATGGCTTTTTGGAAGGAAGCGATAAATGACAAAATGAACTCAATATTAGCAAAGAATACTTGGGTTCTAATAGACTTACCTCATGGCTCTAAACCAATTGGTTATAAGTGGGTATTTAAAAAAAAATAATACGCCGTTGATGGGACCATTTTAACTTACAAAGCTAGATTGGTAGCTAAAGGTTTTAGACAAAAAGAAGGAATCGATTACTTTGACACCTATGCACCGGTAGCTCGTATCACCTCAATTAGAGTATTGTTGGCACTTGCATCCATATATAAGCTATTTGTGCATCAAATGGATGTGAAAAATAGCTTTTCTCAATGGTGATCTTGATGAAGAGGCGTATATGGAGCAACTCGAGGGTTTGTGTTGCCCGAAAAGGAACACAAGGTGTGCAAGCTAGTTAAATCATTGTATGGCCTAAAACAAGCCCCAAAACAATGGCATGTAAAGTTTGTTTCTGCCTTACTCTCACACAGTTTTAGATACACTAATGCAAATGAGTGCATTTATTCTAAATTTAGTGAAGAGTATGGGGTAATCATTTGTCACTATGTGGATAACATGCTGATTGTTAGTACTAACTATAGAGGCATACTTGAAACTAAAAAGTATCTTTCTTCTCAATTCAAGATGAAAGATCTTGGTGAAGTAGGTAGTATCTTAGGCATTAAAGTTAAGAAGCATAGTGGGGGTTATGTCTTGTCTCAATCACATTATGTTGATAAAATCCTAAAGAAGTATCAACATTTGAATGTGAAAAAGGTTAGTACTCCCTTCGATCCTAACTTCAAGTTATGTGAAAATGTTGGAAAACCAATTGCTCAGCTGGAATATGCTAGTGTAATTGGGAGTTTATGTATGCAATGAGTTGTACAAGGTTGGATATATCATATGCGGTGTGTAGGCTAGCTAGGTACACTAAAAATTTGAGACAAGATCATTGGAAGGCTATAACTAGAGTCCTTGGTTACTTTAAACGAACTAAGAATTTGGGACTCTTTTACAATAGTTTCCCTAGTGTGCTTAAAGGCTTCTCGGATGCTAGTTGGGTTACTAGCATAAGTGATCAAGTGCCTACAAATGGTTGGATCTTTTTGCTTGGTAGTGGAGCCGTTTCTTGGGCCTCAAAGAAATAAACTGTAATATCTCACTCCTCCATGAAAGCCAAGTTTATAACTCTTTTTTCGACTTGCAAGAAGGCAGAGTGGCTAAGGGATTTATTACTTGATATATCTCTATAGCCTAGACCTATGTCGGCAATTGCTTTGTATTGTGATAGTAAAACTATTATTTCTAAAGCATTGAATAAAGTTTACAGTGGAAAATCTAGACATGTAAGCCTAAGACACGCTTACATTAGGCAAATGTTGAGTGATGGCGTTGTCACGGTTGTATTCATAAGAACATACAACAACTTGGCAGATTTATTAACAAAGGCTCTAGCAAGAGACTTGGTGAATTTGACAACATTCAGAATGGGATTAAAATCATTCAACTAGAATCACTAACAATGAGAACCCAACCTTCTTCTAGTACTACCCCTAGATTGCTAGGTTTAAAGGGTAAAAACAAATTGCTAATAAGTGATTGTGAGAACTACAATATTATTGTGTATACCATTCCAAAGTGTAGTGCCAAAAGTAACTCTTAAGTGAGTAGTTTGAGATATTCTCTTAATGAACAAATTCTAAGTGATTTGGTGTTGAAGTCTTGAATTTTAGTTTACCTATATGATCATAGGAAGTAGTGCCGCTTCCAACATGAGTTTAGGATGATCTCTTATATATGATCATGAACTAAGATGAGCACATGGCCAGTAAAAGTGTTAAATCGTTATGTGAAAGTATTGTTAATTGATTAGTTCATGTGTGTATTATTTCTATCCTAATTTTTAAGTCTAGGTTTAAGCAATCTAGCCACCTATGACTTAATTAGGACTTGTGATATGACTACACTAATGACAAGTTTAAAACTTATATTACTTGTCTTTATGCACGATAATCATCTGTGTTAATTTGGTTTTCATGTTACAAACTAAGTGGGGGAATGTTGGTAATGCAGTTGTAACATGAAAAAGTGACAAAGTTTGAAGAATTATAACCAAATTTGGTGTCCTGTCATTCAAAGTGATGTTTAAGCATTTGTAACTGTTGTACAATGGTTCCTAGAAGTCTTTTACATATAAAATATGATTGTAAACCAAACTAATATACAAAATATATACTTTCTATAGAAACTACAAAAATTTTCTATTTTGTAGAGTTTCTATTGAATTTCTTGTATCCTAGAGGTATATTGCCAGTAGTTTTTTGTTAGAAAGAATAGAGAGGGCAATAAACACCTTAAGGAAAGTAAAATCACACATGAAATTTATCACTTTCCTCCCCCACTCTCTATTAAAGTTTTTATTACTTCAAATCTTGTATTCTCCTTCCCTTCTTTTTTTTTTTTCTTTCCCAATTTTTATCAACAATTTTCTTCTTAATTGTTCTTAAATTATCAATGTTTGTTCAGTTCTTGTTCTTCGTTACTACACAAATTCTTGTTGGTTTTTTTTGTTCATATTTCCTGATTCTCAAGAAATGAATTCTCTGCCGTAAAAAAAATTCGCATTGTCTATCAGACTATTCATGACTGTTCATAAGTACTGTTCATGGGACTATTCATCAGTTACTATTCATAGTTACTGTTCACAATTACTGTTTAGAGTTTGGTGATGCATTTTCCAGTACTCTACTCGCTTTTCTTGTAAATATTTTTTGAAATTCTTTATGATTTGTAAATATTCTTTGATTATTCTTGAATTTATTGTTGATGGATCTTAAATTCTAAAGAAATTTGTTTGGACAACTACCATCCTTGATTAATTTTTACGCCAAAAATTTTGTTGCAATCCTTCTTCAACTCTAGTTTGTGCTTTAATTCAAATTGCAACGGCCACCCTACTTGTTTTTCTACCCTAATTTGTTGTAAATTGCAATCATATTCCAATTCTAAATTATTTCCCAAGTAAGTTGCATCTTGAACACCAACTCCAATTGTAAATAGATTGTGTATCCTTGTTGGAATTTATTTTTCAAATTGGATTGGATCTTGTCTTTTAATCCAAGTAATAATTGAATTTGTTCTTTCCTTTTACATGTGAGAACTTGGATTGATTTGTTTGATTTCCTAATTGGACTCAAACATCATACTTCAATTAGGATTTTGTTGTCCTAATCCAACTAGAATTAGAATCCTACTTCAAGTAGGATTTGTTGTTCTACTTCGACTAGGATTTGGCATCCTACTCTAACTAGGAATTCTACTTCAATTGGGAGTTCTTCTCCAACTAGGAATCCTACTTCAACTAGAAATCCTACCCCAAATAAGATTTGGAAGTTTTTTTTATGCTTGAAAAAATCTATCCCTGACTAAATCATTCTTGCTTTTTGCTCTTTGAATTTTTCCTTGTCCTTGTCCTTTTTTTTTTGTTGTTCTTTTTGAGGGTTTCAAGTGTTACATATTGATAACCTTAGTGTACTTTTGAAATTTCAATTAAGAATTTTGAATTGTGAATTGAGAGACAAAAGGCTTAAGAGATTTTCTCAAAAGAATAAAGGCCAAATAAAAGAGTGAAATACTTGAATTATGTATATTTTAGGTTTGAGTGGAAGAAAAAGGGTTTGTGAGTATATTTTTCCTATCTTTCTCCATCACTTAAAACAATCACAGTGAAAGCACCAAAAGAAACTTTAGATCAAAAGACTTTAAGAAAACATCTAACAAGATTGACCCTTATGATGGATACAATGAATGAAAGGTTTTTAGTCCTTGAATTTAGTTGCAAGAGAGGATCAAAAGAAGTTTTACAATTTCAATGAATATATCACAATTCTGTGTTTGAAGAGAATGAGGTTTATCGAGAAGAAGAATCAAAGTATCCCATAGCACCCAAAGGAGAAGGGGTGTTCCAAGTATTGACAAAAACCTTGGGATAATCAAATTGAAAATTCTACCCTTCTAAGGCAAAAGTGACCCATAACCTTTCCTTGAATGGGAAAAGAAGGTGGAGCTAGTCTTTGATGTCCACAAATACTCAAAGAAGAAAAAGTTCAAATGGTTTCGATCGAGTTTACAAATTATGCCATTGTGTGATGGCACCAGTTGGTTATTTCTAGAAGAAGAAACTAAGAAAGTCCAACCAACACTTGGGAGGAGATGAAAGCAGTCATACGTAACAATTTGTGCCACCTCATTACTACAAAGAGTTGTATAAGAGACTTAAAGGAATCAGTTAAGGGTTCAAAACCATTGATGAATACTATTGGAACGCCCCACTCCAATGGACTGGTCCAATAACTTTTGGGCTTTTGTTCTCACTAACCTAAACCAAGTCTATTAGGTAGGGTCTTATATATATTTCTTTCATTCATATACTTTTCGATGTGGGACTAAGGTATCACATTCTCCCCCCTTTAAGGCCTTTGCGTCCTCGCAAGACTCAACCTATTACTTTTTTTGGCCTAGTCTTCCCTGAAATAGGACTCTAGAAGTGGCTCCCGTGCGTAGCACTTTGTCCCACTTGTGAGTCAAGAGGTGGCCCCACACATAGCACTGAGCTTCCCGACTAGGTTGGCTCTGATATCAATTGTAACGTCACAATCAAATAGACTGACCCAATAACTTTTGGGCTTTTTTTTCTCACTAATCCAAAATATTTAAACCAAGTATTAGTAGTTTATTAGGTAAGGTCATATATACATTCCTTTTCTTTTTTAACTTTTCGATGTAGGATTGGGATATCACTTTCTTCCCTCAAGCCTTTTGCATCATTGCAAGACCCAGTCCATTACTTTCTTTGGCCTAGTCTCCCTTGGAATGAGACTATAGATGTGGCTCCCATGCGTAGCACTTTGTCCCACTTGTGGATTCAATAAGTGGCTCTCGCACGTAGCACTTAGCTCCCGGACCAAGTTAACTCTAATACTAATGGTAACGCCTCAATAAACAGATTGACCCAGTAACTTTTGGATTTTTTATCCTCACTAACTCAAAATGCTGAAGCCAAGTTATTAGTAGTAGACCCAAATCAAAGAATAGTGATGAACAAGCAAATAAGAAGTGTGAAACTGGAAAGCCAACTAACAATGTTGGCGACAAATATAAGGAGTGTGATTATTATCATCAAACTCATCTAGAAGAATGTTGTCTTAAAAGTGGTGCCTGTTTTTGGTGTATCAAGTTAGGTCATAAGGTTTAGGATTGTCCTGTAAAGAGTTAAGGGGGAGCAAAGACAAAGGAACCACGGAAGTTTTGAACTAATGCTCATGTATTTTCGCTTTCAAAGCAAGACATAAGACAAGATGCCAATATGCCAATATGCATTCAGGTAACATTTTATAATGATTAGTTTAAATAATCATAGAATGATATTATTGAGATTAAAACTTAAATATAGATAATAATGTGATTACTAGAAATGAAAAGTTTTGAGGGCAAAACTTAATTTAAAGGGGGTAGAATGCAATACCCAGACCAATTTTATATGAATAATTATTTGTATTTATCATTAATAACAATAATAATATATTAGTTAAAATTACCTACATAAGAATTTGAAAGTAGTAAGACAACTACTTGCCTTATCTATTAGAAAACTACTATGTTGTCTGAAATTTAAAGAAAAAAAAATGAAAACCCTAAAGAAAAAAGGAAGAAACTTCTTGGTTATTGAGGGTGAGAACTACAAGAATCAATCCAACGTGAAGAGGTAAGATTACATCACGGATTTGATATGTTATGAGATTTTGTCAATAGATTAGGAATCTACAGAATCGTGATGTAGTATTACTTTGATTAACTAGTATATTGGGTTCATTTTCTAGGCAAGAAAAACCAAGATGTATCTAAATACCTACGCTAGATTATCAAATTGGGTTAGAGTACTTTTTAGGGGTAAGTAAGTTTGGTATTTTTTATATTTTTCAAATGTTTATTAGATTATTTTAAAACCCTAATGTTTTAATTTATGATATTGGGAGTATTCCTAAAATATTTTGAATAATCTTGACTAGTTACTATTGTTTTGTAATTTTTCCAAAAATTATGTTTGAAATCCTATTTTGTTATTGCTACCATGGAATGAGCATATATATATTTTTGGTATATTTATAAAGTGTATGTTGTGATTTATGAATGTTTATGGATGTTTATGAATGTTAAACCTCATGAATGCCTAATGACTCATTGGTAAGAATATGTTCCATTTAATGTAATGGCCTCCCTATCAGGATAAATAGTTAGGATCCCAATGTACTAGCCCACCTAACGGGATAAACCGTTGAGACTGGATCCAGTTAAGCCAAATGTGACTTGGGTTATTTTTGAGCTTTATGAATGGATGAAAAAAATGGATGATTGTTACCTATATTTTTGCCACATGTTTTCCATAGATGTATATGAAATGCTTAAATTGAAATTCTAGTTTTCTTCCAAACGTTATTTTGATAAAATATTTTTGATCATGATTTCTAAATAACCACACTCATTCCTATAAGAGGATACTCATCTTGCTTATTGTGCGAAAGTTTGCTCATGTTATTTGGGTAATTACTTTTTCATATTAAGTAATGCATGGGATTGAACATGTGAACCTTTGATATCAAGTGTTGCTACAAAGATTATGAATAAAGAGAGAACTAAATCTAAGCTGAGATAGTTATGTTCTTTGAATTTTTGGATATTTATGTTTTAAAATATTTGGCATTGAGAAATTGTGATGTTTAGATTTGATTAATGTAAGACTTATAGGTTATGCCATTTTTATATTTGATGGATATGGAATTATTTTTAGATTTAGTTACATTAAATTAAGTTAGGCTGCATATTTTTGGGGTTACTACTTTAGAAATACGGCTGTATCATACCTCAGAATTGGGGCGTGACAACTACAAAGAGATGGAGATAGCTATAATTAGAGTTAACGTGAAAGAAGATCTTAAGGTGACCATAGCTAGATTCTTGGGAGGATTGAACCAAAAAAATGCCAGCATTATAGAGTTGCATCACTACTTTACTATTGAAGAGATAGTACACATGATTGAAAAAATTGAGAGGCAATTAAATTGCCAAGGTTCTTCCAGACAATATATATCTTACCCTTCATCAATTTGATGAGGTTCATGGTCCAAGAAGGTTGCAAAGATTGAATCTAAGAAAACCGCTACTTCCAGCACTCCCAACATAACAAAAACTAGTAACACTGCCCAAAAGTCTCAATCCTAAACCATCTCATGAGGTTATTTGTTTCAAATGCCTAGGTGAATGACATGTCACTTTTTAATGCCCTAATAAATGCATGACACTTCAAGAAGATGGTAAGTATAAGAGTGAAAATGATTAAGAGTCCGACTATAAGGGGATGCCCTCTTTAGAAGAAAAAAGTGATGAACAAGTTGAGCAGCAATTGAAAGTAAAACATTGGTGACAATGAGAGCACTTAGTGTATAAATAAAAGAGGATAATGATGAGCAAAGAACCAATATTTTCCATTCTCTCTACCACATCCAAAATAAAGTGTGCATGGTGATTATTGATAGTGATAGTTGTAACATCATGGCTAGCACTATGCTTTTAGAGAAATTGAATTTGCTCGTGATTAAACATCCACATCTTTATTGTTTGCAATGGTTGAATGATGTGAGGAAGTCCATAACAAAGCAAGTGCTAGTTCTATTCTCAATTTGTAAATACAAAGATGAGGTTATTTGTGATGTGGTACTAATGCAAACTAGACATCTACTTCTTGGGCTATCCCTAGGAGTCTAGTCAAAAAGCCGTTCATGATGGTTATACAAATAAGTACTCCTTCTTAATGAATGGTAAGAAGATAACTTTTTTACTTTTGTCATCTCAAAAAGTATAATGAACAAGTGAGAATGAATAATGAGAGTAAAAGAGGGCAAAGAGAGTTAGGAAGTACAAAAAAAACCAAAGAAAGTGAAAATAAAAGAGAGGTAATTGAGATAACAACTAAGGGTGTGCATGAGGTAAAACTCGAGAAAAAAAATAATGGTAGTGTAGAGAGTGAAAGAAAATCCAAAAGAAAAGTTATTATTAAGAGAAAACAAAAAAAAAATAATGAGTTGATAGGAATAGGCTTATCTACTAACCTTGTTTTGCTAAATTTGTCCTTTTTGCAGGTTTTTTGTTTGACTTTCTAAAGTTTTGAGAGTTTCACACCTTGACTTTGTGTTTAGAAAAAGACAATTTTATCATACTCCAATGTAAACTGAAAGCCTTTGATGTTTTGTGGTAAAAAGCTACAACATGGGTGGATCAAGAAGAACTAGATTGACATGACATCAATATACCTGACCAAACTATTCCTTCTACTCCTTAGAGTGGTAAAAAAATGTTGATTTCATCCCAAAAATGTTGTTAAAGATTCAAGGATAAATCTTTTAAAGTAAAAGGGAAATGATGCAAACCCTAGTCCATGACAGTTATCGTTTTTAGTTCATCATTTTTGTGATTGATCAAAGAATGATCAAACTACAAAAACACTGGCTTCTTTGGAGTGTGATGTATTTGAGAAAAGTTGTATTGGAATGTGTGAAATTTTTTGTAGGTATTTTTTTTAAAGAAAAAGTATTTTGAAATGAAAAATAAGAGGGAAATTATGTGAGAGGAATTTGAGTGGAAAAAATTGAATTTTAAATTTTGAAATAAAAATGTATTTGAATGTTTTATTTTTGTTTGAGAAAAGTTAACGTTTGTAAATAAGAATGCTTGTCCAAACAAAGACAAGTTTGGATTTGACCTCAAAAAGTATTCAAAGATCAATCATAGTGCATGTCTATGTCCAACTTTGTCTTATGGGTTTGATTAACTTCATAGAGTGTTACCACTCATGGGCATTAACAAGGGCTAGAGCTAGAGGCTCCTAATTGGCTCATTCAAAAAGTTCAAGTTAAAAAAGAGTTCAAGATTAGTAATTACAAATTCAATTTGATTAATATTTTAAATGTAATTACCAATGGCCTTGTACTTGAACCTTTAAATTATTAGGAGTCCAAATATTTATAAAAATTAGGTCTAATGGCCAAAATTAGGGTTTTTAAACCTTATGGCTGAAATTAGGTTTGAACCCTAATTTAGTTGTGTTTGTTTTATTTTATCCTAATCTAATTAGATTACCTTATGGCCAAAAATTAGGAGAAGTCTTCCATCAAGATTTACAAATTGTATTGAGGCCAAACATTTTAATTTAGTTTTATTTTAGGATTAGGTTCATGGTTGCGTTGTTATAGAACATTTAGTCCAACTATTATAGGATATTTTTATCTACAAATTAGAATTTTATTCTTGTAAAGATTGGACTAACCCTTACTTTATGAAAGGATATTAGGGTTGGCTACTATAAGTAGATATTTTGAGAATAAAATTTTCATTTTGTAAGGTATTCACAATTCTAAATTCTTTTGAAAACTTCTAAGTGCATTTAAGGTTGTCCTTATGCTACTTTGTGACTTATCAAGTTAAAACTTACTTCCTTAACTTGTGGTGTTATTTCGACATATATTAATACCAAAGTTTCAATCCATGTTATTAGGTTGGGCTCGAGATTTCCCCGCCTCGAAACATAGTTTAATTTTTCAACGAATTGTTTTTGGGACCATCTATTCAAGTTGTGAGTTTTTAAAATAAATTTTCTAAGAGTTCATATCAATAAAATTTTCACTTAGCTAGGCACAAGAATAGACAATTTATATTTTTAATAATTTAAATTAAACGAACATAAAAAAATATCGATTTAAAGTAAAAATTATAAGTAAAGGTATTTGTGCTATCAAATAAATTCTTTTCTTTTCTTTAATTAAATAATATTAATAAGGTGGCAACGTGTTTATAAATGAAGCATGAGGTAAATTACCCAAAGTATGGGTATCAAAGCGTAATTAAAATGTTAATTCAAAATAAAACAAAAATTTGTAATCAAAGCGTTTGTTTGGATTGTGTTTTATTTTATAAAAAGTTAATTTTTTTAAATAAAAAAATTATTCAAATATTTTTTCATTTTAAAATTTAAATTTATCTCTTAAATTCTTTTCCCATAGTTTAAAAAACTTTTCCTTTTATGTTACCTTTAAAATATTTTTTCTATTAAAAAAATTTCTATAAAATTTTGAGGAAACACCCAAAATCGTCCTCCACATTTTAGCAAATAATCTTTTTCATCCTTTACTTTTAAAACGGGAACAAATAGTCCTTCAAATTTCATAAATCGAAACTTTTGGCACTATTTGTGAAATAAACGGGAACTTTTAGTCCTTCAAATTTCATAAACGGGAACGTTTAGTTTTGAAATTTTCCTTCAAATTTTGGTCCGTGAAATTCGAATGACTATTTATTCCCATTTTAAAAGTGAATGATGAAAAAGATTATTCCCCTAAAATTTTCACATATTTCCAAAACAAAATTTCTCAAATAAGTCAAAAACCAAATTTTTTTTGGCCCTTGTCTTTTTCTCATTGTGACCAAATTTTTTACAAATTTGGGACAGCAGTGATTAGTCTTCTCTTCAAACTTCTGTGATTAGTAAGAATACTAAGAAAGATTGACAAAAGGAAATCTTCACTTCATCAATGGGGTCTTCTTCTGCCTCAGCTTCTCTTGACGCAGCATCTTCTCTCTCCTCGTGGGGCTACATAAGCCTTTTCTTTTTCCGCCCTGTGCTCGCCATATGCTTTTCCGTCTCGTTACTCGTCTTTGGTAATTGCACTAATCTTCACATATATATAGCAATATTCGTAATTACTGTAGTTTTTTTCCCCTTAAAACCTGGGATTGGGTAGTTTGATATATTGGGGTTTTTCCCATATTTATAGGTACCATTTTTTATCTATGATTTTCATATTTTTATGTTTCGTAGGATGGTTCTTGGCATGGAAGCTCGTGCTGGTTCATGTTCCTTTGGTTCAAGAAATCTTTGGGATGCGTAAAAAACCAGTTAAGCCCAAACCTGAGAATCGCCGGCGATTAACACAGTTTTACAAAAGCGTTGATGCCCGCAAATCTGCTTCTTAATTGTAAATTTCATTTATAACCTACTTTAAAATTCCTATAGATGTAGATTTAAAATTGTTTTACTCTATGTCGAAACATTTTGAATGAATGAAGAAACTTGATGAAGACTGAATAAAAGATTGTCTTTGTTAAGTGTTAAACAATGAATTTTAGGTAAAATCAGCACTTATGCAGTTAAAATTGGATAAGCTAGAGTTTATGCTCTTAAATTGGTAAGGGTTCATAATTCTGTTTGAAATAGTCTCAAAGTGTTCACCTTTGGTTCTGCGGGAAGAATATCTAAAATTTTAGAGTTTGGCTTTGATTTATATATTGGTGCAACATTTTTTCATGAGCTGGTTGGAGGAATTGAGAGGTCGGAGTAAGGACACAAAATGTAGTATATTTGCATAATCAGATCCCTAGAAACTTGTTTTCAAAGTATGGAACATCTGTCAAAGGTTTAGGTATATTGGCTTTAGTATCAATAGAAGTCAATAGAGTTATAATCATTATTAGATAAGCTCCCCTTTCCTGGTAGTAAACATGTGATTTTACTTTTTCTACGCGACACAAATTGATTTTTAGATGTTTAAAGCAAATGTAGGGTACTGGCTGAAATTCTTGTATTGTTTTGAATGGAAGTCATTGAGAAGGTCAACTGTCTAAGAGTTAGTGAGCTATCTTGGTACCTTTGTGGCATTCACCTTACCTCTTGCACAGTTTGCAGATCACTGGGACGAGAGTTGTTCTATTCTGCAAGTGATTATTTTCCTCACCTTTATCTAATCATCTTCAACTTTCTTTAACATTTGATGGTGATATTAAATGGGATATCACAACCATTTTATTTTGAGTCATTAGCATAGAAATTTATAAATATTTTGTGGTATTAACAAAACGAATTTGTTGAGGCGAAGTTGAAGTTTCAAGAATTTGTGTGAGGTGTTTCAGAAAATTGACATTAATTTAAGAACTGCTATTATCGATGATATTGAAAATTAAATCTCTAACTTTGAATTGGAGGTTAGTTAAAAAGTTAACAAATAATAGAAATTCAATGGAAATTTTAATTCTGAGACGAAAAGGTTTCATGAAATGGTTGACTGAAGGAATTTCTTTACTAGTCTTTCTTATAGTGTTGTTTGTGGTAGTAGGAAAAGGGCTTGGATTGAGGTAAGTTAGTCATTGGGAAAATAAACATATCTAAGGATATTTCTCAATTTTATGCTTCCATAGATAAGGAAGAGAATTTTTGGGAGGCATGATATTTTTTTCCTATGCAACACCATTCATTTGTCTTGATTTAAAATGATTTGCTGTCTGTTTAAATTTGTAGAGGATATCTGTTTAGATAGCTCAAAGATACAACTGGTACTGGGAATATTACAGGTTTTTCATTTTTTTTTTTTGTGGGGTGGAGGTATTTTTTTTCTTTTTTTCTTTTTTTTTGGTGTGGTGGTGGGGGGTGGGAGGAGCTTCGGCTTTAGCTTGTCAGTTCAACAGAAAGAGGATTTATCATTGAAAGGAGGATTCAAATAATTCAATGGTTAAATATGCAATTTATCTTATGAAAGTGTGCCTATACATCCCAAGGAAGTTTCATGGACTATTACTGTCTCTCTATCATTATTTTATCCATCTATTAATTTACTTTACCGGTAAGTATAGCGGGCAGGCTTCAAAGAATTTTGCATCACTTTTTGGCATTGAGCATAGGCAACAGGCAGTAGACTGTGAATGATGCAGTTTCTAGAATTAGGCCTTAGCATGTTGCTGTGTAGAATGTTTTCTCGTAGCAAATTGTCAGTTCCTGGCTGCTTCCCTACAGCACAAGGATAAAAAAAGTTGAGTATGGGCTAGAACTAAACATGTAATGCTATAGGTGGTAAGCGTGTTACACATGCAATCCATTGGAAATTCATTTACCAAGATTTTATCTATTCTTTTTTCCCCACGTGTTCTAAAGTTTGAGATGTTTGTTTTTGCTTCCTCTCTTCTTCCTTCTGCTCGTGGTTTCCTTTATTTGCTTTATAATTTCTTTGTACTCTTTGTGTTCTTTGCATGGCATTGCTACTTATTTGGATTTGCACATTTTCCAATATCCTAACAGGTGGAGAAGTCCATCAATCAATTTTTATATTGAATCTTGATATCCTTTTTACTTATATGGATTTGCACATTTCTAGTATCCTAACAGGTGGAGAATTCCATCAATCAATTTTTATATTGAATCTTGGTATCCCTTTTCTAGCACTCTTGGTTGGACAGTAGATCATGTTTAGCTTCTTTCTCTGGCTTATTTTTCTCAAATGGTATTCGCCACGTTTACTCTTTCAAAAAATTTCATCATATGGTGTTTAGGGGAATTAAACTTGAAGGCCCTGATGACCTTTAAGATCAAAGCCTGTAATTGGTAAATACCTATATCCTTCATGATAATATGCATTTTTGGGTGCAAGTCATGTTATAAGCTCTCTTTTGCTATTTTTGAGTTTTGATGGAATATGGATAGAGTGGAAGTGGTAATCACTTCTGCTAATAAATCTAGGCAACTCACTTTGTGATATTTTCTTACTGATGTTGTTTGCTGTTGTTGTTTTCTTTTATTAAATATATCATGTAAATTGATTCGCAGTGGAATTGGCAAATAGTTCATGCATAACTTAAATTATTCTTTAGTTTTCTTATGTTTTCTATTGTTTATTGTCCCCATGTATATTCTTTGTTTCTTTTTTCTTTTAAAGAAGATATGAAATATCAGATTTGGTGTATAATGGTTATTAATCTTCCTGCACCTCACATAGTTACAATACTTTAAAGTGTATGTTAATCTTTTTGCAACTTTTATCCTCAGATGTGTGCAACTTTCCTAGACATTTTCATTTAGTGATGTATGTTTATTTATTTATTCTCTGCTCATCCTTTTAATGGGCAGGTGAAATATTTTGGATGTAAATGATTAACTCCATAACTTGGTTCTTACTCTGGTTTGTGAATTTTGTATTTGAGTAATTGTTTGTAATTGGATTGAACATCATAAATATTGGTCTATGTACATTTGGAGGTATTCTGGCTATACTGCCTAACTTCTAAATCTTGAAGAAATGCTTTTTCATGTATTCGGTTGCAGATATACTTTGTCCATTCAGACCATTCCTGTTTGGGTTCTTAGAATTGAACTTGGATGTCACTCTGTTGAACAGTTAGAAATTTGGCAGTTTTGTTTTCTGTTGTGATATATTACTGCTGGAGGCATTGTAAATAACTGAAAATTGTTTCCCTCATCAATTGTATCTATTTTAAATCTCTTTAAACAATTGTGAATTAGAAACAGAGGCAAAAAAGATCTGAACAAACCAAGGTTATTTATGAAGATAAACAGATTATGTCAATGAGCAATTCATGAGCTATCCCAGTTTTTAGTACAAAAATTATGTTGTTTTGTTGAAGACTGCTTCTCTTCCTAAACTTTTGTTCATTATAATGCTTTTAGACAATGATTGGTCTTAGAGGATCACAAAATGAAAATTAATCTGTGTTTTTTAGATAATAGACTCGTGGTTGCTTACAGACAATCTTTGAAACTGTGACTTGAATGATTTCGGGTAGGCAAAATTGTCTTTGCATTTGCGCAATCCAGCTAAGTTGCAGATGCCAAAACCATGCAATCTCCAAGCTGGAGTGCTTCAAAATTGTCAGCATGATCTGGGGGTGTATTTACTTTTGTTAATAGGTTCAGTAATTAAAGTGTTTCATAATAAATTTTTGAATAGTTTGTACAGATTATGGAAATTTATATGATGGTTTTATTATGAATTTTCTTTGCAGGAAGTAAATATAAATTAAACTGCAAATTGTTTATGCTATGAAATTATATTTCATGTTGTTGCATTTGATGGTGTGATCCCTTTGAATGGGATAATCTTCTGTGTGTCTACTCCCTCCTATTTTCTAGTGCGGCACAATTAATAAAAATAACAAACAGGGCCTTTTATTTTACCCATATCTTGGCCAATAAAATTACATTTTTGTCATTACATTACAGAGGCTCTTCCATCTTCATATGGTAGAGTCATTGGATAGAATATTTCTTCCACTGAATGAAACCTGGGTGAAGTGTTGAAACACATTAAGGGGGATGGACCTAACTTAAAGTATATGCGGTAAGTGACCAATACAGCAGTCAATGAATCTCCATTTAGGGGTTATCCACATTCGGTTTCCTTTGCATATGTGCAATTTACAAACAATAAAATCCCGAATATTTGATCGCTGAAAAGGATTATGAACAAAAAGGGCTTCATCGCTTAAAAACGTTTCATTACGAGTTTCTCAACCCCCTTGGTACTACCCTTTCTAGCTGTGGTGATCTTAGGCTGGAGGGTTCAACTGGTTGCTGAATTGGAACTTTGTAGTCTAAAAGATATCCAAAATAGGAGACCCAAGATATGAGGCTAAGAAAATTACAGATTTACTCCAGAATAGGAGATGGAAGATGTCAAGCGAAAAATGCTAGCGATTTACCCTGCGCAACGTATTATCTTAGGAGGTTTTGAGAAAATAGTAGCTTGACCAAAGACATTTGCAAATGTAGCAGGTTGACCAAATCATTTGCAACAATAATAGGTTTACCGTTTAGGACACGGGAAAATACCAAAACATCCCTGATGCATTTTTTCATTCTTCATATTTAACTTCATTTCACCATTCTTCTGCATTCTTTCATTCTTCATAGATTGAACATCTTATTTCTACGGTGCGTACATGAAATCAAACAACTAGTTTCAATGTCCCGTACAGGTTATGTAGTTATTTCGTAAATAATAATTAAAAATATAAAATACATCCCGACTGACGAACAAACAAAATCTACTTGTTTCAAACTGGCAATTGGATGTTTGAAGATGGCCAAAGACTTATTAAGGTTCAAGAGACAAATAAAGAACAAAGCCGGCATGTGTTGGACGAATAAACGACAAATTAGTCGACATTTCTTTGAGAGTTTATTCGAGAGTTTACTCAACGCTTGGTCGAGGGTTTAATCGACGCTTAGTCAAGACTTTAATCGACGTTTTAGTCAACGATTCATTCGAGAGTTTAATCGACGCTTTAGTCGACATGTTAATTGATATTTTCGTCGAGATAAAACTGAGATATGCTATTTTATTTGAGAATATAAGTCCATTAATATCTGCTGGTAAAAAAAAATAAGGTTTTCTACTTTTTGGATTTCTGTATTTTATAATAAAATGAGTCAGAGAAAGGACAAAAAAACCAATAAGAGTCAATATTTTGGAGCTTTCCTTCATATAGAGCTTCATGCATTTTGTTAAACAGTTTATAGTTTTTTTAATAAAAGCACAAATTAAGAGGGCTTTAGCATAGTTTCTCATTATTTTCATTTGTTTTGTTTGCAATTTTTTACATTTCTATCACATATTTCTCGATGGTGTACAGAATATCATGTTTTAAACGAATGGATTTTAACAATGAAATATGTCGACAGAAAGTACTGAAATTTCGAATGAATATGTGTTTTATTGATAAAACATAATGTGGATAATAAATTGTAACTATTCAATACATTAAAGCATAGAGTGTCATCATTTTTGCTCCCTACAAACTAATTGATTTGAACAAGTTTGCCGGTTGTGTCCACGCTATGCACAACGACCAAATTTCTTTTCAACTTTTTTCTCGCCGGTTGAAGGAATTCTCTTTTTCTTGGGCCTACCACTCTTAACCCTTGGTTCTGGTGGTGATAGTTGAATAGATAAAACTTCTTCTGGCACAATCCAATCCTTAGGATCACCAATGGGTATAATCGGCTCTGCATAAGCACCTATAATTGTATCGGTATGATAAACTGACGAGCATAAGGTGTAATGGTCAATTTGACAGCGACGAGCTACAACTAGTGCATGCACACATGGGAGTTGATTCATATCAAACACTCGACACGTGCATGTTTTTTCAAGCAAATCTACTGTAGCTGTACGGTTTGCAATGTCCCGTACACACCATCTATTCATATTAACCAGATCAACAATATAGGATTGCGCTTCTCTCATCCTAAATCCGATTAAGTCTTCAATATATGGGATTGTCATTGTTTTGATTTCGTAAGCAATTATACGCCTATCATAAAACCATCTTTGGAGCGTGTTACGGATGTAATCCACCAAGGAATGAATAAGTAATTCCCGGGCATCTTTCAACAGTGCATTCAGATATTCTGCAATGTTGGATGTCAATATTGTATAGCGTCTCCCACCAGAATGTGCCCTTAACCAACGTTCAACCCCGACTTCTCTTAAATACTCGCCTACCCATGGATTTTGCAGTGAAATAATTCCAAACATCTCATTGAATTTAGCAACAGTGTAAGCCTTTGCAGCCTTAAAGTATAATGAGATCACGGCTTCTTGTTTGAATTTCGATTTGAGGTTGTTGCTTAGATGATAAATACACGCTCCATAGAAGGAATTAGGGAAAACATTTACAATACATTTTCCAATGCTCTTATGTCAGTCAGATACAAACACCAACCTATCCATATCGCAGCCAATTACAGTCTTCAACCTTTCGAGAAACCACTCCTACGATGCGTCATTCTCAGAATCAACTATTCCTCAGCCGACAAGATATACTTGGTTGTTACCATCCATGCTAGTTGCAACAAGTAATGAATCCGGATATTTTCCTTTCAATAATCAAGCATCAACGGCAATAATTGGCCGCATATGCCTTTGGAATCCACAAATCGATGCACCAAATGCGAAAAATAAATGCTTGAAGCTTCTATCTTCTTCTCGACATACTTCAATAACAGTTTCTGGGTTTAACTCATTTATCACATGTAAATAAGATGGAAGTATCTGATATGAATCCTCAAAACTTCCTCTAACTTCGTCCAAAGCAGCTTCCCTTACTCGCCACGCCTTATTATACGTTATGTTAATACCCAACTCTGACTGAATATCTAAAATAATTTCTTTCGGCTTATATGGCCTACATACATTTGTGTACTTACACTTGATCCACGAACCAAGTACATCGCGGCTGGCCTACTTATTATCACTTTGGACCAATGATGATTAGCATGTATGGTTGTTAGCATATTTTGTGATCTTCCAGGCTAAAGAATTCCCAACGGCAGCTGCATTCAACATCCACTTGCAATTTTTGTCTTTACACTTTAAGTACTAGAACTGCCTATTAGCCCTAACAACCTTCCACTTGAAGAAATGCTTCACGGCCAATATAGACATTCTCATGAACAAATGCTGCCTAGTTTCAAACACATCCTTCACTGTAACATCCACCACTATAGCTAATCTATCAGAAAACATACCACAATCCGCATGTGATGACTACGTCACGGCAATGTAATGAATTTTTTCTGCAACCATCCTGTTTTTTTCCTTCTACCTTGTTTCCATGGGAACTCTGTGTTTCTTCTCCACGATCAAGATTTCAGGAACACGATCATCCTTCTCATCACCGGCCTGAGGATCTTCATCTGGTATGCTAAAGATGTTATCATCGATCTGTCTTGAATGTATTACATCGTCCGTCCTTACTGGACAATCAGAGCTGAAACGATTTATTGATGAGTTGCTGGCACCGAATTCAACCTGCGTAAGTCCACTATCTCGAACGGTAACACATATTGGTATCCTTGCGTCACACCGTTTAATAATCTCATTCAAAAAACATTGGACGTGGTGATCATTTTTATAGGCAAGGCTGAGATATTTGACAGATACTTTGTAGGTATTCGATCACCAGTTTAGGTGTAATCTCTGAATCTAAATCCATTATGCTTACGATTTGATTCATCATTTCCAAGAAGCTTGAGTCTTCCTTTAACAAAATGGTTTCAATTCTCTTATAGTTCACGAATCTATGTTCATTGGTGGCGGGGTCAACACTCCATTCTCCGCCAAAAAGTACATGAACAACCCATTTATTATTGTGCCCATTCCTTCACCTATGCCAAGTGTAAATAAGTCAATATGCATATGAGTTTACGGCGCCCATAGGTATTTACTAATAATGGAAATAACCCTTTAATAAACAATCCCGTCGTCAATATTAATCATCC
This sequence comes from Gynochthodes officinalis, assembly GCA_020080225.1. Taxonomy (NCBI): domain Eukaryota; kingdom Viridiplantae; phylum Streptophyta; class Magnoliopsida; order Gentianales; family Rubiaceae; genus Gynochthodes; species Gynochthodes officinalis. Next base: position 8,491,859 of record CM034620.1, read on the forward strand.
AAGAGAATGACAAATCATATTAGAGTGTTATTGAGGAGCGTATCTGATACTTAAAGCTGGAAAAAGGGAACTGCGTTTTCCTTTAGGGGTCTAACTTCAAAGCGGAAGATCGGTACGGTGCCCTGGATGTCCGCAATGTGCGTGTGAATAATATAGTTAGGTCGAATGAGTACAGAATGTTTCCTAATGTTTTCTCACTCCATGGGCTAAATTTTTTTATTGGAGAATTATGAAAAATTCAGTTCCCGCGCTTGCTGAGTTCTGTGGACAAATCACTCGAGAATGTCGATCCCTCGCGTAAATATCGACTAAATGTCGACTAAATTCTCAATTAAAACCTCGAATAAATGTCGACTAGATTCTCGATTAAAACCTCGAGTAAATGTCGACTAAAATCTCGATTAACATCTTACCTTAATGTCGACTAAACTGTGGAAATAAAAACCGCCTAGTACAACCTAGTATTTGCTCACCAGTTTGGGACAAGAATTATTTGCTCACTAAAATCTTATTGGCTCACATCGAAGAACAATGTATTCAACACTATCATTAATAAATAATTGTATGCGTGTACAATTACATATAATGGATAGTGTTGATGTTTTTTCGAATTACAAAGCAAAGAGAAAGTATTTACACATTTACATACCGTACATTGAAAGAAGTTACAACCTTACATGTTAGTCCTAAAGTATGTGCAACAATTGAATATTATTTCATCCTTCCTAACTAAAGTATATGCAACAAATATTAGCCCTAAAGTATATGCAACTATTGGGCTATTTTTTGCTTCCTTTCTCTACCTTTCCTTCCCTTGTTGCTTTTCTCCCCTTGTGCCTGTTACTCTCATTCCCTTGTTGATTTTCTTCTCTTCTACCTTTCCTTTCCTGCTCTGGATGGAATTTATCCTCCTCAAGTGCGTGGATGTAGAGTGTATACGCCATCTGTTTACGCAAAATTGTAGTGTTCGTCGGAGAAATGGTATTTAGCATGAGCCTATAGATTATGCATTCTGCCCACTTCAGTACGTAAATACCACATTCGCCACTCTTGCAAGCACGATTAAACACAAATTAATCAGATTTGTCATTCTATTTGATCGAACATTACATAAACAAATCTTGAGATACTAGCCTCGTTACTTGGTGCTTCTCAATGTGCTAGACCACAATTTCCCATGCGTCCCCAATTGGATTTTTTTACCATAGTATATGTTAAACTCGCACGCCTTGATTATCGTGGGCATTGTTGTAGTGAGATATTCTAACTTCGCTACCACAACTGTGCCCTGTAGCAATGGGTTGTAAACTCGAAATTTCTGCTCATATATATCCATCTTCACAAGTATCCAGTGGTTGCCATCTACGTGACATGGGAATAATAGGAAGTCTAACTTCCTTAGGTCGTGTGCAAACGAACCATCACCAACGAACTGCTTCATCGCCATATCGTCGACGTTTGCATCCCTCTTGTCAGTATGTATCATTTTCAAGCCAGTCTAATACAAACAAGAATAAGCATCTTATTAAATGAAAATATAAAATACGTAAGGGTGGAATGGTTAACAAACTTACATTAAAGGTAGACTCCATAATAGATAAATCCTCGTGGCCCATGTTAATGATCCATTTGCGTAGCATGGAGGTATACAAATCAATTTGCTGAAACAAAAAGGATTCAAGCTTAGAAGATAAGCATCACCAATAAAGAAATAATCCAAAATAGTAGAACGACCCTTACTAGATCATTGAGCCAATATCCTTTTGTCTATATAGTCTTTAGCAAATTGGAATCCAAAAAAATCCCTATTCGAATCCATAAATAGAGTGTTAGTTTGTGCCTCATCCACTCCTTCATTGCGTCATCCTGTGCTTCAGTTGGAAGCAAATCAGGTAGACTAAAACTCGCTTCCCCCCTCACTTTCGACCTTTCTTGGTCCGTAGCGTCCGCTTCGAGGCCAAAAGTAGGGCCCAAATTTTGCCCTACAGGTTTCTTCACAGGGGATTTGGTATCTATTTCCTTCACCGGCGAAGGTGGAGCACTCTCTACAGGTACGGTGACTTTGGGCGAAGGAGTTCTGTATTCAAGACTGAGTTGATGGACAATCTCCAACACGTCCGACTCTTCCTTAGTCCTTTGCTCAAGTTGCTCCCCCGCGACCGGCCCTAAGTTATCTCCTGACTTGTGCCGTTCATCATTGACCGTTTGGGTTAGGACAGGCCCTGTATTTTCATCTTGCATCCTAGCCTTCCCAGTCCCTTCTTGAAGGACTCTTTTGTCATTGACAGGGTATGAACCCTCTTCGGCTGTAGCAATGACATGTGCCGCCGCAGTTTTATTTACTTCAAGGCTGTAGCTAGGGAAAATACCTTGCAAGGGACTAGATTCAGGGGACAGTCGTCGCGTAACCTTGTACGACATAAGGATGTGTACATATTCTTTCAACATATAAACCTTAGCGCTCATCATTTCCATATCAAGAGTGAGGGTCTTGACTCTATCATCCGTCTCCGACTTTAGAAGCTTGAGCCCATCTTTACACATGGACAATTCTTCCTCAGTCTTAGTTTGTCGTTCAAGTAGTTGACTGATGAATTCATTTCTTCGCTTTGCTTCATCCTCGACCTCATGGCGGACTTTTTGTCGCTTTTCACATTCAGAGACATCTTCTTCTCTGCTCCTCTTCCTATACGATACGAAAAAATCTGATAAATCGGCATTCTCTCCCCCCAACTCCGCATCATCTCCTCTACCTCCTCTGCCTCCTGTTCCCATTGCAAAAAATTTTCTCGTTCTTCTGGAGTTGGCTTCATTTGAGTTATTTTCACCTTTTGCATGAAATCAAACAATAAAGTTCGATGCATTAAGAAAGTTATATTGCACATCGAACTATATATCACACGCCTACTCTCACCTTTTACTCTGAAACATGTCAAATATATGCATTCAATGTTATTTGGCAAACTATAATTTTTACAACTGTTGGGAAACTTTTACAATTATATACTTGTTTGATTTGGAAAATTGGGACATATTAACTTTTTGATTTCTGTCAACACTTAGCAAAAATAATTGCAAAAAGTTGGTATTTATAATCAATCTATTTGAATGCCATTGATAAACTAAATTCAAAACGACTTAAATAATGTATTATCTATGATTGATAAACATTATTTTTGTTGAGAGCTAAGCTGACATCTTTATTTCTTCAAATTTAATCATACTTTGTTTGATTGTTATATCTTTTAGTAGCTTAGATTTGTTGCATCACCGTTTCTTATGTTTTTGTGTGATATTATTCATATAAGATGAAACAATGATGTGAAAGTAACCAAATAAAAGTTTAGAAAAAATATATCAGATTACAAAGCAAAGAGAGATAGTTTGAACTTGTATTTTCAGCATTTTGTCTAATTTAACCATGATCGAGGCTTTGTATCGACGCTTTGATCGACACTTGTTCAAGACATATTGGGCATACAGTCGACACATTTGTTCAAGACATATTGAGCATAGAGTCGACACTTGTTCGAGACATATTGAGCGTAGGGTCAACATTTATGTTCGAGACATATTGGGCATAGAGACGACACATGTTCAAGACATATTGAGCATAGAGTCGACACTTATGGAGAGACATATTGGTTATACAGTCGACACTTGTTTGAAACATATTGAGCATATAGACGACACTTGTTCGAGACATATTGAGCATAGAGTTGACACTTATGGAGAGACATATTGGGCATACAGTCGACAGTTGTTCTCGCCCAAGTGTTAATCATTAACATGGTTCTCGAGTGTTTTGTCGACAGTTTTTGTGTGTTTAAAGTTATAAAAAAAACAGTATTTCAACAGTATAAAAGGTTTAAACAGGTGCAAAACCCTAACTACTATAACAGCTTCTAAACGAAATGCACGACAAATACACGAAAATGAGTAAGCAAGCCTATGCGCACTTAGCACAAACATGAAGCAACATGTGAACTGACATTCTTCTTGTCGTTAGTCATCTTCTCTGATTTCTGATCCATTGCGTCAGCTGTCAGACGTCCACCTCGCGTACGTGCCATTTAAATTGCAATGCTCTTGAATATGGTGTAAATGGTGCAAATAGTGGATGTAAATGGGTTCTCAAGATGAGAGAGTGTCAATTGGTTGAAAAATTATTACTTTCGTGCTCTTCAGCAACTAAAGTGATGGCCAACGAGAGTGAGAGAATGAACAGTCGCGAGAATACGATCGGGTGCAATTTTCAAATATTACTTTTGTATTTTTTTATCTAGACGAAAATATCGACGAAGCGTCGACTAAAGCGTCAATTAAACTCTCGAATGAATCGTCGACTAAAACGTCGATTAAAGTCTCGACTAAGCGTCGACTAAAACATCGATTAAACCCTCAACCAAGCGTCGATTAAACTCTCGAATAAACTCTCGAAAAAATGTCGACTAATTCGTTGTTTATTCGTCCAATAGATGCCGACTTCGTTCCTTATTTGTCTCTTGAACCTTAATAAGTCTTTGGCCATCTTGAAACATCCAATTGCCAGTTTGAGACAAGTGGATTTTGTTTGTTCGTTGGTCAAGATGTATTTTACATTTTTAATTATTACTTACGAAATAACTACATAACTTGTATGGGACATTCAAACTAGTTGTTTGATTTCATGTACATACTGTGGAAATGAAATGTTCAATCCATGAAGAATGACAGAATGTAGAAGAACGGTGAAATGAAGTTAAACGATGAAGAATGAAAGAATGCATCAGGGGTGTTTCGGTATTTTCCTGTGGTCTAAACGGTCAACCTGTTATTGTTGCAAATGATTTGGTTAACCTGCTATATTTGCAAATGTCTTTGGTCAAGTTGCTATTTTCTCAAATCCTCCTTTATTTTAAGAATCAGGTGTACAACAAGGCTAGGCAACATGGTTTTGGAAACAAGCATAAAGTGATATTAGGAGCGGTAATTTTACCCACCAATAATGGGCACCTATTTCATTTGATCTCACGAGAGACAGGTAGCACTAGCAGATGCAAGTGCAAGGGGAGTTTTTTTTCCCCGCATCTAAACTAGACATCCTCCATCTAATTTATTTATTTTTATTTATATAATATATATGTATTTAAATTTTAATAGATATATTACATATTTAGTAATATATTATTTGTATGTATGTATGTATGTATGTATATGTATATGTGTATATAAATTTTAGAAATAACCCACAAAATGGTCCCTCACATATTGGCCAATGATCTTTTTAGTCCCTCACTTTTAAAAAGGAAACAAATGGTCTTTCACATTTCATGAATGTACTATTTTAATCTTCTATCACTATTCCGTATGTTTTCTGTCAGAATAGTGACATAATAGTGATAGAATAGTGACAAATGACCAAAAGAGTACATCTATGAAATGTGAGGGACTATTTGTTCCCATTTTAAAAGTGAGGGACTAAAAAGATCATTGGCCAATATGTGAAGGACCATTTTGGTGGTTATCTCTATATTTTACTAATATTAGTTGGAATGTTAATTTATTATTTAGTTATTTTTTAATTATTATTAGACCATATTTATATTAAGTTTATACTAATGAAAATTTTAATTATTATATTTCAATATTAGTTATTAATTACTATTAATTTACTATTTGTTCTTGATTAATTATGAATTATTATTTATTCACTCATAATATTTTCATTATAGAATGTTATTAGTATTTATAGTTTATTATTTAGTAGTTATATGTCATCGTTAATTTGATATGTGTAGTATTTTATATATTTTAAATTTTATTATGTAAAAAAAATAGAAATTAAAACGTCATAATTCATGTATTATAATTATCTGTATGTTTATTATAAAATATGTTGTAACCAATAACATTTATATTTATAAAATTATAAATAAAATCATTTTTATTAAAAATGATGCCTTGTCGGACTCCTGCAGGGGAGGTGGGATAGTTATAAACAGAGAAAGTAGTAGGGAAAGCTCCCCTACCCCATTGCCATTCTTGTTCCACTATTTTATTTGTTTCTATCTTTCTTCTCACCTTTCTTTCTCTTCATTCATCTTTACTGTTGCTTTCTCTTTCATCATATTTCTCTCTTTTATTTCTTTTTCATCTATCTCTATTATTATTCTCTCTTTTTCTCTTTCATGATTTTTTTTCTCTCCTCATTCTATCATCTATTTTCATTATTATTCTCTTTTATTATTTTCCCCTCCCCCTTTTTCTCTCTTATTGCTCTCTCATTGTTTTACATTATTTCATTCTATTTTTTCCCTCTTCTTTCTCTTTCTCTTTTATCCTTTTTCATTATTTTTTTTCTCTTTCGCCATTTTTCTTGCTCTATCTTTCTTATCCCTATCTATTGTTATTTTCTCCCTTGTTATTTTTTTTCCACTTTACTTTCTCTCTCATCCTTCTATATTGTTTTTTTCTCTCTCTTTTTTTTTCTCTCGTTCATCTTCATTGTTATTTTTTTTCCTTACAATTTTCTCTTTTATCTTTCCCTCATATCTTTATAATGCCTCCTCTATTTTCATTCTCACTTCTATTTTTCTATCATTCTCGATATTGTTACTTTATCTTTCATTATTGGTCTTACTCTTCTTTCTCTCATATCCCTCTATATTGTTTCTTCTCTCTCTTCCCTCTTATTTCTCTCTGCTATTACTTTTTCTTTCATCATTTTTGTATCTTTTCTCTCATCACTCTATATTGTTTTCTCTTGGTTCCCTCTCACTTTTTTTTTTGTTCATCTATATTGTGACTTTCTCTTGAGTCATTTTTTGTTATTTCTCTTTCTTTCTTATCTCTGTACACCGTTAGTTTTTCTATTATCAAGTTTCTCTATTATTATTCTCTCTTTTCTTTGCTTCTATCATTCCTATCCATTATTTATTTTCTTTCTCTTCCCTCTTGCTATTTTTTCTCTCTTGCTTATTAATGTTATTTTTTAAATATACTTACGAATGAAGACCAAATCGAAATTTTGGCTAATTCCCATGATTATAATTGAATGGAACCAACCATCATTTATTCATATTAATACTCATTATAGGGTTTAAACTAAGTATTAATAATATTGATATAGTACGGATTGGAATATAAAATGGCACAAATACTACAATCAATTAAGTAATATAAACCTAAATCGACACAACTAAATGCAAGTATATGCTTATAGTTGTCTCATGGAAGTATGATTGATCCCTCGAGAATGTTATTACTTGGAAGTATTTATTTCTTTTTCTTAGAAGCTAAAGGGCAATTTAAATAGTTAAAAGATGCAATTATACTATATTAAAGTGAAGGAAATTGAGTACAATCAACAATAGAAAGATATGGTAAAACTTCAATTTTCAATTCAACCTAAAATTTGGAACAAAAAATGATGGATGAATTCCTAAAAATTGACTAGAGTTGCCTTTGGTTATCCCTAATTGTGTGATTTAGCTAGTATCATACAAATTAAGAAGCAATTGTTCTTTTTCACTCTAACTTTTGTTTCTAGTCACTAGAATAGAATGACATAGCTCTTATTCCTAGTCTACCATGCATAGTTTATAGAATCAAAATCCTACACAAAATCAATTAGGGTAGCAGAATCAGATCAGTGGAATCGGATCATAAGATCGTAAGATTTTAGAAAAAAATAAAAATAAAAATATATAAATTATTTTTAAAATAATTATTAATCAATATATAAATGAATATGTAGAAAATGCACATATAGTTTACAATTAAATGACCTTACTTTAATTTTTATTTTTTATAACATCTTATATGATTTTTTCAATATTTCAGTTGTTGTTGCAGTAGAAGGATATTTATGTCTAATTTATTTATTTATTGTTAAAAGCTAATAAAAGCACGATTAAATTAATTAAATGATTTATATAATGATAAATCTTAATTTTACTTGGATATAAAAAGTTTTTTTGAGTAAATTTAACTATATTTTATTCACATAATAAGGTAGGATCATAATTAGGATTAGGATAGTTTTAATAAATTTGGATCATAGAATTTTAGGATCGATGGGATCAGATCGAGATTTTAAAAACCATGCTACCATGCCATTCAATGAAGTACATTGATAATGTAGAGTTTACTAAATCCTCCTACATATTCTTATACTATTAGTACTATGGTTCTAATAACAAGAGTCTAAATTTAGTGAAGATGAAATGATCAAACACAAACACCAATGCATACAACTCATGAGGCTTGCACAAATTGCATGATTTTTAAATGAAAACTTACTATAAGATATTAATATGCATTACTCATAATATAAATCAACACAATAAGAAAAAAATATTAACAACTCATAATCAATTCTTAGAGACTATAAGATTTTGCCACACATTATCAATGAAAAGAAACACAGAATAAATAAAATATAAGGTTAAAGTTTAGAGTAAAAAAGAGACTGTTTTATAAGAAAAAGCCTAGCTCCATACTTAATTTTCAACCTAATATCCAATCCAAAAATTGAATCTTTTGTCTTTAAAACTGACAAGAACTTTATGCTGAGGGGGAATTTCTATACAAAACCCTAGAACTCTTGTGAATGCTAGGTTCTAAAATTTTCTAAAGTCTAGCCCCCTTTTTAAAGACATAAAGATGAGTTATTACATTTATTGGACTCACTACAAGTGATCAAAGACTGGAAAAAAGGGTCAAAAGAGGTCAAAGGATAAAATTTTATTCAAATGGGCCGCAATAGTCAGGTAAGGTTGCACGGGCCACAAGAGACCAAACCCAACTCTTTGTTTGCCCTCTCTGTTCTCGATTCTATGCACTAGTGCTATCTTTGATTGATATTTTGAGACTCTTCCTAATGGAATTAGGCTTTGGCTTCTTACAAAATTTGTAGCTCTTTCTCATATCTTTCTAATGGTTCAAGTTTCATTGAATCTGGAATTGTCTAATTCCAGATATAGAAATTTTTCTAAAATGTGTTACCTATCAGCCAATCAAATCACATTGACTTTTTGACTTCAATTTTGACGTAGATGCCAGTTGATTTAGTATAAATTTAAAACATCAACATTAAAGTGCATCTAAAGAGGTTTCCATAGCATCAAATATCTCTTTTTTTGGCCATGCAAAAAAGGAGATGTAACCTATTGAAATCTAGTCTGATGCTATCCATTTGCCATTTAGGCACTATTTTAGTTCAAGTTGCACAATTGATGGAGTTTTCTCAAGTTTGGCACTTTTTTTTTTTTTACTTTGAATTCTTTATACTTCGAGATTGTTTTTACATAAAATAAAAAAAAAATAAAAACACAAGATTAATGTCTATTTATTGCAATCAATAATGTAAAATTCTTAATTTTAGTATTCATTTAAAAAGTGTTTTTACACACTCATCAAATACAATGTGGATTTCCATTGTAACCTCAACGAAATCCATTGTGACTTCCATTAAAAACTTTAAACCAAGAGCCACTTAAGTAGCTGCATATGGTTATGCGATTGCATTTTTTTTTTCTTTTTGCTTATGGCAAATAGAGCAAAAAGACACAAATGGCTTTTACACTGCACGAGGTCCTTCAAAATGACTAAGATTACTAAGAGGTTAATTTTGGTTTCTAAATTTGAAATTGTTATCCAGTAGTCATAAAACTATTTTCCTTGAATATTTGTTGGAGTTGTCATTGAAATATGCTCAATAAATCACCCTAATTGCCAAAACCTCCTACACACATTGGAAGTGTCTTATAGAAGTTAAAATGATTGGTTACATTTTATCCCACAAATGATTTCAACAAACTCATTTTATTCTTTTGGTATAACTAGGTGACATTTCTAGTCTATACATGTTGGATAGGAATACTCGTTGATTTGGAATAAATACCTACCTACAAAAATCGCCATTTTTATGTGAAAACTTATTCATCGGGGGTTGCCAACTGATGAGAAAGTTCAGTCCATTGGTATTTCGATTGTGTCTCGATGCTTCTGTTGCACTCAACCAATGATGGAAACCAGTTTACATGTCTTCCTGCATAGTGAAATTGCAAAATAAGTATGGGGGTTCTTTTCTGATTTATTGGCCTTGCATGCACATTTTAACACAATTGAAGGAATGGTTAACCATTGGATATTAGTTGTTGATTCTAAATCTTAGATTGGTCAGGCCAAATGCTTGCTGTTTCCTTGCATATGTTAGGAATTGTGGCTATGTTGAAACAAAGCCAAATTTGATTGCGAGAATATCTCACCAAGGTATGCTAACATTGTTATTGCAAAGGTTGTACACTTGCTGAAAGAATTGTCCTATAGATTCAAACCTACCATTCCTGCTTCATTATGGATGGCATTGTATTGGATAGCTTGCAAATGTTACAGGTGCCGATAACGGTTAGAAAAGGGAAGTGGATTAAATGGAAACCCGTTTCCATGGGCAATTAAAGTTGAACACGGATGGTTCCAGTGTAAATGGTCGAGCTTTCGGTGGAGGGGTCCTCAGAGACTCATGCGGCTCTGCTATCATTGCCTACTCAATAAGTTTTGGGATAGTCACTAATAACTGGGCAGAGGCTAATGCTATTTTGTTTGGTCTTAAATTGTGCTAGGAAAAAGGGATAGACTTACATGTGTTGAGTCGGACTCGAACATTATAATTCAAGGATTAAATAAGGGTCACAAAGTGCTGTGGGCTGTCACCCCTTGCATCTACCACATCCAGCAGACTTGCGACACTACTATTGCTTTTATCCATATGTATCGGGAAGGGAATAGAGCTGTTGATTTTTTGGCAACCTATGCTCATAGTCATGAAGATGCGCAGATTTTCGACAGGGTTGGATCCTTACTAAGGGAATGCCATAATATCTATTATGATAATATCCATGGGTTGCCCATTTTTAGGGGATGGTAAATGATTTCTACATTACTATTACTATTACTGTTGTCTATATGTGTGGTACCTATAGTTGTTGTTATATACCTGTTGTGCTGGTTTCTTTGTTTTTTTACTGTTTGATAAACAGGATTTGCTCCATTTACAGAGGAGATGCTGCCGAAATTTTGGCAAATTTTTGCATTCCTTATGGGTGAAACCTATATGCTACCTACTTGTATAGATCGCAGGATTCTAACTAGTTTTTATTTTATGTTATTTACTTTTTATGAGGTTAAGTTACACCCTACCACTGTTTTGTACTACTAATGTTACTATTAATAAAACTCCACTAGTGGATGAGTTTGTTCACTAGTGAGTCGTATTGTGTTTTGAAGTGCGTTCTTTAAAAAAAAGAAAAAAAAAGGAATACTTGTTGAGTTTCCTAGTTAAATTATACCTGTTGAGTTTCTATCCATTTGGTTGTTCTTCAATCTTCAATGAAAAGCATAATTTTCTATAATTGTTTTGAATAGTAATTGACATGTAAGGAAATTTAAACTGAATGCTTATTTATACACAAAATAAGGATTGTTCATTTGTAATAGTGTAAACGGTTTAAAGTGCATTTTTCTAAAAATTGTTACTGTAAATTTCATTTGGTTTGTATGAAGTGCTAAGCAAAGATAGTAGAAGTCCTTTTTTTTCTTCTTGATTGAAAATAGCATGTTCATCTCTCTTATGGTAAAACTAAATAGCTAAAGCCTAAATGCATTATCATATACAAAGGTTTATATAATTGTAAATAACAGAATGCTACCTTGTCATGCATATTCTAATATAGGACTTCTTTTTTGTTAGGTATCTAAAGTATAGTACATCAAATACACTGAGAGAAAACCACTTAGAGTAGCTATTTAGGTATGTTGTGTTCAAAAATTTCCTATTCATAAAACTACATAATATCTTAGAAGCCTTAACATAAGATTTTTTTTTTTTATCATTTGTTGAGGTAAATAAAATTTTGTATTTTTATGTGATTTTAGATTAAAATGTTCTATAGTCATAAAAAAATTAGAAAATTGATCAATTTTGAGAAAATTCCATTAATGGTGCACCCTAGAGGTTAAAAGTGCTTGAACATGCAAAAATGGTAATTTGAAAGTTAGACTCTAAAGAGTATTTTCCTCATTCTACTGAACCAAATAGGGAGATTTTGGATGTTTTGGAAAGCTTTTTAAATGTGTTTCAAATTTTATATTTTGAGTTTCTCCTAACATAGTGAGCATCTAAGTCAAAATTAAGGACGAACTAAAAATGCGATGATATCAGTTGATAATTGACATATTTTGGAATAATGACCATATCTTGAGATTGAAAATTTGAATTTTGATGATTCTTAAAGCATTAGAAAACAAAGATGAAGAGTTGCAATTTTTATTAGAAGTTGAAAGCTAATTCAGCTTAGAAAATCCTCAAAAGATTGATCAAATGAAGTACTAGTGTACAAAACCTTGATGTGCTTGTCATGCTAAAGTTTTGTACGTTCTTTGAAAAGTTTTGAACTCTCAAACACCTCTTTTCCCCTAGAAGATGAATCTTGAGTCATATCTATGTTAAGCTTCTTGATGACATAATAAACATTGTCAAGTTCCATTAGAAGATGACAAGCTTTTCCACAGACCACTCGAAATAAAGTCATACCAAGTGGTGTCTTATAAGTGGTTTTATACACCCATAAAAAATCATCCAACTTCAATAACCAATCCTTCCTACTTGGATTAACCACTCTTTATAAAGTTCTTGATTTTCCAACTAGATACTTGGGTTTAGCCACTTGTTTGGGGATGGTAGGTTGTGACCACCCTATGGGTAACACCATATTTGGCTAAAAGAAAGCTAAACAACTAGTTGTAAAAGTGAGTACCTTCATTACTTACAATAGATCGTGGGTGCCAAAATGGGTGAAAATTTTCTTCTTCAGAAATTTGATCACCACTTTAGCATCATTAGAAGGAGAGCAAAAGTTTTGACCCATCGAGAAATATAATCCACAGCTAGAAGAATGCAAGAATGGAATTCTATAATCTCCAAATCATGATTCTCCATTTTTTCCATAAGTTCTAATGAATTAAAAAGAACCCCGTAAACCTTCGATGTCATATTATTCATGACTAAAAAAATTAAGTCTGACCAGACAATTCTCAAAATTAAATGACATTGAGGGATAAAAATATGAGAGCTTCTAGGGTAAAAAAACGTATGCCAAAAGACATAGTCCATGGAAAATATGATTAAAAACAAACAAATAATTTTCAAAAATTTCAAAAGAGATTAATGCTAAAAAAAATGGCAAAAGTATGCTCTAGTACCACATGTTCTCATAAATACATTGACAATAGAGTAAGAATTTGTTATCTCCTATTACTTTTATCTAAGCCAAGAAGAAGTTGTTCCTCCAAAACAAATTACACAAATAGATAATATTTTCTACGTTATGCCTTTTCTGAAGAAAGCATAGTTGATGGATGACGCATATGTTCAATTGTATAAAGTGGGTCAGGACCCACATGTGACGGATTTGAAGAGTGATTCGTGCATCAAGAATCCTCATAAGATATTAACTAATTATCATATAACTATTTATCTATTCATCATAATTAAATATATGATAATTATAATTTAATTAATATAAAAGATGACTTTATCATTTCTAACATACATAGCATAGAAATTTCATTATATTGATATTAGATTTCATAGAGCACACAAGGTTAGGAACTCTGAATGGATGGTAATTTTTGTAATTTTTAATATATTGTATATTCCTCACTATTTCAATGGTTAAATTATGAAGTTGAATATCATTTTAACATATTTTATTCTTCTTTTTTATTTTTTTTCTAAAAGCGATAGATATATTGCATAAATCACAAAAGTACATAGCCAAATAGGCTAAATGATATTCGTGGTGTTTGAACTAACCCACGAAGGAGAAAGTCACCACAAGGGTCTACAATAGCAGCCAAAAGGGCTAGCAAGAGTGGTCACAAGGGCCTACAAAAGTGACCACAAAGATCAATAAAAGCCTAAATAAATCAAGAAAGACTACTACTACTACTAAACAAAGGTAATGGGTTCAACTGGCATACTGGAAAAAGCACACGTTGAAAGAAACTGAAAGCGAAATTCCTAACTCTCTTTCCATACCTTTCGTGATGATTTCTGCAGACGTTGAATAGTCTGACAAGCAAACTACTACCACATACAGCAAGAAGAGCCTGCAACAAAAAAATAATTAAAAAGTCTCATACACTATTGGACCACAAATCGCCCAAAATGGGCGTTTGTGGCACATAGTGTGAGAGGAGTTCCAAAAATCTCACCTATTAAAAGGTGTGAAAAACCAACCAAAGGACTCTATTTGAAGAGATTTGGAACTATTGTAATTTCACAGTTTTGATCAAATTTACATGTTTACAAGTTAATTTCCCTCTTCCTATTTGAATGATGAAATTGATTGTCTTTATTTCCTTTGTATATTTTATTTTTAAGTTTTGAGAATTCTTTCTCAATTTAGTTACAAGTTTTGAGAGTATGCAATGTACATTGAATCAGGAGTAGTGAATAACAATTGAAAAGCTTAAAACAACAGGTACACTGAATGTTTGATAAAAATGTTTATTTAATGCTTAAAATAGTGATGAAGTTAAGTTGAAGTGATAGGTATGATGAAAAATGAAAATGGATCCTTGAATGAATGAATGATTGCTTCTTCTTGATTAAATATATAGATAGATGGACCTTATGTTGCCATTATCAAAATCAATGTTTGAGTATTCTCTAATCACTTTCTACAGCTAATGCATGATGATATGAGAATTATATAGCTAAGTGTTTTGTCATATTGAAAAATACATTTTCGCTTTATACAAGCTATGGTGCAACAAAATTATAAATTGTGCATGGAATGGGGTAGCTTTAGTTTTTGATACATGTTCACTTTCCAAGAATGAATTATCTCTACATTGTATGAGCTAAATTTCTTTGAAGGGAAATCGGTGATTTTTTCAAATCATTCCACACATTTATATGTTTTGGTCTTTTTCCATGGTACAAGAAGATACATGCAATGGTGCTTTGATAATAATTTTGTTGAAATAACTAACCATGGACTTGATGTTACTTCAATTCATGCATATACCTAGATTTGCACATTCAACAAATGAAACAAATCTCCTTAGTGAATGCAATCTTACCACTATGGTTATTCCAAGTTTGAATTGTTTGATATTTCTCATGTTTTCTAACTATTCAAGTATACTTCTTGCAACTAGAGTGAATATTTCTTTCTTTGTTTCCCTTATATCTTATTCATTGTTGTAGTTCTTATCTCTTTCTAGGTTCAAATTTATATGTTAGGAAAAATTTATTCCATGATTTTCATTTAATATAGATGAACTTATTTTAAAGTTAGTAAAGAAAGTTATTCTTTTACTCTGTTAAAGCTTAAAATAGTAGGGCACTTTAGAATCGCACTAGGGAAATGAAAATTTGATATATCTCAATCATCTTCCTTACTAAAAAAACATGTTACAAACTCTTTTAATGCCCAACTCTATAGGCAGAAAAAAGATTGTGTAAGGCAATTGGTAATATGAATGTCCCAACTATTTCTGTCCTTTCTATTCTATCAAAAAATTGGGGAACTGAATCTAAAGCAAACAATTTCAATGTTAATTATTTGAATTTAGCTTCAAATTTGTCTTAGTCATATTGGTAATTTAAAGAAGAATTCCAGTACAAAAAACCTAATAATACAAGTGATGTGAACTCTTAGGGAAATCATCCTACAAACCCACAACTCATATGGATGGCCCAAAAAACAACCTGTTGAAAAATTGAACTATTGTTCTGAGGTTGGAAAAACCTCAACCGTAGACCAACAATGTGGATTAAAACCTTAGTATCAATATTTGATGAAGCAATGCCACAAGTCAAGAAAACAAATCTCAACTTGATAAGTCACAAGAGTAGCACAAGGACAACCTTAATGCACTCAAAAGTTCTCAAAAGTACTTAGAATTGTGAATACCTCACAAAACAAAAATTGCATTTCCTAAATTTTGCTTATGGCCAACCCTAATGTCCTTTTATAGGACAAGGGTTAGTCTAATCCTTACAAGAATATACTCCTAATTTGTAGTTAAAAATATTCTATAATTAGTTGGACTAAATGTTCTATAAGAATACAAACTTTGAACCTAATCCTAAACTAATACCAAATTAAAAAGTTTGATCTCAATACAATTTAGAAATCTTCTAGAAAGACTCCTAAAAGTTCAACCATAGCTAGTTGTTTTAGACTCGAATAACATAAAGCAAGACTATACAATTAGGATTAGTGTTTAAAACCCCAATTTCAGCCATAGCCTAATTTTGTAAAATAACTAGGTTTCTAATAATCAAAGGGTTTAAGTACAAGGCTCATTGGTAAAATATTAATCAATTTGGACTTATAATCACCAATCTTACACTCTTCTTTAACTTGAGCTTCTTAAATGAGCTCAATAAACCTCCTTAAGTCTTTTAGTCCCATCTCTCATCATTAGCCTATGAGCACAGTGAAGTGGATTTTTGAATACTTTTTGAGCTCAAATCCAAACTTGTAATAATGTACCAAAAATAATAACCACCATAGACTAGAGTTTGCGTCATTCCCCCTTTCCTCTAAAATATTCATTCTCGAATCTTTAACAATATCCTTAAGATGAAATCAACATACTTTGATCACCTTAGTGAGTGGAATAAATAGTTTGGCTAGGGAAATCAATGTCTTGTCAATCTAGCTTTCTTTGATCCACCTTGTGGTAGCTTTTTACTGCAAAACATTAAAAACTGCAAAACATTAAAACTCCAAGTTTGTGTCAAAGTGTAGTAAAATTGTCAACACTAAGTCGATATATGGAACTTCCAAAACTTTAGGAAGTCAAATAGTCCTGCGAAATTCCAACCAGAAAACCTTCAAAAAAGATAAATTTGGCAAAATAAGGCTGGTAGATAAACCTCTCCCTATCAACTCATTACCTTTTTTGCTTTCTCTAACTATTGGTTTTTCTCTCAAAGATCTCTCAATCTTATTGTCAACGAATTCTTTTCCTATTCCCTTGGCTTGTACCTCATGTTCACCCTCAATTGTTATCTCAATTATCTCTTTATTATTTTCACTCTCTTTGCCTATTCTTGAGCTTTCCAACTCTTCTTGCCTTTTCTTACTCTCATTTTTCTTTCTCACTTGTTCATTATATACTTGTTAAGGTGACCAAGGTACAAGAGTTATTTTCTTGCCATTTATTATGAAAGAGTATTTATTCGTGTAACCATCACAAATGGCTCTTTGATCATACTCCCAAGACTGACAAGAAGTAAGAGACTCGGTTGCATTGGTACCACATCACAAAGAACCTCATTTTGGTATTTACCAATTTAAAATGGAGCTAGCCCTTACTTTATTACGTGGACCCTCCATGTTCATTTAACCATTGTAGACGATAAGGACGTGGAAACTTAGTCATGGGCAATTTTAAGTTTTTTTTTACAAGCATAGTGTTACCCACATTAATACAACTACCATCCTCAATAATCACTATTCACACTTTATTTTGAATGTGGCAGCAAGTATAGAAAATGTTTGTTCTTTGCATCATTGTCCTCTTTTATTGCACACTCAATGCTCTCATTATCATCATTGCTTTATCTTCAACTGGTAGCTCAACTTCTTTGTCACTTTCTTCTACTAAAGGTAGCATTCCCTCATAGTCGACCACCCAATCATTTTCACTATCATATGTGCCATCTTCTCAAAGTGTCATTATGTGCTTATTGGGGTATTGAAAAGTAACATGTCCTTTACACAAGCATTTAAAACAAGCTCGCGAGAGGGTTTAGGATTGGTAGTAGACACTTTTGACTTTTGGATATTGGTACTAGGTTTTGTTGTGTTTGGAGTGTCAGGAGTATCAGGTTTCTTAAGTTTAACCTTTGCTTCCTTTTTGGACCATACACCTCGTCAAGTTGATGAAAGATAAGATGTACTCAATCTAAAAGAATCTCAACTTTGAAATTACCTCTCAACCTTCTTAGTCTTGTTCACCATCCTTCAATAGTCAAGTAGTGATGCAAATGCATAATATTGACAATTTTCCAATTCAATCCTTTTAAGAATTGAGTCATGATCACTTCATGACATTCTTCTACATTAGCTCGAATCATAGCAACCTCTATCTCTTTGTAGTACCCATCAACGGTTTTAGATCTTTGAGTGATTTTTGTAAAATCTTTTATACAACTCTTGATAGTAATAAGAAGGTACAAATCATTTATGCATGATTGTTTTCAACTCCCGGTGTTAATGGGTTTTTCTTAATTTTTTCTTCTAGAAATAATCAACTAATCCCACCAAACAATGCATAATACGTGAACCTAACGTCAGATAATTTGACCTTTTCTCCTCCAAGTAATTGTGGACATCAAAGACAAGCTCTATCTTCTTTCTCCATTCAAGATAGGCTTTCAAATTACTTTTGCCTTGTAAGAGTAAAATTTTTAATTTCATACTCTCAAGGTCTTTCCCAACTCTAGAAACACTTTCTCTCATTCGAGTGTTATGCAATGTCTCCGATTCTTTTATCCAAAAGTCTCCTTCTCTTCAAACATGGAATTATGGTTTGTTCGTTGAGATTATGAAGCCCTCTTTGATCCTCCTTTTCTATTAGGTTCTAGGGTTGTAAGTATTTCATTCATGGTCTTCATTATAAGGGTCAATCTTGCTAAATGTTCTCTTAAAACCTTTTGGTCTAGAGTTTCTTTTGGTGCTTTCACCATGGTTGTTTTAATGGAAAAAGATAAGGAAAGTAATTTTACACCTTTTCCCCTCATCCAAACCTATATTACACAATCCAAGTGTTTCACTCTTTTATTTAACTTTTAAATTTAGATGAAATGGCTCAAGGTTTTTTTTTTCTCTCAATTCCCAATTTAAAATTCTTAATTGAACTTTTAGAAGTACACCAAGGTTAGGAATGTACAACCCTTGAGGCCCAAATAAAGAACAAAAATAGGAAGAAAGAAATGAACATGAAAATTTTTTGCAGCAAGAGACAAAGTGGTTTGGCTAAAGGAGAAATTTTCCAAGTAGAAAAATTATTTTATAAAAGTTACTCCAAATCCTAGTTAAAGTAGGATTCCAAATGCTAATTGGATTATGCTTGCAAGTCCTAGTTGAATTAGGATTCCAAGTCCTATTAGGATTTGACAACAAATTTGAGTTGAAGTAGGATTCCAATTCTAGTTGAAGTAGAACAGCAAATCCTAGTTGAAATAGGATTCCAAATCCTATCAGGATTAGAACTTCAAGTAATCTAAGTAGTATTAGTGATAAGAACCTTAATGATGACTTTGAAAACCGTTGTTTATTAGAAATCAAATACTAAGAACTACCTTTCTTGAATTAAGTTAAAAATCCCAAATTGAACCATAACCTCACCAAAGAAAATTTGAATAAGAACATTGATTAGAAGACACCACAACTAGGAGGATCAACTTTAGTTGATAAGTCAAATAGAGTTTAATAAAGAGAATTTTGCAAGACTCAAACAAGTTCACAAAAGAACTTACAAGTGAAAGAAAAACCTCACTAATTTTTATTTCCTGAATATGGTTAAATAGGGTAGCCGAACTCCCCTATATTATTTATAAGGTTAAGGTTGGTCTCAAAATTACATATTTGTTAGAAGACTTTTCCTAACCTTTGAAAAATAATACTTATTACTTGACCATCAATACAACTAGGAAACCATCTAGAAGTCCCTTAAAAGTTTGGTTCAGAAAACTCTAAACAATAAGGTAACTAACTAACATACTAAAACCTAAACTGCATAGACTGAGTTGGCCTGACCTTACATCTCAAAATTTAGCCATGCCTCTTATTTTTTTAAGACAATTGGGCTCCCAATAAATAAAAAAGTTTAAGTACGAAATCCATTGGTAATTACATTTAAGATATTAATCAATCTGGCCTTAAAATCACTAATCATTGACTCTTCCTTAGATTGAACTTCTTTAATGAGTTTATTGAGTAATTATTTGATCTTTTTGGCCTTAACTCTTATTATTGGCCCATGAATGTTACTAAGTGGATCTTGACTGACACCATTAATATTTAAAGAAGCTTGACTAACATTTTTGCCATCATCCCGCATCCAAATGTCTCTTGGCTTAAATCTTCTTAACTTGGTACTTCTTGATTCCTATCAATTAGAGTTATGACTCCAAGTCCTATTAGGAATTAAAAACTCCAATCCAAGTTCTTTTATAAATAAGAAAGGAACAAGTTCAATTCTTACTTGTATTAAAAGACAACAACAAATGGAATTAGTAAAATAATTTGCAACAAGGATACAAAATCTAATTACAATTGGAATAGGTGTTCAAAATGCAATCCACAGAGGAAACAACTTAGAATTGGAGTAGGATTGCAATTTACAACAATTAGAGAAGAAAAACAAGCAAGGGGACAGCTGTACTTTTGATCAAGAACCAAATTATACTTGAAGAAAGATTGCAACAAAAATTTAGGGCAGAAAATTGATCAATAATGGCAACTGCCAAACAATTTTCTTCGAGAATCTTGCTTAAAAATAATTCAAGAATACAAGATCCTTCAAGAACAAATTCAAGAATAGTCAAGGAAGATTTACAGAAGATCAAGATGGTTAAGAAATATTTTTAAAAAAGAGTGGGTAGAATATAAGAAAATGAATCACAAAACGATGAGTTGTATTGGTGAGCAGTACAAATGAACAGTAACCAATGAACAGTGTGATTTTTTTTTTCCATAGTAGAAAATTGATTTCTTGAGAATCAAGAAATCCAAAAAATAACAACAAGAAGAATTTGGACAATAATGAAGAACATGATCCCAAAAAGATTAACAAGAGTAATTCATAAAGAAAACAAGATCAAAAAATAGAAGGAACGAAAAGGGATCATGGGTTGGGAGAATAAAGAAATGACAATAACAAGAACAAAACAAAAAGAAAGGGATAACAATAAAAACAAGAAACATAAAAAAATTTTTAAGGTGTTAGAGTATCATGAACAATTTTAGTAATATTATGTCCCTATTTATTAGGGTTTAGTCCTCTATTTTAGAGATGTATTTGTCTCTCTATATGAGAGTTTGGTTTCCTTTTTTTGAAGTTCTTTTATGAGGTTAGTTTCTAGTCTTGTTTTAATTTTTTGATGTTAGATCTAGTTTCAGATTTAGTT
This sequence comes from Gynochthodes officinalis, assembly GCA_020080225.1. Lineage (NCBI taxonomy): Eukaryota > Viridiplantae > Streptophyta > Magnoliopsida > Gentianales > Rubiaceae > Gynochthodes > Gynochthodes officinalis. The sequence continues at coordinate 8,513,061 of CM034620.1, forward strand.
ATTTTTTAAGGGAAAAAAAATAATTTGGCTTTGAGGGTGAAGAAGACGGATTGCTCTTGTAGATCATCATCTTTTGATGATGGTCTTTCAAAGTCTGAGGAGAGAAATTAATCAATTGGAGGAAAGTTGATGAAGAAGATGATGCGGAGATGAGAAGAAGATGATGTGGAGATGATGATTAAACTGATGAGGAGATGATGATGAAAATGATGATGAAGATGAAGCCAGTAGGATGAAGAAGATGATGAAGTTGGTGAAAGTTGATGAAGATGAGATGAAGAAGATGATGAATGGTAAAATCTACTATTCATGTGAATTCTTTCGTATATCACACTCCTACTATTCATGTGCTTTTAAGAGGTGTGGTTTATTTTTGTTAAGGTTTCTGCATAAAACAATTGAAGAGTTAATTTACTTGTTAGTTTTAAATCAATGCTAACAAGTGTAAGTGGCCAGTTGACTATTGTATCACTTTTATGTGGTTTACATTAATAAAATATTTTTATCATTTCAGGAAAAAAAAAAGAGCATCATGAACTTTAGGAAAAAGCTTACCTACTCTGAACTTAATCTCCCTTGTCTCTAATGATTCGATAAGTTCTAGATCTGAACCCAAATCTCCACTATATGGAAACCTTCATTTTGGTTCTACAAGTTTTCTAACCACTCCTTCAAGCTGAGATACTATTGGTCAAAAGTCTAGCCTCTTCCTTGTAGTACCTTTTATTTATCCTCTTGTGTTCTGAAGACAAACTTATAGTAGTTAGATCCTGACTCCCTTACTTTGAAAGATTCCTTAGTTGGCCATATAGCTTCTATTGTGTTCTTCATACCCATGAAGTTTGTTTTTTTCTCCCAAAAATTTTTCCCTATCAAGCTCCTGCCACTTTCTACTATGCTATTTCTAATATCTGTCTCTTCTAGCTCACTCCTTTTTCCTCTGTTGATAATTGGATCCTTTGTAATTGACCTAGCACCTCCTCGAGGCTTGAAGCAATACCACTATCCATCAACTTAGCTTCTATGGCCAAAGGTTGACTTGTTTGAAATGGATATCAGAAAAAAATTGTGAGTTATAAGAGTAGCTATAGGTTTATTTCCAGCTTAAAGGTTTGGTTTATATTTTTAAATTAAAACATCATTTAGAGATTATGTTTGGTTATAGAGAACATGCTAAAATCTAAGCATCTCTTTCCACAAAACTACATTCAGATAGCAAAATTATTTAATTATAAATGAAAAAGATGGAACATGTAATAAAACTCCAGGCAGATTTATGGCTTGTATTAATTAATCTGAATGGCTTTAGGATAACATAGCCTCCAGAAAGGCCACCAACATTCTCTTGCAAGAGAGACTTAGACATTTCCAATAAAATCTTGGGATTTCTTAGATTGGGGTTTAAATTTTGAATCTCACCAATAACATATTAATTGCGCTAGGCCTCATATTTTCATATGCAATATTCTATTGAATTGATGTCCCCTTCCCATATTTCCTTAGTGCAAGTATTTTTTTATTTTAAAAAAGCCATTTTCTCCCTTATTAAATGTGTAGAAATTAACCTTTTTTTATTATTTAATTCTATATATCCCTGTAGAACGGGAAATTTGCAAAAATAGCACTTTTTGCAAAGACACTTGCAAATATAGCAGGCTGGCTATTTTCCTTACAAATATAGCACTTTTGAACGCGAAAAGACCTAAATGCTCTTCTATTTACAATAGATGATAAACATTGCTCCTAAAGTCATTCAAGATTTCTTCACTTCATTTTTTCACTTCAAATTTCCTTGCCCATTCAATCATTCTTTATCGATTAATATCCCATTTATTTGACACTGCATGAATGACAAGGAAGCGAGAAGGACAGGCATCTAAGGCCACCGTAGTAGAGAAAAAAATTGCATATTGATTAACCTTGCATATTGATTATGAATTTTAGAAGAAATACGATTGTGATAGGGTTTTGTGTGATTTTTGCTGTAATAGCTCAAATTCAACGTCAAATTAAGCATAAATTAGACATGAATCTTTTATTCGACAAAAAGAGAGGTTTTCGACAAACAATTCGACATATGTGCCCTGTATTCGACAAAAATTTCGACGTAAAATTTGACAAATGTTTCGACAAGCATTTTGACAAAAAAATGTCGACAAGCACTTCGACAAACATTTCCACAAAGAAATCTCGACAAAAAAATATTTGTCAACATTTTTTGCTGTCTTCCTTATCACCTCAAATTCTCCAAACTCTCTTATTCTCTTTTACAACTTTGCCTTAGCGCCAATTCAAGGTCAAACATAGCAAATCCGACGGCCCTCCTTCAACAGATAAAGATTTTACCTTCAAGGCAAAAAAAAAAAAAAAAGAAGAAGAAGAAGAAGAAAAAGGAGTGGCATTGGCTTTGAGAGGTTAGCAACGGGTGGTAGTGCTTTGGGACTGGAGTATAGCGACGGGATTGGTGGGGGCAGCGAAGGCAACAACGAGGAGACACGTAGGGGCTTAACTCTTTGGGAGAAGGATATATGGACGGGTGAAAGCTCGGGGGGGGGGGGGGGGGAATGGAGATAGTAGCAATAGATGGGAGGTAATGGAGAGTGCAAGGGCCAATGATAGAGGAGGGAGGCGGTGGCGGCTTCGGATTTTTTTGCAAATTGCGACGGTAGAGGCTGCGATTTTTTGTTATAAAGTCCTACCTTTTTTTTTTGTTTAGTTTTTTGTCCCACAGAATGCTAACCAAGGGATTTTGAATCTGGGTGCATTTTCGAAATGCGTCGAACTGACCTCGCTATTGTTGGAGCTAAGCCCAAGCACCCAGGCTGAGTTTTTTTTTTAATTATTTTTTATGGAAAACAGCCCCTTTGGCCATTCTCTTCCCCCATTCATCAACAGGAAAAGATCCCTGATCTCAAATCCCCCCCCTCCCCCCTCTCACCTCCAAACCCACCAAGGAAGTCCCACAAAAGAAAAAGCCATGGCCGCAGTAATGTCGCGTGAGGGGAAAAAGCCATGGCAAAGATGGCAAAACAAGCTGAACGCTATGAGGAAATGGTTGAGTTCATGGAGAAAGTCTTGAATTGGCACTGGGGCAGAGCTGTGGAAGAGAAGAATAGAGTTTGGAGAATTTGGGGTGAGGAGGAAGACGGCAAAAAATGTCGACAAATATTTTTTTGTTGAGATTTCTTTGTGGAAATGTTTGTTGAAGTGCTTGTCGACATTTTTTTTTGTCAAAATGCTTGTCGAAACATTTGTCGAATACAGGGCACAAATATCGAATTGTTTGTTGAAAAGTTTGTCGAAAACGTCTTTTTTTGTCGAATAAAAGATTCATGTATAATTCATGCCTAATTTGACATTGAATTTGAGCTATTACAGCAAAATTCACACAAAACCCTATCGCAATTGTATTTTTTTTTCTAAAATCCATAATCGATATGCAAGGTTAATTAATATGCAATTTTTTCTCTACTGCGGTGGCCTTAGATGCCTATCCTCCTCGCTTTCTTGCCATTTATGCAATGTCGAATAAATGGGATATTAATCGATGAAAAATGATTCAATAGACAGGGAAATTCAAAGTAAAAAAATAAAGTGAAGAAATCTTGAACGACTTAAGAGCGATTTTTATCATCTTTTATAAATAGAGAGGCATTTAGATTTTTTGGCATTCAAAATACTATATTTGTAAAGAAATGATCAGCCTACTATATTTGCAAATGTCCTTACAAAAAGTTCTTTTTTTTGCAAATTTGCTATATTTGCTATATTACAAAATTTGCTATTTTTTTTTGCAAATTTTCCCTGCAGAACACGGACAAAACACCGGTTTCTGAATTCTGATTATTCGTTATTCACTATTCATTATTCAAATATACCTCCGCAGTTCAATTGTCTGTTACAGCCTTAACAGTTAACACCAATCCTAACACTCCTTTCCGTCACCGTATTGTCAATCCTTTCTTTATCCCTTCGTTTCTAATCGCCTTCTCGATTCATCTTACCGACCCAAGCCATCCACGATATATCGAACATTTTTAGTGCTGAGTTCTAAAACTGTAATTAAAATGGCGGCGGCGACTGGGGCAGCAGCTTCAGCTTTTTTCTCTCTCTATACTCCTCAACGATTATCCTTCCCCTCAACTACTTCAAAGTCTTTCCAAACCAATTTTTTCCTCAAATCCATTTCGAGTAGAGGTATTTGCTTTTCTCTTGGAAAATCGAAGGACCCTGTTATAAATAAAGACAGCAGGAGATTCCCTTTTGTTTTTAAAGTTTCTCAATCCTCCCAGGACTCTGCTTCCGAAGTACACTCGTCTCTCTCTTACACTCACAAATTTATATAATACGTTTGAGCAATTATTTGTTGATTTTTGCCTTATATGAGTCATGGGGGTTTTCTTTTCATGATTTCCTGTTTTAATGGGTAATGTTAAATTTCGAGTCTTTCAATTGTTTTGCGTATTGCATTTGTAAATATTTACCAATTCTCTGTTGGCGTCTTTTAGCTTCTCTTGTGTTGTTTATGTTCTTGATTTTAGTGTACTTTTTGAAGTATGAAAATAGGAGACGGGTCTGTTTTTAGTTGCAACTGGCGTATGTCGAGTACAAAAGGGATGTGACTTTTTTTTTTATTGTATTGAGAGTCCCATGAATTGGAGCAAAGTTTTATCGTTTACTTTAGACTTAATGCTTAGGTTCAGTTTGGCCAGCTTGCTTTGTTTACTGAAAAGAAGAAATGAATGGGGAAAAAAAATTTAATAATGTCAAGTGTACCTGGTGCCAAGGTTGGTGCACCTTCAGGTGTGCTGATATTCAAAGAGTTCTCATCTGTAAGACAAATATTTGTTACTTTTGGAGTTGCTGTATGTTTGTCTTGTGATTTTGAGTTGGTAAGGTCATTAGATTTGCTGATTGGTTTAGAAGTTTCCACAGAATGTCATCTGGATTCATGGATTCATCGTTGATAAACCTCTGTCATCTAATTTAATTTTTTTATTACACATACGCAGTAGTTAAACTCATAGACTTCCCCAAAATAAGGTGGTTTTTATTTTTTATTTTTTTTAGAAGGTAATCCCTAAAATAAGCTTAGAAATGGGGAAATGTAGATTGAGCTTATTGTTGAGAGCTTACAAAAGCTTATGGTTTCCTCTCTTCCTTAGCTAAAGCATAATTATATGAATTATCTTTATACCTGTAGGAATTTGTTGAACAGAGTTTAAAGAGCACAGTTGTGTTCATAGGATCTTAGAATAGGCGGATGTAGGTTTTAGTATCTATGCTATGACTACTGCTTAAAATTAATATGTTAACACTATAAAGACATTCTGGAAGGCTTTATAAACTAGAGGCCGTTGGAGTTTATCAGCACAGTATAAAGCCCTTCTAAAATGAAGTACAAAAAATCTGGAGCGTTGTAAGGCTGGATATAAGGTGTTCAGGGAGATCCCATAGGGATACATAGCTGGAAATGGAAGCATGAAAGGATTATGGAGTTGGAGACGAGATGGTTACCCATGTGCATAGCATTTACATGACCCAGAAAATAGTTGCAAAAATCTTGTGTGAAGAACTAATTCCCTTGTAGAATACTTGTGGTTTTCTCAGAACATATATAAACGTAAAGTGAGCTATAAAAGCAAACATAATAAATTTATTCGAAGATACTTAGAGAATACTGAATTATACATTATCATTAAAGATTACTTGAGTGCTCGTGCCAACATGAGTTGCCGAAAAGCAAGAAACAAATTGAATTGTTGTAAGGCTGTTCATTAGTGAGTAAGTCAACACATGTTTTATAATCAAAGAAATATTTTCTAAAGTTGTTTAACATTACCAACTGTAGTATTGTAACTGATCTCAACAATTGAGAAGTTAGAAATTTTGAAAGAGGTTTTTTTTGTCCTTTTGTGTTTTTAATTTCACTTGGAAAGGCCTAATTAACCAAACAAATTTTGTATCTCAAGTAAATTGATTGATTGCAAGTAAAAGATCATTTAGGGTTTGTTTGGAGTGTAATGTATTTGGAAAAAGTTGTATTGGAATGTGTGAAAATTTTAGTAGGTATTTTTTGATAGAAAAAGTATTTTGGAGGGAAAAATAAGAGGGAAATTTTTTTTAAATTATGTGAAAGAAATTTGAGTGGAAAAATTTGAATTTTAAATTTTGAAATAAAAATGTGTTTGGATAGGTTATTTTTGTTTGAGAATTTACTTATTTGCAAATGAGAACACTATGTCCAAACAGACCCTAGAATTTTATGAGGAATTTAGTATAGAAAGAAGATTGTTTCAAGGAAGTACTGGTTGATACCAAAATGCTGAGTTGCTAATAATGAATTTCCAATACGTTTAGGAACAATATTACATTCCCTTTATTTTTTTTATTATATCTCCTTATTTATTTATTTATTTATTTTGGGTTCATCGACGCCGGCCCCAACTAGTTTGGGATAAAGGTGATGTTGATGTTGATGTTAATATTACAGATTTTGTGAAAATGTGTATGGATAGAACTGCATCTCACCATTTCATGTCTCTCATGGCAAACTATTGAACCCTAAACTACTTGGAGCCTCTGATAGGTCACTAAAATTTTAGGGGGCGCTTGGTTCAAGAAGGGGAATAGGAAAGATAATAGGAATGATAATAGGTTCTTCCATTATAATTGTGCTGGTTGGTTTGTGTGAGGGAATGATAATAATAGTAATTCTTCCAAGTATGCAAAGCATTGCTTCCCAGTTTTGGTATTTGGAGTTATTATTCACGAAATGATACCCCTCAACCAAGCAAGGGATTTCATTTCATTCCCATTCCATTCCCCGCCAAACCCCTCAACCAAGCACCTTGTTAATTAAAATCATTCCCTCGGCTTTATTCTTGAATTTATATGTCATGAACCACAGGGCAAGTTAAGCAGTCAGAGAGGATTTTTAGTAATAAAATCTGCATTTCAAGTCTTTGGAGCAACCACATTGTTTCATAAGTTGCTTACTTTCAATGAATATATTGTAATTATGTGTTGTCTTAATTTTTTTAAAGCCAAAAATTGAGCTTTTAATTGTGCAGCAAGAAAATTTTTATACAAGTGGAATAACCCCTGTTTACAGATGGATGAGTGATGCACATAACAATGTACTCAAGGAAATTAAAAAATGGAGGACATCTGGTCAAATTCTGTTAGGATCCATGAAGAAACTGGCAACTTGGCTAACTGAATTAAGTTGTCATTAATCAAGTATTTGTTGTAGGAACTTAGTTTGTTTAATCATAGTGATTTCTGAATTTGTAGTTATTAAGGTATTTCTTTATGCTTCTTGGCAGGAATTTTCTGGATTCCAGTTTTCTTATTTGTCATTGTTTGTAAAATCTGGGTAGGAATGTGATAGCTTTTGTTAGCTTTGTCTAATTTGAGAATTCACTCTTTATGGAAATAATAAAGTAAATTCTAAACTAAATTGGTTTTAGAGTCATAAGCACCTGCTTAATTTAGAGTCTATAATTTGTGTAGCTCTCTTTGAAGAGAGCTTCAGTTGAATAAAAGTTCCTTTGACATTGTTGTCTTCTTCAAGGGTTGTTTGACTCAAATTTGCCTTTGTATGATGCCTGAAGTCCCTAGGTGTGATGCCTGAGAGTTTTAGGAGTGATTCCTAAAGAATATTTGTCATTCCTGCAGCTTTATTACATATTTCTGCACTCTTCTTTAAGTCATAGTTTTCTGCCTTCCTTAGTTGAAGATGAATTTCAAGATCTGTTCAGGATAAACATGTACCTTATGCTGCATTAATAAGTCTCATCCTAACACCTCTTCGCTGACTTACATTTGGAAGAAAGACCCCATTCAGTAACTAAATTCCTGTTTTCTTTGATCATCCATAGTACTTCAGCAAACCCAGTTTAATTGCCCGTGCAAATCAAACATTTGCGTTTAACCTCTTGTCAAACAGCATTTGTTACTCAGCAGTATAAAATGAGATAATCAATAGATTCTGTATCTAGTTTACAAAGCTCACAATGGGTAGACTGATGGAAAACCCCATGCCTCCTATCTTTTGTGTTCATTTTCGTTTCCGAAGGAGCTATAGAATAAAGGGGAATCCTGGAATAAAGCCTCTGCCCCACACTATCTTTTCCAGAGTCACCACATTTCCTTGATGACCTAATTGTATAGGTTGATCTAGCTGTCCAGATCATTTATTCTGAAGGAATTTGCCCAAAAGTTGAACAGGGATCAATTTGCTGTCTGGTGCTGGCTGCTGAGTCAAGTGCCTTTGAACCACATGTAGTGGTTGCCTATTACTTGACTCACTAACTCTTCCTCCACCTTTTATTTATTGGTGGTCCAACTCTTCCGATGTACAAAAATTTTATACAATTTTTTAAAACCTACTAATTTTTACATTATTTGCCCCATACACAAATGTTATATTTAAGAGAGAAATTTCAAGCCATCTTACCTCTCAGAAGTGATAATGGATATGAATTGGGTTCAATAGTGATGCTATTTATTAATTTAGGACATCATTTTAGTGATTAATGACAAGCAATAAAATGATCAAATCAACTAAATTATGGAAGAGTTTAATTAAATTCTGTGGTTATAATATCTATTTTCTTGTTCGAAGAACAAGTAGATTAATCATCACCATAGAAACCTTGCTGTCATTGCAAGATAGTCTGGATTTTGCTGGATTAGAAAACTCTAGTGCCGTGAGTTGATATAGTTGAACTAAGACAATTTTGAATTTGTCTACAATTTGTTAGTGAAATTATTTGAAAGAGTTTTATCTCTAGAATTGTAGAATTGTCATGTTGTATTTTGGCCATTAGCCTCTCACCTAGTTACTAATTTGAGATTTATTTTTTTTCTTCTGGTAATCATTTACAGTTGAGAATTAAAGAGGACTATCAACATAGGAATAAGCCATATTCTACTTATTTTATCTTTTAATTTGTTACATATACTTAAGTGGAGAAATGTATCTACATATAGTACATATTTGTTTTGGCCACACTCGAGAAATTTTCAGCTTTCACCACGAAACCTAGCCATACTAAAGTTTCTCAAGCTCTAGGAATAACAGAGCCTATGGTGGTTTCCAAAGCAAGTTTCACAAAGACTAAGCTAACTATTCTACTTCAGAACTCTCCAAACGTTGGTGGGAGTTGTCAAATGGAAAAGAAAAGTAAGGAAACTCATCTTAAAAGTTGAAATTAAGCTCTCATAGCTCCCAAATGGCAGAAAGAAGAGATGCATATGTTGGCACAAGTGACCTCCCTCTTGGTGTGTGTTAGCATATCTGGAAACCACATACATCTTATTGTAACCCCCATCCATCCATCCATCCATGAATCATATCCTGTATTTTGCTAAATATAGGTTGATGATTTCCGTAGGGTGTCCTTGTTGTAATCAGGGGAATCCCTGGTAGCTCCAATGTCATTTTATGTTATAGTGCATGGTTCTTTCTTCTTTCCTTCTTCCAATCCAGACACAAGAATCTGACATTTCTGCTGGTCAGGCCTTAGTTCAGTTACAACTTCAATTTCCTGCGGAGATTTCTGTATTACTTGAAAAGACATCTTGGTAGCAGTGATAGGAGGAAAAATCATCAGCAAAATATGTGAAATCTTCAGTTCGAAAGGTCAATTAAACTTATATTTTAATAGTCAATATTGATGTAAGTGGTTGTTAAAGTTTAACAACCAAAGAAAAATCTACTAGCAGGGGACTTTTGAATTTGGAGTTTGTAAGTCAGTGGTTGAAAGATTTTGTGGTGGCTTTTCTCCTAGTCACAGGTTTGAATTTGGAGTTTGTAAGTCATTTGATGAAATTTCGTGTGGTAGCTTTTCTCCAAGCCACAGGTTTGAAGTTCCATTATGTGGTTTCAAGTGCTTCCAAGATTAACATTCTTATGTTAATCTTAGAGGGAAGGTTTGAATTTCCTTCATATTAACATTCTTCTGTTTGTCTATTTGGACAGCAGAATTCTTAGTCAGTGAACATTGCTTCATCAGTCAATGTTCAACCTCAGTTCTAAGCAGATGGGTGGGTTTGTTTGATTTGCATGTCACAAGTAATGTGTGTATGAGCCTGGAGTTTCTAAATGGAAATGCGGGTGATATTATGTGGTCTGGTGAATGATTTACTAGCTATTTCTTTCTTTGCTGGGAGGTGGTCCATATTTATGATTGGATTTAGTACATTCTCTTTCTGGTTTTTGATGTTTTGGGGTATTGAAGCCCTCACTGAAGGTCTTTTCTTCCTTTATCAAGAATGAAATACTCTTGTTCTTTAGCAAGTGAACCTCTATGAGGAGTCAGAATTTTAAAGAAGCTTTAAGAAGATGAGTTTTTTTGTTTTCTTGTTAATAAAGAGGGCTTTTTCTTTTTCTTTTTTCTTTTCTTTTTCTGTTAAAGAGTGTTTTACTTAAATTTGATGTAAGTGGATAATTTGCAGTTGTCTTTGTGAAAAATTCAGTTGCCATGTTGAAAGAAATGCCTGCATGAATTGTGTAGTGTTGTTTGGGTATGATGGCCGAAGGGCTGCTGGGGGAAAATGAATTTAGTTACTGTATATTTATTAACTCTTTTGCACATTGAGAATAAATTGTGGGTCGAGTTGTTAGAACTCTATATCTGTGATTCCTCCCCAAAGGTTGGGTGTTCAAATCTTGCTAGTTGCAATAGGCAGTTGCAATAGTGTAGGCTGTTTAAAAAACATAAAAATAAAATAAAATAAAATAACTCCTTTGCTCGGTTCTTGTTATGAATTGAGCCCTTACAATAACATTTACTGTGTTGTCAGAAGCATGAAATTTTGACGTCATATCCAGTTCTTCTTTATCTGGGAATTTCTTTTTGATGATTATTTCAGTGTTGTTTTGATTTCACCATAAGGCAACAAATATTAAATCTCTTTAACTGGAGCCAAATTTTTACGAACTGCACACTAAAAGGCAACATACATGAAATCTTATTAACTGAATTCAAATTCTTCCTAACTGATTAACCTTTGTGGTTTTGAAGCTATCTTTTGCATTTGCAATACTTATTGATACCATTTTTATATTTGACAGAGTGACAAAGAAGATGAAAGTTCTCCAGATGAGCTTGGCTTATCTGATAAGGATGCAGATGAAGCTGGTCCTTCCAGTTTAGAATTGGCCTTGTCAGCTTACAAGGAGGCGATCTTAAATGGAGATGTGAAGACCATATCTGAGGTTGAAGCTATCATATATACCATAGAAAAGGAGAAAAATGAGTTGCTGGAAAAGGTTTCAGCTTTGTCAGAAGAGATTAGTTCTGCGAAGGACAAATATATTCGCTTGCAAGCAGATTTTGATAACTATCGGAAAAGGTCAGAGAAAGAGAAACTAACTATACGGAGTGATGCTCAGGGTGAAGTAATTGAGTCTCTCTTGCCAATGGTGGATAATTTTGAAAGAGCCAAACAGCATCTTAAATTAGAGACAGAGCAAGAAAAGAACATTGATTCAAGTTATCAGGGCATATACAAGCAGTTTGTGGAAATCATGAAGAGCTTGCGTGTCTCAGCTGTACCAACTGTTGGGAATCCATTTGATCCCTTGGTAAGCCCAAGCTCTTGATTCCTTCATCATTTTTATTTGAGAATATTCTTGCATTTTCTAGTAGTTTTACATGATGAGTAGTTATAGATATCCATCTTTATTCTGGAATTGAGGTATTTCCAGAGAATTGCACTGGAATATCTATCTTTATTCTAGGATAGGTCATAACATGTATTCTGTTGGTGGTAGCTATCTTTTCCTTTTTAATTCCCACACTGAATTCGAGCAGCATTATATCTAATAATGGCATAGCAATATAGTTCTTACAAAATTTAGCTGATATGGTTGCCTCATGACTGATATTGACATGCTTTTTCTCTTTCCATTATCATTTTCCACCACTTATTATTATATTTCTCTGTCCATTATCATTTTTTCATGATGAGCTTGGTGAAAGGTCTACTTTTTGAACAAAAACACTATGAGTTGGTGAATTTGGTTATTTCTCAAATGTTGGTGACAACAAAAAACTAAGGGTTTGTTTGGACTTCCAATTTCTATTTGCAAATAAGTAAATTCTCAAACAAAAACAAACTATCCAAACACATTTTTATTTCAAAATTTAAAATTCAAAATTTCCCACTCAAATTCCTTTCACATAATTTAAAAAAAATTTCCCTCTTATTTTTCTCTCCAAAATACTTTTTCTATTAAATACCCACTAAAATTTTCACATATTTCAATATAACTTTTTCCAAATACATCACACTCCAAACAAATCCTAAGCCTTTATCCTACAAAGGGGGGTTAGCTATCATCATCCTCATCATCATCATCACCTTTATCCCAAATTAGTTGGGGTTGGCGGTTGATGAACCCAAGAACATAAATCCATAAAATAAAGAAAATATAATAAAATAAATAGATAAATAGAGAAAGAAATAAATAAAAATGCTAAAACTATTAAGGGCAGTCAAGACCATGAGAGTTTTGCTCTTCCATCACACTAATAGTTTTCCTCCACTCTGTTCTACTACAAGCCATCCGCCAATTTATTTCCCACTCTACTAAATCTTGTTTTACTACTTTTTCCTACGTAAATTTCGGCAGACCTCTTCTTTTCTTCTCGTCATGTTTCTTATAACAAATTTCTGTTCTCACCGGCGCATCTATAGGTCGTCGAACAATATGTCCAAACCATCTCAATCTATGTTCTTTCATCTTTTTTGCCATCGGTGTTACTCCAATTCTTCGTCAAATATCCTCATTTCTTATCTTATCCATCATTGTCTTAGCACACATCCACCGTAGCATCCGCATTTCTGCTACTCCCAACTTATGCTTATGTAGTCTCTTTGCTGGCCAACATTCGGCTCCATATAGCATCGCCGATCCTATAGCTATTCTATAAAATTTCCCTTTTAACCTAATTGGGATTTTGCGGTCACACAAAAACCCTGTTGCACTTCGCCATTTCATCCAACCTACTTTGATTCTATGGTTTACATCTTCATCAATCTCTATCCTTTTTTGCAGTATTGATTCTAGATATCTAAAAACATCTTTCTTGGATACCTTTTGTTCGAGCATACTCACGGAACCTTCGTCTTCACGTCTTGCCGTGTCGAATTTGCACTTCATGTATTCAGTCTTATTTTGACTTAATGTCAAGCCATTTGACTCTAATGTGCTTCTCCATATTTCTAATTTAGCTTCTACCCCCGCCTTGGTCTCTTCAATAAGCACAATATCATATGCGAATAACATACAGTTGAAAGGATATTGCGGAAAGTTATTTCTTTCATATATTTCAATGGTATATATACAAAATACAATGTCCTAAATATGGTAACTAGATCAATCATGATCCCTTATATATGACAACTATATCAATTATACAGCTATATATATATATATATATATTCCTAATTTACACAAGATACACAACAAATTAGGAAGTTATTGATAGTTATTGATCATGATTCTTGTTAACTCTCCCCCTCAAGTTGGGGCATAGATATAACTCATGCCCAACTTGGATAATGTTGAGTAGAATGATCCACTACTGACAGCATGAGTCATAATATCAGCCAACTGATCTGAACTTTTGGTGTAGGGAACTTCTATGACACCGGAATCCAGATTATCTTTGATGTAGTTCCTGTCTAACTCAACATGCTTAGTACGATCATGTTGTATTGGATTATTAGCAATCTCAATAGCAGCCTTATTATCACAATACAGCACCATAGGCTTTTTTTGACCAAAACCAAGCTTAGTTAAGAGAATTTTCAGCCAAGAAAGTTTTGTGATTCAATGATGCATAGCCCGATACTTTGCTTCTGCACTAGATAATGAAACCACATTCTGTTTTTTACTCCTCCACGTCACCAAATTGCCTCCAAAAAAGGTTAGATATCCAGAAGTAGATTTTCTATCCATTCTACTACCAAAGAAAATCGAATCAGATATCCCACAATATTCAGATGTCCATGTTTGGAGAACAGAATTCCTTTACCTGGAGCTGACTTTAAATATGCTAGAATCCGATTAACAGCGTTCATGTGTTGATCACTAGGATTGTTCATGAACTGACTTTTGACATGGACTGCATATGCTATATCCAGCCTTGTATGAGTCAAGTAGATTAACTTACCAACTATCCTTTGATATCTGGCTTTGTTTGTTGGGATTTGATCAGGATAAACCGATAGCTCATGATTCACCTCAATAGGAGTATCTATTGGCTCACATGCAGAATAACCAGTTTCATTTAGGAGATCCAAAGTATACTTTCTTTGGGAAAGAAACAATCTTTGCTTAGACCGGGATACTTCAATACCCAAGAAGTATTTCAAGAGCCCCAAATCCTTTATCTCGAATTCTTTGGCAAGATAACCTCGAAGGTTCTCAATCTCATCTACGTTATTACCTGTTACAATCATATCATCAACATAGACAAGAAGCAAGGTAATATTGTTATGATCATGTTTATAGAACAAAGTATGATCTGCCAAAGCTTGTTTGAACCCATACTCCTTCATTGCATGACTTAATCTCCCAAACCAGGCCCTGGGAGATTGTTTTAGTCCATACAATGCCTTTTTTAATTTGCATACTTTACCTTCTTCCATTGCAAACCCTGGAGGTGGATCCATAAACACTTCCTCTGTTAGGTCACCGTGAAGAAAGGCGTTCTTTACATCAAACTGTCGTAGAGGCCAGTCTAAATTAACGGCAAGTGACAAGATGACGCGAACAATATTCATCTTAGCAACTGGTGCAAAGGTCTCCTGATAATCAATACCATAAGTTTGAGTATAACCTTTTGCTACCAATCTAGCCTTGTACCTCTCAATCGTCCCATCTGACTTGTACTTGACAGTAAATACCCATTTGCATCCCACAGTCTTCTTTCCCATAGGTAACTCAACCATCTCCCAAGTAGAATTCTTTTCGAGTGCCCACATTTTATTTTCCATAGCATCCTTCCACTTAGGATCTTCAAGAGCTTCTTGAAAATGACTAGGAATAGAGATGGATGACAATTGAAGAGCAAATGTCAACTTGGCTTTCGACAAACGGTGATAGGATATGAAATTTGAGATAGGATAAGTAACATTGGAAGTCTTTGAAAAACCAAGTCTATCAGGTATTTTTCTTTCACGAAGAGGATATCTCCTATTCCTATCAATACTAGAATTATGATCAGAAATTTGAAGAGATTCAGGAGAATAAGCACATACCTCATTGTCAATCCTAGAAGAGTCATCCAATGGCATGGTAAGATCATCAACAGATGTATTAGGTCCAAGAGACTCCTTTTTTCTAGAATATTTTTTTTCAAACAACTGAGCTGGCCTCTCAACTACTGATTCCCCATTTGTGTTAACAGTTTCTGTACCTGAACTACCAGTTTCTTTACCTGAATTAACAGTTTCTGTAACATTTTCTGTTCCTGAATTAACAGTTTCTGTACATGAAATCCATATCTTCTTCTCTCCTAACCACAATTGTGCCTCTTCCTTACTCTCACTCTCCCCCTGAAGAGGAACCATGGATATATTTTGAGAAAAATAGGACTCATTTTCACAAAACTGAACATCCATAGAAACATAATAAGTGTTTGTAGGAGGATGAAAACATTTGTAGCCTTTTTGTGAATTAGAGTAGCCAAGAAAAACACATTTAATAGCACGAGGGTCAAGTTTATCTCGATGAAGATGATGAACATGAACATAGCATACACAACCAAAAACCTTAGGACAAACATTAAGGGTAGAGGGAATGGAGTGAAATCTAGATAACATTCTTAACGGAGTTTGAAAATGAAGAATTCATGCTGGCATTCGATTAATAAGGAAAACAGAAGTCATAACAGCTTCAGCCCAGAAACATTTTGGAACCTGCATCGTAAAACACAAGGCTCGAGCCACTTCAAGGATATGGCGATTCTTACATTCTGCTATACCATTCTGTTGGGGTGTATAAACACAAGTTTTCTAGTGAAGGATGCCATGCTGTGTCATAAATTCAGCAAGAGTGTGATTTACAAACTCACGACCATTGTCAGAGTGAAAAACCTTTATTTTTGTGTTAAATTGAGTGAGAATCATATTATAAAATTGAGGAATAATGTGGGAAACATCACTTTTAGA
Organism: Gynochthodes officinalis; assembly: GCA_020080225.1. NCBI lineage: Eukaryota > Viridiplantae > Streptophyta > Magnoliopsida > Gentianales > Rubiaceae > Gynochthodes > Gynochthodes officinalis. Next base: position 8,529,255 of record CM034620.1, read on the forward strand.
TTTCATCAAATAGACCCAACTAACCCGAGAACAATCATCAATAAAAGACACATAGTATTTATGACCTGAAGAAGAAGGAGTAGAGAAAGGACCCCGTACATCAGGAAAAACACAAGAGAAAAGAATAGTACTTTTATTAAAACTGACCTTAAAAGGAACACGATGATGTTTTGCATAAATGCATTGTTCACATCTTAGACTAGAAGCAGGAATGTTGGAAAACAACTTAGGAAATAAACGTTCTAAAAAAGAGAAAGATGGATGTCCTAGTTGACAATGCCAAAGAATAATTTTCTTTTTATTTGAAGTCACTCTCTGAGCTTGGAAGCCACGAGTAAGAGGTGGTATGCCTCGGTGGTCTTCAAAGCAGTACAAACCATCTCTCTCCTTACCAATGCCAATTGTCATCTTCGTGAGATTGTCCTGAAAAACACAATGAGTAATATAAAAGGTTACATGACAATCAGGATCTCTTGTTATTTTGCTAATCGATATGAGATTATTTGAAAGAGTGGGTGCAAGCAAGACAGAGGAAATAGAAAATGTCGGAGATAGAGACACATTTCCTGCCCCTGTGATTGGCATAGAGTTGCCATCAGCAACTTGTACACACTTAATTAATGGAGGTGTTAGAGAATCAACAATAGATGAGTTACTAGTCATATGATCAGTAGCCCCTGAATCACTAACCCAAGCATCAGAACAAGTAGAAGTAGAATTGATGGACAGACCAAAATTACCTTCTTCAGGAGATACCCGAGTTACATTAGAGGCAGAAGGTGATTTAGTAGCAGTGTGGGCAGATTTCTTGTTTTTTCTCTCAGCTTGCTTGAGTTTATACCATTCTGGATAGCCATGCTTTTTCCAACAAACATCAACAGTATGTGTATTTTTATGGCAGTGAGTACAATACCGAGTTTGAGAAATTGTGGAATCGCCAAGAGCCGAAACAGAAGTACCTTTATGTATAACTAGAGCTGAAGTCTCAGAGTGTATGGCTGCTCCCATAGTCACTTGTTGTTGTACTTCTCGACGAACCACAGAATAGGTTTCTTCTAATGTAGGTAAAGGAGAAGTAGATAGAACACGGCTCCTAACCTGATCCAAATTCTGGTCAAGTCCAGCGAGAAAGATATAGACCCTATCCTCAGCAAGACGGTTTCTATACTTCTCAACATCAGTAGCACAAGTCATATCGTTTGGTCGTCGATAATCAAGCTCCATAAAAATCGAGTTTAACTCATTATAGTAGGCTGCCAAAGGCCGACCACCTTGACATAATTGGAAAGACTTCTTCATCAGTTCATAGACTTGAGAAGAGTCAGAAACATCAAGGTAACTGCTTTTCACAGCATCCCAAACTTCCTTTGCTGTTCCACATTGCACAAAGTGTGACACAAGATTATCATTCATTGAAGTTATGAGCCAAGTTTTTACCTGTGCATCTTCAGCCTTCCATTCATCATAGCCTGGATCACTTTCTGAGAGTGCAGCCTTTCTACCTGTGATATAGCCCATCTTTCTCCTTCCAGCAATATGCATTTCCAAAATTTTAGACCAAACACGATAGTTAGAGCCATCCAATTTAATATGGATGGATGAGGGAGAATCATGAATGGTCATGGTGGACATGTTCTTGCTGTTAGAAGAATCAGCCTCAGTTTTGGTAGACATAACAAAGGTATGACCGGTGGTGCAGGGATTAAGGGACGGGAACTCTGTTTTGGAAGAATAGAACGGCTAGGAATTTTTTTTAACCTAGTCTCTGATACCAAGTTGAAAGTATATTGCGGAAAGTTATTTCTTTCATATATCTCAATGGTATATATACAAAATACAATGTCCTAAATATGGTAACTAGATCAATCATGATCCCCTATATATGACAACTATATCAATCTCCTATATATGACAACTATATCAATTATACAGCTATATATATATATATTCCTAATTTACACAAGATACACAACAAATTAGGAAGTTATCAAATTAGGAAGTTATTGATAGTTATTGATCATGATTCTTGCTAACTTATACACCATGTCACCTTATTTTGGATATCCTTTGTCAACTCATCCATAACTAGGGGAAAAAGGTAAAGACTCAGAGCAGATCCTTGGTGTAAGTCTACTGTGATTGAAAAATAGTTTGATCTTCCATTACAAGCCTTCACGCACGTAGTAATACCTTCATACATATCCTTGATAGCCTCTACATACTTTGAGGGGACTTTCTTCTTCTCAAGTACTCACTATAGAACCTGTCTTGGGACCCTATCATGCGCCTTCTCAAGATCAACAAATACCATATGTAGATCCTTCTTCTTTTCTCTATATCTCTCCATCAATTGTCGTATCAAGAAAACAGCCTCCATGGTAGATTTTCCCGACATAAATCCAAATTGATTTACGGAGACCTTAGTCTCTATTCTCAAACGATGCTCAATAACTCTCTCTTATAGTTTCATTGTATGGCTCATAAGCTTAATGGCCCTATAGTTGGCACAATTCTAAATATCCCCCTTATTCTTATAGATAGGCACAAGCATACTCTCCCTCCATCCCTCAGGCATCTTATTTGTTTGGAAAATCCTGTTAAAAAGGTTAGTCAACCAACGTATTGCTGCATCCCTCAAACATCTCCACACTTCACTAAGGATCCCATCTGGCCCCAATGCTCTACCCATTTTCATCCTCTTCAATGTCTCCTTAACTTCACACTCTCTAATTCTACGCACAAACCTTCTGTTTGAGTCATCATAAACATCCTCTAACTCTATCCCACTTCCATCACTTCCCTCATTAAATAGTTTGCTAAAATAGCTCATCCACCTTTTCTCAATGTCTGCTTCTCTGACCAAAAGTTTTTGGTTTTCATCTTTTATGTATCTAACATGCATCAAGTCTTTATTTTTTTTGTCCCTTATCTTTGCAAGCTTATAGATACCTTTTTCTCCTTCCTTGCTCCCCAGTTGTTTGTACATCTCTGAAAAAACCTTGCCTCTAGCCTCTCGCACAGCTTTCTTGGCATTTGTTCTCGCCAATCTAAACTTTTGCAGATTCTCATCACTATGACATTTATATAAATGCCTGGAACACTCCTTCTTATGTTTAATTGCCTCCTATACCTATTCATTCCACCACCAAGTTTCTTTTGTTTGTTGTCCGTTCTCTTTACTTTCCCTTAAGGTTCTCCTTGCCACTCTCTGAATGCAATCAGCCATCTCATTCTGCATCACATTTACATTACCCTCCAGTAGCCACGGTCCTTACTGCAATAATCTTTCCTTGAAAGCTATTTGTTTTTTCTCTTTTAGTTTCCACCATCTTATTCTTGGGTTTTGAACAACTTTCTGCATTTTGCGTACTTTGTTATATCGAACCTCTAGGACCACCAACTTATGTTGCGTAGTTACGCATTTTCCAAGGTAGACACTGCAATCTACATATGAGGTCCTATCCTCCCTTGTAGCAAGAAAAAAGTCAATTTAGCTACAAGTTTGGCCTCTGTGAAAAGTGATTTGATGTGACTCTCTTTTCCTGAAGTAGGTACATGTCACCATTAAGTCATAGGCTGGAGCCACATTCAAAATATTCTCACCTGCCTCATTTCCAGTCCCGTAACCAAAACCTCCATGAACTCTATCAAAACCTTCACTATGTTGCCCAACATGTCCATTTAAATCCCCTCATATAAATACCTTCTCCTCGCGCGGTTTCTCCCTTAGAATCTCCTCCAGGTCTTCCTAAAATTTGTCTTCATTTGTAACTCGCAATCCAACTCGAGAGGCATACACACTAAGGATATTCAAAATCAGCTCTCCCACTACTAGCTTAACCAAAATAATTCTATCTCCTGACCTTTTAACATCTACCATTTTATCTCTGTAACATTTATCTATCATAATCCCAACTCCATTCACACTCTTTTTTGTGTCTGTGTACCACAACTTGAATCTAGTACCTTCAACTTCCTCAGCTATATAGATCATATTTCCCCATTACTTTTTATTAAAACACTTATTTTCATTTAAGTTTAGGTAATTGATGTTGTTTTTAATGTTTCTTTCTAAGTCTTTTTAGATCTTTTCCTTTTTTTTTTCTTTTAAGTTTGAGTTAATAATTCTCTAATTTTTAGTTGCTGTATTGGTGTATCTAAGGGTCTTCTATACACATGTCCAAACCACCTTAAATGTGTTTATTTTATTTTCTCTTATATTGGGGCTACCGCTACTTTCTTATCAAATCATTCATTACTTGTTCTATTTAGTTTAGTGTGTCCACACATCTTTCATTTTTGCTATTCTCATTTCCTTTTAATGTTTATAGTTAGTTTTCCAACACTCTGATCCATAAATCATCGTTGGTCTTATGGTTATTTATAAAAATTTTCTTTCAATGTCAACAATAGTTTACAATCACAAAGAATAGAGGATGCTCTTTTTCATTTTTTCCAACCTGTCTAAATTCTATATATAACGTCTTTATTAATTCTTCCATGTTTTTGGAGTATAGATCCCAAATATTTAAAACTTTTGGATATATCTAATTCATACTGGTCAATATTTACACTTGCTCCATTGTTTCTCCTATGATTACTAAAGTGACACTCCATATATTTAATTTTATTTCTACTTATTTAAAACCTTACAACTCTAATGTTTCCTTTCAAGCTTCTGACTTGATATGCACTGTTGTCTTATTGATCAAAACTATATTCTCTGCAGCTAATATACATTAGGAATTGTTGTTTGCATTTGTTTAGTAAGTTCATCTATTACTAAGGCAAAGAGATATGAATTCAAAGAAAATCCCTTATACAAACTTATAATATGTTTAGTAAGTTCATCTATTACCAAGGCAAAGAGATATGAATTCAAAGAAGATCCCTGGTACAAACTTATAATATTTGGGAATTCACCTGATATCCCTACTGGTGTCCCCTTACACATGTCATTATGTTTTTGTACATATCTTTTATAAGTTTGATATAAGTTTCTCTTTTTTAATACCCACTACATTATTTTACGATTAATTCTATCACGTCTTTTTAAGATTAATAAGTACTATATGTAAATTTTATTTTCTCTTCCTATATTGTCCACATCACAAAACAACAAATTGGTGTGTGGTTTGGACTTTTGAAGTTTTATTTCTGGTGGGCAAATTTGGCAACATTTATCTATTTTTGGATTTTAAGTGAAAAATAAGGGAAAAAGCCCAGAATTGGGGTTCAGTTGCAGTGGTAATCTCCTAAGGCAGAAGTTTATACATAGGGTGATTCTCCGTGAAGATAAACGGATTTCCACTCAATGTTAAGTGCTGGTTCTAGATCTATAATGTTAATATTCCTTTCTTCAAGCTAATCGACTAGAACAAAAATACCAAGTAATCAAATCCTAAAAGAACTAGAACAATAAAATTGTCTGACTTGCATAAACTTAGGGATGTTCAAAATCAATGATTCGATCCGAACCTGTTCCAATCCGATCTAAATAGTTCGAATAGGATCGGATCAAATTTAGATTGGATTGGTTTTCGATCCGATTTGATCTTTTTTTTTTATCTTTTTTGTTTTGTTTTTGTTTTTTTTTTCTATTGCTTTCTTTTTCATATATAATGTTAGGTGATTTAACTTAGGTTTGAAATTAATAGTTTCATGTTAAGAAATTATCTATTTTTATATAAAGATAATAAATAAATTTCATCTAGATATTTTAATTTGTGTATTTTTCATGTAAATTAATTTGTGTATTTTCATATAAATATTTTAATTTATTTTGTCACAAATCGACTAATTTTAATGAGATAACCCCCAAAATGGTCCTTCACATATTGGTGAATGAGTTTTTTAGTCCATCATTTTTAAAATGAGAAAAAATAGTCCCTCAAATTTCATGAATGTACTATTTTGGTCCTCTGTTACTATTACCTTTGTTTTTTGGTCAATCCCAAAAATATTTATGAAATAGTGACAGAAAAACAAAGGGAATAGCGACGGAGGACCAAAAGAGTACATTCATAAAATGTGAGGGACTATTTTTTCTCGTTTTAAAAGTGATGGACTAAAAAGCTCATTCGCCAATATGTAAGAGACCATTTTGGGTGTTATCTCAAATTGATCGAATCAATATGTCAATCCGATTTGAGCCGATCCAAAAAATGCATTGATCCGATCCAATCTGATCCAAAAAATGCATTGATCCGATCCAATCCGATCCAAAATTTCGGAGCAGATCGGCGGATCAATCCGATTCGCGGATCAAAATAAACATCCCTACATGAACTATTCATAGATTAAAGGTATAATGTGTGTTGAACCAAATTTTGTTAAAAGTCATTTTCTTCCGTTTACTACATGTCAAAGAGCCCCAAAACAAAGGAGATTTGCAGTTTGTCTCTTAATATTTTACCTAAAATGCAGTTGATGTATTGCGCTGGTGTTGCAAATCTTCTGTAGTTCAGTTGATGGAATCTGATTCCAATGCACACATTTCGATCACAAAGCTAGAAACAAAATATCAGGAGCTGCATAAGATGAAATCGGATCCCACTTAGTTCCATGCTTTAGTAGGTATTGTTTTTTTCATCTGGCTAACTTTCTCTTGTTCCAATAAGAGAATATCAACCTCCACATATCCCTGAACTGTTGTCAGTATTGTCTCAATGTAACCTAAATAAGTGAGATATCACCCCTTATCAGCGAATGATAGGTTCTTGCTCAACTTCCTTTTCAGTATTGCTCTTTGGGACAAAAAAATGCTTGGAACTATGAAAGAATGCCTTTCTCCAGCTAGGACATTATATTTCATTAGAGTATGACATAACATTGAACTGTCATATAGACGATAGAAGTTATCTTAGTGTTCCGTATTGTTTTGACAACCTGAAAACCTTTTTCCAATCATCTGTTTGGTGGTGTTGACTGAAAGCGATATAACTATGAACAAAAGGTGTGATGGTGGATGACCAACTTGATCTTTCTAATTGGCAAACAACCAGCTGGTAAGTGGTATCCCTGCTAAGCACTAAATTGTGAAATAGAAAATTATATCCAAGTCCTTGTTTCCTTGTCAGCACCCATAGACTGTTAAGGTTGTCATTAATTTGCCATCAAGTGATTGAACAATTTCCTAATTAAGAAAATATGGAGACCCACCAGCTAAATCTTGCATCTACAAACTTATTAGCTCCAAGCAGATAATTAAAATATCTTTGGGAGGATCTTTCAAACCATAACAGACTACTTTCATCCACCAAATCTCCTCAGCTTATGGGTAGCATCTTGGAAATTATTTATGCATACAGTTAACCTGATTAGATTTCAAGCTCCAATTTTTCAAGCTCTTTAGTTTAGGAGGATGAAAGCTGTCAATATAATGGTCAGGTTTTTTCCAGCTAAAACGTCAATGACTATGTTCTCAGCTAACTTACCATCCATAAAATGATTCAGTTGATTTTTAGATATGCTTTATTTTTCTAATTTATGAAAATGCTGTGAAGATGAGTATAGGTTTGGCTTAAATCTTACTGATGGCATCACCTTTAGATTTTTGCCTCAGAATATAACTATTCAAAAATTGTTCAGCACTGTAATTGGGTTCAAAGAAACAGTTTTTCATTTGTCATATCATGGTGCACTTGGTTCTCTAATAGTACAATCGTGTGATATGCTGGGTTTTCAGTTTATTTCACATGTTCTTTCCCTCATTGAAATAACATCAATGACATTTTGGAGTCTTTATGAAAAAGTAATCTTGTTTGATATGCACGCCCATTGCTTCTGTATGTTTGCTTTTGCCGTGACTACTTTGTTGGACAGCAAAATCAGGTGCATCCCTCGGGAGGCGGAAGATGGAATAATCTTTATGCTTCAATTTATTCTAGAGTTTCATGCTTTCAGCATCTTCTATACTTTGTGATCATAAAGTACTGCTGAAATTGAAAGAAAAATTTAGTAAAACAGCCATAAGATCAGTTATGTTTTACAGATCAAAGTGTTGGAAATTAACTATGAACATGAACAAAAAATAAAGGTAGCAAAAATGAAAATATTGAAATGGATATATAGACATAGTAAATTAGATGGAATAAGTAATGAACGCATTAGAGAAAGTGGAGGATAGCCCCAGTAGATTAAAAAATGAGAGAAATACATTTAAAATGATTTAGACGTACGTAAGAAATCTTTAGATGTACCACGAAAGTGTGTAAAAAATAAAGAATTATTAACTCAAACTAAAAGTGGAAGGAAAACATCTAAAAAGATCTAGAAAGAAATTATTAAAAAAGATACGATATATATTTAACGTGAACGCATGCATTTTGATAAAATCCGATGGCGAAATATGATTGATATAGCTGACCCAAATAATGGAATAAAGGTTTAGTTGTTGCTTTTGTCGTTGTTTCATGCTTTCAACATGGCATACCAATGAAAGAATTGATAAGTAACACTAAATACTCAAGCAACTTCTATGTCATCTGCTTAAAATTTCAAAATTTCGTGAAAAAGATCTTTTGAGTGCATGCACCTCAAACATGTCTGTATGTCTACAGTAACCTATGAGCAACATTAATATTAAATATGAACTAACAATCTGCATCTGTGTTTATTGGTTGAGCCTCCATCATATTTGTGGGCCCATTTTCTGGGTTTGTGTACCCATGGTCTTGAAAGACTATAAAGGTGTTTGAACTGAGCTCTGCTAGTTGGGCACTTAGCCTAAGCACCATAAGTTCTCAGGTTCAACTCTCAAGCTGTTACTGTCCCTTGTCGCTCTTTTATGGTTTAGAAAGAATCTTCCTTGTTTGATGTTTGTTGCCCAGGCATTTTATCAATAGAATGGACATTTCATAACCTCCCAGCATTCCTCCTGTTTGATTCATTGAATTTGGCTCATCAAAGGAATAGGCATCATTTTATTTATGTTTTGAGATTCCTACTAATGAAGGTTATGCAAAGGACACTTCACATATGGTAAATCTTAGGCTCCATTTGGAGTGTGATGTATTTGAGAAAAGTTGTATTGGAATGTGTGAAAATTTTGGTGGATATTTTTTGATAGAAAAAGTATTTTAGAGGGAAAAATGAGTGGGAAAATTTTTTCAAATTATGTGAGAGGAATTTGAGTGGGAAAATTTAAAATTTAAATTTTGAAATAAAAATTTGTTTAGAGTGTGATATTTTTATTTGAGAAAAGAACATACTTTTTCTATTTGAGAATAAAAATGATTTATCCAAATGGAGCCTTAGATTTTTCCCATACATTATATTAAATCATAATTAAAAATTTCCTTTCTAATTTTTTTTAATAATGTAGCATTTCCAAGCATGATGAGGGAATAAAATATTGCATTAGGGGACGCTTGGTTCAAGAAGGAAAATGAAAATGATAATAGGTTCTTTTATTATAATTGTTCTAGTTAGTTTGCGTTGGGAAATTATAATACTAATAATAATAATTCTTCCAAATATGCAAAACATTACTTCTACAGTTTTTGTTGAAGTTTTTTTTTTTTTTTTTTTTTGTGAATAATCACTTTCATACTCTTAAAATGTGGGGGAATGGAGTTTTGGTATTAGGAGTTACTATTTATAAAATGATACCCCTCAACGAAGTATTAAAAATCATTTTATTCCTATTCCATTCCCTCCCAAACTCCTCAACCAAGCATCCCCGTAGTTACTAAATTTTATTTTATTTAAATCTTATATCTAGATATGAGATGTCCACTACCTTTTTACCTTCCAAACCAACAAACATTAGAATTTTAAATTCCATTGAAATTCGAGGATGTTTTATCACTTGCGTGCTTGCTGAATGAGAAAGTTTAGTGAGCTATGTGGGATGCCTTAGTTCTACAGAGTTTCATATACTCGAAGGAATACATCTGGTTCTCTGTCGTTGACCATGTGCCTTGTCACTTAATTCAGATACATGAAGCTATTGCCCGAGAGGAGTCTCAAGAGTTTGATGAGGGGATTATAATTCAAGAATTCCGCCGTGGTTTCGTACTTGAAGACCGACTTTTGAGGCCAGCCATGGTCAAAGTTTCTTCAGGCCCTGGTCAAAGGCAAACCTCGTCGGTGACAGATGAGTCAGCAGAACAACCTCCTACTGTTGGAGTTGATGAAAGAGAGCTCAGTGAGCTCAGTGAACAATCAAACCGATAAATTATCCGAGAGAAGTTACTGAACAACATTCATGAAAACTATGATATCATTTTCCCCTTGTAATCCGCTCTTGGAAATCATACTGGAGTTTTGCTACATGGCAAGCTTTTTATAAGTTTTTTATTCCGTTTAATTCAGATATTGAAAACGTTTTGCGCTGGGACATCCTGGTGCTTTAGGGAATGGAAATATGAAGCTTGCTGTTGTCGAAGCACGCACAGTTCAAGTTGAAACAGGCCAGCGCAGAGGAAAGACTCGCTGCTCATTCGCTAGTCAATCGAGAACAAAATCTGTATTTTGATTGAACCTGAGCAAGGACTACTCTCTTTCCGGTCAATCTTCCACTTCGATAATTCTTTCACAAAATCCCATCTTGATTCCGGAATTCATTAATAAAATTGACGAGGAAACACCCAAAATTATCCTTCACATTTTACCAAATAATTTTTTTCATCATTCACTTTTAAAACGAGAACAAATAGTCCTTTACATTTCAAGGACTAAAATTTGAAGGAAAATTTCAAAACTAAATATTTCCGTTTATGAAATTTGAAAGATTAAAAGTTTCCGTTTATTTCACAAATAGTACTACAAGTTCTGATTTATGGAAATTTTCAAAATTAAATATTTCCGTTTATGAAATTTGAAAGATTAAAAGTTCCCGTTTATTTCACAAATAGTACTAAAAGTTCTGATTTATGAAATTTGAAAGACTATTTGTTCCCATTTTAAAAGTGAATGATGAAAAAGATTATTTGGTGAAATGTAAATGACAATTTTGGGTGTTTTCTCTCTTACCAACATGTCATTTCTGATAAATTGCTGTCAAGTCTATTTCCAACGCAAATTGATGAAAGCGAGGAATATGAGGTAGAATTAGCTGAAGGAATCACCAGTAAGAGAGTCCAGCATAAATGGTATGCCATTATAATTGTGCTGAACTGATAAAAGCCAATGTGAAAATTACAAGGAAATAATTATTCATAAATGGTATATCCACACCTAAGGGTGGTGAATGAGTGGTTGGTTTGGGGACTTATGAGTTGGACTATAGATAAAATGTAATTTTACACGTTATAATTTTTAACTTAATTTATATAGTTACGGGTCAAATTTAAATTGTATTGAACTCATTTTACTTAATACATTAAAGTTATTAGTTTAAAAAATTAAAGTTTAAAGACCTGTAGCACCATCAACATGCATTTTATATTAAAATTTGTTATTAGATATTAATTCATATGATCCATAATATCAAATAAAATAAAAAATATAGAAAAAAAATCAACTACCAAATTGAAAAGAAGTTCCTTAGGAAATAAAAAATTTAGCTACTCATAATTGTAAAAAAGAATACTAAATTGTAAAAATAGAACATTAGATTAAAGTTTAAAGTATAAGAAACTCTCTTTTAAAAGAAGAAATCAAGCCAACAAGTCAATTTTCAATCCAAGATCTGAAACTTTGAAAGTAGAAAGTTTCTCCTTTAGAGTTATGAAGAACCCTAACTTCCACCTCTTTGATCTAAATTGTCTTTAAAAGTATAAAAGTTGTGAAAATTGTCTTTATATAATTAGCCTCTATTTAGACGCAAAAATGATATAAAAATTCTAACTGGTAATTTATTTAGATAGTGCTTTCACACTCTCATCAATAAATCAATATTGAATTCGAGTAACTATCAACTTTGAGTGCTCATCTTGCAAGAAATGAATCCAGTCACTATATGAATAAAAATATCCTGAACAAAATAGAGTTTTATCTTATAATTATATCCTTCAATACACTCAAGCCACTTAATTGTTTAAAAAAACCTTTATTTTGAAACTTCAAATATAGAAGGATCATTTCCTTATTAAAAAGCCATCTTTTATAGAATAATAACTCAACTTTCTTCTCGAATACTCATTCAGGTCATGGTTCAAATGGGCACTCATTAAGTTCAACCCTCTAGTGGTTCAACTCAAAGAATATAGTGAATTTTTTTTTTTATAATTTATACATTTCAATTTTATCAAATGAATTTAATAGCAATTTTTATAAGACACAACCACAAAAGGCTAATTGATTTTCATGATAGTTGATCTGAACCACAAAGGAAAGTGCAACAACTAAACAACAATATAAAAGATTACACAAAATATTGATGTTTTTGGCTCACACAGTAACCTTTACATCAATAGCAATCAAAAGTAAAAAAAAAAAAAATAGCTTGTCGGCCTCTACTGGTGCATCGCAAACTACATGCGACAAAAGAAAACTGAACTCAGTTGTCGAGGCCTTAGCTCCCGCCGCATGCCGTTCTTGATGCTGTCCTGGATATTCAGAGTCCCTTCTCCCAAGCTAGTGATAAATACCTCCAATATGGAGGACAAAACCCTAATAAATAGGGATAGAGGCCTTAATAAATAGAAACATAATATTACCTAAAAAAAAGAAAAAGCATAAATCACACATTTTCCTCACATTTTTTGCCTGCACTTACCCAGAGTGACAAAAGGAGGTGCAATCCCTCAATTCTCTCAAAAAACTACCTAAAAAGAGAAGCATAAATTGCACACTTTGCGCACTTTTTTCGCCCACACTTACCTAGAGTGAAAGAGATAGGTGCAATTCTTCAATTCTTAAAAAAAATATATAATAAATAAAAATAACACAACTCACGAAATAGTTTCGATAGCCCAATAAAAGGATTCATGTCCTTTTATTAATGTGTAAAGGTATCAAGTCCTTCATCTATAAGTAAAAGGATTCATGTCATGGTATCAAAATTAATGTGTAAAGGTAAGAACTGGCCTAAGTCCATAGTCAAGTTCATTTCATATAAAGCTTTAGAAATATCAATCAACCCATGAGTCCACTACAATTAACTCTATATCATTAGCTTGTATATTAGATATGATTAAGAATTTCAAGATAAGAAATTTAACACAACAAAACAAACAAATATAATTATTTATATTTCAAACTATAACACATCAAAATAATATTAATAACAATTTCACTGGAATGTTATTTAGATGCAAACATATGGAAGAGTATGATTATTAAGAGATTGTTAAGGATTGAAACTACGATTGTCCTTTCTTAAATAGATTATCAACATACTAATGAGTCTAATTCATCCTCATTTGTTCTTGAATGTTTAAAAACTCTTTTAGTCCTGTTTAAAGTGTTCATCTTCACAAATAAAAACAAAAATTTTCACTAAGTTTGCAAAAAACACAGAAAAAGAATGAAAAAAAAAGAGAACAAAAAAAGAGAATAAACATTAAAGTCCTAACTATTGTATAGCATAAACAAGCAAAAAATAAACATAAAATCCATAAAAAAAATTTGAAGTCAACTAGTTCTTCCCCTTCGTCCCCCACAAACTTGAAATATGCATTGCTTAATGGCATCATTAGAATTCAGAAAAATAACCAGTTGACAACTCTATTTTACACATTGCCTCTCCTCTTCAAACTTAAACTAAAACATCACGAAAATTTTAATTATTTAGGCAACGGGGAGATTAAGAATAATTCAAGGAGAAATATCATTAGAGAATATTTAAATCAAAACTATAAAGTAAAATCACTTATAAAGGATGGAAGTGTATTCTTAAATCTTGGAGAGCAGTTCTTTCCTATATTACATAAAATGAAATTCAAATGTATGCTCAAGTTTCCCCCAACTTAGATTATTACACCAATTAAAACTATATATATTCATAAAATAAAGTAGCATAAATAAAGAAAACATGCACAAAGCACACCAAGAATATAAGGCCTCATAAGTCTAGCATTCCTTAACATTTACTCATTTTAAAGTAATATAAAGAAAAAAGCAATTTTACTCAAAATTTCACTTTATATCTTTTTTAGTCCCCAAAGTTTCTAGTCAAATAAATGTGATTCCTAATATTTCAATATTTAACATATTTAATCCATTTAACAGGTTTAAGTCGCCAAATAACAAAATTGGCCCTTGACCATCAGTTAAATATTAATCCTGAATTATAATATCATAATTGTTTTAGGGAAAAACACTTTTATGCTCCAAAGTTTCACCTTGTATCATTTTTAGTACCTCAAAGTTTCTGGCTAAACAAAGGTGGTCCCTAATGTTTTAACTTTTAACACATTTAATCCATTTGACATGTTTAAACCTTATGTAATGGGGCTTATTTGTAAAAGACAGTCAAAGATAAAATCTAGATTATAATATTATAATTTTTTAAGATTAATTATATTTACCCCCTGAAATCTGGCCCAATAACAAATAAATCTCAAGATTTAGCCAAATAATAGTCCCTTCCCTCCCCCACCACCCCAACTTGCAAAATGACAAGTATAACCTTTAATTAGGATGAATATTGCCCTTCATATTTGCAGTAACAAATAAAATCATTTTTTCAAAAAAAATAAAATAAAATAAAAAATTTATAAGATAACTCATTATTTTCAGTTTCTTTCATCATAAAAATCAACTAAAGTTTAACATTATGAGCTATGATAACAATAAATTTTCTATTGGCACCAATAGAGCAACCGTCATTATTGTATTTTTATATAGATATGTTTAAATTAGTAAGGTTTAATTACATGACAAATATTTACTTCAAAATTTTGAAAAAAGATTACTAACTATATATTTATGAGATAATTAAATATTTATCAAAGATTGATTTGATATTAAAAAATATTTTTGGAGTAGATAATTTGTCATACAGATGGAAAATTTGACATTTAAAAAAAAAAATCTAAGAGTAGGGGGTTATGTTATACATTTGGCCAAACCTCAAGGAGTAAATATAATAACCCTAAAAGAATTATAATATTATAATACAAATATAATGTTTGATTGATGGTCAAAGGGATTAAATGTTTTGAAAATTGAAACATTGGAGACTAAATTTGTCTATCCAAAAATTTTGGGAGACTAAAAATGATGCAAAGTGAAACTTGGAGACTAAAAATACTTTTTTTTCGGAAAATTTAATGTTTGACTAATGATCAAAGGGTAAGCTCCATTAGTTGGGGACTTAAACCCATCAAATTATTTAAATGTATTAAAGATTGAAATATTAGAAACCACATTTATTAGGTCAAAAACTTTGAGGACTAAAAATAATATGAGATGAAATTTTGGCAATTAAAAGTGTTTTTTCCTTGTCATGAGATAAGGAGGAGTGTGATTATGACTTCCATTAAGCTAGAGCATGGTAGAACTATTTAAGCAAAATCCCATTTTTATTTAGTCATGCTCATTACTAAAACCAAAAAAAATTAAAGCAAAACTTAAATATACTAAAAAAATATTAAAATGTATATTTATTTACTTGGATTGCTTCTCAGGAAGCACTTTGGTTTTAATATCACTAGCTCGATATGATACTTATTAGCTCAAAAAAAAGATGAACTACTAAAAAAACCAAAGGTTTTGCTCGTACCAAAACCAAATTGTAAGAAAGGTTCCACTCTTTTACTATTCACCTTGATCTTGTTTTTTATATATATATATATATAACTTAATAACATCAACAAGGTAGCAATTTTTGTTTCTTTTCCTTTACATGCTTGGGGCAACAAAACTTGGGCGCCAATATTTGAATCACCATTAAACTCAAGAAAACTACTTACTTTCGTAAAGCCACCCTTATTGGTCCATGAGAAACTATTTTTCACTTCAATATCCCCATAACAATCCACAAAGTCAAACTTAAGTACAAAATCTCTCTAAATAGCCTTGTTCTTGAGGATTTCGAGTGATTCTTTCTAAACAAAGAAAACCAAATGATCAGGACTCAAGTGAACAAGTTCAAATGGGAGACAATCGAGCTAAGGAGTTGGACTTGAAAGGAGTTAAGATCAAGACTCAATGTGGTTTGAGTTCAAAATCCAAGGATCCAATAAGCAACATCCATGGTCCAATAACTAGAATTTGAGCTAAGAAACTAAAAGAAGGTTTAAATGGCTTAATTCAAGAAGAACAAGGTTTAAAAGGAGGTTGCCGAACTCCACAACCACAAGTCAAGTATCATCAATATTCTTCAAGTTGTCGATTATGAGCCAACATTTAAGTTTTCATTGTAATTTAACAGTTATATTTCAAATTAGAAAGCTTGCAATGCCTTAATGTTTATATTAGGGTTTCTTAGGGTTGGGTGAGCTTAAAACCCTAATAGGATTTTAAGAGTCTTACGCCATTTATACCCTAAATTGTAGAGGTGGCCAAAATTATATTAGTTGTAGGATTTGTGTCTTTACTTTGAATTTAAGTGTGTTAGAGTCTAGTTGCCAAATCCTTGTGGCATCAAACCATTTATTCTAGTCCAATTGTAAGACCAAAAAGGGGAGGCTATAAATCCCTTTTCTAGTTGAAAATTTACAGTTGTAGATCAATAAAATGTTGTGAGTTTTTTTTTTCCCCCAGAACTAATGTTCTTGTTGTTGAACTTAATTTTGAGCTTATCAAGGTTCACCTAGTAATGCTCTTTAACTTATTAGCTTGCTAACTAATCCTTAGTAAGTTGTGACGTCTACTACCCATAAATTGCTATCCTATACGTTTGATCATAGTTTAGAGGGTTAGGTATCTACAATTGTATCTAGTTTGCTAGTCTTAACTAAATTTGTGCTCATGGTTTCTACTGGATCACATGTTTAGTTCAATTTTTGGTAAAGTTTTAGGCTGTGGAACTTGGTTATATTGGAAGGTCCGTATCAATTTTTCTGGACCAAAAAGGGGCAGCTATAACACTTATTTAAACCCCAAATTTGTGAGTTTTTTTTTTTTTCACAACTTAAGTTCTTGTTCTTAAACTTAATTTTGAACTTGTCAAGGTTCACCTTATGGTACTTTTGACTTATCAACTTGCTTATTGCTCCTTAGCTAGTTGTGGCATCTTCTACCCCATCAATTACCATATTGTATGTTTGATTATAGTTTAAAGGATTAGGTAATTACTATTGTGCCTAGTTTGCTAGTCTTAACCAAAAACGTGCTTGTGGTTTCATCATATCACATTCTAGTTCAATTCTCAATAAAGTTTTGGGCTTGTGGAACTTGGCTGTACAAGTAGGTCCTTGCTAGCCTTTAGGTGTGTATCGGTTTTCTAATATCAAAGTAATTCAAGTTACCTTGAATTGTTCATATCTTTATTACTTATTTTTCTTATTTCATTCTTTTCTTTTCTTTTCTTTGTTTGTGAATCTGGTCCTACCTCTCTTGTCTTGATTTTGTCCATGCTTATTGTTACAAAAAAAATTTCTATCCAAAATTGTCCTTGTTCAATTTCTTTTGTTGGCTAGATCAAAATTTTCTAGTCTTATAACTTGTTGCCGCCCAAACCTATATTTGTTTATATCCAATTTTATTTTTACTGTAAGCTTTTTCTATTCAAGAAACTTTCTGCCCAAATAGTATATTTTTGTCCTTTAGATTTTGTTTTTGCCATGATATTCAAAAGACAATAAAAGTAGAAAGAAAGACATGAAAAAAAAAAGAAAAGAAAAGAAAGAAGAAAAAGTACACAGAATTTTAACTTTTCCCAAAAAAAAAAAACCTAATTCCCAAATTGATTTTCTAAAATTCTTGTCTTATTTCCAAAAATTTGTTGTTGAATTTTCTTTTACTCGTAATTATTTCCTTTGGACTCTGGGACACAAATTTTGTGTTTAATTCTCTTTGGAATTCTATAAGTTAATCAGTGCCATTTGGTCTAACCAAGTGTGGCCTTTGAATTGAGTTCGAACAAGAATTTTTTCTTGTGAATCCGAGGAGAACAAGGCAATAGTGATATTCATCATTGAAAAAGCTAATTTTGAGTGATACACTAGTGAGAGTAGTGTAGGTTTGGGACATATTGCAGGAAGGAAAATTGTGAGGATATATATTTTTTTTTGTTATCTTTTTCCAACATTTTAAATAACTATGTTTGAAGCACCAAAAGAAAAGCCCGAACAAAAAGTTTTAAGAGAACACCTAGCAAGAGTGAACTTTATGATGGATACTATTAATGAAAGACTTATACCCTTAGAAACAAGCATCAAAGGAGGCTCAAAGGTAGTTTTACAATTTCAGAGAACACACTATAATCTAGTGTTCAAAAAAGAAGAGGCTTAGAGAGTAAAAGAGTCCAATACCTAAGTAGGACAAATCCAAGGAGAAGGCGTACTCAAAACCTAGACCTTGACCTAGAAAACATAAAGAAGAAGAAGAAGAAGAAGAAGAAGAAGAGGAAATATATACCACCCTTCCATGGAAAAAAGTGACCACGAGGCACATCTTGAGTGGGAGAAGAAAGTCCAGCTTGTATTTGCTTGCTACAACTACTTTGAAGAAAATAAAGTAAAATTGGCAGTTGTAGAATTTGCTGACTATGCCTTGGTGTGGTAGGATCAACATGCACAATCAAGGAGGAGATTTGGAGATCCACCAATCAATACATGGGAAGAGATGAAGAGAATAATAAAGAAAAGATTTGTTCCCCACACATTATTTTAGGGAACTATATCGGAAGTTGCACAGGATCATACAAGGATTAGACAAGGCTCAAAATCTATAGACAAATAATACAAGGTAGTGGAAATGGCTATGATTAGAGCAAATAAAGAGGAGGATTGTGAAGTGACAATGGTCCAATTTATGCAAATGCTATACCCTGACATTGCAAATTTGGTGGAACTTCAACATTACCTCGACATTGAAAAGATGGTACATACAGCTGAAAAGTGGAAAGGCAGTTGAAGAGAAAAGGGTCTGTGACCAACACTTGATCAACTTAGAAGTCCAGTTGAAGCTGAAAGGAGGAAAAAGTTGACTCTAAGAAGTTTGAGGGCCTTAAACCATCAAAACTGGCCGAGAAGGCTAAGGAGAACCAAAAGCCGATTAGAAACCAAGATATCATGTATTTCAAGTGTCTTGGCAAGGGAAATATTACTTCCCAATGTCCTAATAAGAAAATTATAACCCTATGAGAAGATGAAACCTTTGAGACTAAGAAAGAATCGGATTGTGAGGGAATGCCCGTCTCGGTAGAAAAAGATAGTGATCCTGAACAATAGGTCGGCCAATTGAACATGCTTTGATGACTGTTCGAGCCTTCAACATGCAAGTCAAAGATGATAGCAAGAAACAAAGCAGCAACATCTTTCACACTAGATATTGGGTTAATGATAGAGTTCATGTTCTCATCATTGATAGAGGTTCTTGTACCAATGTACATATCTCATCCAAAGATTAAACTGCATCAATCAAGCAGCATTCACCTTACTAATTGCAATAGTTGAATGACAATGTGGAGGTGAAAGTGAACCAACAAGTGAAAGTGATATTTTCTATTGGTATATACAAGGTTGAGATCCTTTGTGATGCGGCTCCCACACAAGCCGGTCATTTATTGCTAGGAAGGTCGTGACAATTCAACCGAAAGGCTAACTATGACTACTTTACCAATAAGTACTCATTTATAATTGCAATAGTTGAATGAAAATGTGGAGGTGAAAGTGAACCAACAAGTGAAAGTGATATTTTCTATTGGTATATACAAGGTTGAGATCCTTTGTGACGCAGCTCCCACACAAGCCAGTCATTTATTGCTAGGAAGGTCGTGACAATTCAACCGAAAGGCTAACTATGACTACTTTACCAATAAGTACTCATTTATAATGAATGGAAAACCTATTGTATTTGCACCTCTTCACCACAAGAAGTTTGTAGTGAAAAAAAAAAAGAAAAAAAAAGAGTGAGTTTGATCAAAGGCAAACAGAGGGAAAACAAAAGCCACATGAGAGTGAGCAAGGAAAAAAGAGTTAACTTGTGAGCTTTAAGTGGTAAAAATGGAGAGAAAATTGCGGGACCTCGAGAGAATTTTCAAGGTAAAACAACAAGGTTCAAAAGAAAAAGTAATACAAAAGAGAGTGGGAAGCAGTTTCTATGTGTGCCTAAAAGATGTAGATAAGGTAATTTATATTTGCAAATAAAGAGGTTTTCTTAGTGACTAACGATCTTGACCATTCTCTTTCTAGTGTTGATTTTGCCCTTTTACAAGAATATCAAGGTGTTTTTCTTGACAAACTACTAGATGGATTGCCACCCATTCAAGAAATAAAATATCAGATTGACTTCATTCCCAAAGCTATAACTCCAAATTAGCTTGCATATAGAGTAAATTTGAGGAGACAAAGGAATTTTAAAGGCAAGTTGATCAACTTTTAGCAAGGGGAACAATTTCAAAAGAGCTTGAAACAATGTGCTGTATTAATAATTCTTGTCTTCGAACCAGGTGATTGGGTTTGGGTGCATATGTGAAGGAAGAGATTTCCAATGCAAAGGCAATCTAAATTGCATCCAACAAACAATGATCATTTTCAATTGGTTGCAAGCTACAAGCTAGATCACCCTGGAGAGTATGAAGTAAATGAAACCTTCAATGTTATTGATCTTTCTCCCTTTGAATTTGACATTGAATTTTCAAATTCGAGAATGAATCCTTTCAAGAAGAGAGGGAATGATGAAGACTTAAGTGTATAAGGTCAAATGAGAAACAATAGAGCTAAGGAGTTGGACTTGAAAGGAGATAAGATCAAGACTCAAGATGATTCAAGTTCTACATCCAAGGATTGACTGAGCAACATCCATGGTCCAATGACTAGACTTCAAGCTAAGAAGCTAAAATATGTTTTGAATGGCTTAATTTAAGAAGTCCAAGTCAAAGAAGTTGCCAAACTCGACAACTTCAAGAAGTCCAAAATCCTAGGAGCCAAGTATCATAAATATTCTTCGAGTTGCAGATTACGGGCCAACATTTAAGTTTTTTTTTTTTGTAAATTAATAACTGCATTTTAAATTAGAAGACTTGAAACATCCTAAAATATATATTAGGGTTTCCTAGAATTTAGGGTTTCACCCACCCACCTAAATTATTTTAGGGCATGCCTGGTTGGGGGGAATGGGAATGAAAGAATTCCACTTGCCTAGTTGAGGGAATGAATGATGTACAGTAAACTTTGATTACCTCATTTGGGAGTATCCTCATAACCCCCAATATTGGGGGGTATGAAAGCTATTAAACCAAAAAAAAAAAAATTTCTTTCCCCTTCCCATGATTAATAATTATTTTAAGTAATAATTAATTAGTTTAATATTATAATGAATAATTAACTAATACTAACTAATTAATTAATATTAATTCTTATAATTAATATAAATTAATATAAATTAACTTATTATTATTAATTTATAATAAATAAATAAATTAAGATTAATTTAATTAATCATTCATTTACTTAATATTTTAATTTACTATTAATTAATTTATAATTAATTATTACTTAAGATTAATTTAATCAATAATATTTTTAGGGTAAATGATATTGGAGGCCACTTAACTTTTGAGATCGTATACTTTTAGCTACTCATCTAACAAAATTGCGCGAATAGCCATTCAACTCGTAAATTTGGCAACCCGTGGCCATTCCGTTACTTTTAGCCGTTAAAACCAAAGGAAAATGACCATTTTACCCCTGAAAAATTGACCATTTTGCCCCTGAAAAATTGACTTCCGTTTGGTTTTAACGGTTGAAAGTAACGGAATGGCCACGGGTTGCCAAATTTACGAGTTGAATGGCTATTCGCATAATTTTCTTAGATAAGTGGCCAAAAGTATACGATTTCAAAAGTTGAGTAGCTTCCAATGTCATTTACCCATATTTTTATTAACAACTAATTAATTTAACATCATAATGAATAATTAACTAACCACCATTATTGGTAATTATAATCATTTCCCAACACAAACTAACAATCACAATTATAATGAAAGAACCCACTATCATTCCCCACTACTATCATTTTCATTATCTTTCCTATTCCTTTAAACAAACCAACCGCCCCCTTAATGTTTTTATTTTTCATAAACTGTAGGGGTAGTCAAAATTATATTAGTTGTAGAATTTGTGCTTTTAAATTTTAATCCAAGTGTGTTAGGATTTAGTCATCAAATCCTATGATATCAAACTACTTATTCTTGTCCAATTATAAGACCAAAAAGGGGTGGCTATAACACTTATTTAAACCCCTTTTATGGCCACAAATTTACAATATTAGATAAATAAAAATTTGTGAGTTTTTTTTCACAACTTAAGTTCTCTTTCTTGAACTTATCAAAGTTTACCTTGTTATGCTCTTAACTTATCAAATTGCCAATCGACCCTTAACTAGTTGTGGAATTTTTTACCCCATCACTTATCATCTTATATGTTCGCTTATATTTTAGAGGGTTAGGTAGCTATTATTGTGCCTAGTTTGCTAGGTTTAATCACAATCGTGCAAGTGGTTCCACTAGATCACGTTTTAGTTCAATTTTCAGAAAAGTTCTAATTTTGTAGAACTTGGTTGCATTGAGAGATCCTTGTTGGCCTTTAGGTGCGTATGACCAAAAGTACTTAAAAATCACCAAAAATGACAAAAATTTGAAACACAAGAAAATCACAATAATTCAGCAACAAGAAAAAAAAAGAAAATTCACAAAATATCCCTAAAAATCACAAAAATTACAGTTAATTCAATAAAAGCTCTAAACTTAAAACAAAGCAAACATCCTATCAGTGACACCAAAAACTTCTCGTTTGGATTAGGCAATAGCAAAATTAGTTCAAAAATCACAAGTTATAAAACATAAATCTACTCAACTTATAAAGCAAGTACATACCACCAATTGTAGAGTGGAAGTGGGATCAATTCTATGATATTGTTATTATTTCAAGTAAATAAAAGCCTAAGTTCAAATAAAGAGAGAGAAAATACATCAAAGGAGAAAAAATATCAAATATAACTTAATCATATATATGTGTGTGTGTGCGCGCGTGTGTGTATGTGTGTGTATATATCAATGAGCAAGAACTCAAGGTGTTAAACAAGAATAATAAAGATATATAGAGATTGACAAGGGAGATCATTCCCATCAAATTATCTAATTGATCTAACGCATGGGGTCAATATTATTAAAGGGGCAAAAAACTTTTTTTTTTTCACTCATGCCACTATTCTTATAGGGTAAAGAATTTCAGTGAAAGGGCGACTATTCATAGTCTATCTAACTACTATATTTCTTGAATTCTAGCATTGTGCTAATCAATTCATTTTACCTATTCCTAATCTAAAATTATTATAGTTCTAATATCAAAGGTCTTACCTTTTTACATAGATCTATGATCATACATAGAAACCATGACGTACAATCTAATTAGCCACATAAATTGATAATTATCACATAAAAACTTGATAATAGACCATAATTGACACGACTCATAATATATGAACAAATAATTCAATAATCACAACAGCCCATAATCAATTTTAAGAAATAAGGAATTTAGCTATATATACTTAATGAAAGAAAAGTTAAATCAAAGAAATAGAACAGAAGATTTAGATTTAAGTATGGAAAATTGCCCTCTAAGATGATGAAGCAAATGAACAAATCTTTAATGAAATAGTCTTTCTTTTTCACAAGGTATGAAAAGGATTCAACTCCTAGCTAGTGAATAAAGATTTGTCCAAAGATGAGTCTAAAATGCCTTCAAGAGGGTTTAAATAGAAGCTAGAATGTGGTGGGCCAAACTACTCTACTACACAATCGCCTCTCAAGCTTTAGCCTTGTAGCCTTACGCATATATCAACATAGATGAACTTTTGGGTTATTTCTAATATAGACTCGGTGTCTTCAAAAGAGTTGTAACACTTTTTGATGCACACCTGAAGGGCAGCAAGGACCCCCTAATATGACCAAGTTCCACAAGCTTAGAACTCACCAAGAATTGAACTAAATCACGTAATTTGGTGGAACCACATGCCTAGTTTTGGTTAAAGCTAGCAAGCTAGGCACAATAGTAGGTACCTAACACTTTATGTTATAATCAAATGAACAATATGGTAAATAATAGGATAGAGGACACAACAACTTGTTAGGACCAGTTGATAAGTCAAAGAGTGCCACAAGGTGAACCTTGATAAATTTAAAACTAAGTTCAAAACAAGAACTTACATTTTAAAAAAACCTCACAAAATTTTATTAATCTCATAACATCTTAATTTTCAGCTATAAAGGGGTGTATTTATAATAGTAGTAGCAACCTCTTTTGGTTTTACAATTGGACTAGAATAAGTGGTTTGATGCTTAAGGATTTGGCAACTAAACTCTAACATATTTAGACTAAAATTGGAAGACATAAAATTCTAATAGTAATATAATTTGTACTACCCCAAATTCTAGCAACTAGGGCGGCCAAACCTATTAAAAATCTATTAAATTATGAAAAATAAAATACTAAAATAATTAAAATAAATTTAGGATTTTTCAACTAAGGTTGGGTGAAACCCTAAAATACCCTAGGAAATCCTAAGATTATCTGTGGTTTATCTTAGGATTTTCCTAGGGTATTTTAGGGTTTCACCTGACCTTAGTTGAAAAACCAAACATTTTAGGTCCTGTAATCTAAAATATTGCTATTAAATTAAGTAGAAGACATATGTTGGCTCAAAAATACCATGAAGTGAATCTTTGAACACTTTTTTGAACCCAAATCTAAACTCATAATGATATGCCAAAAATGATGATCACCATGGACTTGGTTTGCATCATTTCCCTTTTCCTCAAAAAAAATCAACTTCGAATCTTTAACAATATCCTTGGGATCAAATCAACGTACTTTGACCACTTTAGGGAGTGGAAGGGATAGTTTGGCTGGGGAAAATGATGTATTGTGACACTAGCTCTTCTTTATCCACTTTTGTAGTAGTTTTTTACCACAAATCTTTGAAGGCTCCAAAATTTGTGTCTGAATGTGGTAAAATTGTCTTTCTCCTAACACAAAATTGAGGTGTGGAACTTCTGGAACTTTAAGAAGTCAAATGATTATGGGAAATTCCAACTGAAAAACTTG
Source organism: Gynochthodes officinalis (assembly GCA_020080225.1). Classification (NCBI taxonomy): domain Eukaryota; kingdom Viridiplantae; phylum Streptophyta; class Magnoliopsida; order Gentianales; family Rubiaceae; genus Gynochthodes; species Gynochthodes officinalis. The sequence goes on from CM034620.1 coordinate 8,554,364, forward strand.
CAAAAAACACAAATCTAGCATAATAAGGTTAGTAAACAAACCTCTCCTTATCAATCCTTGCCTTTTTTTTGCTTTCTCTTAATAATTACTTTTTCTCGAATTTTCTTTCACTTTTTGTACTACTATTATTTCTTTTCCCTTGGGTTTTACTATATGCTTACCCTCAGTTGTTACCTCAACTACCTCTTTTTCATTGTCACTCTTTTTGGCTTTTCTCAATCTCTCTAACTCTCTTTGCCTCTTATCAAACTTACTCTTTATTCTTTTCTTTTCACTGCAAACTTCTTGTGGCAAAATAGGAACTAGTACAATGGGTTTTCCATTCATTACAAATTAGTACTTTTTTGTAAAGTCGTCATGGTTAGCCTTTCAGTCGAATTGCAATGATCTTCCTAGTATTAGATGATCGGCTTTTATGGGAGCCACATCCCAAAGGACCTTGTCCTTGTATTTGCCAATAGAGAATGGCTCTCTTATGTGTCAATTTACTTTTACTTCCACATTGTCATTCAACCATTGTAATAAGTAAGGGGAAAAGTGCTTGATCGTAGGCAAGTTCAATCTCTCAATAAAAAATTTTAAAAAAGAAATTGGTTGAAAAAGGGCTTGGAAGATTGATGGATACAAAGGTTTAAAGTTCAGACTACAGAATTGGTGATATGACTAGCGATGCTTGAATCTTCTAAATCACCTTCTTTTATAGATGAATTCTCAGAGTCTTGAATCTGAATGTCACTTGAATTTGCATTTGCATCTGAATTTGAATTATTATAGATGAATTCTTTATAATGAGTTTATTATAAAGAACCATTGCTTATCAAGATTAATAAAGTTTGATACTTTATTTCATAAAAAACACATTAAAAAATTTTCATTAATCTAGAAAAGAAAAAATGCATTAATGTAATTTCAAAAGATACAAAATAAATTTTATTTGAAATGATAGAAAAAATTACTGATATAGAAACTAGAATATAATATTTGAATTATTTCTATCTCTCTCTGTTTTTTGGGAGAGATAAATTTGAATGATATCATTTTCCCCATAATTTTATATGAGTGCCTTCATGATCTAACTTTTTTTTTCCAATCAATAGGTAATATTATTATGCACAAATCAAGATGCACAACATTGCTAACTGGCAAAGATTGCCTTAGTACTCTATGATAGCCTAAGGCACACACCGATGAGAGAAAAAGATAATGGCAAAACAAAATGCACTTAGACTAAGCTAGTAACAACTTGGAACTCCAATCATTCAGACAAAGCTAAATCAGGGATCACTTTTTCCTCCCACCACTCATGCTGAAATATCCAGAGATTTTTGGACTTCCACAGTTACCAAAGGATAAAAAGCGTCACTTGAACTCGTTCCTTGTAGATATGTCTCCACCAGTCTTGAAACATGCGATGAGGCAAACTCAACAACTCCCACTGTACCAGAGCTAATTTTCACACTAACCTGGCTCTTTGACAATGGAAGAAAAGATGTTCTAAAGATTCTTTGTGCTCATCACACATATGACAAATCGGATCCACCCTGACACAACACTTAATAAGCTAATATGATGTAAGAAGAATTCCATACTAACATTTCTAAAGAAAATGCCTAATTTTGCCTTTGATACCCAGTCTCCAAATTGCCCACCAAAGGACTTTCATTGAATGCCTTGCACTACTAGTCTCTGCTACCATTGGATTGCACCTCTGTTCCCTGATTAACGTCTGGTATGCAGACTTCACATCTTAGCTGGCTGCCAACTAGGTTATCCTGACCCCCACTCTAATCGATAGGGATAAAAAGGATTAGTACAGCTTCTGTACAATTGAAAAGTGTCCCAATAATGTCATCATTCCATGCCCTATGCTCTAGATGCATAAGCTGACTTGCTCGTGTAACTTGTGCTTGAGAAGGTGGGGACCTTGTAAGTGTCCATCCTTGCCAGCTTGGAATCCAAAGATGCTCCCAAATCTTAATAGATTTGCCGTCACCCACTTAAAAAAATGCCCCAATTCATAAGACATACCTCACCCCAGGCCAACTCTTTCACAACCAATACGAATTACCTTTTTGATATACTTGCATTAAGTCCTCTTGCGTAAAATACTTGGCTTTCATAACCGTACTCATTAAAAGGGTTGGTTGAGTGATGAGTTGCCACAATTGTTTCACGATGAGAGCATCATTGAATAATGCAAGATTCTTGAAGCCTAACCCTCCTTCCTCTTTGGAGACAGCTAAATCCGTTTAGACTTTCCAATAGATACCTTGATTTCCATCTGCTTATGCACCCCACAAAAATGCTTTTGTATCCCAAATAATATTTGTACAAACACACTTCGAAATTTTAAAGCAAGTCATAACATAAGTTAGAAGAGCATCGATCATGGCTTCGATTAACATTTCTTTGCTCACCAAATTGAGAAATCTATTTTTCCACCCTACTAGCCATTTTCGCACTCAATCAGCAATAAAAGAAAAAAAAATCTCTCGTTTGAATCTACCAATATGCATAGGGAGCCCTAAATATTTGGCATTCTACTTTTCTTTGACTTCGTCCAACGTACGACATACAACTTCTCTCTACTCCAAGAACATATTCTTACTAAAGAACACTGAAGACTTCTCAAAATAAATTGATTGCCCCGAGAGCCAACAATATTTGAGTAGCAAATCCTTTAGCTTCCTTGCTTATGCGAAATCAGCTTCACAAAAGTGAAGAGAGTCATCTACAAATAGGAGATGAGTAACGGTAGGGCCTTTTCTACACACTTTCAAGCCGCGATATACCCCTTGGTGACTAGCCTACTGAATCATGTTTGAAAAAGCTTCCGACAAAATAACAAACAAATAAGGTGAAAGAGGATCTCCTTGCCTTATACCCCTTGTAAGCTCAATATAACCACACGTTTCCCTATTAATGTTAATTGCAAATGTAGCAGAAAGGATACATTGCATGATCCAATCAATGAAAAGAGAGGAGAAGCCCTTTTCCTAAGCACTGCACATAGGAAGCCCCATTCTACTCGATCATAAGCTTTGGCCATATCAAGCTTGAGTGCCATATAGCCTTTGTGCCCCTTGCGTTTAGAGTAAAAAGTATGAATGCACTCATGAGAAACACCAACATTATCTAAAATCTATCGCCTCAGGATGAAAACAGCTTGGTTAGAACTAATGCAACTATGAAGACAACTTTTTAACCTTTCAGCGACAACTTTAGATATTATTTTATACACGACATTGCACAAACAAATTGGTCTATATTGCATAATTGGAGTAGGATCCTTAACCTTTGGAATTAACGTGATCAATGTACGATTCATCTATTTAAGCATATGCTTTTCAACGAAAAAAGTACGGACAACATAACAAATATCCCCTTTAACTACTTCCCAATAATGTTGAAAGAAAAAAGGAGTCATACCGTCCAGCCCAGGAGCTTTCTTAGGATGCATTTGAAAGAGTGAATTTTTAATTTCCTCGTTATCCATTGGCCTAGTCTATCTTTGGCTCATATCTACAATAATGGATACCGTGAAGTTCATCGTGTAGGGGTACTGGATTACATGTGGCAAACAAATGCCGGTAGAACCTAATGATCTCCTCCTTAATCTCATCGCCACTCGCACAACAACTGCCATCTCCTCTCCATAATCTAACTTAAAATGATTAATTTGACTTAAAAATGGTAATCCTAATATAACACCTTGAGCAATATTGTCTATTACATAAAATAAATTTTTAATACAGTAATCACTATTACAAATATTTGCAATTAATTTATGCTTGACTGTTAGTTTAGTTGAATTGCAGCTAATAATGTTTCATTCATTTTCTAACAATATTTAATAGGAATTAATGATTTTAAGACAACTGTACAGGCTATGATAGATGGTGGTGTTGATGCTAACTGTATTAAGATTGGAATAATTTTTACTAAATATTGTCAGAAAATGAATAAAAAATCATTAGCTACAAATTCAACTAAACTAACAGTCAAGCATAAATTAATTGCAAATATTTGTAATAGTGATTATTATTTTAAAAAAATATATTTTTTGCAATAGACAATATTGCTCAAGATGTTATATTAGGATTACCATTTTTAATTCAAATTAATCCTTTTAACTTAGATTATGAAGGCATTCATACGAAAATTATGGGCAAAAAGATATCATTCAAATTTATCCCTCCAAAAAAACAGAGAGAGATAAAACTAATTCCAAAAACTTTAGTGTTTAAACAAATTAATAACATTAACCATATGTCAAAATAGATTGCATTTTTAAAAGAAGAATATTCATTTGCTACGATAGAAGAAAGATTAAAAGCTGTTAATATTCAAAGAAAAATAAAGGAATTAGATTAAGAATTTAGAAAAGAAATTTGTTCAAATTTTCTAAATGCTTTTTGGGATAGAAAAAACATGAGGTAGAATTACCATACGAGGAAGGAATTTTAGAAAAAAAAATTACAACTAAGGCTAGACCAATTCAAATGAATCAAGAATTACTAGAAATTTGCAAGAAAGAAATTCAAATATTATTAGAGAAAAAATTAATTAGACCATCAAAGTCATCTTGGAGCTATCCTACTTTCTATGTAATGAATCAAGAAAAAAAGGGGGGGGGGGGGGGGAGTGGAGTTCCTAAATTAGTAATTAATTAGAAACCTTTAAATAAAATATTAAAGTAGACTAGATATCCTATTCCTAATAAAAGAGACTTACTTAATAGAATATTTAATGCAAAGATTTTCTCAAAGTTTGATATGAAGTCAAGTTACTAGCAAATTGAGATAGCTAAAAAAGAAAGATATAAGCCAACATTTACTATTCCATTTGGACATTACGAATGGATTCTAATGCCTTTTGGATTAAAAAATGCTCATTCAAAATTTCAAAATATAATGAATAATATTTTCAATCCTTATTCAACATTTATGATTGTCTATATTGATGAAGTACCAGTATTTTTAGAATCATTAGAAAAACATTTCAAATATTTAGATATATTTTCTAAAACTGTGAAAATAAACGGATTAGTTGTATTAGCAACTAAAATGAAATTATTTCAAACACAAATAAGATTTTTAGGACATAACATTCATTTAGAAACTATTATTCCAATTAACATAAGTCTAGAATTTACAAATGAAATTCAAGATAAGAATCAATTACAAAGGTTTTTAGAATGTTTAAATTATATTTCAGATTTCTTTCCTAAATTAAGATAGAAATGTAACCCTTTATTTCATATATTACAAAAGAATCCTCTTGCATAGACAAAAGTTCATACTAGAGTTGTACGAGACATTAAGAAAAGAATTAAGTTTCTACCTTGTCTATATATTCCTCATCCTCAAGCATTCATGATAGTAGAAACTGATGCCTCTGACATAGGATATGGTGGAATATTAAAATAAAGATTAGATGAAAAATCTTAAGAACAATTAGTTAGATTTCATAGTGGCGTTTGGAGTGGGGTTAGGAAAAATTATTCAGCTATTAAAAAAGAAATTTTGTCTATTGTATTATGTATGTCAAAATTTTAAAATGATTCATATTATAGAGGGTTCTTATTAGGAATTGATTGCAAGTTTGCTAAAGAAGTTTTACAAAAAGATGTTCAAAACATCGTTTCAAAACAAATATTTGCAAGATGGTAGGCTATTCTCTCAGTATTTGATTTTATATTGAATACATTAAAGGAGAGGAGAATTCTTTCCCTAATTTCCTAACAAGAGAATTCTTGACAGCTATTTCAAAATGACTATTAAAAAAAAAAAGGAGATTCCAACACCAAAATTCAATTAGTTAGAGATTTTATCTCTACTCCCAATCAATTTCAAACCTTTCAAGATTATCCTCTTTTAACCTATATTCAAGCAGCAAAAACTCCTTTTCAAAAAATTCAAGCTACTACTTTCAAAAGGCCTATTCAACCTACTTCAAATTCTGCTACTTCATATTATACTAAAATTCAAATAGAGCATTTATTGCTTACCAGATACTCTCAAACTCCTAATTTTCAAACTCTTGAAAGTTTTATTAATAAAACTTTTGAGAATGACATTCATTGGATTACTTCAGAAAATGTAAAAAATTTAAAATTTTATCAATTGATTCTAATTGATTTTGAATCAATTGAAATTTATCATACTTTTGATACTAAAGATTAAAGTAAAATAGCTTATTCTAAAGCAGTCATTAAAAAGGTTTGTCCTTTCTCTGAATGGACAACTCCTTCCGAACGAAGACTCTTTTCAATTGAGTATAATCCTTATGGGTATACTTATCAAGATTATAGAGAAACCTAGTATAGGGCATTCCTATTTTGGCCATTTAATCACTCATGGTTTTTCATTTTTCATAAAAATTTTAATTATGATATTCAAACAATTCCCATATAGTTCTATCATTGGTGGATTTATTATGGATGCATGGAAGAGATTTTCCCTCCAAATGTTCAAATGACGTACAAGTCTTTTTCAAGAAGAATAGAAGGACAAGTTCCAAAGTTTTCCAAAGGGATTCAATTTCATGCAAAACTTCGAGTACCTTGGATATTTTGCTTGAGCTACAAGATAACCCAATATTATGTAAAGCCTTTACCAATGTCTTGAATTAGAGAATTCAAGATAAAATGGTGGGTGACCTTTTCGATCAATCAAGAAACAGTACTCAACTATTTTCAAGAAGGAGAATTGATTCAAAAAAGTATTCAACAACTGAATTAACAGAAAGGACAAGTAGTTGGACCAGCAACACCTATAAAGCCTGAAAAATAGAAAAAGGTTGGATGTAATGAAAGAAAAAAAGAAGCTATCAAGATTAATAGTAAAGAGAAACTACAATCATTAATTCAATTCATTAAAGAAGATAAGGACACTGCAGATGAATATTCAGAATTTCAAGAATTTTTGTAATTCAAAAGAATGAGAGAAAAATTGGAGAGCAAAGCTTCATCAGAGGGTTCATCCTTTGACCAATTTGGAGGTCTTCTTGCACAGGATCCTTTTGATCTAAAAAATAAATAAATAAGTGAGTTTCATTCCACTGACGTCTTTTCTTGCAGTTGCAGGATGAAGATGGAGACAAGACATATTACTTACTTTAGAGCCACTCAATTGATTCAAATAATGGAAGAAAGAGAAATTGGGAAGGTCCAAAAAATAGCCATTACGACAAAAGCTAAAAAGGTGGCTAGGACTAGTAAGTATTGTTTCAAAAAGCAAAAGATTCCATTCAAAAAGTAGGAGACAAAATGAAATTTAAATTCATATGCAAATGCAAATTCAAGTGACATTCATATTCAAGACTCTGAGAATTCATCTATAAAAGAAGCTGATTTAGAAGATTCAAGCATCGCTAGTCTTATCACCAATTCTACAGTCTAAACTTTAAACCCTTGTATCCATCAATCTTCCAAACCCTTTTTCAACCAATTTCTTTTGTATTTTCAATAATCTTAAATTATATTCAGAACAAGTATTTCAAGGATTTCTTAATGTATCTTCGGAAGTTCTAAATTCAACTTTAAAGCTTAATAAAAGTAAGTTTTCTTATTTCAATTATACTTTTATATCCTTATGCTTATTTACTGTTTTGAAGATCTTGCCCCAATTTGGTATTAGAGCCATATTTGTTTAAGTGTTTATTCACACTTGTATAAGTCATGCATACTTGTTTAAGATTTTATATTTGATTAAGTTTAAAGATAAGTTTGGTAAGTAGTTTGGTGAGATTTGTAAGTTTGTTGGTAAGCCTTGAGAGATTAGGTGTTCCAGACTAACACTTCTTGTGTTTCCCAATCTAAAAACTTTAATTAGTATAAAAGATTATAATATGTATAATTAAACATGGCTGCTAGATTTAGAAAGATATTTATGAACACTCAAAGTAGACACTCTGATATTATTCAGAGTCAGGAAATTCATATACCTTTAGATTATTCAAACTGGTCAATTCCAGAACAAGATATTGAATTTATTTACAAGCTAGGCTCTTTAGATTTCAAAGCTGCTTTTTCAATTAAAATTTATGAAGAAACTATATCAATTCAAGAAGAATTTCATACTACTCCTTTATTAAATCAAGTTTCATTAAGAAAATACATAGAAAAAGGTTATAGATATATTCATTTTGGCATGATTCAAATTGCTGTTAAACCATTAGTCCATCTAGGAGTAGATGCTCCAATACACTTAGCATTAAGAGATAAAATACTAAAAAGATATAAAACTTCTTTATTAGCTATGATTTAAACTAGCGTATGTAATAGTTCAATATATTTCAACTGTGCTCCTAACTTTTCAGTAAATCTTACTAATCCATTAATATTAGATTCATTAGTTTTAGACATTCATTTACAAGGCGATGTATTTCATAGATTAGGCAAAAATTTTGCATAATATTGAGTTATCTTGTAGCTCCAACAAAATATCCAAAGTACTTGAAGTTGTGCATGAAACTAAATCCCTTTGGAGTACTTTGAAACTTGTCCTTCTATTCTTCTTGAAAAAGACTTGTATGCCATTTGAACATTTGGAGGGAAAATCTCTTCCATGCATCCATAATAAATCCATCAATGGTAGAACCATATGGGAATTGTTTGAATATCATGATTAAAATTTTTATGAAAAATGAAACCATGAGTGATTGAATGGCCTGAATAGATATGCCCTATACCAAGCTTCTCTATAATCTTGATAAGTATATCCATAAGGATTATACTCAATTGAAAAGGGTCTTCGTTCGAAAGTCGTCGTCTATTCAAAAAAAGGACAAATATTTTTAATGAATGCTTTAAAATAAGCTATTTTACTTGAATCTTTAAGTATGATGAATTTCAATTGATCCTGAATCAATTAGAATCAATTGATAAAATTTTAATTTTTTTACATTTTCTGAACTAATGCCAATGAATGTCATTCTCAAAAGTTTTATTAATAAAAGAGATAACCCCCAAAATGGTCCTTCACATATTGGTCAATGATCTTTTTAGTCCCTCACTTTTAAAACGGGAACAACTGGTCCCTCACATTTTATGAATGTACCCTTTTGGTCATCTATCACTATTTTGACACTAGTCCTCACTATTCCGACAGAAAAACAAACGGAATAATGACGGATAACCAAAAATGTACATTCATAAAATGTGAGAGACCATTTGTTCTCGTTTTAAAAGTGAGAGACTAAAAAGATCATTGACAAGGGTTATATCTTAATAAAACTTTCAAGAGTTTGAGAATATCTGATAAGTAATAAATATTCTGTTTTAATTTTAGTATAATATGAAGTAGCAGAATTTGAAGTAGGTTGAATAGGTTTTTTGGAAGTAGTAGTTTGAATCTTTTGAAAAGGAGTTTCTACAGCTTGAATATAGGTTAAATGATGATAATCTTAAAGGGTTTGAACTCGATTTGGAGTAGAGATAAAATCTCTAACTGATTGAATTTTAGTGTTGGAATCTCCTTCTTTTTTGATAATAGCCATTTTGAAATACCTATAAAAAATTCTCTTGTTAGGAAATCAGGAAAAAAATTCTCTTCTTCTTTAATGTATTCAATATCAAAATCAAATACTGAGAGAATAGCATGCCATGTTGTAAATATTTATTTTGAAACAATGTTTTGAATATCTTTTTGTAAAACTTCTTTAGCAGACTTGCAATCAATTCTTAATAAGAACTTTCTATAATATAAATCGTCTTGAAATTTTGAAATACATAGTACAATAGACAAAAAAAAATTTTAATAGTTGAATAATTTTTCCTAACCCCACTCTAAACTCCACTACGAAATCTAACTAACTGTTCTTGAGATGTTTCATCTAATCTTTGTTTTAATATTCCTTCATATCCTATGTCAGAAGTATCAGTTTCTACTATCATGAATATTTGAGGATGAGGAATACATAGACAAGGTAGAAACTTAATTCTTTTCTTAATATCTCGTACAACTCTAATATGAACTTTTGTCCACACAGGAGGATTCTTTTGTAATCTTTGAAATAAAGGGTTACATTTCTATCTTAATTTAGGAAATAAATGTGAAAAAAATTCTAAAAACCTTTGTAATTGATTCTTATCTTCAATTTCATCTAGAAATTTATCTGTAAATTCTAGACTTCTGTTAATTGGAATAATAGTTCCTAAATGAATATTATGTCCTAAAAATCTTATGTTTGAAATAATTTCATTTTAGTTGTTGATACAACTAATCCATTTCTTTTCACAGCTTTAAAAAATATATCTAAATGTTTGAAATGTTTTTCTAATGATTCTGAAAATACTAGTACATCATCAATATAGATAATCATAAATGTTGAATAAGGATTGAAAATATCATTCATTATATTTTGAAATTTTAAAGGAGCATTTTTTTAATCCAAAAGGCTTTATATTCCATTTGTAATGTCCAAATAGAACAGTAAATGCTATCTTATCTCTATCTTTTTTAGCTATTTCAATTTGCCAAAAACCTGACTTCATATCAAATTTTGAGAAAATCTTTGCATTAAATAGTCTATTAAATAAATCTCTTTTATTAGGAATAGGATATCTAATCCACTTTAATACTTTATTTTGAAAGATTAAAACACATTAATTTGAAAGGTATGTTCAAATGTTTGGCCAGAATTTGTATTAATAATTAAGGAAGCTAAGGAAGCAATATTTCAGATAAGCAAGTGATTTAGATAAACTCATCAAGTATTAAACTTCTTTATAATAAAATGATTGGTTATTCAATTTATATTTTTATAATATTTATTTTATTGGTCCTGCCCTTATTGGTATCAGAGCCATTTGTCTTATTTAAATGTTCATTTGCATTTACATAAGTTGAGCATATTTGTTTATGATTGCATAATTTTAAAATTTTATACTTGGTTAAGTTATAGATTGGCTTGGTAAATGGTTTGGTGAGGCTTGTAAATTTGAAACTATTTTCTTAATATTTTATGAGTATTAATTGGGTTAAAAAAATTTTACGGTATTTTGTTTATTTTGAAATTAAAAATAGTATCATTAATTACTTATATTTTATTTTCAAATGTAATTAATATGTCAAAATCCAAAATTTATTAAAATTCTTATTAGGTGGTTTGATTTTTCAATTTATATGACCACATTTTTTTTTAAAAAAAATGTACTTTTTATATAATAAAAAATTTGCTCATTACTATACATTAAAAAAATAATATAATATAAAGGTATTAAAAATAACTTAACTTGCCTTAAGCACAATTCCTATTATCTTTGGTTTAAACTTAATATCATCAAAAATAGTAGTAAATGTTTGTTAATGCCTTTTTGGTATGAATATAATTTTATTAACTTCTGAGACCATTTGTTTAAAGCTTACATAAATTTTAATTTTTTTTTTGCATTTAAATTTAAAGATATTATTGTTTAGTACTTAAATTTTACTAAGAAAAGTAGCCTATAGTTTCATTTTATGAAATAATTAATTCTTTTCAAAATTAAGCAATTTGATTTCTCAATTTATATTGTTACACTAATTTCATGACATGTATTTACTTGCATAATGACACGTATTTACTTGCATAATGGTATTGGAACTCTGCCAGGAGGCTTTTTTCTCTCCCTCATAGTACTGTAGCTAGGGGAGACCAGGCGCAAGTAAGGTGCGATCTATTTGTAAAGTAAGTTTTTTTTTTTTTATGTTTCCAGTGGTCCCTCTTTCTTAGGGCTTTTGTCTCTAAGTCATGGGGTTTTGGTTCTCCCATTGGAAGCTATAGATGTCCCTAGTATGGGAGGAAGAGCTGAGAAGCATCATGGACACCCTATGCCGGACTTCGAAACCAGTGGTTATTTCAAGATGCTATTGGCGAAGCCTCCCTACTGTCGGGTTTTGGTGTTCTAACTTGGGAGGAAGGTCAAACATGATGCCACACAGCATGAAGCCGAGACGACAGTTTGCAAGTAGAGGTCGACAAGTTAAGAATTTTTTTTTCTTAGCTAGGTTAGCTAAGAAGTGCCATTTCGTTTTATCAGGGTGGGATGCCTTAACCGACACCTATTGGATTTAGGTTAGATATGTTATTGCGAGTCTTTAAATGGACCTTTTATGTACTGTTTAACTTTTTCATTAAAAGTTAATACATATCGTTTCTTTTGGAAAAAATATATATATATTTACTTGCATAATGCTCTTCTTATTAGTATAATTTTTTCAATAAATATAATTTGAGTATTTATCAACAATCTATATACTTCTATGCAATTTGTAATTATTATTTTCTAACACTTTATAATCATTTACTTGCAATTACTTTTCTAAATTAAACTAAAAATACAACTATTTTTTTTTCAAAACAAAAGAACATAATTAATACAAATTCATAAATATTCAAAATTGATATGCTTCAGTCACAATGTAAATATGTCAATTAGACAATGAAAACAACTCCAAGGCTAAAATTTCAAGGTACAAAGACCAAAATTTTTTATTGTGTATAATATTTTTATTATTTTTAAACAATGGGTACCAAAACTTAGTTTGAAACAAAAATAAATTTGAAATTTCTTTGTTTATAAGTTAACAAATACTTTACGATAGATTAAATCCTCACACACATTAAAATAATCAAAATTATGTTAAAAATTTTAAATAAATTATAAAATCTTACCATATAAGATTTTTTTTTCCTTTCGAGATCATTACGGCACATACATTTATTTATCACAAATAATAAAAATATTAAGTTTGAGATATAAACACAGTAACTAATATAAATATCTAATTGTCAAAAATTTTTAAGCCCATTGTACTGGATTCAAATTTCAAATGCATCATCTTTTCTAGTAGTGTTGGACTTTGGTCTCTATCTTCCATCTTGGATGATGGATATGTAGTATAATTTCTCAAAACTTGTTTGTTGTTGAAATTATTCCAAGATCACTCACTTATACTAGGAAAGAAACTAATCAAGTGATTGACTGTTTTAGAAATATAGCTAACCCAATTCAAAGTTTGAATATAATTACTTAAATTTGAATTGTTAGTATTAGACCCAAATCAATTTCTAAGTATTTGCTTTAATTAGCGCAAACCTCTTTGTATTGATGATTTTTTTTTAATCTCAATTAAAGAATAGGTTTACAACACCTTAACAAGACATTTCAAAAAAAAAAAAGAGGAAAGTATTGGTTATCCTCTACAAGAGTTGCTCTCAATAAAAAGTTTTTTTAAAAAATTAATATCTCAATCAATAACATTATCTTTTTTTTTTAATTTAAAGATCGATAATTATATTAACTTTTGCAAGTTAAACTGTACAACCAAATGTCCTACAAAGGACTTTTCTTAGCTCAAAACGAGGCTAAGACTTAATTGACGCCTAGCGTCAAACCAAACCCGTCTACTTACCGTGAACGTAACAACATTTCCAAGCTAAAAAGCTAAGAAAATAAAACCCTAACTTGGTGGCCGTTGCTTGCACAGCATCTTGGAGCCAATCAATAATATTATCTAAATTTATTTATTTCACTTTTAAATTGATTTAATAAGAGAATCATATAGTTCAAAAAATTAAATAAAAATATTTACATAAGTTGATTGGTCCTGATTAATTTAATAAAAGTATTATATTCATTTCTAAAAATTTCAAATAAAATTTCTTCTTTATTAATTTCTAAAAATTATATAAGTATTATATTCATTTCTATTAAATTAATCGTATTGTTATTATAAAAGTATTCCCTAATTTCTGTTTTTGGTGGGGTTATCCCTGGGTTGTTTGGTAAGAAATTTTATGTTGATATGATTGGAAATTGGAGTGGTAATAGAGTTTCTTAGTAAGTAAGTAACTCATGCAATTGTATGATTATCTTGATATGGTGTGTTTATAACTATAGACTCTTGAAGAATCTGATAAATTTATTGTTTCAAATTATTTTTTGTACCCAAGTGTAATGATTTTTTATTGTTATTAATGAAATTATATGGTTATTATACTTGCTTCTATTTTGTTTGTTAATTTTTATCGTTTTCTATTCTATTTTCTTTTCCGTACTTTTGATTGAAAGATAATTTTATATATAAAGAGTGATAACGTTCATAGTGAAAACTTTTAGGGAATTATCACAGTCATTAAAGTGACATCCATAGAGTGAAATGATATTGGATAATCAATGAAACCAAACATTGTTTAGCTGATATTGCCACATAACAATGGGAAATTTGCAAAAACAACACCTTTTTGTGTTGACTTTGCAAATATAGCACTTCCGTTTCTTTCTTTGCAACCATAGCAGATCCATGCTGGTTAAAACTCAAAATGCCCCTCTTATTTAAAACCCAAATAAATGGCGCACTTGAAATGAAAGGACACATAAAAAGAACCGTTGCATTTACCTTGAATCATCACGAGTTGCACCAATCCATAGCAAACAAACTCCTCATTACAATCCATAACAAACCCATTCGACTTCCCACTTCAAGCAAATTTTTTCATCTGTTCGAACGGCACACACGCGAGGATCACCATCATCTTCTCCCAAGAAGATTGCGACCGTGGAGAATAAAGAGCATCATCGCGAGGTAAGTGGGTAAGTGGAAATTTTGCCTATGAGTGTTTTAATTTTCGTTCATTCTATTTTAATCACACGTGTTTATCTTGATTGTTGTTTGCATTAACTGGGTTTGTTTGCATTTGAAATGAGTTTTTTTGCATTTGAACGAGAAATTGGTCGGACGGTGGTCGAGCCCTAGGTCGAGTTTTTGGTCGAGCATTGCACTAGGTTGAGTTTGTGGTTGAGTACGAGTCGAGTTTGAGTACGAGTCGAGTTCTCGGTCGAGCAATAGGTTAGGTTGAGTTCTCGGTTGAGTTATTGGTTAATTTTTGGGTTGAGCTTAGGTCGAGTTTTTGGTCGAGTAATAGGTTAGGTTGAGATCATTATTAGGTCGAATGCGTGGTCAAAATCTGAGTCAAGCTTAGGTCGAGTAATAGATTAGGTCGAGCTCAGTGTTAGGTTGAATGCATGATCGAGTATGGTCGAGTACTAAATCCTAAATCCTAAACATTAAACCCTAAACCCTAAACCATAAACCCTAAATGTTGTACTGATTTGCTTTAATTCTTGCAGGACCCTCTCAATGAGCAAATAGTCATTCGGGTTGACTTCTTCAACACCAAGGTATCTCAGTATTGCTATTATGAAACAAATATGCAAAAAATAAGGACCAAACTAATAAATGAACAGAAAAACATACTGAGAAGGGAGAGTCACATGGTTGAAATAGCTCTTGACCATGAGCATACGTTTTGGTGCAAACAGATTATGCACAATGTGCTGTTGAGACAACTTAAGCCAGACGAGGAGTTCAAGCAGGACAATAGCATCTACTTTAATTTTGTGGGTAAGAAGGTGTAATTCGGTAGGAGGGAGTTTGCACTTATCACTAATTTCAAGATAGAAGACTTTGAACTTGAATATGCCAAATTCCAGGCACCTGATAGTCTGAGTACAATAACAAGTATCAAGGCCCGAAGGTAGGACGGATGAAATCACATACGATGACGTTTTCAAAGTTTACAACCAAATAAACACGAGCTGTTCAAACGATGTGGTTGTGTCATTTACCTTGTTGCTGCTATACACATCCATCATTGGGGCACAAAAGAGAAACTATATAAATGACAATGTGGTGCATTTGGCCTGTGATTGGAGGATTTTGATGCAATGCCCTGGGGTGAACTATCTTATAAGGCCACTGTGGATAGTGCTAGGAAGGCTATGATAAATGCCTTGAAGCAATCTAGGGGTGCGGATCACAAGAAGTACAATGTTGGTGAATTCCCACTTGCTCTATGGGTAATGATTAAAACGCGTGGTAAATTTTGTTTTTGTTTGTGCTTTAAATACATACAACTAATTATGCTCTATTTGTTTATATAAATCGCAGGTGTTCACATATGAGTTAATGCCACATTTTGAATGATTCTCGTTAGTGCATAAGATCAAAACCTCTGGTTGCAAGCCTAGGGTGTTCAGGTGAAGATGAGTGAAGACATTGCGCTCTACCCAAGAAAGTAATCAGGTGTGGTCCAAAGATTAGTCACTAGGGAGGTATGATTAGACATTACCTTTTTGCTTGATAATTATAGTGTGTTTTTTTCAATGCATGTCGAGTTGGTTTAATTTGCATTGGCGAATGAGTTATCCCGACATTGCAGAAAATGAAAGTTGCACCAATAACTCCAACTCAAAAAGAAGTATAAAAATATTTGACATGCGAGGGAGAAGAAGTAGGCGAGGAGGATAATGACGATAAGGGCGTGAAGTTGTCCCGAGTTGAAGAAGCAGATGCCAAGCTTGCAAAGAGGCCAAAAATTGGAGATGAATGGAAAAAGGAGTCTCGTTAGTGGTTTCTAGCATAGTTGCTTAAACGGTAAGAAAGGTCTGAGGCTTGTATAGCCGAATTGGAGAAAATAGTCAAGTAGATAGTCGATACCCTCGAGCAACTGCTAGCCCAACAGAGCACAAAAGAAGGTGATAGAGGTACTAAAAAGAAGGAAGAGGATGGCGATGAGGGAAAAGATGATGGGAATGACGAGCATAAGCAGATCAATGATCAACAAATGACTCCGTTCATTTCCATCTGGCCAGTTGAGAGTGCTTTGCCACCACCGATAAAGGAAAAAAGTGAAAAGGAACCAAGTGTTACTGAAAATGATGCTCCTGGGCGTATCACCTTGCTTCCTATTCTTGACAGTGTAGATATCACACATCTAACACCGAAAGTTGCCTCGAGTTTCACCTTCCAGGATTTCCAGCCAGGGCCTAAAGATTTTGAAGACATGGATAAATGGCTAAAACCAAAAAAACGACAGTTCTTCTAAACGCCAATTTTTTTTCACTTGATTCAAATTTGATCAAGAACATGCTCGGAGAAACTGATTGGCTCAATAGTCAGGTAATACCTTTATGCTCATCATCACTAGTCCCTTAGTTATTAAAAATGTTTGGTCATAATCAACCATGCTTGTATCTTTTTCAGCATATGGATTTATACATGTCCATGCTTAGGAAGAGAATCCTAATAATAGGATGCAAAGATGTATCTATTATCGAGACGTTATTTGATGTAAGCTATGTTGTTTTCATCATTTTATACCTCATAGATTAGTGTTACATGTGTTGACAAAATGGTATGATTACATGTGTTGACAGACTAGTATGAAGCAGCTAGATGAGTTCCAACAATTTCCAACAGTTGATGATTTGGCAATGAAGCAATTTGTTAGTTCAGTGCCCATATGAAATCGACTGCCGCAAAGTGGAAGTTGTTTTATTCCCTTACCATGTAGATGGGAAACATTGGATGTTGGTGAAGATGGATATTAACAAACAAACATTCCACGTATATAATCCATTACAACAAGAGGGGATAGTGTGGAAATTAGAATACCTTGTTCGAACAATGCCCAAGATACTCCAAGCATGTGAATTTCTCATCTACTAGGCGAAATCAGCTCAAAGCATGGACAATTGGCAAGTTGTCATCGAGAAAGGTTTGGCCGGTTAGAAACCGAGGTTAGTATCTAAGATACTCATCCTATGTTTGTGGCACTTGTTTTAATGACTAACAACACACTTCTTTGATATTTTAGGACTAGAGACTGTGGTATCTTTGTGTTAAAATGGGCCGAATTCATCATTCATGGGGTGCCGCTTGATATAATTACATCCGACAAAGTACTGGAGGATCGGACACAGTTGGTGATGGCACTATTTGTCCATGCAAGACATGAGGACTCTAAAAACAATAAAACTAGGGCAAAAAAAAACGTAAATGATGAATTTCTACCTTTATGAGATGGTAAATATACTTGTTTGATTTGTAACTTTATGTAAATATACTTTCTCCTGCATATATACTTTTATGTTAGTCATATGAATGTGACTATAATATAATCCATTTGTGTCTATTTTTTTTTTATTGAAATCCATAAGACCATTTAATTTGATATGTGAAATTTTACCAAATTTCACTATAAGTAACAACATTACAAATGAAGAAAACCAATATCACTCGGCCGAGTGCTTGACTTCAACTTGACCACTCGACCTAGTGTTCGACTGTCAATTCGACCACACTATTACTCGACCAAGATCGACCTATAACTCGACTTAGGGCTCGACCAATAACTCGACCTCAGGCTCGATGAATAACTCGACTAATTTGGCATTTGGCTTGGATTTAAACTGAACTACTCGACTGCTCGACCAATAACTCGACCAAATAAATACTGGGTGAAACCTAGTTCAAATATAAACAAAAAACAACGAGGACTTTCGGCTTGAAACAGACGACAATGTTGTTTGCTTGAAGTGCGAAGACGAATGGGTGCTGATAAATTCGTTCTTTTGCTATGGATTGTAATGAGGAAATGAAGAAGAGGGTTGGTTTCTTTCTTATGCCCGTTTTCAGTCTTTTGGTTTCTTTGGCGCACTCGTTTTTTGGTGTTTAAAAGAGAGGGGCATTTTGGTCTTTATGGCAGGTCAAATAGCCTTGACCTGCTATGATTGCAAACAACAAAATGGATGTGCTATATTTGCAAAACAACACAAAAGGTGCTATTTTTGCAAATTTTCCCATAACAATTGCATCTAAATACTGTTTAGTTAATATCTTCATATGACTATCACATCTAAATATTGTTTAATTGATATCGTCACATAACTATCACATCAATTCAAAGAAATTTGAGACATAATGTTGTTTAATATAATTCTTGTTACATAAATATTACTTAGTTGATATTGCATCTAAATGTTATTTAGTTAGATATTGCATCTAAATAACTATCACATCTATCATATCCATCACATCTAAATGTTATTTAATTAATGGATATTGCCACATAACTATCACATCCCTCCCGAAAATTTTTTAGATAGAATATTGTTTAATATAATTCCTGTTACATAAATATTACGTTAGTCATTACGAGATTTAGTTGATATAACATATAAATGTTATTTAATTAGATATTGCATCTAAATAACTATAACATATATTACATTTAAATGTTATTTAGTTGATATCACCATATAACTATCAAATTCGTCCCATAAAAATTTCAGACAGAATATTATTTAATATAATTCTTATTACATAAATATTACATCAGTCACTACAAAATTTTGTTGAAATACCATCTATTATCCATCACTCATGTGTGTGTCTATATATATATACATATAATGACAGGTGAATGAGAAATTCAAGGCATGTTCATGCCCATATCAGCACAAACTCTTGCTGTGGTAAAAGAAAACTACAAATGTAACTATTAGACGAGCTTGTTTCGAAGACTTATTGTTAACTTGAAAGTTTTTACTTTGCACAAACCCTAGTTTTGGAGTTGCATTAGGATAAACAACAGCAACTTCACTGTTGTCTCTTTATTGTTTCGTTGCTGTAGGATATATGATACTCCTAGTTGTCAAACCATGCATGATTGTCTCATTCTCATCCTGCGGTTTTGAGTTGATAATGTCTGTCTATTCTGGACGATCAAATAATTATATGTTGTCCTTTTGCGGCAAAAATTAATGAAACGAGAAAAGGAAAGAAATTATTGTTAACCAACTTGGCAATAGGCATTTAGGACTTTAATGGATATGGACGAAGAGAACATGAAATTGAAGTCTTCTAATGGTAAGTATTCCATTGGGATGAAAGTCCAAGAACCAAAATTTGATCTATATTTGGAAAGAGGATGAATGGTAATCCAAATGTCATCTTTGTTTGTTTTTTTTTTTGGGTATAAATGAGAAAAAAAAAACTCCTTCTTGAACCAAGTAGATATACTATGTTTAGAAACTAGAGAATTATTAATTATTTGAATGAAAAAACACCTACAAAAGTTTTAAAAACTATTAAAAACGATAAATTATCCAAATTTAAATAAAAGTCTGTGCTTTAATAGAAAATTATGGTAACATGTGATTCATATAACTAATCTCACATAGACTTAGTTATTGTTGTTATAATTAAGTTTTATAACAAATATATGTAGCGAATATTAATCTTTTAATGTGAGCCATTATTCCATTTTATAACAATAAACAACCATGTTTATAACTATTTTTTTTTAAAAAAAAAGATGAAATGATTATAAATAAATTATTTATGAAAAAAAGAAATTAGAATTTAGAAGTTAAAAAATAAGTGAAATTGAGAAATTAAACTTCTTTTATATTTTGATTGTGAGATTTATTTTATATAGAAAGTAAACTTCTTTTATATTGAAGAACCAATAGATTATAAGTACCACTTAAAATAGTAGTGCTACGTCGTAGTTACTTTGCAAGTTATATAATAAGAAAATTTATATGACACTTAATCAAAGATTTTATTTGCATTGACTTCCTTATTGATTATTAGTGTATTGTTCATTATATGTAATTATGTTTTAGGGTAAATTATATCTACTACCCCTGTAGTTTGTGTAAATTACTAATCGAACCCTGAGATTTGGTAAAACTACTAATACCCCCTTAAGGGGACTAAATGTTATGAATTTAAGGGGACTAAATGTTATGGATTTAGTTGATTAAAGGGGCTAAATGTTATGAATTTATCAAATTTAAGGGGGTATTGGTAATAAATCAAATTTCGGGGTTTGATTGGAAGTTTTTACGAACCACAGGGATAGTAGATGTAATTTACCCTTATGTTTTATTAAGAGTTAATATCAATTACCTCCCTCAATGTTTTGTAATATAACAAATTGAATTCCGTAGTTTGAAAAAATAACAATCAGCCCATTTGACTAACAGTCAACTTAACTTAAGTTGGCAAAAAGACAAAAAAGCCCTCAAAAAATTTGATACAGTTTAAAAATTTGTATTAAAATTTTAAAAAGACAAAAATTTAATAAAATTTTTTAAACTATAAAGATGAAAAAGATTTCAAAAAATTTGAGCATAAAAAAATAACTATATAGTAATTTTTTGTCTTTTGCATTAAAATTTGTAACAAAATTTTACATAATTTTACTATTATGTAAAATTTTGTTAAAAATTTTAAGGCAAAAAGACAAAAAATTATTATATAGTTGTTATTTTTTTTTAAGCTCAAATTTTTTGAGGTCTTTTTTGTTTTTAAATTTTATTAAATTTTCATCTTTATAGTTTAAAAAAAATTATTAAAATTTCGTCTTTTTGTCTTTTTAAAAATTTAATAAAAAATTTAAACTATATCAAATTTTTTGAGGGCTTTTTTATCTTTTTGCCAACTTCAATTAAGTTGAATGTTAATCAAAGGGGCTAATTGTTATTTTTTCAAACTACAGGATTTGATTTGTTATATTACAAAATTTTGAGGGAGGTAAATGATATTATCTCTTTTATTAATCATTAACGGAGAAAATATAGACATTCAATGTAATGTTAGGGCTATTCATTATGAAGGATGATAGTAAAAAGAATATAACTAATAGAGATAATTTTTAAAAAAATGAATAAATAACAAGGAAATTAAAAAATGAGAATCACAATTTAAAAAAAAATTGTTGACAATCAAGACAATAAATTGAGAGATTATATAGAGATTTATTGAAGAAGAAACAGAATTGGGAGAATATTTTGTAATGAAAATGGGTGGGGAGTATATATATTAATTAAAAACAAATATATATTATACATATAATTTTGTTAATAATTTTGATAATTTGAAATCAGAGCCTAACTTTAGGTTTTTATTTTATTTTTTTGCATAAATGGTATGAAATAAAAGTTGCTTTAAAAATATAAAAAATCATATAAAAAACTATAATACATCTTAAAATACTAATTATATGCACCCATTGTTGTGTCTTGTTTACCAAATATTGTAGAAATATATTTATGTAACAATATAGAAATGGTACTTAACAAATATTGCATAGTTTTAGTTTGCTTGCATACCTTCAGATATGACTATTTGAAAATATTTTTCCTCATACACAAAAACCACAATTGAAAATACTATCTCTTGATTGAACAATAGACAATATTACTAACATGGAAGTGAGAAAATAATAAGTGCTTAATTGTGCTATATTTGAATAATCATCACTCAAAAGCTGACAAAGTCTAGTTCCACATTTGAAAAATATATTTAAACAAAAGTTTTTATTAAAAAAGTTATAAAAAATATGATGATCTATTTATTACCATTAATCCTTGATGAAAAAAAATATTATTTGTCTCCATGTCTAAAAAATTGTATATAAAATACAACAATATAAAGATAGAAAATCAAAAAGTATAAGATATAACTTATTATGAATTATAAAGTATAATATATCTACATTATTAATTATACAATTTTATATAATTATTTTTACTTTTTAATACTGTAAATTCAAATAAAAGATCTATTAAATTAATCATATTGTTATTATAAAATTATAAAAGTATTAATTATATAAAAGTATAATATTCATTTCTAAAAATTTCAAATAAAATTTCCTTTTTAATATATTTATAGTTTTCTATAGATTCTATACTAGAATTGGAATCTATATCATTTTGAATTTCTTCATCACCTATATCACTGTTTTGAATTAACAAAACTACCATTTTATTTCTTAATTCATATTCCTGAAATATTTCATTAATATTTTTCTTCATTTTAAACTGATTTGCTTTCTATGGCCAAATCTACCATATTTTCAACATGTTATTGAATTGTTATTATTTCATTTCTTAAATTTTTTATAGTATTGTTTACTACTCTTGTCTTTAATTCTTTTAGGACTATTTTTATATTTTATTACTTTTTTATTTTGAGCAGAATGTGCTTTAATACCCTTAATACCAAAAGTTTCACAAAAATTCCCTAATTCTTTTTTTCTCTTTTTAATGTTTACTTTGAATTTTTAACTCTAAACATAAAGCCAAA
Source organism: Gynochthodes officinalis (assembly GCA_020080225.1). Lineage (NCBI taxonomy): Eukaryota > Viridiplantae > Streptophyta > Magnoliopsida > Gentianales > Rubiaceae > Gynochthodes > Gynochthodes officinalis. The sequence continues at coordinate 8,577,295 of CM034620.1, forward strand.
CCTATGATTCTTTATACTAAGAATTAATTTAATAAAATTATTAGATTCACTTTTAAATTAATTTAATAAAAGTATTATATTCATTTCTAAAAATTTATTTGCTTTAATTAGTGCAAGCCTCTTTGTATCCATGATTAATTTTTTTTTTCCATCTCAATTAAAGAATAGGTTTACAACACCTTAGCAAGACATTTCAAAAAAAAAAAGAAAAAGAAAGAAAAGTACTGGTTTTCCTCTGCAGGAGTCGCTCCCAATAGATTTTTTTTAAACAAAATTAATATCTCAATCAATAACATTATTATAAATTTATTTATTTCACTTTTAAATTAATTTAATAAAAGAATCATATAGTTCAAAAAAATAAAATAAAAATATTTAAAATAATTATTAGTTAATTATATTTTTAAAATCAGAAAGACATAATTTTTTTTAAAAACTTATAAAAATTAATATTTCTAAAAAATTTAAAATAATAGGGCAATTCCTCGCTTCAAGTACTTAAAACTGGTACTAATACATGAATACAAAACCTATACAATTAGTACTTTGCAATTCTCCAACTTGGAAAATAAACACCTCAATAAAAATTGTCTTTGTCTTTAGACTTTGGTTTGGGTCGGAAAATTCAACATCCCATCATGCGAAATTGTCAACATTTCACCTCAAAAATGGCCTGACGATACTACAGAAATGGAGCTATTGCTGCATTTGTTTATGCAACGAGTCACAGTGGACCCCACTTCAGGACACACAACAATGTGATTCCTCCCCCCTCCTTCTCTTCCATATCCATCTTTCTTTCCTTTCCCCCTCTCTCTCTCTCCTCCTTTCTTTCTCGTTTTTTGTTTTTCAACTGAAAGGGGAGCTAGTTTCAGCCCATAAATGGTAGAAAATTTTTGAGATTTGAAATTTTTGGCGATTGATTTGGGGCCATCGTTTACGTGCTAATTTGCCTAATTGGGTTGCTTTCATAGTAAGTTACAAGGAAATCTTTCATCTAGTTGTCTATTATTCTTTTTCCTTTTTCTCTGGGATTGCTTTTTTGGATTTTCTTCTTTGATTGTCCTAAAATGGTTACTGGAGTTCGTGAAGTTGGTTACTTTGTAAATCTTCCTTCATTCTCGGTTACTGAAATTATTTCTCCTACCAATTTTAAAAATGTTTGTATTTGACTTGGTACTAGTTCATAAATCAGAACTGGGCAGCTGGCTATAAATAGTGGTGGCTTTAGAAGGTTTGTTGTTGTGTGATTTTGTGGGTTGTTTTCCCTGTTGAGTTCATCGTTTGAATAGTCATCAGATTTGACGAAGGAATTATTCGTCTCAATTCGTAATTCAATTGTTATGGCGGCGTTTTCAAACTGCATCTGATGTTGGAAGGGTTGAATTAGGCTTTCAGAATAGCACAAATTTTTTTTTTCTAACTATGCGCGGCCTTTGTGTCTATTTGGTTTGATTGAAATTTTGGTGCAGAATGTTTAATTTTAATCGTCCCAAGATCCAATTTCTATTTTTAGCCACAAATTTGCTGTTTTTTTCGCCCATCCTCTTTAAGTAATTTTAAATGAAATGTTTTCTTCTTAACCTCTTTTTTCTTGGGCCTTCGGAATTTGGATTTTATAATTGTGTATGATTAGCCTAAATTGTTTTGACCGTTTGATCAAGTTATAGTCTTTATAACTTTATTCTACTGGTGATGAGGCATTTGTTTGATATGGGTGAAACCTTAGGTTTCTGAGTGATTTGCATTAAGGCCAAACGGTTTTGTGCTTTAGTTTTTTCCCTCTATTCTTGAGGGCTAGGGGATTGGCTGTGATATTTGAAAATGTTAGAGGGGTGTGTACTTTACTCAGTCTGGAATTTCTATTATTCATGAAAAGGTAAGGATCAAATTTACTTCATGTTTGTTTTTTTGCGGCTATCAACTTAGTGGTTTGAATTCATGTGATGAAAATTTTTTAGTCTCATCTTATGCATGGGGACCTTAAATAAATTTGGAAAGAGAAATACCACTCTTTTCTGAAGGACTGGACGCATGTCTCATTTTTTCGTGCTAATTATATGATTTTCTTAGAGCTTTCTTTGCCATTGTATTAAGGAGGAGAAGACTTTGTTTCTGGTTTGGTAACTCCAAGTTCTTGATGTAGTCAAGCTTTTCATCTTGAATATCTTGGTGTATTGTGCATAAAGTGTATGTGCAGGTCAGAAGCATCCCACTCACATGTAATGTTTTTCAGTTTTCATTGATCAGGATTACTGGATGACAAGATGCAGAGAAGCCAGGGTTTCTAGATACTTTTTTGATGCCGACTATCAGTCCAGCTGCTTCCTTGAGAAGCAGTGCAAGTGGTCTATCCAGTTGCAGTAATGTCTCATTTGATTTCTACTTCTTTACCCAACCATCTTTATTTCATTCTGGTGCTGTTTCTGATGCTTTTTGTCTCGTAGGTGATATTTCTACTGACGTAAATTCAGATGGGAGGTATGCACTACATCTCGTCCGTGATAATATATTGACCACAAACTATGCAACAAATGTTTTTGTTGGTTTTTCATATGAAACTATCAGATGGGACTTATTCTTGCATGTCTTACATGGTTGTTATTATTATCAGAGTTTATTTGGAAGAATGCAGCACAGATAGCAGCCAAGAAGATTCTTTTTTAGGTTCAAAACACCATTTAGTTAATCTCAGCTCAATGGACAATATTGATGGTGATCAACGACCCTCTGGGCAAGGTGATCTCATTGGAATCAGTGCTATGCATGATACTTGGACTATCAGAGATGATGAAGGCGGAGGACCACTTCATGATCAGGAAATTGGAAGTCATAGCATAGATATAGTTGGATCATCAGGAGATGAGGAAATTGGGACCTCTCCATGTGAAGGTGAACTAAGTGCTGAGGTTTGGATACCCCCTGAACCAGACGATTATTTTGATGATGCTATTGGTAGTTTCGTCAATGATGATGATGATGATGATGATGATGATGAATTTGGTGATGGTATAAGTTGGGGTAAGCCAAGTTCTTTAAGTAGCTTTGAAGAAGAAAGGAGTGGGAGCCACAAATTCAAAGAGGAAAAACAAAAAACATTGGAAGAGGTGAAGAATGGGAAGCTTAAGTTCCTTGTTCATCAACTTCTTAAATCTGTTGGAGTTGTCTCATCAGGGAAAGATGACAAGAGTTGGGTTGATATAGTGACTTCTTTATCATGGGATGCTGCTAAGTTTGTGAAACCAGATGCTGCAGAAGGAAAAGTAATGGATCCTGATGGATATGTTAAGATTAAATGTATTGCCAGTGGTTCTCCTAGCCAAAGGTTTTAAGTAGCCATCATTTCCTTTCCACATTTTTTATATCATTGTCCTTTTCCTCTATCAATACAGGTTTAAGACATGGTTTGTCCTCTCAATTGATTAATTTGAATGTCCTAGAGTGAAAGTGATTTAACAAATTTGTTTTACTTTGTGAACAAAGACATAGTGTTTTCCAAGTTTTTTTTTTTGTTGTGCACATTGTTTGTTTCAACTGAAGTTGCAGACCTTTATATATGCAATACTTTGTTAACTAATTCTTGGGAGCCAGGCATTGAGTTCGATATCAGACTAAAAGTTAAATGAATTGATAATTTTACAGCTTTTTATTCACTTGGTTGACTGATATTTCACTTTTTGGTTTTGATGTTCTGTTTTGATTACATGCTCAGCTTCAGCTATTACACTTTGTTTACTAATTCTATGTTTTTGGTTTGTAGCCAATTTATTAAAGGTTTGGTCTTTAAAAAGCATGCTGCACACAAACATATGCCTACAAAGTACCAGAAGCCTAGATTGTTGTTGATCCAAGGAGCCCTTGGACTTTCATCCAATGGATTATCGTCATTTGAGTCAATGCAGCAGGTAACATGGAGTTCACTGTGTGCAAAAATTTGTTGTCTTTTTGCAATTTATAATTTTTGTGTCCTACTCTCACCAATAGGAGAAGGATAGTTTGAAAAGCATCATTGATGTGATAGAAATGTATCAGCCAAATATCATATTGGTGGAGAAAACAGTTTCTCGAGACATACAAGAGTCCATCCTTGAAAAAGGAATGACACTGGTCCTTGATATGAAACTCCATCGTCTAGAGAGGGTTGCCCGCTGCACAGGTTCACCCATCTTGTCCTCAGATGTTTTGATGGGACAGAAGCTTAGGCAGTGCAAGTCTTTTCATTTTGAAAAGTTCGTAGAAGAACGTGATGCCTTCAGTGAAAATGCCAAGAAACCTAGCAAAACATTGATGTTTCTAGAAGGATGTCCTACACGTCTTGGATGCACGGTGAGAATTTGCAGTTGTAATATAATTTTAGGGTCTCAGAACTTTGCGTAAGAGGGATGTTAAATTATTTTTGCTACATTAATCAAATTATGAAAGAAACTTATATTAAAAGTAATTGTTGTCAAGTATGTTTTATTTTTGTATTTTTTTCAACTGTAGATATGAAATTTCCCTTCTGTTATATTTTTGTCAGTATTCCTTTTTTGCATTGATTACTTGCTATATTAGTTGTTAGATTTTCAAACATTCTGTTCTTTCCTGGGAACGCGAGTTGTATATCATGGTAGATAATGGATGACCATAGGAAACATTTGGCTAAAAAATGAACTTTGATGGAGTGAAATTTCTGCAATTCATAGGTTCTAACAACTAATACTTAAGTTTCCTAATCAAGGCTGCAAAATTTGCATGTGGTTTTGGTATAAAAATATCTTTAGTTAGTGGACTGATCTTTTTTTTTTTTTTCAATAATATCTTGATAATAATGTGTCTGGGAGAAAAAAGTTGCAGCTAAAGGTTTACATTTTTCTTTATGTCAGAAATGAAATTTGATGAAGGAGAATACTTTTTCATAAACGATAAAAATGGAAAAAGCCTAACCTTTATAAAGATTCAATGTGATTGAAATCAAAATTGTTTATCAATTCACTAATCTTGGGTATCAGTTTCGGAGCAGACTATGTCTAGTTCTGCTTTTCATTAGGTGCTCCTGAAAATACATTTTGCTTTAACTTTTGCTGATGTCTTCAGCATTGCAATGAAGGAGAGAGGAATTGGTTATGAGAAGTAAGGCAATTTTGCACTGTAAGATTAGTTGTTACTCATTCTATACAACTGATTCAAAGCTAATATGTTGAGCTTGTCTGGGAGCTTGTTCACCCAAGCACTAGCCAATCAAGAACTGTCTTCTGTATGATATATTTGTAACGGTAGAGTTTGCTCATATCTTTAGCTAACATACATGATGTAGTTTTTGCTGTGATCTTTTAGCTTGGTGTGGGAAGCAATATCTTTGCATTTCTGACTTTGTAAGATGTAGTTTTGTTCCTTAAAACATAAAAATAGTTTCATCTTTTTTTCACATGTATCATATTGTGTGAATGAGTTTATTAGTGCTCTAAAATAAAGCAGAAAATCCATATATAAAATAAGAAATTGAAATTTTACACAGTGGAAGATAGATAGTACAACTGAGAATGTTTTGTTGCCTTGTTTGATCCCCAGTTTTTAATTGTATGTTTATGATTTTGTCATGTGCTGGATTCTTGTTCCATTTAGACTTTGTCGATTAGTGATGTTTCCACTTGTGGTTTTTAAACTTCTACCATCATAGCTGTGAAATAGAAGTTAAATTGCGATATTAATCAAATATATTACTTTATTAGCTGCAAAATAGTAATAAAAATAATTGCCAGTTTCATAACAAAAGAAAGATATGAGCTGCTGATGGTAGTAAGCTACATTTTATTTTTGTCTTGGAAATCATCGCCAGGCCTGAATTGTTTGGTCTTGGCCAATAGAAGAATTTTTTCCTGCCATCTTTTATTTAAATTGTAGCAATAAAATCATAATATTCATGCTCGTGTCCATCTTGAAATGCAGTTTATTTCTTGATTTCCCGTCTGATCCCATAATTTTGACTAACCAGATGTGATTGATATGCAATACTTGTTTAACTATTTTGAATGTGATTAATTTTTCTTTATTTATTTCTGTTTCTTAGTTTGAATTAACATTGTTTACTTATTCTGCATTGACATCTTTTTTCAAACTCTTAACTTGTATCGTAATATTGAACAGATTTTGTTGGTAGGAGCTGACAGTGATCAATTGAAGAGGATCAAATGTGTGGTCCGCTGTGCTGTTGTCATGGCATATCATTTTATACTTGAGACTTGTTTTCTTTTTGATCTAAGGGTAATGTTCTCAAGCATTGCTGTTACAGAGGTTCTGAACCAAGCACTGCCCAATCAAGAGCTATCAAATGTTGGTGCTGGCAATCGAACTTACTGCTATGGTGAGTCCTTGACTGAATCTGTGGTATCAAATACTTTGGATATTGCTGTTTCTAATGGGTTCCATGAAGAAGGCTCTGCATATTTAAATTCAGAACAAGGGGCTAATTCGTCATTCTCTGTTGAGTCAGACAACCCTGTCATTCCTTCTGGGCGTTCCCCTCTCTCAGCTTCTTTAGAAAAAGCAATGGTGGATAATGCTCCAGTTTTCCCTACATCCCACCAGGCTATGTCCACGTACTTTTCTTCTGATGAAAGAAAATCTGATGATCCGAGGCAAGGTGATTTTCAGATTCTTATTTCAACAGAGCCAGTTGGTCATTGTGGTACAGAAAGAAGGGGTATTGCTGATGAATACAGAGAACATGATGCCAAGCCACATTGCAACATGCTTCTGGAAGTGCAAAATGCTAGTGAAGGTCATGACGATGGTATACCTGTAAAGGATGACATCAAAGCTGTATTGGATTCTGAGAGTATTTTGGTTTTAATGTCAAGTCAAAATGCTGAAAGGGGGACTATGTGTGAGCTTAGTCATTTTTCTCATATTAAGTTCTACAGGAATTTTGATGCTCCTCTTGGAAAGTTTTTGCATGAGAACTTACTCAATCAGGTTTCAGATCTTCTTTTCTTATTCCTCTCTCCCACCCTCCCCACCAAACACCCCCCCCCCCCCGCGCGGTCCCCCTCGTGTGGAATGCTTTGTGTGTTTCTTTGAGTTCTGTGTGGTTTTGTTTTGAGTCATACAAGACAATTGTTTCGTCTTTACTTGAGAAAGTACCAAATTCGTAGTGATTAGATAATCTCGTTGCCTTGTTGTAGCAGGGACTTTTGTTTTCATATAATTTTTTATGAAAAAAAAAAAAAAGCCTTAGGCATCTGGTGGGCTTGGTTATTCTTTTATTGATAATTACTTGTTGCGTAAGTTAAAATCCTTTATTTCTATATGATAGCATTTCTGCATAATCTTGCATAACAACTAAAAATTTTCACTTTACAATCTGCAATTGGAGTTGGTCTTTTTTATGCTTAACATAAACTGTTCACTTATGCAGAGGCTGCATTGTAAGACATGTAATGAACTTCCAGAAGCTCATTTTTATTACTACGTGCATCACAGTAAGCAACTAAAAATTCAAGTAAGGCACCTTCCCAGTGATAAGATTTTACCGGGTGAGAGTGATGGGAAACTTTGGATGTGGAGTCGCTGTGGGAAATGCATATCCGAGAATGGAAGATCAAAATCCACAAAAAGAGTTTTGATATCTACTGATGCTTGTGGTTTATCATTTGGCAAGTTTCTGGAGTTGAGTTTTGCAAATCCCTCATTTAGAAGAAAATCTGGTTGCGGCCATTCTTTACAGAGAGATTACCTCTACTTCTTTGGGTATGCTCATTGATCCATGTTTTTTCTAGCAAATTATTTGTCCAAAAAAAATAAAATAAAAAATGAAGAGTTTTAACTGTAATATCACGATTTCCTTAGTCAATACTTCCTCAATTGTGTTTGCCCTTTTCTTGGCAACTTTCGCATGCATAAGAATTTGCTTGATTTCTTTGGCTCATAAATTATGCTTTTATTTTTAGCTTGGCCTCAGTTAGGGTAGTATGCCTGAAGGGAAGGCAAAAAACACTTGTACATTCTTTCAGCTGTCGCCAAAACCACCTTTTCCTTTTGTGGGATTTGTGAATATGATTGTTCTGGATCTTACCGTTGCATTGTTGATTTCTCGGGTATTTTCCTGAAGCAAATGCAATTGTTTAGATCAGTATGTCGGGTTCTGTTATCATCATGGCTTCAGTTTACTTTTTTTTTGTTTTGTTTTGTTTTGTTTTGTTTTTGTGTCTTTTCTTTTTTTTTTTTTTTCAAAGGGAAAGATAACCTGTCATACCACATGCAGATTGGGTCCTCTGGTTGCAATGTTCAAATACTCAAAACTTGCTACTTATTCAGTTTCTCTGCCACCTCAGAAGCTGGAGTTTGGTAATTTAATTGGAGGAGAGCATCTTAAGAAAGAATTTGAGAATGTAAGTGGTTTCTAATTTATGCTGGCAATGTCATGCATCTCCTGCAATTTGTGCTGATTTATGTTTGTTTATCTTCCCTTAAAAGGTGTATACAGAAGGAATGTTGATGTTCCTGGAGATTGAAAAATCTTTGAAAGAGATAGGGTCCCAATACCTAGGCACTAATCTCAACGTTCAAGGATCAACTAAGGAATTCTCTGATATTGTGAAAATGTTGATGGTGGAAAGATCCCATTTTGAGGTCAGCCTCTTCTTGCAACATTAACATTACTAGAATCACATTCTTTTGAATAATTCAGTTAATCATAGAATAGTGAATTTGCTCAAGTTTCACACCTCCTATTGCAAGAACGTGTTTTCTGGAAAGAAGAATATTTTTGTTCCCTGATGAGACATGGATATGAGCTATAAGTTTGTTTTGTAAGGATTTTTTTGGCCCCTTTTTCCCCGCTTTTTTCTTCTTTCTTTGTGGCATCCTTAACTTTTTGCTGTCAACTGAGCCTTTCAAATAATGAATGTTAATACTGTTTACAGTTATACTATTTGGCCACATGCCTATATTATGCTGCACACTAGAGATAAATAAGGCTGTTCTCATATACCAGTTAATTTTAAAATCAGGTTGATATTCAAAATGCTGTGAAGAATGGTAATGGAGATAGTGGAATGTACAAGTTTTTGAGGTTAAACAGAATACGTTTGGAGTTGCTGCTTGAGTCATACATCTGGGATCAGCGCCTCCATTATCTGCTATCAGCTGATATTTCTGTGGTTGGAAGTAAGGCCATTGACAATGGGGTAACCTGCCAAACTTGCATAGGTAGTACTCAAGAAGAAGATGATGGCTTGGACATTGCTACAGAAGATGCTGAAAATGCATTGCACGGTCCTAGGCTCAAAGTCAAGCTGGTTTCATCTGAAGATGAAAATGATAATGAAAGAGAAATTCCTATTGATGGGCAGAATGAGAGATCTAGGGAACAAGATGGGCCATCTTGTCCAGCTCTTGTAACTGAAGGTTTGAATATGGCATCTGTGGGGATGGCTAGTGGAAGTATGTTACTTTTTGAGGATTCTTTGGTGAAGCCTGATGTTTGCAATCAATACCAATCTGTTTGTAGCAGTCTAAAAGCCAATCTTCCTTCAGTTGTTGCATCGCAAACAGATAAAGTGATACCCCTTTCTACTGACGTTGACAATTCTCTTCTTGATTCAAACAGTTTGACGAGTGGAAGATCACATTTTAGGTTGTCATCCAATATGGGGAATGACAAAAGCTGGATCTGGAATCCATTTATGGAAATTCGGCAAGCGTACATGAATGATCTCTGGAGAGGTTACTTGCCAAAATTTGAAACAGGCACTAGCCTTGGTGTAGACACCACAGCTTTTAAAGTAATTTCCCATGAGGGCTCAAGGCTTCACATTCCTCTTGGTAAAGATGATTATATTGTCTCAGACTATGAAGATGAATTTTCAAGCTTAATCTCTTGTAGTCTAGCCTTGTTGAAGGATCTACCTGCCGGGATTCAAGATCTTGATGAGGGTGCCAGTAAAGAAAAAGGGATTACAATGTCGAATGATAATGGACAGAACCTGACACGAATATTTTCTCTTGCCTCTCCTCATTGGGCCTCAGGTGGTTATTCAGATTCAGATGGAATCCATTCCTCACCTAGCATGTCATCAGAAGAGTTACACTCATCAAGTTTTGATAGTTTGGATCTATTGGATTCTGTGGTGTCTTTGGGAGCTGTTCACCCAGACGTATCTATGGGGATTGGAAAAGTTCCTGGAAAACGAAAATACTCTGTGATATGTTTATATTCCAGCCATTTTCGGCAACTTCGAAACCGATGTTGTCCATCTGAAGTTGATTATATTGCTTCCCTAAGTCGTTGCAGGAACTGGGATGCCAAAGGAGGGAAGAGTAAATCTTTCTTTGCTAAAACTTTTGATGATCGATTCATTATAAAAGAGATTAAGAGGACTGAGTTTGAGGCTTTCATGAAATTTGCTCCAAACTATTTTGATTATATGAACCAATGCTATGAACTTGGTAACCAAACCTGCCTTGCCAAAATTCTTGGCATTTATCAGGTAAGTTGTTCAAATCTCTGAAGGTCATACAAGCATGTTGAATGTTATTGCTTTGTTTCCTCTTCTTATTTGATTTTCTACTTTTCTTGCAGGTTACCATAAGACAAACCAAAAACGGCAAAGAGATAAGACATGATCTAATGGTGATGGAGAACCTTTCTTTTGGTAGAAATATTGATAGACAATATGATCTTAAAGGCGCTCTACATTCTCGATTTAATTCAACTTGCAATGGCGCAGGAGATGTCCTTTTGGATCAAAACTTTGTTAATGACATTAACGTTTCTCCTCTGTATGTTAATAAGAAATCAAAGCAAATTCTGCAAAGGGCTGTGTGGAATGACACGACTTTTCTTAAAGTGAGTTTCTGATTGATCTTCCTCAATTATTAGGCAACTGTTGTTGGCAGTGATGATTTGATTCTTCTATTAGTTTAAAAGTGTAGTTTTCTGTTACCCTGGTACAAGTGTTGGTTATACATTGACCTGCTAACTAATTTGTATTTGCCTTTGCAGTCAATCTATGTGATGGATTATTCTTTACTAGTGGGAGTGGATGCTAAGAGACGGCAACTTTCATGTGGGATCATTGACTACCTCAGGCAATATACTTGGGACAAGCAACTGGAGACTTGGGTCAAATCATCCCTTGTTGTTCCTAAGAACCAGCTGCCAACTATTATCTCTCCTATCGAGTACAAAAGGCGATTTAGAAAGTTTATTGGCACTCATTTCCTGGGTGTTCCTGATCATTGGTGCTCCCAAAGATCTTCATACCCTTGTCTACTTTGTGGCATGGGAGATGATGGAGACGATGAAGATGATGAAGTTTGTTTGCAGTCAAAGTCACAAAAACTTGGGGACAATGGCCATGCTAAGCCCAAAGAGCAGGGGGAACATGATGAGTCTTCTCATGATAGATAACTATAATCTAAGGAGTGGAAACAAGATGGTTTTTGGATTGTGGTAGTTAAACCATTCTAGAGGCATACTTCTCTCCGACTTCTTAAACTTTGTACATAATTGACCAACTCGGTACCCTCTCATTCTGCAAATTTTTTTCGCGAGTCTTGGGGGATGCGATCCTTTTACAGGTTCTGCAGGTATAATTTTTTATAAGATTGCCGAGTAAATGTAAGATTCCTTGTTTGTCTGAGTAGTGCTATGATTCTTTGGAGCTAAGTGCAAAACTATTCGCATCTACCTACGGAAGCAGCATCTTTCTTGAATTTCTACCATCTCCAACCTTGTATATTTCCTTCTCTTTAGTCCGAAGCATGTAAAATTGCAGCTTCAGACATCCACCTCTCTCGAAATTTATATAAATTATTGATCGGTGTCTTATATTTTAATATAATACAAATAGAGGGACATTAAAGTTAAGTGTCAAAATTTAGTGAAAGACTGAAAACTACTCATTTTTTCCAAGTGGAAATTGCAATTAAATTCAAAAAAGTGGAAGATATATTGAAAGTCATAATTACCCAAAATGTTGGGGAATAAAAAAAATGCCCAATTGGGTAAACCATTAAACCCTCAAAGCTAATATTGGAGATGCAAGTTACTAGTATTAGTTTGAACAATTGGTGGATTTAAATGGGGTAGAAATAAGAAATATATTTCTCATTAAATTTTGAAGTTGGGTAAGAATGAAATTTAATGGGATTAGAATTTTTTAATTTTTACTTAGATCCTATCAAAATTTTTTAATCCGCTACCGCCAACCACCGCCAACCAATAATAGTTGTTGTGATTTTAAAATAAAAAATAAAATTTATTTATTAATAATAAATATAACTGTATTAAAAAGTTAAAAATAATTAAATTTCTATTACCTATTAATTAACTAACATTCCTTAATAATTACCTATTTAATTTTACCATTACCCATTAATTATCTAACATTATCCAAATAATCTCTCTTCCAATAAGTATCTTTAATATTGGAAGTCTAATATTGGGCCTTCCCATAATAATGAAGATATTATGTTGGGACTTCCTGTTGAAATCTCTCCTATTCCATTAGATACTCATTAGAACTAAAAAATTTTGTCATCTTTAATTGTATGCGTTAGACGCACAATATTGAATATATTTCAACATAGCATTTTGGTCAAGGGGCTTCCATAATTTTGCCACATGGAGTTAGCATGTTGGTCTAATGACTCACAGTTTTTTACTGACATATGTATGATTTTTAATAGACACTAACGATGAAGGGTCATATTTTATAATTTCTTTTTGTTAAGGGAGTTATTGTAATATATTAAAGTAAGGGGATTAATTGATAGTTTACATAAATTTTGAGAAAGATGAATGTAATTTTCCCTTTTTGTTTTTGGATGTATATTAAATACTTGTAGGTAGGAGAATTTTGGAGCACAATTCTACATTTTGTAATTTATGTCTAATGTCGTTTCCAATATTGTGTGAAAGGTTGATTAAATTATTGTGGTTTCTAAAAGCTTTGGGAGATTGAAACCAAATATTTGCAAGAGCACATAAAGGATGTTAGACAAGAATATAGGTGATGCAGTGAAAAGTTGGAAAAAGTTCAATGAAAGGTTGAACTTCCAAGAAACTTGCTAAGCCAAAACCATAAGAGTTCACAAAATTTCACATTTCAAATAAAAACACTGACGAAAAAAAGAAAAAGGTGAAAGTTAAAACAAAAAGGAAAAAAGGAATGATTTTTCAAATGTTTAACCTGAATTAAACTATTGATTTGCATGCATAAAATGCATGACAAATGCTCCTGCTGTACAAATTTGAGTCGTCTAATTCAAACAACTATCTTAAATATCTGATAATTCTGAATCATTTTCAATATGTGGAATTGGATAATTCTACCATGAATGCTACTAACATCTTAAAATGTTAGTCATTCATCTCATGTTACCATGACCACGAATGTCCAAATAAGTCAAACAAGTATGTGAATTATTCAAGAATGAAAATCAGATTTCTTTATAAAATGAAGATATGGACTAATATTACTCATGCAAATATTCTAAAAAGTTGAGTTTAGCACTGATTAAAATAAGAAGCATCAGATCCAAAATGAAATCTGTATTACCTCAAGCTTTTGGCAATTCTAAATCATTTCAATATATGGAGTCGGAATACTCTTGCCATGAGTGCAACCATAGTCTTCAAATGACAAAATCATTCATGTTGCGCAACTATGAGCATCAACGTAAGCAGAAATATTTAGAGGGATGGATGGAAAAAGTTGTAATCTTGCACGGACAACGTTTTTCTTGACTGTCATCGGCCAAACGAGAATGCCGTACAATTTTTTACTGGGTGTTGCAGGAATCAAATGAAATTTCAGATGGCATTATGGGGAGAAGCCGATTGAACATAACGTTTATTTGTTGCTTTGTTGGAGCATCTTTTGCGAAATAACTACGGGGGAAGGGAGCATTTCTCGGATCTGGAATTCAGTTGTTTGCCTTACATTTGAAGATAAATATAATCCATATTTCTGTGATAAATTTAAAATGAGAATCCAGCAATAATTTGCTTCGCGCTTTGAGGTTTTAACGGGCTTTATGTGGCTTATGTAGAAAAGGTAAATAGCCTCCTGACTCGGATTGCCGCGTTTCAATGGACTTGTTTGATTATGATTCAGTCACTCATTGGCACACAGGAGTCGTTCTATTATTGCTTTTCAAAATGGTAACGTGACTAGGTCAATTGTTTTTATTTTTTATGCCAAAAGGCAAAAGCGATCATTTTACAAAAGTTGTTCTATTATGATGTTTTAATTTTGGATAAATTATATTTATTTCTCTTTGAAATTTAACTTTATTACAAAAGTTATTCGCTAATGTTCTGAAATATTATGACCTCTCACTTTAATTTTTTAATTTAATTGTTAGTTGTAACTAATTTTCAACTATAAATTATGTTTCCTGATGTTATATTTTAGTTTTTAAAATAGAAATTCATTGCATAATTTCAATAACTGTGTTAATTAGTGATCATTTATTAATTTATTGGCAGTAGACTTACATTGATAGCAAAATCATGGTAAATTTTAGTGATGCAGTCAAATATAATCATTTCAAAATACACCATAAACTAAAGCACAAACTACAAAGAAGAAATAAAGGATCATAATTAAATAGGTTAAGGAATTCTACTTGACTTATTGACTTGAGAATACTTCAATCCGAGTTGAATTTGAAGCATGAAAAGTGTGAAACACCTAAACATGCATCAATGGTTTAATACAGTAATAGTGGAAGAACATGACTTTCCGGCGAATATACACAACCCTAACATCACTGGTGCCAATATTCGTTGTATGGCTTCTTATTCCAGATTATACATCTTAATTTGTAGCTCCTCTTGCATGTTTACCCTATTGATTTTGTACTAAAGCCAATTAATTTTAAAATTATAATTATATTTATTGCCAAGTGATTAAGAACCTAAAATGTCACACACATAAAGAATTTGTTCTTAAGTTAAATGATTAAATAATTATATAATAATTATTGGGGTTAATTTGTAAAATAATTAACCTAAAGGATCTCCTATAAGATAAGTTTTGATAAAATAATTTTTTTTATCTTAATAAAATAAAATTTTAATTTTATCATATACTTTATCACGATAGAGTATCTGATCAGTTTGTTAGTTTTTTCGGAAAAGCTTTTAAAATAGGAGACAGACGTGCAAGATAGAGCGTACAGAGTTTTTGACGTATGAAAATTCTCTGCAAGACAAGAGAAAAAGTTTCTCTTTTGTTTTTGTTAGAGTTCTCTTGAACTTTAAATTTTGCAGGGTTGTACGCTCATTGAAAGAACTAGCATATTGGCTTAGTGTCAATCAATCCAGGAGGATTCTAAGAACTAGTTCATGTGGATACCTTAGAGGTTGGAATGCGGTTGTGGTTGACAGAACTTCCTTTGATGACACAATCTTCAGTCATCAAAACAGGTTTTTATTTTATACGTTTATTGAAATTGATCTTGGTGAAAATCATATTTTAATTCTGCCGCCTATAAATTTATTTATGGCATACATGATTTCTAATAGTGGTATCAGAGTATGAGGATTTAATTTGCGTATAAATCTTTGTAAATATAAATTGTTTATGTTTACATATATGTATATGTTATGTTGAATGGTTGAGGATTTTTTTTTCTTTTTGTTCTGATGAGTGAAAATTTGTTTTTCATCGCTCGGAACTAGTTGAAAATTTTGCTTGAAAATTTTCTGATTTATTGCCGCCGGAACAAGTTGAAAATTTTGCTATGTGACATCTGTAGAAAAAGTTGAAAATTTTGTTTGAAAATTTTCTGATTTTTTGCTGAAATGCTTGTCAAAGTTGTTTGTCGAATTCTTGGCTAGTGTTTGTAATTCATGTTCTAGAAATCTCTTGACGCCAAAAGATGTTCCAGATGTCAAGAACACGGATTAAAAATCACCAAAGGACTGTGCAGGTAAACAACTCACAAATCTAGGAAAATTGATTCAACCAAAAGTTGGCTCTGGCCCAAATTTGAACAACCAATTTGATTGGTTTTTGAAAGAATTTCGACCAAGAAATCAGGCTGTTATTTAAAAAAAAAAAAACTATAGAAAGCGTTGCGGCAACAACAGGCTGAAGAAGATGATGATATCATGCTGACATCATCATTGAGTCAGCCGTAGCATCAATAATGCGTATGGGTCAACCGTTGGGCCTACCACTTACTAATTTTAAGTAAGAGCCTTTGCATTAATAGGACCATTGGAGCTTCACATGCCACCGATTGGACCTTCACATTGGGCTGGTTGGGTGATTACTTGGGTTTGTTGTCCAAAACTAAAATAGTTTGGAAAGCAAGATTGGGTTACTTGGGCATTGGCCCGATGACATAGACATGCAAGAGAATTTAGAAAGAGTTGGGCATTTTCCATTGGGCTCCTTTAATTTAGTGTGGCACTGGGCCCTAAGTGGCATCGGGTTCCTTGGGCTCCTTTTATTTAAAATAAAAATAAAATAAAATAAATAAAAGGAAATAATGGGACAGCTTTCATTATAAAGTGTTTATTTATTTTAAGACCCTTTTAATTTATGTTATTTATTTATTTTGGCCCAAAATTTGAAAACCTTTATGTTAACCCATAAAACTTCTAAATAAATTCAAAACTATTTCTAATATGATTAGAAATGTAATGCATACAGATTTATTACTAAAATTTGTTTATAATTGTTTAATGTGATTATTCAATTATTATGTCATATGTGATTTAACATTTGATTAAATGATTAGATTATTTAATTGCATATTGTATGTTTAATATAATCAAATATTTATTACATATGATATATGTAAGTGATGAGACCATGTTTTAATCCCTCAATTAAATATTAAATAAATTTAAATGCCTTCCATTATTATAGTTTAAACAATTTTTGTTAGAGTAACTTGTTGAGCTAACTCAAGGTTGTCTTACTAAAAATGTGTTTTAAACTATGAGATAAGATGATCTCTGAATAATGGGTATGATTTAATAAAGATTTTGATTTATTGAGCTAATTCAAGGTCAAAAGTCTTTGAGGCAATAGTTAGGAGGCATATGTGATATGTGTATCAAAAGTTGATAACCTAACTATCTAGGAGTTGCAAATAAGTTGCAATTGGTAATTTATACCTACTCATTGAAATTAATTTTGATTTGTTGAGCTAACTCAAGATTAAAAAATAATTGAAATGGGATCCTAGCCTACTAAGAATTTTTGAGAAAATTCTCGAATCAATTTGAGGGATATTAATTCGAATGAAATGATGGGAGCAGAACCAAGTTTTAATTAAGTCCATATATTTGTGTATTTTGGTTTTGTATATTGCATAAATTTAAATTCTTATTCTATCTTTATTTTCTTGTTGTAGAAAATGAATAACAACATGAACTTGCGTGCTATTTTGTTTGATAAGAAACTTACTGGCCCAAACTATTTGGATTGGGTTCAAAACCTAAGAATTGTTCTTAGGAATGAGAAGTTGCTTTATGTCCTTGATGGTCCTACTCCTGATGAACCTGCTACTGATGTTGATCAAGCAGTAAGAAATGCATATCTGAAGCATTTGTATGATTCTAAAATTGCATGTTGTATCATCCTCGCTTCAATGAGTCTTGAGTTGCAAAAGTAGCATGAGAATATGAGTGCCTTTGTAATTCTTCAACACTTGAAAGCATTGTATGATAGAAGAAGCGAGCGATATGATACCTCGAAAGAACTCTTCCAAAATAGGTTGGCAGAAGGATCTTCAGTTTCAACTCATGTACCGAAGATGATTGGTCTTATTCAGAAAAATGGAGAAACTGGGATTTGTAATGTATCATGAGTTAAGTGTTAACTTGATACTACAATCCTTTCCTCCCAGCTTTTTTTAGTTTGTGATGAACTTCAACATGAACAAAGTTGAGACCTCTACTTTGCCTGAGTTATTGAACTTGCTTAATGAAGCTGAGAATACCATGAAGAAAGAGAGGGCTACTGTGTTGTTGGTTGAGAGGTCCAATAGAAGAAAGCGTAAAGCTGGTCTTAAGAAGACCAGGAAGAAAACTGGACCCAAGGCAACATAGAAAGCCAAAAGGGACAAGAAAGAAAAGGGCACTTTCTTTCACTGTGGATAAGATGGACATTGGAAGAGAAACTGCAAGGCTTATCTCGAAACCGTGAAATAGAAGAAGCTTATTGAAGCTCTTACTTCAGGTTTGTTTATAATTAAAATAAACCTTTCTACTTCAAAATCAAATTATTGGGTATTAGATACTGGATCTAGCTCTCATATTTGTAATAATATACAGAGTCTAAAGATAAGTAGAAAGCTAGCAAAGGGAGAGGTAGACCTACGTATGGAAAATGGAGCAAAAGTTGTGGCTTTAGCCGTAGGAACATATAGTCTCTCTCTGCCTAGTGGATTGATTCTTGATTTGAAAGATTGTTATTTTGTACCAGTACTCACGAAGAATGTTATTTCAATTTCCTATTTTGATAATGATGGTTTTGAAATAAATCAAAAGAATAAGTGTTATTCTATTTATCGTGAAGGTATTTTTTATGGTGTTGGTTATCAAAATAATAGTCTTTATATATTAGATCTTGAAAACCCAATTTTGAACATAAATATAAAGAAACCCAAAATTGATAATTTTAGAAATTCTTATTTCTGGCATTGTAGACTAGGTCATATAAATGAGAAATGCATAACCAAATTGCATAATGATAGTTATTTGAGCTCATTTGATTATGAATCATATGAAACATGCGAATCTTGTTTACTAGGAAAAATAACTAAAACACCTTTTACTGGAAAAGATGAAAAATCTACTGAATTATTACGTCTCATACACACCGATGTATGTGGACCTATGTCAATTCAAGATGGAGGAGGTTTTTCATACTTCCTAACATTTACTGATGATCATTCTAGATACGGCCATGTTACTTATTGAAGTATAAATTTGAAGTCTTTGAAAAGTTCAAAGAATATAAATATGAAGTAGAAAAACAACTTGGGAAGAATATTAAAATACTTCGATCAGATCGAGGTGGAGAATAACTAAACCAAGAATTTCAAAATTATTTAAAAGAGAATGAGATTCTTTCACAATGGACTCCTTTATATACACCGCAACTGAATGGTGTATCTGAAAGGAGAAATCGAACATTATTAGATATGGTTCGATCCATGATGAGTCATGTAATACTCCCTAAATCATTTTGGGGATATGCCCTAAATACTACATCATACCTATTAAATCATGTTCCATCTAAAGCTGTTGATACTACTCATATGAGATATGGTATGGGAAAAAGCCAAATCTTAAACATTTAAGAATTTGGGGATGTCCCGCATTTGTTAAAAAGGTAGACTCAGACAAGCTTGATCCAAAATCTGAAAAATGCTATTTTGTGGGATATCCAAAAGAAACATTTGGGTATCAATTTTGTAATTTCATTGAATAAATGGTGTTTGTTTCAAAACATGCCAGATTTCTAAAAAAGAGTTTATTCTAGAAAAGGCAAAAGGGAACAATATAGAACTTGAAGAAGTTCTAGAACCACAAATTAGCAAAGATAGAAACATGGAACAAGAGCTTGAACCTCATAATGATGTGGTAGAAATCAAAACTCAAGATACACAAGTTGTACGTAGGTCAAGTAGGACACGTCATGTACCTAGTAGGTATGATGATGTGTTTATCATTGATAATGATGAACCTACTACTTACAAAGAAGCCTTATCTGATAAGGACTCTGAAAAGTGGTTTCAAACCATGAAATCTAAAATGGATTCTATGTATGACAATACGGTATGAACCTTAGTCGATCCACCTGAAGGGATAAAACCCATAGGGTGTAAGTGGGTTTTCAAAAGGAAGGCTGACATGAATGGTAATGTGACTACTTATAAAGCTAGATTGGTTGTAAAAGGTTACACACAAAAACATGGTATTGACTATGATGAAACATTTTCACCAGTTGCTATGCTGAAATCCATTAGAATTTTAATTTCTATAGATGCATACTATGATTATAAAATCTGGCAAATGGATGTTAAGACAGGTTTTCTTAACGGTTATTTGCAGGAAGAGGTGTATATGATACAACATGAGGGCTTTGTATCCAAAGACTCTAATAAAATATGTAAGCTACAAAAGTTTATTTATGGACTTAAGCAAGCTTCCAAGAGTTGGAATATTCGTTTTGATGATACAATCAGAAGGTTTGGTTTTATAAAAATGAAGATAAACCTTGTGTATACAAAAGAAATAGTGGGAGTGCTGTAGTTTTCCTGATATTATATGTAGATAACATATTATTAATAGGAAATGACATACTTTCTCTACAGTCAGTTAAGGTTTAAGGTATGGTTGTCCAAAAACTTCTCAATGAAAGATTTGGGGTGAAGCAACATATATTTTGAGAATAAAGATCTATCGTGATAAATCCAATAAGTTGCTTGGTCTTTCACATTCAACATACATAGATAAAATGCTAAAGAAGTTTAGCATGGATCAATCTAAGAAAGGTTATGTTTCCATGTCTCATGGGATTTATCTTTCAAAAGATATGTGTCCAAAAACTGATGTTGAAAAATATAGCATGCAAAATGTTCCTTATGCTGCTGCTGTAGGATCAATTCTGTATGCTATGTTATGTACAAGACCAGATGTCTCCTATGCTCTAAGCGTTAGAAGCAGATATTAGGCTAATCCCGATGATGGTCACTGGAAAGCTGTCAAGAATATCCTTAAGTAATTAAAAAGAATTAGGGATTTATTCTTGATATATGGAGAGACAGAGCTTAAAGTATGTGGGTTCACTGATGCTAGCTTTCAATTTGATAAAGATGATAGCAAGTCTCAGTCTGGGTACATTTTTACCCTCAATGGTGGTGCTGTAAGTTAGAAAAGTTTTAAACAAGAAACTACTACAGATTCTACGACAGAGGCCGAATATATTGCTACTTCAGAAGCTGCTAAAAAAGCTGTTTGGATCAAAAAGTTCATTTATGAACTTGAAGTGGTTCCTTCAATAGCTGACCCAATACCTTTGTATTGTGATAATAATGGGGCTATTGCTCAAGCCAAGGAACCTAGGTCTCATCAACAGTCCAAACATGTACTTAGGCGCTATCATTTGATTAGAGAAATCATTGGTAGAAATGAAATAAAGATAGAAAAGATTCCTACAGAGGAAAACATAGCAGATTCATTGACTAAACCTTTATCTCAAAGGAAACATGATTGTCATGTATCTTCATTTGGTTTAAAGTACATGAATGATTGGTTTTAGTAAGAGATTGGTTATGTAATTTAAAACCATTATATTTGGTTGTATTTTGATATTTTATGCAATAAAGATATATGGTGTTTTATCATCTTGGATTATATATATTTATATATTGATGATAAAGTCCTTAGAATAATACTTATTATTCTTAAATATCCCTAATCATAGTATTAACAAAATTAAGGACGTTGTCAATACAGATAGATTAGTATATATGTTGATATATGAATGAATTGTTGGAGAATAATTCATTGGATTTCTCCGTTTAGAGATTCCTGTGAGGTTAACTATTTGAGTACCAATGGTATAATCTCTACGTGACAGTAGTGTAAGTGGCCATCAGATTTGAGATCATAAGAGTATCTATAGTGTGAATTGTTATACTTTAACCCCATGAGTCCATAACTGTAACTAGTTTTGAGTGCCATAGAAGTTGGGCATAACATGAAACATTGATAGATGATTTACAATCAATAAAGGATTCACCACTTTTAATAGTAAGAAGAGTATATCCCACTTTTAAGCGAGTTTGGTAAGCTTTTTGTGGCTGGGGAGACTCCTCTCCCTTTGCCTCAAACCTCCACATCCTTTTATTTTTTTTTTTATTGGCTGGCGGGTCTGCAGTGGGGAGTTTCGCCTGGTCTCTCAGCTTTTTCCAATCCAATTCAATCAAAGAGTATATCCCACTAATGGCCACTTGTTGAAATATCAACTCAAAATATTTGCAAACGAGTAAATAAATTTGGAAGAGTTCCAAATTTAATTTAAAAGAGTTGGATTTCGGGAATAAGAAATTATGATAATTAGTACATTGAGAGTTGGCACTTATACCTTACTCTTGTACTAATTAGGGAAATAGTATGGTGAAAGGATATTAATTACACGGATTATGGTTTATGGAAAGGTGAAGTCAACCACTTGACTTTTCTTAACTCTTGGGTGGTCATGATGCCTAGCTAGAGGCCAATCTTGATCCATAAATATAAGCTCATTAATTATTAAATTAATGATAAATTAAAGTTGCTTAATTTATTTGATGTTAGAATACTATTGACTAAATTGACTTTAGTCCAAGTGGAAGTTTGTTGGTTTTGTACTAAAGCTAATTAATTCTAAGATTATAATTATATTTATTACCAAGTGATTAAGAACCTAAATGGTCACACATATAAAGAATTTGTTCTTAGGTTAAAATGATTAAATAATTATATGACAATTATTGGGGTTAGTTTGTAAAATAATTAATCTAAAAGATCTCCTATAAGATAAGTTTTGATAAGATAAAAATTCTTTTATCTTAATAAAATTAAAATTAGTTTTAATTTTAGCAGATACTCATCTATCACGATAGAGTATCTGATTAGTCTAATAATTTTTTTAATAGATAGAAAAGCTTTTAAAACAGGAGATAGACGCCAAGTGCAAGATAGAGCATACAAAGCTTTTCACGTATGAAAATTTATTGTAAGACGAGAGAAAAAGTTTCTCTTTTGTTTTTGTTAGAGTTCTCTTGAACTCTAAATTTTGCAGGGTTGTATGCTCATTGAAGAAACTAGCATATTGGCTTGGTGTCAATCAATCCAAGAGGATCCTAAGAACTAGTTCTTGTGGATACCTTAGAGACTGGACATCTGTGTGGATGTAGTTGACAGAACTTCCTTTGACGACACAATCTTCAGTCATCAAAAGAGGTTTTTGTTTAATACATATATTGAAATTGATCCTGGTAAAAATTATGTTTTAATTTCGTTACCTATAAATTTGTTTATGGCATACATGATTCCTAGCATACCCCACAATCCCATAGCCTTCACTTACCAAAATAAACAACTGAATTTCTAGCTAGTAATTAATTATGTTTCGACTTTGTCTTCTGTTTGCAAGAATATTGTTATTTAATTAGTGAAGATTATTCTACTTAGTTATTTATTCTATACAATACCTTTTGAATTATATAATTGTTGGAAACCTAGCTTAAGACATACATGCGTGGGGTTGTTTGAGGTAAGGATTTATAATCCTACTATCAAACGAGAAAAATTCAATTAAAAAATGACTTGAGACAAGAAGAAACGAAGGGAATTTTATATGTTTTACTTATTGGAGATCTTATGTATACATAAGTTTGTACTAGACATGACATTGGATTTACAGTTCAAATGATGAATAGATATCAAAGTAATTTTAGAATGATTCAATAAACTGTTGGTAAAAGGTATTAAAATATTTTTAAAGAATCAAAGATTATAAACTTACATATAAAAAATCTCACTATTTAGAGATAGATATTTGATTTAGATTTAGCTAGATATGCAGATTCAAATAAATTTATTTTAAAATATATTTTTTTATTGTTAGAGGAGCTATATTTTGAAGAATTCATAAACAAATAATTATTACATCATCCATAATAGAGGTAAAATTTATTGCATGCTATGAAGTTATATAACAAAAATCTATAAAAGGTAGCATAAAATAACAAAAATTAAGTAAATAAAATCCAAATTTACACAAAAGTCATTAGAATTTTAAGAAGAATAAGAATTCCAAAGTTCCCAACTCAACATTTAAGTCAAACACACGTGACTAAAATTATACGTCCAGCATGACAGCAGTCATGCCCAACATATAACTTCACCCATACTTCTCCCTAGGGTCACGTTGCCTGTGTGATAGGGAGTCACATAGTCAACGTGACCCTTCTTAGGCCACGTGACCCTTCTTGGAGTTTGTAATTTTTTCTAAAATAGTAACGGGTCGTGAGTCGTGAGGGCACGACTAGCATGATTCTACCTGAAGCTCCAGTTTTGGATGACAAGTTAGCTACCCACATGACTGTCGCATGACCCCTCCCAAAAACTAGTGGTAAGTCATGATGTTCAAGTGATTGATTTAGGGGATGTAGGTTGGGGGAACGAAATTAGTCAATGAAATTTATTTCGTTATTTAGTATTTGGGTGGAGAAAAAGGGAATAAAATTCAGTAATGATTACAGAAAACTATGTAATTGTTGATTACCTATAATCTCTAATCATTGATTATCTAAAATTTAGTAATCATTTTTATTCTGTTATTTTAATTTTACCCTCAATATTAACCATCATCTTTTTTCTTACCCTACTTTCTCTCTCATCATTTCCTTATTCCACTTTCTCTCTCTTCCCACTCACTCCTTTTTCTTTCTCGTATATAGTCACTATTGCTTTCTCTCTCATCATTTTCTCACTCTACTTTATTTCTTATTCCTCTCCACTGTTACTTTCTTTTTCATCATTGTTCTCACTCTGCTTTTTCTTTCATCCCTCCTCATTGTTATTCTTTCTCATCATTTTTCTTACTCTATTTTCTCTTTTATTATTTTTCTCACTTTACTTTCTCTCTCATCATTATTTTCACTCTACTTTCTCTCTTATCCTTTTCCTCAATATACTTTCTTCTCATCCTTTTTCGCTGTTACTTTCTCTCTCATCCCTCTCACTCTTACTTTCTCTCTCATTCTTTTTCTCAATATATTTTTGCTCTCATCCCTCTGTATTGTTACTTTCTCTCTCATCTCTCTCGACAATTTATTTTCTCACTCTATTTTCTCTCTCATCCCTCTTCAATGTTACTTTATCTTTCATTATTTTTTTCACTCTACTTTTTCTCTCATCAGTTTTCTCCCTTCTCTCGTATCACTTTATAATGTCATTTTTATAATATATTTATTAATAAGGGTAAAAATAAAATTTTGACTAACTCCTATTCCCATAATTGAATTAAACCAAGAATCATCATTCACATTGATATCCATTATAGGGATTGAACCAAACACTAACAATGCAATAAGGATTCCCATTGTAATTGACTATCTCAATAAATTCCATTGTAATTTCCATTGAGGAATTTGAACCGATCCCCCCATTAATCATGTTGTGGGGCTCATCGGTGTCATTTTGGCACCTAGAAATGTGTTGAGTGTGTTCTTGTTACTGTTTCATTTTTCACTATTTCTTTATCATTTGACCTCATTTTTCACGTCTACCTTTTTCCAATACACTCTTTATTTTAAAAACATTCCGAAATCATTTTAATTTCATCAAAATAATATCAATTATCTCATATAAAAATTGAAGAAAGTAGCAACATTATCGGCACAAGCATCCACACTATCAACTTTAAGACATAAAGTCATAAATTTTGAAAATTGCATGGGCACATGAAATGTTACATCCTTTCCATTGACTTTGAAAGTGACCATTTTGCTCTTGATTTTAATAGTTATATCACTAGTAGTCAAAAATGGACCTTCAAGAATGATGAGCACCTCTTTGTCCTCTTTCATCTCTAAAATAATGAAATTGACCCAAAAGATGGACTTATCTACTTTGACTAACACATTTTTAATTATCCCGTTTAGATGCACAAATGATCTATCCACCAACCGAAGTGCAATTTGATCCGATTTTATTTTGTTATTTATGGATAAAAGCATGATATTTATTTCCACTCTCAAGTTGCACAAAGCCTTATTAAATTATTTAGATCTGAGCTCACAAGGAATAGCACAACTATTGGAATCTTTAAAATTAGGTGAAAAGTCTTTTCTTATTAAGCAACTACAACTCTCACTCAAAGAAATCACACCTTCCTTTTGAATATTTTTTTTGTTTGAAAGAATGCCCTTAAACTTCTTAGAATTCTTTGGGATATTTATGACCAATTCAACTGGTGAGATGTTGACATGAAGTTTCTTGAACATTTCAATCCTATCATGATTCTTATCTAGAGTGGACTTCCTCAAAATTGAAAGGCAAAGGTGGACCTCTTTCTAACTAGTTAGACACACAAGATTCATTTTTTTCCTTCTTTGATCCTTTTTTCAGTCTCACGAACTTACTCATCATCTTGTTTCACTCATTGAACCTCTTTCTCTTTAAATTTGGCCTCTTTCTTCCATTCTATGAGTACTTCTAAGTCTAATGGTATGGCATTGTTCCTTCCGTTTTGGATAAATTGTGATATCACTAGATAGTGCACCTTATAAACAATTATACAATACTTGAACCAATTGTCTATTTTGGATCTCTATAGTCCTCCAAGTAATATCATAAAAGTTGATCTTTGTGCTATATTCTTCAATGACTTTGTAGATGTCCCTTTTTTATTTATCACTTCGATGTTTCATTTTATCCACAAACTTGAGAAAAGTATCTTTTAAAGATGATTTTCTTTCCTCTTCTTTTAACTATAGGCCTCTATTTCTCAGTGGACAATTAAGTAATAAAGTCTCATTCAAGCATTCAATGAAAAAGAACGGCCTCAATGATTATCATTTCTCTAATTGTTGCGCTGTCCCCTCCAATTTGCACTAAGTTCTCTTAACAATTATAATTATTGATAAATTGAATGGACTTTGTTATAAGGTGGGATTGGTCAATGTAGTGATCACCTTAACATAATTCATAACTAAACACCGATTGATTACCCATTCTTACTTCTATAATACGCAACTTATTGGTCAAGACTATAACTTGATAGGCTACTCAAATTAACCAATCCGATCCGTTTTGACCTCATTTTTTTCTTGCTTTTGCTTTTGCTTTTGTTTTTTGTTTTTTGTTTTTTGTTTTTGGTTTTTTTTTGTGCGTTTAGCATCTACAAATGCCGGATCTCTTTCATAATCATATGTTCACTCTATCCACTACCCGCAATTGTCTTCCAGAATCATAGATTATCTAGTCAATTCAGTCTTGCCTTTTTTGGTTGTGCCATACAAAAATGCAAATATGGAAGAGAAGTTGCATTGACTAGATTTAATTGAACAAGCTGCTGCTTGACATAGAAAATTAGAATAAAATTGTTGAAGCTGCCACGTTATCTGGAGGACCAATGTTAGAAAAGGGTGGTGCTCCAACCAAAGCTGATCTTGCAAGGCAAGAACTGCATCCTCAAGGGTGAGTTGGATAATGAGACTGGGAGAATCACTTCTTGTGGTTGCAATCTAGCATTACCAAGTTCTTTTGAAACTAAGTCATTGATCTAACGAGTCCTTTACCCATCCGAGATGGAAGTACCTCAAAACGTCAAGGGGGCAATGTTGAATGCGTTGATATAATTGACCTGAGCGAGTCAAAAAATGAAATATCACCAGATCATGTAAGAAAAGCCAGAGAGTTAAGATTGTTTATAGCTAGTATTAAAGATGATTGACCATTTAATATCAATACTAGAGTTGTAGAAGGACAAATCTTTGGTCGCAGGACTTATTACGGCACTATTTAATGTAATGATTATGCCATAACAATTGTTAGCCACAAAGCACAATATAAAATGCCAAAATTTGTTTCCCCCTCGTATCGTTCAAAATGAAGCAAGAGGAATAGACAAGTTCTCTATTTACCTATCGATCAACTCAACTGCAAGGTTCTTATCAAGCTTCAAGCTCTTGAACCTTTCTGCAACATCAACTTCTTCTGCAATTGCAGAGTTAATGTACTTAAAGAACTCTCTGCATGCATCGAATAATTCTTTTAACATCTTGACTCTCCCAGCATCTTGGGAATGAAGAGGATCCTGGGTACTCTCTTTTCTTTCTTCATCTTTTTCCTCCTCTCTTTTATCTGTAGAACAATTAAGAGCCAGCCTGACTTTCTCTCTGCTGCGAATAAAAGGCTTCCAATCTTGCAGCCATTACAATGCCTCATTGAATACACGACAAAGACAGTTGCAGCAGAGAATTACAAGGCAATTAGATTCTTTCAGCAAATTTATGCACATAATAAGTTGCTGAAGCTAACTCAGATTTCAGTTGGTACAGCTTAGAGTAAGACAAGAAAAAGCTTAAGTTTACACGTAATGCAATCAAAGACCATCTGGAAGAATGTAATACAAGCACAAGTGACATAGAAGCATGAGTTGCATGAAAAAAACATGTCCTACTAAAAAAAATTAAAAATTTCACAATTTTGGTTTCAGGAAATCCTTCTAGGTGCTATTCAACAAGGACATTAATTAATGAGCAATTGTTCCATGCTGAGCCAACCTACAGCTTTGCACAACCAAGGAAATGACCAAAGTTATTAAACAAAATGAAGGAAATTGGAACGGAAGAGATCCTTGAAGAAGAATCACATGATGAACTGTTCCATAGCTTTCTTGCAATTGGTACTCTGGGTTCAGAATCACTCAACATAGAACCACCAACACCAACACCAACACCAACTTTTCATATGCCCAATCCAACAACCAACAACTACCGAGGAAGACCAAGTACACACAAAACACAGATTCCCCAACCTTCAAAACCCAATAACCATCGAAAAGGAAAATTCTAGTGTAAATAGTGTATTCCTCAACTTAAAGGAGGATTTGGCTGTATTGTAGTGTAAATAGTCTTAACCAGTTTCCTACCAATGATTTCTTTCTTTCCTACTCGAAAATATCAGAGAGAGGAATTTGCTGTCAACACATGGTAAAGAACAACATCAGAACCTCAGCCAGAAAAAACCATTTCTTGAAAATATAAATAGTCGTGTAAAAATCCCAGAAAAAAAAATTATTGCATTTCCAGGATATAATGACATTAGAATATCGCTCTGAGTATGTCCAAGCATATGGCAAACTTGAGACAGATAGCATCTCACAGAAAAATTGCTTTATTTTGTAATGAAGGGGGGAAAAAAACCACAAAGCAAATTCAAATCAAATGATCAAGAAATAGTAAGAAAACCCAGTATAACTGCAAAACAAGACATCATCAAGCAGATTGGCATAAAAGAGAATCTTCCAATAGCAACCATGGCCATTGAGAAAAACCCAACACAACCAGTCAGTGAAAAATTAAGTTAAATCATCTGAAATTCCCGAAGTTGAGGCTGCAGTCAAGATTTGCCTACCCAGAGCCTAACACCACCAGCTAGTACCAACAAACAAACACATAGACGAAAATGAGAAATTTTCAAATTTGTAATCCTACCTAGAAACACCCCAACTCAAAGTGAAAACAAGCGGAGGAAATCACAAGAAGAAGACAAGTATGAGGTATACGAGGTTGGATCAGCCGTACAGGTGAAGTTCACTAAGGGCAGAGGGACAGTGGGCTGCAGGAAGAGGGACGACTAAGGGATAAGAGACAAGGCTAATCCGACAAGGAGGATTTGAGAAAATAGCAGGTTGACTAAAGACATTTGCAACATTGCAGGTTCACCAAATCATTTGCAACAATAGCAGGTTGACCATTTAGGCCACGGGAAAATATCGAAACACCCCTGATGCATAAAACTTCATCATTTAACATTTCACCATTCTTTTGCATTCTTTCATTCTTCATGGATTGAGCATTTCATTTTCACTGTGCGTACATGAAATCAAACAACTAGTTTGAATGTTTCGTACAGGTTATGTAGATATTTCGTAAGTAATAATTAAAAATGTAAAATACATTCCGACCAACGAACAAACAAAATCCACTTATCTCAAACTGACAATTAGATGTTTCAAGATGGCTGAAGACTTCTTAAAGTTCATCAGACAAATAAGGAATGAATTTGGCATATGTTGGACGAATAGACGACAAATTAGTCGACATTTCTTTGACAGTTTAATTGACGTATTTGTCGAAGTTCGGTCGAGAGTTTAATTGACGTTTTAGTCGATGTTTGGTTGAGAGTTTAATCAATGTTTTAGTCGACGATTCATTCGAGAGTTTAATCGACGTTTTAGTCGACGATGCATTCAAGTCGAGACAAAAATACAAATAATTAAGCCATTCATTCCTCGATAAACATATGGAATAATATGTCGACAAAAGACTAGTATTTAAGGACAAATATTACATGCGGAATGAATTGTGAATCACATCTTATTGTTACCTTAAATTTATGTAAATTTAACCGTAATTTAGCCTATGACAATTAAATTGGTAGGTAAGATAGTATAAACAGTTATTCAACCATTGCTGTCGCCATTTATTTATGAATCCTGTTTGATAAACCGAGGTGTTTTATTTTATTTGATATTGAAATAAAAGCAAATAATATAAGTCCATTAACATCTACTAGTAGAAAAAAAAAATAAGATTTTCTAATTTTTTGATTTGTGTGTTTTATAATAAAATGAGTCAGAGAAAAGGACAAAAAAACCAACAAGAGTCATAATATTTTGGAGCTTTCCTTCATATAGAGCTTTATGCATTTTGTTAAACAGTTTATAGTTTTTGAATAAAAGCACAAATTAAGAGGCTTTAGCACAGTTTCTCGTTATTTTCATTTGTATTGTTTGCAATTTTTACATTTCTATCACATATTTCTCGATGGTGTACACAATATCATGTTCCAAACGAATGGATTTTAATACTGAAATAAATCGATAGAAAGTACTGAAATTTCGAATGAGTATGTGTTTTATTAATAAAACATAAAGTGGATAATAAATTGTAACTATTCAATACATCAAAGCACATAGTGTCATCTTTTTTTGTCCCTACAAACTAATTGATTTGAGCAAGTTTGCTGGTTGTGTCCACGCTATCCACAACAATCACATTTCTTTTCAACTTTTTTCTCGCCGGTTAAAGGAATTCTCTTTTTCTTGGGCCTACCACTCTTAGCCCTTGGTTCTAGTGGTGATAGTTGAATAGATAAAACTTCTTCTGGCACAATCCAATCCTTAGGATTACCAACGGGCATAATAGGCTCTGCATAAGCACCTATAATTGTATCGGTGTGATAAATAAGCAGCATAGTAATGTGTAAATTTTGATTTTTTTTGATGCATCACATAGTGCATGCACACACAGGAGTTGATCCATTGATCCATACACACACATATATTTTTTTTTTCAAATTCAATAGTTGTATGGTTTGCAATGTCCATCTATTCATATCAATTGAATCAACAACATAGGAATGTGCCCTTGACCAATGTTCAACCCCGACTTCTCTTAAATACTCGCCTACTCGTGGATTTTGCAGTGAAATAATTCTAAACATCTCATTGAATTCAGCAACAGTGTAAGCCTTTGCAGCCTTAAAGTATAAGGAATCACGGCTTCTTGTTTGAATTTCGATTTGAGATTGTTGCTTAGATGATAAATACATGCTCCATGGAAGGAATTAAGGAAAACATTTGCAATACCTTTTCCAATGCTCTTATGTCGGTCAGATACAAACACCAACTCATCCATATCACAGCCAATTGCAGTCTTCAACTTTTCGAGAAACCACTCCCACGATGCATCATTTTCAGAATCAACTATTTCTCAGCCGACAGGATATACTTGGTTGTTACCATCCATGCTTATTGCAACAAGTAAAACACCCGGATATTTTCCTTTCAAGAAGCAAGCATCAACGACAATAACTGACAATATATGCCTTTGGAATCCACGAATCGATGCACCAAATGCGAAAAATAAATACTTGAATATTCCATCTTCTTCTCAACATACTTCAATAATAGTTCTCGGGTTTAACTCATTCGTCATATGTAAATAAGATAGAAGTATCCCATATGAATCCTCAAAACTTCCTCTAATTTCGTCCAAAATAGCTTCCCTTGCTCGCCATGCCTTATTGTACGTTATTTTAACACCCAACTCCGACCGAATATCTAAAATAATTTCCTTCATCCTATACGGCAAACATACATCTGTTTACTTACACTTGATCCACGAGCCAAGTACATTGCGGCTAGCCTGCTTATTAACACTTTGGACCAATGATGATTGGCATGTATATTTGTTAGTATATTTTGTGATCTTCCAGGCTGAAGAATTCCCAACGACAGCTGCATTCAACATCCACTTGCAATTTTTGTCCTTACACTTTAGGTACCAGAACTGCCTATTAGCCCTAACAACCTTCCACTAGAAGAAATGCTTCACAGCCAATATAGACATTCTCATGAACAAATACCGCCTAGTTTCAAACACATCCTTTACTGCAACATCCACCACTGCAGCTAATCTATCAGAAGACATCATAATTCGCGTGTGATGAATGCGCCACGGCAATGCAATGAATTTTTTCTGCAACTATCCCTTTTTTTTCCTTCTGCCCTGTTACCACGGGAACTCTGTGTTCATTCTCCATGATCAAGATTTCAGGAACACGATCATCCTCCACATCACTGGCCTGATGATCTTCATGTGGTATGCTACAGATGTTGTCAGCGATCTGTCTTGAATGTATTACATCGTTAGTCCTTACTGGATAATCAAAGCTGAAACGATTTATTGGTGAGTTGCTGGCACCGAATTCAGTTTGCGTAATTCCACCATCTCGAATGGTAACACATATTGGTATCCTTGTGTCACACTGTTTAATAATCTCATTCAAAAAACATTGGATGTAGTGATCATTTTTTATAGGCAAGACCAAGATATTTTATAGGTACTTTGGTAGGTATTCGATCACCAGTTTAGATGTAATCTCCAAATCTAAATCCATTATGCCTAAGATTTGATTCATCATTTTCGAGAAGCTTGAGTCTTCCTTTAACAAAATTGTTTCAATCCTCTTATAGTTCACGAATCTATGTTCATTCTCTGCCGAAAAGCACATGAACAGCCCATTTATCATTGTGCGCCATTCCTTCACTTATGCCACGTGTAAATCAGTCAATATGCATATGAGTTTACGATGCCCATAGGTATTTACTAATAATGAAAATAGCCCTCTAACAAACAATTCTGTCGTCAATATTAATCATCCAAGGGAATGACAAATCGTATTAGAGTGTCATTGAGGAGCATACCTGATACTTAGAGGTTGGAAGGAGGGAACTGCATTTTCCTTTAGAGGTCTGACTACAAAGTGAAAGAGCATTGCGGTCCCCTGGATGTCCGCAATGTGCTTGTGAATAGTATAGTTAGGTCGAATGAGTACAGAATGTTTCCTAATGTTTTCTCACTCCATAGGTTAAATTTTTTTATTGGAGAATTATGAAAAATTCATTTCCCGCGCTTGCCCCGTTCTGTGGATGAATCACTCGGGAATGTCGATCCTTCGAGTAATGTCGACTAAAGTGTCAATTCACAACCCGACTAAATGTCGACTAAATTCTCGATTAAAACCTCGAGTAAATGTCGACTAAAATCTCAATTCACACATCGCCTAAATGTCGACTAAACTGTGCAAATAAAAACCACCTAATACAACCTAGTATTTGCTCACCAACTTGGGACAAGAAATTATTTGCTCATTAAAATCTTATTGGCTCACATCGAAGAACAATGTATTCAACACTATCATTAATAAATAATTGTATGCGTGTACAATTACATATAATGGATAGTGTTGATGTTTTTTCGAATTACACAAATGAAAGTATTTACAAATTTACATACCGTACATTGAAAGAAGTTTCAACTTTACATGCTAGTCCTAAAGTAGTATGTGCAACGAATGAATATCATTTCATCCTTCCTAACTAAAGTATATGCAACGAATGTTAGCCCTAAAGTATATGCAACTATTGGACTATTTTTTGCTTCCCTTCTCTACCTTTCCTTCCCTTGTTGCTTTTCTTCCCTTCTGCCTTTTGCTCTCCTTCCCTTGTTAATTTTCTTTCCTTCTATCTTTCCTTCCTTGCTCTAGATGGAATTTATTCTCCTCAAGTGCGTGGACGTAAAGTGCATACGCCATCTGTTTACTCAGAATCGTAGCGTTCGTCGGTAAAATGGTATGTAGCGGGAGCCCATAGATTATGCATTCTGCCCACTTCAATACGTAAATACCACAGTCGCCGCTCCTGCAAGCACAATTGAACACAAATTTATCAGATTTGTCATTCTATGTGATCGAACATTACGTAAACAAATTTTGGTGCTCCTCAATGTAGTCGACCACAACTTTCCATGTGTCCCAATTGGATTTTTTTGCCATAGAATGTGTTAAACTCGCACGCCTTGATTATCTTGGGCATTGTAGTAGTGAGATATTGTAACTTTGCTACCACAACTGTGCCCTGAGACAATGGGTTGTAAATTTGAAATTTTTTCTCATATATATCCATCTTCACGAGCATCCAGTGGTTGTCATCTATGTAACATGGGAATAACAGGAAGTCTAACTTCCTTAGGTTGTGTACAAACGAACCATCACCAACAAACTACTTCATCGCCATGTCATCGACGTTTGCATCCTGCTTGTCAGTATGTATCATCTTCAAGCTAGTATAATACAAACAAGAATAAGCATCTCATTAAATGAAATTATAAAATACGTATGGGTGGAATGGTAAACAAACTTACATCAAAGGTAGACTCCATAATGGATAAATCTTTGCAGCCTATGTTAAAGATCCATTTGGGTAGCATGGAGGTATACAAATCAATTTGCTAAAACAAAAAGGATTCAAGCTTAGGAGATAAGTATCACTAATAAAGAAATAAGCCAAAATAGGAAAACGAGGCTTACTAGATCATTGAGCAATATCTTTTTGTCCACATATTCTTTAGCAAATCAGAGTCCAAAGAAATCCCTATCGCGTCCATAAATAGAGTGTTGGTTTGTGCCTCATCCACTCTTTCATTGTGTCATCCTGTTCTTCGGTTGGAAGCAAATCAGCCAAACTAAAACTCGCTTCCCCCCTCACTTTAGACCTTTCTTGGTTCGTGGCTTTTGCTTCGAGGCCAAGAGTCGGGTCCAAAGTTTGCCCCATCGCTTCCTCCACAGGGGATTTGGTACCTCTTTCCTTCATCGGCAGAGGTAGAGCACTCTCTACAGGTACAGTGACTTTAGGCGAAGGAGTTCTGTGTTCAAAACTGAATTGATGGACAATCTCCAACACATCCGACTCTTCCTTAGTCCTTTGCTTAGGTTGCTCCCCTACGATCAGCCCTAAATTATTTCCTAACTTGTACCGTTCATCACTAACCGTTTGGGTTAAGACAGGCCTTGCATTTCCATCTTGCATCTCGGCCTTCCCAGTCTCTTCTTGAAGGACTCTTTTGTCATTGTCAGGGGATGAACCCTTTTCGGCTGTAGCAATGACATGTGCCACCACAGTTTTATTTACTTCAAGGCTGTAGCAAGGGGAAGTACCTTGCAAGGGACTGGATTCAGGAGACGGTCGTCGCGTAGCCTTTTGCGACATAAGGATGTGCACATATTCTTCCAACATATAAACTTTAGCACTCATTATTTTGAGATCAAGAGTGAGGGTCTTGACTCTATCATCCGTCTCCGACTTTAGAAGCTTGAGCTCATCTTTACACATGGACAATTCTTCCTCAGTCTTAGTTTGTCGTTCAAGTAGTTGACTGATGAATTCATTTCTTTGCTTTACTTCATCCTCGACCTCATGGCGGACTTTTTGTCACTTTTCACGTTCAGAGACATGTTCTTCTTTGCTCCTCTTTCTATATGACACGTAAAAATATGATTTTCTGCTCTTCCGAGTTGGCTTCATTTGAGCTTTTTTTTTTCAGAAAAAAAAAACAAAACAATAAAGTTCACATTAATAAGAATTATATTTTATAACTAACTATATCAAATAGTGATGAGAGTTCTCTTGTTCTCTACGTTTGACAATTCATACCTTTCATATAAACATCCCCGGCTTGTCCCCAGGAGAGGACACTTTGAACCATCTTCATCTCAAAGGCTATGGCATTTTTATGCACCTCACACCTCAAAAAAAAAAAAAAAAAAAAATTAGGATCAACATATTTATATTATGCATGTATTTATACAACTTAAAACACAACTTAATGGTATCCTTACTCCAAATGCCACTGAGAATCTCCCAAGAGTGTATGTCCTGTTTCTTGGGTGACTAGTTTGCTTCAAGGCATTTATCATGCTCTTTCTAGCACTATCTACGGTGGGCCTGTAGGAGAGTGCACCCCACGGGATTTCATCGAATCTCTTCCAATCACAGGCCAGATGAAGAAGCTTATCTTCAATTCTAGTTCTCTTGAGCATGCCGTTGATTGATATGTAAAGAAGTAATAGTGTCAGGCTCATGACATCAATGTCTGAATAACTTGAATTTATCTAACCGTAAGCCTTTAACACTTCATCGTGTGTCGCTTCCTCTGTCGAACCAAGGTGTTTAATGAACTTAGATATTGATGAAGGACCATTTGGTGAGCGGTATTTGGCATGTACAATATCAAAATTGCCCATCTTCAGGCCCATGATGTTGGCAAACTTCTTCTTGCCAAATTTCACCTTCTTACCCGCGACGTTGAAGTATATGCTATTGTCCCATTTGGATTTCTCGTCGGGTTTGAGTTGCCTCAACAACAAAGAATGTATGATCTGTTTGCACCAGAAAGTATACTCATGGTCAAGAGCAATTTCAACAAGACAACTCTCCCTTCGAAGTATTTGCTTTTGCGTCTCGATCAATTTGGACCGAATCATCTTCATATTGGCTTCATAGTAGCAGTACTGGGAAACCTGAGCGTTGAAAAACTCTCCCTGAACGACCATTTGCGCCTTTAGATGTCCCTGCACATAACAATGTAAAATATGTAAAATATTTGCACACCCTTACTCTCACCTTTTACTCTGAAACATGTAAAATATATGCATTCAATGTTATTTGGTAAATCATAATTTTTACAACTGTTGGGAAACTTTTACATTTATATAATTGTTTGATTTGGAAAATTGGGACATATTAAATTTTAGATTCCTGTCAACACTTAGCAAAAATAATTGTAAAATGTTGGTATTTATAATCAATCTTTTTGAAGTCCATTGATAAACTAAATACACATAGACTTAAATAATGTATTATTTATGATAAATAAACATTATTTTTGTTGAGAGCTAAGCTTACATCTTTATTTCTTCAAATTTAATTATATTTTGTTTGATTGTTATATCTTTTAGTAGCTTAGATTTGTTGCATTTACGTTTCCTATGTTTTTGTGTGATATTATTCATATAAGATAAAAAAATGACGTGAAAATAACCAAATAAAAGTTTAGAAAAAATATCTTAGATTACAAAGCAAAGAGAGATAGCTTCAACTTGTATTTTGAGCATTTTGTCCAATTTAACCATTATCGGATTCAACAATGCAGTCGACACACCTATCAACATTTTGTTATTCGGCTTTGTATCGACACTTTGATCGATGCTTTGGTCGACAATTAATTATAGATATAAATCGATATAGGCCATACAGTCGACACTTAACAAGAGACATTTTGGGCATACAGTTGACACTTAACAAGAGACATATTGGGCATACAGTCGACACTTGTTCTCGACATTTTGGGCATACAGTCGACACTTAACAAGAGACATATTGGGCATACAGTCGACACTTGTTCTCTACATATTGAGCATACAGTCGACACTTAACAAGAGACATATTGGGTATACAGTCAACACTTGTTCTCGACATATTGGGCATATAGTCGACACTTGTTCTCGCCCAAGTGTTAATAATTAACATGGTTCTCGAGTGTTTTGTCGACAGTTTTTGTGCGTTTAAAATTATAAAAAAATAGTATTTCAACAGTATGAAAGGGTTTAAACAGCTGCAAAACCCTAACTAATATAACAGCTTCTAAATGAAATGCACGGCAAATACACGAAAATGAGTAAGCAAGCACTATGCGCACTTGGCACAAACACGAAGCAACATGTGAACTGACATTCTTCTTGTTGTTAGTCGTCTTCTCTGATTTTTTATCCATTGCGCCAGCTACCGGACGTCCACCTCGCGTACGTGCCATTTAAATTGCAATGCTGTTGTATATGGTGTAAATGGAGTAAATGGTTGATGTAAATGGGTTCTCAAGATGAAAGAGTGTCAATCGGTTAAAAAATATTACTTTTGTGTTCTTCAACGACTGAAGTGATGGCCAACAGGAGTGGGAGAACGAACAGTCGCAAGAATACGATTGGGCGTGGTTTTCAAATATTACTTTTGTATTTTTTTTATCTCGACGAAAATATCGATTAATATGTCGATTAAAATGTCGATTAAACTCTCAAATGAATCGTCGACTAAAACGTCGATTAAACTCTCGACCAAACGTCGACAAATACATCGATTAAACTGTCGAAGAAATATCGACTAATTTATCGTTTATTCATCCAACAGATGCCGACTTCGTTTCTTATTTGTCTGTTGAACCTTAACAAGTCTTCGGCCATCTTGAAACATCCAATTGTCAATTTGAGACAAGTGGATTTTGTTTGTTTATCGGTCAAGATGTATTTTACATTTTTAATTATTACTTACAAAATATCTATATAACCTGTACGGGATATTCAAACTAGTTGTTTGATTTCATGTACGCACCATGGAAATGAGATGTTCAATCCATGAAGATTGAAAGAATGCAGAAGAATGGTGAAATAAAATTAAACGATGAAGTTCTCTCGCATCAGGGGTGTTACGGTATTTTCCCGTGGTCTAAACGATCAACCTGCTATTGTTGCAAATGATTTGGTCAACCTGCTATTTTTGCAAATGTCTTTGGTCAACCTGCTATTTTCTCAAATCC
Source organism: Gynochthodes officinalis (assembly GCA_020080225.1). NCBI lineage: Eukaryota > Viridiplantae > Streptophyta > Magnoliopsida > Gentianales > Rubiaceae > Gynochthodes > Gynochthodes officinalis. The sequence continues at coordinate 8,616,028 of CM034620.1, forward strand.
TCTAATTGAGAATCAATCCTTTCAGCTTAGATCGGATCGATTCGATCCGATTTGGTCCAATCCAAACTCCAAAGTTCTAACAAAATTTAAGTCAACCCAATTTTATTTGATCCATCCAATTCGTGAATTAAATTTGAACAGCTATACAATTTGAAAATTTTTAGGTGTCTGCTATGATTTGATTGTGCAGTCTTCTCTATGAGCGGTAGTAGTTTGATTCAAGTTATTCAAAGTCTGCAAGCGGTAGTAATTTGTTTCAAACTATTTAACGTCTGCCAATTTTTTGAAATAATCACAAAAGGCATAGGGCAAGAGTTAGGAATGTTAGCGTTTAGTTTCTTTCAACGTATGCAGTTTGCAGATTTCAATAAAGACAACACCTTAGTTAGTAATTAGTTGTAATTTGTGTACCACTTGTCGGCCTTTTGTGTGCCGCTTATCGGCATTTTTCTTGCTTGTCAGGTTTTTGACCTTTTGTGGTCCCCTTTGACCCTTGTGGTCCTTTCGCCTTCGTGGGTTCGGTTTAAATTCCAACACTATAAAGCTCATTCAGCCACTTTGTGGCTATGCACTTTTGCCATTGTGCAATGTTAATTTACTAATGTTTTTAGAGAAAAAAACAATAACCGTAGAGAGTAGTTTGGGCGCATATAAGTTGAAGCACACAACTCGCGCCTACTTCTCCCACAACTATGGGTGATTTTGGTGTAATACTGTGTGAGATTCACTTTAAATTTTTTTAATTATTATTATTATTATTATTTTGTTTGCCTCTTCCCTTAAGGCTTTTTTCCCTTTTTGTGAGGGATTTGTCCTCTCCTAGTAAAGGTGGATGTTACTCGATTGGAAGCTGGGCCTCGACAATATCTTGTTAGGCATAGGCATATCTTGTTAGGTATGGGCAGGAAACAAACTAACAAGTTTCTACAGTTGCAGTTTCGAGATGCTCTAGGACTGGATGTCAAGTTGGGGTTGGTTTTTTTTTTCCCTTTCTTTGTTAAGTTTTTAAATAGGATTGCTATTGGTGTCAAGACTATTGTGTGCTAGCCGAAAATAGCAATCTTTTACTTCCTGTCGCAATTTTTTTTGTGGTGTTGATCCTCTGTGAATCACTACCACAAAAAGCATTTAGCCTTTTTTAGGATACCTTATGTAAATATTTGCAAATGTAATAATATCTATTAGCATCTACTAGTGTTTCATGAAAAAAAAAATAACGACAGAGATTTTATTGTAATAGCAAAAGCTGTACAGGAAATAGTCTAAAAATGCTAATTGCTCTTCATGGTATTTGAGCTTAACCACTAAGTACTACACCTAAACACCTCCAACATAGAGGACAAAACTCCAATAAATAAGGAACTAGACCCTAATAAATAGGGACAAAAGACTACCTAAAAAAAAAGAAGCATGAATCGCACCTCAAAAGGTGGGTATAATTCCTCAATTCTTCCAAAAAAAACTACATACCAACACACCTGAGAGTACGACACCCAAATTGCATACCAGCACCCTACAAAAAAAACAAGTACGAATCACACTTACCCAAAGCGAAAAAGGTGAGTGTAATCCCTCAAAAAAATAAAAAAAAAAGGAAAGGAAAAAGCCCAAAATTGAACCAAAATCGTACCTTAAATCGCCCACAGTTGTCAATGATTTGGGAATGTTGAAAGTTAATTTGAGTTTTAAAGTTGCTTGTACTATCTAGTTTCAAAATTCTAGCTAACTTCTTAGGGGGTAGCCTCCTATCATTCAATAAAAACACCCATTTTCAGTTATCTTCTTGCATAGATCATGCACTTTTTTCTTCTTCCATAGATTTGGTTTTGAGTATCGCTCTAGCACTAGCATCAACAATATTTTAGGTTAATCTCTCATAAATGATTAGAATTGTCTCTATTTCTTCGTAATTGTATAATTTAACCATGAGTTCATGCATTTACTAAGGAAATTTTTTTTACTCTAACTTATATTGATAGTCATTAAAATAAAATGATATGGTCATATTTCTAATTTACTATAACAATAAATGAAGCACAATAACAATACAAAGCCTATCGATTCTTCCTATATATTCCTATGCTAAGAGTACTAAGATTCTAATAACAAAAGTCCAGACTTATTGTAGATAATAACTAAACTTGAACTATTTCACACAACTTATAAGACCTAAATAAATGGCATGAATCTCAAATTAAAACTTAACATTGGAAATTAATTAACACTATTCATAGTATAAATCAACACAATGAAAACAAATATCAACAGCTCATCATTGAATTTTTGGAATTATAAGAATTTAACCACACATAATTATGAAAGAAAACATTATATTGAATAAATGAAGTGTAAGACTGAAGATTTAGAGCAGTAAAAACCCTTTTTTACAAAAAAAAAAGGGGGGGGGGGGGGAACTCTTGTTTATAGCTTAATTTTCAACCCAAGCTCCTAATTTTTCCAAAATGGAGGTTGTTTCTTTCAAAGTTATATGGAACCCTAACTTAAGGTTGAATTTTTATACAAAATACTAGAACTCTTGTGAAATTTAGAATTCCGAAAAGTCTCTACTAATGACTCAAAAAGAATTTTTTTATAAAAGGTGGACTTGTGGACTAAATAAGTACAAAAGTGTTTGGAGATGTCAGAAGAGTCAAAATTTGCCAAATTGTTATACAATATTTGGGTTAAGCCGTGCTAGCAACATGAGAGGTCAAGATACTTGTAGTAACTCAGCAATCCTTAATCTCACTCTTTTTGCCTTCTTTTGGTTCAGTGCCATGGTTCTTCTTTTAATCACTCTTTTAAGGCTCTTCCAAGTAGAATTAGACTTTTACTTCTCATAAAAATTGTAGTTATTCCTCTTAGCTTTGCAATGTTTCAAAATTCATTGAAATTGGACTTGTATAACCCATATATAAGTATTCTCCCAAGATGAATCAGTCGTCTACTAGTTGAGTCACATCTTTGCTTCAATCTTGATTTTGACCTACATGTTGGTTGATTTAGGAAAAGCTAACTATAACATTAAAGCACATTCAAATAACTTTATAAAAATTTTAAGATCCCCTTATTTGGTTGTGTAAAAGATGAGAAACACCTTATTAAAATCTAACTTCTCATTTGCCCTTCTGAATGTTCAAACACATTGTATCTTCTTCAAGCTAGACACCTCATGGAATTTTATTAAAATTCCTTTTTTTTTGACTTTTTTTTTATGCTTATGGAGTATTTTTACCTGAAAACACTAAAATTAGCATATGTTTAATTTAATAAACAATGTAAAAATCTTAGTTTAAAATTTATTTAAAGAGTGATTTTGCACCCTCATCACTATGTCACAAACATTATGGTTAAAGAACTTCATTTGTAGTCTAAAGTTTGTCGATACTATAAGTAGACTACTAAAGATCTTCTATCTTACTGTGGCTATCATATAGTTTTCTAAGAACAACAGTGGGAGCTAAAGTAAACACATTGAAATTAAGTACTGGATTATCGGAGATCATATCAAAAATTAAGAAATAACTTTTGAGCATATTAGTACTATGGGTTTTGGTTCATAATAGTCAATGGGAATGACAATGGGATTGATTGAGGAAGGCAATCACAATAAGAATCCCCATTACTTTTTTTCTATTGCCTATTTCAAATCTGGTAATGAATATTGTTGTGATTAATAGTGCTTGGTTCATGTCACAATTAGTAATGGGAATTGAACAAAATTTCAACTTTACCCTTCTTAGTAAAAAAATGGAAAAAATGAAAATAAAGAAATATATTTTTCATTATAAAATAACATATATTTTTCTAAATGCAAATATATAAAATTTATTATCATAAAATAATGATATATATATTTCATAATGAAATGTATATATTTATATATATAAAAATACATGTACATGAAAATTTATATATTTCTTCATATATATGTGTGTGTGTGTGTGTGAAAATACATACATATATACATACATATATATATATATATATATATATATATATATATATATATATATTCATTGAATAAATAATATATTTTTAGTATTTTCATTATGAAAATATATATTTCTTGTAATACATATTTAATGATATACAAAAAATATATATTAAAATTAAAAATATATGTTTTCCATTTTGAAAAATATATAATATCTTTTTTTCATGAGAAATATATGTTTTATAATAAAAAAAGTACTAATAAAATATTATTAAATGAGAAATAAGTAATACAGTATTGAAAAAATAAAAGAACAAAATAAATAGAAATAATATAATATAATGTAATGATAAAATATATAAATTAAAATGGTAAAATATATAAAAATTCCTAACAAAGAGAAACAAATATATCAAAGAGGTTTTACAATTATCCAATAAAGGCTTCACAACAAAACATAAAAGTTTCCAAACAAAAATGTAAGCCACTTGGTCGGGTTGTCGAAGCCCTCAAAATTAATTCAGATCTTCAACTAACTACAATTGATTTGTAGTAGTAGTGGACCAGTTTGAATCCCATAGGGAGCTATATGTTGAGGGGGGGGGGGGGTTCTTAGCACTTGAGATGAAAAGGAAATAAAAGAAAAAGGTTAATATCAACTCTAATAGTAATAAATATAAGAAAATTATAAAAGAAATTACTAAAAATATGTAAAAAGAAATTCTTCAGTCTTACCAAGCTCCGATCCAAGGAAATGTACTTGTACCGAATATATCTAGATCATAGGATTCTAAAGACACCTTTTCATTCAAGCATTTAACCGAAAATTTCGCAGGATAGCCATGATAAAATTTTGAGTTTTCCTATTCTATTTGTTTGAACCTAGCATTCACAACAAACCTTACTAACAAATGACTGGGGGCGATAGCGTTCCATATCATTTGATAGTAGCACTAAGAACATTGAAAACAGTTAAAACAAAAACCAACAATTGAGATAGCTGCAATTGAAAATCTTTGTATCATTAATTCCCTTTAAATCATAAATGCATGATTACTGCCACTTTACACACGCAAAAAGATTTAAATGCTACTTGTACTAAATGTTCCGGATAATTACGGATCAAGAACAAATAAATAGCTATAGGAAGAAAAATGAAAATAAGTTGTCAATTTATTTATCATTCAAAATCCATAAAAATAGAATGCAAGAACTAATGATTACTTGAATGCAAAAGATTATGAAACTATGAACAAAACCTCACTAAATATATTGGCATTAACACCCCTTGGAACGGAATGGAAATAGTTTAGCCACTCATGGTAGCAAAACTATTCTAACTTTATTCTAAAAAGAAAGAAAAGTACAAAAGATAGGAAGAATTCTGCAGAAAATTAAAGGAAAGACTTATAATGGAATCACTCCTATTGGCCCCAAATGATTGAAGAGTATGGGGGAATTTGTTGATCAACAATTCAACATTCCCCCATACTCTTCACAATTCATAAATTTGGGGCTTCTTTTAGGAAAGGCATAGACCAGAAAACTTTCACAAAATTTTTTTCTTTTTTTTTTGATAATGTTGTTTGCTATCAAAAATTGTCAAGTGTAGGCATAGAATGAAATAATAATGGTGGTCTAGGTAGCACACAATAAAAAGGTTTTTTTTTTTAAAATTTTTGATTTTTAAGTTATTTTTTGATTTTGTTTTATGTTTGATGGATTGTTGGCTTGTTCCCAAAAAAAAAAAACTTTTACATTATAATTTGGCCATTTTGTTTTAAAATCTAGTGAACATTAATTTAATTTACAAAAATATGAATAATTTTAGCATTATTTTAAAAAAATTTAAATCGTCCTCCAACACATGCCATGCTAACAATTTTTATCCTCCACTTTTAAAACGGGAGCAAATAATCCTTCAAATTTCAAAGACCAAATTTTGAAGGAAAATTGCAGGACTAAATGTTCCCGTTTATGAAATTTGAAGGACTAAAAGTTCCCGTTTATTTCACAAATAGTACAAAAAGTTCCAATTTATGAATTGTGAAGGACATTTTATTCCCTTTTTAAAAGTGAATGAAAAAAAAGATCATTCGCTATAATGTGAAGGATACTTTTGGGTACTCTCTCTTATCTGAGGAAACACCCAAAATACTTTTGGGTAATGGTAAGGATAGTACAAAAATTTTACTCCAAAAAGACTCTTTTTTTGGGACAAAGAAATTTTTTAAAATTGGACTCTTTCGGACGAAGGGAGTAATATTTATTTATTTATTTATTTTTGTATAGGCAAGATAGAAACTCCATAAGGGAATTATAATAAAGTTTGTGCTACAATCATACAATCTTTGTATTGACTGAGTAAAGGTACAATTTTTTTAATTTACAAGATACAACATATTTAATATATAATTAAATATATAATTTTACATGTTTATCCTTATTTTTTCATTTGGATAATACATTGTTATTATTGTTATTATTGATAAGGGTAATACAAAAATTTTACTCCAAAATGACTCTTTTTTTGGGACAAATTTTTTTTTTTTTTGAAATTGGACTCTTGTTTTGGAATGAAGGGAGTAATATATATATATATATATATATATATATATATATAGGCAAGATAGTAGCTCCGTAAGGGAATTATAGGAAAGTTTGTGCTACAATCATACAATCTTTGTATTGACTGACTAATTGAATGCAGTCTTGAGTTTCCATGGCTTATAAATTTGTTGTGCTTTGCCTACTTATTACTGCATAGATCTTCCCATTCGCTAAAGGATTTGGGTTGTGAGAATTCAAACTCAAATGGAATTTCTAAGAGTTAATTTCCAGAGAGTGGGTGATTAGTGGTTATTGCAAAATGATGTCATTGACAAAGTTTTCATTACACCATCTATGATGAGTCCTTGAGACCAAGGTTGTTAAAATCGTAAGTCAACTCGTATGATTTTACGATTGTAAGAGCCAAAATCAAGAGTCCGATTCAGATTGTGTTCAAAATCGAAAAATGTTAAAATCACGAGTTGATTCTTAAAATCGCCAAATTCGCCCGTGTCAACTAATTCCACCAAAACACTTTATTCATCTGCGTTTTATGACTTTTATCATTTATGCTTTCAAGTTTTAGCCTTTCGCTAAACTCGCCCTGCAGAGGAAGTCTTGAGAATTGGATCCATAGAGAAAGAAATTTGGAGTCACAAATTGGAGAATCCATCTTCGATTCATTCTATTCCCATGCTTCAATCACTAATCCCAAGCAGAGAAAAGTGCCTTTCAGTAGTCATCATCATCATTTATAAACCCGCTTTGAAAAAATCCCAAGAATCACTGCACTTCAAAATACTTTCCAATTCAATACCAAGTTTTCATCTTTTTCCATTCTCATCTGAGGTATTTTCATAGGTTCAGCTTTCACAACCTTTGATTTTTTTTTCTTTTTTGGTTAGTTCCACTTTTTATAGTCTCTGTGTAAATGGCTTGGAGCATTTTGTTTTTCATTTCTTTTTAAATTTTCATTTCACTATACAGTTGTTTCTATTTAACCATTTTGGGGGGAGAAATTTCCAATGTTACATTAGTGGCATTATATAAGTTATTTGGTGCAATTGTTTGAGCATTAGGTTGGAAACCAATTGGTATTCTAACTATTTGATGAAATGTTTGTGTGAAAAATGCTCTCTTTATGTATCTAGTGTACATCATTGAGATTGATTTTTTAGGAACTAATGTTGTTTGGTATGTTCAATTGGATATGCACATTGTTGCCTTTCACTTTAGTAGTTCTTAGAGAATGGCGTAAACTGTATTATGGTTTGTTTGTGTGAAACACCTAGTTGATTAGAACTGACTTTTTCGACTTTAGTTAGAGAGTTTACAAATGGTCAGATAATGGGTTGTGAACAGAACCATGACTTCGTGGTTTATCTTGACATAAATATTTATGCTGAGCCATGAACTAAATGCTTATCAATGGTATGTGATATTGAAATCTAGCCTGATGATGTTGTTCTAGACAGTCAAGCAAACGAATAGTTTTTCACTTGCCATTTGTTTGGTGTTTTTATTTTTTGAAATCATGCCAACTTCAATACTTGTACCAACTAGTTAGGAGTATGATGTTTTGGTTAACCATGTAAGCTTGAATGTGTTGGTATTTTAATAATAGATGTTTTAACTTTTGCCAAGTTTTTATAAGTTTGAACAAGTTTATAATTTATAAATTTAACATATATTACATATAATATATATTATATTATTTTTCATAATTTGTAGGATCTTACGATTTTACGATTCAATTTTGTGGAGATTCCATTGATTTTATGTAAAATCGCGAGTTTAACAACCTTGCTTGAGACTACTAGAAAAAATGCTTTTTAGGACATTTAAAAATACCTTTGTAACTTGTCTATTAAGGCATTTGACTTATTAAGGCATTTCAGGCATTTCCTAAAAATGCATTTTATACTCATGTAACTATAGCTTGTATCTTTTAATGCATTTCTAAATGACTAGATAGTGTACTTTGTACTACATTTAAATAATTATTCCTCAATTATCATGATAATAAGAAATGCCTTAACAGATGTTTTAAAAGAGCATTAACAAATGCCTTTATACACTTAATTTTTTAAAAAAATTAAAAAGATTATTTAATAATATACCATTAAAACCATAAAGAAAATAATTTTATTATAATTACTACTCTTTCATTATATACGAGTAGATCATAAAAAAAATAAAAGCCAAAATTCTAGTACCAACTCTAATATTCACAATCTAATACCTTATATATAAATAAGAGGAAATATTAAATTCTAAATTAAAATTAAATTCTAGTACTATCACATTGCATATCTCTATTAAAGCTAATGTTTGATTATCCTCTCAACATTTGGTGCATATGTAGTAACAAAAACTTGATCATCCACCATTGTCTTCAAAAAAATCCAATCCACAACTAACAAAGCCAAAAATATTGATTTAGTAAAGCCATTTTACAATGGAATAACAAAAGAGTGTAATTTGTATCTTTCATATGTACCATAGATATACAAGTATTGAAATGAGGAAAAAGATAAAAGAAGTTATTTGAAAAAATGGGCAAGCAATCATTTTACAGAGGAAACAAATGAGACTTTCAGCTTGCATATTCAGTCAAACATCCCCTCTTGCTCCAAAATGTCAACAAGAAAATCCAGCATTTCCTGAGAGTTTGAAATGATTAGGAAGGCAAAAGAGATACTATTTGAAATGGCAACAAATGAAATCCCCATTATATTACAACTAGGGATTTATTGGTAGAGTAATAGGTTTCGAAAATAATTTGTTACTTCCAAGCAAACTATCATAGGTTGCATTCCAATTGGAAAGCCAAAGCCTTCTAGCTATGCAGAGATACAAAGTGCTAAGAAAAATAAATAGAAAATCAATGAATAGCCAAACCTCATTTCAATAAATAGAACCTCAAACACCAATCTTGACTCTTAAAGGTGTTAGACATTTGAAACTTGTGTATTCATTGAACAGGTGTTCAAAGCATGCTAAATAGTAGGCCACTAATTTTCATATTCTCAACAATTATCACTCTTTAATGAGAATAAGAGTATGCTTACTTCCAGGATGATCATCTTTTGGTTTAATTCAACTAATCCAATTAGCAATATGTTATGAATTCTAAGAGCGACTTTATTCCAAACACATTGAATCACACTTTTACTCAAATTCAATCAAACAATTTCATATAATATGGTGCCTCACAAGTCCCAAATCAATAGAAGAATGTCTACCCACACCCACCCTTGAGTGACAACAGAAAAAAGAGAAAAAGAGGTAAAACGACCAAACTATAAATAGAACAAGACATCTATATTGCATCCAATGTGTATGACCAACATCAATAATACAGAAAATTGAAGTACATAACTATTGGATTGACAAACTCAACAAAATAAGAAATAGCTTGACAACATTACCCACAATCTGATGCCTTTTTAGTTTAAACCTATGTAATGCATTTAGTTGCTTTCTCACCCTCACATGAGCACCCAAACTCATTCCTCTCCCATATCCACATGAACACCCAAAAATTTAGGGGGGGGGGGGGGGAGGCAGAGCCAAGTTAATAATAGAACAAAACCTATATTGTTGTATATGAAACAGTAGGAAGTGTACCTCAACTTAGGCTCATGCAATTGCTGCACTTGGCTATTGGGCTTTTTATTACCAACCTATTGCTTTCTATTTTGATTCCAAAGAAGAAGACTTACAATCCCTTTCGAAGATAAGATAAATCCCACCTAATATATTGGCATACGGCGAGAACAGTTGGGCAAATGCAATAAAAGCTAGAAAAATAAAAACTATTAGGTTCAATATAATTAAAAACTATCAAACACCATATAGACCAACCAATCCCAATATGGGAATGAAATCTTGACAAAGGATTTCTTCAACACTCTTTGAGAGTTAACAATACTACCAATGCTTGCTATTTGACAAAATATTTTGAAAACCAAAATACTTGCTATATTTAGGAGTATTTGATGAGAACCAAGATGCCGACAAGCTATCCATTAGGGCATATTACGGGGTTGATGATAAAAACTAGATCTAAAAGTGTTCAAGAAATTTTAAGTGGTTTAATTCATGACCTCCAAGCTCATCAAGCATACGGCCACGACTTGCAAGTCATTAACTTATTGCAAATCCAATTTGAAGAATACTAGTCTTGCCTTGGCCGAATTCTAGTGTGATAATAGCCAAGTTATTTACTTAATTTTTGTATTTTTATTTTTAATTCTTGAAGGCCAAAAATTAGGTAATTATGGCTGAATTTTTCAGCCTTATTTTTAGGAAAATTTTGGTCAAATTTTTCTTCAATTTTAGTAGCCAAATTTGTAAAATTGAAGGAAGCCTTAAAGGGCCAAACTTCCAAGTCCAATTGGCTTTAGGGTTTTTATTTCTTTTTTGTTTTAAGGCTAGTTGGCCGCCCTCTTTAGGAATTAGATTAGGATTAGAATTTAGCTGTTTCTCTTTCAAGACAAACTTGTAACTTATTTAAAGAGGCCATTCAGACATGAAGCTAATAGACACATGACTTAAAGAATTGAGAATTTGAATGAATTAATCTTTTTGTTCTTTTAAAAAACAACAGGCTTATCAAACTTTACTAGTTTGTGACACATTTGAATATTATCAATCTAGTAGAATCTTAGGTTGTAGAGACGCTTTATCTATCGGTCCAAAACTCCATCGGTTCTAGCAATTTGGCAAGTTAAGTCTTGAGTCCCGTTCACTTGTTTTGTATTGCTAGTTCTTTATAGCCGTGAGATGCACATCAGTTTGGTATCAAAGTTCTAGATAAACTCGAAATTTTGTAGATTTTTCTATTTATATTTTAGTTGAAAATTTTGTTTATGTTTTCCTAGTAGTCGATAATCAATTTTCTTGTTGGTAGTTAAATTAGTTGTTTAACCCTAGTATTTGAGACTCGGTTAAACTTTTTCTTGCTGCCCACTTTTTGTGTAGATACTTTTGGTTTTGTTATTTTGTGATATATATATAGCTACTGTTTTTCTTGTTAATTCCTTGAAAATCGATTCCTTAAATTGGTCTCTTCATAACCGTTGTCTTGTTCTGTTTTGTGTTCTTCTTCATGCTAATTGTGTGCTACTGTAAATTGTTCTTTTCTAGTGAAAAAAAAAAGAGAAGAAGAAAGTATCATGAAAAAAAAAGAAAAAAAAAGAAAAGATCAAATTGGAAGAAAGAAAAAATAAGAAAAGAAGAGCAAATCTTGATTCTTGAATTCTTGAATCTTGATTCTTGAATCCTTGTTTCTTGATTCTTGATCCTTAAAATCTTGTTTCTTGAATTTTTGAAACCTTTGTTTCTTGAATTGTTTGGCCGAAATTGCATCAAGAATTGTGACCAGAATTTTGTTGTTCTAAAATTTCCAGTCATATTGTTTTTGTTCTTTTTCTCCAAAATTCTTGTTGATTTACTGCTGAAAACCGTGCTACATGTTTGGACTTTTGTCTCTTGAATCTTTTCTTGAAAATTGCTTTAGATTTGCGACAAAATTCTGCACATTTTGGCAGCCGAAATTCTAGACTTTTGTGACTGAAATTTTGACTGTAATTTGGTGCCTCTTGGCAGAAATTCTTGGTTGGGATTTTGTCCTTGGACAATTTTTTCTTACCCGAATTCTTGTCCCTTTTTTCCATTGTTGTTGGCCAAAAAATTATGCACCTTTGTATCCCTTCTTGACCAAAAAATTTACACAAAAAGGGCTACAAGAACTGTTTTCTAGTTTGATTTTACTTGCAAGAATTGATTTCTAGTTGTATTTGTTTTCCTCTCAAAGTGACCTTCCTTTAGTAGTCTTTCCTATTTGTTTACTTTTAGATTCTAAATTTGTTTTCCTTTTTGATTCTATATTTGCTTTCCTTTTAGGTTCCATATTTAGATTTATTTAGTTTCCAATTAGTTTTCCCTTATTTAGTTTTGCTTGGTTTCCTAATCCCTTAGTTTCCTAAATTGTGTCATACTTCCAATTTATTTTCAAATATTTGTAGTTTCCTAATTTGTTAACCTTCATTGAATCTTATTTTCTAAATTCATACATTCTTATTTGAGCTATCTCTTGGAGAGAGATAAAATGTGTTGTTCTAAGTAAGAACTTGGAGAGAGATTGTTGAATGAGGGGTGAACCACAGAAAATAACCGAAAGTATACTCATATACACCCTTACTACAAATCTTCCCCTATTATTGTTTTTGTTTTTGTTTGTACTAACCTTTTGCAGGAATTATGTCAAAAGAAAGTGTAGCATCAATTGACCAAAAGGCCCTTAAAGATTGGACGGAACATACGAATAAAAAACAATCCAATTAGGCCGATCGACTTGAGGCTTTGCAATTAAAGCTTCAAGCAAATGACAATAAGATGAAGCAATTTATGAGATCCATCACTGAGTCCTTATCAAGAAAGTCAAAGTTTAGAAGGAAAAGTTTCTCAAGTTCTGATAAAAGTGAAAAGTCCGACGAGGCTTCTACTTCTCATAAAAGTCGAAACCAAGTTGATAAAATTGATAGAAATTTGGAAAATATCAAAATGAAATTTTCAGCCTTCCAAGGTAGAGAAGATCCCGAAGCATATTTAGAATAGGAAAAGAAAGTTGAAAGGATATTTGATTGTCACCACTATTCTAAAAAAAAGAAAGTTAAGCTAGCGGTTGAATTTACAGACTATGCCATAATTTGGTAGGATTAACTTGTAACCTCAAGGAAAAGAAATGGAGAGTGTCCTATCCGTTCTTGGGAGGAAATGAAAACAATTATGAGAAAGAGATTCATCCCATCCTATTATCAAAGGGAATTGTATAAGAGGCTGTAAAGCTTACAATAAGGTTCGAAAAGCGTCACTGAATATTTCATGAGTTAGAAATGGCACTCATCTGAGCCAATATATAAGAAGATAAAGAGACGACGATTGCTAGATTTTGCAAAGAATGAATTCCGATATAGCCAATGTCATTGAACTCCACCACTACCTAGAAATTAAAGAGATGGATGAGAAGGTGGAAAGGCAACTGAAAAAGAAAAGTTTAAAATCGAGCTACATGCCTAGTAAGTCTCTGTGGAAGAGTAATTGGGATAAAAAGGGTGACAAAAAGAGTGAATGTCAACCATGGGTCAACTTGTCCAAGAGAAAAGAAGTCAAGAAGGAAGAACCACTTGCCTATCCTACTTGAAGCCGAGATATCACTTGCTTTAAATGTCAAAGCAAAGGTCATATAGCTACCTAATGCCCTAATAGAAGAGTGATAATCACCTTGGATGACGGGGAAGTGATTTTTGAGAGTGAATCTAATGACTCTATGCCTCCTTTGACTGAGACAAATGGCGAAAAAGATGTTGTAGTAGGAGAAGCACTTACTACCCTGAAAAGTTTGCAAATGGTAAGTGATGAATCAAATTGAGAAGAAGCATTAATGACTATGAGATCACTTAATGCTCAAGCCGTGGAAAATGAAGAGCAAAGGGAAAATATCTTTCATACCAAGTGCCATGTGCAAGATAAGGTTTGTCATTTGATTATTTATGGAGGAAGCAGCACAAATGTGGCAAGTACAACCTTGGTAGAGAAGTTGTCACTACCTACACTTAAGCACCCCCGACCATATAGATTGAGGTGGTTAAATGATGGTGCTGAACTTAGGGTAACTAAAAAAGCATTGGTGGTATTCTCAATCGGAAGATATAAAGATGAGGTCCTATGCGACATAGTTCCAATGGAAGCAAGTCACATACTTTTGGGACAACCATGGCAATTTGGTAGGGATACCCAACATCGTGGTAAAACTAATAAATATTCATTTATTATGAGGAAAGACCTGTCACTCTCTACCTGGTGTCACCTCAACAAGTTTATGAAGATCAACTCAAGATTGTCAATAAGAGGGAAAGAGTTTAGAAGAAGAAAGAAAAAGTGCAAGTGACTGCAAATGAGAAATCCATCGTTGTGCTCAACAAGACAACAAAGGAGAAAGTCAAAAGCAATTTCTATACTAGTAAAAGGGAGGTTAACAAAGCATTCTTTTTAGATCAACTCTTTTTAATTACTTTTATCGCCAATTCGGGAAATTGAACATCAAATAGATTTCGTTCTTGGAGCTGTAATTCCAAATCTCCTTACTTATGAGCCAACCCGAAAAAGCAAAAAACTTTCAAAGAAAAGTGGAGAAGTTATTGGCTAAGCAGCACGTGTGAGAAAGCTTAAGTCCCAATGTTGTTCCAACATTTTTAGTGCCAAAGAAGAATGGATCATGGTGTATGTGCGTGGACTGCCGAATGGTCAACAAAATCACTGTAAAGTATCGCCATCCTATTTCTCGTTTAGATGATATGTTGGATGAATTACATGGGGCTAAGTTTTATACAAATATAGACTTAAAAGCTAGATATCACCAAATTAGGATAAAAGAAAGAGATGAATGAAAAATTGCCTTTAAAACAAAATATGGTTTATATGAATGGTTAGTCATGCCTTTTGGTTTAACCAATGCACCTATTACCTTCATGAGACTTATGAACTATGTTTTGAGATCTTTCATTGGAAACTTTGTTGTGGTATATTTTGATGATATCCTTATTTATAGTCGATCTTTAGATAAGCATATTGAACATATTAGGCTTGTTCTTATTGCTTTACGTGTTGAAAAATTATATGCTAACCTTAAGAAGTGTGCATTCTTTGCTAACCAAGTCATATTTCTTAGGTATGTGGTAAGTGCCGAAAGGGATAAAAGTTGATGACGAGAAGGTTAAGGCTATACGTGAATGGCCGACCCCTTTCAACGTCACTAAGGTACGTAACTTTTATGGTTTACCAAGTTTTTATAGAAGGTTTGTTAAGAATTTTGGCACTAAGGCTACTCCTCTAACTGAAATTGTTAAGAAGTCTACAGGTTTTCAATGAGGAGAAGAGCAAGATCAAGCATTCAATTTGCTTAAGCTTAGCACCTTTATTAGCCTTACCTAACTTTACTAAAACTTTTGAAATTGAATGTGATGCTTTAGGTATAGGAATTGGAGCTGTGCTGATGTAAGAAGGTCTACCTCTCGCTTACTTTAGTGAGAAACTAAATGGTTTTGCATTGAGATACCCAATGTGTGATAAAGAGTTCTACACAGTCGTCCGAGCTCTACAAACATGCAGCACTACCTTTGGCATAATGAGTTTATCATTCATACCGACCACGAATCCCTTAAACATTTAAAGAGACAAGGTAAGTTGAATAGGAGATATGCCAAGTGGGTCGAATTTATTGAGACATTTCCTTATGTGCTCAAATATAAACAAGGTAAGGAAAATGTTGTGGCCAATGCATTATCTTGTTGGTATACCCTACTTTCCTGTTTACATACCAAGTTGTTAGGGTTTGAATATATTAAAGATTTATATGGAAATGATCCTGACTTTGGTACAATCTATGTAATCTATGAAGGGTTTTTAATGAGAGAAAATTGACTTTGTATGCCTAATAGTTCTTTGCATGAATTACTAGTACAGGAGGCGCATAGTGGGGGATTAATGGGACATTTTGGGGGTTAGAAAAACATTAGATGTGTTAATTGAGCATTTCTTTTGGCCTCATATAAAAAGAGATATAGAAAGGGTTTGTGACAAGTGCATTACTTGTAGACAAGCCAAATCTAAAACCCAGTCTCACAGCATGTACACTCCTATTCCTAAATAGCCCTGGGTCGACATCTCAATGGATTTTGTATTAGGGCTACCGAGATCTGTTCGAGGTATGGATTCCATCTTTGTTGTAGTTGATCGTTTTTCTAAAATGGCTCATTTGGTTGCTTGTAGGAAAACAAACAATGCCAAACATGTTGATGACCTATTCTTCTTTGAAGTCGTAAGATTGCATAGAGTACTGCAAAGCATCGTGTCCAACCAGGATGTTAAATTTCTAAGTTAGTTTTGGAAAACTTTGTAGGGTAAACTAGGTACAAAGTTACTATTTTCTACCAATAGTCACCTGCAAATCGATGGCCAAACAGAGGTGGTCAACAAGACATTGTCACAATTGTTGCATTTTATTATTCAAAAGAATTTGAAAAGTTGGGAAGAGTGTTTACCTCATATTGAATTTGCTTATAACTGAATTGTACACTCTGCCACTAACTATTCACCTTTTGAAGTGGTTTATGATTTTAATCCCTTGACTCCGCTGGATTTGACACCATTTCCATTTGAGTATTCAAGTCTTGGTGGTGAGAAGAAGGCTGACATGGTGAAAAAGTTGTATGAAAGAGTCCACCAACAGATCGAGAAGAAGACACACCAATATGCCACTCAAGCCCACAAAGGTTGCAAACATGTTATTTTTTATCTTGGTGATTGGGTTTAGGTACATATACTCAAAGAACGATTTCCTCTTCAATGGTATACTAAGCTTCATCCAAGAGGAGATGGACAATTTCAAGTGGTTGAATGCATCAACGACAATGCCTATAAACTTGATTTGCCTGGTGAGTATCAAGTTAGTGTCACGTTCAATGTGACTGATCTTTTCTCTTTTGATGTAGGTGATGAGTTCGATTCGAAAATGAATCCTTTCGAGGAGAGAGGAATAATGAGAACCAAGATGCCAACAAGCCACCTCGCCAAGCATTTGATCTATTAAGGTATATTACGGGGCTGATGACACGAGTTAGAGCCAAACGCGTTCAAGAAAACTTAAGTGATTTAATTCATGACCTCCAAGCTCGTCAAGCATGCGGCCTCGACTTGGAAGTCATTAACTTCTTGCAAGTCCAATTTGAAGAATACTAGTCTTACCTTGGCCAAATTCTAGTGTGATAATAGGCCAAGTTATTTACTTAATTTTGTTGTTTTATTTTTAATTCTCAAAGGCCAAAAATTAGGTAATTATGGCCAAATTTTGCAGCCTTAGTTTTAGGAAAATTTTGGTCGAATTTGTCTTCAATTTTAGGAGCCAAATTTGTAAGCTTGAAGAAAGCCTTAAAGGTCCAAACTTCCAAGTCCAATTGGCTTTAGGAATTTATTTCCTTTTTGTTTTAAGACTAGTTGACCGCCCCTTTAGGAATTAGATTAGGATTAAGATTTAGTTGTTTCCTTGTCAAGACAAACTTGTAACGTATTTAAAAGGCCATTTGGCCATGAAGCTAATAGACACAACTTGAAAATTTTGACATTACGTCATTGAGAGTTTGAGTGAATTAATCTCTTCATTCTTGTAAAGAACAATAGGCTTGTCAAACTTGACCAATTTGTGGCACCTTTGAGTCTTATCAATCTAATAGAACCCTAGATTGTGGCTACGTTTCATTTATTAGTCCAAAATTAGGCCAGTTCTAGCAATTTCACAAGTTAAGTCTTGGATCCTGTTCATTTCTTGTGTATTGCTGGCTCTTTATAGCCATGAAGTGCACATCATTATTGCTACCAATAAAATTATATCTTGCACTAATGATTCTAGTATAGTCCTTGGAAACAAATGGGGCATGATGAACATAACTGTTTAGGTTTGATACTTTCGAATAATATTAGTTCGTATGAAACACTATTTAAATTAACAAAGTGATGCCAGCATGAAATTTATGAGAATATCAGGTTTACTAAATGGAAAAAAATTACCAACCTGGATATGAGAAGATGCAAAAAAATCAAATTTTGAAGTAGATTATCAGAGGACTAGAGGAAAATTTGAACCATGTGTAGAGAAGGTGGAGGGCTAGCACATGGATGAATTGGCCTATAGCTGTAAATCACTGAAAAATAATATTTTCAAAGAAAATCATATATGTATATCCATCATAGCCCTTTAAATTCAATAAAATTCCCAATAATAGAACATAAATCAAACTAATTCATTGAGCAAATAAGGTAATTTTGGCAAAAATACATATATAGACGTGGATGGGCCAAAAAAAAGTTTTTGACGCAAGATCAAAAAAATAAAGCCATTTCATACGCATTGGTCATAAGATTTGTACCAACAATTATTGAAAGCCATCAAGCCCAAAAGAGCATCACAAGCAAGTCAGGAATTGGAAAAAAATGAAAGGAAACTTACTCATTCATAATGCTTTTTTTGCCCCTGTCCATGCCCCTGTCTTATGAAGGGATCATAGAGTGATGGTGTTGGTGGTGGGCTTGATGTGATGGCGGCAATGGCAGAGGTATAGGAAAAAATTGAAAGAAGTTTTTAGTTTGTAAAAAATAGGGAAATTGCAAGCCTAATTTCGAGAGAGGGAGGTTTAGCCATCAATAAAGATAACGAATTTTTTAAGTGTTAATTGTTAAGGGGTGTGGCACTCTATGATGAATTTCTAGCAGTTTCCCGTATACAACGTTTCACATAAATGCCCTAATAAGTCATTCTTAATATGTCCCTTAAATTTTAAATAATAAAAAAATGAAAGAAAAATATATTTTTTTTACATTTAAGCGCGTTAATAGAGTTTTGTTAAGGAGATTGCAATATAGTGTCTCAGTAGGGGTGTAGGCATAGGTACTTTTTCTAGTAGTGGTTCAACTTGATAGAGGGCTTTGACTTTAGGTAACATGTCACTTGAGGAGTTGAAGAATCTCCCTGTATATGAATATCTTAGTTACCTTGCCTTTCAAGCCTTAATAACAAAGATGAGATGTTGATTTCTAAAATCAAAAACTTAGGAATGAAGCAAAGGCTGAACAACATGAAGGCAAATCCAAGGACCTTGCAAGGCAACATGAAGAGGCCAAAAATAACAAGTCCAGTTCTTTGGTTTTTTTCTAGTTTTTTTTTTTTTGGCCCTTTTAATGAAGCCAAGTTAATGATGTAGTTGCTTTCACAATATGCAAATAAAATATCTCTTTTGCTTCATCTTTAAAATTTTTTATCTCTTACTTTTATTATTTCAACTAAATGTTATCCGTAATTCTCACTACTACTTGCAATGGACATTTCAATCTCAATTTAAGATTGAAATAACTATCAATACAACTATTAATATGAATATTCTAACTATACTGAGTATCATACATGTAATGGTTAGAGTAGTTATCATCAATTCTAGTATAAAACTAAAGATCCTTTTTTTGACCATTAGTGGTTTAGTTAGACTTTCTCAAAACCTTTTAAAGATGGATGATGCAGCTTGGGGTTTAGTGTACCCTGAAGAGTGTAACATAGTTTGTATATGTTGTAAGAAAAAGGATGTAGCAAAAAGGAACAATCTCAAAGTTGCTAAAAAAAACCTAAAGGACTAATTATAATGCTTTAACCAATGGTGATAGCATCATAAACACCACAAGAAAGTGGGAGAGAAAGATGAAATAATTTCTATTCTTACTAAGAGTCCAATTAGGATTCGTAAGATTCAACTCAACCTAAAAATTCAATTCAACATGTCCATGATTTCAACTTGTTGGGTCAAGCAGCTAACAGTGGTTAATTATCGACTAGTTGCGTATTTTATTTTTTAAAATTAATAACCTTAATGGGTGGGTTGGATTGGTTTCAACTCAACTCAAATATGACTCAATCCAAATATAACTCATCATTATATGGGTTGGGATATGTCATGATTCATAAAATTACAATCTATTAGTGACCCAACCCATTCATTTGCCACTCGAAAGCCCAATGGAAAAAGATGGCATTCTAATTACTCTAAATGGAATTCTTGAAGAAAAAAAGGAGATGATATACACTATAAGAGTGTTAGAAAAGGATGACTCTATCCTGGCCTTGAAGCTCAACTTCAATAGAATAGAGTTGAGGTATAGGAAAATAGATTACATTTTTAGTTCTCAAAATTTTAGAGATCAACAAAATTAATCCTTAAAGTTATAAGGTCAATATTTTCAGTCCCTAATAATTAGCAAATTCGACCATTTTAGTATATTTAACAGAAATTTTATGTAGAATCACAGTTAACACATTTGACTATTAGTTAATCATTTACAAACTTTTGGACACTAAAAAATGCAATGTTTCATGATAATTTTTTTTTTGGAAAAAAAATCTATATATATATATATAGATATATAAATTTCCCTAAACCGCAAACCATCTTCTCCTTAATGTTCATTTATCTAATCCCAAATATTTTTCATTAAAATTCTATTAAATGGACATCTCATGTTTGTTCCTATAGATTCTTTTTTTTTCCTTTGTTTTTTGTTTTAAAAAATTTCCCTAAACCATCTTATTCATTCATCCAAATTTTTCCTACTACAATTCTACTAGTCTTGATTGCCACTATTTTTTTTTTCTCTTTAGGCCCTAAATTTTATCATTTTTAATCTTTATCCATTCATTTGTAAGCCTTTTTTTCCCCCTAAATCACACTTGATTGTGAAATGCTTGGGATTCAATAGATGAAAATTAAAGAAAATTGTGGTTTAGGAAACAATTCTTAAAAGAAGAACAAAATTGAGGCCCTCAAAATTAGTAATGATTCATTGAGAAAAGGTTTGGGATTGAATGGATGATAAGGAAATGTTTTTGGGGATTTTTTTTTTTTAAGGAAGAATGGAAGAATAAAATGGGGAAAGAAGGAAAAATTTGACCCTATCAACATGAGGAGAAATTTATTCAAAATTTTTTTGATGAGGAGGTGAAAGATCAACATGAAGATGATTTAATAGAAAAAAGATGTTAAAAGTTAAAAAATAAAAGGAAATAAAAAATAAAGGCATCAAATTAATAATATTAAAATTAAGAGAATAAAAGGTTTGGAGATGGACAAATGAAGATTAAAGAAAAGGTTTATGGTTTATAAAAAAAATAAAAATAAAAATGAAGTAAAAAGATATTCCAAAATTTTTATTTTTACATCCCAAAGGTAAGAATTCCCTTAGTTGTTTGGTTGTTAGAAAATCAAATGGCATCCTCTGTAATCGGAAAAGAAACACATATGAATTTTTGTCCATTGTGATTCCAAGTAGGAATGAATTGAATTTAGTATATGACTATTTTTTACAAAATTCTTGACTCTTGGGGATGGTTTTACGACAATAGCTGGTGGAATTCATCTCAATTTGTTAGCATTAAGCCCTTAAAAGCAAGTTCAATCTCTGAGCCTCTAATGAAGGGCATATGCACCACGTTTTCTCATGGTAAAATGAGTACTACCAATTCTCAAGGTAAAAGGAGCCAGGAAATCTAACAAATTTAGGTAAGTACAAAGCAAAACAGAATTACAAACACTAAATAAAATCGTCATAAGCTAATACAGGAGAAAGAAACATTGAGGTGGGTAAAATCAATATATCCTAACTACTGAATATAACAATTCTGCAACTAAAACACAAGAATGTTTAGCACATTCAACAGCTTGTCCTCTGTGCTAAAGGGGTGGCAACTTAATCATTGTTAGTGGACAAATTACTCTAAAATTGAGATTAAAAAAAAACAAACAAACAAAAGAAGGCATCAAATAGTGAACTAAACTTCACACTGAAAATCCTTTAATGTATCCAGCCAAAAAAAAAAAAAAACAAAAACAAAAGCAATGGAGATTGATTTTTCTGATTTTCCAAACATCTAAATAATTGGAAAAAAAAAACTAAGTAATGAAAGCAAGCTACAAGTCCAAGGTCATATATCAATGAACAAATGCTATCTTGGAGTACAAAACTGAAGTTTAATTGTTCATCTACATATGTGCAAAACTCAATTTATGAATTACTTTATTAATTGTCTTGGTGGTATAATACTTTTTCTCAATTAGTGCAATGTTAATTATTTGACGGTATAATGTGAATAACTAGAAAGTTCATTTTTAATCAATGATGTACAGTGCAGTTTTCATTTGTTTGGATTGCAATCACTGATTAGAAATTTTTGGTGTTTGCATTTACGTATATTTAATTGTTCATCTACATATGAGTAAACCTCAACTTTCGAATTAATTTATTAACTATTATGATGGTACAATATTTTTTTTTCAGGTGATATAATGTTTATTATTTGATGGTACAATGTGAATATTTAAAAGTACATTCTTAATTAATAATGGTACAATATATTTTTCCATCACTTTCAAGTGCACTCACCAATTAGATTTTTTTTTTGTGTTTGCATTACACAAGTGTAATTGTTCATCTACATATGTACAAAACTCAACTTATGAATTAATTTATTAATTATGATGGTGGTAAAATACTTTTTTTTTCTGATGATACAATATTAATTATTCGACGATACAATGTAAATATTTAAAAAATACAATCTTAATTAATGATGTTATAATACTTTTTCCATCACTTTTTAAGTGTAGTCACCAATTAGAATCGTGGTGGTACAATGTTAATTATTCGACAGTATAAGATGAATATTTAGAAAATACATTTTTTAATTAATGATGGTATAGTGCATTTTTCTATTAGTTTTGAGTGCAATCACCAATTAGAATTTTTTTTTTGTTTGCAGTTATGCCTGTGTACTTGTTCATCTCAATATGTGCACAACTTAATTTATAAATTAATTTATTAATTGTTGTAGTGGTATACTGTTAATTATTTGATAGCACAATGTGGACAATTTTTTATTTACATTCTTAATTAATGATGCTAGGTCAATTTGGAGTGCAATAATTGATCAAAAATTTTTGGCGTTTGCATTTCCACAAGTATAATTGTTTATCTACATATGTACAAAACTCAATTTACAAATTATTTACTAATTGTCATGGTGGTAAAATACTTTTTCTCGAGTGATTCAATGTTAATTATTTGAGGGTACAACATAAATTTGAAGGTATATTATTAATTAATAATGGTACAGTGCTTTTTTCCATCACTTTGGAATGTAGATACTGATAAAAAAATTTTGGTGTTTGCATTTACGCAAGTGTAATTGTTTATCTACATATGTACAAAATTCAACTATGAATTAATTTATTAATTGTTATGATTGTACATCTTAGGTGGCACAATGTTAATTATTTGATAGTACAATGTGAATAACTAGAAAGTACATTCTTAATTAATGATGGTATAGTGCATTTTTATGTCACTTTGGAATGCAGACATTGATTAAATTTTTTTGGCATTTGTATTTACACAAGTACAATTGTTCATTTATATATGTCCAAAACTCAACTTATGAATTATTTTATTAATTGTCATTGTGGTACAATATTTTTTCTCAAGTGATACAATGTTAATTATTCGATGGTATAATATGAATATTTAGAAAAAAATTCTTAATTAATAATAGTACAATGCATTTTTTAGTCACTTTCGAGTGCATTTATCCATCAGAACTGTTTTGTCGTTTGCATTTACGCAAGTCTACTTGTTCATCTATGTATGTGCAAAATTCAACTTATGAATTAATTTATTAGTTGTGGTGGTACAATGTTAATTATTTGACGGTACAATGCGAATAGTTAGAAAGTATATTCTTAAATGGTACAATGCACTTTTTCGTCACTTTGGAGTGCAGACACTAATCAGAATATTTTGGCATTTGCAATTGTGTAGGTGTAATTGTTCATTCACATGTGCACAAAACTCAATTTACAAATTTATTTATTAATTGTTGGGATGGTAAATAATTTTTTTTTAGGTGGCACCATGTTAATTATTCAACAATACAATGTAAAAATTTAGAAAGTACATTCTTAATTAATGATGAACAATATTTTTTTGGTCACTTTTGAGTGCAGTCACCAATCAGAATTTTGGTGTTTGTATTTACACAAGTGTAATTGTTCATTTACAATGTTACAAGAATTTTGAGTGCATATTTGCAAAATTCAATTTATGAATTAATTTATTAATTGTCATGGTAGTACCATATTTTTTTTCTTATGTGGTACAATGTTAATTATTCGATGGTACAATGTGAGCATTTAGAAAGTACATTTTCTTAATTAATTATGGTATAGTGTATTTTTTCGTCAATTTTGAATGCAATCATCAATCAAAAATTTTTACCTTTGCATTTACATAAATGTACTTCTTCATCTAAATATGTGCACAACTCAATTTATGAATTAATAATTATTGTGTGGTACAATGTTACGTATTTGACATTATAATGTGAATTATTGAAAAGTATATTCTTAATTAATAATTCTAGGTCACTTTGGAGTGCATTAATTGATGAAAATATTTTTGTGTTTGTATTTTCAAAAGTATAATTGTTTATCTACATATATGTAAACTCAATTTACGAATTACTTTACTAATTGTTGTGGTAGTACAATACTTTTTTCGGGTGGTGCAATGTTAATTATTTGAAGATACAATATGAATTTGAAAGTACATTCTTAATTAATGATGTTATAGTACATTTTTAATTAATGAAATAAGGGAGTTAGGAAATAGGGTTAGTAATGGAAAAGGCTAAAGGAAAGCTAAAGGAGTAGTTAAATGAAGTAAACTTTAACGGCAAAAGAAGGCTATGGTGGAAAATCGATGATCTTCATTTTCAATCTTGGATCCTTATATAGATAGGAACTAGAATTTCATTTGAATTTGAATATTTATTTGCATTTAAATTTGAATTTTCATTTGAATTTGAACAATGCATGTATAGTACATTTTCCATGACTTTGGAGTGCAGACACCAGTCAAATTTTTTTTGTGTTTGTAGTTATACAAGTGTAATTGTTTATCTACATATGTACAAAACTCAACTACGAATTAATTTATTGAAAGAACATAACTCCCATGAAGTCAAAAAGCCAACCCATGTTGCCCACTAACATCATCATAAAAGCAAGCGATATATATATACCAAGAGAGAGGAGGACTACCAAGAGTCTAAGGACTTTATAAAAAAAAAAAAAAAGAAAGAACACACAAGTGAGTGTGTGTGTTGTAAAAAAAAAAAAAAGAAGCTTTTCTTCTTTCTCTCTCTCTCTCTTAAATTTTTTTTTAATCATATGGATAATGGATATATTTATATATGATTATATTCTGATACAAGTTAGTTGTTCTTTCTTAATTTTTTTTTGTTTTTTTTTTTTATATTATTTTTATATTTTATTTTCATTTATTAATCGTTGTAGTGGGACCTTACTTTTTCCTCGGATAGTACAATGTTAATTGTTTGATGATATAATGTGAATAACTACAAAGTCCATTCTTAGTTAATGATGGTACAATTTGCATCACTTTGGAGTGCAAAAATTGATTAGAATTTTTTGGCTTTTGCATTTATGCAAATGTAATTGTTCATCTATATATGTGCAAAACTCAACTTTTAAATTAATTTATTAATTATTGTGGTGGTATAATATTAATTATTTTATGATACAAATTGAATAGTTAGAAAGTATATTCATAAATAGTATGGTGCATTTTCCCATCACCTTGGAGTGCAGACACTAATTAGAATTTTTTGGCATTTAAATTTACCCAAGTATAATTGTTTATCTACATATTTGCAAAACTCAACTTACAAATTAATTTATTAATTATCATGATGGCACAATATGTTTTTTTTCGGTTGACACAATGTTAAATATTCGATGGTACAATGTTAATATTTAGAAAGTACATTTTTAATTGATGATAGCACAATACATTTTTTTTATTACTTTTGAGTGCAGTCATCGATCAGAATTTTGTGTCATTCTTAATTAGTGATAATACAATGAGTTTTTCTACTAATTTCATTTACTTTCAATTGTGTAAGTTCTAATTTTCATAATGGCGTAATATTTTTTTGGTCTAACAATCCTAATAATTACTAATGTTTTTTCTACACTTTTATTAAAATTTTAATTTAATTTCTTTGATATTATTAGGATTGTTACTAATAATGTTTGATTTTGCAATTTTATTTGTAACAAATTGAATTTAGTAAATAATTACTTGAATTTTTGGTGATTTAATATAAAAAGTTAGTGGGTAGTAAAAATAATTAATTTAATAAGTACACTAATTAAATTAGTTTTAATAAATACTGTTAACCTGTAATAACAAATTATCAATTATTAGAGATTTGTTAGGATACTATTATGGTTATTTAAATATCTTACATCTTACTTCTTAATTGGTTAAAAAATAACAAGAACATCTTGTCAAAAATAAAGCAGGACTATAGTATTCTCCTTATAGAATGGCATGCTGATTATCATATTTTAATGAATAATTATTTCTTTCATTCCTAAAATATTTAACTAAATATCAACAAATAAATCGCACCTATCTCGTTACCATTCCAATTTTCAAACCGTGTACCAATCACTCCATGCTTTGATCGTAAGTATCCATTGAACAAATGTACTAATAAAAATATTAGTCTTACAATTTTGAAATTATTTTTGGCCACATTTCAAAATGTAGATATTTTTTAGAGTTATAAATCACAATATAATTAATGTAACATTAAATAATATCTTTATATTTTTATTTAAATTATACATTATTATTATTATTAAGAATTTTAAAATTAAAAAAAATTTAATTTTTTTTTTTCATTTAAAACGGAAAGAGTATTAAATATGCCATTTTCCTTCATCTAAACTGAACTAAACTAAACTATATTTTCCTTGACGGGATAATACGACATGCGCTTGACCATGATTTGAAGAGTTTTGGGTCCTTTACTAGAAATTTTGAATCATGGAGCCCTACATGATTATTTTTTTCTTTTTAATTTTTGTATATTTTCTTTTATTTTTGGAGTCGGATTCTGCTGGTAATAAAATAAGGGGCCATGATAAAAAAAAATGGGAATTTAGGAATGGGGGATAAATGAAAAAAAAGGAAAACGATAATATGATAATAATTAAATAAATTTTGTTGTTTTTATTTATTAATAGAAATAGATAATTTTTATATTAAATAATAAATAAAATTTATATTTTATATATATAATTTAAAATAAAAAATAAAAAAAAATAAATAAAAAAATTATATAAAAATTTTTATTATTAAATAATTATTTTTAAATTAAAAAAAAAAAAAAAAAAAAAAAAAAAAAAAAAAAAAACAGAAAAGGTTGATTATTACTTTTTTTATGTGGCTGCGCGCACCCCATACAAGCACAAGACTTCAAAAGAGAGCAAAACCCAAACAAAGGGGAGGTTTTAAAGAAGAGGGGGGGCGGTTGGTTTTTGATTTCTTTGTTGCTTGTTGAACACAACCATTCCTACAAAACAAACAATTTTACACCTTTGACTCTAAACCTAAGTAATACACGAGACCTTAGAATCGAAAAACCTTTGACACATAAAACCGAATTTTGCCCCAAACTTGGAACGAGAGTTGTCACGCAGTACGGAAACCTCCGTCTCCGCGTCTTCGTGATTGCTGAAATTTATAATATGTAATGCTTCCTTCGGTTTTTCTTCTTCAGGAGAACTTACCTCCAGAAGTCGCGGTTTCTTCGTAAGCAGAGGGGAAACTCTTTTCTTCTTCAGGAACGCAAATTATAGTCTTTGTCAATCTCTGTCGCGGGATCTTTAGGGGTAAATTTTCCACTCTTTTATCCCTTCGTGTTTCATAAATCTCTCTTGATTTTTTGTTGGAGTTTTTTAGCTTTGTGAACACTTTTTTTTTATTTCATTTTAATCGTGTAATAGCGGTTGGAATTTAGTATTGAACTTGATGGCGGTGGATTGGGATAAATTTTATGTGTGTATATATGTGTTTAGGGGGTGCGAGGTATAAATCGTAGAGAACAACTGTTTAACAGTTACAAGGACACAAGTTATTTCGCGAAATATATTATTGGAATTCCATTCAAAAATTTAAAATTTAAAAGATTTTTTTTTTTTTTGGGGAGCCGGGGGCCGGAGGGTGTTGGGTGAGTGCAATGTGGACTTTTTGTGGCCGGACCGGATAGTATATTGCTAGAATTTGTGGTACATTTCTTTTGATTCTATGCTGTGAGCTTTTACGTGTCTGGAAGTGGGACAGTGATTAAAGCTTTGCCCCTGAATCCTGATTTTGGTTTGGAAGAATGTCTGTTATAAAGTAATTGAGATAGAAAGATTTCTGCGGGCTTTTTGTTAAAGAAGGCAGTTGGAGTGTTAGATTGATAACTATTGCTTGCATTTAAGTGATGGTAAAGTTGTCGAAGCATTGATTACATATATCTTGCCTTTGAACGTTGACACAGAGTCAAAGAAGTTTTGATCATACAATTCCTGTATAGAATACGAAAGATTAAGCATGTGAGGTGCTTGTTTATTTTGTCATATGTTTACTTTTTGGTTGTCTCAAAATAAGATTTACACTTTTAAAGGCAATAATAACTATTGATAAGCTTCCAATTGACGATTTCAAAGGTAACTTTAATCAAATTCCAATACTTTTATAATAGTTGAATATTATACAAATGAAAGGACTTACATTTGTCCATTCTCTTCAACAACCTTTGTAGATATAATGAACATATGTTCCCTTAATAACTTGGTGTTTCTGAAAGCAATTCTAGTATTGGGTTGGTTGGAGTAGTTTAGGAGCTGTGATTGATGCCATTAATGGTTCAAGCTGTTAATTTAAGACAAGAACATTTGCAGGGGTATTGTTATCCATTCATTGGGTAAAAGTAAATAATTTATGTTAGAAAACATAATGATGGTAAACATTCCTCTTTTCATTTATTTTTCTGCAAAAACTACCAATGTGGAATCTGGAATAAATGTGGCAACATAAGCACACTACTGTATAAAGGAAGGGGGAAAAGGGAATGGAGAGAGCAGGTGTTTTGGAAAGCATTCCATGTTGAACTGATGTGATGATTGCTGTGGATAGAAGTACAGGTAAAGGTAAGATTTCATGACATTTGTCAGTTTCACTGTAAAATATTTTGCCAATGTAAAATACCCTCCACAGAAAAGAGGGTGGGAAATGTTTACCAATTATTTTAGTCACTAAAAATTAAATGAAAAATGGAGTTTGCCTAGATTGTAAGTGCTCTTGATCATATCTGTTGGCCGTTGGGTTATATGATTGTTGGAAGTTTTAGACTTACAAAACAGGAACTCAGTAAATAAAGAAAAATATTATGAGTTGTGATGCTTTTTCATCTGTATATTTACATATTTAGTAGCTTCCTCATGAAGCTTTTGCATTTGAATCTCCTTGCAGAGAATTACATTATTTATAGACTCTATAACTAAATCCAACTCATATTAGGATTCAGCTTTCAATTGCCACCCTAGACTCAATTTCCCAATATCTTATAGTTTCTTAAATAGACTTTAGAAATAAGGACTCAAATAAGAAAGACAGAATTCAGGAGACTCCTGCAAAGCAGCAAAATTACTGAAATACCATCAACAACTAAAATGAAATAAAACAAACTCCTGCAACTAGATACTTGATGATTAAAGATAATTTACTTCAGTTATCCAACATGTCAGTTTCCCTCATGAATACTGATGGAATTTGGCACAATTAGGGAAATCCTTAAATTTTGATTTCATTGAGTTTGTTGTCTGCATAAAATTTTGTTTTATTCAAAGGGAAGTTGTCAATTAGTATGTAATTTTGTATACAATTGAGCCTGCAGATATCTGTAAGCAATAACAAGATGAAAGAACAGGATACCTTTATTTGTAATGAGTGCATTACTTCCTACATCTTAGTAAACAACTTTCTTTGTCTGTCTTTCTTGAGTTGTATATGTTTCTTATGATTAATTTCATAATTAAATTCCTGTTTTCTGTCCTATCCTGCTCATTTTTGTTTGTGCATTTGCTCTTTGTATGTATAAACATTGCACACACACACACACACACATTTTAAAAAAAAAGACTGTTTTTGTCTGCACTTTGTAGCTTAAAACCTGTGCATCATCAGGTGATTCTCAGCTGCTCTATTGATGAGAAAGTTTAAGTTCTGGCTTTGTAGTACTCTCATTATTTATTTACGTACTGGTGGGGCGAAAATAGCTTAGCCTCAGTTGGTCTTATCATTGGATCAAGCTGTGGTCATGCCCCTTGAATTTGTTCGTTTCAAAAGTATGTACAATTATGCCAGAGGAAACATAACAACTGTGGCTTTTGTCCAAATTGTTGAGATGATCAAGATGATGAGTTCATTAAAATTGATGCAGGATAATTTTTTTCAATCACAGGTTCTTTTATGATAAGTGCTGATGAAAGGGATGAGGAATCTGAGTAGATTGGGATATTAAGGACTAGAATAAGAAAATAAAAAATTCAGTCGGATTAGCACTTCATACTTTTATATGTTCAATGAGAATCAGATCTTATATTGAGTTTTAAGATCCATGCCTTTGTGTAAACTGAAGATGGTCAAGGTTTAACATACCTTTTTCAGCAAGGCAGAATATAAATCATAAGTGAATGTTGAATGTTGTGTGTTGTCTTGCATTTCTGCCGGCATCTAGAAATGTTATTCATGTGACTGTGCTTTATAATTCTTGTCGGTGTGTGTTTATCATCTGACTGAGTGTAGTTTACAATTCTTCTTGATGTATATTTATCATTTCCTCAATTTATATACTATTTGATTTGCTGTTAAAATATGACCCGTTAGCTAGCCCTCTGGGCCAATGTTCCTACCTGACTGTACCAGTTGTTGCTTTGGCTAAAGTAACTTGCATAGTACCTGTAGTGATATCTGGTAGAAGGGGATAAACTAGTTTTAAAGCTCATAATGAAGAAAGCACACAAAATTATTGTCTAAGGTATGCCACTGAGAGAATGATTTTCAATGTTAAAACTTGTAACTCTTGAAATTGCATGAGTGAATTGGGTTGACTTCTTGCAGTATGGGTCTTCATTTTATTTGATCTTTTGTCTACTTGAGCAGGGGGTGTTCTTGAGTATTAAAATGAAGCAAAGAAAATTTTGTCAGGGATGTAAGCAAGGACTTAGCTGGCCCTTCTTTAATCTTTGTTTTTGTCACTTAATAAAGCTGGTAGGGTTTACATCAAGCCCTCTGCCATCACCAGGTGGTTTTTTTTTTAAAAAAAAAAGGTTAGCATGCCATTTGGAAGCTTCTAGGAAAGAGGCAGAAGAGGACCATATGTATATGTATATATATTGCAAATAGCAAGTTGTGTGGATATGTAAATCCTCTTCTCAGTCTGACTTGTTCTCTATTCTCATGGATCAGATTTCTGAGATTGGAGTTGTTTCTTCCTTCCCATGGCAGTTGTTCTTTACACTTGAAAGCAATGGCTACATTTCTTATGCATGCGCTTTATATCTTCCGGCTACAAGCTGGAAAATTTGCTAACACTATTTCTTCATAAGCAGAACTTTGAACTTGTAACTTGGCTTCTTCATCGCAGGGATCCTTTTCTAACATCTGGAGGCTGCTGGAAGACTAAGATGACTCTGGCATGTCTTGTGTGCCATAGTGTGGAAAGTCCATCACAATCGTTTAGAAGTTATTCCATTTCAAGTTCAGACAATGATGCAAGATGTTCTGCAATTGCCAATTGTTTGACCAGAAAGACTCCTCTTTCACACCCAAGGGCTAGTAATACAACAGCATCATCTAAAGTAATGCCTCAACCTACTGTGCCCAATAATGTAGTTACAGGACCCCCACGGCTAGTCCGAAGTCGTGCTGTTAGAAGGGATCTGGTGAGAGACTGGAATTTTGATGAAGTATTGTTGGAGCGTTAATGGACACTATATTATTGAAAAAGAATTCGTGACTGGATTGTTCCTCCATTTGGAATGTCGGTCTAAGCTCTTCTTCCTACGGTTTATTGTAGTAGTTGGGGTCTATCCAACTGTTTCTTTTT
The DNA here is from genome assembly GCA_020080225.1 of Gynochthodes officinalis. NCBI lineage: Eukaryota > Viridiplantae > Streptophyta > Magnoliopsida > Gentianales > Rubiaceae > Gynochthodes > Gynochthodes officinalis. The sequence goes on from CM034620.1 coordinate 8,648,196, forward strand.
CCTATCTCTAGCTTTCAGTGTAAATGAACATTTTCTTCTGCGGTGCATGTTTACTCACTTGTGCTGTGGTCTGTCTATCTATGTTTTTTTTTTCAATGACAATTTTATAGTTATTTAATGCGGTCATTCCTCTTGGTCACATGGGCTTGGCTGCTTAAATGGGTGTATGTTGGGTCTTAATTTCACCGTAAAACCCTTTTTATCTTAGTTCATTTTCCCCCGAAGACGGGTGTCTGTAAACTTTCTTGAAAAAGTCTCAAATTGGTAGCACCTTAAAACCCTTTTTTATCTTTAGTTCATTTCCCCTAAAGGCGGGAAAAAGAGGCTAAAAATTGGTAAACCTTAGCCAACTTGGTTAATCTTCTCTGGTATTGGAAATTCAGTTCTTAACGTTTAATTGAGAGACAACTTTAGGCCTTCAAGTTTTAGTTTAACATTTTTAATCATCTAAATTTAATTATCTGGCGTAATTAGGACCTTTAACAAGCATGTAAAGGTCATAATTAACTACATAACTAATTAGGTATTACTTCTTATTTTTTAATTTCCAAAATAGAGAGAAAAGAAATGTCATCTTTGACTTCTTGCTCCTATCGAAATTATTTTGATTTCTTCCTCTATTTCTATTTCTCCCTCTCTCTCTCTCTCCATTTTAGAATCTTTCATTTATTAATTTCAAGCTTAATTTTCATGATTTTTTCTCATGTTATTTAGCAGCTTACATGGCTGGCAGGTTTTAATACGTTTTATTCATAATATAAAATAAAATTACATAGAGAAGTGAGACATTAACCTGATCTCTTCCCAAATAAATGAAAAATGTTTAATAGATGTTATAGTATCAAAGAACGAATACACACAACATGTGACCAATTTTCAAGAAGAAAAATTTTAAGTTTCCAGTCTTGTCTAGTATACATTGTTTTGACAGAAGTTAAATAATCCTTTTGTCTTTTATTATTTTTTTAGTGATGATGAGAACAAAATCATTATTACAAATGACAGAGGTTCTTCTTCATCTTTGCTCTCTTGAAAGAACCTTTTAAATTTTAAATCCAATATTTTTTTGGACTCTTTTAAGAATTGTATAAGATTATTATGACGTTCATTCCTGTTCTTGGAAGCCAAATCTTGTTTCGCATATTTTTGCACACCAACAAAAGAATGCTCATGCACCATATTGTCTTTCAAATTTTCAGTGAGTTTAGTATCTTGATCCAGCAAACTTGCTCCTAGAGATCTTCCTCATCCACGAATCTCAAAGAATAGATCTTGAACTTATTGAAATTCTCAGACATTACCTCATTAGCAATTTTTTAGCCTCTTTAAAACCCTCTTCTACCAGATTCTCCAATGCAGCAAGGGGGATAGCTTTCACCTTTTATATCAACTCCTTTGAAGACTTATTTGTCACCTTATTAATCGATTCATTAGATGCACCTTTATACCCATAATCCAAATGCTCATTCAAAATCACCAACTCCATAAAAGCAACAATATTCATTTCCTTCTCATTCAAGAAATCAGAAATTAACTCATTGTCAACCACCTAGTCCTTCTCCTTCTCCATAGCCAACTCACCCTCATTATCTTTCTTCTTTCTATGTTTTTCTATCCAAACCCATCCACCATTGCCTTTACCTACATGCACCTCGTTCTCCTTAGATCTAAAACTTGAAGAACCTTGATTGACGATCACCATTGGCATCTCTCTTGGAAAGCGGAGGTTCTCCTAGTAGGGGCAGTGAGCTAGAAGTTACTGGTTTGCTTCAAAAAATCTGCTTATCTAAGGAAGAAGGAGGAGTGAGCTTGGGAGAGGAGGATGTCCGAACCAAAATAGAAGAGAGGGCTAGAAGCTTGATTGGCTAAGTTTGTGATGAGAGAACTAGGGGAAAACTACTTCCAGTTTGTTTTCAAGAATTCATAGGATAAACTCAGAGTCCTCTATGGTAAAGGCTGGACATTTGACAACCAATATATAATCCTGAAAGAGTGGCTAGAGCAGCTGAAACTAAGTCTATGTAATTTCTAGTTGGTTGATATGTGGATCCAAGCTTGGGATCTTGATAACTTTCCAATGGATCACCAGGGAAACAGGCACTAAAATTGACAGATTGTTCAAGCAAGTTCTGGATGTGTGGGTTTTCGATTTGGGCAGCAAGAATGGGAGACACATTCGGCTCTTGGCTAAGGTTGATATTGGTAAGCCCCTGTTGCTTGGAATTGTCTTAAAGCTTCAAGGACAGTCGTGTTGGATTACTTTTAAAAACCTAGCAATGTTTTGTCATTACAATGGGGGTTGGTCACTTAGAGTATTTGTGCTCTGTGAGGAAGGAAGATAGTTGCCTAAATAATTTGAGGGAAGGCTCGTTTGGGGAATGGCTACGGGCAACAGGGATTAAAACACAACTGACAAGAAGGGGTAACAATAGAGCTGAGGTGGCGGAGAGAAGGGATCCAAGGAGGGTAGAGACAAATGAGGAAGGGCGGACTACTGTAGAAAATAGAATGAGGGAGGTTGAAAAAGAAAGGAAGGGGAGTGAGGAAGTAAAATACAATTGTGAGAAGCGGTTGTCAAGGTTTTAGGCTAGTCCTCCTGGCTTTCAAGTGAAGAAATGGGGCGGAGCCATTGAGAAGATAGCTTCAGTTGAATGTCCTGACCAAGAGAGGGTATTTTCAAGGCTAGACATAGGTAATTTAGATGAGGCACAAGGAGTGAACCCATGTGCTCAAGGAGATTCAGACGGCGTGGTTTTTAATTGTATAAAATAGAAAATCTAGCCTGAAGGAACCCATGTGTTGTCCTCCTTAGAAGCTACTCCTTCTATCAAGAGTATGCTGAATAAAATGGGGGGAGGGGGGGGGGGAGAGGAACAAGAGGTTCAGATTTTCCACAAAAGTCCACTAAAGCAACCTTGAATGCGGTAATAAGTTTTAAGGAGATGGATAATGCTGTTTTGGTGGATGAAATCAAATGCAAACCCCTTATTTCAATTTCAGCACATGGTAATGTGGCCAAGCTGATAGAGCAAGGCAATGTCTTTGAAGGTGAAGCTTTAGGCAGCAAGCAACAAAGGGAGTTGGGGGAGATTATACATGTGAGGAAGGAAGTAATGGCTAAGAAGGTGGAATATGGGGGAACCAAAAAGGAGGCAAGGATAATTGATTACTCTAATGGGAATGATGGGGGAGAGGTAGAAGCGATGATATTGGATTTGGTAAATGTTCAAATAATATGTGAGGGAAAGGGTAGGAAGGCTTTGGCTAGAGATTGTATTGAGATAAAGGATGATAGGCCAAAGGAATGTGGCTCAATAGGGAGAATGCAAGGACAAAAAAATAGATGGTGAGAATTGGAGATAAAAAAGGAAAGGGTGCTGAGCTTATGAAGCAAACAAAGGAGGATGAACTAATTGGGGGCACAAAAAGGAGATGGGAGGTACAAAAGCAAGTGTTAGGTAGGGAAAGGGAGGTGGAGTCTAGAATTAAAAAACAAAGACATGAAGTGACTGACAAATCAAGTGTGGATAAGGTGGGGGCATCCAGCCTAGACTGGGCCCAGGTGAAATCATGACGACATATGTGTAGAATTGTGGAGGTTTGAGTGGACCTTTTACAGTTTTCCAGGTGAGGGAGATGATAAAATCCCATCGTCTCGAAATAGTGTTCCTATCAGAAATTAAGCAAAAAAGAGAGTATGTGGCATCCGTGTGTAAAATATTGTAGTTTCAAGATAGATGGAGTTTGATGGAACTAAATGGGGTGCGCAGAGGTCTGTTGGTGCATTGATCGGAAAAAATCACAGTTCTCAAGGTTATATCTACTAGCTTTTCTTTTCAATTAGAATGTAGATTGGCTGGGGAAGATAGTAATTTTTGGGCAATTTTTATGTATGCTAGCATTTATATAAGGGTTAGGGAGGAACAATTGAGGTATTTGGAGAGGCAGAAACAAAATTGGGGAGAAAGATGGTTTATGGGAGGAGACTTTAATGATTTAGTTCGGAAAGAAGAAAAAAAAAGTAGGTAGAATCAGAGTAGAGGGTAGTTTTCTTGCCTTCAGGAGTTTTATTAGGCATATAAAAATGGCTGATCTTGGGTTTGTTGGAAAAAAATTTACTTGGGCTAACAATAGAGAGGGAGAAGATTTTGTGGAAGAAAGACTGGATAGGTTCTTTGGGGTGTCTAAATGGATAATAGAAAACCCAAGGTTAAAAGTATCCCATATTGAGTGTCAAGCCTCATATCACTCAATATTAATTATGGATACGAACCCAAAATGGCAAAAAAGGAAGAAGAGGTTCTATTTTGATCAAAGATAGTTAAAAAGGAGGAGGCCAAAGAGATCATTAAGGAAGCATGGAATAGGCCTCAAATGGGCACCCCTATGTATCAAGTGTGCTCACAAATTAAACAATGTCGGATGGCACTTCTACAGTGGAGTCAAAGGACAGAGTTTAATTCGACTAAGCAAATCTTGAAGATCAAAAGGAGGATGGATGATACAAATCTTAAACCAAAGATTAAAATTCGGAACAAATAGCAAAGTGTTGGTCCTAGTATTGTCCTCTGGGTTGAACTAATTCTTCCTTTAGCAAAACACAAACTCCAATATTGAAGGACCTTGTTTTTGTCCACTTGACACCTGAAAGAATATCCAAAACTCAAAGTTGCGAATTGGATTATCCTTGGAACCAACCAGCACACTCAAATTGTTGAGGGAAAGAAACTCAACAAAATAGCTCAAACATGAACTTAAGAGGCTATCCTTAAAGACTCAAAGCAAGTTCTAAACTAGAATTCAAAGAAAAGCAATAAAGCTCTTTGGTTTATAATTAATCAAAATCTGTCTTTGCTTGTGGCTAAATGACCTTTATTTATAGATTACAATGTTTAGCTAAGAGAAAATTTTTCCTCTAAAAGGATTAGAAATCCTTGCCTTTTAGGACACTAATTAGTAAAAGAAATAATTACTAAAAAACTTCTAATCTAAGAAAAAGGAAATAAAACATTAAGTTGCCCAAAACTAATCCAAGGCTGATTTGGATTGTGTTTGGCCGAGCTTGAGGAGCTTCTTCATTCAGATTTGGAAGTTTCTTTAATTCTTCATGGCTATGGATTTGGAAGCTTCTCTAAACATCATGGACATCGTCTTGAAAGCTTCTAATTTTATTCATGACGAGGAAATAATATTGCCTAAAGTTGAATCCAAGTATGGTTTGGATTAGAGAAGTGAATGGCGGCTGAACTTGTTTTGCTTCTTGCCGAATTAGAACCTTCCAAATTTGAACTTGGATTGTGATGAGAAGTGGCCTAAGGATCTTGATTACACGTGTGAAAATCAGCCACACTAAATCCTTCATTCTTGAGTCTTCATTGATGACTAGAATGACATATGATGAACTAAGTTTGGAAGTCTTCCATGCTTTCCTTGCTGCCTTGACTTGAGTTTCAAGTAATTCAATTATAAGAGATGTTAAGGCATCTTGCATTTTCTTAATTTGTGACCTAGTCATAGGACTATCAATTCATTTCAATGGAGCAAGTTATGGATGTATTGTGGACGAATTCTCAACTAAATATCCAACTTGTGCTCTTAGATTTGTCTCTCTGGGATTTGGTTGAGTTGTCTCAGTTGGATGGTTGATTGTTTCAACCTTGGCTCTCATATTTTCATCATCAAAAGGAGGATGGAAACAATGCAGTACCAAGAAGGGAGGAGAAATTGGCAAGAATGGAGATTATTGAAAAGTGAACTGAATCGAGCTTACCAAGAAAAGGAACAATACTAAAGGTAAAAGTTAAGAATACAATGGCTTCAAGAAGTTGATAGCAATACTAAATTCTTTCATGCAAGTACAGTAAGTCGCAGGAGACAGAACACAATAGAGGACTGGTGAAAGGAGACGGCAAGAGATGTGAAAGCTAGGAGGAGGTGAAAGAAGAAATTCTTGGGTTTTACAAGAAGCTGTTCACTACATCCAATCCACCTAATTTGCAGGAAGGTCTTCAAGGTATTCTGTTGTCTATTACCCAAACCATGAACCAAAGGCTGATAAGGCCAGTGGAAGATGAGGAAATCAAGCATGCTCTATTTTAAATGCATCCCAACAAAGCTCTTGGTCCTCATGGTATGTCCCCTCTTTTATTTCAGTCTTATTGGGACATAATTAAAGTGGATATTTGCAATGCTGTTAAAGATTTCTTCTCTTATAAGAAAATGCTTAAGCAAATAAATCACACATTGATAACCCTCATCCCGAAGGTTAGGAACCCAACTTCTATTAAAGAATATAGGCCTATTAGTTTGTACAATATTGTGTATAAAATAATCGCTAAAGTACTGGCTGATAGATTAAAACCTTGTCTTTCATCATGTATCAGCCAAAACCAAGCAGCCTTTATTCCTGGAAGACAAATCTTAGATAATGTGGTTGTTGCTCATGAATGTATCCATACTCTATATTCAAAGACAACAGGGCATAAAGGGTATATGACACTTAAGTTTGATATGGCAAAGGCTTATGATAGAGTAGAATGGGAGTTCTTGTGTTCAGTTCTTAAGAAGATGTGTTTCTCTTTTATTTTTATAGAATGGATTAGGCAGTGCATTATCTCCTCTAATTTTTCAGTTAATGTCAATGAGAAACAATGTGGATTCATAGAGCCTTCACGGGGTATTAGACAAGGAGACCCTACTTTGCCTTACTTGTTTTTAATTATTTCGAAAACCTTTTTGAATATGATTAAACAAGCTAGTAAGCAAGGTGTATATTGGGGATTGAGAGTGTGTTAGAATGGACCATTAATCACTCACTTGTTATTTGCGAATGACTCTATCTTGTTTTGTGAAGTAGATGTAATGCAAACTAGAATGATTAAGGTTCTATTGGATGAGTATAGCAGAATGTTGGGACAGCTGGTCAACTTGGAAAAGTCTTCAATTTTCTTCAACCGAAACATGTCCAAGGAGCATAAATAAGCTATATGCCAAGCCATAGATGGGGTCAAGGAAAAGAAGAATGCAAAATACTTAGGTCTGCTTATGCATATAGGGAGATTTAAAAGAGAGGTGTTTGGCTATACTGTGGAGACTGTGCAAAAGTGACTCAAAGGGTGGAAGAATCGATTTCTCAGTTTGGCAGACAAAGAAACATTAATTAAAGGTATGATAGACGCTCTTCAAACATATGTTATGAGTTGTTTCAAAATCCCGAGCAACATCTATCAGGACCTGGTCAGAAACACAGTGGCTTTTTGGTGAGGAGATAACATGGAAGAGGAGTCAAAAATTCACTGGAAAGCGTGGAATGAGCTAGCTATTCCTAAAGAGGAGGGGGGGTGCTTGGTTTTAAGAATATCCAATTGTTTAATAATGTCTTGATAGCTAAGCAGTTGTGAAGATTGGTTACACAACATAACCTGCTAGTAAGCAACGGATGAAGGCTAAGTACTTCCCGCGAGAAGGGTTAATGAAAGCTTCTAGAAAAGGTAATTCATCTTGGTTGTGGAAGAGTTGACTCAATGCCTGATACGTTCGGATCCACGGGGCAAGATTTCAAGTGAGAGATGGCAAATATATAAGAATCTTGGATCACCCTTGGATTCCAGGTACTAAAAGAAAGGAAAGTGTACAAGCACCTTCGTCTTTGAATCAAGTTACGTTTGTGAATCAACTTATGAATCATGAGAGGATGGCATGGAATAGACAACTAGTTGGGGAACTCTTTAACAAATATAAAGCTGAGATAATTTGTTCTATCCCAATAGATCAGCAAGGGAATAGAGACAAGCTTGTTTGGCACCCAAACCAAGATGGAAATTATACGGTCAAATCAGCATATCAAGATATATTAAGGGACTAGGTGAGGAATCCAAAGAAAGTAGAATGCAGCAATTCAAAGGGCGTACTGAGACGTCTTTAGGAAAATAGAGAAGTTGGGAATCAAAGGGAAAATCAAGCACTTTATCTGGAGATGTTGGAATGAAATTTTACCCACTAAGAATCAATTAATTAAAAGAGGCATTGCATAGAACCCTATGTGTAACATGTGTGAAGAGCATTATGAAACTCTGGAGCATGTTTTAATTTATTGTAGGTTTACAAAGCTAGTTTGGAAAATTGCTTCAGTTTAGTGGGAAGATGTTACTTCAAGAGAGCAGTCGTTCTAGGATTTGTGGATACAGATTTGCTTGGGGATAAAGGGGTGCAATTGGCAAGATAGAGTGCAACTTGTAGTATATATCCTATGGATGTTATGGAAGTCTAGAAACCTCTGGATTTTCAAAAAGGAATGGAGGGAGGAGAAAGTAGATGTGGATATGGCAATTTTCGAGTAGAGGAAATTTCAAGAGGCTAAAGATAGTGGGATAGCCAAGTCATGTTGAGAAGGGTGTTAAGGAGCACAATAGATAGTTGATAGAGTAACTTTTTTATGAGTATAACTGTTACACTATCTACTATTTAGAAAGTATATTTAGATTACAAATGTTGAGCAAGTGGTTAGTTCTAACTTACTCATTGTCTGAGACTCACGCAGAGTAATCAGTCGATCTTTACCAGTTGATAATATTATTTTGTTGGACCTTTTGGAAATATTAATAAAACTATCATTTTAAGTTAAAAAAAAGTATGACTCATAACTAAATGGGTTGGGTTGAGTCACTATCCATTAAATTGTAACCTATCAATAACCCAAACCGCCCATCTACTATCCCTAAATCCAACCATAGTGTTTGGTGTTATAATCCATATTGAATATGCCTATGAATCCAATGTTGAAAAATCCATAATGCACCATTCATTTAGAATCTAGAGAATTTAGAATTTACGATTTCAGTTATGGAATGCAAATAATTGTGCTGAATGACACTTCACTATTATATAAAAGAGAAAAGTTCGTCAATGAGTTTCAATGTAATTATTATAAATATTAAGGATTAAGTTGTCTTTTTATTATCTTGTAATATTAATATTAATATCAATATTTAGTAATTAGAATATGGTTAAAGTTCTAAATCTCACAAACTCTTAAAAGATATCTATTTACTATATCTTAATTTTTAGTAATTTGAAGATGGTTAAAATTCTTATTCCTTTTAATAATTTAATTTTCATTGGTATGTTTTTTCATGATTAGTTAATTATTTTACTCTTTTGTAATAATTATAGAAGGTTTTTACATTAATATCTATATTTTTAATTAAATTTTATTGCTCGTTCTTTCTTCTTTTATGACATTGTCTATTTTTTCCCCCAAAATTTGACATGTCTTTTTGTATTTTGAGTTTTGGGGCACTATGAATTGTATTTTGTAGGAACATTTCACATTTATTTATAAGAATTTTAGTCTTTTGTTTTGTGATTTTTTTAATTACTTGATATTTTTATTTCTATGGATTAATCATTCACTTTATCTATATATAGAGTTTCAAAAGATTGTAGTGAAATATATAATATAAAATTATGATAAAAGTCAAATTTATAATTAGTTTTATGATTTATATGTAAAGAGTTTGTGATTTAGAGTTTTTATTTTATACTATTTTTTAAATTATAATAATTATTTAATAGTTTTATTTTAAAATACTTTTCTTATCACGACATGTGAATTCATTATTTGTATTTTGATTCAATAAATATTTAGTTCATACTTTTATTAACTTAATTTTAATTTTTATTTAATAAACATTTTTTAATTTTTGTTTTCCCCTAAACTTGTAGCAATATATATTTAACAAATTATTAACAAAATTACTGGACATCCCATGTCTTGCATGAGAATCTGCACTAGTATTTGATAGTTTATCATAATAGTCTAATATTCATAATGCAAGCCAACTTTCAATTACAATCGAGAGTCTACTGAACAATTATACTTAAACCAATTAACATGGAACGTACCAAGTGATGAATCCCTGAATTGTAAATTCCACATGGGTACTTTGAAGGCTTGATGAAACTTCTGGCCATGCATGAAATCAACAGTTGGTGGCTGTTGTCCAACCAAGCTCTCACCAAGGTTAGAAAATGTGAGTGGAATCGTCCAACCAGTGGCCTCCCTTCATATTGGTATGCTATGAATTTGGAAGCATTTCCAAAGTCACTACGGCTTGGAGAAGCTCTAGCCGTGAGGTTCAAAGGGGAGGAATTGGAAATCGATTTAGGATTTAGGTTCCACGAGTGTTTTCAAGCAAGGAAACTATCAAAAAATTAGGAGGGGAATTTGGATGTCTTGCCATTGACGACAATCGAAATAGGATGATAGAAGTGAGGCATGGCATTCCAATTTTGCAAATTCAATTATACATTTTTGTACAATTGCAAAATTATAGTTTCTCTCTCGAGTGCAGAGAGAAGAGTAAGTTTCTCTCTCGGGTGGAGAGAGAAGAGAAGTCCTCAGTAGTAGGCAGTCTGGTCCTAAGCCAAGTAGCTAATAACTCCTCAGTAGTAGGCAGTCTGGTCCTAAGCCAAGTAGTTAATAATTCAATTAATACTTGGTTTGGGGTTAGAGTAACAATTAGCAACTGAAAAGTTCACAAAAAACCCAGCTGTGTGTCTGAAGGAAAAAACCATTGCAGACCTCAACAATAATATCAGTGCTCCCCAAAACTAAAACTAATCTAAACTAAGGCAATTAACATTAAATACTGGATATCTATAACACACGTACTGGGAGGAAGATATCATTTTAGCAGGATCATTCGGCAACAACAAGGAAGCTTAGAATTGGCAGAAGAATACAAGATGGAAAGAAGGGACTTTTTTGCAAGTGCCAAAGAGGTAGAGGAGCTTGTCCGACAGCTAAAGCTTTCTAAGGATGAAGAAGAAGGAGTGGAGCTAATAGCAGGGGACATCATCGGACGTAAAGAAGAAGGTAAAAGAAGTCTGATTGGCAAGATCTATGGCGAGAAAAAAGTTAATTTCTTAGGTCTGAAAAACACAATGCAAGTGATCTGGTCGATCTCAACTCCAATCAAGGTGAGGGAAATAGGAATCAATTTCTTTTAGTTTGTGTTTACAAACCAAGAAGATAAGCAGAAAGTGTTAAAAGGGAGATGCTGGACCTTCGATCAACAATATTTAGTCTTGAGGGAGTGGCATGAAGAGATCACAATGCAAGATAAAGAGTTCAAGCACATAGATATCTGGGTACAAATCTAAAATCTACTCATTCACTGGCTTACTAAACAAATAGCAAATCGAATCGGTACTCTCTTTCTAAATGTCCACGACATTATCATTTCAGAGAATGACAGTGCAAAAGAAAGACATCTCAAATTGTTGGTATCAATAGATTTAGAGAAACCTTTGATGAGAGGAACTATGGTGTGACTAGAGGGCAAATCCTACTGGGCATCTTTTTAGTATGAACAATTGGCAGGATTTTGTCATTATTGTGAAAAGCTGGGCCATTTAGAGAAAAATTGCAACACAAGACAAGCTGATCACAGAAGCGAGTGGATACAAGAGGGACAATACGGGGATTGGATTAAAGCAGATGGATTCAGAAAGGAAAAGACTGAACAACGGCAAAGGGGGATTTCAGAGAGAAGACAAATGAATGATACTATCCCTCAAACAATACCTATTGGAGCGGAAGTGGAGGAAACGCATGCCACGTTAAAAGGAAAGGAGATGGTGTAGGTAGTATCACGAGAAGGAAACGAGAATCAGAGGGAAGTTGCAAGAAAGAACAAGCTAACCATTGAATACTGGTATAAGGAACCGAACGGCAGAGGCCAGAAATCATCAATTGCAGTGGTGAAGGACATGGAACAAGGGATCAAAGCAAATAATACAGACCTCACAGAGCAGCATGATCTCTAAGTAGATTTAATGGAGGAAGATTTGGACTAGGAGACTGAAACTAATACACTAAATACCATGGGGGAAAGCACATTGGTGAATGTACTAATAGATAGTGTAACAGCTGGAAGTTAGACTACCAGGCTAGGCAGTGCTAGAAAAGATAAAATGATAGCTGAAATTGAAGGAAAGGCAGATAGTAAAAGGGCAACTTGGAAGCGAGTAGAAAGACAGCCAGTCCAGAAATCTGATAAGGAGGAAGTGCAGCTCAAAAGAGTACTCAAAATAGAAGACAAAAGGAATAGAGAGGACCAAAAAGAGGAATCAGAATGTGCTGCTACTAAGCTCTATAGGAACAAGAAAAGTAGAAATCTAAACCAAGAAGCTGACAAACCAGTAAAGGTGGGAGAGACCAGCCACAAATAGGCTTCAAAAGACCAATGAGAGTATGTGTGTGGAATTGTAGAGGTTTGAGAGGACCTTCTACAATTTCCCAAGTGCGAGAGGCAGTGCACTTCCACCGCCCAGATCTATTGTTTATTTTGTAAACAAAACAAAAAAAGAAATTTGTAAATACAGTATGTAAGAGATTGAAGTTCCATAATAAATGGGAAGCTATAGAACCAAAAGGAAGAAGTGAAGGCTTGTTAGTGTGTTGGGCTACAACAATTAAAATTCTGAGATGCATATCAAACTCCTTTTCAATTCAAATGGAGTGTCAATAGGAAGGAGAATCATTGAAGTGGTGGGTAGTCTTTGTATATGCAAGTACAGAAGCTGAAAGAAGGAAAGAGCAGTGGAAGTATTTGGAGAATGAAAAGAATAAATGGGGAGATTGGTGGTTCATTGGAGGGGATTTTAATGATATAATTAATCCGGAGGAGAAAAAGGGTGGAAGGAGGAGATCAGTAACAAGTTGCTTGCCTTTCAATGAATTTATCTGAACAATGGAAATGGTTGACATGGGGTGTGTTGGACACAAATACAGTTGGGCAAATAATAGGGAGATGATGTATATGATCCTTAGACTTGAGATCATTAGAGATTCTAATGTGAGGAGTTGTATGTTTTGATGCTACCAAACGTTACTCGTAACAGGGTAAACTATAAAAGTAGCAATTGGATATGCAATGAATCATGTAGTGAGATGTTGATTGATCAAGATAGGATTTGCCCCTCCTATATAATGGGAGTAATATCTTTAGGTCTCTTGATTGAGTGAGATCATAAAATGCATGGCCGTGCTCAAATGAGTCGATATGTGATATTGGGTTCATTTGTTTAGATGACTCTAATCGGGAATCAAAAAATGCAAAGATTTAACTATGCGAGTGTGTCACGTTTCATGGCTTGTGTTCAATCAAGATATCTAGGGCAAAAGGATTAAATTACATGGTAACATCTATCACAAAATAAATAATGTCGAATTACTAATATTCTCATAACTTAGGTGGCTTTGATGTATTGCTAAACACCACTCAATGCTTATGATATAAAATAGATTTTATGTCATTACCAACGTTATGAGAACCTATTGGGTTGCAAATTTAGATCGTATCCAAAAGGAGTGTAAAATTCATATGATGAATTTTAGTTAATTAAAGAATCCTAACACGAGTAGGATTCTATAAGATTTTTTGGTTTAAGACGGTATTCAGATTTGAGACTAAATGGTTTTGGTTTTGTGTTAATAAATCCAAAACAATTTTGGATTTATTAATTTAATAGAAAACTAAAATTACAAAGCCAAATTAGAATGTGATTCTTGTTTTGGCAGCCAATCCCAAATAGATTAGAATTTGGTAATTCAAGTTAAATTCTTTAGAAGAAGTTTTGCCTTAATACTACTACTATATATATTTGGTATTTGGCTAGTAGCCACAGACGAGTGAGACATAAGCATAATTTAGAAAAAACATCTTTTCTTCTTCTTGAAGAAAAGAAATTCTGCTCCTTTTCTTTTGAAGAAAAATTCAGTTCTCTTGAAGAAGAAAACCGATCCTTGTTATTGTTCAACAAAAGGAAATCCATCAGCTTTTTCTTGAGAAGAAAAAAGGTCACCATCCAGTTTTATTTTGAAGAAAATAGCCACCATTCTTGTCAAGAAAACAAGAAGCTCTTCGACTGTCATTTAGAGAAAATCAATTACCAATTTCGTGTAGAAAACAAGAGAGAAACCGTAGTTTAGAAAAGTTGAATTCTTGAGAAACCAAAGCAAATTCAGAAGCTAGCACTCACGAATTTTGCTGCTCCTTTTTCTAGATAATTGTGTGACAATATCTAGAAGCTTGGATTGATTGTGTGAATATTATAAAGACAAGGCTGATTTGGTTTTGTTGTTGATTCAACAAATAACGGTCTTCACAAAGCAACTCTATCGATTCTACCAATACTAACAAGATACTAGCCCTTAACTCCAGTTTGATTTCACTTCGTATGGATCCTTAGAGGAAACTAAAATTTTAAATTATACTACGTGATGCAATTGGTTTCCTACATGCTAGACCCCTCGCTATCCAAGGATCAGTATTTCAAGACTTATGGCCATCTCATAAACCCTATTCCAGATGTAACCTTCGTATTTGGTAAGGTTATAGATTGTCTTCCCCCAGAGTTAAGGAGAAGAATTGGAAGGCAAAAAAAATCCAGAGAAGGAAAAAATGAGAAGAACTAGCTGTAAGGTTCAAAAGGTCTTTCATATTAAGATGCAACAAGTGCCAACAATTTGACCATAATAAAAAGACATGTACAGGCGGCTCAGTTAAAAGAAAGAGAGAGTCAAAGAAAGCAAAAAAAAAATGTTAAGTATTATACATTTCCAATAATGTCTGCTTTCTGACTTTTCAACATCTAATGTAGTTCATATTCATTTTTAGGATATGGATCGAGGTAATGGTACTAATGACCAATCAAGGAGTGGAAATCAACAAAAGAGCCAACCACCAAAAGCCAAACCAAGTGATGCTCAACTTCCTATCAACCCTAATCCCCAAGTATAGTTAATAGGAGCATTACAGTTACTGTCAACCCTAATCACCTTGTTGTTCATCACTGGTGCACTAATGTTCCCGTAATCTTAGAGTGTTAGGACTGAAATGCGTAATTTAAGGTCAAGCAATATAAGAAGGACTGAAAGTAGAGGTTTCCAATCTCAAACCAAGAATGAATCTTGAGAAACTGGGAGGGGTGGACCATCAACTACATCTAATTTGTCTGCAACTCCTGTTATCTTAAATGCACCACATGCATTCACAACCTCCAGGAATGCCAGATTTCCTCTAGTGCAAAAAAGAGTTTCATCTTCCCAACAGCATGCAACTTTTTTGGCTGATGGTTATAACCCAAACTATTCTTGTCAAATGCAGTAAATCTGGGTTTAATGTAGTATGGTATAGATATATTTGTTTATCATATGACACTTGTGATGGTATTGATTATGGTTTTTGATGAATTGTGATTGGTATTGCCTACTTTTGTTTCCCAATCCATGAAGTGCAATGTTTACCATATGAAACTTGACAATATATTACCTTTTGATGTTAATATACTACTTAGATGTGGTATTTTTTTATGTAGTGCAAAGTGGCTTTTTCCTGATGAAGCTATTTTAATTGTTATATAGATGTTAGGCTATTCTTTGATGTCGTCTTTTAGTGGAACCATTTTTATATGGTTGATATCTGATCAACCTATTAACATGGCTTCTCCACTGCAATTTTATTTAACCACAAAGCAAAACATAAATAATAGCTATTCATTGCATATGTATGGATTGCAGTTCTGCACCTCTTACTAACACACTGGGACACATTGGAAAGCTACTAAAAGATGGAATAGCCACACTAGAATACATTGGAACACATTGGAACACACTGCACCTCTTACTAACACACTGAATCTTGCCATTGACTATCAACAAAACAATATAAGTTGGAACACTCTGGGAATAGAATCTTGTCATTGAACATCAACGAAATAATAAACATTGAAACAAGCTGGAAAAATACTAAAAACTACTGTATTGCTTTCCCATAACCTAAACATTGAAAAGTACTGAACATTGTTAATAAAGTTCATTACTGGTCCTAGCCTATCAACCCTGTACTAGCTAAATTAAAATTTTAGCAAAGTTTGTAGCCAAGAGAA
Organism: Gynochthodes officinalis; assembly: GCA_020080225.1. Taxonomy (NCBI): domain Eukaryota; kingdom Viridiplantae; phylum Streptophyta; class Magnoliopsida; order Gentianales; family Rubiaceae; genus Gynochthodes; species Gynochthodes officinalis. The sequence goes on from CM034620.1 coordinate 8,664,150, forward strand.
TTAAATTAGCAATCATCAGTACTCAAACAGTCCCTTTATAGTTACAACTTGGCCTAGTCACAATATCTGCAACAACACTGGCTTCAACTTCATACCTTTCAATGGCAAAACTCCTCTTCATAAGACAGAAGTCAACCTCAAATTCCATTGTTACTGCTACTACCAACTTCAACCACCCATGAATCCTGTAACCATAGTACAATCTTCCATGATTTTTCATTGAATTAGATACTAGTACTAGGGTTTTCCTTCCATATTCACCACAAGTGACTCACTCATATCTCATACTATCAACAAAGTTGCTGCAACTTAAGTGTGCCATAACAGACCAAAATGAGGAGTAAAACCTTGCAACCTAGCTACTACACACCATCCCAGTTCAACAATATTAGCCAAATTAATTTAGCAGCTAAAAAGTTTCAATTATTTAGACTATAGAACAACCATTCATATTTGTAGGTCAAATTTTGGGTTTCACCTCTTCAATTGGAATTTTTGTTCACAATTGGAATTTCCAAAATAGAATAAACATTCCAAGTGTTTGTGTTTGTTGTTCTGATACTTTTTGTGTGCTACATTCCCTATTTTAATACCTCTAGAACATTGTTTTTATTTATTTATTCAGTAACTTTTTGGAGGGGCATGTTGTCCAAAAAAAATACAGAAACCCTCAAGGGTAATTTTGTCTTCACAAGAGTAATTTCAGCTAACATCACCAACTAACATAATCTTTCTGACATTTAGGGGGTCATATGTTAGTGGTTTTACAGGTCCAAAGGGATATTAGTAGTTTTACCAAATTTCAAGTTCGATTGATAGTTTTTACAAATTTTAGGGGTAGTAAATGTAATTCACCCTTAAAAATACTCTATCCAAAAAAAAAAAAAGGAGTCCATTTTGTTTAAGGTACAACTTTTTATTAGTTATTAGGTACAATTCATTTAATGCATCACTAAATATATAATTTTACATTTTTATCCTTACTTTATAATTTTAAATGTACATAATTATTATTAGCAAATATATTTTAGGAAATTTGTTTAAAAGTAAATTCCTTTTTTGGGGACAAGAAAAAGTTTTCAAAGTGGACTTTTTTTTTTTTTTGGACGGAGGGAGTAATAATTTTAACCGTTTGGCTTGATTAAGTTCAACTCAACTAACCTATTAAATTACATAACACACCCATAACTCATATGACCTATCTGACCCATTTGACCCAACCCAATGGGTCAAAATAGTAGATTGATTGGTCGTTTTTTAGTGGAATTGGTTTTTGCCACCCCTAGAAGATATGGTGAGGTTACGAGCCTTGCTATGCTCCAATACAACAAAACCTCCATCTAAATGAAGTTAAACATGCTTGTGTGTAGGGATAGGTGATATTCCAGGAAATGTATATTGTAACATATATGCATGCAAACGAAGCTTTATGCATGTGGAGAAAGAATTGTCCTGCATTTATATGCTTTTTTCTTTTATTTTTTGACAATCCCATACAATTTTATTACAACTATTTTATACAATTTTATTACAATACATATATGTGTTTTACACAATGTGAAGTAACACTCTCAATTTTTAATCAAGAGGAAAGAAGGACGAGGTGGAGGGGAAATGGCAGAAAAGGAGTTCAAACATCTCTTCTCCTTACTCTAATATTTGTTAGGTAACCGCTGGACAAGTCCAACGGCTATATGCATATTGATAATCACCCCTCTTGGTCACTAATGTGTACTATTGTAAGCATATGAGCAACAACAACAACAGATCTAGATGTGCACTCATTAAGCATGTGAGGGTTCAAGTAGCATTCATAATTGGCATGTGCACACATCCAATTAGGCATACAGGCAGAATGAGGACAAGACATTATGATGGTAAAGAGTGCTGGCATGAATAATGAGGGCATCAGTAAGGCATATTCTAATGAGTCGTGTGTACATGTCTTTAAGCATCAAAAGTGCCAAATTGGCCCACTGACTATTTGTCACATAGTACTAATGGGCCTTTCATGACATTACGACGTCGTATTAAATAATTATTTGTACAAAACAGTAAAATAATTATTATACTAAAATAGAGTTAATGATGACCTTTTGTTATGTAGTTTTTCTTAGGTTGCAAGTTTCATTTTAGTACAAGTATAATTTTTTCAAAATTTTGAAACTATTTTTATATTAATTTTAATATATTAATTTATTTTAAAAGTTTTTTTATTGAATGGTCTTTATTATTAAGTTATTTTTTTATTAATTATTTAAATTTTACTTTTAAATACAATCAATTGTAAAAATTTAGAATTAATCAAAGCTTGTGTCATACATAGGGTTTTTTTTTTAATTTGTATTACCATATAAAAATTTCGTAACTTATGTACACTTACATATTACTTTTATATATGTTGTTAAAGGTTTTATTTTTCATATTAAAAAAATATTCTTGGTAATATTTATTAAAAATTATAAACATAAGTACTAAAGATAATTTAACTTGCTCACCATTTCTTATTTTAAATATTGTGACCAAATGAGATGCTTATGTTTCAACAATCATGAATGCATGCTGATAAGGTATGTCTTGACAGACATGGTAAAGATTTTACTTTTGTTTTTATTGTTCTTACAATGCCAATATGCTTCTAAAACCATTCAGGGGGATTTTTCTGCAGCCTTCAAAATAAAGGACCTTATATCTATCTTTATCTTGGAAAGAAATCAGATATATAATTTAAACATTCGAGGAATCTTTATAATTGATTTTTTTTCCTTTATTTCATTTGGAAACTTTTCTGCAAATTCAATAGCTCTTGCAATAGGCTCTATTGTACCTTCATAAATATCATGTCCAAAGAATCTAATATTGGTTTGAAATAATTTCATCTTATGGGCAGATACAACTAATCTATTTTTCTTAACTATATTAGGAAATGTATATAAATGTTTAAAGTGTTGATTTATATTTTCTGAAAATAATAAAACATCATCTATATAGACAATAATAAAAGTTGAATAAGGATTAAATATATCATTCATAATAGGTTGAAATTCAAAATGAGTATGTTTTTTAATCCAAATGGCATAACATTCCACTCATAGTGACCAAAAGGTACTGTGAATGTTGTTTTATATCTATCTACTTTAATTATTTGAATCCACCAAAATCCTAACCTCATATCAAACTTACAAAAAAAAAATTTAGTCATAAAGTCCATTTAATAATTCTCTATTATTAGGAATTAGATATTTTATCCATTGAAGTACTTTATTGATAGGTTTATAATTGATAACTAACCTGGGAACACCACATTCTTTTTCCATTTGATTGATAATATAAAAAGCAACACAACTCCATAGAGATTTTGAGGGACTTATCAACTTCTTTTCAAGGAAAGTTTGAATTTTTTTTTCGCAAATCTCAAGTAACTCTTGATTCATTTGTATAGGGTAAGCTTTAGTAGGAATATTTCTTTTTGAAAAATCATTTTCATAAGGGAGCTTTACAATATGTCTTTTTCAATCCCATAAAACATTAGTGATATTGGCACATACTTCTGAATTTAAGAGTTTCTAAATTAGAAAATTTTCTTTGGAGGGAAGCATGAAGAAGTTGTTCTTCAACTAACAAATAAGAAAATTCATCTTTTAAGTGCATAATTTGGATTTTTTTTCCTTTGTTGAATTAATTTACTTCTTGAAATATTTAACTCGACTGAAGTAATAATAATTCTTTCTGTTTCACTAGGTTCAGGCATTGAAATAACATATCGTTTCCTATTGCATTAGTTTGAACTTCTTTATGATCTACCCAAAAAGAATATATTTGACTTAAAAATAGAGTTTCGAGAATCATGCCTTGATTCATATCGCTTACTACCGTTAAAGTATTTTGAAAATAATGATTATTATTATATATATAAACTTTTGATAATTTATACCTTATTTGCAATGGGTTACCATTTGCTGTAAATAATTGTTCATGGGTACATTTACAATACTTTGTTGGAACTAGTCCTTCCTTGATACAATTTTGATATGCACCATTATTTAGTAATGTAATATGAGTTTTCTTTAAAATTTTCTACTAAAATTTTTACCAAAATGTACCATTTTTAAATTTATTTTATCCATCATCTGAAAAATTGGGCTCTTGGTGATTCAATATTTGATATCTGAATTGTAGAAGGTGACGGAGTAGTATGGGTCAAAGAGGATTGGTGGGTGTCAAGTCCAACCCAAAAAGGAAGGTTCGATTCAAAATTATTTTTGTATATAGTAGTGAGTAGAGTTATCTTCACAGGGATCAATCGATTTATCTCCTTTACACAAAACTGTAAATAAGGTGGGGATTTGTTTTGAGAGATAAGTAAAATAATCCAATATGAAAATTAAAAATATCAATCAATTAAATAAGAGTAAAATAATATATATAAAACTTCTAGTCAAATGGTGAATTTCAACCTTGGCATAATCAATTGATCATTGATAAAAAAAATAAAAAAATTTATATATTTATAAATAAATTAGTTATAATTATCTAAACAAGTAATGACAACTAATCTTTTCTTAGTTGGTCGGTAACCAAGAGACGCTCATTAATCTATATATGATCATAGGATTTAATCTATCAACAAAATTAAAAACTAGAGATACCCAATTCTTACCAATAAACTCACAAGAGGGTTTATTTAAACTTAATTATATATTTTCATGACATAGATTAGACTCCTACTAGGAATGAAATCATGTCATTAGCCACAAATATTAAAACAATTAAACAATTACAGATTTGATGTTCTAATTAATAATAGATTATTCAATTAGATCAATAACTGCACCAATTATTCAACCAAACAAAACAATCATAATCATTAAAATTCAAAATATAAATAAATACCCTGAACAATATAAACACAAATAAAACATATTAAATCTCACAATTGATGTAAAGCCAATGCCTAAATTATTCTTCAACTAGAAAAGAAAATTAATTGCTAAGTTTAGAAGAAAATAATAGAGTACAAGTGTTGTTGCCCTAGATGTTAGAAACTCTCCTATTTATAAGAGTAATTGGCTGAAAATAAATTTTACTAAAAGTTAGAAATAAATCCAAACTCTAACAGTAATATAATTTTTTAAAAGCAAAAGTTTCCTATAATTATAAAACTACCTATTATTACTAAATAATAATAATAATAACAAAAATATAGTTTTCAAAATATTTCTCTACAATACAGCTTTAATTCTTGTAAGAGAATAGTACATCAGTTTTGATAGACCATGCCTGCATTAGTCATTCTTCAACTTCTCTTCAACTTCAGGAGACGCGCTCATGTCCTACACGAAGTGGTGTACCATTTTTTTCCATATAGCCAAAATTGTTCTTTTCAAATAGCAAAAATTTCAAAGTCCTCTATTGATGCACCTAATACGAAATATTGTCAAATTTAACTAATTGGTGCAATATTTTATCAATATTGGGGGAAAATACATGCAAGAATTATATATATTAATCATCCTATCAAATTCTCCCACACCTAGACAATGCTTGTTGCATTCAAAAATTGGAACAAAATAGACAAATATAATCTTTTGGAATTTCTTATTTTCATTCAGCCCTTCCAACTATGACTCAAAATTACTTTGCACGAAAGGTCTAAGTTAAAGCAACAATCTAGAGAATAAGTACTCATAGTATCAACATTTTGCAAGGAAAACATAGCATCTCATCAATCCCAACAATTTCATCAAAATCAAATGCACAAGATTCAATACCCTCTCAAGAATCACACTATATGCAGTCAAAGTTTTAGGGGTTCAATTTAGCATTCAAGCCAATACATGATATGTCATTACCATAGACTTGCAAATATATTACATCTCCACCACTAAAAGCACAAATTCACAAAAAAAATCCAAAGGTCTTTTTAAAGGTTGTAATAGGGCTTGGGTAAAGATAGAGGTAAGATAGGAAAACTAAGGTATAACAATCAAAATGTACGAGAATTCCCTTGCATAAGATCTCAAACTACAAGAAAAAGAACTTCTCAAGCAAAGATCAACCATTTCTTCAATTCATAACATAGTGAGACCATTGGATTCCATCAATACAATCAAAAGTACTTTATTTTGTCCAATTTCCCTTTTCTTTCAGAGGGATAAATCTCAACTTTTATACTTTTTTCATCATTCTCCATTCCATTTTTTTTTTGGTCCTCATACTTTTCTTTTCCACCCTTTCTTTTATTCTTTCGTTTTTTTTCCCATTTTTTTTTTCTGGAGGCATCTCAAGAACATATATCCAACATATTACTAGAAGCTCATTTAACCAAACATATCATGCAATTCATTCTCACATATTTTAACCAAGATTTCAACAAGGTAAAAAAAAAAAAAGTTAGGGCATAATATTTTGTGTAAGAAAAGAAAGAATAAGGCTCAAACATGGCTCACTAAGGGGAAATTTAGTAAAGGCAGGCTTTTTACAAAGTTAAAAGTAATCCAAGTTACTCTTATCATCTCAATGCATGAATTTATAATGTAATCTCGACATGCATAACAAAGAAAATTTTAGAATAAACACATTATGATTACAAACACTCATCAAAGAAATACAGAGTAGGAAAAGAAAATTACTCTTCAGTTCATCAGTTAACAAAGGTGTTTAATGGTATCAAATCTTACGCATTATCATTCAACTCAATCACTAAGATCAATAAAGTACTTATTTTCTGGTAAGAAAAATACTAATTATACTTGTCTCTTTTGTGCACTTCAACTTAAATAAAAAATGAAAAATATCAAAATATCATTGGCTTATTTCTTCTATGAGAAAAAAATACCATATTCTCTTTGATCAACTTCAATTCTGATAAAATAAGACATTAATCCCAAATCTGTCATCTCAAAATATCCAATCATTGCCTCGCTAAATTCATAAATTAATTTGAGATTATTGCTTGTAAAAATCAGATCATCCACGTATAAGCACACAATAAGAATATCTCCACCAAGATTGAACTTGACATATAGAGTATGCTCATACAGACATCTTTGAAAACCATTCGCTAAGAAGTATGTGTCAAATCTTGTATACCAAGCTCTAGGAGCTTGCGTCAAGCCATATAATGCCTTCTTCAATTTGTAAACTTTATTTTCTTGAAACTTCTTGACATAACCTTCAGGCTACTCAACATAAACTTATTCTTCAAGAATACTATTCGAAAATGCATATTTCACATCCATTTAATAAAATTTCCAACAATATTTTGCAGCAAGTGAGATTATCATCGTCACTATATCAAGTCTTGCAACCGGTGCAAAAATTTCAAAATAATCAATTCTTACTTTTTTTTTGTATCCTTTAATTACCAATCTTGCTTTATAGTGGTCTACTTCTCCAGTTGACTTCGGTTCTGTACATAAACGGCATAAGCAATAGATTTTACCCAAAATCCATTTCGTATTTTCTTAGCATGCATCATTGACCTAACCATATCCATGATTGTTCTATTCTTTCTTTCTGTGACTCCATTTTGTTGAGGAGTGTATCTGGCTATCAATTGATGTTTGATACCATAATCTTTCAAATAATTATCACACACAATGAATTCTATACCTCGATCTATCCTTAAAACTTTGATGTAATACCCACTCTGCTTTTCCATATAACCTTTGAAACTTTTGAAAACATCACAAGCATTAGATTTGTTCTTCAAAAAATGAACCCATGTTTTTCTGCTAAAATCATCAAATGAAGGTAATAAAATACCTATTACCTCTGTTTGAAGGAGATTCAATCGAACACAAATATGAATGTACCAATTGTAATGGTTCATTAGCTCTCCAAACTTTTCCTTTTGGAAATAGATCTTGGTGCTTCTTACCTAAGATACAAGATTCACACTTCTTATCCCTAAAGTTGATAAAAGGCAATCCATAAACTTTCTTCTTTTTTGCAAGAAATTTCAAACTATCAAAGTTCAAGTGTCCATACCGCAAATGCCACAACCATGTATCATCAAATGTCATAGAACTAAAGGAAGATGAATCATTACATGTGATGGTCATGGGAAAAAGATGACTTTGAGTCATACTAACCTTGGCAATTTGACCCAATTTGTCATTGCTAATAGTGCACATGCCTTGCTTGAAATATAGATCATATCTTTTCTCAAAAATTTGTCCTAAACTTAACAAATTATGACATAAGCTAGGCACATAGAAAACATTTGATATCTAATTGGAAAACCTGTCTTTTATAGTAATGGCAATCTTTCCCTTTTGGATAGCATGTACCTTTGCATTATTCCCAAATGTCACATACGTTTTAAATGATTCATCAAGTTTAGTAAATATTTCTTTCTGACCAATCATGTGATTACTACAAGTAGAGTCTAAATACCATTCTTCCTTCTTGTTCCTTTCTAAAGTAGAACTTGAAAATAGCAATGTCTCGTGTTTATCTTCAAAATTATCTTCTGCCATTTTAGCATGCATTTCTTTGTTGTCAAACCGACACTCCCTTTTATAATGACCAACGTTTCCACAATTATAACGCTAGATTTTTTTATTTGTCTTGCTTTTGAAAATTATTCTCTTCATCATTGGTCATATCGTCACTAGTTTCTTTTTGTTGGTAGGTTGGGTTACCTTTTCCACGACCAGAAGAAAAATTTTCTTTGTTTCTACCTCTGTAATTACCTTTGCCTCCACGTCCTCTATTTTGATAACTTGACCTCTTTGACTTATGTCACTACTTTTGAAAGTTTCTCTTTTGGGTTTATCCACCACTGCTTTTAATGCTTCTTCTATTTGTTCAATTGGTTGTTGAGAAAGTGACATCTCATAGATAATCAATTCACCTTCCAAATCATCAAACTACAATGTGCTCAAATCTTTAGTTCCTTCAAGAACTGTCTTCTTTGTGTGAAATTTGGAAAATAACGAATGTAAGACTTTGGTGACCACTTGTTCTTCTTCCAACTCTTCACCATTGATTTTCATCTCACCCACAATACCTTTAATTCTATCCATGAAATCTTGCACTTTTTCAATAGATTTCATATAAGCCAATCAATTCACTTTCCAAATCATCAAGTTGCAATGTGCTCAAATATTTAGGTGCTTCAAGAACTAACTTCTTTGTGTGAAATTTGGAAGATAACGAATGTAAGATTTTGGAGACCACTTGTTCTTTTTCCAACTCTTCGCCATTGATTCTCATCTCACCCATAATACCTTTAATTCTATACATAAAATTTTTCACTTTTTTAGTGAATTTCATATAAGTCAATTCATTTTGAACTTCTCATCTCTTGCAATTTGACTTTTCCAACATCTTTGTTACCGCGATTCGTATTTTACAAAATTCTCCATGCCTCCTTTGCTGTTTTTGCATGCAGAAATTTATTAAATACCTTTACTTGGACTTTAATTTACATATAAAACCTAGCCCGTTAATCGTGCTTTCGATTCGTCTCTAATTCTTGAGTTTGTTGTTTTGTTAATTCCTAACCTTCTTGTGATTCTTCAAATCTAGGATCAATATCATTCCATATTCCAATGACTTTGGAAAAAATTTCCATCAATTCATGCCAGGTTTCAAAATCATTTTTGCCATTAAAGACAAATACTAGGCAATCAAAAATAAATTGTGTGGATGCCATCTTTTACTCTCCCTAGGATCCCTTACACAAGCTCAAATACCAAATATCATATCTAAAATAATATGAAAATAAAATAGAACAAGATGACTCTCAACTCCAAGATAATACATTAAATTTTCCAAAGTCATAAACAAAGAACAAAGTCAGAAAATGACTTGTCGAAAAAACCTGGAGGCTTATTTTTCCTATTTCTTACACACAATATAATGGACAACATGTCCTATTTATAAGAATTACCAAAAACCAAACTTAACAAGATTTCTTTTCCAATGTAAATCTAATTTAGAATAGAATTTAAGCACCAAAATCAAATCTAAATATGACTCACTACCCAAAATCTAGACTCATTTGGAAATTTAGTTCAATTATTCTACAGATGCTTGGGGTGAGATGGTAATAGTGGAGGAATGCCATCTGGGAATGTTGGCAACATCAATTAATCTTAGAATGGTAGAAAAAAATAGTAATTAAGGAAAATAAAAGAAAAATGAGATATTTAGGTTTTTTTTTGTTCTTTTTCCTGTATGGACTGAAATCAATCGCCCGCTTTGAAGGTGGCTAAAGGGGCAACCAACTGGGTAATGATATTGTTACGTGGCAAATGCGAGACTCAATCTTCTAGTGGACCAGCTCTTCTCCAAGATTCCTGCTTAGTTAGTTGCAAAATATTAGCTTACTATTATTTATTTTTGAACGTTATTTAACATTGTTATTTTAATGATCGTGAGCCTAATTTTTAAGCCACTTTGTAACTGAATGGCTCTTTATATACAGCCATTAATCGAGCAATAAAAACACTTTTGAATCCCGTTTGAACTCTTGTGAGTTAAGGAAACTTGCCATCTTGAATTAGGCTACTAAAATCTAATCTGATACTATCATTTTGGTATCAGAGCCATCGTTCTCATCACAACAAACCATAACCATATTATCCTATTTTTATACAATACTCAATGGTTGAAAATCCAAACCCCATATTACGTGATGCTGCTGAGATGGTCCATCTGCAAAAAGAAGCATTATCCCAACTTGATCAATGTTCATCCAACCTAGAAGCACTTGTCCAAAACAACCATGAAGCTTTAAGCTGTGAAATCCACAACATAGCCAGCCAAATACGTGAATTAACCTTAACCTGACCTTGTAGCTCTTTAAACAAAAATCCACAAACCCCTCTCTCCAACAGTTGCAACCAAGTTTGATTCCTCTATTCCTCAAAAAACCCCAAAAGTTGGGCTTCTAAAGTATGATGGAAGTGAAGATCCTATGGGGTGGGTACTCCAAGCTGAACAATATTTCCAACTATACAATATACCACCTTTTCAACGCCTACTATATGCTTCTTTTTCCCTTAAAAGGAAAGCCCTTCAGCATTATAAGTACTTATAGAATTCTAGATTGTTGAGCGACTGGTATTCATTTGCTAAATCGCTTGACAAGCAATTTGGACCCACTGAATTTGAAGATCTAGAAGGGGCCTTAGCCAAGCTCCAACAAACTTCTACTGTGGCCGCATATACTGAAAAAATTGAAACTCTTTTTGATTTTGTTCCTGATCTACCCAAGAGTTTTTTGTTACGTAGCTTCATCAGTGGACTTAAAGATGATATACAAGACACACTTCATCTCTTAAGAGCTGCATCGGTATAAGAAGCAATAGGCTTGGCAAGCATTCAGTCTCGAAGCAAATGAAATAGCTTGTCCACAAAAGCAGCTCCTACAACTCCAGCTACATCAGTAAAAAAAGCATCTCCTGTTGTCAAAAAAATTAACTTTTGCTGAGATGAAGGAAATGAGAGACAAAGGATTGTGCTATAATTGTGATGACAAATTCATTCCCGGATATTGCTGCAAACAACAAACATTGTTTATGCTAGAAGTGCAAGAAGGCAGCTCAGAGTATATAGACATGGAGTTGGCAGGAAATGACACTGAATTGGAGCAACCAGTTGTTTCCCTTCATGCCTTTGCTGGAGACCAAGTGAGTTCAACCATGAAGTTAAAATCCAAATTGGGGCAGCATGATATTATTATCCTTGTTGACAATGAGAGAACTCACAATTTCTTGGACCCTAATGTTGCAAGCAATTTTGGTATGGCATTTTAACAATCCACTTTATTTAATGTAATGGTGGCTAATGGTGATTCAATGACCAGCCAAGGATGGTACAAAGACATTACATTGAACTTGCAAGGTACACATATTAATGTTGATTTTTATTTGCTGCCACTTGTGGGTTGTGATGTCGTTCTAGGAACACAATGGTTGCACACACTTGAACCCATTGTTTGGGATTTTCAAAATTTAAGAATGGAGTTTATGATTAACGAGCACAAAATTATTCTTCATGGAAAGCACTCAAAACAGTGTGCTGTCATGCATTTACCTCTATTTAACCATAATAATCTTTTTTCAAATTACTCCAAGAAAACCCCACTCCCACAAATCCCGATTTACCACCTAAAGTCCAACATTTACTCCAAAAATATACTGATGTGTTTAATACTCCAAAAGGATTGCCACCCATTCGAACCCATGACCACCAAATAAACACAAAAATGACCAACCCATTAATGTAAGGTCTTACCATTACCCCTATGTGCAAAAGAATGAGATTGAAAAACAAGTACAAGAAATGTTGAGTGAAGGTATAATCCAGCTAAGCCAAGGTCCTTATTTCTCACCAATTATTTTGGTAAAAAAGAAGGATAGCACTTGGAGACTATGTGTTGATTATAGAGCTTTAAATGCTAATACCATTAAAGGTCGATATCCAATTCCAATTATTGAAGATTTATTTGATGAGCTTAAGCATGCAAAGTTTCTTTCAAAATTGGATCTTCGATCGGGCTACCACCAAATTCGAGTTGCTCCAAAAGATGTACCAAAAATGGCTTTTTGCACTCATGATGGCCATTATGAATTATTGGTAATGCCCTTCGATCTCACTAATGCTCTATCTACTCTTCAATCTTTGATGAATGATGTATTTCGTAGTTGTCTACAGAAATTTGTTTTAGTATTTTTTGATGACATTCTCATACATACTAGTAGTAGCTTGGAAGATCATTTGCAACATTTGATGTTGGTATTTGAATTGTTGAGAAAAAATCAGTTGTATGCCAAATACTTTAGATGTAAGTTTGCAGTTCAAGAAATAGAGTATCTAGGTTATGTCATTTCAATTGAAGGACTGGCGGTTGACAAAAAAAAATTGCAAGTATACAAGCTTGGTCCAGGCCATCCACAATCTAAGCATTGCGAGGATTCCTTGGCTTAGCTGGGTATTACAGGTGCTTCATTAGAAATTTTGGCACCATAGCTAATCATACAAATCTTAAACGAAAGATTAAAATTCGAACATATACCAGAGTGTAGGTCCTAGTATCATCCTCTAAGTTGAACTAAATCTTCCTTTAGAAAGACTCCGACTTCAAGATTGAAGAAGGACCTTACTTTTGTCCACTTGACACCCAAAGGAATTATCTAAAACTCAAAGTTGCGAATTAGACTATCCTTGGAACCAACCGGCACACTCAGATTGTTGAGGGAAAAAACTCAACAAAATCACTTAAACATGAACCTAAAAGGCTATCTTCAAAGACTCAAAACAAGTTCTAAACTAGAACTCAATCAAAAGCAACAAAGCTCTCTGGTTTGTAATTAATCAAAATCTATATTTTCTTGTGGCTGAGTGGCCTTTATTTATATATTACAATGAGCAGCTAAGAGGAAATATTTCCTCTAAATGGATTAGAATTCCTTTTCTTTTAGGAAGCTAATTACTAAAAGAAATTTTTACTAGAAGACTTTTAATCCAAGAAAAAGGAAATAAAACATTAAGTTGCCAAAAACTAATCCAAGGCTGGTTTGGACTGTGTTTGGCCGAGCTTGAGGAGCTTATTCATTTAGATTTGGAAGCTTCTTTAATTCATCATGGCTATGGATTTGTAAGCTTCTCTAAACATTATGGATATGGTCTTAGAAGCTTCTAATTTCGTTCATGAAAAAGAAATAATATTGCCTAAAGTTGAATCTAAGTGTGGTTTGGATTAGAGAAGTGAATGGCGGCTGAACTTGTTTTGATTCTTGCCGAATTAGAACCTTCCAAATTCGAACTTGGATTGTGATGAGAAGTGGCATAAGGATCTTGATTACGCATCTGAAAATCATCCACACTTGATCCTTCATTCTCGACTTTTCATTGATGAAACTAAGTAGAATGACACATGATTCACTAGGATCGGAAGTCTTCCTTGTTTTCCTTGCTGCCTTGACTTGAACTTCAATTAATTCAATTATAAGAGATGTTAAGGTAGCTTGCATTCTCTTAATTCATGACCTAGTCATAGGACCATCAATGCCTTGCAATGGATCAATATGTGGACATCTCTTGGTAGGTGAATTCTCAATTAAACATCCAACTTGTGCTTTTAGATTTGTCTCGAATTTGTTTGATTGTCTCAACTGGATGGTTGATTGTTTCAACCTTGGCTCTCATATTTTTATCAGTTGGAAACAAAACAAATAACACAAAAAGATATGAACAACTAAAGGAGCAACCCAAAGGCAGCTCTGATACTAAATTGATATGAATCTTAACCAAAGATGAAAATTCAAACATATACCAAAGTGTACGTCCTAGTATCATTCTCTAGGTTGAAATAACTCTTCTTTTAGTAAGACACCAGCTTTAAGATTGGAGAAGGACCTTGCTTTTGTCTACTTGACACCCGAAAGAATTATCCAAAACTCAAAGTTGCGAATTGGACTATCCTTGGAACCAACTGGCACACTCAGATTGTTGAGGGAAAAAAACTCAACAAAATAGCTTAAACATGAATCTAAGAGGATATCCTTAAAGACTCAAAACAATTTCTAAACTAGAACTCAAAGAAAAGCAACAAAGCTCTCTGGTTTGTAATTAATCAAAATCTGTACTTTCTTATGGCTAAATGGCCTTTATTTATAGATTACAATAAGTAGCCAAAATAAAATATTTCCTCTAAAAGGATTAAAATTCCTTGTCTTTTAGAAGCTAATTACTCAAATAAATAATTACTAAAAGGCTTCTAATCTAGGAAAAAGGAAATAAAACATTGAATTGCCTAAAACTAATCCAAGGCTGGTTTGGATTGTGTTTGGCCAAGCTTGAGGAGCTTCTTCATTTAGATTTGGAAGCTTCTTTAATTCATCATGGCTATGGATTTGGAAGTTTCTCCAAACATTATGGATATGGGCTTGGAAGCTTCTAATTTCGTTTATGAAGAAGAAATAATATTGCCTAAAGTTGAATCCAAGTGTGGTTTGAATTAGAGAAGTGAATGTCGGCTGAACTTGTTTTGCTTCTTGCCAAATTAGAACCTTCCAAATTTTAACTTGGATTGTGATGAGAAGTGGCCTAAGGATCTTGATTACACGTGTGAAAATCAGCCACACTCGATCCTTCATTCTCAACCCTTCATTGATGAAACTAAGTAGAATGACACATGATTCATTAGGATCGGAAATCTTCTTTGTTTTTCTTGCTACTTTGACTTGAGGTTCAATTAATTCAATTAGAAGAGATGTTAAGGCAGCTTGCATTTTCTTAATTCATGACCTAGTCATAGGACCATCAATGCATTCCAATGGATCAATGTGTGGACGTCTCTTGGTAGGTGAATTCTCAACTAAACATCCAACTTGTGCTCTTAGATTTGTCTCTCTCGAATTTGGTTGAGTTGTCTCGGCTAGATGGTTGATTATTTCAACCTTGGCTCTCATATTTTCATCAGCTGATCCATTTACGGCATTACTTAAAAAAAACAACTTTCAATGGAGTGATGAAGCTACCCAAGTATTTGAGGCGTTAAAAGCAGCATTGTCTTCTTCTCTAGTGTTGGCCATACCGAATTTTCAACAACTATTTGTCATAGAGTGTGATGCAAGTGGAAATGGGATAGAGGCTGTTCTCATGCAAAATAAACACCCCATCTCATATTCTAGTATAGCTTTACATGGTAGGCAACTCAATCTTTCAACCGATGAGAAAGAGTTATTTTCGTTAGTCAATGCAGTTCAAATGTGGAGATTGTATCTACTTGGGCAAAAATTTGTGATAAAAACTGATCACAAGTCACTTAAACATCTTCTTGAACAAAAAGTGCCTACTCCAGCACAACAAAATTGGATGGCAAAGGTATTTGGATATGACTTCATAGTGGAATACAAACAAGGCAGCTCCCACTTGGCGGCAGATGCATTAATGAGGCAACACATATTTTTACTAACCACCATAATTCCTGCGTGGTTTTATATTATCCAGGAAGTTTATGACTAGGAGGAGGCTCTTAAAAAATTGAAGGTTGAATTTTCACAAGGAAATCTACCCAAACCTGATTACTATGAGAAGGATGAGGTGATATTCTTTACAGGAAAAATTGTGCCACATCAAAATTCAGATGCCGTATCTGAAATCATGGAAGCCATGCATGAAGGATCTCATGGAGATCATTCAGGTTTCTTGCAAACATACCGCAGGGTAAAGCAAGATTTCTTTTGGAAAGGAATGCGCCAATGTGTACTTGAGTTTGTTTAAAAGTGCGATGTGTGCCAAAGAAATAAACCTAAACTATCAAAGCCATCTGGTCTCCTTCAACCCCTTTCAATTCCTTCAGCCATATGGGAAGGCATTAGTATGGATTTTATAGAAGGACTACCAGTCTCAGGAGGCAAAGACACCATTATGGTGGCAGTGGATCTTTTTCAAAGTATGCACATTTCATTGCCTTGAAACATCCTTATACTGCTGCAAATGTAGCTAAGGCTTTTATGGACAACATTTTCCTGCTACATGGAATCCCAAAAACTAAAGTGTTGAATAGGGATAAGATCTTCCTAAGTAAGTTTTGGCAAGAATTTTTCAGATTGCAAGGAGTTCATTTGCAGTTATCAACAACATACCACCCTTAAACGACGGCCAATCCGTGTTAAACTGGTGTTTCAAGAACTACTTGCGTTGTTTCACTAAACAACAGCCTTCAAAATGGATTATGTGGTTATCTTTGGCTGAATATTGGCATAAGAATAGTGTCAATACTTCTACCGGTTTTACTCATTTTCAAGTTCTTTATGGAAGAGAGCCACCAAAACTCACTTCCTATATATAGGGGTCAAGTCAAGTAGAAGAAGTTAACAAAGAGATGCTTACGAGGGGTGATATATTTCATTTTCTCAAAGAAAATTTGCAAGCTTCTCAGCATTGTGTGAAACAATTTGCATATCAAAAAAGGAAGGATCGAGAATTTAAGGTAGGAGACATGGTGTATTTAAGGCTTCAACCTTATCGCTAGGCATCCGTCCAATTTAGAATGGTAGCTAAACTTGCTCCATGATTTTACGGCCATTTTAAAGTTGTAGAAAGAGTGCGACAAGTAGCTTATCGATTGCAACTTCCATTGACTTCACAAATACATCATATTTTTCATATTTCCCTACTTAAGCCTAAATTGAAGAATGATGTGGTCCAAATTGGGGAGCTGTCAACAACTGGAGATGATGGAATTCTAGTTCTAGAACCAGAGCAAATATTAGAAGAGAAGTGGAAGGTACGTGGGAAGCGCAGGAGAATTCAGTGGTTGGTCAAGTGAAAGGGTCTATCCAAACGTGATGCCACTTGGAAAGATAAATGGGAGATCTTGAAAGCTTATCCAAACCTTGAGGACAAGGTTGCAAAAAGGAAGGGGTATTGATACGATTATGTGGCAAATGCGAGACTCAATGTTCTAGTGGATCAGTTCTTCTCCAAGATTCCTACTTATTTAGTTGCTAAATATTAGCTTATTATTATTTATTTTTGAACATTATTTAAATTTTTTATTTTAATGATCATGAGCCCAATTTTTAGACTACTTTGTAACTAAATGGCTCTTTATATACGCCATTAATCGAGCAATAAAAGCACTTTTGAATCCCGTTTGAACTCTTGTGAGTTAAGGAAACTTGCCATCTTGAATTAGGTTACCAAAATCTCAATATGATACTATCAGTAGAAGAACGACCAACATCTGACATGAGGAGAAGAATAACTAGTTGAGGGGTAGATCTAGATAGATTGAACAGCGGTGAGGGAGCAAACAAAGGGCAGTGAGAGAGTGGATCTATAATGGTGAAGATGAAGGCCGGCAAAGGGAATAAGAAGAAAAGACACAAAATGAAGGAGTACAGTAACTGAGAGAAATGGCAACAGAGAGCAGTAAGAAGATTGAGAACAACAGCAGCAATAGACAAAAGCAATGGTGATTGGGCGAAAATGGAAACGACCAATGTCTAGGAAAAAGAAAACTGGATGTTGGTAGCGACCGAGGAAGAGACGATAAGAGTGATGGAGAAACGCCAAAATAAAAGAAGAAAAACAATTGAAATTAGATTAGGAAAAAAAAATTGTGTGTGTGTGTTTTCTTTTTTGTATTTTTCTACTTTAAAAATATTTTTTATTTTTATGTTTTTAAAATTTTTTGAATTTTTTAATATAGGTGGGCAGGAAACTCTTTTGATTAAGGCGTTCGCAAGCTTAGAGGAGCAAAGTCTTCTATTTACCATTTAATCAAATTAAATTTTTGACACAAAAGACTATTTCTCTTAAAGCATGGACACGCTTAAAGAAACGAAATCTTCTAGTTTAAAAGCAAAAATCACAAATATAGTCTACTACATATCTAAACAAAAATACCATTAATTTTTAATTAATGACTAGAAACATACAAAATATATAAAAAACTAAAAATCTAAATCACAAATATAGTCTACTTCATATCTAAACAAAAATACCATTAATTTTTAATTAATGACTAGAAACATACAAAATATATAAAAAACTAAAAATCTTTTGGGTTGCCTCTGAAAAATTACAATTATTTAACAACGTTATGTTGGAAGTCCCTCCATTTTCAACCAATGCCTGCTATATCCACCAAGGTCCAACCAATTGTTGTCTTGTATTTCTTTAAAATCTTGGTTGGCCTTGCTTCTTCTTGAGCTTTAGTCAAATGATTGGGCAAAGATTTCAATTTTGACTTTGAAATTGCTCTTATATCTTCGTTAATCTCCAACTTTGCACTTTTATTCATCTCACTATTCAGCCACACACTTCACAAAATTCTATTCAATGGTATTTTGCAAAAATTGGTCAGTAACATTAACATGAAAAATAGATTCAAAATAATCTAGATATTCATTGGCATTATAAACATTGAATTCAATAACATTGCCATTAAATTCCATAATTAATGTTCATTTATCAACATCAATTTTTGTGCAAGCAGTTTTGAGAAATGGCCTTCCTAATATAAATGGAATGAATTAGAAGAATCATCATCATCCATGTCTAGTATACAAAAATTAGCAAGGAAAATCAATTATCAACATGAACGAATACTTCTAAAACTCTATCAGAATATACATTAGACCTATCATCAAGTTAAATAATCACACCCAATTTCAATAAAGCATTTATACTCTACATATAAAAGCAAATGGATCAATGCGTTGTGTGTGTGTATTAAATCATATGTTTTTATATATAGATTGTATACATGCCAAAATTTAAAGTTCAAAAGAATGTAAAATTGTAAATGTAAAATGTGTAGTTTTTACATTTTAATACTAATAATTTCAGCAAACTAGTATTAACTCAAACAATATCAAATATTATTAATTAGTAAACCATTGAGATAAAATGAAATTAAAATGCTAAAGAATGACAATAAGCATTGAGTTTGATTTGATGTAATATTTAAATGTTCAAGTTTGAGTTCTACTATGTGAGAAGGAAATTAAGGGAAAAAAATTTATCATGACAAATTAGTAGTTATAAATGATTTTCATTTGAAAAATTATAAAACTAACCCAAATAAGTGTTAAAGATATTTTTACTATATTGATTGATTATATTAATATTCTAAAATGTATATTAATTTCCTAAATATTGTATTAAAATGTTCAAATTTAAATTGAAAGAAATAAATACATTTTGGGATGTATTTTAATATAATTATATTTTGTTAATGGATTAAAATTAAAATACAATGAAATTGTGGGAATTATATAATATTAAATATACAATTTGGGCCCAATAAAAAAATAAAATTGGTCTAATTATAAATACCAATATGATGTTTGAAAATAAAAGACTCAATTTTCAAATTCCAATTAAGTGTTTTAATTAGGACTAAAGAAAAACTATCAATATAGAGATCTTTAGAAATAGGAGGATGAGTGTGTGCGACTAGGGTGCGAGTGTGGTGTGACTGGGGGCGCCTTATGTCTCCATCTTGGAGTATCATCTCTTTCTTAGGACTGAAGTTTTCTCTTCATTAGAGAAGAGGAGTACACGTGCCTTTGCTAAGGCCATTGGTCCCTTCTACGTGTCTGTCCATAACAGTTACTATTGTAATTTTGTTGAATCTTAAACTTCATGACATAAAGATAAAGGCAGGATCTTTGAATAAATAATTTATCACAAACTATTAAATCATAAGGATTGTGTACCTGATGCAGAAGACATATTCATTGAGAAGAGATTGAGAAACACCACCTCTTGCCGTCAAAATTGGTTTCTCTCCCTTCACCCTACTTTCTATCACAAAATATTTTGATGGAGAACGTTTTGTGTTCTGTGTCTGTAACCCTAATGGGCAGAGAGAGGACCAATTTATATAATCTAACTTTAATCTGGTACGTCCATCAAGTACCCAAATAAACGGTTGAGATTTGTTCCACTATTAAATTGGTAATAGGAACCAATTAGGAAACTGTAATTAAGCCCAACAATTCGGGTCATATTCTAACATTCTCCCACTTGGCCCGATACTTCAACTTTAATTTAATAGTGTGAACATTAAGTGCGCAAAAACAAATCTCTTGATTATTTTCAAAATTTACCTAAACATAATAAATTACATAATGCGAGTTATGGCGGTCATACACTTTAACATTGCATACTCCCTTCCATACACCACTACACTAGTAATTTATCATGTCAAGTATCATAAGTGATATATAAATATCATAAAGGTCCACAATAATGTCTTATAGACACATTTATTTCTTGTTTAATAATATTATTTGTACACAATCATAATAAACAAGAAAACATTTGCCAATATGTCAGAAACATTTTATTGAGTTCAAGAGTGTTAATACATCATTATAAGCAGTCATCAAGACAACCAAGACCCATTCTTTGAACATGTTCCTTAAATGCCTTTGGTTGCAAGCCTTTCGTTAAAGGATCTGCAAGCATGAGATCCGTCCTAATATGTTCAATACACACTCTTTGTTTCTGAACTTCCTCCTTTACGGCAAAATATTTCAACTTCATATGTTTAGCACCTTTAGAGTACTTATCATTTTTGGAGAAGAAAACTGCTACAGAATTATCACAATAAATTTTCAGCGGCTTAGTAATGGTGTCGACAACCCTAAGCCCTGAAACAAAGTTCTGCAGCTATAATGCATGGATTGTAGCCTCAAAACAAGCTACAAATTTTGCTTCTATAATGGATAAAGCAATGACATATTGTTTGGCACTTTTCCATGATATTGCTCCTTTTGCTAGAAGAAACAAATAACCAAACGTTGACTTTCTACTATCAATGCATCCAGCAAAATTTGAATCCAAATGTCCAACCACTTGGATTAGACCTTCTATACATGAGCATATAATCTTTTGTTCCTTGAAGGTATCTTAATACTTTCTTTGTAACTTTCCAATAGTCCATACTAGGATTATTTTGATATTTGCCTAGCATTCCAACCGCGAAAATTATATCGGGTCTTGTGCATGTTTACAAACACATCAAACTGCCAACAATAGAAGCATATGGAATAGGTTCCATTTCTTTATGTTCCACATCATTTTTTTTGGACATTGCATAAGACTAAATTTGTTGCCCTTTTGTATTGGGACAACTCATTCAAAACATTTTTTCATATTAAATCTCTCAAGAATTCTTTCGATATATTGTTTCTGAGACAATCCTACCAGTCCTTGTGATCTATCTCGGAATATTGAAATTCCTATCACAAAGGATGCCTCTCCCATATCTTTCATTTCAAAATTCTTAAAGAGAAATTCTTTAGTCTTATGCAATATGCCTAAATCATTAGCAGCAAATAAAATATCATAACATATAGGACTAGAAATACAAACTTACTCCCACTGATCTTTCAATAAATACACTGATCAACAGTGTTTTCTTCAAAATCAAAAGATGTTATGGTATCATTAAACTTAATATACCATTGTCGGGAAGTTTGTTTAAATCCATATATTGACTTCTTAAGTTTACACACCATGTGACCATTTCCTTCTATGGAAAAACCTTTAGGTTGATCCATATAAACTTCCTCCTCAAAATTTCTTTGAGACAGGTGAAAAAGTCTCTTTGTAATCAACACCATCATTTTGAGTATAACCCTTGGCGACAAGTTTGGCTTTATATCGTTTAATATTGCCATTCGAGTCACGTTTGGTCTTAAAGACCCATTTGCATCTGACTCGTTTAGATCTTTCTGGCAAATCAACGAAATCCCAAACTTTATTTTGTGCCATTGAGTTCAACTCATCTTTCATGGCATCAATCCATTTATCAGACTTATCACTTTTTATGGCTTGTGAAAACGAAATAGGATCCTCATAAATGCCATAACCAAATTCTGACTCTTGCAAATAAACCACATAGTCATTAGAAATAGCTGACCTTTTTGTCCTTATAGGTCTATTCAAAGTTATTCCATGTGGTTCATTAATGTCAGTTGGCTGTAAGTTAGTTTCTTCATGAGATGTTGCTTCATTCAAATATTGCCCAGGATTATTTTGCTCTTCTATCACTGGGTTAATATTTGATGAAGATGTGGATATTGGAATATTTATGGGTAATAGAACATTAACCCTTACTTCATTAATATCCACAATATATTTTTTAGCACTCCCACTAACTTCTCCATTTTCAATAAATTTGGCATTAGCAGTTTCAACAATTCTTGGACTATGTTTTGGATAATAAAACCTATACCCTTTAGATTTCTCTGGGTAACCAATAAAGTAACCACTAATCGTTCGAGAATCTAATTTCTTTTCATGTGGATCATAAACTCGTGCTTCTGTAAGGCAGCCCCATACATGCAGGTGCCTCAAACTAGGTTTCCTTCCAGTCCATAACTCGAAAGGAGTTTTAGGAAGTGCCTTACTAGGAATCCTATTTAGCAGATACACAGCAATTTTCAATGCATGCATCCACAATATTTTGGGTAATGAGGAATTACTCATCATACTCCTAACCATATCCATTAATGTCCTATTACGCCTTTCTACCACACCATTTTGTTGAGGTGTGCCTGGCATAGTATACTGTGCACATATGCCATGTTTCTCGAGAAACTTTGCAAATGGACCTGGACATTGTCCTGATTCATCATATTTTCCATAATACTTACCACCTCTATCAGACCGTACAATTTTCACTTTTCCATCTAATTGCCTTTCAACCTCCTTTATAAACACCTCAAGGGCATTTACAGCATGAGATTTTTCTTTAAGCAAATAGATATATCCATAACGTGAAAAATCATCTATAAAGGTGATAAAGTACTTTTCTCTTCCAATAGATGGAGCATCAAAAGGTCCACATATATCAGTGTGTATAATTTCAAGAAGCTGAGTACTTCTTGTGGCTCCTTTCTTACTATGTTTGGTTTGCTTTCCCTTAATGCAATCCACACATATGCCAAGATCAGTAAAATCTAAATTCGGAAGAATTTCATTCTTTACCAATCTTTCTAATCTTTCTTTGGATACATGACCCAAACGTTTATGCCACAAGTAAGCGGAATTATCATTCATCATACTACGTTTAATTCCAATATTATGATAAACAGAAAACAGAGATTCCGAAAAATCAACATCAAGTTTCAATTTATATAAATCATCCATAAGAATTCCAGAACCAATAATGGAATTATGTTTACATAAATTGAAACGACCATGTCCAAACTTAAGAATAAACCCACTTTTATCAAGTTTTGAAACAGAAATCAAGTTTCTAGAAATTGAAGGTACATAGAGAGTTTGTATTAGATCCAAGTTGTGACCAGTATCTAACACTAAACGATAAGTCCCTATGCTTTCAATTGGGTCCTTCTTACGGTTTCCCACGAATAAAAAACTCTCAGTTGGGTTTATGGTTTGGATTGAAAGGAATCCCTGCATCAAATTGGAAACATGAGTCGTAGCACCAGAATCAAGCCACCAAGTATTTGAAGGAACTTCAGTTAAGTTTAGTTCAGAACATACAAAAAGGTTAGATGTACCTTTCTTTTCGAACCAAGCTTTACGTTTCAGACAATCTTTCTGATAATGTCCTTCTTTCTTACAGAAGTGACATTTATCTGTCTTTCGTTCCGTCTTATCATCATCAGTAGTAACCTGTGTCACTTTAGTAGGTACTTTCTTCTTAAATTTCTAGGCCTTTGGCTTATGAATCTTACTAGCTCCTTGACTCACAAGGTTAACAGAATGAACTCCTTGATTCTTTAGTCTCATTTCCTCCTGAGTTAACATACTGGACAATTCATTAATATCCCACTTATCGTAATAGTGTTGTAATTAATTTGAAAAGGTCCATATTCAGGAGGTAATGAGTTCATAATGAACTGTACTAAGAAAGAGTCATTCTTTCACACCCAGGGTCTTTAATTTTGCTACAATATTTGTCATCTTGAGGACATGTTGCTGCATGCTTCGCGACCCATTATACTTCATGGTCGTGAGTTCAGTCATTAGAGTACCAACAAGAGACTTATCAACATAACAAAAACGTTCTTCCACAAGTTTAAGGAATTCTTTAACACTTACAGTTTGTGAAATAGCAGTCTTAATGTTGTTAGCAATAGTCATTCACATAAAATTAAGACATAATCTGTTAGACCTTTCCCATGCTTTATGGTTTGATTTCTCAACCTCACTGCTTGTGTCTGTAATAGCAGCATGTTTTCCTTCCAATAGTGCTAAGTCAAGATCCAAAACACTTAAATGGAAATTGACTTGTTTGCACCATTTAGAGAAATTCAAACCATTAAACATAGTAACAGAAGAAACATGCGAATGGAGGGAAATAGTTGCAAATACATAAATGCTTAATAAATTATCGGATTCAAATCATAAAACATTTAAAATATATTGCAGGCTTCCTTTGGGTAAGCTCAACAATATATTATCATAAATTTAATGCCATGCATACTTTATTAAATAATCAAACAAGCCTTATCAAATAAAATAGTATCTTTGGATACATAAAAATATTTGACAAGCAAATTGATTATCAACCATAATGTTTATTAGTCATAGAAAATTAATTTACCTTTGGGTAAATTCTACAATTCTATCAACTAAAAAACGTCACTTATTCATATAATTACAATAATAGGCATTAACATATTATGAATAAATAACCATAATTTTCTACATGATAAAAATTTAATTAATTAGTTTGGCCACTTTGGTGACTAACAAACTAATTCTTTATATTAATATCATGTGTAAATCTAACAAATTAAGGGAATTTTTAACAGTAATATTCCCAAAATCATAATATGACAAGAAAATAAAAAATCTCATAATATTTCATAAAAGAAATAAAAACAGCATAAATAACATAATTAACATAAATTTTAATATTAATAAAATATGATCATTTAATTTTATTTCTTATCACTGCAATACTTAAATTAAGATAAATTTAATTATCTTAACATTATACTCTTCCTTCGGTTTCCAAGCAAATAAAAAACCGGCCAAAGCAAGAGCCTCCATCATCATCATCATCAATCAAAACCAAAGCCACGTACGGCCATCATTACCAAAGCCGTCATCATCAATCAAAACAAACCAAAACAGCAATTAAAACATAAGGTTGGCCTGACAATGTTTTATCTCCTAATTTGCTTGATTTTCAAGCAATCAAAAACAAAGCCACGGTCACAGACAGCATGCAACGGAAATCAACGCCTTCCTTTCCGACACAGGACATACGGAAATCCAACATAATTCTTTGTTTTGTAATCCAAACAGAAGACATCATCATTACGGAAATCAAACTTATACTTGTTTTCAAAATTAATATACAAATTTATAGCCAAAATCATTAATGGACAAATTATTTATTCATAACCAGCTCTGATACCACATGTTGAATCTTAAACTTCATGACATAAACATAAAGGCAGGATCTTTGAATAAATAATTTATCACAAACTATTAAGTCATAAGGATTGTGTACCTGATGCGGAAGACATATTCATTGAGAAGAGATTGAGAAACACCACCTCTTGCCGTCAAAATTGGTTTCTCTCCCTTCACCCTACTTTCTGTCACAAAATATTTTGATGGAGAACGTTTTGTGTTCTGTGTCTGTAACCCTAATGGGCAGAGAGAGGACCAATTAATATAATCTAACTTTAATCTGGTACGTCCATCAAGTACCCAAATAAACGGTTGAGATTTGTTCCACTATTAAATTGGTAATAGGAACCAATTAGGAAACTGTAATTAAGCCCAACAATTCGGGTCATATTCTAACAAATTCAACTATAGTTCGTCTCTAGTTTTGTTGTGTGTGTCCACTTTTTCTACGTTATTTGCCTTCTTCGTTTTCCATTTATGACCCAAACATTCTTCGTTCTCTTTTCTTCTTGTTTCTCGCTTCATCGCACTTTTCATACTTCCTTTCAGTGTTTCGACTAATAATTTCATTTCTGCCAAGGTTATTTGCTTCATCTATTGATTTCTTGTTATTGTTTTTTTTTTCTGCTATTCGAGTTGCCTTGTGGCCTTGGTCAGCTGAGGATGGATAGTGAGAACCTCTTAGATTCGATGTTGGCAATCTCTAGGTTACAGCAACAGTTGGAGCTCAAAGCGAAGCAATCATGGGGGTGGTGATTCGGGAAAAGGATGTCCAAACTAGCATGGAGGAGTCTTATAGGCCGAGTTTTTGGAGAGAGGAGTGCGAATTTCACAGGCCTTAAGCATATTTTAGCAAGAATTTGGCCAACTAAAACTTCATTCAAGGTGCAAGAGCTCGGACTAAATATATTCTAGTTTGTCTTCAATAATAAAGAGGACAAAGTTCGGGTACTACAAGGTAAAGGATGAATGTTTGATCAACAGTATGTTCTTCTTAGGGAGTGGTCAGCCTCTGAGCAACTTACAGAACAATGTTCAGCAAGGTGAAGTTGTGGATTTAGGTGTGGAACTTGCCCAATCAGTGGCTCACTAGAGAGACGAGGTTCCGGCTTCAGCAGCTTTTTCCCCACATTCTTGACGTTCTTATTCCAGAGAGTGGAAATGCAGTCGAAAGGTGCATGAAGATCCTTGCTCTGGTTGATTTGCGCAAGCCTTTATTGAGAGGTACATGGCTGAAACTAATTTTTCAAGAATCTTGGATATCCTTTCGGTATGAAAATTTAGCTGGTTTTTGTTATTATTGTGAGAAGGTTGGGCATTTGGAAAAGATGTGTTCTGTTCGGAGGGTGGCTATTGAACGAGATGACTTGAAAGAGGGACAATTTGGAGAGTAGTTGAAGGCTGTAGGAGGTAGGCTAATGCAAGGGAGAGGGGAAGTAAGCCTGGTCTAGAGTTCCGAAGGCCATCTCCAAGTTTGGAGTTGCAAGTGCAAAATCTTGTGGCTGAGTCTGAGGTCCTTCCAGTAGTTGAATCTACAGTTGCAGTGGTTAAGGTGTTTGCAAGGGAGGACGGAGCAGTTGGTGATCAAGATCTGCCGCCTGAGAAAATGGACTAGGAATTCAGATTTTCAGCCACTCCGCCTGAATTTGAAGCTCATCCTTTAGTGGAGTCACAACTCTTGTAAGTCGGGAATTCAAAACCTTCGAGGGAGCAGCATGTTGGAATCGAGCGTGCAGTAAGGTAAGAAGCTAGGGTGCAGGGATCATCTTTTGATCTGCCGCCTAAGTTGGATTCAGAAAAGCTAAATTCAGAACCTTCGAGGGAGCAGAATGCCGCATGTGAGTGTGCAGCAAGGCAGGAAGCTAGGGTACTGGAATTGTTGGATTCGGAGCTCAGAGTTTCAGCAATGCTTGAGTTGAATTGTGACCTAGCTAATGGGCAGCCGGTGGAGCTGAATTCTGAAATTCAGCATGCCTATATATGTGATTGCCCTTCAAGCCATTCCGAACTCCAACATGAACTGCATTGTGGCCAAGCCTATAAGCAGAGGCTGGAGATGGTTGAAGGGAAAAAAGGGGTCAAGAAGGCTAAGGAAGGTGTACAGAATAGAAACTGGATAAGGATTGGGACTAGAGTTGGGAGGATATCTAGAGTTACTGAAAAAGTTTTGGTTCGTGGTAAGAGGCCTTTGCAGCTCCACGATGAGAATTTTGATTCAGAGCAAGAGCATGAGGGGTGTATTAAGCAATTAAGAAGTGCAACTCAAAATGTAAGCAATGCATTAGAGGTGATAGAGACCAGCCTGAAATGGTTCCAGCATGAGAGACAAAGGTTGGTGTGTGGAATTGTAGAGGTTTAGGAGGACCTTCTACATTTCCCAATTGCGAGAGGTCTTTCTATCTCACCTCCCTGATCTAATAGTTATATATGAAACAAAGCAAAATAGGAAGTGTGTAGCCACTATGTGTAGAAGATTGAAATGTCGAGAAAGATAGCGAGTTGTAAAGTTAGCTAGCACCAAAGGAGGTTTGTTTATATGTTGGAATGATAATATAGGTATTCACAATATCATATCTACTTGGTTTTGTTTTCAATTGCAATGTGAGCTAAAAGGGGAGAATAGGTTTTTTTGAGCTATTTTCTTGTATGCTCATACAGATAAAAGGTTACGACATGAACAATGGGCGTATCTGGAACAACAGAGACATTGATGGCGTGACATGAGGTTTTTGGGTGGAGACTTTAATGACATCTTAAGGTCTAAAGAAAAGAAATGAGGGAGGACAAGGATAGAGGTTAGTTGCCAACCTTTTAAATCATTTGTTCGTAACATGGGGATGGGGGAAGTATGCTTTGTCAGGAGAAGCTTTACATGGGCAAATAATCGAGAAGGAGAAGGATTTGTGGAAGAATGGCTTGATAGATTTTTTTTGTTCCCCTAATTGGTTATTCAACTATTCGAGGGTAAAAGCTTATCATGTGGAGAAGCAATCTTCAGATCACTGACTTATCTTGATGGACAGTCAACCAACAGAGTAAAGAATAAAACGAAGATTTATTTTTGACAAATGCTAGGTCAAGAAAACGAAGGTGGGCAGACTAGTGGTAGCCAACTGGGAGAGGGAGCAACTAGGTACCCCGTTATATCGACTATGTGCTAAAATTGGACATACTAGGGTCAAGTTGTTAAAATGGAGCCAGAAAAACATGCATAATTCTGCCAGGCAGATAGTGTGCATCAAAGCACAAATGAATCACTTATATTGTCATGGGGGTAATAAAAATTGGCGAGAATGGGGCATTATGTGGAAACAGCTCTATCAAGTTTATAGAGATGAGAGAATTTATTGGTGTTAAAAATCAAGAATTCAATAGCTCCAGGAAGGGGACAAAAACACAAAATTCTTCCATGCCTCGACAATTAATAGGAGAAGGCAAAACACTATTGAATGATTGGTGAGGAAAGATGGAAGTCCATGTGAAAAAGTCTATGAAGTGAAGGAGGAGATCCTAAGGTTCTATGACAAACTTTTTGTGACCTCCAGTCCAAGGCTCTGGCATGTAGATTTAGATGGTATCCCACTGTCGATCACAGCAGCCATGAATCATAGGTTGACGTGTCTTGTAGAGGAAGCTGAAATTAAAAGTGCTCTTTTCAAAATGCATCCCAATAAGGCTCCTAGACCTGATGGTATGACTCATTTTTCTTCCAATCTTATTGGAATGTGATTCGTGTAGATTTGTGTAATGCTGTTAAAATTTTTTTTAGCACAACAGAATGATTAAGCAAGTGAACCATACGTTGATCACATTGGTCCCAAAAATTAAAAACCATGTATCTGTTGGCCATTATAGACCCATTAACTTATCTAATGTAGTATAAAGGTCATTTCTAAAATCATAGCAGAGAGGATGGTAGTTTGCCTTCATGAATGCATTAGTCCCTTCCAGGCGACGTATCTTCCGGGGAGACAAATTCTTAATAATGTGGTTGTTACACATGAATGTATTTATACACTTAATGTTAGGAATAAAGGTAAACAGGGGTGGATGGCTATTAAATTTGATATGGCCAAGGCCTATGACAGTGTTCAGTGGAGTTTTTTATGCGAGACTCTTAAGAGAATGGTTTTCTAGTACCTTTATAAGTTGGATTTGGCAATGCATTAGTTCCTCAACTTTATTTGTTAATATTAATGGGGAAAAATATAGGTATATTCAACCTACGCGGGGAATTAGGCAGGGAGATTCGTTGTCTCCTTACCTTTTCTTAGTTGTGTCTGAGACATTTTCAAACATGCTTAAGCAAGCAAGCTTGAGGGGGGAATATATAGGTATGAGGGTTTGCAAGTTACACATTCATTGTTTGCAGATGATTCATTACTCTTTTGTGTAGCTGATTTGGGACAAGCATGCAGGATCAGGACCCTATTATCCAATTATAGCCATTACTCTGGGCAGCTGATCAACTAGGAAAAATCTTCAATATTCTTCAACAAAAATATACCAGCGAGGCAGCGAGAAGTTATTTGTGAGCTTCTAGATGGCATCAAGGAGAAGTTGAATGCACGGTATCTTGGACTTCCTATGATCATAGGTAGATCAAAAAGGGAGGTGTTCAGTTATGTGGCCCAGAGAGTCTAGCAACGAGTTCAAGGATGGAAAAATTGGTTTCTTAGTCTTGTTGGAAAAAAAGTGCTCCTCCAGGTGGTCATTGATGCTCTTCCTACTTATGTGATGGCATGTTTTAAAATTCCAAAAGGCATTTGCCAGGATATTGTCAGATTGACTTCAAGGTTTTGGTGGGGAGATACAGGAGATGGCCAGTCTAAGATACATTGGAAAGTTTAGCAGGATCTCACTTGGCCGAAGGCGGAAAGCAAAAGGCGGATTAGGTTTGAAAAATATTCAACTCTTTAATGATACTCTCATCGCAAAGCAACTTTGGAAACTTATTACACAGTCGAACCTTCTTATGAGTAAGGTAATGAAGGCCAAGTATTTTCCTAAGGGTAGTCTTTTACAGGTCCCGATTAAAAGTAATGCTTCACAGTTATGGAATTGCTGAATGAGAGCTAGATATATTCTTAAGTAAGGGGCCATTTTCCAAGTAGGGGATGGAAAATCACTTAGCATATGGCAAAGCCCTTGGATTCTTGGAAGACCACAGTACAAACCAATAGCTTCTGAGATCTAGAGAGATAGGGCAACATGGATGAGTGAGCTTCTAAACGCTAGGGGTGATTGTTAGAATAAGGACTTAGTGCAGAAACTTTTCAGCCTGATAGATACTGAGGCTATAACCTGTATTCCTCTTTCTCGGGGCAGCCAAAGAGACAATAGAGACAAACTTGTGTGGCACTTGACCAACCAAGGTACCTACACGGTAAGGTCGGCCTATATTAATGCATTCAAGGAACAATAGGTACTGCATCATCAAGTAGAGAGCAGCTTAGCCAAGGGTGCAATGAAAATGGTTTGGAAGTGTAGTTGGAAGCTAGGCATCAAAGGAAAGCTCAAACATTTCATCTGGTGTTGTTGGAATGGTATTCTTCCAACAAAGGGCCAGTTATTGAGGAGAAGCGTCCAAGAAGATTCAATATGCAATATGTGTGCGAATTGCAGGAGAATCTGGACCATGTTCTACTACATTGTCCTAGGGAGAAGCTAGCAATATCCGAAAGATTTTAGTTTTAAGCAATGGTGACTTCAGATATGTAGTGGGACAACGGACTGTCAACGGCAGGACAGAGTTGGATTGACAGTATATATTTTATAGATGCTCTGAAAAACAAGGAACCTTTGGATCTTTCAAAATGAATGGAGGGAGGAAAAGGAAGTGGTGGATCTTCCATTAATAGAATGGCTTGAATTCCAGGATGTCAATAAGAAGCGAAGAGACTATGATATTGGCGAGTGACTAGGTACTTTTACTTGAGTTCCGTGGTCATTAACTTGCTAGGTTTAGGCAATGTCTATGTTGGAAAAATAGCTTTTTCCCAATAGAGATCATTGCATTTTGTTGTTACTAGATGAGGTTGTTAATGTTATATTCTTTTGCGCCTCATCAGTTGGCCAAATAGCCATAGATCATTTAGTGTATAGAATTCTCATTATTTGAGAATTCTATATTTTCAAACTTAGTCTCATCATAAGAGTTAAGGTCTTCATAGCCAGTAGGCTATTATGTATATGTGCTAGGTTTAAAAGTACATATAATGATCGTTTCTTTGAAAAAAATAAATAATTAAGTGTTTTAATTCTAGAAGCTTCTTTTGTTCTGTTTGTTGTAGTCCTTTCTCCACAACCGTCAGTTTACATTTCTTCCATTAACCCTACTCACTCAGACACAGCCACGAGCTATCTGACTGTCACCTCTGTCACCGTAGCCTCCAATTCCAATTTTCTCAGAGTAGATTCAACCATCGACTTCCAATTTTCATTCTTTCCCCTAACCCTAGAGTTCTAGATGGCTAGACTCATTTGATTCGCCCGCTACCTTTCTGTCACAATCGCCTTTATCACTATTGTGTAACCATAACCACCCCTCGGTATAAGGTCTTGCATTGATAGAAAATACACGTGATTCACTTCATTGTGCTTCAATTGTCTTTGTTTCGAAATATTGTGAAGGGTAATGCTTTTATCTTCTATTTATTTTCTCTCAATTGATTTGTTGTTGAACCATCTTTCTTCCAAGAAAATGTAGGTGAATATAATTTACTTTTTCTTGTTTTTTCTATACATAATGAAGCAGAGGAAACACAAAGTTGGTTGCTGCTATTCTTTTACTAGAATCTGGATGGGGACTGCTAAAGTTCTGTTGAAAATTGGTTGCTTTTTTTAACTGATTTGCTACCCTGCTGTGATTTTATTATTGGCATCACAATTTTTGTTGGAAATTGGCTTGCCAACTTGAATAACTAACTCTCGGATTGTTGGAAATTGGTTTGCATATTTGATTAAATAGCACTTTATCACTGTTTTTGTTTATTTATAAGGGTGCAAGTTTTTTTTTGAAATTATTCTACTCCTCATAATTGGCGAATTCGTAAGTTCAATTCCTGTTGGATGCACACCAATGGGACCCTCCAATAAGTCTATTAGAATTGGCTCTATATGAATAGAATCTCATCATCCATACATAACGAATTAATGTGGTATATTCATATCATAATATATGAACAGGCCCATTTACGGTTATTGCTTCTATGAACATAGTAGCTAAATAATCCCAGCGGGTTACGTAGGGAAAATATTGTATAATTGTCCAATTTTTTGCAATTTTCTCCATCCCTCTGTGTAAACTATTTTTTCAGAAAAGTTTTACATTGCTGAATAGAAATAAAAATTCGTTCAAAGATCTATTTGAAGCTTCGTTCTTTTAGTTTAGTAGTTTAGGGGTTTGGGGTTTTCATGCATTTTCGAAACTTTATTTTATTATATTTATTATTAATAATTATTTATTTAATAATTATTTATATTTAATTATTCTTTTTTTTTTATTTTATCTTAGACTAAATACTCTAATACTATAGATTTCTAAACTATATTTCTATATAATATAGAGTTAGAGTATTTCTATTTATATATGGAATATTTATCTATGGAATATAGAGTGAAGAATGGCGATTAGAATGAATGAGAATTCTTGATCTCTCTCAATATCTCTCTCAATTCAAAAATCCAGGATTTGAATTGATGTCCTTCCATTGATTCCTCCTAAATTATATTGATTTATCCTAAAGACTTCATTTCAATTGGAATTTGGTTATTCACCATGCACGAGGATCCCCGTTAAGCATCCATCGAAGAAGATACTTCTTCTTTCCTTTTTTCGGAAGAAGAAGAAAAAGAGGATTTGGACAAAATCGATGAAATGGAAGAAAGCCGAGTGAAGGGAAAGGAAAAAACCAAGGATCAATTCCATTTTCAATTTACAGAGACAAGCTATAATAATAACCTATTTTATGATTTTGAGGATTCTTATCTGACTATGAATGGTATCTTTCGTAGAAATAGTATTCTTTCTTATTTTGATGATCCTCGATATCGAAGAAAGACCTCGGGAATTACTACATATGGGACTATCGATATGCAGACAATCATCAAAAAGGATTCATAGGAATATAAGCCGCAACATCTCCCGATTGAGTTTAAACAATTGGTAAGGCGGTCATACTACCTTCCCCTAAATTAGAACTTAATTTAGTGGCTTTGCCCACATTCGGATTACTCGTTAATGGTTGATCCAATTTGATGGATTCGCCCTTTGAAACAAGAAGTTCTTGTCCTGGAGGGATAATATCAACCACTTGACAGAAAAAAAAACAAAACAAAACAAAACAAAAAGAGAAGAATATGATTGATAGAATAAGCACAATCAGAAATCAAATAGAAAGAATTACAAAACCGAAAACGAAAAATAACCCCGGGAATCTATATTAGTCCTAACAAAACAAGTTATAGTTATAATACTAAGAGATTAGAATTTTCCAAAACGATTTGGAAAATATTAAAAAGACGAAATAAGGTAAATAAGAACCCAAATTTTTTTTTATAATTCTAAAACACATAAACACAACCCTTCTGATATGGATATATTAGAAAATGCTCCTATCAATCATTATCTGGAAAAGGGCGAGACCCTCTGGCCCAATCCTAGACACTCTAAGATCCTTTTTCAAACCTGCTCCCATTTCGAGTCAAGAGATAGATAAATAGACACATCTCATTGCACTGATCGGGGGCATTCGTAGTGACTGAGGGAGTCGAAGACCAAGAAGTGGGTTATTTATACCAAACATTCTTCTTATGGAAATCTCATTGCTATTACTAAAACAAGCATGAAACGTATGCTTGCATATTCGTCCATAGGTCAAATCGAATATGTAATTATTTGTGGTCAAATTTTGATGTTTTGAATGTAAAACTATATTGTTTCAAATTTTGATTTGTTGCAATATTGGAATTTCAGAGTATATTTTACAAAACCTTAACTAGTTTTTTTGCTCCTTTGTTGCTTTTCTAGACTTGTACTCTTTTATTGCAATTTTGGAGTTCCTTTAACTATTTTTGGATCAAATTCTACTAGATTTTATGGTTGAAAATGTTGTTACTGTTTTTTTCCTGTTACATGATAAAATCTTGTAGTATTTTCATATGGCCATTTTAGCTTTTGCTAGAATTCTGAATTTTCAGGTTTTGGCAGCAATTTGACTGAATTTGAGCTACTATTTTATTGCTGTATTTTGC
Organism: Gynochthodes officinalis; assembly: GCA_020080225.1. Taxonomy (NCBI): domain Eukaryota; kingdom Viridiplantae; phylum Streptophyta; class Magnoliopsida; order Gentianales; family Rubiaceae; genus Gynochthodes; species Gynochthodes officinalis. The sequence goes on from CM034620.1 coordinate 8,699,292, forward strand.
CTCACTATTACAACATTTGGCTGAAGTTTATACAGCAAATTTTGTCTAAAGTTTGTTAAAGATTATGCAGCAAAATTTGTGTGTATGCGGTTTAGCTAAAGTTGGTTGAAGTTTATGCAACACAGATTATGTAGCAAATTTGGCTGAAGTTTATGCAGCACAGATTTGGCTGAAGTTTATGCAGCAATTTTCTGAATGATATCCTTGGTATGTGAAAGATTATGCCTTCATTATTTTGGTCTATTTTACTAGAATTCCATTTTGTGGATTCCTGAAGTTTGTTATATTTGATTTGTTTATGCACATTTGATGTCAATGTAGGAATGATTGCTCATTGCATACACAAATTTTAGCTCAAACAAATGGAATTTTGTGCCACAAAATTCCATTTCACTTCAAATTTATTTCATTTTATAATCTAACTTAGAGCAATTGAATTTAACTAGTAGGATGCACACGTACTTCATGCTTTGTGGTAATAAACTAGTCATTTGCATATTATATTCCCTCGGCAACTTTTTTTTTTTTATCCACTTGTTGGACATTCCAATATAGCATCTAGCGGTGGAGCACCGCTAGCTTTATTCAAACTTATTAACATGTATGCCTTACTTTTATGATGTTGACAAGGTTTGTTATATTTGAAAATACATAAGATGGTTACTATCCTATTTTGCCTTAAAAAATTTCTAATAATTTTGAGATTGTCACTTGATAATTTAAGTGTGCAAGTTTATATTTTTTACGTTTATCTTTACTTTTCACTAAGCTTACTAACGAGAGCACTTGGAGCAATTTATATGCACCTAGATATTAGAGAAGCTCTAGTAAAGTCTTATATTGTACAAATGAATTGGTTTTAACACGAGCCATCTTACTTCATTTTGTTATATTTCTAACTTGAACATTCCTTCGATTCACAGTAGTATTATGATATTTGTGTAAGTTATATTTAAATTTGATACTATGTTTGGAATAGTAGAAAATTTTTGTTCTATGTATTTATATAATTTTGGTTTATTACTGAATTTATATTTAGTGGCATAATTATTTGAGCACAAACAAGATTAAAAATATAGATAAATGAAAAATGTATTCAGCATTAAAATGATGCAAAATAGTCATTCAAAGCTTACTCATGGTATTATATCTATCGACACAAAAATGTGCTTCAAATAATTACAAGGCATTAAATTTATTGATGCACAATGTGGTATAAATGAGAACATGGCATTACAATATTGATGAAAATGTGTTGTAATTTTGCCTCGCTATTCTAAAGAAGTGTCGTGATCTTTTACAACATAAACTTTTGCAATATAATAAAATAGTTTCATGTGTTTGTTGCAAAAACTATTTTTTGCGACATTAGTTCTAATAGTACGGACATATGTTGTAAATAATAATGCAATATTACATTTTTTCTCTAAAAATGTTAGTATATTAAAATTGCATAATGCAAAATTAGATAGTCACAAAAGGGCTAATTGCGCTTTGTGGTGTTGGAGTGTACCGAACCCACGAAGACGAAAGGATCTCAAAAGGTCAAAAAGGACCATAAAGGGTCAAGAAACACGACAAGAGGGGAAAAACCCGCACAAGACGGGAAACAAAAGCGACCACTAGATGACCTGGGGTCCGTTAATTGACAATGAACTACTAACTAAAGTGTTGTTTTCATTGGAGACCGCAAACTGCACATGTTGAAAGAAACTGAATGCCAGCATTCCTAGCTCTCGCGCTATGCCCTTTGTGATGATTCCGAAAAATTTGCATGAAGGGAAGAAGGTGTCACCAAAGTTGTAGCAGACACCTAAAAAAAGAAAAAAAAAATCAGAAACAGAACGAAATCGCACTATTTCCTCACCATGAATCGCCCCTAGTTACTGTTTCAGCCCGTTTACCAATGCACAATGTGACACAAATGATAATGTGGCACTACAAACATTGACGCAAAAGTGTCATATTTTTTTCATCACTATTTTTGGGGCATAAGCTTTTGCAATACGACAAAATAGTGTTGAATAAATGCCGTAAGTTTTTTTTTTCAACTTTCTATTGAGTTTTTATGGCATAATGAGTGAGTTGGTAAAAATCTCTATTCTTGTAGTAGCATAGAGTTGTTTAAAATTTTCCCAATATTTATATAATGTTTCTCCATTGAACTACCTCACTTCACATATATCTTTTCCAATATAAGCAACTCATAAAGTTGGAAAAAAGGTTATCCAAAAATTGGTTCTTCATATCATTCCAAGTGGTAATTGAACCAAAAAGTAGATAATAAAGCCAATCCTTAGCTTTATGACCTAGTGAAAAGGAAAGACGTGTAATTTGATTTGTTCTTTCTTAACACCTTAAGGATTTATGGTTGAGCACACCACATGAAATTCTTTTAGATGTTTATGAGGATCTTCACCTGCAAGTCCATGAAAAGTAGGTAGTAAGTGAATAAAGTCAGATTTTAATTCAAAAGCTACATCTAAAGTGGGGTAGTCAATGCAAAGTGGTTGTTGATTTAAATCAGGTGCAATTAATTGTCTTACAGTTCTTTCGTTGACCATGTTTCTTCTCCCTCTTCAAGTTCACTAGATGGATCAATCATATTATTGAAAGATGGCTAATTATTTTGTTATTGGGTTTCTTTTCTCAATTTAAGAGCAGTCTTCTCTATCTCTTGATCAAAGACTAATTCACCTGTACTAGAAGAACGGAGCATAAACCAACAATAAGAGACATATGAATTGAAAAGGAATAGATCAAGGCACCAATCCCTAAGAACAGCGCCAAAATTTGGTGTGTTGAATCCAACAAAAATGAAAAGTTTTACTCAAAATTATTTTTGTATATAGTAGTGAGTAGGGTCCACAGTGGTCGATTGAGTTATCTTCTTTTAAACAAAAACTATAAATAAAGTGGGGGTTTTATTTTGAGAGATAAATTAAAATAATCCAATCTGAAAAGTTAAAATATCAAGCGATTAAATAAGAGTAAAATAATATATGTGTTGTAAAATATTGCGTCACAAGTATATAATAGAGAGAATTAAGAGAGATTAAGTAGAGAAAGCAGAAAGACACTATAGATAGTAGAGAAAATCAGAGGAGAAATTCTTATTTCAACTTTTCTTCACACCTTCAAATGACCAAATTATGCTCCTATTTATAGGAGAATAAGGATGTACTTATTAATGTATTTAGATAATTACATACATTGGATAGATATAAATACATGCATTAGATAAAGATAAGTACATTCATTGGAAAGGAATAAGTACAAATTTGATAGGGATGAATATAATCAATATTTATTAATGTATTTTATAACACTCGTCTGTGAATATTCATTGTATTCATTATTTTACGACTGTGCATAATACTGTTTCATTAAAAATTTTAAGTCGAAAAAAACCCAGTAGGATAAAAAACCGAACAAAAGGGAAAAAGAGTACAGAGCACAAATCTTATGATTTCTCCTTTTTATAGATGCATTAATTTTCTCGTTAAAAACCTTAAGTCAGAAAAATCCTGTGGGAAAAAACCGATCAGAAGGAAAAAAGAGTGCAATGCATAGTTCATAATGTCTCTCTCTTAATTGAGCTATATAGCCCCTGTTGGGGCTAGTCAATATTGCATCTTGTGAACTCACCGCATACCAATGCTACATACTAATTTCTCAAATGTTGACGTCAACAATTATTTGATAAAAAGATCTGCAAGATTTTTTATGGATTGAATCTATTTAACATCAATTTGTTGGCTTTCTTGGAGTTCGTGAATATAAAAAGCTTTCAACAAGATATGCTTGGTCCTATCACTTTTGATATATCCTCCCCTAACTTGTGCAACACAAGCAGTATTATCTTCATAAATTATAGTGGGAGAATTTGTAACCGGTGTTAAACAACAAGAATTGTGAATATACATTATAATAATCTTAACCAAACACACTCTCTTCCAGTTTCATATAAAGCAATAATCTCAGAGTGATTTGAAAATGCAGCTACTAGCGATTGCTTCGTAAAACGCCAAGAAATGGCGGTGCCATTATAACAAAATAAATAATCAGTTTGAGAGCGAGCTTTATGTGGATCAGATCTATATCCAGCATCAATATAACCAACTAAATTAGAGGTAGTGAAATTCTTGAAATAATATAATTCCAAATCTATGGTTTTTCAGAGATAACGAAAAATATGTTTAACTCCATTCTAGTGTCTCCGAGTTGGTTCAGCACTAAAACATGTCAATAAATTTACCACAAAAGTGATATCTGCTCTCGTACATTATTGATGCAGGAGCATCTCATGCTACCCAACATAATGATCTAGAATCCATCATCAAGGGAAACCCAATGTCCATGGGTCATACATTAATTACGTGGATTCATGCCCAGCAAAATTGATGGAAAATTGATGGAGTCACATGCTCTAAAATGTCGCCTACCACCAGATTTGAAGATGAGACAATCAATTCAGAAAATAAAATCAAAATCACATAAATCATGCCATTTTTCCATATTTGTCAAACTTATGAGTGGTTTGATTTATTTGCTTTTATGTTAACATTTATTTAGTTTTACTAATTTCCAATCAGCTCTTATGATTTCCAATTAGCTTTAATTCTCTTGTTAGTTAAGTTTCCTTTAATTTTTCTCAATTAGCATTTAATGTAAGAGTTGATTGCTCCTAAGATGGCCTATATGAATGGCCTAATTCCTTTGTAATAAGAGGACTGGTTGTTGAGTAAAAGTTGAGCGTAGCTCCTTTCTAAATTGTTCCTTTATCCAAGTTCTAATCATACTTGGTGGTGAATTTGTTCTTAGCTGGTGGCCCTTTGCCTTTACGCTAGAACACCCTAGATCACTATCCTTTGTGTTTCTTTGCCTCCAAAAAACGTTCTTTACTACATTCCTTTTCACGTATTCTATCCAAAACCTTCCAAACATCCCTTTAACCATTCTTGCCATCATTTTTGCTCACTCCACCACCACATACCCACATCAATTTTGGTATCAGAGCTACAGTTCATGAGTGAGCTCTTGATATTTTCAGATCACCAAAGTCATGTCAACCCACAACAACTCATCTTCTCCACCCTCACCATGGGAAACCGCCAACGTTGTCACCAATGAGAGGATAGATAACCTTAGGATTGAGGTGAATGGAAACCTTAACCAACTCAATGAAAGTCTTCGTTTACTCACCCAACAACTCCGAAACCTCCAAGTTAACCAACCTCAACCTCACCCAATAAACCAACCATCCCCACCCTATGATGATGAGCCCAATAGTGATGATAGTGATGTAGAACCTCAGAGGAGAAAAAGGAGGCCTGAGGCATATGAGAATGATCGTGGGCTTTAGTTTGAAGTACCGGAGTTCGAAGGAAGTCTTAATCCTGATGACTTCATGGATTGGCTCAATTCCATGGAGCGATTCTTTGACTACAAGAAGTATTCTGAGGAAAAAAGATGCAAGGTGGTGATACTAAAGTTCAAAAAGTATGCCAGCCTTTGGTGGAAAAATGTCCACGTCCAACGCGCCAGGGAAGGAAAAGATAGAGTCCGCACTTGGACGAAATTAAAAAAGTTGCTTAAAAAGAGATTTTTGCCTTATTCATACAAGCAAGATCTCTATTTGAAGCTTAATAATCTACAGCAAGGTGACAAGAGTATTGATGAATATATTCGAGAATTTAAGCAATTGGTAATGAGGTACGAGATGCCTGAGCACCCCGAACAAAAGATTACGAGAATCCTTGGAGGTCTTAACTGTGAAGTAGCCAACGTTGTAGAGTTGCAGCCCTTTTGGAGTTTAAGAATGCTTGCAAAATGGCTATCAAGGTTGAGAAATAAAAGAAGGTGTCCAAACTAGCGATTTTCAAAATTTACAGTCGTGGTACTAGTTTCTTCAAAGGAACTACCTCCACCAAACTTGAGATTGCATCCAAGGAGAAGGGCAAAGGTAAGATGGATGAGCTGCCCAAGGAGAAATGCACCACTATCCGTGATGAGAAAAAGTTCTTCCAGTGTTAAGGCTATGGTCATTTCCAAGCCGAATGTCCTAATAGGAAGGTGCTTACGATCCAAGAATTTCATGCGCCTGAGGATACCGCGGAAGAGGGGATCGTCGAGAAAACTGAATTAGGTGAAGATGATGATCTTGTTACAGATCCAGAAGATAGGGAATTGCTTGTGTTGTGACGTGCCTTGCGTGCACAAGTTGGGAAACTTGAAGAACAAAGGAAGAACATATTCCAATCACGGTGTGCTATCAATGGGCGTGTTTGTTCTCTAATCATTGATAGTGGTAGTTGTGCCAATGTTGCTGCCACCACCATGGTTGAAAAGTTGGGACTTCCTACTTTAGTGCATCCGTATCCTTACAAGTTGCAATGGTTGAGCAATGATAGGGCACTTCAGGTGAATTGGCAGGTATTAGTTTCATTCTCTATTGGTAAAAACTATTCTGATAAGGTTCTTTGTGACATTATACCCATGGATGCATGCCACTTGTTATTGGGTAGACCTTGGCAATTTAATAGGAGTGTTAGGCATGATGGTAAGAAAAACACTTACACTATCAAAATCAATGAGAAGAGTGTCACCTTAACACCCCTGAGCCCAACACAAATACTTAAAATCCCAAGTGAACCCAAGAAAGAAAATTTGTTTTTGAGTGATGATCAAATAGAAAAAGCCTTACGTAAAGGGAAACCTGTTATGGCATTGCTTATGGTAAAAAGGAGATTGGTGAGAAGGCTAGTGCACTACATCCAATAGTACAACCTTTACTTATTGAATTTGGAGATGCATTTCTTAGTGATTTGCCTTCAGGTTTACCACCCATAAGGGGTATTGAACATCAGATTGCTTTTGTTCCGGGGGCTAGTTTACCAAACAAGGCAGCATACCGTTGTAACCCAGATTAGTCTAAAGAGTCGCAGCGGAAAGTTGATGAGTTAATTGCTCGTGGATATGTGCGAGAAAGCATGAGTCCATGCTCAATTCTAATATTGTTGGTACCGAAGAAGGATGGCACTTACCGCATGTGTGTTGACAGTTGCGCTATCAACAATATCACTATCAAGTATTGGTATCCCATTACGAGGCTTGATGATATGCTAGATGAGCTCCACGGTGCCACCATATTCTCAAAAATTGATCTCTATAGTGGATATCATCAAATCAGAATGCAAGAAGAAGATGAGTGGAAAACTGCATTCAAAACTAAATGAGGACTCTATGAATGGTTGGTGATGCCATTCGAACTTTCTAATGCACCCAGCATTTTCATGAGATTGATGAATGAGGTATTATGTTCTTTCATTGGTCATTTTGTTGTGGTTTACTTCGATGACATTCTTGTGTACACCAAAAGTGAGGAGGAGCATTTGTACCATTTGAAGCAAGTGTTTGCAGAATTAAGATAACAGAAGCTATTTGCCAAAATGAATAAGTGTCATTTCTTCTCTTCTAGTGTTAACTTACTAGGTTATGTGGTGTCAAATGAAGGAATCTCCGTTGATCAATCTAAGGTGTAAGCAATTAGATCTTGGCCTACTCCCAAATCTGTCACGGATGTTAGGAGTTTTTATGGGCTTGCTTCATTTTACAGGCGCTTAATCAGAAATTTCAGCATCATCATGGCGCCAATTACTAAATGTATGAAGAAAAGTAGCTTTGATTGGACAAAATCCACACATGATGCCTTTGAAGTTATTAAGCAGAAGTCATGCGAAGCTCCTATTCTTGCTTTCCCAGATTTTGAAAAGATGTTTGAAGTTGAGTGTGACGCTAGTGGTGTGAGAATTGAGGCTGTCCTTACACAAGCTCAAAAGCCATTAGCATATTTCAGTGAGAAATTATCAAGTTCCAGATTGATATATTCAACTTATGACAAGGAGTTCTATGCCATTGTTAGAGCTTTGGACCATTGGAGCCATTATCTCAAGCTCAAGAAGTTTGTGTTGCATTTAGATCATGAGGTGCTGAAGTACATTAGCGCTCAACATAAACTCAGCCCAAGACATGCCAAATGGGTAGAATTCCTCCAATCTTTTTCCTTTGAATCTAAATATAAACTTGGAAAAACTAATGTTGTGGCAGATGCACTTTCCCGAAAATACTCTATATTAGCCATGTTAAATGCCCAAATCCTTGGATTTCAAATTTTGAGAGAATATTATGCCGAGGATCTTGATTTCTCCACCATCTTGAAGGAGTGCAAAAATGGAGTTAATGGTGCCTATTCTGTCCAAGATGGGTTTTTGTTCAAAGGGAACAAGCTTTGTGTCCCTACAAGCTCATTCCGAGAACTCTTAGTTCGAGAAGCTCATAGTGGTGGACTTGCTAGTCACTTTGGTAACCACAAGACATTGTAGATGTTGCAAGAGCATTTCTATTGGCCTAGAATGGTGGGTGACATAAATCCATTCATTCACGATCCACCACATGCAAGAGAGTCAAAATCCATTTCCATCCTGGTCTGTATACTTCACTTCCTATTCCTACTCAACCATGGGAAGATGTTAGTATGGATTTCATAGTAGCCTTGCCAAGGACCCATCATGGAAAGGATGCGATCATGGTTGTAGTTGATCGGTTCTCTAAGATGGCTCATTTTGTTCCTTGCCATAAGACGGATGATGCCTCTAATGTTGCTAAATTGTATTTCAATAATATCATTCGTCTACATGGTGTGCCGAAAACCATTGTTTCTGATCATGATTCCAAGTTCCTTAGCTACTTGTGGAAGATTTTGTGAGGAAAGTTAAGAACTAAGTTGCTATTCAGCACCACATGCCATCCTCAAACCGATGGGCAAACGGACGTCACTAACTGCACACTTACAACACTCTTGAGAAGCATGGTAAACAAAAATATGAAGGATTGGGATTTGAAGTTAGCTCATGCGGAATTTGCATACAACTGCACTCCAACCTACACGACAAGAAGTTCTCCTTTTGAGGTGGTATATGGTATTAATCCTTTTACCCCTTTGGACTTAATTCCTTTGCCTATTAATGCACAAGTGAGTTTTGAAGCTGTTGACCATGTCAAGAATATGAAGAAACTTCATGAGTAGATTAGAGCCAAGATTGAGAAGTCCAATGAAGCTTAAAGCGCAAGGCAAACAAACATAGGAAGAAGGCCAAATTCCAGCCCAACGACCTTGTATGGGTACATCTAAGGAATGAGAGATTTCTTTCTAAGAGGAAGAGTAAGCTCGCTCGACAAGCCGATGGTCCATTTGAAATGTTGGAGCTAATTGGCGACAATGCTTACAAGATCAACCTACCGGGCGACTATGGAGTTTCAGCAACATTCAGTGTGGGAAACTTGTCACCATTTGAGGAGGATGACCAGCTACTAGATTTGAGGCCAAATCTTCAACAACCTCGGAAGGATGACGTAGGAGCATCTCATGCTACCCAATATAATGATCCAGCATCCATCATCAAGGGAAACCCAATGTCCATGGGTCACACATTAATTACATGGATTCATGCCCAGCAAAATTATTGGAGTCACATGCTCTAAAATGTTTCCTACAGCCAGATTTGAAAAGGAGACAATCAATTCAAAGAATAAAATCAAAATCGCATAAATCATGCCCTTTTTCCATGTTTGTCAAACTTATGGAGTGGTTTGATTTATTTTCTTTTATGTTAGCATTTATTTAGTTTTACTAATTTCCATTCAGCTCTTATGATTTCCAATTAGCTTTAATTCTCTTGCTAGTTAAGTTTCCTTTAATTTCTCTCAATTAACATTTAATGTAAGAGCTGATTGCTCTTAGGATGGCCTATATGAATGGCCTAATTCCCTTGTAATAGGAGGGCTAGTTGTTGATTAAAAGTGAGCATAGCTCTTTTCTGAATTGTTCCTTTATCCAAGTTCTGATCATACTTGGTGGTGGATTTGTTCTTAGCTAGTGGCCCTTTGTCTTTACGCTAGAACACCCTAGATCACTATCCTTTGTGTTTCTTTGCCTCCAAGAAATGTCCTTTACTGCATTCTTTTTCGTCCATTCCATCCAAAACCTTCCAAACATCTCTTTAACCATTCTTGCCATCGTTTTTGCTCACTCCACCACCACATACCCACATCATTGTGCCAAGTACATCAAGGCCCCAATTGCATTGAGATATGATACTTTAGGACCAAGTATCTCTTCATCATATTCTCTTGGATGAAAAGGATATTTTTGGGGATCTATTGACCTTACAACCATAGAGGTGCTTAATGGGTGAGCTTTGTCCATATTAAAACGTTTAAGTAATCTTTCAATATATGCTGATTGATGGACAATTATTCCATTTGCTTTATATTCAAGCTTTAGACCAAAACAAAGTTTGGTTTTACCCAAATCTTTAACTTCAAACTCACTTTTTAAATATTTAGTAGTTTTAGCTAACTCTTCTGGAGTTCCAATTACATTCATGTCATCGACATAAATTGCTAGAATAGCAAATCTGATTTTTGATTTTTTTAATAAACACGCATAGGTAGATGGGATCATTCTTGTACCCTTCCTTAATTAGGTAATCATGTAGGTTTGATACCACATTCGACCGGATTGCTTTAACCCATACAAAGATCTTTGCAATTTTATTGAGAATAAGTTGCGGGAAGTGTATGCATTAGGCATTTTGAATCCCTTGGGAAATTCCATATAAGTATCAGAGTCTAATGAACCGTATAGAGATACTATCACAATGTCCATACGACTTGTTTCTAATCTTTTAGATACTACTAGACTAATTAGAAAATGAAATGTAATCATATCCATCACAGGTGAATATGTCTCATCATAATCAATTTTAGGTCTTTGAGAAAATTCTTGGGCAACAAGTCAGGCTTTATGCCTGAAAACCTCATTTTTCTCATTTCATTTCTAGACAAATACCCATTTATATCCAACAAACTTTACATTATCAGGGATTTGGGTTACAGGCCCAAAAACATCTTGTTTAACTAAGGAAGCTAATTCAGCCTTAATTACTTCCTCCCACTTAGGCCAATCTTGCCTTTGATGGCATTCAATAATAGATTGTGGCTCACAATTATTATCCATAATTTTATGAGTAACTGAAAATGCAAAACCATTATCAATGATAATTTTATTTCGATCCCAAATCTCATTACAATATGTAATGGAATTCTCAGCATTCCCATGGATAGTGATATTTTCATGGGTTTGTGCCTTTTCAGGAGTAATATGCTCTTTGGAAGCAAGCACAATATCAGGTTCTTCTAGAACAGATTCCTGATTCTTAGGCTCTTTTGGAGCAGATTCATAATTCTTAGACTCTTCTAGAGTGGATCCTTAATTCTTAGGCTCTTCTAGAGTGGATTCCTAATTCTTTCCCTTTCATTTTCGAGGAACAATTTCTTTTGCTCCTATTGGTCTACCATGCTTCAAGCGTGGGGGATTTTGATCAAGTTTAGCCTATTCTTCGGGAACAGTTATCCCAGTTGGAACATTTGCAGTTGGAATATGAGACTTCGTTACCTTAGTAGCATCATTAAATGCATTAGGAAATCTATTGGCAATAGCCTATAAATGGATTATATGCTATACCTCATTTTCACACTCTAGAGCTTTTTTGTCTAATTAAGATAAATTTTTTTCATTTCAGGAGATAACCTTAACTGTTTTCTACTTTACAACCATGGAAGTTGTAAATGTTCCAATTGATGGAAACACTATCTCATCAAAATGATAATCTACGAATCTAGCAAAACAAAGATCACCAGTAGTTGGTTCCAAGAACCTAATAATGGATAGTGAATTAAACCCAACATAAATGCCCAAACGGCGTTGGGAACCCATTTTTGTTCTTTTCGGTGGTGCTACAGGCACTTGTACTACATAACCAAAGGTGCTTAAATGTGAAATATCATATTCATAACCTAGAAGGGGAGATTGTAAAAGACTAGTAGTGGGGCGCAATCTAATTAGGGTTGTCACATGCAAAACTGCATGACCTCATGTTGTATCGTTGAGATTTGTTCTCAGTAATAGAATGCGGACAATGATTTGAATACATTTAATCAAGGATTCTACCAATCCATTTTGAGTATAAACATGTACGACTGGGTGCTCAACCTCGATACGAGTGAAGCACAATACACATCAAAACTCTTTTATGTAAATTCACCAACATTATCTATCTTTATGCTTTTAATTGGATAATCAGAGAATTGAGCCCGGAGCTTTAGAATCTGCGCAAGTAAACGTGCAAATGTGACATTGCACATAGATAATAGGCAAACATAGGATCATTTACAAGATGCGTCCACTAGTACCATAAAATATCGAAACGGTCCACTTGGTAGTTGTATTGGCCCATAAATATCACCCTAAATTCTTTGTAGGAATAAAGGGGATTCAAGATTAACCTTTGTTATAGAAGGTTTAATAACGAGTTTTCCTTGTGAACAAGCTTCACAATTATAGTCTTTGGACAACAGTACATTTGTATCCTTTAAAGAGTGTCTTTTTGTATTCTGAATTATTCTATGTATCATTGAACCATTAGAATGACCAAGGCGATCATGCCATAGTCCAAACTTATCAGACTTTACCAATTTCCAGGACATGGTAGTGTAGGTTTCAACGGCCTTAATTATGACACAATACAAACCCATAGAAGAAGCTTCCAACTTCTTATGGATGGTCTTCAGACCCATCTTATAAGAGATATTGCCGATATATTCTTTATTTTGCTCATAAAAAGTCTCAATATGGTACCCATTATGGTGTACATTTTTGAAATTGAGCAAATTCTTTTTTGATCTATCACTTAGAAACGCATCCTCAATATGGAGGATGGTGACATTTGGCAAAACAATTATGGCATTCCCGAAACCATCAATAATCGGAATACGACTTGATATTGTATGGACATGTGTTTAACGCAATGTCATACTCAATAAAAAGTGTCTACTACGAAATATGGTATGTGTTGTTGCACTATCAAACAAACAAACATCTTTCTTTTTCTCGAAATTTTCCATTTGTGCTTACGTTGACAACTTCAGGTGTCAAGTATGATAAAATTAGAAGGATTTCCAAAATATCCACTACCACTTTAGGAGAAGAAGGATAAATTGATTTCAAGGTCAAGGAAAAGAAAAAAATAAAGAATTGATAAAAATTATTGGAGTATGATCAAGGAAAACAAAGAGAACACTTACCTTGCAAAAATTATTTACTCAGTTGGTAGCTCTTAGTGCTGATAACATGTTGTAAAATATTGCGTCACAAGTATATAATAAAGAGAATGAAGAGAGATTAAGTAGAGAAAGTAAAAAGACATCACAGATAATAGGGAAAACTAGATGAGAAATTCTTATTTTAACTTTTCTTCATTCCTTCAAATGACTAAACTATACTCCTTTTTATAGGAGAACAAGGATGCACCTATTAACATATTTGGATAAATACATAGATTGGATAGATATAAATACATACATTAAATAGGGATAAGTACATTCATTAGATGTGGATAAGTACAAATATTGGATTGGGATGAATATAATGAATACATTCATGTATTTCATAACAATATGGAAAACTCCTAGTCAAAATATGGATTTCAGCCTTGGCATGATCAATTGATCATCGATGCAAAAATAAATTTATACATTTATGAATAAATTGATTATAGTTGTATATATAAGCAACAACGGCCAATTTCTCTTTAGTTTGTCGGTAACCAAGAAATGCTCATTGAATTACTTTTCTAATAAATAGGCAACTCTAGTTTTGATCATAAGACTTAATGTATCAACAGCATTAAAAACTAGAGAGACCCATTTCTATCCAACAAACTTAAAAACAGGTTCATTTAAGCTAGATTATTTATTTTCATGACATAGATCAGATTTTTGCTAGGAATAAAATCATATCATTCAGCACAAATATTAAAACTATCAAACAATTACAGATTTGACATTCTAATTGGTAATAGATTATATTGCATCATCGATGCATGTGTTAGCTGCAAAGCTTGGAAGGGTCAAGGGTGCTTTGAGGAAATGGAGCAAGTAGAGATTTGAGAACATATTTGAAAACATTAAAAAAGGCAAAGACTAAACTTTTGGAGCAAGAGGAGGCTTTGGTTAATGATTACCCTGATGCACAACAAGAGGAGTTGAATAAGGGCAAGGCGGAGCATATCCTCAATTTGAATAAAGAGTTGGAGTTTTGGAAACAAATGATGAGAATCAAATGGTTGGGGTAAAAGGAGGGGAACACGTTGTATTTTCACACTATGGTCTAGATGAAGAGAGCCAAACTGCTAATTTGTGTAATGAAGGATGACTAGAGTTAATTGTAGGAAGATCTAAAGGTTGTTATGGGACTAGAGGTGTCGTTCTTTAATAATTTTTTAATGAATGATTTGTGCTATGATGCCCCAAATTATAATAAGTTGAATAATGAATTAGAAGTGATGTCCAGGTTATTAATGGAGAAGAAGAATGCGAAGTTGTTGTTATGGCCATATATGGAGGAGATTCAAGAGGTGGTTCATGGTATAGACAAGGACAGTACGTTGAAAGAGGATGGATTTTTGGGGAAGTTCTTTTAGGAATGTTGTGAGGCTGTGAGAGGGATGTTGCCAAAGCTATTATAGAGTTTTTTTAGTGGATCTATGCTGCCTAAAGAACCCTAATTACCTTGATCCCGAAAAAGGATAACCTCTTGACATTTGTGGATTTTTGGCCCATCAGCTTGTTTAATTTCATTTATAAAATTATAGAAAGATGTTTGCCAATAGGCTATAGGGGGTGATGCATAAGTTGATTTCTCCTCAGTAGAGTGACATTGTTAAGGGGTAGGTTGATCTTAGACAAAATTCTATTGGCACTAAAATTGATGCTTGATTTAAACAAGAATACTAGATGTGGGAATGTGATGTTGAAGTTGGATATGGCAAAGGCTTATGATAGAGTGTCTTGGGTGTTCTTGCTTACAATTATGAGGAGATCTAGATTCAGTGAAGAGGTAATTTATATGATCTGGCACCTCATCTTAGATTGTCACGTTTTTTATTTTGGTGAATGGAGTGATGCATGGGGATTTCACCTCTTCAAGGGGATTGTGACAAGGATACCCTCTATCTCCCTTATTATTTGTGATTATGGCATTGGTTTTTTCTCAGTTATTGAATGCCCTACCAGAGGATGTGTATTTCAAACCCTTTGCAATGTCGATAGATTATCCATCAATTACACACCTAGCTTATGCTGACAATATGATCATTTTCTTTGTTGGTAGATAGCATATCTTTGCAAAAATTGATGGGGATCATGGGATTATATAGGAATATAAGGTGGTTTAGGGACAATTGGTTAATGTTTCAAAATCGACTTTTGTGTTTGGAAAGAGTGGTGGAGTCAGGAGACAAATGTTGGTAGCTGAGGTCACAGTTTATATAAGAAAGTTGTTTCCCTTACAGTATCTGGGATGTCCATTGTACAATGGGAAAAACACTAAAAGTTTGTTTGTAGGAATAGCGAATACGGTTAGAAAGAGTATATCAGGATGGTCGAAAAAGATATTGTTAGCGAGAAGTAAGGCAGTCTTGGTGAAGCATGTCCTAGTATCTACACCAATTTTTCTATTAGCAGTTCTACATCCCCCAAAAGGGGCGATTTATGACCTGGAGAGATTATTTGCTCATTTTTTCAGGGAAAGTCAAAATATGGTCACAAACATCATTGGAGAAGATGGCAAAGCTATGTGTTCTGAAAAAGGGAGGTTTTGGTTTCAAATCTTTGAAGGAGGTAGCAAAGGTGTTTGATTGTAAATTGTGTTGGAGGTTTTGACAATAGACATCTTTATAAGCTAGCTATTTGAAGTCCAAATATGTGAGGGAGGATCACCCAACCTTGGTAGCCCTATAGCAACTAGATTACATGTTTGGAGACATATGCTAAGTGTTAGAGAATTAATGGATTGGCAACTTACCTAGGATATTAAAGTGGGACAAGTCTCAATTTTATATGATAACTAGCCAAGGGATGGACCGCTAAAAAGTAAGACTAATATTCAGAGAGATTAGAAGGTAGGGGATTTCATTGTGACTAATGGATGGAATGTGGACAAGTTGCAGATGCTTTTGTTACATACAATAGTGGAATGAATTTTCGGGACACCGATCGAACTGTTAGAGAGTGAGACTGACCAAATCATATGGCAACCAACATCATCTGGATTATTCATAGTGAAATCAGACTACGAACTAGTTCGATGTAAATGAGATGGTTTTCCTTTCAATCAGTTATTGTCGACTAAGGGTTTGGGAGAATCAATTGCCTAGTTCATATCCTTAATGTTAAGAGGTAGGATTCTAGTGGATGCTTCTCTTCGTAGATTTGGGGTACTGGGGCCATCAAAATATTCTTGTTGTGTGCAACCCAAGTTGAGGACATTGATCATGTCTTTTCCTTGGGAGGATTTGCAATGTAGGTATGAGCGTATTTTGAGGGTGGCCATTCAAGTAGATGCCAAATCGATTTATAATCAATGTATAAAGATATGGCATGCTAGGTGGTAGCTTTGAAAATCTTACCTCAGATTATTTGCTAGGTGCCCTACAAGGTTTTAAAATTTGCATCGATAATAGAACAAAAAGATGTTAGCATAGTGGGCAATTAGAGAGGTGAAAATTTATAGAAAGAGAAAATTGGGTTGTAGTTCCCCAGCCTTGCGCTTTGAAGAAAGAATTCGGCTCAGTTTCTAGATACATCTGTAGTGGATATTTCTAGTGGCCAGGTGCTTTAGGTTTGGTGGTGTTTTCCAAGGCATTCAGGCTTCAAACTGAACACAAATGGGAGCTCAATTAATAATGGGAGAGAGACATCTGGGGGAGAGTGGTGTGAGATGAAGTTGGATGACTGGTTTTTGCTTATATAGACTATTTTAGACTAGGTTCATCCATGAGGGCGAAGTGCCAGTCTCTTCTTCTTGGCCTTGCGCTTTGCCTTTCGGTTGGTTTGCAAACGATAGAGGTGGAATGTGATTCAAAGGTCCTAATAAACATAGTGAATGGCATATCCTTGATTCCATAGAGTTTGAGGGTATATTTTCGGAAGATTTCGAGGTATAAGAGTTTGACTAGCTCATTTACTCATTGTTACTAAGAGGCAAATGCGGTGGTGGATGGTCTATCTATATTAGCATATCAAGATAAGCATTTTTGCTTCTTCACAAGTATAGGGGACATTCCAACTCGTGTTTGTTCTTCTTTTTCATTGGATAGAGACCAAATTTGTACTTTCATATTTGCTTAGACTCACTCTAGTTAGTGGTTAGATAAGTGGCAAGGTTAATGCCTTCCATTTGCCCTTTAGTTTTGGAACATTGTAATTTATTTTTTTATGAGATAAAAAGCTAATCCACTTCACTAGCCATGCAAGGGTTTTTTTTTTTTTTTGAAAAAAAAAGCCGCCAATTATTCAACCAAACAAAACAATGATAATCATTAAAATATAAAAAAATATATAAATACCCATGAAAAATATAAACACAAATAAAGCAAATTAGATCTCACAATTGATGTAGAGCCAAGGCATTAATTATCCTTCAACTAGAAAAGAAAATTAGTTGCTAACCATGAATAAAAACTACACAAAAGTTTAGAAGAAAATAATAGCATACAAGTGTTGTTGCCCTATATGCTAGAAGCTCTCCTATTTATGAGAGTAGTTAGCTAAAAATAAATTTCCTAAAAGTTAGGAATAAATCCAAACTCTAACCCTAATACAATTTCCTAAAAGTAAAAGTTCTCTATAACTATAAAACTACCAATTATTATTAAATAATAATAATGACAAAAATATAGTTTTTAAAATATTTCCCTAAAATTTAAATTTAATTCTGTAAGTGAAGAGTATATTAGTTCTAATAGGTCGCACCCGCGTCAGTCTACTAATCTTCAACTTCAGGAGGCACGCCCACGTCTTACATGAAGTGGTGTACTGTTTTTCCTCTATATAGACAAAAATGCTCTTTTAAAATAGCAAAAATTCCGAAGTCCTCTTTTGATGCACCTAATATAAAGTATAATCAAAATCAACCAATTAGTACAATATTTTATCAATATAGGGGGGGAAATACATGCAAGAATTATACACATTAATCATCCTATCAAGGATAGATAGAGATATTGAAAAGAGAACTATTGAAACTATCCTAACTTCCATCTCTGAGTCTTTTGTTTCTAATAAATATATCTCATTTTGTAATTGCTTGAGTTGTGATTTAAGAGAATTTATTTATGTTTATAAATCTTTAGTAGAGTTCGGTCATATAAATGAATTGGAAGAAATAGAAGGATATTTATCTAAAAGTTTGAAATACTAAAGGGTTCTACTCTCTTTAATTGCTCTTCTTCTTTTAATATTATTTCTTTTAGCCTATTTAAATATTCTCCTTTTACTTCACGATCTACTATTTGGTCAAAAATATAAAAAAGAATTCTTTATCTTTCTTTTGAGTAATAACATTCACATAAGATTGCGAGCAACTAAAGGAGTAATCATTATCTGACTAAGAATTTTAGTTTCATCTTTCTCTAAATTTGAATAAAAAGAAATATAAGTTTATCTTTTAATTCTATTTCTTCTTAAAATAATTCATTAATTTTCTTCTTTAATTTACTCTTGTTGGCTTTATGTCCTACTCTTCCACATTTCCAACAAACAATGTAATCCTTGTCCTTTTGATTTAACTTGTTTCACCTCTTTGTAATATGAATCTTTAGATGTTTTATTTTGAAATTTTATCTACTTTTTATTTTTGGATGATGGAGCTTTTATTCCTTTGATTCCAAAAGTTTCACAGAATGAACCTAGCTCTTTTCTTTCAAAACTATATTTAGCTTAAAGTTTTAATTCCAAGCAAAGCGTTAATCCTTCCTTTTCAATAAAAGCAAATAATTGTCCAAAAGTATATTTTCAAAACTGATTTGTTCTACTCCCATTTCTTTTTAAAGATTATTCGTTATTTATTGAGAAAATAGAGTAGGTAATCTTGTAATAAATTTCTCTTTCCAAAAAAGCTCTTTACAATCAAGTCTTCTTAATAAATGAGTTGGAAATATATTTTTATACCATCGAAAATCAGTGAGTATAAGACACCTAAAATTAGTTAAAAATACTTTTGATGTTGTTAATTCTTCTTTTGGGTTTTCTACAAAATACACAGCTATTGCAATTATTAAAAATTCACTACCATCAGATTCTTTCCTAATAATACCTTGATCATCTTCTACACTTATAGTATGATCTAATATTGTAAGTTTATCTTAAAATGTTAAAGTACTATCCCACCAATGTTCTAATGGTCTTCTGAATTTTGATACTAATAAACTAGCAATATATTTTTCTTCTACATTTCTTATCTTGTTCTTGTAATGTATTTAATATTTCATATTCTACTTTTCCATCTACATTCCATTCATATATTAAATTACCATCACAATTATTAGAATAAAATTTTTGTCTTTCTTCATATTGAATATCAGGAGTAGGTCTAGTGTAATAATTTCTAGTGTTTGCTACTTTCCATTTTTTAGAAAGTTTTGGTTTTTTCTGTCAAATTTTATTTACTTCCATTTGTTTTGATGGATTATTTTCAAAAACCTATTCTAATAAATAAATTTTATTATCAAAATCAAAATCTAATTCTAAAGCGGGTGATTCTCTTTTAGATGACTCATATTCTTTTTCTTTAGAATTTACTTCATATAAACAATTTAATTTAGAAGAACCTAGAATGTTGGCTAGACTTTGATAAATCTTACTTAATAAGAGATTTGAAGTTGAAGTTGATGAAGGCTTTTTCAAAACTTCTTTAGTTTCTTTTGGAAGATTTTTGAGCTGAGAATGAAGAGTTGAAATGTCTTTTGGGAATTTTGGTATTTCTTTTTGACTGGCATCTTAATGTGTTAATAGTTATTTTGATGATAATTTTTTTGAATATCTTCTATGTTGACTGAATCATTTCCTCCTTCTTGACCATTTTCAAAAGGAGAAGCCATAATATCTCATTTGAATGTTGAAATTTTTAGTGATTGAAGAGATGGATAAATAGAGGAAAGAACTTGACCATCAGAAAGATTCCATTTTTGTATAAGTTAGTTTGAACATTTATAAAAGATAATGAATAAGGATCTTCAATTTTATCTTTCAAAAATTAGTATGAAAGCCATTGAAAAATTGGAATATGTATTGACTTTTTATTCATTTCATTAATCCATTCTTGTTTTTTTTTTTTGACAAAATGTGTCTAATTGTGAAAATCATTCTCTTTTTGAACTATTTTTTTTTTCATTATAATCTTCTTCTAAATATTGAAAATTAATTTCAAATTGGGTACTGTTAACACATTAATCTCACCTTTCATTTGCGAGGTTGTTGATGACATTGGGGGTGAATAAATAAGTGCTGGTTCTGGTGCTGGAGTTTTGAAATTAACTCGAATAGGTGGATCAAAAGCATGGAATTGGATTCCTCTAAATAGGAGAATCCATGAGGTCCATGAATATGAAGACGAAAAGTGGAAGGTCTTTCTCTAAAAGAATTAAATTTGAGTAAGATTGAACCATCTGGTTCTTATATGATTTGAGAAACCTCTCTTCTAATTAAACTCCTAGGTCTCCTAAGGGGCTGTGGATGATGAATTTGAAATCCATTAAGAATTGTTATTTCATTCTACTTGAGTTTTTTAAGTATGAATACTGTAGATTGCTCAGCTTCTACTTGTAACAAAACAGTTTCACTTTTGAAGTTGGAACCATTTTGAAGTTGGAACCATTTTGAATTTGGGATTTAATTGTGATTTCATTACATGAAAATAAATTCCATATATAACAGCAAAACTTTTACATAATTTTTCAAATTCATCTCCTTGTAAATGTATATCAAGAATTAATGAGTCAGAAATCAAAGGATCAGTTAAATCTATTGGAAATTAGGTGCACAGTTGAAAATAAATAGGACCACTACAAATGACCATTTGAATCATGGCTAATAGAGAAGTCCTATATTTTTTTAATCTCCTATCTCTTAATGCAAGGTAATTTGGCACATCTACTCCAATGTGAACTGAGTGTTGGATTATGCCCTATAACCAATCATGTGATGATGGTTTAGGCATATATTACATCATAATGTTTATAATTAATAACAATGATTATTATGTTTATTTCCATATCTGCGTTTTATGAATAAATATAATAATGTCTCAAGAATTTAATTATTCTTAAATTATCCATAGTCGAGTATTATCATTAAATGAGACAATGATAATGCATTAAAACTAATATGTGTAGTGACTGATGAAATGTGTCATGATATGAGATATCAAGTCAACACATAGGTACATGTTAAAAAACTATGTACTGGATCGACCCGCCGTGAGAAATGCTACATGGGTTATCATATGAAGTGTCATAAACATTTGTCATAGTGATGATGGTATAAGTGATCCTTAGACTTGAGGTCACTAGAGATCCCAATATGAGTATTGCATGTTTTGATGCTACTAAATGTTACTTGTAATAGGGTGAACTATAAAAATGGCAATTGGATATGTAATGAATCATGTAGTGGGATATTGAGTGTCAATGTAGAATTTACCCCTCCTATATAATGGGAGTGATATCTTTGGGTCCCTTGATCAAGTGAGACCACAAAACGCATGGCCGTGCTCAAATGAGTCGATATGTGATATGATATGAATCTTAAACCAAAAATTAAAATTTGAAACAAATACCAGAGTATATGTCCTAGTATCGTCCTCTAGGTTGAACTAACTCTTCCTTTAGTAAGAAACCAAGTCCAAGATTGAAGAAGGACATTTCTTTTGTTCACTTGACACCCGAAGGAATTATCCAAAACTCAAAGTTGCGAATTGGACTATCTTTGGAACCAACCGGCACACTCAGATTGTTAAAGGAAAAAGACTCAACAAAATAACTTAAACATGAACCTAAAAGGCTATCCTCAAACACTCAAAACAAGTTCTAAATTAGAACTCAAAGAAAAGCAACAAAAGCTCTCTGGTTTGTATTAATCAAATCTGTCTTTGCTTGTGGTTGAATGGCCTTTATTTATAGATTACAATGTGCAGCTAAGAGGAAATCTATCCTCTAAAAGGATTATAATTCCTTTCCTTTTAAGAATCTAATTACTAAAATAAATAATTACTAAAAGACTTTTAATCTAAAAAAAGGAAATAAAACATTAAGTTGCCTAAAACTAATCCAAGGCTAGTTTGGATTGTGTTTGGCCGAGCTTGAGGAGCTTCTTTATTCAGATTTGGAAGCTTCTTTAATCCATCATGGCTATAGATTTGGAAGCTTCTCTAAACATCATGGATATGGTCTTGGAAGCTACTACTTTCGTTCATAAAGAAGAAATAATATTGTCTAAAGTTAAATCCAAGTGTGGTTTGGATTAGAGAAGTGAATGGCGGTTGAACTTGTTTTGCTTCTTGCCGAATTAGAACCTTCCAAATTCGACTTGGATTGTGAGGAGAAGTGGCCTAAGGATCTTGATTACACGTGTGAAAATCAGCCACACTCAATCCTTCATTCTCGAGTCTTCATTGATGACTAGAATGACATATGATGAACTAAGTTCAGAAGTCTTCCATGCTTTCCTTACTACCTTGACTTGAGTTTCAATTAATTCAATTAAAAGAGATGTTAAGGCAGCTTGCATTCTCTTAATTTGTGACCTAGTCATAGGACTATCAATTCCTTTTAATGGAGCAAGTTGTGGACGAATTCTCAACTAAACATCCAACTTGTGCTCTTAGATTTGTCTCTCTCGGCTTTGGTTGAGTTGTCTCGGCTGGATGGTTGATTGTTTCAGCTTTGGCTCTCATATTTTCATCATGATATCGAGCTCATTTGCTTAGATGTGTCTACTTAGGAATCAAGAATGCAAATATTGAACTATGCAAGTGTGACACGCTCCATGGCTCGTGTTTAATCAAGATATCTAGGGCAAAGGAATTGAATTACATGGTAACATTTATCGCAAGAAAAGTAATGTCGAATTACTAATATTCTTTTAACTTGGGTATCATTGATGTGTTGCTAGACACCGCTCAATATTTATGGCATAAAATAAATTTTATGTCATTGCCAATGTTATAAGAACCTATTGGGTCACACACTTAGATCGTATCCAAAAGAAGTGTAAAATTCATGTGATAAATTTTGGTTAATTTAATAATCCTATTACGAATGGGACTCTATATGGTTTTCGATTTAAATCGGTATTTGGTTTTGATTTCTAAATGGTTTTATTTTGTGTTAATAGATCCAAAATAGTTTTGAATTTATTAATTCATGTAATGACAAAAAATTAGAAGCAAAATAAGAATGGGATTCTTGTTTTAGCAACTAATGAAATTTGGAAAGTTGAAATTTAGAATGTTCCAAAATATATTAGAACTTGGGGTTCAAGTAAAACTCGTTAGAAGAAGTTTTGCCCTAATATTTTTCTATATATTTGGACATAAGTTTTTAGCAGCCTCCAACCCAACGTGAGTAGAAAGAAAGATGCTATCCTTTCTGCTGCTTGAGACCAAAAATAGAATTCTTCTTGGAGAAGAAAAATTTTGCAACAAATCCAAACCAAAAAACTGAACCTCTTGTTCTTGTTTGAGTAGATCTTTTTAGCCCCTTTTTGTTGAAAAGAATAACAGCCAAATTTACAACAACATAAGGAGACTTTCTGCTGTTCTTTAGAAGAAAAATGGCAGCTTCTTGTGTGGGGAAAAAGCAAGAAAACTAAAGCTTGGAGAAGCTTCAAAAACCTGAAAACTAAAAGCAAAGTTCTAGACTAGCATCAACGGTTCTTTTGTTGCTTCTTCCTTGATTAATTGTGTGACAATTAATTTGGGACTTGGAGACGATCGTGTGGATACCATAGAGGCAAAGCTCCATTGGGTTTTGCTATGATTCGACGAGCAAAGTCTTCATAAGAAGGAACAACCGCTACTGGTAAAGGTAAATCTTTCTATGACCTATTTGAAATCACTTCGTAAAGATCCTTGGAGGAAATCAAAAATTTAAAAATTTCATTGCGTGTCATATTTGATTTCCTACACTAAGGGGTTTTACTTTCACTTGAATCAGTCTAAAATGAAGATATCTATATGCCTTACTAATATACTTTTGAAAAGCAATGGAAGGTAATAAAGAAATTGTTTGAAATTCTTCTTGAATGGATATTATTCCTTCATGAGTTTTTATTGAAAATGTAGTTTTAAAATCTAGTGAACCTATATTGTAAATTGTTTCCATGTTCTATTGTGGAATAGTCCAGTTTGAATAATTAATCGACATGTGAATTTCTCTACTTTGAACAACATCTGAATTTTTAGTATCAAAACTAGAAAGCATTCTTCTAATTTTTGCAACCATTACTAATTATTCGTAACATAAATCTTTACATACTATATGTATTGTGCAATCATTCATGGGAACAATCGGAATATTAGGCCAAGAACACCTCTTCACTAGGCAACCAATGGATTTACAAGTTTATCAACACTTTACCAAGCACAAATGTATGCAATATATATATATTGACTTATGAATAATGTAATAATAAATGCAAAACTAGACAACGTAAATGACTCTAGTACCAAAAGGGAACAAGATCATAATTAAATAAAATCTTAATAAATCAATTTAAAACATGTATACAAGGGTTTTAAATATCCTAATTCTGAACACACATACAAGGGTATCATCAAAGAAGAAGACAAAGAATTATTAATAGGATCAAGTTCAAACCTTTTTGGTGGGCAATTAGCACAAGACCCCTTTGCGTAATTCCATAAGACACTAAAAACATGGCACACAAATAGGTTCAATAGGACACTCAACGCATGATAGATGGTGATAGACAGCTCAATAAAAGATTCCAACCAAAGGACGAAATGACAAGACTTGATAAAATGCAAATGAAATTCAAACTCATAAATTTCAGTGCAAATGTAAATGAAATGGAAATATAGAAATATCAACATTATAAGTAGCCGTTGCATTCAATAGAGAAGGCAAGTTTTAGCTCTCAGTTCTTAAAAAACTCTCTTGTACATTTTCTAGATATTAATAATACTCTTTCATCTTTCAGTCCTCTATCTTGAGTCTATTTTATTTTCATATTCAATCAAAAATTCTCTTCCTGTTGCCATTGCCATAAACAAAAGTAAGTTTTATTCAGTTAAATCTAATTATGCATTTTAAATTGATTTATTAATATTTTATTTGAACAGGATATCTGATTCAATCAACTTGAATATCTATTTGAGGGATGTTTGAAGGTTTTGATATCATTCTTTATATGTTTTGTTTGAGAACATATAAAAAATTGGGTTTGGATTTAATAAAAAAGATTCAGATTTAGTTTCTAACACTAAAATTGTGAAGTAAACCGATAAAATACAACTTAGGCCAAAAAACCAAAATAAATACAAACATTTCAAAATGACAAAATAATAATTATTTGGTAGATACAATTAGAAACATAGGGCTGTTCAAAATTGACCTGCGGATTGGGTTGATCCGCTGATTTGATCCGAAAATTCGAATCGAATCGGATCGAATGAAATAAATTTGGATTAGTCCAATATTTTTAATAGATCGGATCGGATCGGATCAACGGATCGATCCGATCTGATCTGAATTCAATATTAACCCTAACTTATTTGCTCAGATTGGTCTCTTTTTGCTTTCGATCTACAAACTGTTCTTTTTCCTCTCAATTCTCTGTTCTCCACCCTCGCCATCCACCATTTTCTGTGTTCTTTCTCTCCTCCCAATACATCTTAGGGAACAATAACTCTTGAAACAATTATCTAATTTGCTCCTTCCTATCTTCTAGTAAGAATTGTTCTACTGATTGGTTTCTTTACAAACACTGATCTATCCAAAGTAATATCATTTCTTGTTTTCATATATGAACTTGTATTGTTTCTCCACTCTTGCCACTCATTGTGTAATTTGCAAGCTCGTAGCTGTGAAGAAATTTATCTGAAAATGTACTTCCGATGAATGGGTTTGCTGTACTTTAATGGGTTTTCTTAATTTTGAGTTGAAAAAGTGAAAAAGGTCTTTGAATTTGTGGTCAGTATGCTCGAGAACCCTAAATTCGTTTACTTTTTGTTGTGAAATTTAATTGTGCATTCCTTGGTTTGTAATTTTTCCTTAAAATGATTGTACTTGAGATGGGTCTTGTTTGGAACTCTATTTTCTAGAAATGGCAGTGTTCGATTCCTTTGGAACTGTTATTGCAATGAGTAGGCGAAAAATGTTGTACTTTCTCTCTTGGGGTCTTCTATATTCGATGGTGAAATGTATTTAAGATGTGTATTTTGGTAGTCAGTTGTTGGTTGTCATTTTTGTTTATAATGCAATTCAAGTTTGTCAACCTATTGTACAGTCATGTAAAAGATGATCTCGATTTCTATTGATTTTCATACATACTCTCGTCTACAAAACTCAGCATTTTTTGTAAATTAATCAAACATATTTTTGAGAAATGCAGCACTCACTGTGGTTTTTGTGATTATTTTTGGTTTTTTTTTGTTTGCTGTTAACCAGTTGAATTTCCCTTTTGTCTTTTGCTTTTTAAAATTTGTATGGATTTATAAATTGTGGGTCGTCCTTTTGTGCTTGTAATCTGGGTGGGATTTGGCTAATCTCACCTAGGAAAAGGTTGGATTTGTCTTTTTTTATTATTATTATTGACTAAAGAACCCGCAGCCGCTACCAAGGTGCGTACTAGGTAAATCCCGCCCCTGTGTAACAGCCCGAAAACCACACAGGAAATGTAAACCGCACTAGGCAAGCCCTATGCGACGGGCTTAACTAAGAAGGTGTCAGCAGGGGGATTACACAGGGGCTTTTTGTTTTTTCTTTCATTTGTTCTTTTACTGCTGATGAAAAAAAAAGGAGGGAAAAAAAAGGATCAAACGGATCAATACGGTCCGATCCGGAAGTTGATCCGATTCGGACCGATCTAAAAGTTTTTTCTAATCCGATCCAAACAATCCGAAAAGTTCGGATAGGACAGGATCGGATCGGTCTGGATCGTATCGGATCGGATCAGATCAGATGGTTTGAACAATCCTACACAAACGATACCTAAGATTCCATCTTTGTTTACTTTAGACTTCACTTGAATCATTTTATCTTCTGTACCATCCCATCTACATAAGTTTTCGTCCATTTATTTCCCTCCCAAAATTTTGGCATCATCAATTATGAAGGCAATAATGGAAAAATAAACTTCCACTAATTGGGGATAAAGAATAAAATAAGAATATGTCATCAACTTGGAATAAAAAGTAGTATTATATTAAGATTTGTGGAGGAGAGAAAAAAACACAGTAAGAGCTTTTGACGGCAGTTAAATTTTTTTCATAAAATATAAAAGAGCTTTTGATAATTTAATTTCTAATATTTAGAAATTTGACAGTTTTAATTTTCAAATGGATTTACAAATCTAGTTTTTATATTTTTTTAATGAATAATAATTTAGAAACAGTTTATAGAAACGTTAAAGTATGGAGCATATGGGGTCTAATATTATATGCGGTTTTCAACCGATTTAGTTCATAATATTTTGATGTTCGTTTCTAAAAATTTTAAATTAACATATCTATTTATAATTTCAATTTGTAAAAGTAAAAATATTGACCATTTAAGCTTAAAAAAATAGGAAGAGTGAAGTGACATATATTTGTTTTATTTTTTAAACTAGTATCGGTGAAAAAGTAAAGCAACATTTTTTATTCCATATTTTTTAAAATATTTTTACTAATACTAGTATGAAAAATAAAAATAAAATGTATATCAATTTACTCTTCCCATTCTTGTAATACAACAAGGTCAATTTTTTCAATTGTAATAAATAGGAACTTTCAGAATTAAATATGTCCACCTAATTTATTTAATAACTAAAACTATCATACCTTTGAATATTAGAATTAAAATATAAAAGACCTCTAATTTTTTTTAATTTTTTCCTTTTAATGATATTTAAATTATTGCAAATTAAAACGGTAAAGATTAAAACATTGGACCCAAACATTAGACTCTAAAACCGCATCAATAATAAAAACAAAACATCCGAGTCATGAATCCGAGATGGAAATTCATGAATGAAACATCCACGTCATCACTACCGCGTTTTCTCTCTCCTTTACTTCACAATCACGACGGCGTCGGCGTTTACCAGTCTTTCCTCTTCGTAAGACCATCTTCCTTTCCTTGGTCGCTTTTTACTCTCTACCCATTTCTTCCTTTTGATTTCTCAACTTCCTCAGAAGGATTTCACAGGAAATCCTTATCTCTAAACAAAGGAAAAAATTACTCAAAACAAACTTTTGCATTATTAGCTGATTAATTCATGGATCATACCCACTGTTGCAACAATGCATCGTTTACCAAAAATCACCATTTTTCATAACAAGTCGAGGAATAGCGACAGTAAAATGGGCCGCCGGATAGGAGGAAGTCCGGCCCCGTCTAAACCGAAGCCGAGGTTAGAACGGCTTACCGCTTCCAGGAACATTGACTATGAGCTACCTTCTACTTCATCAATATCTTTCGAAGACTCATCGGAATCTTCGTCGTCGTCGGCGTCGGCGGGCTTGAGAATTCGATCGCTCGATGCGACTACGTTGGCTATAACTGAGCAGACTAGCTTTCGAATGGGAGGAACGGAGGGTGAGTGCGAAGTGATATTGAGAAGTTTGGGGCTTTCTGGACCGGACGATTTTGCTATTCCTGCAGATGATTGGGAGGCGATGAAGGTTCGGTCTTCCTCCGATGTTGTTGTTTCGCGTTTTTCGCGTCTTAATTACAGTGGTTGTAGTTCTAAGGGTTGTGATTCTGATGCTCAGACTAAGAATGCATGCCCTAGAGTTGTGAGTGATGTAGTTAGCCCGAAAATGGAAGGATTTGAGAGTTTTAATTCCAGTTCTAGACTTAATTTAACAAGTACGAAGATGGAGGGGATTGATTTTGGATGTTCTGATAGTATTGCCAGCTCTAATGTTAGCTTAACTAGTCCGAAGATTGTTGGTATAGATTTTGGATGTTCGGATGATTCTAGAGGCAGTGATGAAGGTAGCAAAAGGACTAATCTTGTATGTTCGGATAAATTCGTGGCAAGTGATGTAATGTTGAACAGTGATAAGCTAATTGTTGCTGATGGTGATGGAAATGTGGCAAGTGATGTTGTCTGTGGGTTATCAGACAGGTTGGCAAGTATTGTTGTCTGTAAGTTATCGTCGGACAGGCTAGGAGATTGTGTTAGGGCAAGTGATGTAACTTTGACTACAAATGGGGCTGTTGATCTAAGTGGTGTTAGGGATAGTCATGCAATAGTTAATGATAGTGAGAATGGTAGGTTATTGGGTCGCAGCGGAATTAAAGGTGTGAGGCCGCCAGCTCTGGCCCCACCGCCTGCAATGTCATTGCCTGTTATTGATAATTTCTGTTCAACTTGGGATATATTGAAATCATTTGCTCCTGAGAATGAGAGGGATTCATTGAGGATTGAAGATAATGGCGCTGTTAGCTCTGATGATGAAGGAATTGGAAAGAGGTATGTGGAAGAGGAAGAGGTGGTTCATGATGTGGTGGTGAGTAGTATAGCTGGAGTGAATGGTGTTCTGCTAAGGTCGGGATCATGTTCATTTACCACAAATTCTAATGATGATGATTCATCTAGCACTACGACTGAACCGACGTCAAATAATTCGCCTAGTGGAAGATTTAGATGCATTATCTCATATTGGGAGAAAGGTGAGCTTTTGGGGCGTGGATCGTTTGGCTCAGTGTATGAAGGGATTGCTGAGTAAGTTCATTTCCGTTATACTTTGTCTTGAGTCTGTGACTTTGAAAACACTTGTATGGAACCATTTGTGAAGCATAATAGCATATCAAGCTGGCTCATCCTCATGTTGCTATTTCTCTTCTTTTAGGTGTTAAAGTTTTGGACTTTCTTCGTGGTTTTACTCTATAGAACCTTTCCATCTCTTTTACTTGAAAGGGAAAATAAAATATTGTAAACAATGTGATGTTAGAAATATGTGGCATTTTGAGCGTTAAATTGTGAAATTGTTTCTTGGGATGTTTCACTTGTAGCTGAAACTATTTTTCTATGCAGATTTTTCATTTGTCTTTTGACTGTCTACTGTATGAATAACTGGAATTCTAATTAAGAAACTAGAGCAGCTTATTAGTATTTTGCTTGTTAGTGGCCGAAATTCATATTGATAATTTATATAAAAGAATTATATTCAGGAGAGTATATGTTAAAATTTGAAAAAAAATTTCCACCTGTGTTCTTGTGTCTTTACGGGTACTATATGTGAATTTCCTTTTTGTTGTGTGGGTGTTTATCAATATTCTGTTAGGATCCTCCGTCATTGCTGTTTCTTCTTGCTGTCAGATTCAATCATGTATGTTGGAAAGTTCTTTGCATTACCCACAAACATACATTACTCAAGGCTGTAGTGTATAAACTTTGGTGGCTGGAAAAACACTAAGCTCTTCATGAAGGTGAAATAGTACGAGCATGTAATGTGCATTACTAGAGTTGTTTGGAGAAACAGAAAAAAAAAATTGTGTCATTCAAATTATAACGGGTTTTTTTTTAACACCCCTTGGAAAAACCTACTGGAAAAATTGTTTCAAGAATGCTAGAATTGGTGCTATGGCCTTTGGAGTTTCTGGTAAAAATTTGACTTAATGAAGCATCTAAGAGGCAACTTGAAAAGAGCTTCTTTGTTTTCTTTTCCAAACCTACAAGGAAAAAATTGCAAAATCAAGGACACGCCTAGAGATTTTTTTTTCACCCCTCTCTCTTCATGTTTAGGGGAGTTGATTCGATCTGGTTTTGGGTGAATGGAACCAAGGCATGTGTCTGGGAGAAGAAAATGGAAGTTGAGGAAAAAACTCATTGAGGAGAGAGGAAGATGCAATAAAATGTAAAATTTACTTACTCTCATTTGCTGGAAGTTTCTAGAGAACTTAAAATAGTTTTATTCCTTTTCCTGGAAGCTAAGAATGGTGGTAGTACGAGAAGTTTACATTTGAATGCTTTGCTCTCTGGTTAAACTGACATTCAAAATAACAGAAGATTTGGCATTATAATTTTTTTTTTTTAATTTTAAGTGGTTTTTTCCCTTCTGCAATTTCTTCCAAATTGTGGGAACCGGAATTGAGCCTTTGCTGGAGATCTTTTCCCAATTTTCTACTTTGATGGAGATTCTTATGGAAATGAATTTTCATTTCTTCTCATATGCACCAGGCCACTTTTTGTCTGTCCATATCTCTCCATGGAGAAAAATCTTTAATGTTGCCTTTAGGTATGGTATATGTTTTCCCATTTTCTATTGGTTTTGTTACTATACTAATTAATATTCATTTTTGTTTCCTAGAATTTTGATATTTCAGACCTTGTTGAAGATATAATATATAGTAGGAAAAATTTACTGAAATAGAATTGAGTTAAATAACATTGCATCTTCTTTACTCCTTGACTTTTAATATCACTGAATACCTGCATAACAGCATGTCTTTTGGTTTGACTGTTCTGACTGAGTAATTATCTACTTTTGTTTCCTGTGGACGATTTGACAAGATCATCTTACAGAAGAAACTTGTTTCTTTTATTTTTAGTTTTGGTTTATTACATTTTTTTGATCTAAAAATGTATCTTTCTCCAGTGATGGGTTCTTTTTTGCTGTAAAAGAAGTATCTCTTCTTGATCAAGGAGAAGAGGGCAGACAAAGTATTTATCAACTTGAACAGGTCAGTTAGGCTTAATTTTCTCTTTTTGTAAGTAGATGTCTTGAGTTTGTGCTTTATCGTCCTGGTTAAGTCTTCCTCTTCTGATCTTTAATTATCCAGGAAATTGCTCTTCTGAGCCAGTTTGCACATGAGAACATCGTTCGGTATTATGGCACTGAAAAGGTACAGCTTGGTTTATATGCTTGCTAGGAATTTTTTCCGCTTTCTTGCTTCCCGGCTTTCTTTATATTTGGTTGATATTCTTAGTGGCAATTAGCTTGGTGAAACAAAGTTTGTGGCTTAACTTTATAGTTTACTGTTTTATTGGCTCTTCACTTTTTGTTATTGGCAATTCTCATTCATCACTAAAATTATAAAATTGTGTTGCTAATTGTACTTTTTGCAACTAAAGAGGAGTGCCAATAATAATAAGTTGAGTGCCAATATCATCGTATATATGTATGTATGTATTTATGTCTCTGTATAAGTTTCTGAATATTTTATCAGGAGTTTAGTTTTTACTGTCTTAAATTTTCAGATTAGAGCATGGAAATCTTATATTATGGTTGATGTTATACAGGATGTATCCAAACTCTACATCTTTCTTGAGCTTGTAACTCAGGGATCGCTTTTAAATCTGTATCAGAAGTATAACCTTCGAGACTCCCAAGTCTCTGCCTATACAAGACAAATTTTACATGGTTTGAAGTATCTTCATGACAGAAATGTGGTTCACAGGTGATAAAAATCAACAATCATTTCTCTTGAATTTTAGCATGCTCTTTTCCCCACCATAATAAAACATCTGGATATCTGAAACATCACACAAATAATACAATTCTAGCTTTTAATGCTTTCTAGTGACTGAAAAGTGGCTTTAATTAGCTCTGTTCACTTAACATGGGTCAACAGCTGTAATTTTCCTTCAGTTGCTTTCCTCAATCTTCCCACTTTGAAAATTCACTTGTTCAGTTATTGTTTGTGCAAGAGTGTAAGGGTATTCTTGTAAATTTATGTCTATTAATACAAGTGAGTCGCTGATATTAGGTAGACAGTTTTTTCCTCCAAAATGGGTTGACACTGTCTGGTGGGATGTTTGAATTATAGATTGAGTGCATTTTATTATGTAGATTGAGCTTAATGTATAATCTGATTTCTAGAAGTTCCCATAACTCCTTTCCAGGGATATCAAGTGTGCAAATATATTGGTAGCTGCAAATGGATCCGTAAAACTCGCTGATTTTGGTCTTGCGAAGGTCATAATCTTTTTCATATCTTGTTTTCTTCTTACTTTCAAACTTATTGTGTGATTGTGTGAGAAACATTTTACTCCCACATTTATTCCTAATACTGCTGTTCTTATCTTCTGCAGGCCACTAAGCTAAATGATGTGAAATCTTGCAAGGGAACTCCATTCTGGATGGCTCCCGAGGTTTGCCTTGTCCCTGTTGTCTGGCAATTTCTCTGATCTGTTTATTGTGAAAATTTTCTTTTGTAGATACTTCTGTAATTCTTTAGATGCATAGATAGTTCCCTCATTTTTTACATGATGTACAAAATCTTGCAATACATATGCTGAATTTTGTGCATAATCATTAGGATTTCTCCCTTATTTAAATGACTGTAGCATTGACATCACAGTATGCAGTATTTTATTTGTGATAGTCTTTCTCAAGCTATTTAAGTAAAGGATACCTTATTTGAAGTAAAGTAATACATTTTTGAGGTTACACCTAAGTGCACCTAGGCTTTGTTACCAAAATCTAGCTGAAGTGTTATGTGTTAATTTCTGGAAGAAGGAAAATTAAAATTCCCATATGTTTGGGCCTTGTTAAGGAAATAAAAAATTTAATTGTTACTGACATAATCTTAAGATCCTTGTACAAATTAATGTAATCTTCTCATAGATTTTTACCATCTTGAGGACTGATTATTTGCTGCAAACTCAGCAAGTTCCTTCAATGGCCGATAATTGACTATTGGGAACCTAAGGCTCCATTTGGAGTGTGATGTATTTGAGAAAAGTTGTATTGGAATGTGTGAAAATTTTGGTGGGTATTTTTTGATAGAAAAAGTATTTTAGAGGGAAAAATGAGAGGGAATTTGTGTTTAAATTATGTGAGAGGAATTTGAGTGGGAAATTTTAAATTTTAAATTTTGAAATAAAACTTTGTTTGGAGTGTGATATTTTTATTTGAAAAAAGGACCTACTTTTTCTATTTGAGAATAAAAATGATCTGTCCAAATGGAGCCAAGAGATTTTAAGTTGAGGAGTTGGCAGCTTTTGAAGGTATAAACTGGTACTGAAATCAGCGGTATATTGATAAATCTCAGTACTTGTTTAGTTAATTCTTTGTGATGTCTGTAGTGTTACAAATATACAGGAGTCAAGAATATGAAGAGATAATAATGTTAGCTGTCTACGGTCTCTCCTTCCCTTTCTCTTTTTCCTTGAGTGAGTTATTCTTTTCTATCTGTTGGTAGGGCTGAAGGGAAATCATAAGAATAAAGTTGAACATGGAAATCCCTTCTTTGTTTTGGAAAATAGTGACACTGTTGCTTTTCACGGTTATTATTCCCATAGAAACTATAACAGGAGTCAGGGAGAAAGCAAGCAAAGCTGGGGCTTGGTGATGTATTCCGCAATATTCCACGAAGATGGCAGATGGGGGTTAATAAGGCTGAATGCATAACTGAAAAGTACTGAAAGAAGACTGGGCTTTTCAGGGCTGAAGAATTTTTGTTTCCTTTCTCTGTTGAAAAAGGGCTGCCTGGCGCATAGAAACTCCCAAGCATGGGGAAGGTTTGGACCATTAAGCTTATGTAGGCAGCCTGACCTTATATTTTTATAAGAAGCTGTTTCCATGACGTAAACCCTTAACCTCATGGTTAAACAGCAACAATTTTTATCGCTGCGTCAAGGCTCCCTTTTTCTGTGTTGATTAAGAAAAAGAGTGCAAAGGCGTGGAGTACCAAGACAATAATAACAAGTTGAGGATTATGAGTCAAACTTAATACAAGCAACATTTTGAGGATTGCTTTGATTACATTTGAAAAAGGTGAGAAAAGCTAAAAGATTTGAAGTACTTGGTGAGTAGCCGTGGGAGATGGGAGGTGATGAGCATGTTCTCAAGTAACTGATACATCTTGAATTAATTTGAAAGTGAGCATGAGCTCTCTCAAATATCTTGGAAAACCTGTGATATTGAGCCACTTATTTCAAGTTTTTGACATCTCTACTAACATTCACCATGGTAATACTTGGTTAGTCAATGATTGCTTTTAGAGCTTCTTGAATGAAGGCTCAAGTGATTGATTACTTTAAGATTTGGTGATTGGTTCTCTATCATTTTTCTGAAGTCTCATTGTGTTCTTGAGGATTCAGCTGGTGCCTCAGCATGTCAGAGCCATTGTCACTCTTTGGTGGAAGGTTGTTTATGTGCCATCTTTCTTTCCTTCTGTGCAACAGATTAAACTGAATTGGGTCTAGTGGATTAGAATGGTCCCTCAAATTAGAAATTAGACATCAATATCTGCGTATGAACCTTATAGTGGCCAAGTCATTGTGGTACTCTATTTACAAACATTTGGATTTTCAACGCTTTAAGAATTCTGGCATGCAGGAACTTGGAGAAGATATGAAAAGGAACAGGATTTACATTACAGGATGAGGGGGGCAAATGCGGGTGAGGCAGGGATAGGGGAGAGAGAAACAGATATGTAGATTTCAATTGCTTTTCGGGAATTTGTTCATTGTTTTACTTGCATGTTGCATCTATGAGCCTATCTCCTTTTATTGGTTATGATATGTGTCTTCTGACAACAATACCATACACTCTTGATATGGATTGTTTTGTCTCTCTTCATAACATGTTGTTCCCTTTCTTTGTTACTTTTGCATGTTAAGATATCAATCTTACCCTAGTTTATTTATTGATATGCTTTACGTGTTACCTGCATTTTGATTATGCCAGTCTTCAAATTTTAACTTGCTCTCTTCTAATTATCAGTCCTTTTTGCTGTTTTGCTGCAGGTTGTTAACAGGAGGAACCAAGGATATGGTCTTGCTGCAGACATATGGAGCCTTGGATGCACTGTGTTAGAGATGTTGACTCGCCGGTTTCCATACTCACATTTGGAACCTGTATGTATAATAATTCTGTCTTTCATCTTATATAAACAGTATGCTCTGTATCATGTTCTCGTTTTCCAAATAAACATTTAATTTGATGTTTAGAAAAATAAGGTTAAATCCACAGTGTTTTTCCCTCCTCCCAAGTATTTTTGTTTTACCTCGTATCCTTAAGTTGGTAGAACTGCTAACCATGCACTTCCAACTTAAAGTAGTGTTCTGTAATATCATAAAAGAATATTTTTCCTTTGCTATTAAATTTTACAGAGAAAGAACTTTAGTCTCTGCAGTTTTTAATGTTAAAGTGCAAACTTAATATATTTTGTGGTCATGCTATTGACATATGCAATTATTTTAACGGAAACGAGCAGATGGCTGCACTATTTAGGATTGGAAAGGGTGAACCACCACAGATACCTGAGACTCTTTCTGGCGATGCCAGGGAATTTATTCTCAAGTGTTTACAAGTTAACCCAAATGACCGGCCAACTGCTGCTCAGCTTTTGGACCATTCATTTGTAAAGCGGCCACTTTCCTCATCTTGCACAGCATCTCCATACCATCCTAGCAGGCGGATTTGAGCAAATCGTGTAAAGCTCACATGTTATTTAATGAAGATCTTTACCCGTATTGCAGGATATCAAGTGTCGGATGACTGATCTGTCGTCCTTCCCAAATGACATGTTCTTTCATTTTGTTTGGTGACAGTTCATCGATCATCGAGTTCACCTGGCTTAATTATTTGGGTGATGGCAATCATTGATATTTCACCAAGAGGTGTCATTGCTTTGAATTCGGAGAATTTGTATATCGCATCTGGGTTTTCATAGTTGCAGCTTCATTGCCTGTGCCTGAAAGTTTGGAAACAGCCAAACATGCTGTTAAAAGTATTCAAATTGTTTTCCTGAAGGGAATTTGTTTCTTGCCTAAACCAAATATTTATAGTTATTTTGGCTTTATTTTTCCTTTCGTTATTTTCTGTTTTGATAACTATGTCAGTCTGTAGCATGCATGTGCTTTTTCAAGCTTTGTAAAGATTGGACCACGTTGCATAAAATGTAAATATTCGATTTGTTTTTAGGAGTTTTCCGCTAATGCACTTGGGTGTTTCAAGTCTATTATAGAACTGCTTCCGCCAGCCGTAGCCGACGTGTACATGATTGGTGTTGGGCTTCATATCAAAAGTCTATATGGGTAATGTTTTAAAATGTGTTTTTATATTTTTTTAATATTTTAAAATGTATTTTTATAATTTTTGATGTAGTGATTGTGGATAGAAAACGAATTGAAAAATGAAAAGTGTTTTCAAAAATATAAAAACTCATTTTGGAAAGTCATTTATACAATTCCTAAATTTAGTCAAAATAAAACTTAATTTTTTTATAATTAATTTACACTCCAAGCTTCATTGGATATGCTAGTAAAGGTCAATCCGCGTTAACTCAGGTAATGCTTGGACATTTTGTTAAATACTCTATCTGTTTCACAAAAAAAGTTTAGTTTGAATTTTTTTTGTCTCGAAAAAAGAAGTTTACTTTTTCGGTAAAATTTTGGTATTGATAATAATATATAATTTAAATTAAAAATTAGAGATAAAAACATAAAATAATAAATTTAATTGTATATTAAGTGAGTTGTATCTTGTAATTTAAAAAAAATTATATTTAATTAAAAGTGAATTTTTTTGGAGACGAAGGGAGTACAATTGTTATTTTCTGGTATGAGGTACATTTATTGATTTTTTTTATTTCAAAACTTCAATCTAAACTTGGTAACAACAAAAAAAAATTAACTATTAGTTACTAATAAAGGTGAGATCCACAACTCGATCCAATGTCCACAATCCACTATCCCGAATTATGATCTACCCAAAAAATCATCTGCAAAACAAATCCCAGAATGGGTCTTAGGAGAAGAAGCTCCGATGCTAAAGTTAGTAATCAAATAAGGAGGTGGATTTTCTTTAGAAAATGAATACGTATTAGGGTTTCTCTTCTGTACCTAGCGGCCTCACCATGAATGTATATCATATCTTTGTAGTAGGATTTTAGAACGTTGCTTGTACTGAGTTGCGAGATTTTTTTTGGGCTAGGTCTTTTTACACTAATGTTCGGTGATGACGTTAAAATTTGCAACCCGATAACAATCCGATCCGATCCGATTATCACAATCCAAGATCCTTCGGATGTTTAACAATGGAGATTCTTATAAAATAGATCCCGGAGTGGTTGTTCGGAGTAAACTTTCTGATGCTTAAGTTAGTCCTTTGACCGGAGTTTAGTAATTTTTCAGTAGTCAGAGAAAGTCTCCATACCTGGTTTCTCTTCCTAGTTTTATCTATCTTCTTCCACCATTAGTGGGATTTGATATCATGGATAGATACGTGGATTGCGGTTGTAACTACTGACCATGTGTCACAATACACGTTCCATAATCATAGACTGTAGTTGCGTGCTTATGGATAAGCAATATTCTGTTGAGTTCCCACCTCGTGACTTGGGGCTCAAAGGTCCCGTTCACGTAGTGTAATTTCAATGTATTACTGGCTTATGAACGCAGAGTTCCGAAGTTAAGCTGAAAAGTTACTAAACTCCGGTCAAAGGACTAACTTAAGCATCAAAGAGTATGCCCCAGAAAACCACTCTGGGATCTATTTTGCAGGAATCTCCATTGTTAAATATCCGAAGGATCTTGGATTGTGATAATCGAATCGGATTGGATCGTTACCAAGTTACGGATTTTGACTTCATCAAGTGGTGCCGTCTGTGGGATTTGATGTCGTGGATAGATATGCGGATTGTGGTTGTAACTACTGACTGTGCGTTGCAATGCATGTTCTATAATCGTAGACTGTAGTTACTTGCTTATGGATAAGCAATATTTTGTTGAGTTCTCACCTCGTGACTTGGGAACTCATATATTTGACTAAATTTGATACATTTATATATATATATATATGTATATATGTATATAAATACATATGTATATATGTATGTATACACACACACCCACATATATTTATTACACCCACATATATTTATTGTGAGGAAAGTGTATGAATCACTATAATAAAAAAAAAAAACCTTTGATTAAAAACTTTTCAAGGTGTTTTTACATAAATGTCAGCACAAATATATATTAAAGTGTTTCCCTTTAAATTAATTTATCTTACCTTTTTACCTCTAAATTAACTTACAAATATGTTTTTGTAATGTGAACAATATTTTTCTTTATTTTTCTCCACTCCAAACCATCCAATTTTCCTTAGCTATAAATAAATCTCTCTACCTATCCCATTTCTACCATCTTTCCTTGCCCTACATTCTCTGAACCCTATTGCATATCTAATAGCACGCCACTTCCTTTTCTCTTCCTTCTTAACATTGTTAATTATCACTGTTAACCACCATTCTTAATGTAGTTGGTTCAATATGAAAGAAATCTCTCATTTCAAGCCTTAAAATGATCTTGGAATTATATTAGAGAGATTACAAGATAGGTTAAAAGAAGAGTTTCTATTTCTTCTCCAAGCCAATTTGTGAAAGAAAATGTTACACTTGGTATTCTCTCAGACTCTGATGCCTTTGGAAAGCCAATATGATTTTTGGCCCCAAATTTCCCTTTTTCCTTACCTTTTCTCCTTGAAAAATTCCCATCTACTGTATAACGTATATACTTTCAAAAGCTAAATTATTAATTTTTTTATATGTTTTTTTCTCTTTTCCTTCTTTGGGCCAGATTGCACAAATTGACCATAGTTCATTGGCACGAGACATCAATAAATGACACTTATTAACGTCTAAATGCTAAGTTTGCTTTAAAAATCTAATTTTGACACTATTTCTTTCAAGGCAATGTTGACCTTTTGGTGGATTTTTTTTTGGGGGTACGTTTAGATTAAATTTTCATTTGGTTTATAAAATTATAGCTTTAAAGTTCTTTACTTTCTATGAAATCTTGTAATTGAGTTTCCTAAAAGTTAATAATAAGGATGGTTGCTATTGTTTACAACTAAGGATATAAAACTACATGTTTGGAGATTTTGATGGCATTATTATTCTATGAGAATTTCTATTATAGACATGAGATTATGCTATGATGTTATTACACCTAAGGATTTATAAGCCTATTGATGAAAATATGAGAGCCACAATCAACCATCCAGCCGGGACAACTCAACCAAATTGAAAGAGACAAATCGAAGAGCACAAGTTGGATGTTTAGTTGAGAATTCGCCTACGAAGAGACATCCACACCTTGATCCATTACAAGGTATTAGAAGGCCTATGATTAGGTCACAAATTAAGAGAATGAAAGCTGCCTTAGCATCCCTTATAATTGAATTAAGTGAACCTCAAGAAACTAAGGCATCAAGGAAAGCAAGGAAGACTTCTGGTCTTAATTCATCATATGTCATTCCAGTCATCAATGAAGATTCGAGAATGAAGGATCGAGTGTGGTTGATTTTCACTTGTGTAATCAAGATCCTTAGGCCACTTCTCATCACAATCCAAGTTCAAATTTGGAAGGTTCCAATTCGGAAGGAAGCAAATCAATTTAGCTCAATTCCATTCAGCACTTGGGCTTATGGTTTAGGCAATATTATTTCTTCTTCATGAACGAAATTAGAAGCTTCTAAGACCATATCCATGATGCTTAGAGAAGTTTCTAAATCTATATCCATGATGAATTAAAGAAGCTTCCAAATTTGAATAAAGAAGCTCCTCAAGTTCGGCCAACTCAATCCAACCAAGTTTTGGATTAGTTTTAGGCAACTAGTTGTTCTATTTCATTTTCTTAGATTTGGAGTCTTTCTTTTTAGTAATTATTTCTTTAGTTAGTTTCCTAAAAAGCTAATCCAACTAGGGAATCGCTTTCTTAATTCTTACAATTTGTAATCTATAAATAGAGGCTATTCAACCCCAAGAAATACAGAATTTTGACAATACAAACTTGAGAGCTTTTAGCTTTTCTTTGAATTCTAGTTTAGAATTACTTTGAGTCTTTGAGGATAGCCTCTTAGGTTCATGTTTAAGCTATCTTGTTGAGTCTCTTTCCCTCAACAATTTGAGCATGCTTCTTGGTTCCAAGGAAACAGTCCAACTCACATCCGGGAGCTGGAACTGATCCTTTGGGTGTCAAGTGGACAAAAGTAAGGTTCCAAAGATAGTCAAAGTTCACATCTTGGGTCTTTGATAATTCCATTGGGTGTTTTGCTAAAGGAAGAATCAGTTTAACCTAGAGGACGATACTAGGACCAACACTCTGATATAAGTTCGGATTTTATTCTCTTGGTTTAAGATTCGTATCACCTATGATTGCCTCAAGAGTGCAATTGAAAGTTCAAGATGACGTATAGTATGTTTTGAGACTTCTTTCTTTATCTTTGCCAATTCTTTGCTTATTTCTCCTTAAGTTCATTTAAAAATTATCTCCATTATGGAGCCAATATATTATCACTATCACGTATGTTGTCACTTTAATTTTTTTCATCTGCCATCTAGAGAAGATATATCATAAATGTCAATTAGAGCTAAGACATAAATATTGTAACATTTTTTTACTTTTTTTCTTACTTGTTTTGATATGTACAAAATAAGAATTTGATTGTCCTGTAATGACAATGTCATACAACTTTATAGTTGTCATATATAATGGGATTTGATGACTACTAGATCTCGGTGTCGTAGTATTCAGTTCATAGTTTGAGCCCTATGAGGGTTTTAAGGACTTTGTGGAGTTAATAATGGTATTTGTAGCAAAAAGGATTTGTCAAGTTACCCTATAAGTTCCTACAATCTCGAGTCCGTAAGTTATGTATATGTCCTATTCTTTTATAGG
The DNA here is from genome assembly GCA_020080225.1 of Gynochthodes officinalis. NCBI lineage: Eukaryota > Viridiplantae > Streptophyta > Magnoliopsida > Gentianales > Rubiaceae > Gynochthodes > Gynochthodes officinalis. The sequence goes on from CM034620.1 coordinate 8,741,118, forward strand.
TATGGTTATGCATTACTTACTAAAATCTCTTCATGGTTGCCTTGAGTATTGCAACTGACTTGATTATCAAAGAGTTCACAAAACAATTTTGGGATTTATTTTGTAGGTAAATGTTCAAAAGGAGATAATCAGACCAAATAGCGAATCTCAACTTCAGCAAATGGCATCATTTGTGGAAAACAAAATGAACCATGAGAATTATCTATTAAAGTTCTCAGAGGTTGTATCTATTTTCTTGTTCCCATTAGACATTTGATGCTTTATTTCTTTCAAATGTCATGGTGGATAGCCAATCATGTGGTTGCAAAGAAGGAGATAGAAATCGTTGCCAAGACGATAGACCATGAATGCGTAGCCAAGCGAGCGAAATGTGCAAGCCAATAAGCAAAATCCTTGAGTGATTTCAGAGGATGCACACCACCAACATGGATCAACCCAAAAATTTTGTATCAGATCATCCTAATTGGCAGATGAAAAATCACCCAGATAAAGATGAGAAGGAATTTATTGAATAGAATTGCATCCTATTTTAGGAGTACAAAAGGGTGAGATGAGGCAAAAGAACTATCGAAAATGACAAAAAGCTTCATGATGATGGCCAAAACCCAAATTGTCATGATGATGACTAAGATATTGATAGGCATGGGAGGGAGCTGCATATAGGAGAAACTCTATGAATTGCATGTTGATAATAACAATAAATCATGGAAAATGTTCATGACAAAATAACAAAAGATCCTCTGATGAAGATGCTTTCAAAATTAGAGAAAAGGTGTGTGAAGAGATAAAGAACTTATTAGGGATTGATGATGAAAATGATATACCTACCCTGTTTACACCTCATATTAATAATTTTTATCAAAATGCTAGAAGGTTAGAAGTATATACTAAAGACTTGGACCCTTGATATCACTTATCTTATTTTAAATAAACCATGTACACAAGGAACTCTCCCATAGAACTAATGTGTAAAGCATTTCCAATATACTTGAAAGGAAATACCCATAGATGGTTTGATGATATATCTCAAAGCAGTGTATTTTATTTTTTTCAATTAGTAGAACATTTTTATACTCAGTTCCATCAAAAGAGAAACAAAATTAAGCAAAGAAAGGTCAAGGCCCTAAATCATATGTAGAAAGGTTCAATAATGAGAGACTACAAGTGGAAAACCATACATGCCAATTAGTCATCTTGGCTTTCATGAATAACTTTAACCATGGAAATTTTTAAGTTAGATAGGGATACATGAATTGATGTTCAAACCTAATGGAAAATGGTGAAGAATTATACCAAAAGTGAATAAGGCAATAGGAATAAATGAGAAAACGAGAAAAAACAAAGAGAGAAAAAAAATCAAGATGAGACTAGGACTAGAGAAAATCAAGGAAATTTAACAAATGGTGTGTTTGATAGACTAAATTTTAACTAGTAGCTGTTAGAACCTCGCTTTCAAGATAGGAATTTAACTTTACTAAAAAAGATTCAAGTAGACATTCTCATTATTAACAAAGATGTCTTTAGACCTTCTATACAAGTGGAAAACCATACATCCCAATTAGTCATCTTGGCTTTCATGAATAGTTTTAACCATGGAAACTTTTAAGTTAGATAGGGATACATGAACTGATGTTCAGACCTTATGGAAAATGGTGAAGAATTATACCAAAAGTGAATAAGCTAATAAAAACAAATGAAAAAATGAAAAAAAAAAAAATCAAGATGAGACTAGGACTAGAGAAAATCAAGGTAATTTAACAAATGGTGTGTTTGATAGATTAAATTTTAACTAGGAGCTGTTAGAACCTCGCTTTCAAGATAGGAATTTAACTCTACTAAAAAAGGGTCAAGTAGACATTCTCGTTATTGACAAAGATGTCTGAGACCTTCTATACAATTAACTGCAGCTCTACATAAAAGATCTCGACATTTGTTATGTGCCTACCATAATGATCATAGCCATAATACAGAAGATTGTAATGATTTTAAAAAATAAATTGAAAACTATATCAGGATTGGCTTATTGTAGTATGTTTAATGGTGGCTACCTCGTAATGATAGATTTCAACCCAGGCATGGAGAAGAATATACCCAAGGATGGCAAGGTGGTGGTCATTACCAAGGGAGGAAATGTGCTTCTTGGATTCAACTAGACAATAAGATGATATAGGAGCTAATTCATCCTTAGCAACAACAACCACCTCAATCTCAACAACATAACCAATAACCTTTTCCCCAATATAACAGAAATATGATAGGGTATCTAGAGGGACAATCACAGGCCACCATAAAGGCCATCACCAGAAGAATGCCTTTATAAGAGCTAGTGTAGAAAATTTTTAAACCATCCAAGATCATAAAGCAAAGGTTTAAGTCATATAAGGTCATAATATTTTCTAAAACTAATACTATGCCATATATTTTCTCTCATAGTGATACTTGGATGATTAAAGCCATTATATTTATTAAAGAGGTCCATCATCAGTTCATGTTGATCATGGAAGCATAATAGATGTTATACATGTAGACTGTTTTAGGAAGTTGGACATTGATTTAAGAGCTTTACGATAAACCAATATGCCATTGGCAATGTTTGCTCATGAGATGATGCCCACCTCCCCCATAGGAATCATTTGATTAGTATCCACAATAAGGTGATACCTCCAAGATATAATTATCATAATGAATTTCTATATGATGGACTCCCTTTCTCCTTTCAATGTAATTATTGGAAGACATTAGATAAATATAGCCAAATGAATATGGTTCTCCAACAATTTGGTTCTAAAATTTTTGATTTATTATCGAGTGGCCTTTTTATGGCATGATCAATTTGTGACATGGGAATACATGAAAATTGCATTCAAAGGCAAAAGGGAGCCAAAACTAGAGGGGTGCATTCCATTCAATTAGTGCATTCCATTCAAATCTTATGGTCACACCAAGGGAAAAAACTAGCTCCCAAAATTTTCTGAAGGATTTAGTAAACGCTCGTCTTAGGGTCGCACATGAGAATATTCAAGTAATCAAGAGTCAAAGCAAATGGGAATCATACACAAGATTTTTGATGAAGTACAACCTATGATATTGGATGATAGTTAACTTGATCAACTCATTCAATTAGGGGTGTAAATGATCCAATCTTAAACAAATAGACTATGTTTGAACTCTGTTCATTTATTTATAAAGGTGTTCATGTTTGTTAAGAATTTTTGAAGCCCTGTTCGAGCTCGGCTCAAGTAGAAGTCATGTTTGTGTTCGTTTGTTAAAAACTCGGTTAAACTAAACGAACTTGTTCACGAACATGGTAAATGAACTTATTCGTGAACATGTTAAACATTCACAAACTCATTTATTTTCGTAATTTTCACAAACATTGATGAAAGTGCAGGGGCCATTGATCCATTAAATCCATTACAAGGGATTGGTGGTTCTATAACAAGGTCAAGAGTTAAGAAAATGCAAGTTGCCTTAACATCGTTCATAACTGAATATCAAGCTAAGGATGCAATGAAGGTTGGCAATTCTAGTCTATATGTCACTCTACTTAAAGTTATGGAAAGTGAGCCAAGTATGTAAATCAAAGAGGAAGATTCCAGCTCAAATTCAGCTCAAAGACATGAGGTTTAGGACACTTCAATTCCATTCTAAATTCTGGACTTCTAAATTTGGCCAGCACTCAAATCCAATCCACATTTGGAGAACCAATTCAAGCAACTCTCGGCCAACTCAAATCCAAAACAACTTTGGATTAGTTTTAGGTAACTATTTGTTCTATTTCCTTTTTCTTAGATTAGAAGACTTTAAGTAATTATTTCTTTTAGTAATTAGTTTCCTAAAAAGCTAATCCTTCTATGAGATGGCTTTCTTAATTCTTGCACATTGTAAACTATAAATAGAGGTCATTCGGCCTCATGAAAATACAGATTTGATTCAATACAAACTTGAGAGCTTTTTAGCTTTTCTTTGAATTCTAGTTTAGAACTTGCTTTGAGTCTTTGAGGATAGCCTTTTAGGTTCATGTTTAAGCTATATTGTTGAGTTTCTTTTCCTCAACAATTTGAGCATGCTTCTTGGTTCCAAGAAAACAATCCAATTCACATCCGGGAGCTGGAACTAATCCTTCGGATGTCAAGTGGACAAAAGCAAGGTCCTGATGAAAATATGAGTACCAAGGTTGAAATAATCAACCATTCAACCAAGACAACTCAATCAAATCCGAAAGAGACAAATCTAAGAGCACAAGTTGGTCTTCTACTTAGTTTCATCAATGAAGGATAGAGAATGAAGGATCGAGTGTGGTTGATTTTCACACGTATAATCAAGATCCTTAGACCATTTCTCATTACAATCCAAATTCAACTTTGGAAGGTTCTTCTAATTCAGCAAGAAGCAAAACAAGAATCCAGCTTGGGTAAAGAATCCTATTCAGCCTTGGAAGGTTCAGCTTTTGGCTGATTTTTAGAAGCTCAAATGGAAGCTCAAGCTGTAGCTAAGATGGCCGAATTTCAGTCACAAATTATCACTCTACTTAGTATCGAAAATGAGGGATTAAATGCCAAGTCCAACTTGGAGTGAAGTGGCCGAAAATAGGCAATAGTATGGAGTTGAAATTCTACTCAAAATCAAGTTTAGAAGTTACCAAATCCATAGCCATGAAGAATTGGAGAAACTTCCAAATTGGAGTAAGGAAGCTAAATTCGATCAAGACCATGAAGATTAAAAGGAATTACCAAATCTACAAAAGCTGAATAGGAAATTCTGCTCAAGCAGAATTCAGCCAACACAGTTGATTAGTTTTAGGCAACTACTTATTTTATTTTCTTTTTCTTAGAGTAGTTATTCCTTTTAGTAATTAGTTCTTTAGTTAGTTTCCTAAAAAGCTAATCTAACTAGGGAATGGATTTCTTAATTCTTACAACTTGTAAACTATAAATAGAGGCATTCAGCCACAATGAAATACAGAATTTTGACAATACAAACTTTAGAGCTTTGTAGCTTTTCTTTGAGTTCTAGTTTAGAACTTGCTTTGAGTCTTTGAGGACAGCCTCTTAGGTTCGTGTTTAAGCTATCTTGTTGAGTTTTCTTTCCCTCAACAATTTGAGTGTGCTTCTTGGTTCCAAGGATAGTCAAAGTTCACATCTTGGGTCTTTGATAATTCCTTCGGTTGTCAAGTGGACAAAAGCAAGGTCCTTCTTCACAAGTTGGAGTTGGTGTCTTGCTAAAGGAAGACTTAGTTCAGCCTAGAGGACGATACTAGGACTAACACTCTGATATAGGTTCGGTTTCTTATCCTTTGGTGTAAGAATTCGTATCAGGTCCTTCTTCAATCTTGGAGTTAGTGTCTTGTTAAAGGAAGAATTAGTTCAACCTAGAGAATAATACTAGGACCAACACTCTGATATAGGTTCGGATTTTATTCTCTTGGTTTAAGATTTGTATCAATTTGGTATCAGAGCTGCCTTTGGGTTGCTCCTTGAAGTTATTCATATCTTTTTTGTTTATATTTGTTTCTTTCCAACTTACTGCTCTTGTGTGCTGTAAGTATTGTGTTGTCCTTGTGAATACTTGTTCAAATTCTTCTTAATTCCATGCTTAAAACTGAAAAAACAGAATAGTTTCCATCCAAATATTTTCTACCCAGTTTTTTTCTTCCTGTTTCCCGTTTCTGTCTCTGTTTTTTTTCTTTGTTCTTGATTCAATACAAACTTGAGATCTTTTTAGCTTTTTTTTGAATTCTATTTTAGAACTTGCTTTGAGTCTTTGAGGATAGCCTCTTAAGTTCTGTTTAAACTATCTTGTTGAGTTTTTTTCTCTCAACAATTTGAGCGTGCTTCTTAGTTCCAAGGAAATAGTCCAACTCACATCCGGGAGCTGGAACTGATCCTTCTGGTGTCAAGTGGACAAAAGTAAGGTCCTTCTTCAATCTTGGAGTTGGTGTCTTGCTAAAGGAAGAATTAGTTCAACCTAGAGGATGATACTAGGACCAACACTCTGATATAGGTTCGGATTTTATTCTCTTGGTTTAAGATTTGTATCAAACATATTCATAAATTTATAATTAATAAAAAAAAATACATTTTATTTATTTATATTATTATCTTAATATAAATAATTAAAGAAAAAAATTTTAAACTACATTCATAGCCAAGGCAACGCACAATGCAAAGCCAATAACAAGAAAGCTAAGGCAAACTTCTATCCTCTCCTCTCCTCCTTTCATACCTTTTATAGTTGAGTTATGCGTCCCCACTTTCATCAACCTTTGATGTGGGTTGCAAGGAAGATGGAAAAATCGAAGAACAAATGGCATTGCTAAGTTTCTAACCTTGGCCTCCCATGTGGGGAGCCTAGCTACTTACCACTACACCACTACGAATTTGTTTATGAATAATGAGCAAACATTATTATTATATACATTATATTATTATATTATATTTATATTATTATTTTAATATAAATGAACAATAAACGAGTTTTAAAGGACCATTTACGAAGTTTTAAACGAACATTAACCGAACTTATTCATGAACACTAAACGAGTTTATTCACAAACATAAATAAACGAATGTATAACTGTTCGTGTTCGTGTTCGTGTTCGTTTATTAAACGAACACTCTAATGTATTCGTTTATTGTTCGTTTAACTTAACAAACAAACATAAATGAACGTTACCAAGTTTGAACACGAGCTGTTCACGAAACATACTAGTTCGTTTACACCCCTACATTCAATTATGAGCTACACTTCTTGATGAGATAAAGTATAAGATCATTATTTTACTTAATGAATACAAAGATTTTTCTGCTTGGAACATAGATGATATGCCTAAGGTTCCCACAAAGTTAATGATGCATAAATTAAACATTGACCTAAGGATAAATCTTGTCCAATAAAAGAGAAGAAGTTTCACCCCTGAAAGAAATCAAGCTACTAATGAAGAAGTGAAAAAATTGCAAAAATAACATCTTGAAAGAGGTTTTCGGCCCAATTTGGCTAGCGAGTCCAGAATTTGTGAGAAGTTCGATAGAAATTGTCAAATTTATATAGATTATACTTATCTGAACAACTACTACTCAAATGATGACTATCCTATACCATTGATTGACTAGAAAATGGAAACAAATTCGCGATATGAAGTGTTGATGTTTTTATATGCCTATAGGGTATCATCAAAAGTCTTGGATGAAAAGATGTAGAGGAAACAATGTTCATCATTGAGATGAGCATCTTTTGTTATAAAAATAAGCCATTTAGGTTGAAAAATTTTGAGTCACATATCAGAGGTTGGTTGATAGGATTTTTCCTAATAAAATTGGTAGAAATATGAAGGTATATAGACATGGTCACCAAGAGCCAAAAAGCCAAAAGTACATTAACTGACCTAGAAGAAAACCTTAAAATTTGAGGCCAACCAAGAACAAGTTAAACCTCAAAAAATGTACAGTTGGAGTTGGATCTGAAATTTTTTTAGGGTACATGGTTTCCAAACTTGACATTGAAGCAAATCCAAAAAGTCCAAGCTTTAGAAGAGATTGCAACTCCTAAACAAATATAGGAGCTTCAAAGGCTAACAAAATATTTAATGGCTCTCAGTATATATTTATCTTGATTAGAAGATCTTGATGAATATAATAGGCTTTAAATGGATCGCTAAGTGTCAAAATGCCTTTGAAGAGTTGAGAGAACATTTACTATCTTGCTTGCTTTATCACAAGTCTTCCAATATGCTTTGTTAAAAGGCCTTCAATTAGAGCGATGAAATGGGCTATTGAGATGAACAAACATGATATAACCTAGTAGTCACAGACGTTTATAAAAGGGTAGGTCTTAGCAAATTTTATTCTAGGGGTGCCCATGAAAGGAGGTAATATGGGGGTCGACCACAAATCACAACTCGTCCTTAGGCTCCAGCTCGAGCTAAAGAATCAAGTGGTTGGATTATATTTGTTGATGGAGCAATGGAGTTGGACATTTGCTTTAGAGTCCTAAGAGAAATGAACTTACTTATGCATTGTGTTTCAATTTCTGGGTAATAAATAATGAAGCTAAGTATGAGGCACTAATCACAGGGTTGAGAATAGCATGGAAGATTTTTCTTTTTCTTTTTTTTTTTGGTGAAACCAGTCATTGTGCTATTGGTGGGCTTGGGTCTCCTTTTATTAGAAAGGCATGGAAGATAAGAGCAAAGAATATCAATGTATTTAGTGATTTTCAAATAGTTGTAAACTAGGCTAAGGACAACTATAAAGTCAAAGACGAATAAATGATGAGGTACCTGACTAAAGTCCAATAGCAACTAAGAACTTTTGAGTACTTGTCAGTGGAGTAGATACCAAGCTCCAAAACAAATGAACTAATGCACTAAATAAATTAGCCTTCTTAGCTTTTTTTTTTCACCTCAATAAAAAAGTACTGGTGAAAGTTTTACCATGTAAGAGTATTGAGAAAAAGAAAATGATGGTTATTGCGAATACGGTAGATAACTAAATGACTCACATTTTGCCAGTATTTGAAGCATGGACAACTATTCAATGATAAGGCCAAGGCTAGGAAGTTAAAGATGAAGGCACCTTCCAATATGATATTTTATATAAAATACTCTATTTTTAACCCTCATTTCAATGTATTGGGTAGCAACATGTAGATTATGTTGCTTGAGAAGTTCATGTGGGGTTTTGTGGTAGTCCTATGAGACTCCAAATAATTGGAAAAAAAAATCATCAAGTGGGATTATTCATGGTCCACAACGTTCTGAGATGCCCATAACTTCATTAAAAAATGTGTTAAGTACGAGCTACATGCTCTATCATCAAATGACCTTAGATGGAGTTAATTAACATCTAGAGCTCTTAGTTGTTCATGCAATGGAAAACTGACATATTAGGACCTTTTTTAGAGGCCCCAAATTGGTTTAAATGTCTAGTGGTTTTCATTGATAATTTCACCAAGTGAATCAAGGCATGAGTTTTAGCCACCATTACGATGAGGGACATACAGAAGTTCATTTGAAGAAACATTTTTTTGTAGATTTGGCATCTCTCATATAATTATTTTAGAAAATGGGAAGTAACTTGCTAGCAATCCCTTGAATTCATGGTGTGTGAAGTTGAATATCAATCAAAACTTCAACTCAGTGACTCATCCCCAAGCTAGGTTCAGGTCACGAATCTTACTCTTTTAGGGTTGAAAGCTCATTTAGATAAAGTCAGGGGCAACTGGGTGGAACACCTACCAATGTCTTATGAAATATCATACCATGCCTTAGATGGACACATAAGATATACCATACAACTTAGTTTATGGGTCTGAGATAGTCATACTTGCTGAAATTGGTTGCCGAGTCTAAGGATGATCGCATTATGATAAAGAGATTAGGTTGAATCTAGACTTGTTGGAGGAATGATGTGACCTAGCTTTCATTAAAGAAGCTAAGTAGGTTATGCCCATATGTTATAATTGAACAAGTTAAAGTGAATGAATTCAAACCAAAAGGCATTATGATGAAAATCTAAGAGTACAAGTTAGATGTTTAGTTGAGAATTCACCTAAAAAGAGACGTCCACACATTGATCGGTTAAAAGGCATTGGAGGGCCTATGACTAGGTTACAAATTAAGAGAATGCAAGCTGCTTTAGCAACACTTATAACCAAATTAATTGAAGCTCAAGAAACTAAGGCAGCAAGGAAAGCAAGGAAAACTTCCGAACTTAGCTCATCATTTGTCATTCTAGTCATCCATAAAGAATCAAGAATGAAGGATCGAGTGTGGCTGATTTTCACTTGTGTAATCAAGATCCTTATGCTACTTCTCATCACAATCCAAGTTCGAATTTGGAAGGTTCTAATTTGGAAGTATGCAACTCAATTCAGCCGCCAGCGTTCAAGCAAATCCAAGCCACAATTGGATTCAGCTTTAAGCAATATTAAGTTTAGGAAACATTGTATTGTTTCTCCTTCATGATCGATGGCATAGTTATGATTATTAGAGAAGCTTCCAAATCCATATCCATGATGAATTAAAGAAGCTTCCAAATTTGAATGAAGAAGCTCCCAAGTAGCCAAACTCAATCCAATCAACACTTGGATTAGTTTTAGGCAACTTTGTTTTATTTCCTTTTCTTAGGTTAGGAGTCTTTCTTTTTAGTAATTAGTTTCCTAAAAAGCAAGGAATTCTAATCCTTTTAAGGGAAAGATTTCTTCTTAGCTGCAAATTGTAATCTATAAATAAAGGTCATTCAGCCTTAAGAAAATACAGATTTGATTAATTACAAACCAGAGAGCTTTATTGTTTTTCTTTGAGTTTCAGTTTAGAACTTGCTTTGAGTTTTTGAGGATAGCCTCTTAGGTTCATGTTTAAGCTATTTTGTTAAGTTTCTTTCCCTCAACAATCTGAGTGTGCCACTTGGTTCCAAAGATAGTCCAATTCGCAACTTTGATTTTGGATAATTCCTTCGAGTGTCAAGTGGACAAAAGCAAGGTCCTTCTTCAATCTTGGAGTTGGTGTCTTGCTAAAGGAAGAGTTAGTTTAACCTAGAGGATGATACTAGGACCTACACTTAGGTATATGTTCGAATTTTAATCTGTGGTTTAAGATTCATATCACCTTATATTGCATACAAATGAAGTTATTCACGCTCTAAAACAAGGTAAGTTAGAATCTAATCGAGAAAGTGATGGAGATCAAGAAGCACAAACACTACAAGATTCAAGCTAAGTAAGTCAAAGCATGAATTAAGAGGCCAAGAATGAGTTCGAGGATCCACTTCAAACTACTCATGAACCAATGATAAGGGTAAGAGATATAATACTTAAATAGACTCTCGTTGGACTTATTCATAAAGTCTAAGTTAAGGAAGAGTACGAAATTAGTGACTGCAATCTCCTTTGATCCAATTATTAAGTATAGTTACTAATGAGTCCTATTCTTAAAGCCCAACTTGTATTTGCAACCCAGTTGTAAAAATTAATTTACTGTGGCCAAGATTCTATCAAGTAGGTCAACCGAAGGGTTTCCCAACCCTAATTGATATCTTAATTTTAGTTTTCTCATTGAATTATAGGTGCTTATGGCCGAAACACTAATGGAGTTTTTCTCGAAGACCTCCAATTTGTATTAAGGCCAAACTTCTTAATTTAGTATTGTTTTCAACTTAGATTCGTGGTTAGGTTCTTCAAAAATAATTTATCCAACTAATATAGAAAATTCTTTAGCTACATGTTAGGAAGTGAATCTTATTAGGAAAAGAATGTAAAGGCCTAATTTCACCCCCGGGAAAGGGCATGCTAGCTAAAATTATTCATACACTTTTCATTGATAAATTATTTGTTGTGAAGTCATTCACAATTTCAAGTGCTTTTGTGAACTTTTGAGTGCATTAAAGTTGTCCTTACATTATTTTTGCGACTTATCAAATTAAGTTTTATTCCCTTAACTTGTGGCATTACTTCGAACCATATTAATACTGAGGTTTCAATCTTTCTTCATAGATTGGGGATAAGGTTTTTTCTCCACCTCAAAGCAAATAGTTCAATTCCTTGTTGGAGTTGTTCTTAGTGCCATTCTTACATGTGCAGGTTTTAGGATGAGTTATCTAAAGGTTCATATCAATTTGGTATTAAAGCAATTCTAGTAACCCCCTTGGATTGTTCATATATATATTTTTTATTTATTCTTGTTTTTATTTTCTTATTCTTGTGTTTCATGTGATCTTGTTCTTAACTTTTTCAAGCCCACTATTCCTTTTCATCCCTTTTATTCTTTTTTCTTGTTTCTTCATGATTTATCTTAAAGTTGTCCTTCTGCTCTGTTGTTCTTGTACTACTCAAAAGTTTTTTTTTTTTTTTGGTGATTGTGTCAATTTCTTAATTTTCAAGAAACCTTGTTGTTGCATGAACTTAAAAAAAAAGGTCATAAAATAAAGAAGAAGGTGAAACCAAAATGAAAAGGAGAAAAAGAAGAAGAAAACTATCGCACAAGTAGCAAGATTCCTTATTTTTAATCCTCTTGTTGCTAAATCTTAAATTCTTGATTGTTTTTGAAATAATTTTTGAGTTCTTGAATTTTTCTTAAAGCAAAATTGTTGAAATCGTGCCTAAGGCAGCCACGCTTCATTGATTTGTGGCTATTAGATTTATTTTTGTTCAATCTTTGCTCAATTATAATTTGTTTCTTAATTGGATTGCTAAACCAATTACAATTGTGAATTGAACTTGTTTCCTTGTCTCACTTTAATTTGATTCCTAATTGGATTTGTTGTTGACTCCAATTCCAGGCTAATTTGAGTTGGATTCCTTATGAGAAAAGAATTCTATTCATAAAAGGATTTGGATTGATTTATTGATTCCTAGTAGGATAGGTATTAAAGTCCTATTCCTATAAAGAATTGGATTATTGAATCTAGTAGGAAAAAGGATTTTAGTAAGGCTAATCCAACTAGGATTTGGATTTGTGATGAGGACTAAATGCACAAGATCAAATGGGAGATGACTGAGCTAAGGAGTTGGCTTCAAGAGGAGCTAAGATCAAGACTCAGGTGATTCGCTTTCAATATCTAAAGATCCACTAAGCAACATCCATGATCCAATAACTAGACTAGAAGCTAAGAAACTAAAAGAAGTTTTAAATGGCTTAATTCAAGAAGTCTAAGTCAAAAAGGTTGCAAAGCTAGACAACAACGACTCAAGTGTCGTGAATGTTCTTCGAGTTGTTGATTATGGGCCACATGGAAGCCTTCTATGAAATTTAATAGTTGCATTTTAAATTAGAAGGCTTGAAACACGCTAGGGTTCATGTTGGGGTTTCTTATGGTTTGGAGTTTCACCCAACCCTAACTCAAAAATCCTAAAATTATTTTCATTATTTAAGTATTTTGTTTTTTATAATTTCAAAAGGATTATAATAGATTTTGGAGTGCTTGGCTGCCCCAAATGTTAGAATTTAGGGTAGTGCAAATTACTTTAGTGTTAAGATTTTTTATGCCTTTCGATTTTAGTCTAAGTATGTTAAGGTATAGTTGCCAAATTTTTGCGGCATCAAACCACCTATTCTAGTTCAAATGTAGGATCTAAAGGGGCTGCTATTATTCCCATAAATATCCATATTATGGCCAATTTTTGAATGAATAAGATTTAACAAAAATTTTGTGAGTTTTTGTGACTACTAAAGTTCTTATTTTTGAACTTAGTTTTGAGCTTAACCAAGTTCATCTTGTAGCAATCTTTGATTCATCAACTAGCTATTTGATCATAGTGAGTTGTGGCATCTTCTACCCCATTATTTGTCACATTGTACATTTGTTTATAGCCTAGACTGTTTGAAAAATCATAGGGTGATTTTTAATCACAAGCTTCTCATTATAGTTGCATTTAAGGAGGTTTGTTTATCAACTAACAAACTTGATCCTTCTCTTCCTAGTGTTGTTTCTACCCTTTTGCAGGAATATCAAAATATTTTTTTTTGACGAAGTGCTAGTTGGACTACTACCCATTCGAGGGATAGAACATCAAAAATTGACTGCATCCTTGGAGATGTAAGTCAAAATTGACTTGCATATAGACCTAACCCCAAAGAGCTGAAGGAGTTTTAAAGGCAAGTAGATGAACTCTTAGCTAGGAGAAAGATACGTGAAAGCTTGAGTCTAGTGTTGTGCCAGTAATTCTTGTGCCAAAAAAGGATGATTTTTGAAAGATGTGTGTGTGGATTGCTGCACCATCAACAAAATCACTGTAAAGTATCGTTACCCTATACCTAGGTTAAATGATATACTTGAGTGGTTAGTAATGCCATTTGGTCTCACTAATGCATCAAACACATTTATCCATCTCATGAATAATGTCTTGTTGAATTTTATAGGCAAATTCATTGTAATGTATTTTGATAACATCCCAATTTATAGCAAGAGTTTAGATGAGCATGTAGAGCCTCTTGACAAGTTCTAAACATCTTGTGAACTCAACAATTATATGCTAATTTTAATAAGGGTACTTTCTATGCAAAATAAATTGTATTTCTTGGTTTTGTTGTGAGTGCACGAGGCATACAATTTGAAGAGTCTAAAGTGAAAGCTATTGAAAAATGGCCAACACCATCAAACATATTGAAGGTAAAGAGTTTTCATGGTTTAGATAGTTTCTACCACCAATTTGTTAAAGACTTTAGTACTACACCGCTAATCGACATTGTTAAGAAAGGTGTAGGTTTAAAGTGGGCCAAATAGCAAGAGAATGCCGTTAACCAACTCAAGCGAGATCTAATGTCTGCACCTTTTTTATCTTTACCTAATTTTAACAAAACATTTGAGCTTGAATATGATGCTTTAAGTTTAGGTGTTGAAGTTGTGTTGAAACAAGAAGACAAGCCAATTGCCTATTTTAGTGAAAAGTTAAGCGAAGCTACATTAAACTACCCTCCATGTGACGAGGTTTTATATGCGATCATTCGTACTCTAGAGACATGGTAACACTATTTGGTGTCTAAAGAGTTCTTAATTCATACTGACAATGAATCCTTGAAATATCTCAAAAGGGTAAACTGAATAAGTGACACACCAAAAGAGTAAGCTTTATTGAGTCTTTTCCTTATGTTATTCAATATAATCAAGGTAAAGAAGATATAGTAGCTAATGCTTAGTCTTGTAGATAGATACACGCATCTCATTGAGCACGAAATTATTAGTGTACAAATATATTAAACATTTTTATCCTACTAACCCTAATTTTGCTAGTGTTTTTAAAGCTTGTGAACAAGGTGCCCCTTTTGTAAGTGTTATAGGCATGAAGATTTTTTATTTCATGAACATGGATTGTGTGTTCCAAGCTACTCATTAAGAGAACTATTAGTTCAAGAAGCTCATAGTTGTAGGTTGATAGGACATTATGGTGTTCTTAAAACCTTAGACATTTTGATGAAACATTCCTTTTGACCATATAAGAAATAGGATGTTGAACGAGTTTGTGACCGATGTATTAAGTGCAAAAAAAGAGAAATGCAAGTCACAGCCACACGGTTTATACCAACTGTTGCCCATACCAATCGAGCTATGGTGGGCATCTTTAGGGACTTTGTCTTAGGGTTGTCAAGATCCAAATGAAGTAAGGATTCAATCCACATTATCTTGGATCGGTATACTAAAATGACTCATTTCATTACATATAGGAAAACTGATAATGCCAAACATGTTGCAAACCTATTTTTCAAAGAAGTTGATAGTTTGATATTTTTTAGTAATTTTTATCCTTAAAACTTAGAGATTTTAAGTGAAATTACTAAATTTTACTATTAAGTTGTGGTAGTTTTTGTATTTTATAGGATTGTTAGTGGTAAAATAATTTGTTAGAAAAGATAATTGATTCGGAAGATTTTGCAAAATTTGCTGAGAAAATAAGATTTGGTTGTTGCAAACTATGCCACGGTTTGAACTTCCAAGACATAGCAAGCTGGCTAAACAGAATGCTATTACAAGACTTTATCAAAGCTGAATTTGTTAAAACCATCAAAGGAGCAAAGCAAGGGGCAAAAAATCTATAAATTCTTAAGAGCTTTGGCAGTAAAGGAAGGGAGGAGATGTTAGACATCAAAATTTCAGTAGCTTAGCAAAAACTTCTAAGGAAGATTCAACCCTTGTTTCATTTTGGTCATCATTTTCTTAATTGTTCAATTTGTAGAAATGTCAAATCTTCATGAAATCCTATTTTTTAGTATTATGTCTAGCTAGAGTTCTTCAACTCTAGGAACTAGGATGTAACCTTTGAAGTTTTTCTTTGATTTGATCAACCTACTTGGTTCAATTTTCACTTTTCAAAATTCATTGTTCTTGTTTTACTTGGTTTGTAAAAACTTGATCAATTATTGCATGATTTAAGATGTTAGATGATGGAACGAGAGTTGAAATTCAACATTAGTTGATAGGAACTTTGGCTATGAATGTGGAGCTACGAGAGTAGAACACAAAATAGCAACCTTAAATTCTTGAGTGCTTAATGTATTTGTGTTAAATTTTTTAGACATGAGAGTGATCATAATATTATCTAAATAAGAGATACACCTTGAGAGATAGTACTCTTAATTAAGTGAATGATTGTGAGAAAAATTGAAAGACAAGAAAAAAAAATCAAGTAGCATTGATTGAGTTCATTGAATCTTCATTTGGTGAAATTCCAGGTCCTAGAGATTTTTAATCCATTGAGTTCTTATTATTTTTGTTAAATCTTCTATTTTGTTTTCATCACTAAACAAGTTTCGAGAGAGATCCAAATAGTTTGAAAGTTTTTTTTTTCCATTTGGTAATTGACATTTTCCTTATGGGACGATTTTGAACTAACTCTATACTACGAGCTACAATCCTTTAATTTAAAGGTAGTAAGGACGAGAAAAAGTCGCATCAAATTTTTGCGCCATTGCCGGGGAGGCAATTGCTCAATATCAAGCCGAGGGGAGTTTTCTCACTACTTTGGATTGTATATTCAAGTTTCTTTACTTTCTGCTTTCAGTTTTTGTTATTTTGTCTCATTTGTTTCTTATTTTTGGTTTATGCCAAGGAGGAACCATGAACTTGTGCCATTTGATTAAGAAATAGAAGAGACTTGCCGAGCTTTGACAAAAGCTTCACAACAGAAAAAACAAGTGCAGAAAATGGTTGAACAAAACCAAAGGAGAGTGCTAAGGGAATTTGCCACTCCTACCATTAATGGCACACAAACTAGTATCACAAGACCTGCCATAAATGCTAATAATTTTGAATTAAAGCCAGCTTTAATTCAAATGGTGTAGCAAGCACAGTTTGGGGGAGATCACAATGAAGATCCTAACATTCATTTTTCTAATTTTCTTGAAATTTTTGATACTATAAAGATTAATGGTGTTTCTGATGATGCCATTAGGTTGTGTTTGTTTCCATTTTCTTTAAGAGACAAAGCTAAAGCTTGGTTGAACTCCAAAGCTCTAGGAACCTTTACAACTTGGGCAAGATTATCTCAAGAGTTTTTGAGTAGGTACTTTCCTCCTGGTAAGACGGCTAAATTCAAAAATGATATCTTAAGTTTTTACCAATATAAAGGAGAGTCATTATATGAAGCTTCAGAAAGATTTAAAGAGCTGCAAAGGAAATGTCCTCATCATGGATTGCCTGATTGGTTAATTTCGCAAACTTTTTATAACGGACTAATAGAATCTGTGAGAATAACTATAGATGCAGTTGCAGGAAAAGATATAATGAACAAAGATCATGGTGAAGCTCGTACATTGTTAAAAGAAATGGCTTTTAATAATTACCATTGGTCTAATGATAGAGGAAGGCCTAAGAAAATCATAGGTTTGTATGAGGTTGAAGGAATAAACATGCTTAATACGAAATTAGACTCAATAGTGAATATGTTTAAAACAACAAATGCAAATTCAATCTCTAACTCTTGTGAATTTTGTGGAGGATCTCATGTTGGTTCTGAGTGTATGCAAGTTGAAAGTGTTAGTTTTGCAGGAAATATAATGCTAAATAACCCTTATGCCAACACTTATAACCCCGGATGGAGAAACTATCCAAATTTTGCTTGGAGTAACCAAAGAGGAAATAATAGACAAACAAATCTGTTGGGATTCCAGCCAAGGCCTTATCAACCGCCAACCAAGCGACCATGAGAGATTGCCATTGAAAAGCTTGCCACTGAAGTGAGCAATTTAACAAATGCTACTTCTGAGAGAGTTAGGCAGTTAGAAGAAAGAATAGAGCAGCTTAGCAAAAATGTTGAAATTCAAATTGGCCAATGCTTTGAACACAAAAATGCAAGGTCAGCTGCCTAGCAAGATAAAGACAAACCCAAGAGAGCATTGCAAGGCAATAACACTAAGGACTGGGAGGAATATAGCAGTAGAAGAAGAGGTGACAAAAGATTATGAATTGGTAAGTACAGAAAATGAAGAAGTTGAAAAGAAAGATAAAGTAAAGCGGCCAAGTGAACCTTGCAAAGTGGAGATCAAGCCTTATGGGCCACTAGTTTCATTCCCTCAAAGACTCAAGTCTCATCAATATGATCAAAAATTTCAAAGATTTTTACAAATTTTTAAGAAATTACACATTAATATTCCTTTTGCAGATGCACTTGCTCAAATTCCAGCTTATGCAAAATTCTTAAAGGAAATTATGTCAAAGAAAAGAAGGGTGGAAGACAATAAAACCATACCCTTATCGGAGGAATGTAGTGCAGTAATTCAACACAAGTTGCCAAAGAAATTGAGAGATCCAAGGAGTTTTTCTATTCCTTGCACTATTGGTGATTTGAACTTTTCAAAAGCCTTGTGTGATTTGGGAGCTAGTGTGTCTTTAATTCCTTTTTCAATATCTAAGAAGTTGGGCTTAAGTGAATTACAGCCAACTAATGTTACTTTGTTATTGGCTGACAGGTCCATGAAGCATCCAATGGGAATTTTGGAAAATGTACTCATAAAGTAAGGCAATTCTTCATTCCGGTTGACTTTGTGGTGCTAGAAATGGAGAAGGATGTTGAAAACTCAATCATTTTAGGCCGTTCTTTCTTAGCTACAACAGGAGCAATCATTGATGTAAAAGATGGAAAACTGAAATTAAGAGTTGGTGAAGAGGAAGTAGAATTTAATGTTCATAAATCATGTTCTTATCCCTCTTTTATTGACCATGTGTTTTGTGTTGATCTTGTTGAAGAATTGGTCAATAAAAATGCATATTTTGGAACCTTCACGGAATCACTTGAAGCTTGTTTAGAGAATGTAGGGGTTGAGGAAGATAAAAATGAGGTAGCCCAAATTGCAAGCTTGAGAAGACAATTTAACTCTAGTTTTAAAGGTAAAACATCTTTTAAGGAGTTAAGCAAAGGTAAGAATCTACCGCCCACATCACGCGTTCAAGCTCCAAGTTTGGAGTTAAAACCATTACCCTCTCACTTAAAATATGCATTTTTGGAAAAAAAAAATGACACTTTGCCTGTGATTGTGAATGCATTTTTGACTTATGAACAGTTGGATAAGTTGTTGCAGGTTCTGAGATTAAGGAAAAATGCTTTAGGGTGGTCAATTTCTGATTTGAAAGGAATTAGCCCTTCATTTTGTATGTATAAAATCTTGATGGAAGATGATTATAAACCAATTGTTGAGAATCAAAGAAGATTAAATCCTAATATGAAAGAAGTTGTTAGGATTGAAGTTCTAAAATGGTTAGATACGGGAATTATCTATCCTATCTCTGATAGTTGTTGGGTTAGTCCTGTACATGTTGTACCGAAAAAAGGTGGAATGACAGTCATTGTAACTGACAATGAAGAATTAATTTTCACAAGAACAGTAACAAGTTAGAGGGTGTGTATAGATTATAGGAAGCTAAATAAGGCAACTAGAAAGATCCTTTTCCTTTTCCTTTTCCCTTTCTTGAGCAAATACTTGAAATACTTGTTGGATATGAATTTTAATACTTCTTAGATGAATACTCCGGGTACGATCAAATTGTGATTGCACCTGAAGACCAAGAGAAAACCACCTTTAATTGTCCATATGGTACGTATGCTTTAGAAGAATGCCTTTTGGACTTTGTAATGCACCAGCTACCTTTCAAAGATGTATGATGGCTATTTTTTTTTCCAATTTTATTGAAAAGACCATGGAAGTTTTTATGGATGATTTTTCTATTTTTTGTTCTTCTTTTGAAAATTGCTTGAATAATCTTTCTCAAGTATTGCAGAGATGTGAAGAAACAAACTTGGTTTTAAATTAGGAAAAATGTCATTTCATGGTCCAAGAGGGAATTGTTCTTGGTCATAAAATTTCAACCAAAGGTATTGAGGTAGATAGAGCAAAGGTAGAAGTAATTGAAAATTACCTCCGCCAACTTCGATAAAAGGTATAAGAAGCTTTTTAGAACATGCTGGTTTTTACTGTCGTTTCATTGGAGACTTTTCAAAGATCTCTAAACCCCAGTGTAATTTGTTAAATAAAGATGTTCAATTTACCTTTGATGAAAATTGTTTGGATGAATTCAATAACTTGAAAAAAGCCTTAATTTTAGCACCAATAATAGCAGCACCTGATTAGAATGTTGCATTTGAGTTAATATGTGATGCTAGTGATTATGCTTTAGGTGTTGTTCTAGGACAAAGAAAGGACAAGAAGTTACATGTTATTAGTTATGCTAGTAAATTGTTGAATGATGCACAATTAAACTATGCAACCACAGAAAAAGAGTTACTTGCTATAGTTTTTGCAATGGATAAATTTCGATCTTATCTTGTAGTGTTCGATAATTGTTATATACCTTCTGATCAGTGATACAATCTGATGATCTTGGCATGTTTATTTATGAAGATAAATATATATTCTACATGAAAGTTAAGACTAGGAATTTATAAGGGAATTCCATCATTGGTATCAAAGCAAAAGATGTTTGTTTCCTGATCATTAAACTTGCTTGATTAATAAACACGAAATTTAAGAATTGAATGGATTGAATGATCATATTTTTTCTTGAATGAATTTGTTGTGTTCAAGTATGTTGGTCAGCCACTATTGTACAGTCTTTTTCAAGAAATATGGAATGATATAGGAAATAATGGTTATAGTTTCTGAAACTAGACATTACAAGCTTCAAATCATATATAATATGTGTAATTTGGATGAAAAATGAGAGAGATATAAATTATCAAAGTTGCGGGTTTGAAATTCTAAAACTAGAAATTTGTTTTCCGAAATTCAGCATAATCAAGAGACCATGTTTGACAGACTGTATCTCTCTTAATTTTAAGTTTCTTTTCAAAAAAATTATATATTTGTAAACTTCATATTACAAGGTTTAAATTATATATTATATGACCAATTTGGATTTAAGATGAAGGATATATGAGTCTCCAAAGTTTCAGAATCATCATGGCTGAATTTGGAAATTTGTTTTCCAAATTTTAGCATGATTAACTAGCAATGTTTGACTGCATGTATCTCTCTTAATATTTGGCTGTGATTTACACCTTTCATATAAATGAAAAATAGATACTTGGGGCTTTAATATGATATATTAAATGGCCAATTTGGACTTGAAATGAAGGAGATACAAGTCTCCAAAGTTACACACAAAAAATTTTGATTTTTGTGGTAAACTGTTGACCAGTGACCGGTCAAACAAGTTTTTTCTGAAATTTTCATTGGGTCCTTTGATTGTTTGAGAACAGCATTATGATCTCTAAAGTTTCATAAAATTACAATTTTATCCCTAAGTTGTCCAGAAATTG
This sequence comes from Gynochthodes officinalis, assembly GCA_020080225.1. Classification (NCBI taxonomy): domain Eukaryota; kingdom Viridiplantae; phylum Streptophyta; class Magnoliopsida; order Gentianales; family Rubiaceae; genus Gynochthodes; species Gynochthodes officinalis. The sequence continues at coordinate 8,762,358 of CM034620.1, forward strand.
TGAATCGGTCCTCCAACTTTGGGAAATTAGTTTTTGTCCCTTTTTTTACTGATCGTTGACTAGTCAATGAAGAAATTTTGATAGGCTCGTACGAGCTCGTTTGAGCTCCCTTGGGGGTGTATGAGGTACGTTTATGTTTGTATCAAAATTGTCTTCGTTTTGATATACTTATGATATGCATATTTTGGGGCATTTTTTAAGTATTTTTCGCTCGTATTGTTTTTGATATAGAGGATATCATATATGCATGTGATGATTTATGATAGCATATATGAAGTTTAAAATGCTTGCTATCTATCTTGAAATTAAAGTATGATTTGATGCATATGTTATTTGTACATTAGTTCAAATCATATTATGCTATGTTACAATTACAAGATATAAAAATCATTACATGTTTTATGATCTTTGTTTGAGTGGGTAGTTCTAGAAAGTTTTAGTAACTTCAGTGAACTTGATTTTATATAAATGATTATGTTAATGGTAATTTCAAACGAGAATTCTCAAACGATGATTAGGAACATAGTGAACTTTCGAATATGAGACCTTATGTGAAATTACTTATTAATATAATTAGTTAGTGTAAAATGATGCATAAATGATAGGTATTAATAATTCGTGCATATATGTTTGTAGAATTGTGTTAAAAAACAATGGTTTTAGCATCTAAGAATATTGATACTAAACTTAAAAATTGAACGGCGAAAATTATAGAATCTGAAATATGAAAATCCAGTATGTGCTAGAAAAACAAGAAGTACTAGAAGCTCTTAACCAAGTTATGCAAGAGTCTGAAAATGGGAATACTATTCAATATCGAAGAGATAAAGAGACATTTGTTGCATGGAAAAATAAGAACTCTCTTACTTGCATTACATTGCTGAGTAGCATAGACAATAATGTCATGCTAGAGTTCAGGCGTTTTTGACAATGCCAAAGATATGTGGACTGTTTTAGTAGCAAGGTTTGGTAGTACATCAGTTATCAAACTAAGACAACTCACTATAAGATTTGACTCTTATGATCAATGTTGTTAAAATCGAGTTTTTACGTAAAATCGGTAGAGGGTCCAAAAAATCGAATCGTAAAATTGTAAGATTCTACCAATTATGAAAAATAATTTAATAAATATATTATATATATAATATATCTTAAATTTATAAATTATAGACCTGTTTAAACTTATAAAAGTTCACAAATTTCATTTAGAGAATATTATCAATGACTCCTAGAAAGATCTATAGGTTCATTAAGTGTTGCACTACTACCACTAGCATCTAAAGCCAAATTGTCTTCACTAGGAGCACCTGCACTATTAAGAACATGCAAAGGATTAATTTCAATTGGATCATCATCATCATTAAGGTTCTCAGTTATCCACTCATCATTAAATGCTAGATCATCAAAGCTTTCTTCAAAACTTTGAACTTTTCTATCCTTCAACTTCAAATTGTACATCACAAAAACCAAGTCATTCATCTTTTTTTGAAGCAATTAGATCGTAAAATCGGATCGTAAAATCGTAAGATTTCACCCTCATTTAAGATTTTACCTACGTTTTGACTCAAACACTTAGTTTTAACTCGTAAAATCGTAAAAACATACGATTAAAATCGAGAGTTTAACAACAATGCTTATAATTACTAAGTTAAAGGATGCTGGCCACGTATTAACTGATGAGCAGCAAGTGCCAGCAGTGATTCATTTCTTGCCTCAATATTGAGGACATATGAAAATCCACTTGGCCCATAATGAAAATATCAAAATTTTTTAAAATGCCATGTGTTATCTTGAGCTAGAAAATGATCGCTTGTTGACTGCTAAACCAGAAACTGGCATATATTGTGCAAGTTCTATCTCACAAGGAGCTTTAGGCTCCAAAAGCAAGTATTAATGTGGGTAGTATAAGAAGTGGAAAGGTAAGGGAAAAGCCCCTTTAGGCAAAAAGCCAAAGTTTAACCAATATGGGAAAGGAAAGCGTCATTTCAAGAAAAATAATTCAAAAGTGAATCGTTTCAACTGTGGTAAAAAGGGTCACTTTGCTTGCCGAGACAAAGAAAACTTATGCGCCACAGATGTAACGAAGGAAAGATATGCCTTCGTGGAGTTCCGACGAGTTCCACAGGGAACCAAATGTAACGAACAACTCTAAAGTGGAAGTGAAAGAAATTGGCACTTGCCAATTAAACATGTGTGGTGCTCGCATATTGTTCCTACATGATGTCTTATATGCTCCGGACATACATCGGAACTTAATTTCTATGTTGGTTTTAGATAAGCTTGGTTTTAATATTAACTTCCATATTTATGGTGTTGACTTGTTTTTGGGAACAAGTTATTATAGTTCTGGATATTTTCTAAATAATTTTTGTGTTGGATATTTCTTACAATAACATTAATGTATGTTATTCATTATTCACATATTATGATTCTTATGAAAGTGATGTGAATATATGGCATTCTAGACTCGGTCACATTAGCCAACATAGAATGAAAAGGCTAGCCGAAGAAGGCTTATTAGATAATATTGAAAGTGTCAATTTGCCTATATGTGAGAATTGTTTGATGGGAAAATCCACACAAAAACCATTTGGAAAATGAATAAGAGTTGAGATTCCTTTGCAATTGATACATTCTGATATCTGTGGTCTAATGAATGAAAGAGTAAGGCATAGGGCTATTTACTTCATCACATTTATAGATGATTATACTCGATTCGGTAATGTCTATTTGATTTCTCATAAATCTGAAGCATTATGTTGCTTAAAGAAATTTATGAGCTTGGTACAAAATCAATTAGACAAGAAAATAAAATCATTAAGAACCGATTGAGGTCGTGAATATTTGTCTAATCAGTTCTGAAATATTTGTGATGAAAAAGGAATAGAACGACAGTTGAATATTCTTGGAACTCCTCAACAAAATGGTGTTACGGAGAGAAAAAATAGAACCTTACTTGAAATGGTTAGATCTATGATGGCACAAGCTAAGTTGCCAATCACTTATTGGGGTGATTCATTATCAACTGCTACCTATATACTTAACTGTGTACCTACTAAATTAGTTACTTCCACTCCATATGAGTTATGGACAGGTCAAAAACCCGATTTGAGTTTTTTCAAACCTTGGGGGTGTGATGCCTATACTCACGATACCTCAAATAAATATGAAAAATTGGGTGCAAGAGGTAAAAACAGTTTTTTTACCTAATACTTTGAGCACTCCAAAAGGTATGTGTTTATAGGTGAGCAAGACAATGGGAGTATAACTGAATTTGAATCAAGAAATGTCACATTCTTGGAGAATGAATTTCCTAGAAATGGCGAGATAGATAAAGACTTATTTCTATATGAAACGCTGGAGCAAGATGATGGAATTACTCCGACAATGGGAGTTGGTATACCATCATCTCATCCAAGTGAAAGTAATGTGAAAAGTGGAGAATTAAATTTGAACCAGTCTTAATTACAATCACTTGATGAAACGATATTATCATTGTCTTATTCGAGTGGGAGTGAACAATCTATACGGCGAATAAGTCGTAAAAGTGTTTCCCGTCGACGTTTGACATTGAAGGGGAAGCTTTCATGATTATTCCACAAGAAAATGATGAGTCAAGTAATACACATGAGGCTCTAACACGCCCTGATAAGGAAAGATGGATACAAGCAATAAAAGATGAGATGGAGTCAATGAGATCAAACCAAGTTTGGGAACTGGTTGACCTCTCAAAAAGACACAAAGCCATTGGGAACAAATGGGTTCTCAAAATAAAGCGTAAAGTTTATGGTTCAATAGAAAGATATAAGGCTCGCCTTGTGACGAAAGGGTTTCTCCTATTGTGAGACTTACCTCAGTTCGCCTTATCCTGGCAATAGTGGCATATATGGATCTTGAATTACATCAAATGGATGTAAAGACTGTTTTTCTCAATGGAGAATTAGAAGAAGAAATTTATATGGAATAATCTGTTGGTTTCATAATAAAAGGTCAAAAACAAAAAGTCTGTTGACTTTTAAGATCGATATATGGCCTTAAGCAGTCTTCGAGATAATGGTATATATGTTTTCACAATGCCATAATATCATATGACTTTGTTATGATTGACGAAAAGCATTGCGTATAAGATCAATTTGTGATCTTATCATTATATGTTGATGATATACTTATTGCCGGAAAAAATGAGGAGTTTGTGAATATTGTGAAAAATTGGTTATTTTCCAATTTTGAAATGAAAAACATGGGTGAAACTGCATATATTCTTGAAGTTAAGATTTCAAAAGATCGTGCAAAGAAATTATTATCTCTTTCACAAGAGACATATATAAATAAAATTCTTAAACGATTCCATATGCAAGATTGCAAACCCATAGATACTCCTATTACAAAAGGTGAAGGAATGAGCCATATAATGTGTCCAAAGACTTCACAAGAGTAGGAACATATAGAACGTGCTCTATATACTAGTACTGTTGGAAGCTTGATGTACGCTATGATATGTACGAGACTTGATATTTATTTCGCAATTGAAATGGTAAGTGGAAACCAATCCAATCCAGGTCAAGCACATTGGGTTGCCGTTAAAAAGATATGGTGGTATCTAAAAGTGCTATCGATTATTCATTATGTTATCAAGAAAGTGATCTGCACCTTGAAGGCTATACTAATGCTGATTGGAGAGGAGATTTAGATGAAAGAAAATCTACCTCTGAATTTGTTTACTTACTAAATAATAGTGCCATTTCTTGGAATAGTAAGAAACAAACGTGTATAGCCTTATCAATAATAGAAGCTGAATTCATAGCACTTTCAGCAGTAGTACAAGAGGGTGTTTGGCTTAAAAGATTTTTTGATCACGTAAGTGTTGCTAAACATGTTGCAAATCCACTTTTGGTTACTGTGATAGCCAAGCAGCAATAACATACACTAAGGATCCAAAATTTCATTATAAGACAAAAAACATAGATACTAAGTATAATTGTGTGAAAAGAAGTGAACATACAGTACATACCTACGCATAGAATGATAGCAAATCCTATGACTAAACCAATTCCTAGGGATGTGTTCTCTAGTCATGTGAAATCTCTAGGATGCGTTGAAGTTAATGTACTGAATATTTTGCATTTCCCAAAAGTTCACAACTTTTAATGCCTAAGAGTTTATTGATTATATTTGTTGTTTGAAAGTATGTTGAACATATGGAATATTAGCCCACTCATATGGGTAATCGCCTCTATTACAATGTGGTAATAGAGATGAGACAATTTTGAACTTATTATCTATGTGATAATTGAGAGCTCAAGTTTAAAATATGTATGTCACCTTAACAAAATGTTAAGATGAGGTCATAATATTGATTATGATTGAAAGTGAAATGACCCATATATTTCACTTTATCAGTCTTTAATACTAGATGTGACTTCTGATGGATTGATATTTAAAAGGAGTAGATATGTAAACTCAAGTTAGACATGATGAATGTCTAAACTGTCATCTGTATGATATTAAATGTAAAGACATACGCTCCATGGGAAATGAGAGAATACCGTAACATATATTTCATACTATGTGTGCATAAGACAACCAAATGAGTTGGCGAAAGTTTTGATCTCAACTTTCAAGCCGTGTGAGACTCACGAGGATAAGTCCTCAATTAAGTGCCCTTATCACTCTTATCTTATTCTTAAAATTTTGCTATCTTAGAATGTTGCCTATGATCATGAGTGATGCAATTTAACGAGACATTTTTAGAAAAGAAAATTGAATTGAAATTGAGATATTGAAGAAAGAAGAAGATCAATTTATTATTTGTCACATTCTGACTTGTATTCACAGGCCGACCAATTATGATTCTTTTGAGTTCAATCATAATTGTGAATACAACATATGTTATTTAAAGAGATCAAGAGAAATATAATGTGACTGATTGGTCTGGGGTACTGCATACAAGATCTACTCTAAATGGTAATGCCAAATTTGATCTGCTATATATTCCTAACAGATGTATGGCAACGAGCTCTCATGTATGCTAGTTGCACAAATTATTTGCTGGTATGAACTTTGTAGAGAAGAGAGAGTTATGGTTTGTCCATCATGGGCGAGTGGGAGATGAAAGTAATTGCAGCCGCCCATGTCATCACCCCCCCCCTGTAGTAACCTTTTTAGGATTCTTGTAAGTTATGTAACCTTTAGGTTCTTGTAACCTACAAGATCATGATTAAGCTTCTTTCTCTTGTGATAGAATGAAAAAAAAATGCATATTTATTAGGTTAATTCCTTTGCATTTTAGTAATTAAAATGATTCTATTTTAACTAAAATGTGGAATAAATTGGATGAATTATGTGTGTGCTTCTATTCTACCAAACTTGTGTTCTAGGAACTGAATTTATTCTTTAATGCTTGTATAAGGTTCAAATGCGGCTTGTGAATGAAGCATGAAAGTCTTCGGATGAAAAGCAAACATACAAACAAATAAAGAAGTAGCAAAGGAAAAGATAAGAGAGCATTCACTTGATTTGCTTCAGCTGAAGACACAATCGAGCAGCAACACAACAAATGGGAAATAGAAGACTCGAAGCTGCTGGAAAAACAAAAAGGAAACAAAGTGGAGAACAAAGAAGGAAAACTTCTAGAAGATGCATGGAAGATGAGCAAAACTGATTTTAAATGAGGACGAGGAAACCAAGCTGATATTTAGTAACAAAGTTCGGTCAACAAAGGAAAGAAACAACAAGGAAAGAACAGAGCAACTACAACAAACAAAAGAAGAAACCAAGCTAAAAGGAAAGAAGAACTTCGGGCAGCAAGAAGATAGAGAGCTCAGCTGAAATTTGGTAACAAAGAAAAAAGGAAGCAAACAAAGAAAGAAAAAAAGGAAAACAGCAAAGAAAAAGAAGGAGACTTAAGCTGCAAACTAATTTGGAAACAACATATGGTTGGAATTTGGAAACAAAAGAGACCAAGTTAAAGTTGAAGACAAAGAGCAAAGCAAAGAAGGAATCGGGTTTGCAAGATTTAGAAAGAAACAACCAACCTTTGGCTCTATATAAAGAAGACAACCGAGAACAAAAAAAAAAACCCATTCTTCGGTCCTTTGTCTTGTTTTTCTTTCTTTCATTAGTTAGGAGTAGCAGCCTTCCTTGGTTTTTCTGCAGCAAATTTTTCAGCCATCCTTTTGTTGTTTTCTTCAGTCTTTCTTCGTTGTTTTGTTCTTGTTGGTTGTAGTAGTTTAGCAAATAGAAACAGCCGCCAAGCTTGACTTGCAAAGCAAGCAGCAGAAATTTTTTCTTTCCTCTAGAAGCTTCGGGTGAAGCAAACAAAGCAGGAGCAATTTCTTCCCTCACATATTTTATGCTATTTTTTTGTCTTCTTCTTGTTTTCTTTAGTTTATTTTAGTTATCAATTTTAGCTTTCTTTTATTGTTTTAGTTTTTTAGTTTTATTTAGCAATTTTAGTAATTTAAGTTTTGTATTTTGTCATGAAATTTTGGCTAAGTATTATTTTTAAGTACCAATCATCTACGGCTTTTGTTTGGATTTTATCTTTTATTTTTTTCTTTTCAATCATGTTTGAATTTTTGGTGATATTCTTTTATATTAATATGAACTAAATTCTTTTTCTAGGGTTTCGATGTAGCCTAACTATGAAGTCTTAATATTTTTCTATTAATATAATTTGATTTAATTTTCTATGGTTGAGTATTTATCTTTGTGCTTAATGCTTCTAATTACTTGATCACTAATTAGATGATTTGTTAATCATAACGAACTGGAAGGGGAGTTATGTGTCAAGTTCATTGAGATAAATGCCATGAATTGCATGTAGGATAGGAATATATCTGCATGGTTTGTGTAGTCGCTACATGAGAATCCATAGAAATTAATGACTTCATAATTATTTTAATTCACATAGGAATATGATGAATTAGCAATTAGGGGGATTTTTATTAGATCTCAGGAGGGACTAGTAAATAAATTAGGGAATCTCGACTATCAACCAGGAAATTAAATTAGATTATAGAAATAGATTAATATTAGGATGGATTAGTTAAGGTGAAATCGAAAACCCTAGATCTTTCGTCAACTTAATCCATTAACTTGCTTTGTTTAGTTTTTAATTTTAGTTTTAATTAAGTTTTAAAATTACTTTTAATTTAGCTTAAAAATATTGTTTTTTCTTCAAATAAAGTTAGAACTATTTTAATTTCGGTATTTAATAATTCATTAGTCTCTGTGGGAACGATAAATTATATTCACTCTATATTACTTGTTAACGATCACGTGCACTTGCGTGTAAAATTTGCAACATCTTGGCTACTTAAATATAAGAAAGTTGCTTGAGGTTGGAACTTGAAGGAGAATGCAAAAAGGTTGGAACTCTTGGTTTGCAACTTGAGCATGCACAAAGGCTGGGACATAGGATCCACAACTTCATCTTCGCATGCACGAAAAAACAGTAAGTTTAGTTAAGAACTAAACTTAAGAAGATTTGTATCTTCTTGAAACAAGAAATAGTTCTTGTTTTTGCATGTGCCCAACAGAGCTTTGGGGCTGAGGCTTCCTAAAATAATCTCACTCTCTTTCAAAGCATTGTAAGCATTTAATCTGTGGACAAGTAAGGTATGTTCGGTAACTGTGATATACCTTCTGATCAGTGATACAATCTGATGATCTTGGCATGTTTATTTATGAAGATAACTATATATTCCGCATGAAAGTTAAGACTAGGAATTTATGAGGAAATTCCATCATGTAGGATCAAAGGTGATTGTGTATACAGACGATGCAGCAATCAAGTATCTAATGACAAAAAAAGATGCCAAGCCACGGCTAATTCGTTGGATTTTCCTTTTGCAGGAGTTTGACATGGAGATAAAAGACAAAAAAGGCATTGAAAATGTTGTTGCAGATCATTTGTCAAGAATAGAAGGCACTAATGAAGACAAAGAATTACCTATTCAAGAAAAGTTTCTAGATGAGCAACTTTTAGCAATAGCTAAAGCTCCATGGTATGCTGATTTGGTAAATTTATTAGTAAGTGGCCTCACTCCTCATGATTCTAACTTTCAACAAAAAAAAATTTTTTTGTGGGAAGCTAAACATTATTTTTGGGAAGAGCCTTTGTTGTATAAGTTTTGCGCAGATGGTATAATTTGAAAGTGTATTCCTGAAGAACAAATTGAAGATATACTTCATCATTGCCATTCTTTGGAGTGTGAGGGACATTTCAGCTCTTCAAAAATAGTGGCAAAAGTATGGTAGTCAAGTTTCTATTGGCCATCAATGTATAAAGATGCTAGAAGGTTTGTAAATTCTTGTGATAGATGCCAAAGAGTTGGTAATATCACTAAAAGGGATGAAATGCTAATGACAAGCATTCTAGAAGTGGAACTCTTTGATGTATGGGGAATAGACTTTATGGGACCATTTCCATCTTCTTTTGGGAATCATTATATTTTGGTAGCAGTAGATTATGTGTCTAAGTGGGTTGAGGCAAGTGCAACTCAGACCAATGACTCTAAGGTAGTGCTTAAATTTCTAAAGAAAAATATCTTTTCAAGGTTTGGGGTACCTAGAACATTGATAAGTGATGAAGGGTCACATTTTTGTAATCACTCACTTGAAACATTGCTCAAGAAATATGGAGTCACACATAGGATTGCATTAGCTTACCATCCATAATCTAATGGGCAAGTAGAATTGGCTAATAGAGAGTTGAAGAAAATTTTGGAAAAAATAATAAATAAGGCAAGAAAGGATTGGGCAAGCAAGTTAGATGATGCACTTTGGGCATGTAGAACTACATTCAAAACAACCTTAGGAATGTCCCCTTATAGGTTAGTTTTTGATAAAGCATGTCACTTACCTGTAGAGATGGAACACAAGGCCTATTGGGCTATTAGAGAACTTAACATGGATACCCAAGCAGCTGGAAAAAGAAGATTACTTCAACTAAGTGAGATGGAAGAATTCAGGATGGAAGCTTATGAAAATACCAAGCTTTATAAGAAGAAATGTAAATTATGGCATGATAAGCATATTGGCAGAAAATCTTTTGAGGTAAGGCAGAAAGTTTTGCTTTTTAACTCCAGGTTGAAGTTGTTTCTAGGGAAACTGAGATCTAGATGGTCTGGACCTTTTGTTGTAACCAAAGTATACCCTTACAGAGCTATGGAGGTCTATAGTGAAGAAAAATGAGCATTCAAAGTCAATGGGCAAAGATTGAAGCCATAGTTTGCAACAGATTCATTAGCTAAAGGAGTATTTTATTCCTTAAATTTTTCTTCACAAGCATGAATAAATGGAAGTCAAGCTAATGACTTTAAAGAAACGATGCATGAGAGGCAACTCATGATTATGTAGCTTATGTTTTGTTTTTGAAAAAAAAAATTGAAATAATGATTCTTCCATGTTGCAGGTATAATGGCAGAGAAATCATGTTGTAGGAAACAGAAAACTAGAACCAAATTATGAAAAATCATGCCACAACATGGTTTAGCAGAAGGATTCTAGAGAGCTAACAACCGTAGCATGGAATGTCATGATACCGCGTAGTTCGTAAGGATATTTTCTGTCTAGAAACCTTATGGCCACAGCATGAATACTCATGACATGGCATAGCTTTTTCACTTCTCAAAAAAAAAAAAGTTTAATTTTTTACTTTATCTTGTTTTCTTCCAATTTACTTTAACCCTAGGAAGTGTTGTTTTCTACCTTGTTTTTCTACTGTCATTCCTTTTCATCCCGCCTCTCCTTCATCTTTCTCAAAACATTAAAAAAAAAAATCTTCATTTTCTTCTTTTCACAACAACAACAGAAATCTTCTCATCCATTTGAAATTGTTTAAAAGGTTGTGTAGAATTTTCATTCAACCACCAAAAAAAAAAGAAAAAGAAAAAAGAAGGGGGGTTTAGAAGTTACGACACAACAAGAATATTTGGGCGATTTCACATGGCGGCTAAACAACATCCAGCGAAGCGTTGATGACAACTATAGAGAGTTCTTTCTCTCACTCAATTTTGTGAATTTTGTTGGAAATTGGCTAGAAGTTTTGTGATAAATTTCTGTGCTTGTTTCTATTGTGTGGTGATTGTTCTATTATTGTTCTTCACAGTGGACTAATATTTTTCGTGACTGTTATTTGATCTTTGAACATGCCCCCTAAGGGAAAAAACATAAAAAAACTAAAACATCAACTAAGGCGGAAAGCTTTGATTCAAGTAGATTTGTCAGTAAAGCCACATTTGATATTTTTCAAGAAAATAGAACTTTTATCCTTGAGAGAGGAATTAATGTACCTGGTCCAATACTTCGTAGCATTCAACACTATGGTTGGGAAAAGTTAGCAAAACATCCTGAGCCTAGAATAATATCTATAGTAAGAGAATTCTATGCTAATGCCACGGCTAGGAAAGGTGATCAAGTATTTGTAAGAGGACAAATGGTGTCTTTTTATTGGACAACGATTAATGCATTCTATGGCTTTCATGACATTTGATACTTGTGATTTTATACAGCTTGTTAACTCGAAATTTGATTGGAACCAAGTACTTTACTATTTGTGTGTTGAAGGAACCACTTGGTCATCATATAGTTCTGATAACTGAGCTGGTTATTTTCCAACGGCTATGGGTAGTGAGGATAGGGCCATGTATATGTTTATTTCCTCTAGGATCATGCCCCATACACATCTCAACACAGTCTATAGGGAGAGAGCTACACTACTTTATGCTATAAAAATGAGAAAATCCATTGATGTGGCTAAGTTAATTTATGAGGCTATAATTGGTGCTATAATGGATAAATGTCTTGCTCTACCTTTTCCTTCTTTGATTACTTCTTTGTGCAAACAAGCTGGGTTCCTTGGGCAACCATGGAAATTTGTGAGTAGCATACAAAAGGGGTCATTAGTAATAAATCTTTTAAATATATGAAAGAAAGATTAGTTGTGCCTGCTGCAAATAGTCATGAAGCTGTTCCTCTGCCTTTAACCCCTCCTAAACCTTCTTTAGGAGAAAGAATAAAAGATGTGAAAGTAGCAGTAAAAGACTTGCGTTCTAAAGTTTAAAATGTATTCTAAATGTTTGGGTACTTTCGTCAGGTATTTTTTGCAAAGTAATGAAGTCATTATGGGTGTCCTGACGAAGTTTGCAACAAAACACAGAGTGAAGTTAACGGAGAAGTTGTAACTACCACCAAATCCATTTTTAGATGAGGAAGAGAGAGTCGAAGAGGCATCACGCTCTTGAAGGGGAGTGAGTTTTATTTACTTTTTATTTTCTTTTTATTTCCAGCCATTGGGGACAATGGCTGAAATGAGTTTGAGGGGAAGATTTTGATAGATGAATGTGTTTGGTGATATTTGTTTGATTTTTGCTATTGATACTTCTGTTAATGATTAGAGGATATTTTGTTGGTTTTTTCCCATTTGATAGTGTGTTTTTATCATTTAAAAAAAAAGTAGAAAATCTGAAAAATTTTCTTTTGAAGGATTGGTCTTTATGGCTTGCGATGAGATTGGTTTGCGGCTTGTGATGAGATTGGTTTTAAGGTTTAAACTAGTGACAAATGAAGAATGCTTTGAGTAGTGTATAATTCAATCCTTTGGAAAGTTTTTTTTTTGTGGTTTAAAGCTGCTAAATCTTTCTGAGCACTAAAAGCAATTATCATTTGGTTATTTATGTGTAAGGTGGGTTTCTATAACTAAAGTCTTTTACTTTTTGAAAAAAAAAAATAAGATTTGAATTTGGACTTCTTTGATTGGTACTTGAAGCAAAATGAGTATATGACTTTACTTGATTCAAAGATGATGGTGTAAGGCCTTCTTTGAACTGTTTGAACCTTTCAAGTTAACTGGATTGAATGTTATATTCCTAGGTCCCTTTTTGAGCCTAAAAGAAAGAATAGAGAGAACCACCATTCATTTTCTTTCTGTTAAACCACATTGACTACCCTTAGCCTACAATGTCATAATTTCTTTTTCACTTTTCAGAGCTTAATGCATATTTTTCATCAAATCGGGATACATGGGTAAAAGAGTATTTTAGGGAGAAAAAGGATGAATGGTGAGGGGTAAGAGTTGATGGAAAAAGGGAATTCGTGTACTTTGGCTCGGGAAGTGTTCATATTTGCATTTTGCATTTTGCTATGTCGGAAAAAAAAATGTAAATATGTTCTATTGTTTTATTTTGAAAAAAATAAGTGCCAGGAAGGGTTGTGAGCTTGATTTGAGTTGTATTATGCAAGAAAAAGGATGTATTTAAAAATGAGTTTGGGGGTGAAGTGTTAAAAGTATTTCTATGATATGCATAACTCTTTCCTTTGATTTTTATCCTTTATCCCTTTCATTTCATAGCCAAGTCCCTAAGCCTAACATTACAAGCTTAAAAGTCCTACTTGATTTGGATTAAGTTGGTTGTCTATAAATTAGTGGAGAGTGTCATGAAAAGAAAGTCCAAAAAAAAAAAAAATTGTTGCAAAAGAATAAGGGAGAATTGAAGATATTTGGGTTGTGTGAAACTTTTCTAAGCCCTAAATAGTTGAATGAGAACAGCTATACACACACACACTTGAGTGGCTTTAAGCTATAGAAAATTGCTTCTTAGATTGGATGATTACATGAACATGTATTTGGAATTTATCATGAAATTGTTTCAAAGAAATCTCTGAGGCTAGCTATATGACTTAATCCTAAATAAATGTTTTACGTGAATTCCTTTGTTTGAGGACAAGCAAATCTTTGAGTTTGGGGGTATTTAATAGTTTGATATTTTTTAGTAATTTTTATCCTTAAAACTTAGAGATTTCAAGTGAAATTAGCAAGTTTTACTATTAAGTTGTATTAGTTTTTGTGTTTTATAGGATTGTTAGTGGTAAAATAATTTGTTAGAAAAGATAACCGATTGGAAAAATTTTGCAAGATTTGCTAAGAAAATAAGATTTGGTTGTTGCAGACTATGCCACGGTTTGAACTTCCAAGACATAGCAAGCTGGCTAAAGAGAATGTTGTTACAAGACTTTGTCAAAGCTGAATTTGTTAAAACCATCAAAGAAGGAGATAAGATTTAAACTAAATCTTATCGTTGGGACTTTCTGTTCCAACTAGAAGATTAAGGGTGGTTTCTTTGTGAGATTCATGGAGAAAATTAAGGAGCAAAGCAAGGGGCAAAAATCTATAAATTCTTGAGAGCTTTGGCAACAAAGGAAGGGAGGAGATGTTAGATATCAAAATTTCAGTAGTTTAGCAAAAACTTCTAAGGAAGATTCAACCCTTGTTTCATTTTGGTCATCATTTTCTTAGTTGTTCAATTTGTAGAAATGTCAAATCTTCGTGAAATCCTATTTTTAAGTATTATGTCTGGCTAGAGTTTTCAACTCTAGAAACTAGGATGTAACCTTTGAAGTTTTTCTTTGATTAGATCAACCTGCTTGGTTCAATTTTCACTTTTCAAAATCCATTGTTCTTGTTTTACATGGTTTGTAAGAACTTGATCAATTCTTGCATGATTTAAGGTGTTGGATGATGGAACGAGAGTTGAAATTCAACATTAGTTGTAAGAACTTTGGCTATGAATGTGGAGCTACAGAGTAGAATACAAAATAGCAACCTTAAATTCTTGAATGCTTAATGTATTTGTGTTAAATTTTGTAGACATGAGAGTGATCACAAAATTGCCTGAATAAAAGAGATACACCTCAAGAGAGGGCACTCTTAATTAAGTGAATAATTGTGAGAAAGTGAAAGCCAAGAAAAAAAATCAAGTAGCATTGATTGAGTTCATTGAATCTTCCTTTGGTAAAATTTCAAGTCCTAGAGATTTTTAATCCATTGAGTTCTTATTATTGTTGTAAAATATTCTATTTTGTTTTCATCACTAAACAAGTTTCGAGAGAAATTCAAATAGTTTGAAAGTTTCTTTTCCATTTGGTAATTGACATCCTCCCTGTGGGACAACTCTGGACTAGCTCTATACTACAAGCTATGATCCTTTAATTTGAAGGTAGTAAGAACGAGAAAAAGTCGCATCAGTTGTATGTTTGCATGAAATTCCCAAGAGCAATGTATTGGTTTGAGATGTGAATTTCTTGAGTTATTTCTAGAAGACATTTTGGGGAAAGCTCAAAACTAAACTTTTTTCTCAACTACAAGCCATCCTCAAACTGATGGACAAACTAAAGTGATAAATAGAATATTGTCATGTTGTTGAGAGCTATCATTCAAAAGAATTTGAAGAGTTGGGAGGAATGTCTGCCAATTCTCGAGTTCACTTATGATTGCTCTGCTTACACTACCACTAACTTTTCTCCTTTTGAGACAATTTATGGCTTTAATTTTTTAATCTCTTTGGATTTATCTCCTTTCCTAGTCAAAGAATAGATAAGCCCATAAGAAACAAAGAAAGTCGAGGTGGTTAAAAAACTACATGAGAAGGTATGCCAAAACATGGAATGAATATGATAAGCAAGTGAACAAAGGGCATAAGCACATAGTTTTTAACCCTGTGATTAGGCTTGGCTGCATATGTGAAAGGAGAGATTCCTAGCACAATGATGAACTAAATTGCATCCAAGAGGCAATGGCCCTTTTTAGGTGTTTGCAAGGAATAACAATAACGCACACAAACTAGACCTTCCTGGAGAATATGGCATAGGTGCAACTTTTAATATCACTAACTTTTATCCTTTCAAATTTGATGGAAATTTCTTAGATTCAAGGATGAATCCTTTTGAGAAGAGTGGGAATGATGAGGACTTAAATGCACAAGATCAAATGGGAGACAACTGAGCTAAGGAGTTGGATTTGAAAGGAGTTAAAATTGAGACTCAAAGTGGATCAAGTTCAAATCTAAAGATCTACTAAGAAACATCCATGGTCCAATGACTAGACTTCAATCTAAGAAATTAAAATAAGTTTTAAATGGTTTAATTCAAGATGTCCAAATCAAGAAGGTTGCCAAAGTCAACAACTACGAGCCAAATGTCATGAACGTTCTTCAAGTTGTCGATTATGGGCAACATTGAAACCTTCTATAAAATTTAATAGTTGCATTTTAAATTGGAAGACTTGAAACACCCTAGGTAGGGTTTCCTAAGGTTTCTTAGGGTTTAGGGTTTCACCAAACCCTAGTTGAAATCCTAAAATTATTTTAATTATTTAAGTATTTTATTTGTCATGATTTCAATAGGATCTTAATAGATTTTGGAGTGCTTGGCTGCCCCTAATGCTAGAATTTAGGATAGTATAAATTACATTGGTGTTTGGATTTGTTATGTCTTTCCTTTTTAGTCCAAGTATGTTAGGATGTAGTTGTCAAATTCTTGTGGTGTTAAGCCACCTATTCTAGTTCAATTGTAGGATCTAAAGGGGCTACTATTATTCCTATGAATACCCCTATTATAGCTGAATTTTGTGAATTTTTTTTTCACAACTTAAGTTCTTATTCTTGAACTTAGTTTTGAACTTATCAAAATTTACCTTGTGGTGCTCTTTCACTTATCAACTTGCTATTTGATCCTAGTGAATTGTGGCATCATCTGTCCCATTATATGCTATATTGTATGTTTGTTTATAGTCTAAAGTGTTAGACTTGTCATCATTGCACCAAAAAGGAAACAATTAAGCTTAAATGGTGCAAAGAAATCTAAGGTTGTCAAGAAGTAGCATGAAAAAGTTCACTTGCACATTAAGAGGAAAACTGAGCAATATGCAAAACTAGCAAATAAAGGTAGCAAATAGCTTGTTTTTTAACCTAGTGATTGGATTTGGGTTCATATAAGAAAGGATCATTTCTAACACAAAGTTGTACTAAGTTTCACTAAGTTGCATCTCAAAAGAGATGGTCCTCTCCAAGTCATTACTCGAATTAATGACAATGCTTACAAGCTTGACACTAGGTGAGTATAGTGTAAGTGCCACTTTTAGTGTTGCTAACCTTTCCCCTTTTGAGTTTGATGTAAATCCTTTAGATTTGAGGATGAATCCTTTCAAAGAGAGAGGGGAATGACAAAGATCAAGAACCACAAACACCACAAGATTCATGCCAAGCAAGCCAAGGCATGAATCAAGAGCTAATAATGAGTTTAAAGACGCATTTCAAGGTGCTTATGGGCAAGTGACAAGGGCTAAAGTTGGAAGACTTAAAAGGCTCTTACAAAACTTATTTATGAAGTCTGAGTTAAGGAAGAATCCAAAATTAGTAATTATAAGCCTTATTTTGTCTAAGTATTAAGTGTAGTTATTAATGAGCCTTGTTCTCAAAGTCCAACCTTTATTTTTACAGCCTAATTGTAAAAACTATTTTAGTGTGGCTAAGATTCATCAAGTAGATCGGCCAAAGGGTTTCCCAATCCTAATTGATGTCTTTAATTTTGGTTTCCTAGTTGAATTATAGTTACTTATAGCCAAAACCCTAATGGAGTTTTTCTAGAAGACTTCCAATTTGTAATAAGGCCAAATATCTTAATTTAGTATTTTTTTTTTATTTTAGGTTCATTATTGGGTTTTTCTAGAACAATTTGTCTAACCAATTATAGTAATTTCTTTAGTTACAAGTTAGGAAGTAAATCTTATTAGAAAAAGGATGTGAAGGTTAACTTCACCTTATAACAAGGACATGTTGGCCAAAATAGGTTTGATTCATGGTTGGATTCTTCTAGAAAAATTTGTCCAACCAATTATAGTAATTTCTTAGAATAATATATTAAAATGTCTCAAACTTAGGCACTTGTAACCGTTTTGACCCTACTTTTCAATTTTAACAACACGACACCTGAACTTTACAATTTGTAACAATAGTATCTTCCGTCAATGTGCTGTCTTCTAGCCCGTTAAATTGATGATGTGGCAGTTAGCTACTCTACACGTGGATAGCCCAGTAAGTTATTAAAGTTGGAAAAATGACCAAAAAAAAATCCTCCAATATAAAACATATAGTTTAAAATTCTAAAATAAATTTTTAAAAAGAAAAAATAAAAAAAATTAATAAAATTATTTACACTAGAAAAATAAATTTTTTTAAACTAAAAAAAAAATTAAGATGAAAATTTAATAAAACTTAAAGACAAAAATGACAAAAAATTGATATAGTCTAATTTTTTTATTAACTTTTTAAAATAAAAAATTTTAAGATAAAAATTTAATAAAATTATGTAAAATTTTGTTAAAAATTTTAATGCAAATAGACAAAAAAATTATTATATGATACTTTGTTTTTTAACCTCAATTTTTTTTGTCATTTTTGTCTCTAAATTTTATTAAATTTTTTATCTTTAAATTTTATTTTTTAGTTTAAAAAAATTTATTATATAGTGCAAATAATTTTTTAAAATTTTTGTCTTTAAATTTTGTCTTTTTTGTCTTTTTAAAAATTTATTTTAGAATTTTAAACTATATGCTTTATATCAGAGGGTTTTTTTTTTTGTCTTTTTTCCAACTTTAATGAGTGACTAGGTTGTCCACGAGTAGCCAGCTAGCTACCACATCATCAATTTAACGAGTTCGAAGACGGCACATTGACGAAGAATACTATTGTTAAGGTATTTTTTCCCATTTTAAAACAAGTAGTTCAATTCTTTGCCAATGTTGTTTTTTAGGCCATTTTTACATGTGTGTGTTTTTAGGATGAATTTCCTAAGAGTTCACATTAGAAAGCCTATACCTAGTTATCAATGCTTCTAAATTAGGAAGTAATAGGTTGTCTATAATAAAAGGTGTGATGATGCCATGGATATGGGATGTTAGTGATTTGAAAGGATTTTATATATGAATATTTTGATATTGTTATATCATTTTGATAATTAATAAAATATCATGTTAACAACTAGGATTTGAAGTGGTTACTTTTTGCTAAATTGAATCACCTGGAAACATATCCTGAACTTGGTTTATTGTATCTTTGATTTATGATTCTTTTTGTTAAATTAGGGAGTTCATGTACAACATTGGTTTAGCTTATACCAAAGCTATACACCTTATATAAATCCTTCATAATGTTTAAATCCACAACATCTTGTGGGTGACAAGATCAATCTGTGGCATATCTTACAAAATAGTGAGATTCGTTAATTAATATCTCATGGAATGATAAATTTCTTTAGCATATGCACCTCAAATTTTCTTTCATTTATTTAACTAGTAATGTATATGGTACAATATTGTATATTTACTCTTTCTTTTTTTTTCTTTTTCTTTTTTTTTTTCTTTTTTTTTGCTTTTTGCATATCTATCATGATTTTGTAGGCATGTGTCTATCATTACTTCCTTTCTTCTATATTGGTTACTATTTTGTTTGCCTTGTTCAACTAATTATTCTAACTCTATAATAATTTTATCAACTAGGTCTTCAAGTTCTTGTGTTTGCTTCATGCCTTGGTTTTGTAGTTTTCTTTCAGCCTTCTCTAACCTTTGATTCTAGATTCTACTCATAATTTGGAATTCGGCAATTTGTTCTTTTAGAGTTTTGGTGAAACTCTAAAATCCTAAGGCCCATAAGTCATTAATGTTTGGCCTCAATTTGTAGCCTTTTGATTAGTGTTAGGGCTGGCACAACCTTAGTATAGGGCAACAAAAATTTAGTAACAAATTATTAGGAAATTAGGGTTTGTTGAACCTTCAACAAATTGTAGTTTTTAGGTAAATTTTTAAAATAACTTTTAGGTAATTTTGTAGGGTTTGGCTACCTATGTAACTGTATAAATAGGGTTGTTTATTGATGAAATAAAATCATTCAACATTGAAGAGTTGATTTATTCCTTGTGAGTTTTGAGAATGAATATCAAGCTTGTTCTTATGAGAACAATCTGGACAAGCATCAAGCTTGACCAACTTGTAGCTCTATTAATCTTATCATCCTAGCTAGATCCCTAAGTTATGCTAACATTTCATCCTAGTCTTTTCCACAAGTCTATTTTTCTTTTTGAGGGGTGGTTCTTGAGGCCTAGATAGATGTTAGATTATGCCCTAAGGACCAATCATGTGATGATGGTTTAGGCATATATTGTATCATAATGCTTTTAATTTATGATTATTTGTTATTATTATGGGTATTCTATATCTTCTTTTTATATATAAATATAATAATGTCCCAAGAATTTAATTATTCTAAAATTATCCCTAGTCAAGTATTATCATTAAATGGGACAATGATAATGCATTAGGACTAGTATGTGTAGTGACTGATGAAATATGTGATATGAGATATCAAATCAACACATAGGTACTTGTTAGAGAACTATATATTGGATCAACCCCCATGAGAAATGCTATATGGATTATTATATAAAGCGTTATAAGCATATCTCATAGTAATGATAATGTAAATGATCCTTGGACTTAATGTCATCAAATATCCTAACATGAGGAGTTGGATATTTTGATACTACCAAACATTACCGTAATAGGATGAACTATAAAGGTAGCAATTGGATATGTAATGAATCATGTATTGGGATGTTGAATAATCAAGATAGGATTTGCTCCTCCTATATAATGGGAGTGATATCCTTGGGACCCATGATTAAGTGAGACCATAAAATGTATGACCGTACTCAAATGAGTCAATATGTGATATCGAGTTCATTGTTTAGATAAGTCTACTCGAGAATCAAGAAACACAAAGATTGAACTATGTGAGTATGACACATTCCATGGCTCGTGTTCAATCAAGATATCTAGGGCAAAATGATTAAATTGCATGGTAACATTTATCACACGATAAGTAATTTCGATTTACTAACATTTTCATAACTTGAGTAGTTTTGATGTGTTGCTAGACTCCGCTCACTACTTATGGCATAAAATAGATTTTATGTTATGCCTAACGTTATGAAAATCCATTGGGTTGCATACTTAGATCGTATCCAAAAGGAGTGTAAAATTCATATGATGAATTTTAGTTCATTAAAGAATCTTAACATGAGTAGGAATCTAAAAGGTTTTCCAATTTAAGATGATATTCGGATTTGAGACTAAATGATTTTGGTTTTGATTTTGTGTTAATAAATCTAAAATAGTTTTGGATTTATTAATTTAATAGAAAACCAAAGTTTCAAAGCCAAATTAGAATGGGATTCTTGTTTTGGTAGCCAATCCCAAATAGATTAGAATTTGATAGCTCAAGTAAAACTCTTTAGAAGAAGTTTTGCCCTAATACTACTACTACATATATTTGGGATATGGCCAGTAGCCACATAAGTGTGAGACACAAGAAAAACCCAGAAAAACTTTCCCTTCTTGCTCCTGAAGAAAAGAAATTCTTTGCTCATTCTTTTGAAGAAAACAAGAAAGAAAAACCGAAACTTAGAGAAGCTAAATTCTTGAGATTCCGAAAGCAAAATTTTGAAGCTAGCACAATTAGGTTTTGTTGCTCCTTTTTTTAGTTATTTGTGTGAAAATAACTAGAGGTTTGGAATGATCGTATGGATACCATAGAGGCAAGGCTAAATTGGTTTTGCTGGTGATTCAACAAATAACAATTTTCGCAAAACAACTCTACCAGTTATACCGATACTAACAAGGTACAAGCCCTAAACTCATGTTTGATTTCACTTTGTATAGATCCTTGGAGAAAATCAAAAATTTTAAGTTCTGCTGCATGATGCACTTGGTTTCCTACAATAGATTGTTCATATATTACCTAACTTGTCGGTTTTGAGATGCACATCAGTAAGCCTCCCTAATGGACCCATGATAGTAATGGAATTATGTTGTAATCTATACATGCACACATTATTCTTCATGGCCTACTGCATTCTTACTAACCCTATATTGCTTTCGCATTTAATAAAAATGAGCTTCGCTCTTTACTTACTATGTCTTTTTTTAGCTTGCATGCCTCTAATGTATTCTAACATTTATATGGGGACTTATTTTGAGGTGCGATTGTCTGGCATTATAGTTAGAACTAGAGAAAGTAATTTGCAAAATATTGCTTGTCTCATGATGAAACTATAGCCTACCACACTACAGCATTTTGTACATAAGACTCTAGCACTTTAATCTCACCTACAAAATAAATCTAAGATTATTCTTGAGTAAGATACTTTGACAATCAAGTTTGTATATCAATTGGTGTTGTATAAGCTTGTGAATTGACATGGCATAACCCTACCTATTAATAAATGTGGTATATTTATAGCAAGATCTGAGGTTTGATATATTAGAAATGTGTCTTGCAATTTAAGAAAAGTTTCTAGTGCTAATAAAGTTTTATAGTGAGACAAATACCTTGTAGCATATACAAAGCGTAATAGGCCAAGACCTATTAACCTTACCATACTAGGCTAAAGCCTTATACCAATTATAAGCTCTCCAAGTATCAGTATGGCAATGGTATGCCAAGGTTTAAGAGAAAAGAGGCCCTTGAGAAAAAGAAAATAAAGAGACAGCCGAGACAATTGACAACAGTCATAATGAGAAGATCATGGATACTGAAACAAGCACTGTGGCATGATGTGTCTTTTGAAGAGCCCTATAGCCCTAATAATGGCTAATATGCAAAATCTAAAAAGACAAATCAATAGTAGCAAAAATAAACCAAAAGGTCTAGAATGCCAATGTTGTACAATTATAGCAAGGAAATAGGAATAATATTTTGCCAACTAAAAGAAATTCAGACAACCTATGGTGAGACAATAAGACGAGGTTTTAAAATGAAAACAAGAAACCCAAAAATTCTACGACACAAGCCTATATATCGAATAAGTATGATCCAATCTCATTCTAATTCCTTGTCATTGGGCTCACCAAGGGTAAAAGACATCCCTATTGCATCTCTATCTAATGAACTCATTATTTTGTCTTTGGGGCATACAAAGTTCCTTTCAAAAACTTCCAAAAGAAAAAAAAATCAAGAATTCCCTAGCCACCCTAGATCTAACCCAAAAAAGACAACAACAACAAAGAAAGATAGAAAGAATATATAAACTAACGAAGAAGAAGAAGAAAAAGAAGACCCGTGGGTTAAGAGACTTGTATTACCCTAGTACATTTAAACTAATAACCACAAATGTAACCTTTTTATTAAGTTTAGCTAATGCCCAAAATATAAGAAAGTGATTGTTCATAGCCTCAAAGTATGAGATTAAGTCTTTAGGACCAGAATGGGAGTTGTGCTAAGCTCCAACAAGATTTGGGGCTATATGTATAGATTACTAACTACACTTGTTTGTAATCTAGAAGGGTTAACTTTGTGGGAAAATGCCAAAAAAAAAAAAATCCTTCCACAAAAGAGGATAACTATTAAGGAGCCTACAATCATGGTCTACAATTTTCCATGTTAGGCTTTAATGTTATTTGGGGAACTTATCATTAGGACACAAAACTTGCCAACTGAACTAAAAGAAGTTGAGGCCATATTTTAGGAAATAAAACAAGAGCTCAATAATGCCTAAGAGAATTAATGTAAACTAAAGTTGAAGGATACAAAACTTACATAGGATAGCAACAGGTGATAAGAGCACAAAAACACTATTTAAATGAACCCTAACTTAAGATTTGTATATTTTTTTCTTAAGTTAAATGAATACTAATTATGAGTTTTTATTTCTTAGATTAAAATATTCCATTGGTATAAAGAAGTTGAAGAAGAGTAATTTAGGAAGCAATCTATAAAAAATAATGCTTGAACAAACAGTATGGATGCTAGACTTCAAGGAAATGTGTCTCTTCTTCTATTTAATGAAATGAGGAGATCTTGGATTATTAGAAACTCTGAGTGTGCTTCAAATCTTTTATTTTGATATTCTCCTAAATCAGTCAATATTAGTGTGAAAATTGAGGCTAAACTAAAGATACAATGATGTCGGTTAATGACTTGCACATTTTAGAAGATGAGGCATATATTGAGCTACACAAGCCCAATTTTACACTAAAAAACCACAAAAAGCCGACCAAAAAGAGCCAGTGCATAGTGAAGGTTAAAATTAGGTCAGGCTACCAGCTTGACTCAAGTCACCTGTTGTGTTCAAGTGTGAATTTGCAGATTTTCACCCTTTGACTTCTCTAAATGTTTTGATTTTGAGTTGAGCCACTTCCTATTAACTCATTAGGTCTGGATTCCTATAAATACTCACCTTTCCATAATTTCCCTAACTTTTGTACTCCCAAAGATCAAATAAGATTTCATGAACTAATATAAAAGTTTTCTATGGCTTTAAAAGGAAGAAATGTCCATTTGGAAGATTTCAGCTTTTGACATGAAGTTTAATACTTAATTTCATCTTATTTAAGAAAGTCTCCTTTAATTTAAAGTTGAATTTTATATTCAATTTCTTTAATTTGGCAGTTTTTTCATTAGTTAAGTGTGGTTAAAATTTTATAATACCTAAGAGTAAGTAGTTAATTTTTCTTTATATTGTGCTGATTTATGATAAAGGTTGATGAGTGAAAATATACAATATTTTTACCCTCATTTCTTAGTTGATTTCATTATTGCCTTGTTTGTTGGTTGATTTCTACATATTCATTACGTTGTTTTGGTGTTTTTATTATAGGCATAAATGATGAAAAAAAAAACCTACCTTGGAACAAAAAACATATTGAGTTGAAGGAGTAAAGCTAAAAAACACCAAGAGAAGGATGAAAAGTGACTTTGGAACAAAAAAAAAAAGAGCCACACACCATGATTGACTTTGGAACCAAAAAAGTAGCCACACCATAAGTGACTTTGGAACAAGAAAATGGCGCATCTGATCTATAGCCAACTAGAAAGCCATTATGTGGAAAAAGGTGCCAGGCTACAACATGGTAAGACTATGCTACTGTGTGGCAGTTGATAGCACAAAGCTTATTTTTGACCCACATTGTGGAATAATGATTGTTAAGCCAAAGAGTGAGGTAATGTGTTCACACAATTTTTAGGCTTTTTCACTTATTAGGCTCTTCGAATTCTCATTACTTATAAGTAAAAGGATTAACGATCTAGAAAAAGATGAAAATAATTTGGAACAAGAAAAGCAGCAATACCTCTGCGTGGCCAACTAAAAAGTCATTATGTATTTAAGGGTGTCCATGCAATGATAAGGTTAGACTTAGGCTATGAGGGGTTGATTGAATGTGAAAGCTTATTTTTTACCAATGCTACATCATGGTCACATTTAAGCCATGGAGTAAGGCAACATGTTCGTGCAATTTTTAGTCTTTTTCACACATTAGCCTCTAAAACTTCTTGCTACTTATAAGCAAAAACTCCTCAATTCAGAAATGGGGAACTACATGAATAAAAGAGTGAAAGACACATCAAAAGCAATATGAGGAATAATGATGATGAGAAATCAACTTACAAATATGAAGATCAAGCTTGGCTACAAAATCTCTCTGCAAGTCTTTTAAACCCTAATTTAGTTATTATGAATTTGATTGATTTTTTTTTTTTTGTTTAGTTGTTTCTTTCACCATGTGTATATAAACACTTTGTCAAGGATTCTATCTCTTCTATGAATTTGTCTGATTGTTACTTTTCTTGTTTGGGTGATTATTGGATGTTTATTGTTTAAATTTAACTCTCACTTGCAATAGCATGATCAATAGTTGTTCATGCTTGAGAATCTTGACAAATCTAAGGATAAGTTGATAGGGTTTTGCTTTGGAATAAGAAGCAGAAAACCTAAAGGTAACAGTTTAGAGCTTCTCAAGTGATGGCAACATACTTTTAAGGTATGTGTGGCCAAATGAGATGCCTAACCTTAAAAACCTTGTACCCCTAAACACCCATAAAGATAAATGTGTGTCTTTGGTTAGAAGGATATCCTCTAGACTTTGAGATAGGCATAAAAATACATAAGAAGATCTAACCAACATCTAACACACTTAAGCATGATTAGTAAGAATCAACAATTGAAGTGGAAACAGTACATTGAATTCTCTAACCCAATCAAGTGGTTGAATAATGGGTGTAGTTGTCATCAAGCTTTTGAGTTTATCAAATGCTTCCTTGGATTTCACCCCAAATTCAAAGATCACATTCTTTTGGAGCAAATTGGAGAATGACAATTCAAGTTTTGAAAAATCCTTGATAAACTTAAAATAAAAACTTGCATGTCTAAGAAAAACATGCACTTCCCTAACATTTGTAGGGTAAGGTAAGTTCACAATTAGGTCATTTTTTTTGCTTTCTCAACTTCTCTGCCTCTAGAAGAAATCATATGCTCCAAAACAATACCTTCATTCACCATAAAATGAAATTTTCTATAATTCAAAATGAAATTGGTTTCTATTCACATTTTCAAAATTTTAGTCAAATAATCTAGACAACTAGTAAATGAATTTCCATATATTGTACATGACTACTTAAATGCAATTCTCAATATAATTATAAAAAAATGCTTATCATGTGCATTTGAAACTTACCTAAAGCATTGCATAGACCAAAAGATATTCTTCTATAAACAAATGTTCAGAGTGGACAAGTGAACGTCATCTTCTCTTGATCCTCTTGAGCAATGACGATCTAATAGTGTCATGAAATTCCATAAAAAAAACAAAAGAATGGTTTCTTTCTAACATTTGCTCTATGAAGAGCAAGGGGAAATGGTCTTTTCTAATGGCTAAATTAAGCTTCCTGAAATTAATAACCATTTGCCAACTATTTTAACTTCTCATTGGCACCAACTTATTATTTTGATTTCTTACCACTATTATCCCTGTTTTTTTAGCACAACATGAATGGGTGTCACCCACTTACTATCAGAAATTGGTTGGGTCATCCCTTTATCTAATAGTTTGAGGATCTCTTTCATAACTACTTCTTTTATTGCTAGATTTGGTTTTCTATGTGGCTCTCCTGTTGGTTTGGCATCGTTTTCCAAAGAATTTTATAAATACAAATCAACGAACTTATGCCCTTAATATTAGCTAATGTCCAACTAATTGCTATCTTATGTTCCCTCAAGACATCAACTGGCCTTGCTTCTTATTCTTTGTCAATTCTTTGCAATATAACAGATAAAGTTTCATCATCACCCAAATAAATATATTTGAGGTGATTTGGTAAGGTCTTTAATTTGAGTTTTGGGGTTTGTAAAATAGAAGGTAACAATTTCTTGTGAAATATAAGTGCTTTCACGTTCAAAATTGTTGACCTTGTTGCATATCCAGTATTGGATCTATAACTACACAAGTTTTAGTGGCTGTCTCATCCTCTTCCAATTATGCGTGTAGTTCAAAAATATCCTAATCAATGACATTAACAAAATAAGTTGAATGAGACCAAATGAGGTATTTCATATCTTGATGTAGTGTCTTTCTTTTACTTGCAAGATGTAGAAATCAGCACTAAAACATCCTCAACAACCCCTCCCAAGTAAGCATTGGAGCAATTAGCAAGTTGAGTGACTACCCTAGTTTCTTTCAAAGTACCCAAATTCAAAGTACTAAAAATTGAATAGGGCATGACATTAATAGATGCTCCTGAATCAAGTATGGTACAATCAATCTTCTTATTACCTATCACATAAGGATTTATGAGCATACTTAGTTCCTTGCATTTTCTGATAAGGTTCTTTTTGTCATAGTAGGTACATATTCCCCTAACCTTATTCTTTCATCTCCTCTAAATTTTCTTTTATTCGTGCACAAATCCTTTAAAAACTTAGCATATTTTGGAATTTGGTTGATAGAATCCAACAATGGCATATTTACTTCTACCTTTTTAAAGATTTCCAAGACCTCCCTTTCATATTCCTCCTCCTTTTATTTAGTTAGTTTGCTAGGAAAACGTGGCACAATTATATTAAAAGTGTTAGGCATAGAACAAAAAGATGTTACCTTGGTTGAAGTCTCAAGTGTAGCTTCTTCTTCATCTTCTTTTCCCTTCTCATCTTTCACCTCCTCTAGTGAAGTTAGACTTGAATGGATTTCTTTCCCATTTCTTAAGACAATAACACTTACATTCTCATTTGGATTCACCACTGTTTGTGAAGGAAATTTCTAGAACTTTGTTGTACTTCCAACTTGCTAATGAAGATAGCTAAATAATCTAATTCTTCAAGTTTTGAATAGTAGCTCTTTGCCACTTCTTAAGACAATAACACTTACATTCTCATTTAGATTCATCACTGCTTGAGAAGGTCATTTCTAAAACTTTGTTGTACTTCCAACTTCCTAATGAAGATGGCTAACTGAGTAATCTAATTCTCCAAGTTTTGAATATCTACTTTTGTTTCCTATTGAAATTGTTGAGTATTATTAGTAGAACTTTAATGATTTCATCCAAAGACATACCCAAACTTGAAAGTTAAACAGATGCTAGTACTAGATGTTGTCTATTATAAAATTGAGGTAGGTATCTTTATAGTGGTCCTTAGTTTTCATAGCTAAAATTTGGATAATCTCTCCATCTAGGATTGTAGTTATTAGAGAAAAGATCATATCTAAATTGAGACCGGCTAGAGAACCCTTCTATTGCATTAATCAATGACAAGAGTCTTTTTGCGATGTAGGACACATATATATAGGATGTCCATGCACGGAGTATATTCCACAAACTCTAGCTACGAATCGAAGTGGTTAAATCAAAATTTGATTTTCAATGTTAGAAGTACTTATCTCCTTAATTCGCTTATGAGCTCTATCAATTCTCCCAGACTGTTGAGAATTTTTTTACCATATTAGAAATCAATTGTCTAGCCACTTCTAGCATCCCATTCACTAATATTCCTCCATTTGCTTCATTTATTATACTCCTATTCATTGGTAATAAGCCTTCACGAAAATGTGGGATTAAAAGTTGGTTAGATATAGTACACAATTGTTTGAACCTCTCCCAATATTCATATAATGTCTCATCATTGAATTGCCTTATTCTACATATTTCTTTTCTAATATTGACATCCTATGATGTAGGAAAAAAATTTCTCTAAGACCGAAGGGAAAATAGCAAAGCCAATCTTTACTTTGTCTCCCAAAGATAAGAGAAAAGCTTTCAACTTAATTTGTTTTTCAAACACTTCTTGTGGTTTCATGCTAGAATAGACATAGAATTCTTTCAAGTGTTTGTGTGGATCTTCTCCTTCAAGACCACAAAAAATTAGCAGTAAATGAATTAAATCAACTTTTAATTCGAAGGCAACATCAAAAGTTGGAACGTATATGCATAGAGGTTGTTGATTTAAATTTGGGGTAACCAACTCTTTTAGTGTCCCATTTTGATCCTCCATCTCTTCTCCTTCTTGAAAATTTGATGTATCGCAAACCATTAAATCCACTTTTATGTTCACCCTCAAAGATGAACAACCTTTCCTTTATTTGTTCTCTTTTATCAATTAATTTTAGATTTGTATTCTAGTTCACCTTTCTAAGAAGAACGAGCCATAAAAAGGCAAGAAAATATTAGCACAAATTAAGAAACTAAATAGCTCTTCAACAACAATGCCTAAATTTTGATAAGTTTGTTGAAAATCTCAAAATTAATCACTAAACCTCTATTGACTACAAACTAATTTGCAAAAATAGTGGACAAGATCGAATTTCAACGAAACTAATAATTAATTTCTCAATTTGAAAAACAAAAGGGGGATTTTGAATATTTAAACTAGTGAACAAGATCGAATTTCAAGGAAACTAATAATTAATTTCTCAATTTGAAAAACAAAAGGGGGATTTTGAATATTTAAACTACTTAACTAAATTCTAACAAATAACCAAAATAAAACAATTTAATAAAAAAATATAAAAGAAAATTAATATTACCAATCTTCTAATCTAAATATGTGATTTCATTCAATTGTATCACTAATTACAAGTTACAAATATTCATCTTAAAATACAAATATTTAACTATAGATTTAATAGGATATCTATAACAAATCTTTTATTTTCCTAAAAATATTGACTAAACCCAGCATCCAAATCAAAACTTGTCATCAATTGATTGCGTAAGATAGCATTTCATATCAATTCAAGATCTATAAAAGTAATTAAACAAAAACTAAATAACTGAGATAGCTACAATTATTCAATCTTGTTCCAGTAATTCCATTGGTTAAACATGTATATTTTGATTCATAGATATAAATAATCTAGTTGCTACATATACCAATCATTCATGACAGTTACAAATCACTAAATTCATGAAAAGCAATAGAGGGAAAGATAAGGAATTAAATTGTCAGATTAATCAACATCAATCATTCATATAAAAAAATACAATCAAAAATCAATGAATATTTAAATTAAAAGCAAGAAATAGATTTAGCACAAAACCTCATAGTGATACAATTGAAATCAAAATCCCTAGCTATGTTTGGATTGCTTTTCATTTGCAAAAGTTAATTTTTCTCAAACAAAAATAAAACATCCAAACACCTTCTCATTTCAAAATTTTAAATTCAGAATTTCCCTCCCAAATTCTACTCAAATAA
The DNA here is from genome assembly GCA_020080225.1 of Gynochthodes officinalis. Taxonomy (NCBI): domain Eukaryota; kingdom Viridiplantae; phylum Streptophyta; class Magnoliopsida; order Gentianales; family Rubiaceae; genus Gynochthodes; species Gynochthodes officinalis. Next base: position 8,792,712 of record CM034620.1, read on the forward strand.
TTTTTAAAAAATTTCCCCTTCATTTTCCCTCTAAAATACTTTTTCTACCAAAAAATTCCCGCCAAAATTTTCACACATTCCAATATAAAATCTCTTAAATTAATCACAATCCAAACATTAAATTAGAAAATAAGAGTTTAGCCACTCGTGGTGGAAAACATGTATTTTTGTTGATTCTTTTGGAAGAACTAACCCTAGCAAGGAAAATGGAAAAAAAAAAAAGTTACATATATAATGTGTGTATCTGCTTGTATTCTATTTGTGTACTATTAAATTTAAATAGAAGAAACTATTCTTATAATATGAGAGTGAAACCTAAAAAATAGGGTAAAGTTACCAATCCTACAAAAACTTCTAAAAATCAAATAAGGAAAGTAAACAAAAAAGAAATCTAATTTTCTCAATTTATTGCAGTAAAAAAATTTTACTTCTTGTTGTTGGCCACCAACAATCTTCCTTTTTAATTAAAATTCATCCTTCTCCATCAATTGATAAGGTGTACCAACGACTTACATGAAGAAGTTTTCTACCCCCAGCTTTCACAATATTTCAATAGCTATGGTCCAAAATAATTGTTCCATATCTCTAAATTCTAACCTCTAAAATAAAATTTAAACAAACTAATCAATTCAACAAATAGCAATTCAAAATCAAAGGAAATATTCACAATAAATATAAGCATTGTGCAACCTATCAAATTCATACACTGGACTCTACTCCACCGCTCTAATCTAACGTGCAAAACAGATTTTAAAATTGTATTTTCATGGAAGACACTCCAATGATCAAGTTAGTATATCAATTGGTGCTTATGAACTTGTGAATTGTCATTGCATAACCTACCTATTGATAAACATAGTATATTTTTCTCTACATTTGAAGTCTGACAGTTTAGAAACCTGTCCTGCAATTTTTAAAAAAATTCCTAACTAACAGTGTTACATTAAGACACAAATTACCTTATACAAGATGCAAAGCCTAATGAGCCTAAGGCCCATTAAGTTTATTATATTGAGCGGAGCCCTATACTCCGTTTAGCTGAAGTGTCACCAAACAAACCCGTGACCTGGGTGAATTTATTGTGATGGATTATACAGTGCCACCAGAATTGAAAGCAAACGCTCCGTAGGCTACGGTCGTCATGGCCTTATTGTTTTTGCGCCATCTTGACTGGGCTGCCGAGGAGCGACGACCTCCATGGCCCAGAACCGCTGGGATATTTAATTTTCCACTCTTACAAAAAGAGATGTAGTTGGAGTTAGGCATCAATGATCAGTCTCATCGATTCATATGTGCATGACGAACTATTGCAAGTATTGAAGTTAATTACTAGAGACAACGAATAGAGTATTATTAACTGCAATGAAGGCTGTAAATTTCTTTTGTTAGCGTGTTGTTATCCTATTTTTATTTGTATTTTGTCCTTGTTTGGTAATGCAGATGGTGTTGCGTTCCTAACAATTTGTTTTAGAAAGTTTCAACTCACATGCCTAGAACCCCAAATATTTCCGATGGGTTTATACAATCTAAAAAGAACTATCACCAGTTGACCTCATGTAGATCACTGATTTTTGTTATTTGTTTCCAATAAAAAAAATACTCTTTCCATCTCAAAAAAATAACTCACTTTGATTTAAGTACAACACATTTAATACATTAACTAAATATATAATTTTACACTTTTATTTTTATTTTTTAATTGTGAGTATACATAATTTTTATTAGTAAAGATATTTTAAAATTTTGGTTTAAAAATAGATTTTTTTTAAATAAGAAAAAAAATTTAAAAATAAACTCTTTTTTTAAACGAAAAGTGTACATGATTTTAGGTTACAAAACTTAAAAACAATAATTCAATATTTATATTATTCTTAATAGATTGGTTAATTTGAACCTTGTTCTCATACGGCCAGATTAATATGGTACTCCCTATGTAGTTTTGCTGCTCATTATTCAAATCATTAAATCATACAAAAAAAAATTGTTCCAACTCGTTTTTCACAGCATGAAATAACATCCTCTCGCCAACTTTACCACGTGAGTGCGACTCGTGAATTATATATAAATAGTGCACTAAAAGCGCGTACGTCTTGTAAGTTCACCCGCATGTGCCACGGAGCAGAGGAAAATGGTAACCAACTTGGCTTAGTCAAGTTGGCTACCAACCAATGCCATAAAGTTTGAGTTGGAGTTGGTTCAAGAATTAAATTTTGTAATTGACTTAAAAATTCTAAACTAGTGTTATACACTACTTATGTCTGGTGATTTAGTCCCGAGTCCTCATACAATTCAGTACCCAGTTGAGTTAGAAATAAGGTAATAGTAGAATAGCGATCATATTTGGAAAAAGAAAAAATGAAAAAAATAGTGTGGAAATGGTAACAATCTGGCGTCTTCATTTTAGACGCTAAAATTGTTGTTTTTTCAAAAACGAAATATTTAAATATTTTATTTTTATTTAAAAAATTAATTTTTTTAAATGAAACACAATTCAAACATAGCCTAAAACTGTTGTTTTCCATAATATACTGAACTTGTGATAAAAGATGAAAAGTATCACATCGTGGAATTGTGAGGCCAGATTAGGACTTGTGCAATTTGATCCTTTGAAATTGCCCCAGCAAGCATTCCATGGATGGAATTTAGTTTGCGAATAACTTGGCCTCATATAGGATTGAAAAATATTAGCTGTTTCAATAAATAATACTAACCACTAAAAAACACGTATATTTCCGGCATTTTACATTCCAAATCTTATCTTTGGTTCTCATCGCTTCGGAGAAAAAATCTATAAACTTTGTTCAACTAAAATAATTAGCATTAGACTATAAAAGCTTACTCATTTTATTACTAACCTCACTTTAAAGGAGCAATGATTAGCATGCTTTTTAATATGTGTCCATTTTAATTCGCTTGTAGTTACCTTTCCTCTTCTTCCATGAAAGGCATCTCCAGTGTAGGTATTACTCAGAATTTTATACTATTAAAATTCACTTTTAGTTCAAGAAAACCCGTTAAGCCAAAAATAAAAAAACCACCTTATATTGGTGGAAGATTGTTTGAACCGAACCTTGCCAATCATAATTATGTTACCCCTTCACAATTCTAACATTTTTTTCTTTATTTTGGTAACTAACCTAAACATTTTTCTTTGGAAATTATGCAGTCGACAGTGACGTCGATGCGTGTGGGAGAATGAACGCGGGCTCACATGGCCAGAAACCCAAGGTGACTCCAAGCATCCCAAAAGGCCAAGAAGCCAGTGATTTTTAACCCTCTTCGCTTTCTATTAGCCGCCCCCAGTGGGGTTTGGTGACCCTTCCTCGTTTGCTGTCCGGGGAAGGACTACCTGGGGATGCATGTAGAATTCTGTGGGATTAACTACGCCCCATGGTTTTGAGCTTTGGCCATTAGAATTCCCAGGCGCCGCTTTACGTTTGCAGACAATATGCGTCCCTCGCATCACGGCTTGCCGCAAACACCCTCAGCTGTCCCTTTAGTGTTTCTCAAAGTTGGGAATTAATTACTGGGAAGATTTTTTTCCCCCACTGCCGGGAAAATTTTTTATTCATTTGAAAAACTTTTCAATTGACTTGGGATTCTAGTCAAATCTTAACCAAACAAATATTTAATAATTAATACACCTCTCTCTCTCTCTTGTAATTTTGTTTCCCTTGACTGTGCTAGCCAGGGTGTTTACCTCCTCATTAGAATTTGCACTGTTTTAAAATTGGACAAAGTTTTATTTCCTCCATCCCAAAAAAATATACAATGTCTTTTGAATCTGATAATGAAATAGAGATGTAGAAAAACAAACAACTATAAGTACTGTACTTTAATAAAATGCATAAATGAAATCAATCAACTTTTATAGGATTAATTATTCTCAATTGTAAGAAATATCGTTAGCTCATCTTGAGAACCTAAGTATATAATTGATTATAGCATTAATTTATTCTCAAAGGGAAAATAAGGTCAGTTGATTTTAAGAATGTAAGGATATAATTAAGAGATTAATTAAGGGTTTATTCGATAACTTAATCTAGCATTTATTTAATCAATTAAGTTTGTTCGATAAATGAAAAATGAATGTCTTAATGAATTAAATAATTTGAAAATAAGTGCTTAATAAATTAAAACTGTTTAATAACTAAAAGTTGATTATCTTAGGGCCTGGTTGTTTAATAATGAAATTTCACTTAACTTAATTACTTAAACACCACTTAATTTCTATAGGAAAATTTAAGTAGTAAAGTTAGATTAATGCTTATCACTTAATGTTATTAAACAAACTTTTAAACATATTTTTCAAATTTGCACTTTTTTATTAAATTATTCAACAAACTAATTTATTTCTCTTTAACTATGAATAACCCTTTTTATATGACTCTCTTTCTTTGTTTTTTCTTCTTCTTTCATAGCACATATTTTCAAAAGTGTTTTTTTATTTTTTTATAAAATGGTTAAATAAATTTTAATTAATTTATTTTGTATTTTATTTGTTGTATTAAATATTAATTTGATAGATTATATCTTTTACATCTCTTCATGAATAATATTTTACATATAAATAAAAAATTAATATGTGTACATATAAAGTAAAAAAAAATAGAATGGCAAAATGGTTTAATTTGTGTAATTTAGCATTCAGATCAAATGTATATCAAACAAAATTAATTGGTTCAGCACCATAATTAAGAAATTCTCTCAAATAATTTTTTAAAATAAAAAATAAAAACTAATAATAATTAAAATAGAAGAATATGAGTAATACTTAAAAGATAAGAGATGTATAAGAGTTAAAAGAAAAGGAAAAGATGAAATAAGATTAAAAGTCAAAATTATGTCTATTTAGTCTAAAATCCTATGAAAAGTAATTGAAATACCAACTTTTAGTAAGGATTCAGAATTTTGGAATGTTGTAATTATTTTCTTTGTTTCCAAGAATTTGATTACTTTCTAAAAAAAATTAAAATTAAAATAAACACAAGAAAGAAATGAATGTCTTAATGAATTAAATAATTTGAAAATAAGTGCTTAATAAATTAAAAGTGTTTAATAACTACAAGTTGATTATCTTAGGGCCTGTTTGATAATATCAATTATTTTTTTAAAATTAATTGATTAAAAAATTTAGATTTTTGGTTGTTTAATAATGAAATTTCACTTAACTTAATTACTTAAACACCATTTAATTTCTATAGGAAAATTTAAGTAGTAAAGTTAGATTAATGCTTATCACTTAATGTTATTAAACAAACTTTTAAACATATTTTTCAAATTTACACTTTTTTATTAAATCATTCAACAAACTAATTTATTTTTCTTTAACTATAAATAACCCTTTTTATATGACTCTCTTTCTTTGTTTTTTCTTCTTCTTTCGTAGAACATATTTTCAAAAGTGTTTTTTTATTTTTTTATAAAATGGTTAAATAAATTTTAATTTATTTATTTTGTATTTTATTTGTTGTATTAAATATTAATTTGATAAATTATATCTTTTACATCTTTTCATGAATAATATTTTACATATAAATAAAAAATTAATATGTGTACATATAAATTAAAAAATTAATAGAATGGTAAAATGGTATAATTTGTATAATTCAGCATTCAGATCAAATGTATATCGAACAAAATTAATTGGTTCAGCACTATAATTAAGAAATTCTCTCAAATAATTTTTTTAAATAAAAAATAAAAAATAATAATAATTAAAATAGAAGAATATGAGTAATACTTAAAAGACAAGAGATGAATAAGAGTTAAAAGAAAAGGAAAAAATGAAATAAGATTAAAAGTCAAAATTATGTCTATTTAGTATAAAATCCTATGAAAAGTAATTGAAATACCAACTTTTAGTAAGGATTCAGAATTTTGGAATGTTGCACTTATTTTCTTTGTTTCCAAGAATTTGATTACTTTCTAAAAAAAAATTGAAATTAAAACAAACACAAGAAAGAAAACAGACTACTTTCCCGCACGAACCAAACACTGAAATTTAAAAACAGGGAGTAATTTTTAAGCATGCTATTCTTTTAATGCAATTTTAATTTTTTTGACATTAACTCTTGATGGATTTGTTAATATTTTTCTTTGATGCAAAATAAAATTGATATGGAAATAAGAAAGCATATAAAGCAATCTTAATTTCCACACATTGAATGAGTAAAAAACTAGTTCTATTTAATTCACGAAATGATGCTATGTCTCTTATTTTCTTTCCTTATTATTAGCTCTCGTAAGTTGCATACACACAATTCTCTACATTCTGTTTAATTTTTTTTTCTTAATTTTCCTCTTTATTTCCTTCTTAAACTCTCTGAAATCAAGTTACTTTTTTATTGTAGTCAATAACTAAGTAATATTCTTCCTCATTAATATTCAATTTTTAATCATAAATATCTTTCCAGTTTAACACTCATTTTATCCTTCTAAACGAAAACTAGGAAGTTTAATTTATTTATTTTTAACGATATTCCTTATTTCACGGCTTATAATCAAAACTCGCATCCTGCCCATGCTTATAGGAATCTAATTTATGTATCACATTTACCCCGGTTGATCCAATCCTTTTAAAAAAAAAAAAAAGAAGAAGAAGAAGAAAAAACTTTCATAAGTTTTGAAATCCTTTTTATAGCTTTTTTTCCTATTTGTATTTCAATTATAAAATACCTATCATGGGTGTATATATTTAAAGTTTTTAACTGCTTTTGCTACATTTTCATATTATTGTCGAAGCAAGTTAGAACAAATTTTCTGAAAATTATCATTATGGGAAAAATACTTTTTTGGTTTCTAAAGGTTTTGCTTGGGCAATATCTATAATTTCAAACAAACTATTAACATAATATTACTTTTTTAATAATATTTTTAGGTACAAACATATTTTTATAGTTTATAAAGAGTTTATGTATTAGTACTATCACAATTAGTGTCTATACCAATAAATAATAAAAATTAAAAAGAATGTATAAAAATTGAAGAAATAAAAATATGAAGAAAATATAAAGAATTAGCACAATAAAAATTAAAAAATATAAAGAAAATTAAAGAAATATAAATATGAAGGAAAATGTGAAAAAGGTGATTCTAACAACATATGTATATATAAACTTATATTTTCATAAAAAAAGAATAATAATGATGATGTTAATAATTTAGTAGCAAAATTGAAACCCAAGAAAAAAAATCCTGATTTAGGATGAAATCAAACCACAAGTCAAAAAATTTAATGAGAAAAGATAGAAAATCACATAGTTTTTAATTTTAATAAATTATGAATTGAATAGAAAAAAGTTTTGAAGTAAACTTTTTTAAGAAAATAAAAATAATAATAATTAAAATAGAAAATCACATAACTAATACTTAAAAAATAAAAGATATATGAGAGTTAAAAGCGAAAAAATAGATGAAATAAGATTGAAAGTAAAAAATATGTTTATTGAGCTAAAATCTTGAGAAAAATAATCAGAATAACAACTTTTAGTAAGAAATCAGAATTTTGTAATGTTGCATTTATTTTCCCTATTTTTACAAATCTATTTATTTTTTCAAAAAATTTAAAACTGAACCAAATATAAGAAAGTAATCAGATTAGTTTTCTAAACCAATCAAAAACTAAAATTTAAAAATAAGAAAACAAATTACTATACAAGTTTTTTCCCCACAAAATGTCGTCATTTTATCTAAAACTTGAGTGAAAACAACTTCATGAAAGTGGGATCATATTGATAAAGTAAGTTTCATAAGGTTTTCCTATTTAAATAGAGGTAGTTCACATTTTCACATCTATGTCTATTTCACCGAGTTTCTCTCAAAATAATATCTAGATCATTATGCCTTTCGTTCGAATTGAAACTTACCTAGTAAGTTCAAAATATCAAATCTAAAACTTTCGCATGAGATTCTGGATCTTCTTACCATGTATTTAGTGTGTCCTATTCCCATAAAAATGCTATCTTCTTATTTAAAACCTAAAATAATATTGTTGATTGATGAAGGAGAAATCCGCAACCCCTTTGAGATCCGATTTAATTGTCACGATCTAAGATTCTTTAACTGTTGCTGCTAACAATCTGATCCTCTTGTCACGACCCGAGAGCTTCTAAGTGAATAACAATGGTGGTTTTTGCAAAACAGATCCCGGAATGGTTCTACGGGATAAACGCTCCGACGATCAAGTTAGTCTTCTTATCGGAGTATAGTATATTTTTAGTAATCAGAGAATGGATCCCATATCTCGTCGTTTTTCCCTGTATAAATAACCTCCTTCCTGATAAAGAAAGATGGATTATTATCCATATTTTCCTCCTTAATAAAAGGGGATTAGTTATTACCCTTATTCTCTTATCCTTATTCTCTTGCTTGATAAGGGGGATTAGTTATTATCTTTATCCTCTTCCCTTATGCAGGTAGAGCGAAGGTCCTGGCCTTTGATTCATAGGTCCGGGACTTCGCTGCCTCACAGGTCCGGAACTTTGCTGCCTTGCAAGTCTGGGACTTCGCTGCCTCACAGGTTCGGAACTTTGCTACCTTGCAAGTCTGGGACTTCGCTGCCTCGCAGGTCCGGGACTTTGCTGCCTTACAGGCTTGGAACTTTGCTACTTCACAGGTCCAGAACTGTGCGGGTTTAGCGAACCTAACCCATACACATCATAAGCCCCTCAGACTTTAGTCTGATAACGTTAGACGAAGGTCTTATTAAGAGTAGACTCTCTTTTTTTTTTCTTCTTCTTCTTTTTTTTTTTTGGTGTCTCCATGGTGCACTGAAATTGTACAAGCAACAGATTCTGGAGTTGTAATGTGTGATGTGAAGATCCCAAATTGCTGAGATGGGACCTGTTTAAAAGGGTAGAGATCCTGCAAGAGAGGACTAAGAAAAGGCAAATGAAAAGATTAGCGTTTTCTATTCATATCATAAAATAGTTTGATATTCAGGACATTTGATGCGTAGGTCCCCACCCCTTAGAGTGTTTAGGACCTATGAGTCCAATACAGTTCGAGACCTATGCACCCAATGTAGTTCGGGACCTGTGCAGTTCCGAACAAATCCAAACCGTAGTAACTCTGGATCTTCAGGAAGGCGCCCAATTCTAGACTTGTAAGTCAATGGCACGAAATTCCTCACCCCTTAAGATGTTTGGGAACTTTGAGACGAAATTCCTCACCCCTTAGGATGTTCGGAAATTCAGAGTTGAAGTCCCCCGCTTATGAGGGTATTTTTAGAAACTGTGATCCGAAGTTCCCCACCTGTGAGTGGATGTTCGGGAACTGAGAGTCAAAGTTTCCCACATGTGAGTGGGTGTTCGGGAACTGTGAAAATTGTATTTTTTGACATTCGTATGGATGTCTATATCCCCTCACCCCCTTGGGATGTTATGGAGTTCGCAGCAAAATTCAGCTGAACCGATGTTACACGAGATCCTCAATTTAAAATTTAGCAAGGCAGTTTCACCACCTTGAACCGAATTCAGGGAAGTCATAATTTCTCTATTCGATTTATGAAAATTAAAATGATATTTATTCAAAAAGAAAAATAATTAAATACAGAAGCATTTTAAATTGTTAACTTGCCAGATTCGGGGTATTAAATTTCCCTCCATCATGACTAGCCGGTAGCTTCCCAATTTTAATGTGTAAATGACCCAGGTCGGAGTTGGATTTCTAAATGCCATTGCTGGACATATTGACCCAGCATTCCATTGCGGATGCAATCTTCTATTTCTTTCTTGAGGTCCTTGCAATCTCCAGTGTCATGCCTGTGATCGTTGTGAAAGTTGCACCAGAGATGTTGGGGTCTTTTATGTGACGCTGTAGTTAATGGGACTGGAAGTCGGAAAGGATCTTTATGCATGGCTAAGATCTCAGTTCGACTCTTAGTCAATGGCGTTAAGCTTCTTTCCTGAAACTGAGGTTCTGCCCTTTCACTATTATAACTCAACCGATCAAAGGTACTATTCGGGCGATTTTTTCCCCGAGTGTCATCCTAATGTTTTTTTTCATGTTTCTCATTTTCTTTCTTCTTTCTATTAGCTTCTTCTTCTTTGGTGTAGCTTTCCACCATCTGCCAAAGTGCTTGAGTATTGACTGGAGTGTCCCGAGCCAACTTTGTATAGAATGGTCCTGGGTTGAGATCGTTCATAAAAGCTGGATTACCAATTGGTCTGTTCTGTCAGCTACTTGTAAGCTTTCATCAGTGAATCTCTCCACATAGGACTTGAGAGATTCATCCTTTGCTTGTTTTAGATTCAACAGATCTGCTGCAGTCTTGTGGAATTTCTTTCTCTGGAAAAAGCGGGTATGAAAAAGTAGAGCCAACCTCCTAAATGAAGAAATGCTGTTATGGGGTAAGCCATCAATCCACACTCGTGCCTTCCCGCTCAAATAGATGGGGAATGCTTTGCACATGATCTCCATCGGAGCGTTCTTGAAGTTCATCACATATGTAAATCGCGACAAGAAATCTAGGGAATCAGTATCCTCCTCATAAGATGGGATTCCACCTGGCATTTTAAATCCGGCCGGAGCATGATGCTTGGCGTGAATGGCGAGGGAATGTCTCCTTCGTCATCTGACCCCAACAAGCCATATATGTTCTTGGCGACCTAGTTGCTGATCGAAGGTAAATCCTCACGTCAAGGCTGTTTTGGGTACCTTGTTAGCTTAACCCTAGAGCGCTTATTCTCATAGTTGTTATCAGTACGAGAAGCATGAGCTTCACTCTTGTCATCGTTCTTTTTCTGTCTACTCTTTTCGTGACTGCTGTGTTGGAGTTCATCATCATAGAGGCGTGAATGACGCCTAGTTCTACAGAATTCTTCAAACTGCGCACGGTGTAACTCTGCAAAAGCTCTTTCATCGTCTTCTTGTTGTTTTTGTGCCAGTGACTTGTTTTGATTTGGAGGTGTTTGTTGAGGGCATCCGCCTTCATTATCAGATTGGTGTTCTGAACGTTCAGGAATTCCCTCTAGGTGTAGAGGATCATCCACCCTAGGTCCCGAACGGCTATATTGTGCTCCTTCGGCGGCTCTTTGACCTCCAGATCTAGTGTCCACCATCTTAACACGAATTGAAATCGAGAGAAAGATTGCGAATACGTCTTCAGAAATCAAGAAATTTCTTCGTTCCCACAGACAGCGCCACTTGATGAAGGAGAAATCCCCAACCACTATGAGATTTGATTTAATTGTCACGATCTAAGATTCTTTGACTGTTGCTGCTAACAATCTGATCCTCTTGTCACGACCCGAGAGCTTCTAAGTGAATAACAATGGTGGTTTTTGCAAAACAGATCCCGGAGTGGTTCTCTGGGGTAAACGCTCTAATGATCAAGTTAGTCTTCTTATCGAAGTATAGTATATTTTTAGTGATCAGAGAATGGATCCCATACCTCGTCGTTTTTCCCTGTATAAATAACCTCATTCCTGATAAAGAAAGATGGATTATTATCCATATTTTTCTCCTTGATAAGAGAGGATTAGTTATTACCCTTATCCTCTTATCCTTATCCTCTTGCTTGATAAGGGGGATTAGTTATTATTCTTATCCTCTTATCCTTATCAACTTGCTTGATAAGGGGGATTAGTTATTATCTTTATTATCTTCCTTATGCAGGTAGAGCACAGGTCTTGGCCTTTGATTCACAGGTCCGGGACTTCACGCCACAGTGCAGGACTTTCTTTGCCTTTACAGTCCGTAACTTTACCGCTCATGTGTCAGAATCGGCTTAGCGAACCTAACCCATACACATCATTGATATTTTCATGCACTTGGGATATCATTGAAACAGATAACGATAGATATTATTTTAAAACTCTTATCAAATTATGTCTCAATTATTATGTACCTATTGAGTCTTTTTCTAATTATAAAATGATTTAAAATTTAAGTGATATTATAAAATATTACGTCACGTGTATATAATAGAGAGAATGGAAAGAGATTAAGTAGAAAAAGCAAAAGTAGGGAAAATCAAAGGAGAAATTCTTATTTCCACTTTTCATCACACCTCCAAATGACTAAACTATGCTCCTATTTATAGGAAAATAAGGATGTACTTATCAGCGTATTTGGATAAATACATACATTGGATGAAATAAGTATATACATTAGATAGGGATAAATACATACATTAGATAGAATGAATATAATGAATATTCATTCATGTATTTTATAGCACTCTCCTTTGAATATTCATTGTATTCATTATTTTACAAATGTGCATGATACTGCTTCATTAAAAATCTTAAACCAGAAAAACCCAATGGGACAAAAACCGGACAAAAAAGGAAAAAGAGTACAGAGCACAAATCTTATGATCTCTCCCTTTTATGGATGCATTAATTGTTTCGTTAAAATCTTAAGTCGGAAAAACCATGTGAGAAAAAATAGATCAGAAAGAAAAGGGACAGCAATGCATAGTTCATAATATCCCCCCTCAATTGAGCTATATAGCCACGGCTAAAGTTAGTCAATCTTGCATCTTGTGAACTCGCTGCATACCAATGCCATATACTAATTTCTCAAAAGTTAACGTTGGCAATGATTTCGTAAAAAAATCTGCAAGTTTCTTTATGGATTGAATCTATTTAACATCAATTTGTCAACTTTCTTGGAGTTCGTAAGTATAGAAAAATTTCTGCGAAATATGTTTGGTCCTATTACTTTTGATATATCCTCTCCTAACTTGTGCAACACAAGCAGTATTATCTTCATAAATTATAGTAGAAGAATTTGTAATCGATGTTAAACAACAAGAATTGTGAATATGCGTTATAACGGATCTTAACCAAACACACTCTCTTCCAACCTCATATAAAGCAATAATTTTAGAGTGGTTAGAAGATGTAACTACTAGCGATTACTTGATAGAATGCCAAGAAATAGAAGTGCCGTTATAACAAAATAAATAACTGGTTTGAGAGTGAGCTTTATGTGGAACAGATCTATATCCAGCATTAGCATATCCCACTAAACAAGAAGTAGTGGAATTCTTTGAATAATAAAATATCAAATTTATGGTTCCTTGAGAATAACGAAAAATATGTTTAACTTCATTCTAGTGTCTCTGAGTTGGCTCAAAACTAAAATGTGACAATAAATTTACTGCAAAAGTGATATCTGGTCTCGTATATTGTGCCAAGTACGTCAAGACTCTAATTGCATTAAGATATGGTATTTCAGGATCAAGTATCTCTTCATTAGATTCTCTGGGACGAAACAGATTTTTTTAGGGATCTAGAGACCTTACAATCATAGGAGTACTCAGTGGGTGAGCTTTGTCTATGTTAAAACGTTTAAATAATCTTTCAATGTAGGCTGATTGATGGACAATTATTCCATTTGCTTTATACTCAAGCTCTAGACCAAGATAAAGTTTGATTTTACTCAAATCTTTAACTTCAAACTCTCTTTTCAAATATTCAGCAGTTTTAGCTAACTCTTCTGGAGTTCCAATTAAATTCATATCGTCAACATAAACTGCTACAATAGCAAATCCAATTTTTGATTTCTTAATAAACATGCATGGGCAAATGGGATCATTCTTGTATACTTCCTTAATTAGGTAGTCATATAGGCATTGATATCACGTGTGACCAAATTGCTGTAACCTATACAAAGATATTTGTAACTTTATTGAGAACAAGTTGCAGGGAGTGCATGCATTAGGTATTTTGAATCCCTCAGAAATTTCATATAAATATCAGAGTCTAATGAGCCATATAGATATATCGTCACAATGTCCATAAGACGTATTTCTAATCTTTCAGAGACTACTAGGCTAATTAGAAAACGAAATGTAATCATATCCATCACAAGTGAATATGTCTTATCATAATCAATCCCAAGTCTCTGAGAAAATCCTTGGACAACGAGTCGGGCTTTATACATGAAAATCTCGTTTTTCTCATTTTGTTTCTAGACAAATACCCATTTATATCCAATGGGCTTTACATTATTGGGGATTCAAGTTACATGCCCAAAAACCTCTCGTTTAACTAAGAAAGCTGATTCAGCCTTAATTGTTTCCTCCCACTTAGGCCAATCTTACATTTGATGGCATTCAATAATAGATTGTGGCTCACAATCATCATCCATAATTTTATGAGCAACTGAAAATGTAAAACCATCATCAATGATGATTTCATTTCGATCCAAAATCTCCTTACAATATGTAATGGAATTCTTAGTATTCCCAGGGTTAGTGATCTTTTCATGGGTTTGTACCTCTTCGGGGGCAATAAGTTCTTTGGAGCAAGCACGACATTAGAAGCTAAGCTAAGCTCTTAAAGCACTTCTTTATGTCTTTGTCTTGTTCTTTTGGATTTTCAACCATCTCTGCACAAGCAATGTTAATAATAAAATTTTCCTATCTCACTTCCCTCTAGCCAATTAGCCCAAATTGTGAAACTCTCACCAATGTAAAGCAGAACTCTCTTTTTATAGTAATGGGGTTGATGAATATGTTCACTCACACTCAATTATTTTTCTAAGAGTTCTAATCAAAACAAGTTTCAAAAGTCTCACAAAAATGGACAATTAAATCCAAGTAAAAGCAAGAATAAATTATTTAGAGGTTAAGAAGACAATACACGAATTAGTTCAAGAACAAAACTCTGAAAACAAGAAGAAAAATTTAAGATCAACAAGGGGAAACAAGGAATTGAACAAGAAGGTAGCTCTCCGTTGCAAATTGCAATAAAGAAACAAAACTTAGAATTCCTAGTCGAAAGCTTGACACTAGATGGTTCTTTATGTGCTTGTGATGGAGTAAAATTTGTGAATATGAATCTTCTTTACTCAGTAGATAAATCCAAATTCAAACAGCAACTTCAAGTTCTTGACAAAAACCAATTTCAATCAGGATTTGTCTTTGGCTTTGGTAACAATTCTTCTGCAATTGGTTTCCAAAATTTCCAGCAGCTAATTCACAACTTAAAGCACAATCTTGGCAAAAAAATTCAATAATTCAAGGCCTTCTTAATCAACCAATATGCAACCCAAGGGATAGAACAAAACACACTTTTGGCAACAAATTGAAGCCCTTTTAACGAGAAAATATTCAAAAAAATAACTTGATCAAGGATCAAGAAGGTTCGGGCAGCTTGATGTTCTGTCGGTTTTTTTTCCAGAAAGAATTAGTGATTGACTTCACGATTTTTGTAGCACAATTTGATAGAAAACTTCAAGAATATGAAGCCTTCTTACTCAGGTGTTATTGACATGAAGATATAATGCAAAAATCTAGGCAGAAAGACAAGTTCAAAAACAATGGCAGAAAGTCGATTTTCTGAATTTTTCTTCTTAGCTATGGGTTTCAGGATTTTGTAGCAGTTTGCTTCACGTTTTGCAGCACAAATTGATAATAAATTTCAAGAATAAGAAGCTTTTTTACTCAGGTAATAATCACAAGAAGATACAAGAACAAAAACTGGCAGAAACTTGGGTTCAAGATCAAGGCAAATTTGGTTCTTCTTTTCTGAATTTTTCTTCAGCTACGGGTTATGATTTTATGGCAGCAGTTGGCTTCACTTTTTGCGGCAACAATTCAACAACCAAGGTCTTTATCAATAACCAATAGTCACACAAGAAACAAAAGAACAGAACCAGGTTGTAATGCATGAAAAACAGAGGACAAAAGCTGGACAGAATTTTGGCAGAACTGGAGCAGAATTTTGTGACTGAAGTTTAACAATTCGACTGAAGTTTTATTTTGTTTTTAAGCACGAAAATAAGAAGAGACTTTAGAAGAGATTTATGGGTAGAAAAAGGACACAAATATACAAGGACAGAAACGAAAAAATTAGGAAAACAGAAACACAAACACAAGCGATAGAAAAAGGTAGAAAAACTAGGCAGAATTCTGGTTGGAGATTCTTTTCTGTTTTTCGGTTTTAAGCATGGAATTAAGAAGAATTTGAACAAGTATTCATAAGGACAACACAATACTTACAACACACAAGATCAGTAAGTTGGAAAGAAAACAAATATATACAAAAAGATATGAACAACTTCAAGGAGCAATCCAAAGGCAGCTCTGATACCAAATTGATACGAATCTTAAACCAAAGAATAAAAATTCGAATCTATACCAAAGTATTGGTCCTAGTATCATCCTCTAGGTTGAACTAGCTCTTCCTTTAGCAAGACACCAACCCCAAGATTGTAGAAGGACCTTACTTTTGTCCAGTTGATATCCAATGGAATTATCAAAAACCCAAGATGTGAACTTTGACTATTCTTGGAACCAATCGGCACACTCAGATTATTGAAGAAAAGAAACTTAATAAAATAGTTTAAACATGAATCTAAGAGGCTACCTTCAAAGACTCAAAACAAGTTCTAAACTAGAACTCAAAAGAAAAGCTAAAAGCTCTCAAGTTTGTGATTGATCAAAGTCTGAATTTTCTTGTGGCTGAATACCTCTATTTATATGTTACAATTTGTAAGAATTAAGAAAGCCATCTCCTAAAATGATTAACTTCTTAGGAAACTAACTAAAGAAACAATTATTTAAAAGAAAGACTCCTAATTTAAGAAAAAAAAATAACAACTAAAGTTACCTAAAACTAATCCAAAGTTGAATTGAATTGAGTTGGCCGAATGTTGCTTGAATTGGCTCTCCAAATGTGGATTGGATTTGTGTTGGCTGAAATTACCACTTCAAGTGTTGGCTGGAATTTGAGCTTCCTAAATCAACATCCAAGTGCTGAATGGAATTGAGCTAAACTTGAAGCTTCCTAAAATTGGCCTAATGCTGAATCCAGGTGTGGTTTGGTTCGGATTTACTTGTGCGGTGACTGAAGTGAATTGCATTCTTCTGAATTAGAACATTTCAAATTTGAACTTGGATTGTGATGAGAAGTGGCCTAAGGATCTTGATTACAAGTGAAAATTAGCCACACTCGATCCCTCATTCTTGATTCTTCATGGATAACTAAAATGACACATGATGAGCTAAGACCGGAAGTCTTCCTTGCTTTCCTTACTGCCTTAGTTTCTTGAGCTTCACTTAATTCAATTATAAGAGATGCTAAGGTAGCTTTCATTCTCTTAATTTATGACCTAATCATAGGCCTTCTAATACCTTGTAATGGATCAAGATTTGGATGTCTTTTTGTAGGTGAATTCTCAACTAAACATCCAACTTGTGCTTTTAGATTTGTCTCTTTCAGATTTGGTTGAGTTGTCCCGACTGGATGGTTGATTGTTTCAACCTTGGTTCTCATATTTTCATCAGAGACTTTGTTACCTTAGTAGCATCATTAAATGCATCAAGAGGTTTGTTGGCCATAGCCTTTAAATGGATTATGGGTTGTACCTCGTTTTCACATCTGGAGTTCTTGAGTCTAATTAAGATAATTTTTTTTTTCATTCCAAGAGATAACCTTAACTAGTTTCTACTTTACAGCCATGAAAGTTGTAAGTATCCCAATTGATGAAAACACTATCTCATCAAAATGACAATCTGAGAATCTGGCAATAAAAAGATTACCAATAGTTGGTTCTAAGAACCTAATGATGGACGGTGAATTAAATCCAACATAAATGCCCAAATAGCGTTAGGGACCCATTTTTGTTCTTTTTGGTGGTATTACAGGCAATTGTACTGCACAAACCAAATGTGTGTAAATGTGAAATATCAGGTTCATAACCAAAAACCATTTGAAAGGGAGATTGTAAGAGACTAGCAATGGGGCGCAATCTAATTAGAGTTGCCACATGCAAAATTACATGACCCCATATTGTATCGTTGAGATTCGTTCTCAATAATAAAGTGCGGATAATGATTTGGATATGTTTAATAAAAAAATTTTGCCAATCCATTTTGAGTATGAACATGTGCGATTGGGTGTTTAACCTCGATTCCGAGTGAAGCATAATACACATCAAAACTCTTTGATGTAAATTCACTAGCATTATCTATCCTTATGCTTTTAATTGGATAATCAGGGAATTGAACCCGAAACTTTATAATCTACGCAAGTAAACTCGTAAAAACGACATTGCGTGTAGATAATAAGCAAACATGGAACCATCTACAGGATGCATCCACTAGTACCATAAAATATCGAAATGGTCCACTTGGTGGTTGTATTGGTTCACAAATATCATCCTGAATTCTTTGTAGGAATAAAGGGATTCAAGATTAACTTTTGTTATAGAAGGTTTAATGATGAGTTTTTCTTGTGAACAAGTTTCACAATTATAATTTTTGGACAACAATATCTTTGTGTCCTTTAAAGGGTGTCCTTTTGTATTCTAAATTATTCTACGCATCATGCAATAGTCCAAACTAATCAGGGTTTACCAATTTCCAAGACATGGTAGTGTAGGTTTCAACAGCCTAAATCATGACACAATACAAACCCATAGAAAAAGCTTCCAACCTCTCATGGATGGTCTTTAGACCCATCTTATAAGAGATAATGCCGATATATTCATTGTTTTGCTCATAATTAGTCTCAATATAGTATCCATTACGACATATATTTTTAAAACTGAGAAAATTCCTTTTCGATCTTTTGCTTAGAAACGCATCCTCAATATAGAGAATGGTGCCACTTGGCAAAACAATTGTGGCATTCTCCAGACCATTAATAATCGGAATAGGACCTGATATTGTATGGACATATGTCTTACATAATGTCATACTCGAGAAAAAATGTATACGACGAAAAATGGTATGTGTTGTTGCACTATCAAGCAAACAAACATCTTCATTTATCTTAAAAATTTCCATTTGCATTTACGTTGACAACTTCAGGTGTCAACTATCATAAAATTTGCGTATTAGTTATAGGATCAAATAAAATAATAAATGTCATATAAGGTTCATAAGCATTTTATTACATAGCCATATTAGAGATTAATAAAAGGTAATACATTTAAAGAAAATCAACTAGAAAGAAATTCTTAGATACATCCCGTCTGATGCCTGATTAAAGCAATCAGAGGTCCTCAAAGAAATCAGAGACATCCAGGGATGCATTTGCTATTTTAGGAACAAGAGGAGTCCTACCAATAGAGATATTGTTGGTCTCAGCAGTGGTTATGGCAGTAGGATTAATTTCAATGGTGTGAGATTCATCACGCTTGCTTGTATTTTTAAAGATGAGGAAACAACCAAAATCGTCATCCACATTTCAGCAAATAATCTTTTTCATCCTCCACTTTTAAAACGGGAACAAAGAGTCCTTCAAATTTCATAAATTGGGACTTTTGATACTATTTGTGAAACAAACGGGAACTTTTAGTCCTTCAAATTTCATAAACGGGAACGTTTAGTGCTGAAATTTTCCTTCAAATTTTAGTTCTTGAAATTTGAAGGACTATTTGTTCCCATTTTAAAAGTGGAGGATGAAAAAGATTATTCGGTGAAATGTAGAGGACGATTTTGGGTGTTTCATCTTTTAAAGATGCATGGTATAGATCAACAAAGTGCTTTGGCGTACGACAAGTACATGACCAGTGCCCAGCCATGCCGTAACGATGGAAAATATTTTCATTAGTTACCTTCTTTGGCTTCTTTTCTTTGTCATGATTCGGGTCAAAGTTAGATTTCCTAGTGCGGTTAAATTTTATACCGCCCCTTTGAACACTATGTTCTTGCCTGCGCTTATTGCCCTTAAAATGGCTAGCATTTTTCTCAGAGTTAGCATATGCTTCATGCAATGTTTTTGAGCCAGCAGGTCTAAGGTCATGATTTTTTAGGAGCAATTCATTAGTTTTCTCAGCAGTGAGAAGCGCAAAAATTAATTCAGAGTATGTGGCAAATTGATGCCGCTGATATTGCTGTTGCAACACAAAATTCGAAGCATGGAAGATGGAGAAAGTTTTCTCTAATAGTTCCGCATCAGTGAGTTTGACACTCCATAACTCAAGTCGAGAAACAATATCAAATAAACTCGAGTTATAGTCAGACACTAATTTAAAATCTTGCAACCTCAGATGCTGCTAGTCATACTATGCTTGAGAGAGGATAATAGTCTTGGTATGATCATACCTATCTTTCAACCTCTTCCACAAAGTCTGGGGATCTCGAATAGATAAATATTGAGTCTGCAAGCTCACATGCAAATGACAATGAATAAAAATCAGTGCATTTGCTTTATCTTTTACATTTGAGGTTCCGTTTGATATAATTACATTAGCGAGATCTTGCTCTTGGAGGTGCATTTCCATGTCAAGGCACCAGGACAGATAATTATTTCCACTCACTTTTAGGATGTGGAATTTGGGCTTTTCAATATTTGCCATAATTCTTGCCCAAAAAAAAAAGAATTCTTAAATTAATTAGAAGGATTTCCAAAATATCCACCGTCACTTCAGGAGCAGAATGATAAATTGATTTCAAAGTCAAGAAAAAAAATGAAGAATTGATAGAAGGAGATGTAATATGATTAAATAAAACAAAGACAATATTTACCTTGCAAAAATTATTTATTTAGTTGGTAGCTATTAGTGTTGAAAACGTGTTGTAAAATATTACGTCACAAGTATATAATAGATAGAATGAAGAGAGATTAAGTAGAGAAAGTAGAAGTAGGGAAAACCAGAAAAGAAATTCTTATTTTCATTATTCTTCACACCTCAAAATGACTAAATTATGCTCCTATTTATAGGAGAATAAGTATGTACTTATCAATGTATTTGAATATATACATACATTGGATAGAGATAAGTACATACATTAAATAAGATGAATAAAATGAATATTCATTTATGTATTTCATAACAAGTGAAATAATATTGTTGTATCGAAGTAAGGCAACATTGATACTGTGACTTTTATGAAAGTAGGACAACAATGATAAATATTGGTACAAATATTAAACCAAAATTATATAGTAAATCATATTTTAATTAGGATTTTGTAATTATTAGTTTAGTTAGTATTCATTTGTATAGAAAAGTAGCTTTTGTGTAGGATTTGAGTAATTAATCCTTATCATATTTAAGTATAGGTTTTATATAGAGGACTCAAAGCTATTGATTTTTGTAAGGATAAAAGAAAAATAAAAGTGAGTGTCCTAAAAAACAGAATTATAAATAAAGTAGGAGCTTTTTCTTACTATTTGTGTTTTTAAGATGTAAGAATTTTTTCCTTCCCGTGTTGTTAGTCTTTAAAGTTATGATCATATGAAGTCAAAATTCATCATTAATATTATTGAATAGCTTCCAAACTAATTATTTTTTTAATATAAAAATTTTTATCCACTACGTGATTTTTATTAAATATGATTTTTTATATCTTATATGTGATATTAGAGCCATAGTTCATAGGAACGGAAACCTATGTAGAATTGATTTGGGGTAGCAAGATTGGATTGGTGGAATTGGATCGCAAAATCATAAGATCCTACAAAAAATTACCAGAATAATTATAATTATTCATATTTTATCAACTACACTAATTTTTTCACAAAAAAAAATTATGTACTTGTGCTAAATTATAAAAAAATCAACATTATAAAATATACGATATATATGCATTCAGGACTTTGTCAATTCTTGTTTAACAAAAGCATCCATCATTTAGTGACACTCTACACAAAATAGTAATATCACCAAATAAAATATATAATGCATCTTAAATTACCAAAACATGAACAATTTCACATCCAAATAGACAATGCAAATAAATCCATTAAAGTTTTACCTAAAATATTAAAATTAATAAAATTAAAGTACAACTCAAATGTAAGAATATGAATGTAAAACCAAACTACATATCATCCTCATCAAATTCATCATCTCCAAAGCTCATGTCATCAACATCTTTATCGAAAGATCCTAATCCGTAATTATCAAAGTTCACATCATCATTATTAAACCCATCATTCTCGTCATCACAATTTTTATTTTCAACTCTATTTGGACCAATGATGGTTAGATTATCTGCATCTACATCTTCATCTTCGTCAATTAATTGAAATTTGTTCATTTCATTGACTTGTGTCCTCTTGCCACGAGATCTGTTTGGTCTAAAATTATCTACATAAACAAATATGACCTAATTATACATTAAAAATATTTTAAATAAGTAATAATAAAACTTACAAATTAAATTACTTCTAGTCCCTCATGATATTCCTTGTAATAGAATGAATCACATCATCTTCATTTTCTTCTTCTTTTGAAGTGTCATGATTTGGATTTCATCCAAAACTCTCAACCATTTGTTTCCCATTTGCAGCACTGGATCCTCTTTCTCTATTATCCACTCATCATCAGAAGGAAGGTTTTCAAAAGAATTTTCAATTAATGAAGACTTGGTAGATTCTCTCTGTCTTTGTCTCTCTTACAATTGCAAATTATACATAACAAAAATCAAATCATTCATTCTTTTCTACGCCAAGCAATTCCTTCTTTTCAAATGTACCTAAAATTTGATGTTAAAAAATATGTAACAAACTAATTGCATTCAATAAGAGTGCTTACAAACAAAAAAAAAACAACATATAAGTATTACCAATTCAAATGCACTCCAGTTACGTTCATAGCCAGAAGAGCTACAAATCAAATTTAGTACTCAGATAGCAAATCTTCGTAACTCTGGACAATCATCTCCATAAGAGAACTACCAATTAGCTATAACCAAATAAAACAACTATTAGCACATTCTCATATTGTCCCAAAAACTGATCAATTAAATTCAATAATACATGAAAAAAAATCATATTTTCAATATATTAAGTTACTAACCTGGGGACTTCTTATCTCTTATTCGAATAGCACCATCGATTCCAAATAATCCATATGCATGTCTAAATTTATCAAGTTGCAACTCAATTTTTAATTTTTCATCCTCATTGGAAATCATCCTATAAATACACTCATACAAAACACTTTTAACATTCACATCTGCTTGAAAATTTGAACCATAATGAAAACGAGGGTTCAAAAAATATCCCGCAACATGGAGAAGTTGACTAAGCATTCCATCCCATCGCTTGTCAATTATAGCAAAAATAGGCTCATATCTACCACAAATAATAAGTTGAACAATTATATAATAATTAAAAAAACCATATATAAAATCTAATAAAAATTTATAAGTTACTACGAAACAAAAGTGAAAATTTTACTTCCTCCTAGTGTTGTTCAGGTTTACTTTGATTTCTTCCTTTACTTGCTCCATTGCTTTATACAAAAAACCCATAACCGTTGTGTCATCAGAATCAACCATCCTCAAAATTTTAATACGGGGAATTGCAATCTTTAGGCATAATTCAATATTTGGCCAAAATTCTTGGCTATCAAAAATAATGGTGCACACATCTTTTCCTTTATTTTTCTTAGCATACTCTCTCTCTCTCTCTCTCTCCACTTTTCAGATGAAAATTTTTTTAACAAAGCCCCTCTTAGGTCATTTAGTTGTTTCATAGTTAAATATGAATTAGCAAATCATAATACCATGTCTAACCAACTCTTTGCCACATGTAAACTCCTTCATCCAATTAACCACTGTACCTCATGAATAAAAATACATGAAACTACAGATTTAGCTTTACTTGTAGTGGCCTTTTGGATAGGATCATGCTTCTCAAAATCCTCCAGCATCAAATCAATGCAATGTGCAGCACAAGGAGTCCAAAATAGATTTTTCCTCTTCTCCATTAACAATTTTACTGCTATTTTATAGTTGGCTCATGGCTGTATTATCAGTAAAAACTTGTACAACATTTTCCTCTCCCACCTTCTCTACAATGTCATCTAATATTTCAAATAATTTTTGTGCCGTCTTTGATATATCGGTAAAAATTATTCATTGTTCTCTTTATTTGATCAGTCCATTCATTAGACATAATGGTACAACCGTTGATTTCCATTGCTCCATGTACTTTTGAAGCAAATTTAGTGTTTCTTGGACTTCTCTCTTCAAAAGCATTTCCCTCAACTCATGATATGTAGGTGGCTTTAAACCCTTTCCATATTCTCCCAATTCCTACACTATTTGATGGAAAAACTGATTATTTACCGCATTAAAAAGAATAGCGCTAGTATAGAACCAAGGAGCCATGAATTGACAAACTTCATCCTTTTCTTTTTTCTTTCATTTCTCATTTATGGTTGATCGTTTTCCCATTTGTTCCCCGCCTTTCTTAACAACAAACTTATCAATGGAGCCTTTTTGTTTTTTGCCATCATATTCTTTCTCCATGGAATCATATGAAGTACTGAATTTCTTTTTCTTTCTTTGATTTGATTCTTCCGTATTTGCACTAAGCATCTCAAGCATGTTGTTCCAAACTTCATCTGAAACTTGTGGGCATGGTTCAACATTTTGATGTGTGCAAGCCAAGTGGTGCTATAGATGCCTCCTAACCGAATGACCTTACAGAATTTACACTGCACTTTTTTACTTTGGGGATCAATCTCAATTCCATGTTTTTAAGCGCGATCTAGTCAAGCACCAGTTGCATTTTTTCTAATTTTTGCTCTTGGAGTAGAAGATGACATTTTGAAATTGCAAAGTAAGGAAAAAAAAGTTAGATTAGAGAATAAGGGGAAAAAAATTTAGATTTGAGAGTAAATGGGAAAAAAATTCCGAATCGATTCAAATACAATGCCATTGCAAAAAAAAAAAAAAGAAAAGAAAAGAAAAAGACAAAGTTTAACATTTCAACCCACATAAGTTTAGGATTGTCTTACAGTATAGCACATAAGTTCAACCAAGAACCCAGTATAGCACGTTAATTCAGATTTGAGGTAATATTATGTTAGTTCAACCAAGAACCCAATATAGCACGTCTTATAAAGACACATACAAAATCCACATAACATCTATATTTCTAACATTTTTAACAATTTAAATGCAAGTGGTAGTTTGTTTAGTAGAATAGATTTTAAGCCATTCTTCATGCTACAGCTCTGAGCTCATCAAGTAGAAATAATGAAAATTTGTATCCACAAAATTTACAAGTTGTACACAAATATAATTATTATTCTAAAAACTAGAACTACAATTAATAAGACAAAATACAAAATTGCAAAAAAATCATTAAAAAATCCAGAACTATAAACTTGCTATTAGGGGTGGCAATTCGCGACATGACACGAACCTAATGCTTATTTAATAAGTATAGGTACATTTTTTGGCGGGTTTAGGTCAAAATAAGGTCAGACACGTATAACACACGAAATAAAAGGGTTGTGTTCAAGTCGACCCACAGGTCGACCTGTTAACTCGTTTAACTCATTTAGTAATTTAAAAAATTATGTGAGGGTAATTTTGTAAAATTGAAGGAAACTATAGTAACCCTAATTGGATTTAGATATTTGAGACTTGGTTTTGTAATTTTTGACATTGTATTTGATGCTAGTACTTGGATTGTACTTTGGAAAATATTTTTATGACTTTTTGGCTTGTAATAGTTTAAATTTTAGTTGGAAATATTTTTCAAAGATAATTAGAGGTATTTTTAGATTTTTTGGTGTGTTAATTTTTCACAAGTAGGTATATTCGTATTGTGTTAATAGGTCATTATTTTCGTGTCGTGTTAAATAGGTCATTATTATGTTAAATAGGTTATTTAGGTCTTTTCATATCATGTCGAGTTACCCGCAAAATAAACAAGTCGTATTTAGGTTACGTTTTTTTGCACGAATAATTAAACGGGTCGTGTTCGGGTTTGTGTAAAACCTGTAATACCTGTGTCAAAACATAACCTGTGAACTTGAAATATAACCTGATTGCCACCTCTACTTGCCATAGCCTGCAATGCTTTAGACTTTAGTTTCAAAAGAATCATAATTTAGAACTACAAAAAAAATAGAACAAAAATCCAGAACAAAAAAATCGCAAATTTCTTTCAGAATCGCAAAAATCAGGAAAAAAAATCTAGAACAATCCAAAACTACCAAAAAAAAAAAAACTACGTGTGCAGAACCTGTTTAAAACAGGTTTCAGTTCATTAGTTTCTAAAATTCCAAAAGAAATTCAAAAAAATGTGCAAATACAATCTATTCCAAAAAACTAACCAAACAGAACATGTTTCCAAGTCAATTCTTATACAATCCAAATGCTTCAAACAGAAGAAATGCAAAAAGGAAGTTTAATTCCTAAGCAAATGTCCATAAGTTGATAAGCATAAAGCATTGACAAATGATCGATATAAGGACAAGAAATCAGACTTTTTTTTAAAAAGTATTCGGAGTGAAGCTATGCATTTAGTAGCCAATATTTCATTGTTGAAATACAAATTGCATCATATGGCTTATATACTACCAAACCACTCCAAAACAATGAGTTCATTTATTCTATGTAGTATATCTATTTCATTAACTATCATAGACAAGAAAACTACAAGTGGGTGACCAAATTAAATCTAGCTTCAACATCTCAATTGGATACATAAGCAAAGTTGTTCAACTTGTTGAATTGGCTAGTGCTTGAAAATCTTATGCAATCATGGGCTAAACCCAAGGAAGACTAAATATTCTTTCACACACTTGACTTACAAGAGAGAACTAATAGTACACACCAAAGGAAGACTAAAATTTTCCCACATAAAAAGGTTCAGGCAGCACACATATATATACTACTACAAGTAAACCAACTCAATAAACTAACTACCTCTATTAGGAATTTGGCTCCATTAGTTTCTTGAACTACTAGCAAAATTTTAAACAAAACTTGCCACCTTACACACACATTGGAACTTTCTAGCAACCAAATCATCAAAGGAAAGCAACCATCATTAATTGGAAGTTTCTAGATAGTATTTTGAGAAATTGGTTTGATGACATTTTACACTCTCTCTCAACAATTAATTTCTCTTTTTTTTTTCTTATTATTCCCAACTGTTGTCGAAATTTTTCAAATTTAGTTAGATATTTAACTACCTTCAGCTTTTTTAGATAGGAGATTGCCACAAAACTGCCAACAAAACTACAAGCGGCAAGACAGAACAAAACTACAAGCGACAGAACAAAACAAAACTACAAGCGGAAAAACTACAAGCAACTTTTTTCACGAATTTGGTCCTTCCCCCAACCTTAACCCCATCAAATATTTTTCTCCAAGTGCAACTGAACTTGTGCACTTGAACAGAACATACTTTCATGGATAGACAAGAAGCAATTTGTTATCAAGAAGCAAGAATGCTGAAGTACTTGTTCAATACTAGGAAAATGAATTGAGAGTCGATTGATTGAAATGGAATGGAGTGCCTCAAAACTGCAACACATGATTTTTTGATTGAAGGAGATGGCTCGGCAGCCCAGCGTATTAGTGCCAGCAAGAGAAGCATAGTGAGTTTTTGAGCTTGGTTCTAAGCGAAGGTGAAGACTCTATCTACTAGCGTTTGCGTGTGGAGCAAAGCTTGGTTATGAGCGAAGGTGGAGACTACTCTAAGCGAAGCTTGGTTTTGAGCAAAGGTGGAGACTGGAGATTACTCAACCTATCGAATGACATTGGAGTCTTGGGCAAAGCTTTGTTCATATATATGAAACACTAAAATGGCGTCGTTTTAGTTAAAACAACACCATTTTTTCATTTTTTGGTGGGATTGCATGGGATTGCTAGAATCATGCGATTTTTGACTAATCCCAAGTGATCCCACTGATTCTATTTCTGATTCTACTTAACGAATGATCTTATATGATCCAAGATCGATTCTATGGATTTAGATCGTAGGATTGTGCTATTCTACCATCCGGATCGCGATTTTGATAACAATGATTAGAGCTATCAAAGCCAATTGTTGATTTCTTGATCCTCTGCTTTTCCACCAAAAAAAAATAGGTAAATTTTTTTTGTTTGCGTTGGTTTTCGCAAAAGTGATAATTAGAACAATTGATTCAAATTGAGTAAATCAATCCTTGCAGTTTGTTAGTAAGGGAAATTAGAAGATTTGAAATTATCAAAGGCAGAGTAACAAGCTTCTCTACAGTTACAAATTTTTTTTTCTTTTTGAGATGGACAAATTTAGTTGATGGGGAAAATTTTGGAATTTTTCACTCTCATACTTGTTTCTAGGAAGGTGAAGTATGGTATAAAATTATAACAAAGTATCTCAAACAATATAATTTGTTAGATATTATTGAGGGAAAAGAAAAGAGAATTATTTTACAAAATTATGAGGAAATTGATGTAACCAACTTTATATAATAATATTTTTTGAAAATCCTCAGTCATCTGAAGGGTTTTGGTTAGATTATTTATTGTTAGAATAATGATAAAGATAGTGGCGAATCATAGTGATTTTGTATAATGACTGACGTGGCAACCATGAAAAGATAAAATTATCTATTAATCTTCATTACAAAATACAAAATAATGAGGGATAATTTTGTCTTTTCATGGTTGTCCATCAGCCACTATATAAAGTCATTATAATTTGTTACTATCTCTATCATTACTCTTATTTTTATTAATACATAATGGATTATTTCCTCTCTATAAACAACCAACATTTGGTTTAGAGTGGACTGTCAACTTTGATACAAATAAATTTATTTTGGGTAAATTACATTTACTATCCCTATGATTTGTAAAAATTACCAATCAAACTCCCAGATTTGATTTATTACAAATACCCCCTTAATTTGATAAATTCATAACTTTTAGTCCCTTTAATCAACTAAATTCATAATATTTAACCCATTTAAGGGGGTATTGGTAATAAATCAAATATGGGAATTTGATTGGTAGTTTTTACAAGCTACAAAGGTAGTAGAACCCATTTATTTTTGAATGAAATAGTTTATGAAAATTTGATCTAATCTACGTTGTCTGCTGAATCTAAGAAGGTATGTTTGTGTAAAAAGACGACATTTGGGTTTGATAAAAGGAAAAGAAGTTGTTGAAGTAAAGTTTGTTGCTTTGGTGGAGGACAAACAAGAAACTATTAACATGGTTGATGAAGAAGAAAACAGTGGATGTGATGATTTTCTTAGTTTTAAAGAGTAGTTGAATGTTAAATTGAAGAAAGTTGGTGCACTAATTGTTTTGCTAATATTGATTCTTACAATGATTCTCACAAGGGCGAAAATTATGGAGAAAGAGAAAACATGGTTTCTTATTTTCTGAGACTTGTTTGTTTATCAGTTCAATGATGAATGGGTGAATACGTAAGATTTCTTTGACGATAGGAAGTAGAAATTGGATAATTTGCAAATTACAAAATATATTCCTCACTCTTTAGATGGTTGACGATGAAAACTAAGTACAAGATGCTATATAATAGATTTTGCAAAGGAAGTTCAAATTTCCAATAGAGTTAGAGTTGTTTTCATGGCAAACTTAATTTAAAAGAGATAATGTTGATTCAAATATTAAAATAAATTTATTTGGTAAATTATATTTTGATTAGAATTTAATAATTATTAGTTTAATTAGCTTTTGATTAGTTGAGAAAAGTAGTTTTTGTAGAATTTGGATAATAAATCTTGATCAATTTTGAGTAAGTATAGAGGCCATATGAACGATTTAAGACTATTGATTTTTGTAAAGATACAAGAAAAATAAAAAGTTAGACTCGAAAAAAAAAAACAGAAAAAAAGAGGATTGTGAGTAGAATAGGAGTTTCTTCTTGGTTTGAGCTTTTGAGATGTAGTAATTTTTTTCTTACCGTATTGTTAATCTTTTAAGCCAGTGGTTGTAAGAAGTCGGAATAGACATCATTATTATTGTTATTGGCTAGTTTCCAAACTAATTTTTTTTTTATTGTATTAATATAAAATATTCTATCTATTGGGTGACTTTCGTTGCCTAGGGTTTTTTTTATATCCTACAATAAAAAGTAAAAATAAAAAAATCTAATCTAGTAGACTTTTGTCAAATACATAAACTCATATTGAAAAGGCATATAAATGTCGTTGAAAATTTTGGAATTTTCATTACTTAGACTATGTTTAGATTGTGGTTTATTTGAAAAATTTTGTATTGGAAAGTATGAAAATTTTGATGGGTTTTTTTTGTAAGAAAAAGTATTTTGGAGGGAAAATAAAATTTGTATTGGAGGAAAAAAAATTTAAATTATGTGAGGAGAATTTAGAAAGAAAATTTTAAATTTTAAAATAAAAAATGTATTTAAATATTTTATTTATTTTACAAAAAAGATAAATTTTTGTATTTGGAATATAATGCAAATGTAGCCAAAACGCGTATATCCCAAATGGTAAACAACAAACACACATTATGCTCTGCTTCCTAAACTAATCAGTCTGACACGCTTTTTGCCCATTCAAATATCTAAGAGCTAATTTTGCCACGGAAACTTTTAATTTATACTAGTGTAGGACTCCCATGCAAGCAGATATATATAATTTTGTTGATAATTTGTTAAATATATATTATAAAAAATTTGAGAAAAATAAATATTAAAAAATATTAAAGAAAAATTCTAACATAATTAAAATTAATAAAAGTATAAAATAATATTTGTTGAATAAAAGTATATAAATTCATAGACTGTAGTAAGAAAAGTATTTTAAAATAAAACTATAAATAGTGATTATAATATTTTAAAATAATATAAAATGTAAAACTTTAAATTATAAACTCTTTGCATATAAATTATAAAACTAATTGTAACTTTGATTTTTATCGTAATTCTATATTATATATTTCACTACAATCTTTTAAAATTTTATATAGATAAAGTGAATGATTAATCGATAGAAATAAAATATCAAAAAAAAATTATAAGACAAACAACTAAAACTCTTATAAATAAATGTGAAATGATCCTACAAAAGTACAATTTATAGTGATCCAAAACTCAAAATATAAAAAGATATGTCAAGTTAGGGGGAAAAGTAGATAAGCTCAAAAATGAAAAAAGGAGCAAAAGAAAAAAATTAGATATAATATTTTAATTAAGGATATAGATATTAGTATTACTACCAAAGTTCTTTTATAATTACTACAAAAAGAGTAAAACAATTAATTAATTATGAAAAAATATATCAATGAAAATTGAATTATTGAAAGGAATAAGAATTTTAATCATTTTCAAATTACTAAAAATTAATGAATAATAAATAGATGATCTTTTTAAGAATTTGTAAGATTTACAACTTTAACTATATTCTATTTACTAAATATTGATATTAATGTTAATATTATATGAAAGTAAAAAAGACAATTTAATTCTTAACATTTGTAATAATTACATTAAAATCTACTGATAAACTTTTTTCTTTTATATAATAGTGATGATTTAAAGACCTACATAACTTTTAATGATTGTTAACGTGGCTTGCAAATATTTAACTTGTTAATTTGATAAAGAATTCTGTAAATTGTGAACTTCCGTATTGTAAATATTAGGCTATGTTTGGATAAGCAATTTTTGTTTGTAAATGAGCAAAAAGTGAACTTTTCTCAAATAAAAATAAACTATCAAATCATATTTTTATTTCAAATTTTAAAATTCAAAAAATTTTCACTCAAATTTCTCTCATATAATTTTAAAAAACTTCTCTCTTATTTTTCTTTTCAAAATACTTTTTCTATAAAAAAATACCTACCAAAATTTTTACACATTCCAATATAATTTTTTTCAAATACATTACACTCCAAATGAAGTGTAAGGCGATGTTTGGATAAGCGATTTTTGTTTAGAAATGAGCAAAATTAGAGTTCGGCTATGTCTAGAAATAACTTTTCTTCTTGAGGACCTTAAAAAAATTCGGGTAACAATTTCTCTAATATTGTTTTGGAGAGAGATGAAAAAGTTTGTTGCAGGAATTTTTTTTTTTTCATAATATGATGAGAATTGTAGTTTATAAATTTGACTTTTAAAGGAGAATGAAAATTATTTCAATATATGTATAATTTTTTTACAATAAAAACTACCTTTTATTTTTGCAATAGATGAAACCCAACATAGATAAAATCTTGAAAAAGTGTATTTTCCCTATTGTTCTTACAGTTGTATTACTTTCCTCTGAACGGGTCCCGTCTATAAATATAAGCTCTAATAGCCTTTGACTCTTTGCGCATTAAAGATTTTTGCCCCAGCTGGACCACACCGGACTCATACAGCTTAGTGATAATTTAATTTGTATTTTCTTAAATTTGGACAGCAATTGTAACCAAGGGGCCAGTTATAATCAACTAGCTCCAAGACCCAACTAGGCTACCCAAAATACCAAAACAATGCTGACCCCAAACCAAAACCACGGTACCCCAAACCGGTGAACAATAGTCATTTAATGCCAATATTTTCTGTGTTTTAAAATGTATTTTTTAAAATATTAATTATAAAATATAAAATATATTAAAATTTAAAATATTATTTAAAAAAGTATATTTTAAAATTATAAAATATAAGGTATATAAAAAATATATAATATTATTTTAAATATACAAAAATATATTTTAAAATATTATTCAAATGTATCCTTAACCTTTTATATTCTTTGATAGTTTATTAAGAGCCATGTTGATTTATTAAAATGACCTTATTTTTGTAGACCAAGAAAATGGTTTTCTAAAATCTTGTGGCAAAGCTGTGAAAGACCTTTTTTTTTTTAAAAATTCTTAGACTATTATAATTATTTTTATTATAAAGATATTTTTAATTTATTACAAAAGAATTTTTATGTATATCTCGTTTGAAAGGTGATGCCTACCAAGAGGGAGAAGTAAATTAAGATACGATAAAGCCACTTTGATTGTGGAAAACATTGTGCAAGGGAGGGACGCGTGAAGTTTTGGAGAGAGACTTGAAGGGGGATTGTGGATGCGATAAAGCCACATGGATTTTGACATGAAAGGGGGGTTTAAATTGAAAATTATTATGACGCTGTTTTTCGTGAATTGTTGTTAGTCTCATAATATTTATAATGATAAAATCATAGTGATTTTGTTCAATTTATTTCTCAATTGTTCATATACTTATAATAAAGTATGTCTTTCATTTAAAAAAGATTATTTTAAAAATTTTTTCTTATCTGAAAAATAGTTTACTTGCGAACTAAAATTTTAAAATATTTTTAGTAATAATAATAATATATACTTATAATTAAAATAAAAATATAAAATTATACATTTAGTTAGTGTATTAAATATATGGTACCTAATAATTAATAAAAAATTATATTTAAACTAAAGTAAATTCTTTTTTTTAGAACGAACTTAGAGTATTATAGATAATAAGAGTAGTATTACTGACTCGGTAACAAAATTACTATATTCATCGTTACTTTTATTATTATAAGCATTATTGTTTACATAGTTTAAAAAAATGCAAAGGATTGAAATTAACCATCTAAAGATCTTAAATAATATCTAGTTAAAAATAATACTGTTAGCTTTTCTAGCCATCTAAATAATGTTTTAACCAATTTAAAGAATAAGAATATGTGCATACAGATGCATCTGAAGTTTCTGTGATGCCACCAGAGATGTTAGGTGCGTATTGGTTCACTAGATGGGGCCATAACTTCGAGCCGGACAAACAAATAGAGTCCACAGTATCCTTATGTATCTCTATATAAGTGAAACAAATTTTGAGTTCAATCGTTCAAACGAATGTGTGGAAAACACGAGAGAGTGAATAAGGACACAAAGCTCCTCTTCCTTTCTTTTACTTTTTCACTAGTCATCAATGGCGGCCTCCGTTGATAACCGCCAATATAGCAATTTAGAGCCCGGTGTAAACGGAGTTTCACTGTTCAAAACCGGGCAAAGCCACCGGTCTGATTCTCCCATTCGGGGCTATAACAATTATCACAAAAAACCCACCACAATTATTCATATAGAATATTATTCAAGTAGTGACGATGAGGAGGATGAAAATGAGTACGCAGATGCGATAAAGCGGGGCAACGCTGAACTGGAACAGTCTGTTTTGGACCCCAGAGATGAGGGAACGGCGGATAGTTGGATTGTACGTAATCCGTCAGTGGTTAGGCTGACGGGAAAACACCCATTCAACGCTGAGCCATCGCTAACGCGGCTGATGCACCATGGTTTTATTACCCCAGTCCCGCTGCACTACGTTCGCAACCACGGTCAGGTCCCTAAGGCTACATGGGAGGGCTGGACAGTGGAGGTTTGCGGACTAGTGAAACGACCGATGAAAATTTCAATGGAACAATTGGTCAAGGAGTTCCCTTCCAAGGAATTCCCGGTGACACTTGTTTGCGCCGGGAACCGGAGAAAGGAGCAAAATATGGTCAAACAAACCATCGGTTTCAACTGGGGTGCCGCTGCAATCTCTACGTCGATTTGGCGGGGCGTCCCACTGCGTGCCATTTTGAAAAGGTGTGGTATATTTAGCCGTAAGAATGGCGCACTAAATGTTTGTTTTGAGGGAGCTGAGGACTTACCTGGTGGCGGTGGGTCCAAATATGGTACGTGCATAAAGAAGGAATTGGCCATGGATAAGTCTAGGGATATCATATTGGCTTACATGCAGAATGGAGAACTTTTAGCTCCTGACCATGGATTTCCTGTAAGAATGATAATTCCAGGATTCATTGGAGGAAGAATGGTGAAATGGCTGAAACGCATTATTGTTTCCACTAAAGAATCTGATAGTTACTATCATTATAGGGACAATAGAGTGCTGCCTTCTCATGTTGATGCTGAACTAGCCAATTCTGAAGGTAAGTACTATCACGTACTTTCTTGATTGCTTGCGTCGGGCTATTGTTTCTTGTTTGGTTTTCTAAATACACAATAGTGATATATTTTAACAGATAGTACTTGAGAAAAATAAAATTGCATATTTCTCATGGGGACTTTGTTTAGTTATTGATCTGGTATCCATTTGAAGATTTTTTAACGTAATCATACTAAATATGTGTTTTGAATACTGAAATTGTACCTGAATATTACATTAATTACTGAGGGAATATATTATGGTAAAGTCAATGTTATGTTATTACTCTCCATCAGATGATTAAGAGGTGAACATGTGAGTTGGAAAAATTTTCTACTTTAATTTGTATGCCAAATGAGAATGAATGTTTTTTTTTCTTTGACTCGTAATTCCTATGATCTAAATTGAGAAAACATATCTCATGAGAATGGTCCAAACTCCAAACTAAAGGCCCATTTGGACAAGTTATGCATTGACGTGCTGGTGGTTGGGTGGCTAATCATTTATTAATTAGCTTACTGACATTTCGTTATGGATGGTGATGCATACACAGCTTGGTGGTATAAACCGGAGTACATCATCAACGATCTAAACATTAACTCAGTAATTACAACACCCTGCCACGAGGAAATTTTGCCTATGAATTCGTGGACTACTCAGAGGCCGTACACGTTGAGGGGCTACGCTTATTCCGGTTGGTTATACTTTCCAATTTAGATTTTTTAGTTGTACTTTCCGACTATTATTATTTTACTTTTACGATAATTTTCCACTTTTATGCTTTAGAAATGACTGCTGTCGAATAAATTATTGCTCCAAAAACAAGGGTGATAGTATAAAAAGGAATGATATATATATATATAAGAATAGACAGAAATTTAAATGACATGATATAAATACTAATAAATAGACAGAAATAGATAGAAATATACAGAAATAGGCAGAAATTTAAATGACAGGATATAAATACTAATAAATAGACAGAAATAGAGAGAAATATATATATATATATTTACTATTAGTCTTTATCTGTGTTACGAAGTATAATTATAATTAGTGCCACAAAATTTTCCTTCAGAGATAAATAATGTGTTAAAAATAACCAGTGAACTGTCACTATTATTAGGCTTAAAACAGTGGATTAATTAAAAGTAGAAGTGGGATCTAATGGGATAATTTCTCTAAGTTGGAAAAACCCAATTATTCATAAAAATGAAAGCCGATAACTCATTCAAATACGGAAATGAGAAAAACTCAATGAAAGGAAGAAAGGGTTAACCCTTGAAGACACTAAACGTGTGAACCCAAAAAAAAAAAAAAAAAACCATCATTAGTCTATATACTTAAAAATTATAATGGAGTACGTTAAGTTTTCATCCAATATTTAATGGGTGGGTGAAGATTCGAATATATTTGATTATACACTGAATCCGAACACTTTGGATGGATATTTTTCACTTTTACGCCGAATTTTGACTTGATCCACTTAAAGTGACGTTTAAAGCATTCAACGGGTTATATAAAATGTTTGCGAGACAAATTTTCAATTGTTTGCGCAAGCCCATCAGCTGGAAACCCAACAGCCTTATATGCTGGAACTCTGACGTAGCATACTAAAAAAATCATGATGGTGACGAAGGCATCCTCTTCCTGTGAGGGAATATTTTATTAATTTCAAATCCGACAAAAACAAAACCAGCCGTAGCCTCTTAGCGAACGCGACTCTTTAGAATGAGGAGAGCCCATTCCCATTCCCAGCCATCATTTTACCTCGACGAAAACATGTAGAGCCATGATTTTTTTGTTTTTTTCCAGACGCCGTGTTTGAGACAAGTTCTTTTTTTATATTTACCAGAAGTACTTACACTATGGCATTACTTTTTGTTTTTCTATGCTTGCACTCTGTGATTTTATTTTTGAGTTTATTACATTATATTTTCGAATAGTTTCACTACTTTATTATGAGACATTAAGGACATATATGGAGGGAGTACATTTTTCGTTGTTAACCCCTTCTGACTAGCTTCGCGGATTATCCTAGATTCTTTATCTTTTCAAAAAAACAAAAAAAAAACTGAAATGAAAACAGGCCCAAACAAAATGAAACTTTAAAAAGGTAAAGGTCAAACCAGAATTCTTTTACTAATAATTACTGAACTTCATAATTCCTTTTCTCTTCTTTTTTATTGGGTTTTTACTAATTTCTATATTTTAATTTCGTGCAGTCATTTCCATTAGTTTTTTTCTCACTATGAGTTTGTTTTTCTTAATTGAAAAAAGAGTTTTATTGGGTTTTTACTAATTTCTATAACTTAATTTCGTGCAGTCATTTCCATTAGATTTTTCTCACTATGAGTTTGTTTTTCTTAATTGAAAAAAAGAGCATAAATGAGAACGGGATTGAACAAAAGGAAACCTTGAAGAGCCAAAAGTCAAATCAGAATAAGTAATTTGATTTGAAAACAATTTGTGTCTGCGATGCCATGCATTTCCATGGGAATTTGGTTTCTGGTTTTGATTCGTAATATGATATGATGAACGGTGAACAGGCGGAGGAAAGAAGGTGACCCGTGTGGAAGTGACAATGGACGGGGGAGAAACATGGCAGGTGACCACCTTGGACCACCCTGAAACGCCCAATAAGTATGGGAAATACTGGTGCTGGTGCTTCTGGTCTCTAGAGGTTGAGGTTCTGGACCTGCTTGGGGCTAAAGAAATTGCCGTTCGAGCCTGGGATGAGACCCTTAATACCCAGCCTGAGAAGCTCATTTGGAATGTCATGGTACGCACTGCAAAACACTTCTCCACTCTTTTAATAACTAATGATATTTATAATGAAAAATTAATAAATATCAAGAGGGATGGCTATTTAATACTATCCTTTTTCCCTTTAGTTACTGAAAATTTTTAACCTATCATTACTCTTTTAACATTGCCTAACGGTTGTCAAGCTTAGAGACATACTCTTTCGACGCCATTTGAAAAGTAATTTCCAATACGCCCCATTGCATCTAAATAGGGAAATGGAATAGGTCTGGAAGACAGGCTTTGGTGGAATGGGCTTAGGCCCATCTTATAATCGTTATGTGCACATTGTGCAGGCTTAATTTTTTCAAGTTTGCAAAAAACACTTGATGTCATATATTTTTTTTATCACCTTTATTGTAATCATTTTTTTAAAAATAATATATACATACATGTTACATGAATTACTAAGCAAAGTTATATGTGTTGGTTTAATTAAAACATAAGAATTTTCTAGTACATCGTTCAACTGGCGAGTCTGATATCATCATTTTAATATAGGAACTGGTTGGATTAAAATGATTCCTAGTTAAAAGTGAAGCAGATACAGGAAATGCCAAGTATAGAATTAAGTGGGAACAAAGCGAATTGGACTTTTTGAGTGCATTCCTGTCGAAATTTACAAGTTTCGCCACATGTTAAAAGAAAAACACATTTTTCAAACCCAATCGCAAGATGGGGATATCCTAATATTATGTTTCGTGCATCGTTCAGGGAATGATGAACAATTGCTGGTTCCGAGTGAAAACCAATGTGTGCAAACCACACAAAGGAGAGATTGGAATTGTATTTGAGCATCCAACTCAACCAGGGAATCAATCAGGAGGATGGATGGCTAAAGAGAAGTATGTTGAAAAAACCTCAGATTCAAACCCTACACTCAAGAAAAGCATCTCATCACCATTCATGAACACAAGTTCAAAAATGTTCTCAATGTCAGAGGTTAAAAAACACAATTCCGCAGAATCTGCATGGATAATTGTTCACGGCCATGTTTATGATTGCACGCGATTCCTCAAAGATCATCCTGGAGGCAGTGATAGCATTCTCATCAATGCTGGCACAGATTGTACCGAAGAATTTGATGCCATTCATTCCGATAAGGCCAAGAAACTCATGGAAGATTTCAGAATTGGTGAGTTGACGACCACGGGTTACGCTTCAGATTCTGCAAATTCATCTCCCAACAGTACAGTCCATGGATCTTCAAATGCTATTCAAATATTGGCCCCAATAACTGAAATAGCACCGGTAAGAAACGCTGCACTCATCCCAGGTCAGAAAATACCGTGTAAACTTGTGTCAAAAACATCAATCTCACATGATGTCAGAAAATTCCGATTTGCATTGCCCTCGGAAGATCAAGTCTTGGGGCTAGCAGTTGGAAAACACATATTCCTGTGTGCTACCATTGATGAGAAGCTATGTATGCGAGCGTATACACCTACCAGCAACATTCAGGAAGTAGGGTATTTTGATCTAGTGGTGAAGATATATTTCAAAGGGGTACACCCTAAATTCCCAAATGGAGGGCTAATGTCACAATATTTGGATTCATTACCCTTGGGATCGATTCTTGAAATAAAGGGACCATTAGGACACATTGAGTACAAAGGAAAAGGCAACTTTTTGGTGCATGGCAAGCCGAAGTTTTCCAAGAAGTTGGCAATGCTTGCTGGTGGGACGGGAATTACGCCAATATATCAAGTAATGCAAGCAATATTGAATGATCCGGAGGATAAGACAGATATGTTCATTGTATACGCCAATCGAACTGAGGATGATATATTGCTCAAAGATGAACTCGATGCATGGGCTGAGAAGTATCCTGAAAGAGTGAAAGTGTGGTATGTTGTGCAAGAGTCAATCAAGGGAGGGTGGAAATACAGCACAGGGTTTATTACCGAGAGCATTATG
The DNA here is from genome assembly GCA_020080225.1 of Gynochthodes officinalis. Lineage (NCBI taxonomy): Eukaryota > Viridiplantae > Streptophyta > Magnoliopsida > Gentianales > Rubiaceae > Gynochthodes > Gynochthodes officinalis. Next base: position 8,832,005 of record CM034620.1, read on the forward strand.
AGGGAACACATTCCTCCAGCATCAGAGACAACGCTTGCATTGGCTTGTGGACCTCCTCCTATGATTCAATTTGCAGTAAATCCAAACCTGGAGAAATTAGGATATAATATAAAGGATTCTTTATTGGTGTTCTGAGGTAGGAAGGAGAAAATAATGCAAATAATTCTGTAAATGCTTGAAGCAGTTCTTAGTTTGCTCGCCGCGAATACTTTGTAATCTTTCACCGTTTAGTTTTCTATATAAATTTATTGTCTCTTGTTTCCTTCGGCTTTTCTTTACTCGTTTCCCTGAATTTGCCCTTTCTGAGCTCTCCTTAGAATCCATCAGCAATTGCTTGTTTTATGGGAGTATTTGGGAAGTAATTAATATTTACTTTCCATTTCTATTATTACTGATATTAATTAAAATTTTAAGAGACAAAAGCATTAAAATAATCAAAATTCCTTCATCAGAGCTTATTTCCAAACCGGATATAAAATGGTTGTGTTGATTTTGAGCTTTTAAATTGTTTTAGTATCATGCTTTGGCTTATTTACGTAGGCTTTCTTTGTCATTTGTATGAAGCTTTGACAGTAGCCCGAACGGTGCAAAGATATTGGAATGAACTTAAGAATGAAGTACCCGAAACATGGATCAATGGAAAAAACTAGAAGAAAAAACACTAAGAAAATTCGATTACCAGAAAATGGGATTTTTGTCACCAGATCATCTTGTCGCTAAAAGGCCATTGGGTGTCACTAAATCAATATGGTGACCACATTTAAATTGTCAATCTCTTGTTGATAAAGTTTCGTCACTAATTCTCTCTAGTGGCAACATTTTGGTTTTTCGTTGGTAAAATCTCTAAAATAGTTACCATCAGATGTTACCATATTTACTAACAACCATATACTGTCACTTAGTTACTCACTGAAAATACCATTTCATCACTGAATAATGTCCTTTAATGACTAGAAATTTTGTGACAACAAATGACAGTGAACAATAATTTGTGTAGACATCAGACTCTTCTGACAACTTGTAATTCTAGTGACGAAATGCTGTAATTCACTAACATACGAGAAAGTGGCCAAATACAATGATGACAAGATATTGTTATAACTAATTTGCATGGCCATTTTCAGTTTGTCACAAAAATTAGATTGGTTGACGATGTCAAGTCGTCACTCAACATGACTAGCTTGTAACATAAATATATGCATAAACAATGCCTACCATTTTATTTCAGCCAACAAATGAAAACCAATTCCAAAATGAATTTTATCCAACACATGAAAATCCATTCGAAAATCAATATACATCGTATCTTTCATATTCAACCCACTAAATGGAAATAATGCATATAGCTAATCTAACAAAGTAAGGACCATGAAGATATATTTGTTAATGAGCACTTATTCCTCCATGTCTTTCTAGCTGAGTCACTACTAATTGTGCCAATTGAAAAAGAGAAAAAATTCATAACTTCATATATGCCTGAGGACATTTACACTCAGGTATAAGAAAAAGTGCATTACTTATAGAAATTTGGAAAGTCAAAACTAATGTTTTGATTAGAATGCAACTTAATAAGGAGCACACGGATATTCTTCACATTTGATTCTATCTTCTCATTCGACTCACTTGCAGCTCCTTTAGTTGCTTGATCTCATCATTTTAAGGGAAGTAAGATTTTGGCTATGCATTTAACCATGCCTTCAACAAAATACCGGATTGGATGGCTTCTTTGATTGTCAAGAAAAATAATGGAGTGGCTGTTTCATAGTTTTAAAGCTGTCATCCATGTCACTAAGCAAGGAGGGGGACTCTTTCAACTAGAGTCTGTGTAAAGCATAGTTGAATTTACCATTAATTCTTACATCAATTCTTAAGGCTCAAAAAATTACATTCTTAAGCATTAACTTAATAGCACTTTATGGAAGAAAAAAAAGATCCTCAACTACTTCATATTCGATCATCAAATTATTGTAAATCAGATGAAGCAACAACTTACTTCAAAGAGTGTGAAGAGATCTGAATGAAAGCCAAGTCCTTTAAGAGTAGTTGCTTGTGATAAGCTCCAACTATATCTGTACAAAAGCCAGCATAATGATTTAGTAAATCTATTTTGCAATTAAAAAAAAAACCAAGCATTAAATCAAGCATGATAGTATGAAAACAAAAATCAAATATCTACATGTAAAATATAGTTGACCTGAAAAAGAAGAGATGCATGGTTAGCAGGGTATATAAAAATTGGATCTCAATAAACACTCTCTAAGGATAAACTTGACTTAACATCACCTGAAACTGTAGTCAGCTAGAATTTGATTGATTCCACCTCCAGGTCTATAATAGAAAAGATTTATTTAGCAAATAGAAGTGGCTAATAAAATAAGTTATCTGACTTTTCTCCAAGTTCTTTCTCAAAAAGCTGAATAACTTGCAGGATCATTGATTCGGTTTCATTGTTGAAGGTGACGTGAAGCCATGAACTTGTTCTCTAGAATAAGATGAAAAATCCCTATAGAACCATAGTCAGATCTCTTTGAGTGCTTCCATTGCGAGCTCCAAGGGATTGACAGCCTACATGTGTCCAACATTAAAGAAGCAAACTATAGTAGAAGCATATTCATATGTTCTTCCTTAGTAAAGGAATTTTTTCGTTATGTCCGTGTAGTTGCAGCAGTAATTCAGTTTAACCACTTACATTACAATCAAGCTAATGAATCGAGCCATATATTCATTTAAAAATATATTTTAGTAACAGAATGCAACAGCATTAATCTAGTGAAATGAGTCACAAAAACTAAAAATCAACCAAAATTCTCCCAACTCCACCATAAGATTGGCCATATGGCATACTTGTACCTCACAAAGCTAAATGCCTTTCTTTTGATTTAGTATCAATTCTGATTTTTTTTTATAACTAAATCACATATTTGGTCCCTTACAAATTGTTTTGTAACATTTTTTAGTTTACAAATTTATAAATATTTTTTTAGTTCCTTACTTTTGAATTTATAACCATTTTTTTAGTCCCTTACTTTTATAAAGGTAACTTCTGATCACTTAAGTGAAATTTGTGATAGAATTCGTTAATATCTATCACGTGCATCATCTGTGACCTTTTATGCATAGGTTAAAAAGTCACACAATATTATTAGTCATATATTAACATAGTTCCCCGATTCATTTTCTCCCAAAATCAATCCTCTTCTTCATTTCTCCCCAGAAATTCAACATTTAACCATTGAAATTATGTCCTGCTATAAGGAAGAAGTTCCACATTCCACGAGAGTATAAAGTGAAAGCCCCATGACTTAAGTTGCGAGCATGTTAACCTCCACTAATGTACAGGATAGTATATGAGGGGTAGTTAAATGTTGGCCTCAGATTCCCTGTATGTTCCCTTGCAACAGAAATATTAAACCTTTTCCATATTGCTTTAGCACAGTTAGTACCTTATTCAATTAGAATGATAATAGGATTTGAAGTCATATGCCAAGAGGGGAGAACTAAGAGTTCATTCAGACTATTAGATATTTCTATTGTGTTAAGAAAGTAGTGAATTCAATGGTCATTTCACATTTTTTCTAAGGTTAGAGAGCAAAATAAGGAAACCTACCATCCGCCATGAATAGAAATAGAAATTTTTTTCTCTTCAAGACTAGCACCTGTAAATTAGAGATTGAGTGGTACTATGGAGATGCAAATGATACTTACAAGTACATAGAACTTAGAGAAGAAAGAATTGAAAAGTTTATAAAAGAAAAACTGATACGGTATAAGCTGAATCTAGCAATAGTTAAAGTTAGACATGAAGCCTGGGGACTCAAAAGGAGAAGAACAAAAACCAAACGGTAGGACAATTATGCCAATGAATTATATTCTATTTCAATTACTTAATACAATCAATAAGATAGTATCTTCCTTGAAATAGTCAAATTCGCCAATGCTCTTGAAAGTAGTGTGCTCGCCACATACTCAAAGCATAGGGGATCTCGAAAAGGGATCATGAGCAAAGGAGGTCCAAAAGCTCCAGGGAAGGCACCAAAAAGAAACCCAAACATCGTGGAACCACCACAAAAGGTAAAAGGATAAAATGGCCAAGACTAAAGAAAAGATTGTTGGAAAGTTTGCTGAGGTGAATACTATGATAAAATCATTTCACTTCCATTCTTGCAAACAATCCTCTTAGTGGATAGAAATAAAGAGCATGGAAGAAGAACAATAAACAATGGGAGACATGCCTATCTCATAGTTGAATTTAGCACTCACATCTATGATCCCTTAGGTAAAGTAAGACATATATATCAAGAAGTCTAATATCTAAGAAATGACCAGAAAACACCTAACTGTAAATTGATAATAAGTGTTGGTTGTGTTGAGTGAATATATGTCAAGAACCACAACCTTGGCCATGTAGCTTGTAAAGAATGAAGTTAAGGTTAAAAGGCTAAAGGAATTGAAGACAACACATCAAAATCTTCGGCAATAGCTGTAGGTGGCTCAAGAATATGGAAAGCGCTTAAAAGCCAAAATTGAAAAATGACTAAAGGAAAAATAAGATTTTTGAGAAGAAAATAAAAAATTAAAAGAAATTGATTAAGGGGAATTCGGAAGTGTTGATGAAGAAATTATTTTGTACCAATGATTTTGGTATCTTCATAGTTAGCTTCAATAGGATAGTAGTAAAAATTGGAAAACATGAAGTAGTTCTCCACATACAGAAAAAACATTTCCAGAGTTAAAGGTAGAAGACTTGCCAAGGTATGACCCAAAAGCAGGGGATAAAGCTAATAGGGCATATGTTGAAAAAGTGAGGGATTATACGAGGTCCTTCACTCTTTTGAAATATTTGGCATCTTAGAAAACCCTTGTGAACATATAGGAGTTGCAAGAGTGCAATGTAGATAAAGATCTAGAATTAAAAACTCCTGAGAAAGACGAAGAAGAACAACAAAAAGATATTGAGTCCGTAGTCCAACCTCAAACTAATGGATCAAATAAATATACTAGTTCTTATGCCTTATGATCTTAATCACGCCATACCATAGTCATGGTTTGTTGTCTTTATTATTATTATTTTTTTGGTTATTGTTTTCTTGCCTTGTAACCATATGCAAATTATTAATGAAAGCCTCTTTGGCTTTATTGGAATATTTCTTTTAGAAACTTATGCCTTCCACAACCTTCACATCATCACATATGGACAACCATCAAAATGAAGTGATGCCCTTAAAGGAAGAAATCAAATTTTAAGAAACTATATTCAAATTTGGAACCCTAGATTTGGTTCATAAAGGACTAATAAACTTGCTTGAGAAAGAAAAAAACGATCATGCAACTAATCAACTGATGAAGCGACAAGAAGAAAACCAAAATTTGCAAATTTGGATGCACGTAAAAAAGATTATACACCTTACTTCTAAACTTACACTACTTTAGAGATGACTCGAAGAAATGGAGCCATTTAGGCCTTTACCAAAAAATTAGACGAAAAATGGAGTAAAGTTCTAAAACTCAAGGGTTATATTGATACTTTAAAAAAGTAAAACTAAGAGGTTAAAACTAAGTGTAGAACAAAAAAGTGGAGATTAGAAAGAGCAGAGAAGAGATTGCAGAGAGAATTCTAATTATATGTTTGTTTTCAAAAAATTAGCCGAACGTGTGTTGATTTTTGGCCAAATTCCAGATCTGTGGATTTCGCATTCTCCAAATGCGAAAGTTGTTTTATTTATTTATTTGTTTTAACTTAAGGCTGTGTTTGATTTCATGGAATTGGAGCTTAGAATTGGAGTTGAAAGCTCCAATTCTAATTCTTGTGTTTGTTTTAATAAAAAATTTAAGAATTACAAATCTATTCCAATTCTATTTCCATTCAATTCTATCATTTCAATTCTTTATCAAAACTTAAAATTTGCAATTCTAATGCCAAAGAATTCTCTCTCTCTTCACCATTGAAGAACTTAATCCTCAAGATGAGGAAGAGTCTTTATTTGAATTCAACACTTTCAACATAACCATATTTGAACGCATCACTTTCTTCACATAATCTAGTCTCATTAGAACTTTTATACTCTAATAAACATAACTAACCTATTTTGTTAGATAAAAATTCAAAGAAACTTTAGTATCAAGACCAACATTGTCAAATGGAGGATGATATACTGGAAAAGTTACAAAAATGTAAGCTCTCCACAGCTGAGGAAACAGGAATAGAGCTTCAACACCAAGACATCCTTATAAGTAAGGAAAAATGAAATTTATGGGGATAAAAAGGCAAACTTTATGGCCTTGAAGACTACATTGAGCAGAATCTGGCCAATTACGGGAGCTCTCTCAGTTATTGAAAAAGGCCCTAACTTGTTTCAATTTGTTTTTGAGAATCAAGAGGAAAAACGGAAAGTGCTGAACAGTAGGCAATGGACCTTCAACAATCAATATTTGATTCTGAAAGAATGGAGCCCTAGCCTAAACATCGTAAGAGTTTAATACTATTGAAATATGGGTTCAAGTTTGGAATGTTCCAAGCCAGTGGATGTCTAGAGAAACAGGACTAAAATTGGGCAAACTATTCCACAAAGTGTGGGATGTGGTGATTCCTGAAACGGGAAGTAAAGATGGTCACTACCTCAAGCTATATGCTACAATCCACTTGGACCATCCCTTACCAAGAGGTACAAAGCTTAAACTCCAAGATCAGTCCAGCTGGATCTATTTCAAGTATGAGAAACTTCTGAACTTTTGCTTCTATTGTGGAAAAATTGGCCACGTCGCAAAGAAGATCTCAAGAATAATTTTTAACGGATGGACAATATGGTGGTAGCTAGAGTGGAAGCAAGTCGTATGCGAAAAGAGAAGGCAATGAAAGAAGTATGAGCTTGCAAAATAAGCTAGGCCAAATATTCCAAAAGTCAAAGTCCAAAGAATGGGGAAGGTTCCATTGGAAAGAGATAAATTACCACAGAAAATGGTAAGAGAATGCAAGAAAATTCACCATGATGGTCATGACCACAACATCCCTTAATTCAGTACATCATCAAAAAACGGACCAAAAGATCATTGACATGGTAGCCAAAGAGCCGGATCCGAATAGAGGCGTAACCATATTGAGATCCCATACGTGGTGCAAGCTAAAAATAATAATGGCCAATACTTGAAGATGAGAATGAAAAGGATAAAGAGGAAGCCAAGAAAGAAGCCAAAAAGATCTCATGGAATCATAAAGGATAAATGAAATTTTGATATAGTTTTTCTAAGTGAAACTAAACAAAGAGGCCTTTTGTTCAAACTTTTGTCGAAATGCTTAGTTGGAAAAATGTTGATCCGTATTAGAGGAGGTCTTTTGCTCTTTTGGAATGATAAATCAAGTCCTATCAACGGACTTTGTTTAGAAGTTCAAGCTCATAAAAAGGAACAAGAGCTTTTTTGGGTAATATTTGTTTATGCTAGATGCTCATGGGAATATCTTTTCAAGAATAAATTTTGGGTAATGGGGAGATTTTAATGACCTTGTGGAGCAAGAAAAAACGAGGTGGCCAACCTCGTCGAGTCAAGTTTTAAACATTTTAGGAGTTCATCAATGACATGGGTATGATTTGGGGTTTCTGAGAGACCATTTACTTGGGCTAACAATAGGAAAATGAGGGTTTTGTTGAAGAAAGATCGTTTCTTTGGGTCACCAACGATGCTCAAATTTCTTAACTGGTAGTCAAACACTTGGAAAAAGCATTCTTGACCATTCCTTGCTATTATTGGATCTTCGAGGGGACAGCTAGAGAAAAAGGAGATTTTTCTTTGACAAACGATGGGTACAAAAAGAAGGAAGATAGTGGAACAAGCAGGACAAATGGAATTGATGAGCCACGATGGAGATATAAAGGATTGGCAACATTGGAGAAGTTTGAGAGGTGAAGATAAAAATACAAAATATTTTCATGCCTCAAGAAGATCGAATACAATTGAAAATTTGGAGAAAAACAATGGCAATCTTTTTGTTAGGTTTACATAACAAGTGCAATGAATGTACGCTTGCTAGGCAGAGATAAGGAATGCTTTGTTTGGTATGAACCCTAATAAGTCTCCGGATCGGATGGTATGACTCACTATTTTTTCAAAATTACCGCAAATAATTCAAAAGATATTATCAAAGCTTTTTGTACATTCAAGAATGTTAAAAGTGTTAACCACACTCTTATCACTCTCATTCCTAAAGTCATGAACCCGACACACATAGGACAATATTAGTTTATGCAATGTCGTGTATAAAATCATATCCAAGATCCTAAAGATTGAAACCTTGCCTAAATGTTCAGATAAGTGAAAGCTTTGTTAAAGGCAAATCACAGATAATGTGGTCATTGCACATGAATGTATACATTACATTAAGAGTCTCAGCAGGCCAGGGAGGAATTTCATGGCCTTAAAACTGGATATGACAAAGGCATTTGATCGGGTGGAATGGGGTTTTTTATCACAGGTCCTAATGCAGATGGGGTTCTCCATCAAGTTTGTTGATTGGATTATTACATGTATTAGCACCTCATCTTTCTCCTTTAACATCAATGGTGAGGTAAGTGGGTATGTGAAACCAACTAGAGGTATTAGACAAGGAGACCCACTGTCCCCCTACCTGTTTATCATCCTGTCTGAAGTGTTTTCCTTTTTAATTAAGACTTCTCACTCATCTATTTTTGCAGATGATTCATTGTTATTGGGTGAAGCCACGTAAGCTCGGCAAATTATGAAGATTATAGATGCTTCTTGAAGCTTCTGTGAGAAGTTAATTTGAGCAAATCTTCAATTATTTTCAGTAGGCATATTCCAAGTTAGGAGAAAAAGGCCATTGTTCAAATTTTAAATGGGATCAAGGAACAAAGGAGTGCTAGATACCTAGGCTTGCCTTTGGGTATAGGCAAATCAAAAAAAGAAGTTTTTGCATATGTCATTGAATCAAAACTCTTTTCTTAAAGAAATTCTTATAAAATATGTCCTTAATTCCTTACCTATTTATGTAATGTCTTGCTTTAAATTACCTGGTATATGCAAAGAATCGTGGCAATATAAGCAAAATTCGTGGGGATCTAATGCAACCAATGGCCACAAAATACAAGAACAAATTAACATTGCCAATCTACAAGTGTTCAATGAAGCATTATTAGCTAAACAATTATGGCGATTAATCCAGTATTACCCCAAAGGCTCACTCATGAAAGCAAAAGTCCACTCATCTTGGCTTTGGAGATGTTGGATAAATGGAGATATCAAGTAGGAAATGGCAAAGAAATACGAATTTGGGAATCTCCATGGCTAGCTCATAGAACAAATTTCGACCATTGCCAAAAATCCGCAGATGAGTCCACGATTTGGTGCCACCAATTAATGATGGAGGAGGGAATGAAGTGGAATCAAAACTGACCAAATTTTCCAGAGGATGCAAACAATTTCTAAAATTCCTTTAGATAGGAGGCGGTCGGGACAAGTTAATCCGCATTATGACAAAGAAGGACAATATACATATCAAAGGGCAATGGAGCCAATCTAAATGTGAATGTTGCCACCAAGAGTTCCATTTGCATCTAACCAAATGTGGAAAGCTAAATGAAACATTTTATTTGGCGATCTTTGCAGAATATTGCCAACCAAAAGCATAAACGCAAAGTATTGCAAGATACTATCCGTGGTTGTTGTGGTATGAAACCTTAGAGCACGAGAGCAACAATGGTGTGGCGAATCTCACCGTTCAATGGGAAAATTTGAGGCAAGATCGGATAATTTTTAGACACCGTGGGAATCAATAATATTGATAGGATTACGCATGTTATGGAAAACACGTAACCTTTGGCTATTTGAGGAAAAGTTACACAATTGAAGTGGTTAACAAAGCTTTGATGGAATATATCAAGAGACACTAGGATAGGCTAACCATGAACCATTCAATGTTAATATCTTATGTACATATTGGGTTTAGGCCTTTTGATGTTATCATATAAATAAGTTTTAGTTTTTAGCAATGGTTGCACTATTTGTGATGCATCCAGAGCCTTCTCTGTCTCTTTGTTTTTCACTACTTAGCTTTCATGAAGCTTTCTTGTTAATGATTTTGAACCTCCTCTTACAAAGAATAAAGGCAGATATCTTCTTATTTTTAACATTATCAAATCTCAAGCAATAGAGTTCTATATCCATCACGAAAATATTCTATCGCTACCATTTAGTTCCCGATAAGGAGTTGGAAGGCCTATTGCAAGTCCAAGAGTAAGAAGGATGGATGCTCAATGAAAAGGGCTATGAGGTTAACAATTGTGATTCTCTTGATAAATAGAATGGGGTGAGGTAGTTTTCAGAAAATTGACTTTTTAGATGGGTCAAATAGATAGAGGTTGGTCATGAGAATTATTTCAACTCATCCCACTTTAGACTCTATTATTGGAGACAAGGAAAAAGATAGATATTCCTCAACTAATTGTTCCCTAACCGAATAAATGAGTGACGATTCTCCCAATTCCACAATTAAAGTTCTCATCAAAATCTAAAGGTAAATCAAACCCCAGCCAAGAACTCCATCTTCTGAAACCATCTTTGTGAAATGAGTAGGCCTTGGGACCAATATCACTCTTTCTATTTGGTTTGCGGTTGAATTGCTGAAATATGGGGTCCTAATACATAATGAATTTTGTGTTTCTATGCACAGTGAAAGCACACAACTGTTTGATAAAATGACTCATAGATCACTAAGGTGAGGTATGCAAGGGTGATGATTTAAGCTAATATATTTTTGTTCAATTGTGGCTAGCTAGTAGATAAAAAGATGGCTATTTCAATTTTGCAATTGTTGGTTGAGGTTATGCAAGGTAAGGAAAAATGTGAGGAAAAAAAAAAACAAAAACAAAAAAAGGAAAAAACCAGAAAAAGAGGAAAAGAGGGGAAAAAAAGGAAAATATCAAAAAGAGAGGCAACTAGAAGTTTTGGCTAGTACAAGGTTCCCAATTTCCATTCTTCTACTTTCTAATGTTGTCTTCTAAGGTCCCTTGGTAGTTATGCTAACTTGGTACATTTAATACTTTAAACTTAGGCTAGTGTAGTGAACTCTATGTCTTTAAATGTCTTCTTCATTTTGGCCTTATAGTCTATAAATATCTTAATTTTATCTTCTCGCAAAAATTACTTAGTTAAAACCATAGGGAAGGAAAAAATAATAAAAGAAAAAAGGAAAAAAAAGAAGAAAAAGGAAAAAAAAAAAGAAAAAAAAAAGAAAAAAAAGAAAAAGATGTGAGGGAAAAAACAAGAAAGAGGAAACAAGAAAGGAAAAAAGAGAGGAGGGAAAAAAAAGAAATTAACCAAAAAAAAAAAAACAAAAAAACAAAAAAACAAAAAAAAAGGAAGGAAAAAGAAAGAGGAAGCAATTTGTTCTTAGTTACAAATACGTATGGTTGTATTCTTCAAATGAGTTAGAGATTACAAATGGTTCATTTGGTTTCTTGTTATCATATCTTTGTTCTTTCTTCTGACCAACTCATTTCTGGATTCATGACTCCAAAGATTCCCAATCCGCAAATTTTAGATTTCAATTCTACTCTTTTCTACTCTCAAAATAGACTTCTCCTATGCAGTTCAATTCTAGTTACAAAGGTCTAGAAAGATTTGTAATTTTAAAATTCTGTTGATGTATCTATAATAGTTTTATCAAGATCATTGCTTATTGTACAATGATGGTTAGATCGAACATGGGACAAGGATACAGAGAAGATGATGGAAATGGTATTTTATCCTTGAGATTTCTCTTATGTAATAGATAAACAAATTGTGTTTAATTGATGTTCAAGATATATTGTACATTATATCTCAAATCAATCAGATAGGTTAGTGTTTCCATTCCATAGCTAGGTAGATGTTTAGCTTAGTTAGCACATTGCAAATACAATATTTTGCAATTTCAATCCATTATTCTATTTTCCTCCAATAATTTAGACCAAGGAGATCATTTTTTCTATTTTTCATTCAATGAAATTGCTATCGTTTCGGAAAAAAAAAAAAATGCCAAAGACACGTGGGTCTTTAAATCGGGTCATTAAAAATATTCCGGGTCAAAAGACAAATTGGGTAAATTCGCAACTTTTCATCTTCTTCGCTTCTTCCTTGTTTGCTTCACCTCTTCCCTTCATCTCCTTCACCTTGTCCTCCATTTACTTAGGTGAGTTTTCTCCATATTCTTGGGCATTCGTCGCAACCCATACAAAAACCATTTCTCGGTACGTCTTTTGAAATTGCTATGTTGATTTTTCACTTAAATGTGAATCACTACGCTTGTTGCTTTTAGTTGATTTTTTAGTTATTTTATGTCTTATGATGGATTTTTTGGTGGTATTATACTGTGAATTTGTAAGAAACTGTATGATTTGAAGTCCTTTGTTCGGTATGGATTAATCAAACCACTGATGCTAATAACACGTTTGATTATTTGCCAAGCTAAGCTTGGGAGCTCATTCTGACGTACTTTGATCACCTCAGCTAGTTATTTCTGGTTCTGTCTATTTGTGTTTTTTAGATGTGGTTCTAGTTTTTTTGTTATGTGTTCAAGTTTTTGTCATTAGGCTGGTCAAAAGGTCCCTTAGTGGAGCATTCTTGTTTAACATTCATGATTGAATGTTTGCCTTATTCTTGTACTTTCTGAACAGATTGTTTCCACTCCAACACCTCAAGAAGTAATTCAGAAGCCAGAGCTTGATGCTTCTGAATTCCCTAAGCAAGTTGCAGAAGCTGCCCTACCCACTAAGGTTGATTTTGCTACTGATCTTTTTGACATGCTTTCAATGGAGGGTCCTAGTGAAAATGGTGCAGGAGTGAAATGGAGAAGAATATGTAGGTAGGATGCTTTAACGGTAAATGTTAGTTGATGAAATTATCTTTTTTCCTCATTATTCTTTCTTTGTTCTTGTGTTAGATGGGTAACTTGGGGACATCCCAGTCGCTTGGTGGCTCTGCTCAATTTCTAGCATCCAGGTATATGCTTTTGTGTTCATGTCATATGCTTTTGATCTTTGCGTTCATTTTTTTTGTTCTAATTTTTTTGGGTCATGTTTCGGGATAGTAGACGTTGACAATGAATAACGGCATACAGTGTTTTATTTAGTCTGTGGCATTTTGGTATCATTGAATGATAGATATTGTCTACTATCGTTTCGAAAAAAAAAAAAATGATAGATATTGACTTGGTTTATTTATTATGTATCTTTTTGTTTGAGATGGAATAAATCGTCTATTTTCATAATCTTCTATCTTGTGCTACCTCGAGCCAGTGATTGCTTTAATAATGCATTTAAACATTTCATTTCTTCCCTTTGTTTTTTGCCTTCTAATGTTTAAGTTGCTAAAGAATTTGTTTTGGTTAATATTCCTCTGAGCATTTACTTGTGAATCTTTTGTTTTAAGAGACCAAAATTGAACATTATGCAAAATAAAACATTATTCCTACATTTTTTTTTTGGTATTGCAGCTTTCCCATGGGACAAAATACTCCTAATAATGGTCTCGCCACATCTGGAGCAAGCAGGCAGAAAACATTCTCTGTTTCATCTGCCGCCACGCAGAAGGGCAACGAGTATGATTTCTCATTTTTGACCCAAGGCTTGTTCTCAAAGCCCTAAGTATTATCTTGCGAGGTTGGTCTATAGTCAACCTGTGTAGTCATAGTATACCAGATGAGAGATTTACCAGAAAAGTAGTTTTTGGACGGTTTCTCTGTTATGGGGATTTGTACACTTGTAGAGCAGTTCTTGCTTTTACAGTTTGATGTTGCTTCAATTGTAGATGCACCTAGGATAATAAGTTGTCCTGATTGATTGTAATTTTAATTGTATTTGAAATTTCAATTTACATGTAATGTTTTAATGTCCAAATAAAGAATTTGGAATTATAAGTGAATTCCATATTGATTCAATTGATTTACCAAATGGAAGAATTGAATTGGAATTGTAATTATATAGAATTCAATTCAATTTCATATAATTACAATTCTAATTCAATTCTAATTCCAAGGCACCAAACGGAGCCTAAGTTTCACATTCCTAAAATGATTTCGTATTTCGGAATGTGAAATTGATTTCGCATTTCGAGAATGCAAAACCAAGGCACATTTTACAAAAAAAAGAATATATCCTTTTGTATGAATGAACTAAATTAAATTAAATTATATTTTTATAATGGTAATTATTTGAAAGTTTATAAAAATTGCAAGAAATACAAAATGTTAAGAGAATAAAACTTTTAAATAATTATATGGAGATAAAGTATGGATAAACTTTTAAATGATTTTACATAAAAAATTTTAGATTATTTTTGTAAATTATTTTTTGAATTAAAACAAATTTAGCAAGGGCTAAATTATGAAAATTAAATTATATGTTCAAAATAAACTTTAAATGGATAGAAATTATATAACAAGAATTTTAATAAGACAATGTGAAAGTAGATGTGAGTCAAAAAATTTGTACATTGTTATAGCATGATAAATCAAAATCACATTTTAGAAAAAATGATGAAAAACATAATTACTTTTAGATTCAAACTATTGCATTTTACTGTAAATTTTATATAATTAAAAATAAATTTAACTGTCATTTGAAAAAAAAAAGACTATAAGAGTTATAAAGCAAATTGAATGGTCTTAAAATTGTACAAAATTAGATATACACTTGGAAGACATTTATAAATAGTGACTATAGATTTTTCTAAACTAAAGGTGTAATTACTTGTAATTGGGCATAATATCCATGTAACTAAAATGTACAACTCAGAAAAATTGACAACTAAAGGTTAAATTTATTCTAGATGCATGACAAAAAAAAAAATTTACATTTCCATTATTAATTTCATTTGAAAGTAAAATTTAAGTGACTCATAACAAATTTCATGTTAAAATGAGAACAAAGTAATATAAAACCTTTCAAAGCAAATTATACCTAATGTGAATATTAGAAAAATAGTTTTATAGCAAAATATTAATTAAAGGAAAATTGCATACAAAATTACACTTGTATTAAAGAATAACCTGTAACTTGGAAAAAAATATGACGAAAATAAGAATAAACACCTATTCTCTCTTTTATAATAATAAATATTTTCTAATCATATAGTTCAATATATGTTAACTATTTCTAATCATTGTAAAAAGACATTAATAATGATAAATTGCTATAGACAAAAAGAAAATGATAAGAATATATATCATGAAAACAGTTTGCATAGCATTTAAAGGTATTTAAAATTTTCTCCCTTCATCTATATTCTCTGTAGCTAACTTTGAAGACAATCTAGTATTATTTTGAAGTATGGTATGGGGTTAAAATTCCCATGAAAGAAACAATTTTTTATTTGAGAACGTATTATGAAATGTGTCTTGCAACACGAAGATCAAATAAGCGTAGAATTAATATTTTCTCCATTTGCATACCATATAGGATAAAAGAAGTAGTCATACAAATGATGTCAAATTGTATGCAATCAAAGGTTATTTGGAGTCCATATGTATGGACTCCAATAACCTATATTGTAATGAAAGACATGTTTAAGTTTAAATAATTATGAATATATTAATTTTATTTTTCATTGTATTCTAAGGTGTAAACAAATTTTGAAATGTTCATATGGTCCAAAGACATTTTCTCAAGCAATAGACATTGGTTGATAAGAATAAATGATTAAAATTAAAATTCGATAAATATGCAATTTATGATCCAAAAAGATATAAATAATACTCAACTGATATATTATATAAACTATTGACAAACATCCATTGAATATAATATAAAAATGTTAAACTATCAATACCTTGTGAGTCATCCATGTGTACAACAAGTAGTAGGTTTAATTGTCCTTTTCGATTTATGCCATGCTAAGGGTACATCTGGTTAATATGCGTAACTTGATTCTCAAAAACCACCTCACTTGAGTCATCCACATCATTGTCATTTGGTACTGTCATATTTAAACTAATAGACTCTACTACATTGTGGGTTATATTGGAAGCACTAGAAAAACTAGAAAAAGGGACAACAGATGGCAGAGTACTATCCGATTTTATCACTACATAATGAACCGGTGACACTAGGACTTGTGATGATTTGCCTGTGATATCTAAAGGGGGAGTCTGTAGCAATGATGTGCCCAAAGCGTGCCCAACAGATATCACCACATTACTCAAGGAACCCCGAACATAAGTATCTACGACACAAGAGTCATCAAACTGATGTCCTGATTCTAATGGATGTCTTTGCCATCGGCTATCGCTTTGCCTCCATTTTCGGATCATTTCTACCTTCCCTTTGAATCTTGTGTATATTTGCACTTCGGGGAGGAATTTGCTCAAATACACGTGATGGTCTAATTTGCAAATATTGCTGGCCTCTAGCAAAATGCATATAGTGATTTGCAAGGTCTCGAATCTGTGCCAAATATCCTAAATGCCTAGCATCGCTCATGGCCATCAAATTCAGTGACAAGTAGAAAATTTGGCACATACCATCCATATATTTAGCCATTAAAATTAATTAATCAACATCTGACTTATAAAATGTAGCATCAATAAACATATATGACATAATACAAAGTGTTATAAACCATACCAAACATTTAGCTGTGGTCCTATCATCTTGATAGCCTTATGCAAATGGAAGTCCTTTCATAGGGTTTGTGATATAAATGATCGTGCGCTGTCAATACCAAGTCATGTATTCCCCTGTGGCATAAATTGTATCATTCACAAAAGCACCACTTTCAACATGGTTATGCTTTTCATCCCAATGATCACTGAGCTATAATCTTGTCAGTGTTCAACCTACCACTTCGTGACAT